>OX387195.1:29979620-32436172 GCA_947561395.2 Buxus sempervirens
GCACTGGCAGCGAAGCGCCTCTCACTCCCTTTTGACCCGCATTTCAGTCTCCGTCAAATCGACAATCCCTCCTTTCTCAAACCTTTCCGGCCTATATATTTGGAGCTTTCTTCTCTCTGCTCACATTGCTTTGCTCCAAGGAAGAACTTCACTAATAGGCAAACCGTTGTCTCGGTGTAGTTTAGCCGTCTGTACTTGTTATTTGAGCTTTCCTCTAGACTCGTATTTCTCGGTTCGGAACTTCAGTTCATCTTTAGGATTGTTGGATATAATGCAGTTCCTGGTTGAAGCACAAATCTGGGTTTTCTGTGTCTGTGTAGCTGGGATTTTTTAAGAATCTTTCTTTCTGAATCAAATGGATCCGTAAGATTTTCCCTCCCTCGTTTGAGCATTGTTCGTAGGTTTGTGCTATCTCCAGTTCCAAATCATGTAATATATCCGGGAGGTCAGTCATTTAATCTGTAAAGGCTGCTCCTTAGTCGTCCACCTTGGTTAATAGTCCCTTCTCACTGCCTTCTAAGAAGGAAGGATTCCCATTTGTTTAAATAAGGAAAAATCTATGGAGGAGACTTTTGTACCATTCCGCGGAATCAAGAATGATCTTAAAGGAAGGTTGATGTGCTACAAGCAAGACTGGACTGGTGGTTTGGGGGCAGGCATCGGGTATATCTCAACTCTTCCATGAGAAAAAAGGCTTTCATTCTATGGCATTGATGATTTTGTTAACCTGATAACACTTGGTTTCAGGATTTTGGCGCCCACAACATATATATTCTTCGCTTCCGCGATCCCAGTTATTTCATTTGGTGAACAATTGGAAAGAAATACTGGTACGGTAATCAGTTTGTTTGTGTAATTTTAATCTTCTATTAATTTTTTCGATCTATATGATGGATGCTAGAAAGCCTTGAAATGCTTCTGAAAATTAATTGAATTGTTAAGAGGAGAAATGGAAAAAAGAGATCATAGAACGGTATGTCATACACCAGATTTTGACTTTTACAACCCACCTGGAATTCACAGATGGGGTTCTGACGGCAGTTCAAACATTAGCATCTACTGCACTTTGTGGGATTATACACTCTATCATCGGTGGTCAACCTTTGCTGATTCTCGGAGTTGCAGAGCCCACTGTTCTTATGTATACTTTCATGTTTAATTTTGCAAAGGACAGACCTGACTTGGGGCGGAATCTCTTTCTAGCATGGACAGGATGGTATGCCATTTGCCACTTTGATCTCATTTTGTAGAGAGAAATTGTAATCCTATTTTACATTTATGATATTTCAATATATTTGCTTGTCTGGTATCACTTACATTGCGAGTAAACTTATAGAATCATTCGAATTGGCAGGGTATGTGTGTGGACTGCAATATTACTGTTCTTGCTGGCTATATTAGGAGCTTGCTCTATTATCAACAGGTTTACTCGTGTGGCAGGAGAACTCTTCGGTCTACTAATCGCAATGCTCTTCATGCAGGAAGCTATCAAAGTAAGGATGGTACTACTTAATTTTTCTTCTTTTCCACCAAGGTTTAGAATCAACCTAAAACTACATATGTGAAGAACAATTTGAATCTTTAAATATACAAAAACATTTTCAGTAGTTTTATCTGTCCAGAGCCACTCTCACAAACGAATCTAAGTTACTAGGTATATCAGGTTTAATTGTTTTTATTTTTCTAATTTTTAGGGGCTTGTCGATGAGTTCCGCACGCCCCAAGGAAAAAATCCCAAGTTAATGGAATTCATACCTTCATGGAGGTTTTCAAATGGGATGTTTGCTATAGTCCTGTCATTTGGGCTTCTGCTTACCGCCTTAAGAAGCAGGAAAGCTAGGTCATGGCGATATGGGTCTGGTAACTTTTTATATTTTAATTCAATATGAGTCACTTTAAAATTACTTTACTTTATTCTTCTCTGCAAACAGAACTCATGCATGCCTTGAATAAATTGGTAGAAATTGTATGCCTGTTAATTGGTAATCTCTTAAGAGGCTTTTGACTTCCTTGTTGGAAGATCTGAATTCTTGAATCGTCACACAGGTTGGCTTCGAGGCTTTATAGCAGATTATGGTGTACCTTTAATGGTTCTAATCTGGACTGCGGTTTCCTATGCTCCGGCTGGACATGTTCCAAAAGGGATCCCGCAACGACTTTTCAGCCCAAACCCATGGTCACCTGGTGCATATGCCAACTGGACAGTAATTAAGGTATGTCTGATGGAGTTTTGTATTTTATGATGCTTGTTAAACTGATATAAGATCAATCTGCACATATTTCTTGCACTTTTTGGTTTCACATCCTTTCCAACTGATTTTTAGACAAATCCTGTCTAATGTGAAGGAAAATCACTAACAACTTACATTCCAAAATGACAGGACATGCTAAATGTGCCCATCCTCTATATAATTGGAGCATTTATTCCAGCAACAATGATCGCGGTGCTTTATTATTTTGACCATAGTATAGCATCTCAGCTTGCTCAGCAGAAAGAATTCAATTTGAGAAAACCTCCTTCCTTTCATTATGATTTGCTTCTTTTGGGTTTCATGGTATTCAAATCTCTTCTACTTTAAGTGTATTTTTCCCATCCCATTATGTGTCTATTTTGTTTTGGATGTATGGCACTTGACCACACGTTTAGTTTCTCATTTGATGGCAGGTCATATTGTGTGGTCTTATTGGAATTCCCCCCTCAAATGGTGTCATCCCACAATCTCCAATGCACACAAAGAGTCTTGCTACACTGAAGCATCAGGTAAGCCGGACAACTGATAGCTCCTTCTCCTGATGAGTGACAAGAGCTTAACAACCAGTTGTTTAAATCTATGATCTATTTTGTGGCCATTAATTGGATTCGTGCCAAATCAACTCCCTTTCATGCACCAACAAGAGATTTTTATTTGAATCTGGATTCATTGGCTTGGAGTTTGTTGAGGAAGCCCCATGTCTTATTTCTTGGCTACTGTCTGAATACTCTCATTTATGAAATTTGCTTAATTTGCAGTTGCTTCGTAACCGACTTGTAGCAACAGCAAGGAAAAGCATGCGTAAAAATTCAAGTTTGGGACAATTGTATGGAAATATGCAAGAAGCATATCAACAGATGCAGACTCCACTGATCTACCAGGAGCCATCAGCTCGAGTATGATACCTAGACATCTCAATATTATCTGTTCTGATCTCTTGATCATCATTGAAAAAATTGACACATCTGAGTAAAGAATTTTTGTGTGCTATATATTCAAAAGCCTGACATAGCATTTAAAAGGCAACTATTTGTTACATAGTTTGTTAGCAACCTCTCTAAAACAGGAGCTAAATCACCTAATTTGAGCTTCCGTAGTTGGTCTGCAACCCTTCTAAACATTACTTGGTTTTTATATAGGGACTAAACGAATTGAAAGAGTCAACCATTCAGCTGGCTTCGAGCATGGGGAACATCGATGCCCCTGTTGATGAGACAGTATTTGATGTTGAGAAGGAGATTGATGATCTCTTGCCTGTTGAGGTCAAGGAACAAAGGCTTAGCAACTTGCTTCAATCTACAATGGTAGGAGGCTGTGTTGCAGCCATGCCTGTCCTTAAGATGATTCCAACCTCTGTGCTTTGGGGATATTTTGCCTTCATGGCCATTGAAAGCTTACCAGGCAATCAGTTCTGGGAGAGGATCCTACTGCTTTTCACTGCTCCAAGCAGAAGATACAAGTATCCACCGCATTCTATCTGTTGCATATATAATTCATGTTAGTCATTTTTCATTTGCTTCTGAAGATAAAAAATAACCAAAAATCTCTATGTTGCAGAGTGCTTGAGGAATACCATGCCACCTTTGTTGAAACAGTACCTTTCAAGACAATTGCAATTTTCACTATTTTCCAGACGACTTACCTGCTTGTATGTTTTGGGATTACATGGATCCCAATTGCTGGGGTTCTATTTCCTCTGATGATCATGCTTTTGGTTCCTGTAAGACAATACATTTTACCAAAATTTTTCAAAGGTGCTCACCTTCAAGATTTGGATGCAGCAGAATATGAGGAGGCACCAGCTGTACCATTTAATCTAGCAACTGTAAATTTCTTCACAGTTCCCATCATGAAATTAGCTTATTGTCATTTTATTGTCCCTTGAAAAATGCCAAATGATTTAATACTCCTTGTATTTTATATTGTTCCAGGGAGAGATAAGTAGGACAGCCTCCTTTCCCGAGGATGGTGAAATTTTGGATGAGATCATAACTCGAAGCCGGGGTGAGATCAGGCATACTTGCAGTCCAAAGGTAACGAGCTCTACTGCAACCCCAGCGAAAGATTCCAAGTCCCTCCAAAGCCCACGATTGTCAGAGAAATCCTACAGCCCTCGTGTGAGTGAACCAAGAGGGGATCATAGTCCTCAGCTCAGTGGAAGGGGACCATTCAGTCCAGGGACTGGAGAAACAAGACCATCAAACTTGGGACGGAGTTCTTAGAGCGCAATTTTGAAATAGAATAACAAAATTGGCTGACTAGTTAGGGTTCTGTAAGGAGCTTGTGATAGGTTATTTTTCTGCCTTGTTTCCTGGAGTGAGCTAAGATTGTTGTAAACTATTCTGCTATTTGTTCGTCTCTACTCAGAAGTGTATATCATATAAAGATTATAATAAAAAGGATGAATATTTGCTCTTAACTTGGAATCATCTAAACCCTCTTTTGAGTATTCTGACATTTTTCTTCCTTGCTTTCTTCCAAGCCAAAAAAAAAAAAAAACCAATGCATGATTCTTCAGAAAAATGACTATGACGAACACAAAGCTCAGACGTAGGGTCAATTAATATGAAATAGTGCTGAATCTGTTTTAGGAAAGAAAATCACTTTTATCTTCATAATCTCAGTTGGACTGAACTGCAGAATCATAGTTACTGAGCAATTATCATAATTAAACTAGTTTGGGCAAGTGAAATTCCACCTCCTCCTCTATCGAAGTATTTACGAGGATTAAACTGATCTGACAATGAATTCGAGGAACGGATTATCATAGTTCTACAAAGAAAATAGATTCTAGATATTGTTACTCTTAATACTTATCAGAATCTCACAGACATTGCAACAAACTGAATTCTGCTGGCCTCTTGACTGAAGAATTTTATTCAGTATGCATGACTCGTTGATACTGAAATGTCATCCACAAAGACTAGTAAAGCAGAACATTTAATCTGTTAAAAGTTAAAAGGGTATGGGTGGGGAAGTTACAGGGGAAGGAAAAGGGTTTTGGAATACCCAGATGCTGAAACTGTTCTTTTTGCTAGTTATTACAGAGTCTCATTGATTTTATGAGGCTGGAAAAGCCGCAAAATGATCTCTCTCGGAAAAAAAAAAAAGGATAAAATTCAACGTAATCTTCAAGTTAGATGGGATGGTAATCTATATATTTTCATTTCCGGGCAATAGCATGATATCATGCAATCAATCATATGCAATAAAAATAAAAAGAAAAAGGTCATGTGGTTCCATGTGAATCACCCATTATTCTAAGATTATAGAGTAGGTTGCCAGTGGTTCTGGCGTTTCTGGTTGAGATCCATCGTAATGGTCAACTCCTCAGATGGCAACAAATGGTTAGAAATCGAGTGAAGTGTTGACATGAAGTATCTGAAGCAAAAATCACGCGCAGAAAAGTGAGCTGGAAGGTGTTGTTCAAACAGTTAAACAAGAAAGCAGAGGCCATGATGCAACACCCATAGAGGAAAAAGAAGAGGGGATCCGACATTCTCAATTACAGAGACTGTGGATGTTTGGAGTGAAGCAACTTTCACTCACCGAGAACTGCAGATTACTTGTGGAATGATTTCAGAATCTCTGTTTTTACGTTCGAAATTCCTTCTGTTCTTCAGAGACGTTAACATCAATCGATTTGAATAGACCAAATTGGGAAGATTCCGAGTTTCAGTGCGATTTTATGCGTTGGATGATGACCCCAACCACAAACCGCCATATTGCCATTATGCACTAGCTGTGCACGGTCATTTCGTTAGCAGTAAGTCCGTGTAACTGATAAAGACATCCTTAACAGGCAAATACGTGTTCATGGAAATAAGAAGAAAAAATTCTCAAAAAGAATAAAAATCAATACTTCCATAAGTACATCATTAAAATATTGAAAAAAAAAAGTTACTTTTGGAATTCTGCATAATTTATGTTGCGACATTGCTTTTTGCTTTTGTGTGGGTTTTTTTTTTTTTTTTTGGCTTATTTTAGCGAAATCAAGCTTTTTGTGACAATAAGCAGGTTTGTTTAGTGCTGGCTTTTGCTTCTTCATTGTTTTTCTTGAGAAGCAAAATTTTATTGCTTCTTTTACTTATTGCTTTTAATACCAATAACTCACCCACTATCACTCAACCTACCACCTCACCCATCACCACCACCATGCCACCCCCAACACCATCATCATCACTCACCGACCACCATCACCACCACCACTACTACTCATCATTTACCACCCCCCACCCAACACACACACCACCACCACCACCACCACCTATCCCTACTATAATAGTACATTTTGTCATAATATAAACCAAAAAACAATTTTTATGCTTTTGATATTACTAAACATACTTGTTTGCAACGAAAGCAAATGTGAAACAAACCCTTTTACTTAATGAAAATATCTTCGTAGAAGCAAAATGAATCTAATTGTTTTTCTTGCTTTTTGAAGCAATAAGCAAAAAGCAATACCAAACACAACCTTATCGTGTCTTTGATGTTTTGACAAGAAACAAGACCCAGTAAAGAGGCTCTAAGGATCTCTCGTAAGTTTCCCCCATTAAAGAGGCTCTGAAGATCTCTCGATAAGTTTCCCTTTGTTAGTTTCACCATGAAATTATATTTGCATATTGGTTGTTTGAGTGTGAGTCCATGCAAAACAACTTCAATTAAAACACCAAGCAAATTACATTGAGACACCATCTTAACAATTAATAAAATTAAGTTTACACTTGATAAGCACTTGAACCATTAGTTTTAAAATTCGAAAAATTCTGAGGGTAAAACAAGAAAATAAACAAGCAGAAGTGCAAGATAACTTGTCATTCCTCGTTCCCAGTGAAAATCACGAGCTGCTACTGAACTTGCGCCCGGTCGCCTTTTCCGACTCAAAGAGCATGTGATTTATAAGTCCCCTAGCCGCACTGAAAACATAGAAGCCAAACGTTCAGGCTATAAACTCACGATAATTTTATTTAAAAGTACTCCAGCAATCATGTTTTCAGATAAAAGAGAAGGGCCAAGGAGCATGATGCTGTGGAAATTTCTATCTTTGAGAGAAAAAAAAATGTAGGACGTCGTTTCATTCCAATCCCCTTACCCATCTTCCCACACACACAAAGTAAGGTAGGTGAATTAGAACTCACTCGTCCTTTAACTTCTTAATCTTCTCTGGATCTGTCTCATGCATATTTTTTTTAAACTGCTGCCTGATCAGATCAATAACGATCTCAGTGTTATTGAGCTGCAGTTCCAAAAAAGAAAAGAGCCAAAGAAATTAATTTCCTGATCTTTCTCCATGTAATTATAATTAGAAAAAATTAATAATACATGATTAAACAAAATTTGGTAAAACTACAAGGCTGTAATATCCACCTCATGTATCCCAGAAAAGGAGGAAAAAACTGTTACAACAATGGGTTCATTATTTGAAATAATTAAGTATAATAATGCTAAGCATAAGTATGAGATATAAAATCAATAAATACGTAAACTACCCTAGTTATGTCTGGATAAATTCAAATTTTTTAACCAAAAGCCGCCGTAAATCAGCTTAAATTTCTTCCTGTTAATTACAGGGTGGGGTTTATGCGCTAAGGATCTCAACAAGCCAATGCTACTAATCTGAAGAAAAGCACGATGTGGATGCATGATACATCCAGATTAAGCCTTTCAACCAAAGTTACTTCAGGTCTTAGCAATCCAATCCTGTGGGTGACATAAAAAGGGGGGAACTTAAAGAGTTCTGCTCTTCTTCTTCATTCAACTGGTACTTATTCAGGAATATGTGTGTTGATTCCATCAAGGAATATGTGTTGATTCCTTATATTTGATCATCTTATTTCTGTTATTCTTCCTTTTCTTCTATTTCACTGCAAATTCTATTGCATCAACTGGAAGGATCATCTGATGAGAACTGCCCCACATAAATTTTGATATCCGAGCTAGATAAGACATGCGGTTACATATTTCAACGAGCAGCTAAGTAAAGCAAAAAAGAAACACTAAGAGGCTGTTTGGTAACGTTTTTTTTAAAAACAGTTTGAAAACTAAAACTGTTTCTAACTGTTTATGGGTTTTTGAAAACAGCTGACAAAAAACTTGTTTGGTAACATTTACTGTTTTTTGGGTTTTTGGAAACAGATGACGAGAAACCCGTTTGGTAACAATTAATAAAAAAACAATTTAAGTTTTTAAAATCAACAAAAATGCGTTGCAATACAAAAAATAAGTTAAGTTCAATACGCCAAAACAATATCCTATCATATTGAGTAATAATGAATAAACATGGTTAAATATTTCCCTAGATGTACATGCTTGTCAAAAATTTCTAAAATTTTTAATAAAGTCTATAAATAAAATTTAATTTACTTAAGAATAATAATTTTAAATTTAGTTTTGTTAACATTAATATGAAAGTAATTTTATATTTAGTTTTGTGTATAAATAAAATGATTGTTTGGTATAAGGGTAGTCTTGGAAGAATAGGGCTTGTAAAAGTAAAATGTCACTATAATTTAATTATTTGATAAATATTTCCTAAACGTGAAAACCCAAAACATTTTAGACTGGATTTTAATTATGTTCAAAAAAATCACTAAAACTTAATTTCCCTTTCTTCTTCCTTGGAACAGTCGACTACTCACAGCAAGGGTTTGAATTTCTCATCCGAGATGAAATTAAAACCCTAAAAGAAAGTAAAGAAAAAACAAATGGAGGTGAAAGTAATAGGAAGACACCGAAAACCCTAAATTACCATTACCATTAAAATCCACCATTCTTCTACCCCTCGTCTTCGTATCAAATCGCCACCACTTCACCAGAAGTTGAATAAAGAAGAGAATGAAAATTGAAGCAGCGAAATTCAAAAAAAATAAACAAAATTGTTAACTTATCCCGATCCCAGCATGAAATCCACCTTAAATCGCAGTTCCAAAGAAGCTTGAAGACAGAAAAACAATGTCTAAACTTTAAAACTGCTTCACCGATTCAACTCAAAACCTGGATCTCAAGTGGAGCCGTTCGTTGCGAAAGAAACCCTTCTCTTCTTTATTAGCAGCGGGAGATAAAAAGACAGAGGGACAGCACTAGAAAGAAAGAGAGCAAACCACTAATGAGGAAAAAACGAAACGAGCTTGAGAGGAAGAGGAGTTCAGACGAGAGGTGAAACTATCGATGAGAAACGAAATACAATATTACAAAAATGCCATCGAATCAAAACACGATTCATCATTTTTAAAAACCAAAAATTTCGGTTTTTAAAAACGGGGTCGTTTTTCTGAAAAACGATTTGAAAACTCTCATTGCCAAACAAGTTTTGGGTTTTTTGTATTTAAAAACCGAAAAACGGTGTTCAAACACGTTACCAAACACCCTCTAAATATACAAGGTATAATTATATGTTGTGCAAGCTTGGGAGCATTGATTTTACCGACTTATATCACAGAAGTTCATATCCTACACTGATCCTGATGTTTTGAAGCACCTAAACTCTCAAAAGCACTTGAGTCAAAGGTTTGTGCAGTGGACTTTTTATGTTTCAAAAATATTATTTTCATATCAAGCAGAAAGAAGGTGTAGAGAATAGAGTAGCCGATTCACTAAGTCAACAACAGAGCAGTTGATGCTCAGCCGACACGAATTTTTCATTGATTATACTGACAGTGACAATTATTGGATTTGAGGGATTAACAATAATCACTCCGAATATAAGGACTTTGGGAAGCTCTACAATAAGGTCCAGTATGCCAATTCAATTATACCCAGATTAACCAGTTAATGATGATTGTTTTTCTACAAGAATCACTTCTATATTCCAACAGATTAGCTCTATGACCATATAATTCTTGAACTACATGCCAGGGGACTAGCAATAAATTTCAGGGCAAAACAAGGCTATTTTAATAGTAGAAAAAATATTTTATTGGCCACGCTTGAAGAGAGAGGTTGATAGGATTATCAAAAGACATCATATTTACAGATGGGTAAAGGGTAACGACAAAACACATGCCTATATACATCATTACCCATTCTTATCATGCCATGAGAAGATTTGAGTATGCATTTATTTCTTGGTTTGATGAGAACCATATGAAGATTTAATTCCATCTTTGTAATTGTTTGTCAATTTTAAAAAATGTACATTTTATTCCATGTAAGAAGACTTAAAATGCATAACCTATCACAAATATCCTTTGTCAAGATGTAATCCTACTTCATGAACCTTCTAAATCTCTTATTTTTTATTGAGACATCAAAATTTTAAGTTATTCTAGAAGACATTGTGGAAACTTATAATCAAAAACAGTAACATTTTCCACCAATCCAACCGAAAAAAATGTAATGTTTTCTAATGCTTGCTATCCCCAAACCGATAGACATGTAAGGTCAAGTTTAGGTTAATACCTTATAAAGGAAAAGCCAAGATCATTTTAATAAAAATAAAATTCGATAAAAATAAAATGAATTTTTTTTATAAATAATAATTAATGAATTCATATCAAAGTGGGGAAAGTCCATGTTTGAATTCAAAATGGACCTAACTTCCATTTTAAGGTCCATATTAAATCATGGATGTATGAGCATGCCTGTATTCGAGAAATTCAGGCTGAATTTGGATCTGAATTAAACCCGTTAACAGCCAAATTCTAGTCCCAACTTTCAAATCACAAACTTGACATTTAACTCATAAAGGATACGTCCCAATCTATATATATATCTACCCCTCCCTCTCTCCCCTTAACAGCCCTTGTCTGAGCCCCAATGAGCTTCCTTTCTCTTCCCACTTCCCTATTTACAATGAACATACTTGTCATATCACATACCCTGTATTTAACCTTTAGTTTAGGAGCACCCAACCATATCCAGCCAACAAACACTAGCCACAAGCTCCTTTGTGTTTTTTTCTTTTTAAAATTTAACTTTAGGACCTGAGTAAATTGTTTTTTCTTTCTTTCAAAAAATTTACCAATAAATTCTGGTTGTACAGCTACCCTTTCCAACCAAAACTGCCCACAAGTTGCTATTCTCTCTCTCTCTCTCTCTCTCTCTCTCTCTCTAGCCCCTCTCAAAAATATTTGGATTGTTGGGACATTGCTTTGAAAACATTGTTTAGCGAATGGCACTTTGTTTAAAGTTCATGTAGAATATATTATGATAAATACATTATAAATATGCATATACTCAGCAAGAAACAAAAAGGCAAATCAAAGTAGTAACATAAAATTCCATTTTTTTGTTCTTTTAAAGTGCTGATGGCTGACACAAATATTCAACTAAATATAGGCTAAAAGCATGTTTGGCATTGCTTTTTGGGACCTAGAATTGATTCTTGGGCATAGAAATGCTATAGCAACGCACATTTAGTGTTTCATAAACACGCTTGAGAAGCAATTCCTCCTAAAGCACCTATCTTGTCACTTCTTGTCTTAAAGATCAGAAAGCACATCTTAAATAAGCGTTTACCAAACATTTATATATACATCGAAAATAGTTTTTTCAACAGCAATTCATAAGAATCAATTCTATCAGAATCACTTCTCCTTTTAGGAAGCAATGCCAAAAAATGCCTAAAACAGAAATCATAACTTTTTTTTTCCGAAAACATGGAACTCAACGTCCTCAAACTTACCTTCGCAAACTGGCAGTGGAGATAAACTTTCACGAAGCAATTCCAAAACGAGAAAAGAACATCAAGTACCATGAACTAGAGAGAGAAAAGGACGGAGAATAAATTTGTTGCTTACCCGATGGCCAATAAATCGAGCTCTTCTAAGACACTCACGGTACAGCTACAAGAGAGAAAACGAAACAAGTATGCTTTCAGGATTTGAACAAGAAAAACCCTAGATGTAAAGTGGAATTAAAATAAGAAATTTAAAAATCAAGAGCAAAGAGAAAAGTGGAGAGGAAATGATACTAACTCTTGGGACATTGTTGGCAAGTTCAGGAGGTAAAGTTGTTTGAAGGGAAGGCATGATTTCTGCTTTTGCTGCCAAACGATACTGCATTAAGAACGATTATCGTAACCAAAAAAGGAAAAAGAAAAAAACAAACAGAAGGAATAACAGTTAGCCGTCAAAGCTCTCCATCCACCAATGCTCTTTGGGTCATTTTGTCGAACATGTGGCGTCCGAAACATGTTTACGGTAAGATGATTCGAACGTTAAAAACAAAAAAGATATGAAATATAAATTAGGGTTTCTGTGGGCCAAATTATCACCTGAGTCTCCCGCTTTCGAATGGTGAAACGTTGAAGAAAAGGGAAAAATTCAACGCATTAGAGATCCCTAACTCCGAGACGAAGTTAGAAAAGGGTAAATGAATCTGAAATTATTGTTATCGAGAAATTGAACAGGCTGCACACTTCGACAGTCTTCGACTGGTTTAGGTTGGAATTTAATATAACCAAACCAGGCCTGATCAACCGGAACGTGTGGCGGTAAACGGATCGAATACAGTACGGATCTACTTTCGATCCGAAAAGAAAATCCGATATTCGAATTCTAACCGATTATCCGACGAATCTCTCACATTTAAATCCGAATGTGAATCCGACCGATTATCTGATATTACATTATAAATGTAAAAAAAATTTAAGATATTATAAACTTAAGTTGGTAGATGTAAAAAAAATTAAGATATTATAAACTTAAGTTGGTAGATCAAATAAGAAAGTATTAATTCAAATTTGTTATATATTATGACCTTAAATCAATAAATATTATATGAAACCTTCATTCCTTCTATACTAATATATAAAAAGACTTAAAAAAACCTAAAAAAAATAATATATATACAAAATAAACAATCAGATCTTTTATCGGGTTGAATATATATAGTACCACATTTGAATCCGAATATAATCAAATTCGAATAATCGGATCTGAAACTAAGATTCATATTCGAACAATCAGGTTGAATTCAGATTTTTATCCGACCCATTTGACTGCCCTAGTGGAATGTAAATAATGAAACAATATATTATAAGGGCTCTAGTGGTGGCGAAATTTTGTCGGTGCCGAATAGGGCTGGCAATGGATCGGATATATATCCGAATCCGATCCAAAAATATAGATTCGTGGTTCGAATACGGATATCGGACTCCGGATCTGACCGAATTCGGATCTGAATTCGAATCTATCCATATCCGATCCGAATAGGATCCGAACCGAAATCAATATATACTTTTCATTAAACCATTGGTAAACTTTATATAAACCATGGTTGTACTATCCTTATTCATATCTTGCTTTAATATTTATATAGCTCATTAGTTTTGATAAATAAAATTTGTTTTAATAGTTAAACTTGACTTTTGAGTTTTAAGTTTAAATCGGATCGAATTCGGATTTCGGTTATTTATTCGGTCGAATTTCGAATTCGGATACAGTATATAAATTCAGTTTCGAATTCGGATTCACATATAAAAGATCCGTTGGATTTCGGATCGAATTCGGATATCAGATTTTTATTTTCAGTTCGGATTTGGATCATTACAGATCTGTACCGTATTCGACCCGTTGCGAGCCCTAGTGCCGAGTCTACTAACTAGAAGCGACACATCAATATACCATTAAAAACTTGTTATTTCCACTTAAATATCTCATGTCAATCGAAAGTCAAAGGATTCCGACGGCATAAATTGATATATTTCGTATAGCACGGGGAATCCTTAAGAGGGCACTAGCATTATGGCGTTAGATCGAGAAAAAATACGGATTAACTTAATTCGGATTAACTATGACGTTAGATCGAGAAAAAATATATATATATTAACTATAACTAAACAGACCTTATAACGCTATAGTGGCTATCAAAGCCTAATTAAAGTTAAAAAAAAAAAAAAGAAAAGAAATATGATGGAGGAAAGAAAAGAAATAGACATCAACCTTAACCTGAAGTTTTGTTGGCATTTTTAAAAACAAAAAAAGAAAAAAATGTGAAAAAAGAAAATTTGAATTATTGAGCTAAAGAAATTTGACAAATTATTGCGTCCAACCTCTTATTTTTGTTCGTGGATATATAGTAATCGTAATTGTTATTCGAATTACCCTTTTAATTTCTTAGAAAAAAAAAGTGGTTAACCGGATTGAATAAAATCACCCAGACCAACCTCTTATTTTTTTTTTATCCAAAAATGTAAAAAAGATATAATTTCGTACATATAAGAAGAATAACACAATCGAAATTACAAACACCAGATTAAATGCAAGCATTTCATGATTAGTAATAATAATAATCACAATTTATTGACCTGCTAAATAGTTTTTAAAAATGAATTTTGAATGATGGGATAATTGAATGCCACAGGGAAAAGTTGAATCCAACCAATGAGGTCTAACATCTACCATATAAAAATGAAAAATAAAAACTAAATAAATCAAAAGAAAAGTAAAAAAAAATTAAGATTATAGTGAAAAAGAAGAGTGTGATGCTGAAAAACAGAAAAGAAAAAGGATAATACGACATATATGCATCTCATTTGTAGCTTCACAGACGTATCATATAAAATCTCAAGCACTAAAATTCCCAAATTTTTGTCAGTCTTATTAAAATATATTCTTCTACACCTTCCGGTTCTTGGACTTCTTTACTGCCGAAACCCATCTGAAAACAACTCCAACCATTTGCAACCACAGATTTACTGCAGATCCATTATTCACTCAAAAAGCAACAAAAAAAAGGAAGATAGATGGAAAACAAATGCTGTTGTTGGTTTGGTAGGTTGGTGGGAGAAGAGTCTTGGCTTTTTCCCATCTGTTCTTCTGCACCTTTCTGACCATGAGTGAACTTAAGATGGTACAGCTTTGGTGCCACACTCAAACCAACAGTAGATATTTTCTCCCCATTAACACATATGGCCCCTGTATATTTGGCAAATCCAAATTACTCGATATTTCAAAGGAGCAAAAAAAAAAAAAAACCGTTATTACTATTTTGTGGAAGTTTACAAATAGAAGGACCAAAAGAACTCACAAGGAAAAAGTAATTTGCAAGTAGAAATACATACATGTTCTTTAAGGATCATCTAAGGCATTCAATTCATTAAGCAAGGGGTGGTCTGGTCCATCATTTGGATCCTTACTTATCAAGAATGCAATGAAAGTCACAAATATTTTCGATCCCCTGAGAAAGCAGTGGAAAGAAAACCTCATAATAAGAAGTTGGAATCAACAATGAAAACAACATACTTTATTTTAGCAAATTGAAGAAGAAAAAATATGAGGAAGATAGGGATGGTAAGAGGGACTATTAAGCTAAAAAGCAACCAAGAAACGCTTAAATGTGTTGCAGCCTGCTGATGTTTCCTATAGGTATTCAGCATAAATCTAAGCCAATAATATTTGTGGGGAATGTTCCAATTGTAGTTTGTGGAAAGAAGAAACAAAGCACCATTAGCTTTCTGGCACCATCTAATCTTGTTTATTTTCTCCTCTATTTCCAAGCTCTTGAGATAATCAAACTGAATAAAACGAATCACTTGCAAGAACAATTACCATTTCATTAAGCAAAAAAGTACCTACTTGTACAAAACTTTAATCAATTCCAATGCAATAAAAGAAGTAGCTTGGGTTCATGGCTTTGGAATTCTGTTTTACATGGAATTTAGGATGCCTACTAATTGTGCGGTCCATTCTCTCCGTATCCTTCTGATATCTACCATTCTACAGATGAAATTATTGTAAAATATTATAATATTGCTAGAAATTAATAATACATAGGGATGACATGGTATGTCAAGTTTGGAAGTAAAAGTAACAAACGAATACATTGAATTGATGAGAAACATACATCTCTATTATCGGTCCTTCCAAGCAAAACCATCCTGCCCCTACAATCACCAGGTGCAAGATGCTCCCCTGACTTACCAAACTCAATTGCTGAAATGATATCAACTGCAAAATGAAACAGGACAGTCAGTATATAATGGAAGGAAAGAGGACAGTCAGTATAAACAAAATCAAGGGTTAGGTTTGAACTTAAATGGTAAATGGGTTTTGCATATAATGGAAGGAAAGAAATCTTTTGTGGAACATATTAGACATCTGAAAGAAGAAATAAATAAAGAAAATGAAGGATTTTTAGATTGGAGGAAATAGCCATGACTTTGCTAAATGAGTTTTGCAGATTGGAGGAAGGGGAAATGTGTTACCATGTTTTGGAGCTAAATCTTTTGTGTAGCTTTAGTTCCAAAGAATGGGTAGAGGGAGTACTTAGGAAACTTATTGTGCAGGAAAGAAAGTTCTCTGAGGACAGTCATGTAGTTGTGTGCATGAGTAAAAAAATTAATTTAAATTGGCCATGAGAGACAACATTTACTGAACAAAATTCGAGAAGCCATATGTACAAAAGGGAGAAAAAAAAAGGATAAAAACTAAATTAAATTTCAATCATAAATTAGGAGAGTGCAAGCTAAATTAATGGAGGAAAGAAGGGAAGAGATACTCAACTTGTCTTCTTCTTCTTCTTCATGTGGATTGTATAAGCCTGCACCATACAACATTCTCTTTCCCTCATCAGATAACACTGGCTCGTGTATATATTCATGAAAAAAATGTTAACTCAATAAAACAGTCGATAAATATGGTAGAAGGACAATAATATTATCAGAAAGAGTAGTTCTTTTACCTGAATATGCTTCTTCAATTCACTGGAATTTATGTTTGGCTTCATTTGACAATGAAGGACTTCTACCACACTTGTCCAGATGCCATTGCTGAAACACAGAGAGCATTTGAACTTATATGAACTTTTTTACATATCTCTAGGTGGTACACATTTTATTTTTCCAAGTTCTTTATGAGGTTAAAGTCTAAAAAGATTGATCTATACATGATCATATGCGTGAAAATGTGCATATATGTATCATAGAAAAAATAATGTCAAACACGGGTCAAAAAATAGTTTTAATCCATATGTGAACATATGCATGCGTAAATCCATTAGAAAAGCAGAATTGAAATCCAGAAACTTACTTTTTTGGTGATTAACTCACGTTGTGTTCCTTTTGCAGATCAGTGGGTCCTTATCTCATGATCTCGAGAGGCTTGGTCTTTGCAAGAAATAATAAAAAAACAACATTGCCTAAACTGCATGAAATAATAAAAATCAAAGCTCAAAAGCTAGTTAATAATACAACATCACGAATCTCACAATAAGTAGCTGTTATTGAGGAAATCACCAGAGCATTCATAACGATGTTCACAATAAGTAGCTTTTATAATGGTATCAGAGCATTCACAACTTGAAATCTGGCTTAAAAAATCACTGGAGGCAGGCGAAATTGAAGCCAAATTGACACACACAATGATGTTTACATTGAGGAAGTCAACACATTTGGGTTACTTCTGATCTCTTCTGAGAAACAAAAAAGTAGAACATCGTAGGGGGTCCTTATCTTATGATTTTGAGATGTTTGGGCTTTGCAAGAGGAAAATTTTCAAAAGAAAACTTTACCATATCTACCACAAATACAAATACAAAATCGCAACTTGAAATCTGGCTAATAAAGTCGGAATCTAAAAAACCACTGAAGGCAGGCGAAATCGAAGCCAAATTGACACACATAAAGATGTTTACATTGAAGAAGTCCACACGTTTGGCTTACTTTTGCAGAGAGCTTCATCTTCTGAGACACAGAAATAGAACGTCGTCGGGTTAGTGTATGAACAGTTCAAAAGACAGTACCTGAAGCAAAAAAGAAGCAAAAATAAAAAATAAAAATTGCAGAGACGTCAAGAAATAAAAGAGAAAGAATGGAATTGTTTAACCGAAGTAATTTATAACCTCATTAGATTGTTGAGAGACCAGCAGATGGTTTTACGATGGAAAAAAATGCTTAGAAAAAAAACCCCCCAGAAAAGAAAACGAAGAAACCCCATGATTAAGAACTAAGATAAAAGAAACCCCAAATTAGAAAAGTAGGAAAAAGTATAATCCTTACCTTTAACAGGATTGCATTTTGCATTGAAAGGCAAATGTACCAAAAAATAGAAGACGAAGAAAATCCCAGATGGAACGAAGATGGAAGAATCCCCAAATTATGCTTAAAATCCAAGGAACCCTACTCAGATTTAAAATACGAAAACAGTGAGAACCCGCAGGATTGTAGTAGGAACGTGCAGTCGAGAGCACCCACCTCCTCCTGAGCTACTGTTTCTTAGACATGAAAGGAAAAAGAGAATCGAAGAAAAAGATCAGAGAGCTCCTCCTCTTGAGCTCTCTGGAACACTCGAGAAGACCCCGAGAACGCGAGAAGACGAAGAGAACGCGAAAAATAAATAAATAAATTTAATTAGTGGTTCGGAAACCCTAATTCTATAACCAAAACAGCTAAATTGAAAGAAATGGGCTCCCAGGCGATGTTTTTATATAATCAAATATGCAACCAAAACAAAACCTAAAATCTGAAACTCAATGGAGAAAACAGCAACCAAAACAAAACCCAAAATCTGAAACCCAATGGAGAAAACAGAATTGACCTTACAAATATAAGAAACTGAGGAAAATCAAACCTTTCTTTTCTGCAGGTGGTGTGCAGTAACAGGAGATGAAGAAAGACAGAAAGACAGAGAGTGAGAGAGAGACGGGTGAGGGAGAGGAAAGTTTAGAGGCTCGGACGGGCGAGCTCGAGCAAGACAGTAGAGAGAGAAAGGAGGAGACGTTTGGCAGAAACTCATCAAGGAGACGCTCTGCTCTTCCAATGAGTGGGTCGCCGGATCCAAGAAGTGACGGAATCGCCATTGAGGAGAAAGCCAAAGGTAAGAGAGATGGGAAGGATTTCAGGAGCATTCTCGATTCTTCTTGGAGAACGCCAAAGGGAAGGGAGACGGGAAGGGTTTCAGGAGAGCATTCTCGATTCTTCTGTTTTTTGCTTGTTTGGATGGTTCTCGATTGTTCTTGACGATAAAGAAAAACGAACCATCTTTTAATAAAAAAAAACTAAATAATAATAACTGAGGTTCGGGCGTGTTTCGTAAAATGTTTAGAGGCTCGGGCCGGCGAGGCCGCGCGAGGCGGCCACGTCAGCCCGAAGCCGTTTCCCTTAAGAGATAGATTTTGTCTCCTGCGACTCCGTGATACCATCCGCGATACGCGACTTCTAACGGAAGCGAGCATTAATGTCCCTTTCTGATTTTCGTTTTTTTTATTGTTTTCTTTCTTTCAAAATATAGTGTCAGACGAACGAATTCAGTGTCATCATTACTGTGTTTTTTTTTGTTTTGTTGCGTAGCTTTTGAAAACCAAAAAAAAAACCCTTTCTTCTCCAGTTCTCTTCATTTCTTACCAGCCTGTAACTTCGTCTCTTTCTTCTTCTGCGGCAACCCAGACCTCATCTCCTTGTTCTTCTTCCACAACTAATCTCTCCAACAGAAGCGGCGACCCACGCGATGAACGATCTAGAGATTTTTTGCTACAAAAATCATTAACTTGCAAGCTAGCGACAGACGTCCATTTCCAACAAAAATCAGACGTCTGCTCCCCCTAGTTTATATAGTTGTTTAAGGTATCAATTGTATGAAGACATAAATATACAATAGAAAGGATGAAATAAATGGCATGTTTCCTGCAATTTTATATCCATCGTTAAGGACCGAAAGTGCCTGGATTTTCCTTTTCCATTTGAATTGGATTCTTATTCCAGGACAATTTTCTATTGTTTGGGTGCATAGATATTTTTCCCTTTTTCATTTGAATTGGATTCTTATTGCGAGACAACGTTCTACTGATAGGGGGCGTGGAGTGAAAAAGGCGGGAGTGTGGACGGGGTGGTGTTGAGAGGGGCAAGACAGGGGAGGGAGCAGGGACAAGGGTAGGGAGTGCAAGGGCCTGGACCTGGGATTTGGGGGCAATGGTGGGGGAAAATTTTGGAGGTGGATCATTTAGAACTGAACATGCCCCAGTTACCTACACAAACGAAGAAGAACTACAAAGCATTGGTGAGAAAGGCTTATGATTTTCATAGTTTGAAAAATAAAGAGATGAATAAGCTTCAGATTGTTGATTTGTTGGTAATAGGGTTTGTTGGAGATTAGTTTGTCAAAGAAGAACAAGAGGTCTGGCGCGAGAATGTTTAGTGGCTTGCAGCAGAAGGAAGGAAAGCATGTCTCGTGCCAAGAGAATGTTTAGTGGCTTTTTTAGATTTTAAAAATGAAGAAATTAATAGTTCTGCAGTCTTCTGACATGGCAGAAAAAAAATTAATAAAAAACATAAATGGGCGTTTAACGCCCCTTCTGTTAGCGTCAAATATTAGGGACGCGTGTCTTCAATCCGTTAGTGTGTCATGAATGGTACCACTAAGTCGCAGGAGACGAAATGCCCTGAATCCTTAAACATCGTAAGAAGAAACAGGAGGAGGAGGGTGGAAGTTGGAGAAAATAAGGGAAAAGTACGAAGGAGATCGCTTTTTAAAAAATATTTATAAAAACAGTATATTAAGATATCTAATTGCATAAAAGGGTTACTTTTTAAAAATAATTGACTTACAGGGTCATTTTTTAAAATAATTAAAACTAATGTCATTTTATTAAAAAAAAAGTGTTTACGTATGATGTGTTCTTTCAAATTTAATTATTTTTAAAAAGTGATCTTATAATGTAATTTTAACGGACTTATTTATAATTATCGATAAAAAGTAGTCATTTTCTATAATTCAGCACTTGTTTTTTAAATAATTCAGCACTCTAATGGACTGTTTTTATAAATATTTTAAAAAATTGATTTTTTTTCCATAATTTTCTCAGAAAATAAAGTGGAGGAAGACGAGGCAGCAAGTAGGAGGGGCAGACCGTCGCCCTCCTCTGCTACTCAAAAACAAAAAATAAAAATAAAAATAAATGAAGAAGAAAGAAGAGAGGGAGGGAAGGGAGGAATGGAGAGAGAGAATGAGAAGATAGATCGGAAGAGGGGACGCGTACCTCTCGTCGTCTCCCCTCTTCTTTCTTCAGTCGCGTTCCCTTCTTTGTTCTCTGCCTTGTATGTAAAATTAAATAAAATAAAATATATATGCACAGATATATAAGTAGAAATAATAAAAAATAGTAAAAAATTATAAAATATTATTATATTCTTAATAGCTTAATTACATATACATAGATACGATAGTAATAATATATTTTTACAGTTATTGTTAATGACTGTATATCATCATCATTACTTAAATGATTTTTTTTAATTTTTTTGAGTTTTGATAATTTATTTAGAGTTTTGTAATTTTTAAAACTTTTCCTAATTTTTCACAACAGCAACAGGACCAGTTAAATTTCAACAAAATTTCACATGAAGCCTCACCAAAACGACACCAAAATTAGCATGGTTTGCTACCTAGGTTCAAACTAGGGTACCTTCAATTAGGGAGCAACTTCAGTTGGGTAAAAGCAAAAATCTCATGGATCCAAACCTGGTTTTGGGTAGGTTGGGGCTTGGGGGTGTGCTCCCTCCAAAGTAGGGGTGCAACTCAGTTCGGTTCGGTTCGGGTTGATGTCAACCCAAGACCAAACCGAAAATATATATACTTGAACCGAACCGAACCGAACCAACTAAACCGAAAACCAAACCGAAAATATATAAAAAAACCGAAACCGAACCGAACCGAAACGAACTACATGAAAACTATTCGGTTCGGATCGGACCAATATATTTTTATCTCAAACAAAAGTTTTTTTGTAATATCCTTTAAGTTTAGATATAAACTTTAAAAGTTTAACATATATTATATTATATATATATATAAAACATAGATTATATATTATAATATATATATGAATTCGATTCGGTTCGGTTTAGTTTATGGAAATACATGAATTCGGTTTGGGTTCGGGTTCGGTTCGGTTTATTGAACATGAAACCCGAAACCGAACCAACCTAGTTCGGTTTAGGGATTTTTGGACCGAACCGAACCACTATAAAACCGAACCAAACCGAATCGAAGTCGGTTTGGGTTGGTTCGGGTTCGGTTTTAACCGGACCGAGTTGCACCCCTACTCCAAGGTCTCAAGTTTAAAACCTCTTAGATGTTATCAATTCTTTGGAGCTACTTGCATAAGGTTTATGGGCTTTAGACTTAACCGAGTCATGTGGGTTGCAGGGTCTTGCATGGGCCCTCAGGGATTAGTCGGTTGAGCGTAAGCGAACCCGGATACCCTGAATTCAAAAAAAAAATATTTTTAGGTAGGCTGAGGTTGGACTTTAATATTTTTTGCTTCGATTTTGGTTCCAAAAGAAATAAACCAAATTGGTTAGGTTTAGTTTTGTGTTGAAAGTTTAGTTGAACCAAATATGTATGTTATATGTGTATTTATGTATTTGGCAAAAGTTATAAGATTTGCTCTGTGGTTTTGGTGTTGTTTCATTGAGGGTCTCGTGTTTTATTTCATTGAAATTTCACAAGCATGCTACTCGCGTCTCTAATGAAGAGTGATTCTTCATGTCTTGATGAAACCATCTACACATTTAAGTTATTCTTATTTGTTATCTAAATTTCCTATATTCATGTACATCTAACTAATGAATCCGAACAATTTAATGAGGTTGGCACTTTGCATGTGATGGGCACACACGATGAGTAAATACAACGAGCTTGGATTTTGCTTTACCAAGCCATAGCCAAATCTTTAACTCATTGGATTAATTGAATTAATATATATTTCTTTATGTATCTCCAACATAAAATATATATTATATTGATAAATACATATCTATACTATATTTAACACAAGAAGGCCCTTGGAAAGCATGCCTAAAACGATTCACAACTTTCCAAAATTGTCCATTCCCTGTGTAGTTTGGGTTTCAATAATACAGGGTTCTACTCGTCTAAAATCAGCATTTTCGTTCAAAACCAGTTAGTTTGTAACTGCTCCCCCCACTTTTTCTCTCCCCATTTCCTCTCTTTACGTGTAATCTTGCATGTGCACCCATACTAGTATTATTAACATATATATTCTTTATAAAAACATTCATAATTTAATATTTTATAAATCCACTAGGAAAGACTATAGGCTATAAACCCATATAGAAGCATGTTAGAGTTTCTCAAGATCCATCTCTAACCTGAATTGCTATCATCCCTAGTTCTTCCTAAAATAATTTTTAGATTGTAAAACTATCATTTTTCAATATAAAATATTAGATGCAAATTTTAAACACAACTAAAAATACATTGGGACAGGGGTTAGGTCCCTGGGTTGAGAAATCTGGTGTTTTTTAAAATATTTAAGATTCAGTCGTCAAAGTTTTGAGTTGTAACTTTTAATATAACTTTATCAAAATAATTAATTTTTAGTACCATTTCATTATCATGAATAATTTTTTCCAAAAATACTCTTATACAACTCATTCCCAACACTTGTACAAGCAATAAACTGACTTTTACAAACTATTTTAGACTTGTACAAGTTAATAAATTGACTTGTACAAGTCAATAAAATGACTTGTACCTTAAGTGAGTGACTTGTACAAGTCACTTAAATAAATGATGTAAGGGCATTTTTGGAATAGTGGATTTGAGATAATGAAATGGTATTAAAAATTAATTATTTTGATAAAGGTATATTAAAAGTTAAAACTCAAAACTTTGAAGATTAAATCTTAAATATTTTAAAAAAGTGCCACTAAAAATTAATTTTCCCTTACTATAATCAATTTTGACTGTGAGAGGCGAAAAGCGTTTCTTCTGCAGCCATTTAATGGAACCCATTCAGTGGAATCAGAGTGAAATATACAAATAGATGGAAAACACATACTACCCGGATTCTAATTTCCTTTCAGCTCCTTGCAGGAGGAACCAATCCTTTGGTTGGAGACAAATGGCAAGTCTCAAGAAATGGATAAATACTGGGAGCACATGGCTTATCTCCAATGGTGCTGATGTTAATATCACCCAAGACAATTGGATCCAAGCGGCAACCTCAAAAGCTCAGATTCAAAGAAATCACGACAGTTTCAACATCACTATGGTTAACCAATTGATCGATCAAACGGAGGGAAAATGGAATATGCAGATTGTAAACAAATTTTGGGAAGTGGATATGGCACGACAAATTCAAAGCACCCCAATAAATCAGGCGGCAGGAAAGGATTCTCGATTCTGGGCAAAGACAGCTTCGGGAAAGTTCTCTGTTGCTTCAGCATATCGGCTAATCTCAGGATCCCATGCTGGTCAGAGTAGCCCCATTTGGTTGAAGATGTGGCACCTATTCTGCCCCAACAGAGTGAAGCTTTTCATGTGGAAATGCTTAGCAAAGGCAGTCCCCACCATAGATCTTCTGAATTCCAGGTTGGGTGGATTCGACCCTGGGTGTACCTTGTGCAACGAACAACATGAATCCATAGATCATCTTCTACTGCAATGCCCTTTCTCCAGGGCAATATGGTTGAAGGAAATTGGCGGCAGCACTCAGAGTCATGGCCCATCTTCCTTTTTCTCCTGGTTCTCCAATCTCATTAGTTTGCCAATCCCACCTACAAACTATACCCACAACAAAGACCTTCTCATGTCAGCGGTTCTCAATTTCGCCTGGACCATTTGGAAGGCGAGGAATGATTCCATTTTTAATGGGCGCAGGGTCTCAATTCAAACATCTTGCTCCTACTTCCGAAAGCTTCAGTCAGATTCGGCCTTCTTGGAAGATTGTAGTAAGCAGGCAACCAATTCCAAGCGGTCAATCGAGGTCTCCTGGTCAAAGCCTTTGGTTGGGTCGATTAAAATAAATTTTGATGGAGCTTTTAGAAGGTTAAATGCTTTTGCTGCTGCGGGGGGTATTGCCAGGGATGATGCTGGAAACTGTCTTGCTTGTTTTGCTACTCGGGTTGATGCGGTGTCAAGTTTGCAGGCGGAGGCGCTGGCTGCTCTTGAAGCAGTCTCTCTTGCAGGGGCAATGAAGCTCAATTCGGTTATCTTTGAAGGAGATTCACTAGTTCTGATCAACATCCTCTCTTCTGAGGTCTTGACTATCCCCTGGTGCATTCGGGCGGCGGTTCTGAGGATTCGGCAGATGTGTTCCTTGATTCCTTCAGTGTCTTTTTCTCACATTTTCCGGGAAGCTAATAGTGCGACGGACTCCCTTGCAAACTTTACACTTGATGGGTTTAGTTGTCTTTGGTCTGTAGTCCCTCCCCCTTTCCTTGTCAATCTCTTGTTTGACGAAAGGAGGGACCGTGTTTACATTCGGTCTCGTTAATAATAGATCCATATTTTATGATCAAAAAAAAAAAAGAAATATACAAATAGATGCCCACGTGAGTAGGGGCTCCACTCCACACGTCCATATTTCATTCCAGCCAATGGTGGTTCTACTGAACCATGTGATTTTTTGCTGCAGAGGAAATGCATTGGTTGGGTACTTTGTTAATGATGTGACGGAGCAGCGGCTCTTCTAAATATCAGAGGAGAGATTTTTATCTCGTACCAACGATGTTTGTGACTCCGCTCATATGTAAACGTGGCAGCCTTTTATTGGCGGCCAACGATTCAATATGATCATCACTCTTCTATAAATACGAAACATGGGTACAGTTAAAGAAGGTAAAGAGAGACCTTCGAAGCCGCAATGGCTCTGCTCATTCAGCCATGGATTAGGGTATAGGAGTAGGATGGATTAGGTTATAGAGCCAGGATGAGGGTTTAATGTTAGGGTTTTGGTTTGGTTTGATAATGCATCACTGTCGCGAAACCCTAACGACCTTCGATTAATAACCTTCGAGTTTAGGGGCTCTTAATCGGTCCGCGATGGTATACGGGGCTGCCGGAGGGGTTTATAATATTACATTCATAGGTTAAAGACATAGGTCTTAATCGCGTTGTCTGAATCTACTGGTTCTCAAAATGGATGAGATGGGTGATGATTTTGGTGATCTTTACGCAGATGTAGAGGTTCAAGTAAGTGCGGCCATTAACGCTATCCCGAGTCTCAGTTGTTTGAATACAGAACAGGAACACGAGAATTCCAAGGGCAGCAGTAAGGAGGGTCCATGTTTCAGGAAAATTGATTCAATCAATGATGAGTTGACTCTGGATAGCGAGGCAAACAAGGAAAATGGGAAAAATTTTAACGCCGATTCGGAAAAATCGATTTCAAAGCCTCATTGTGAAAGGGAGCTTGTTGCAGATTATGGAAGTGATAGCGAGGATGATTTTCATATAGTCTTGAATGATGAAGATTGCCGTGTTTATCGAGTTCCACTGGCTTCAAACGCTAGGAATGCGCAAATTGTAGAAAGAAATGACGATGAGGATAATGATTTGGTGATTGTTACTGAGAATGATGGTTCAAATAAGGATCGGATATGGGTCGATCAGTTGCAGCCACCAGGAAACGGAATTGAGCAGGCGCCGGGTGGTTCCGGTGTGGAAAGAGGACTTGGGATGAAGAATGGTTATCATTCACAGTATTCCCAGTACAAGGTAGGGAAAAAGGTCCTTGTTTATAAAAAAGATTGCATATTACATTCTCTTTTTGAGTTAATACTGTCTGAAAGGAAATTTCAACTGTACTCTTTGTGAATCAAGTTGTCGAATCTTGTAAGATTTATAGATCTGACAACATGTGCAGTTGTTCTATAAGCTAAAACATAATGATAGAAAGAAAATTGGTTACCATGCTATAATGTATGACTATTGTGATGGCATCATGGGTGGAAAAACATAGAAAGACATTTAAAGAGTGAATTTTTCTCTGTATGGCTGGAGAATATAGACAGTCAATTACAGTTATTACTATAAACTCATTCTTAAAACAGTATCATATTGGAGGGACTGCTGTTTTATAGAAGTTATATTCTATGTTTGTCATGTTTCTGTGTTCTTATTTGTTTCTACATTATGATGCTGGCTTTGTTGTTGTTTTTTTTTTCGTTTGTTTTCTTTGCAGAATTCATTATAATCAGTGCCTTTTCATTTTTCTCATATAAGAAAATCGATGAGGACATTCAAAACATTTCCTCTTTTTTTTTTTTCAGGAATATTTACTTGTTTTCCTTTTCATCTCAAGGCTCTTTTGCGTATGAGACTTTTTTCGTTTGTGTTCCCTCATTCATTTCTTTGATTGCTGGAGACTTATTTTTTGACCAATTGGATGCCTGTAAAACCTGGGTATGTCTTCTGACTGAGGTGCATCTGTCTTGTAGTACATTAGACCTTTTGGAATATCATTTCCAAGCAATACAAAAGTTTCTGGATCTATGGGAGCTGCTTCCTTCAGTTCTCCATTTTCAGGTAAAGTTGATTTGGATATGAATGGGTGCAATCAGTATATGGGGTCAAGCTCAGGGCATGTTGGCTCATCCCGTACCACAGCTTCTCACACGGTGGCTCAAAGTGGATATGATTTCTCACTTCCCCGATATAGGTATGTTATTAGTTTATGTAAGTTTTTGATTTTGCTTTATTTTTCATGGGGTTTATTAGTGATATTTAGACGTCTTTTACTGTTTTGATCCTGACACTTGTGAGGGTTAATTATCTTGTCTAAGTATCACACTGTAATTATTTTCTTAGTTATCTTAGTTCAGAGGAATATCTTGATCTTTCTTACAGGACCATACTTGATGTAAGTATTGAAACATTTGAGCAGAAGCCTTGGAGGAATCCTGGGGTGGATATCACAGATTACTTTAACTTTGGGCTGGACGAGGAAAGTTGGAAACACTATTGCAACTGCTTGGTAATTGAACTTATCATTTTATATATGTTAGTGAAACAAATTAGCTTATTATAACTTAGATTTAGCGACCAAATGACGATTATGTTGGTCCATTCTGGCATGTCAATAACATTTATGCATTGTAATGACTTGTCATCTGATGATGAGATGTAAAAAGACCTTTAAAGGCACCCAAAACCATCTGATCTTCCTGATTCATGTGCACCTAGTCACTGGTGTGCTGTTGGAAGGCTTTCCTTAGGTCTACCAGGCTGTTATTTGCATTTCCTCTTTATTTATATGTGCGAGAAACAGAATCCTGACATTAAGCATTTCCCAGGAACAATTTCGACAAGCTAATATGCTGTCCAAGAGCCCTGTTTTTGAATCATCAAAACCTATCCAGGTGTGTTTCTATAATAAACTGAAAGTTTCTTGGTGTTGCAGGCAGCAACTAGTTTAATAACCCATTCCCATCATTTAGATTTTATAAGTTTAATATTTTAATTTTCGCTTTTGTAATTAGGCATGCCAATCTGACTTCGAGTATGAGTCAGCAGCTCAAGAAGCTGCGACTGAGAAAATTGGTCTAACAGGGCAGGCAGAGAGTGTTTCTATTTCATTAAAAAATGCTGATAAGGGATTGAGACAGTTGGAAATAGTATGTATTAATTCAGTGAGATGCCATTTTTCATTTCCAATTTTTATTTTAATTATGTGCTGAATTCAATATTGCGATCCTTTTGTTGGTGCATTATGCTTTTGTAACCACCTTATTTTTGTTTCAGCCAAAGGGCAAAGCGATACAGGTTGAAGGAGGAAATGGTGAACGTCGACCATCCATGGATATTAGACGCCCTAGAAGTCGGGATTCTGATGTTGTGATACAGGTATATAGCAATTTGCAATCACCATAAAGCTTTTTGTCAATTAATCTCCATGTGTCATTGGTTTTTACACTGTTGGGTGTAGATTGCTGTGCAGGATTGCATGCAGGATTCGTCTGTTTCAGGCAAGGAAGAAATGGGGAACATAGATAATACTGTGCACGAGGCATCAGAGGATGGAGAGTTCAGTACACACAATAACAAAGACAGGCATTGTTTTATAAGTTTCTATGGAGATAATCAGTCTGTAGAACCTATGGATGTAGAGAGCAAAGAAATTGGGGGAGGTGAAGGGGTAACTTCGGAGACATTGGACATGTCCTCTGTTAAAAGTTTGGCAGTTTGTAAACTGACAAGGTTTGGATCATACTAGAAATTGGTTGCATAATTTCCTTTAATTCCTGTTTTTGCTGTATGAGAATGTTAACCATTCATCTTGAACCATCTAGTAACTATGTGTAATTACTTTGCCATTTTCATGTGAACGATGATACATGCACATATGCATACGATGAACTTTATTTGATATATAAAAAAGGAAATAAATGCAAATAAAAATTTTCGTGTCTAGTTTTGTCATTTGATATCAGCAAATTGCCTAATAACTCATCGATGTGAGGTTTATCAGGTAGCTTGCTTTATTTTTGGGTGGTAATTTCAACTAATTTGCTTTTTCTTGGTCATGGACATTGAATAATAATAATTTCTAAATGATTATTAACCAGAGGATTGTCTTTTTAGTTGTCGATGGGAAGGGAGATCGTGATTTACTTAAAGAGCCATGTTTTTTTTTTTGTAATGTGGGATAGGCTGGGCCAATTTTTTATTTTAATTTTTTTTGTAGCGTAGGAACCTACTTCAAGAGCCATTTTCTTGTCATCTTTGATTGTAAATGAGTAAATCTCTAATCTCATTGTTTATTTTTTTCGCGATAATGATCCCTATTGAATGAGTGTTTTAAATTTTAGTAGAATTCCAAAATTTTATGAGTTCATTTTAGTGTCAATCCATTTCCAAATTCTTGACATATCTAATGTTTCTTTTTCTTAAATTTCATCGCAGTCTTATATGATATGCACATGCTTCAGCAATAAGAAATTTGGTATTTTACGCATTTCATTTCATCTTTATGCTGACTTAAAATTGATGTGAAAACACCAGGAGATCTTGTCTCACATTCTCTGTGTCACTGTCAACAACTGCTAGTCCTTTCTTGTTACCCATTCCATTAAAAACCTTTTCTTTTATCGTTGGATTGTTTATTACCAGTCATATTCTTTTAGGATTCCTTAGCCCCTTTTGGATCTATGGAGTTTCACCATCCTGTAACCTTACATGGTATTCCTCTGCAGGTCTCTAGTTTCACAATCTCAAGGTACCCCAACTATTATTGGCTTGCCCCTAACTTTCTTAAATATGTTTTTTGTGTTGCCCCTAACTCTCTCAAATAGGTCATTATTAACTTTGTTTTTTCCAATATTTCCACATATCTATCTCAATATCATGATCTCAAGTATGTCATCAATATTATGCTTTTTTTATTTTTTATTGTTAATAAGAACAGTATATTAAGAAAATGCTAATGCCAAAGAAAGAGGTAACATAATATGTACACGAAAGGTGTACAGATGGACCAGAAGCAGATGACACCCATTACAGGACATCAAAGTTAGCACACTTCATGGCTTTGTTTTTTCACCACATATGATGCTGTTTGATGTTCTCTGCTTGTTGCCTTATATAGTTTCAGTAGTGATTGCAATCTCTATGATACTTTTCTGTGTAAAAACCTGTCCTTTTTTTTATGAGTAATGAAAGGATATATTGAAAGCTAAGGAAGGAAAGTACATGAGATATGGGTTTGGGTTGCATTTGATGTGCTTATTTTTCTTTATCTAATCTATCATCCAATGCTATTTTTGTTATTAATCTCTACATTTTTTTTATGGTCTTTATTTTTGTTTTATTCTGAGGCATTTGATGATCATTTGTTCTGTTTTAATTAGAGATTAGAGATGGAGGTATTTTATATTTTCATTTCTTTTAGCTTCTATGATAATAATGGAGTTGTTTGGTTATAATATAAGATGTTTATTTAGGTTGGGGGTATTGCATTGTTGGAAAGTCACTAATGAGATTAATCTGTTTTCTGTGACATGATTAGGCGCTCACGACAGAAAGGTGGAAATGAGGGAATATCTGATGTAGATGGATACCTTAGTCAGAAGGTGGAGAAAAATGATTTTGAGGCAAACAGTGAAGAACTGGGCACAACAAAGTACACAAACGAAGTGGTTTGCAAGATTTTCTCCAATGCAGAACCGTGTCAATTGGATATGGAATCCTCTCTTGGTGGTTGCATACAGCGTGGTTCGAGTCCATCCAATATTGATAGTCAATCTGATGCATACAGGGCTGGATTTGGTATTAATCCTGAGGATGTTCAGAATCCTGAAAGGAGGGCATCACAAAATTCCTTTTCTGAACGACGAGAATCAAGCACATCTGATTATGATTACTGTAAAGATAATGATAGCAGTGATGACAAAAGGGAGACAAGAGATGTCAAACACAGGTCCAGCCAAAGTCCCATCCAAGAGGAGCGAAATTGCCATCAGAGAATGAGACTCCGAAGTGCAGCTAGGTTTCACATTGATAAGAATGAGATTTTGCCAACATCAAAGGGGAAGAGCAAGCACAGCAGAGATCACTTAAAAGTAAAGAGTGGAAGAGGGAAGGAAGATCAGTATGATAATGAAGATTTGCCATACCACAAAGAAACAGACATATCATACAGTTATCATGGTAGAAGGTTTAGTGACAAGCAAGAGAAAAATGCACACACTGAAACATTACATAGGAAAGGGCATCTGCATGTAATGGAAGAAACTTGTCCATACATCAGAAGGCACACGAATGAAAGGGAGTACTCCCTTGAGCAAGATATTACTAAGGGCAATGACAGAAAACAAAGAGAGGGGCAGCTATATGAACGTAGAAGTTCTAGCAAGGGCGTGGGTGGTCTTGCTTACAAGGAAAATTCCCATTCAGTTTCACAGCATCCTTCTCTTTACCTGGAGAAAGAAAGGTATATTCGACAGGGAAGGATAAGAGAGAATGGAACCAGAGTGAGACGAAGAAGTCGTGATGAAGATTTTGTGCTTGAACATAGACTTAGAGAGGATATAATTGCAGAAAAAAATGGAAAATCTGCAAAATACAACCGAGAAGGAGAAATTTTTGAGGGGAGATATGAAAGGCATGTATATGATGGAAGAAAAGTGAAAGCTTCCAGCAGAAGAGAGAGATATAGCCACAGTCCCTCTCTAGATTTGTATAATTCATGGAGGTTTATTGGAGATGATGATGGCGACTATGAGAGACATACTGATCACCATTCATTGTTGTCTCATACATACAGAGAACCCCATGTTGCAAATGGAAAAGGGTGGCATGATATCACTTATCCAAGAACTGATGCTTATGAGTCAAGGAGGCTGAGTGACAGATATGGTGGTCACCGGAGACAAATTCATTCAGAGGGATACAGAGAAAGTGATTGGTGTAGCCTTGACTACAAGGACGATTATAAGGTTGAAGATTATGCTGTTTATCCTGATCTGGCTCATAATGAGAAAAGGAGATTTTGCTTGCAATCTAGAACTTTGCACTATTCTGAGGATGAGTATGATTCTAGGCATAGAAGTGTGGATGACTTGTATTCTGAGAAGGCATTCTTTTTGTATGAAAGGAGGTCAAGGCATGAATATATTCCTGTTAAACATGAACCCACCCGTTCTGAGATGCTTTTTGATGATGATCAATTGGAGTGGCATAGAAGAAAAATAAGAAGAAGTGAAAATATAAACTTCGAATTTGATGACGGCATCAGTTCCAGTTTTGATATTATCCATAGAAGTAAGCATCAGCAGGCAGCCCTGACATGCAGGGATTCATTTGACTTGCATTTGGTTGGAGGGGAAGGAAAGGTAAAGTTGGGGGAAACAAGGATCAAACCTTGTGTCACTGTATTTGTAATTTTGTATATACGAGTGTCTCATATTATTGAGTTAGTCTTCTCAATTTTTTGTTAAAGCTCTTGCAATGCATTCTTTATACGTGCTTTGTTCTTTATTGTTTCATGTAATCTGCTTTGTGAAGTGTTGTCCATTTTGACCATCTCTTCATGTACTCCATTAGTTGGTGGTGGTCATGCAGGCTGAGGTAAATTACTTCTCAAGCTTGACACTTGAATTATGTAAAAGAAGTAAAGTTTGTTGTGGAATCAATGAAATACATTTTGGCATTTTCTTACTGAAAGTTATGATTTGTACTTCCTGGGTCTGATTAAGATGGAACATACAATTTTTGAAGTGCTACTTAGTATGCCAGAATCTTAACTTTTATGGTGATTGAGATAAATCTTTCTGTTGCCTCTGCTAATTTCATGGAGCCTTGGCATCTTTTCATTTTGGTGAACTCACTGAAAGGAAAAGTACTTATGAAATTTGGAAAAATTTTATCGGACTTTTGGCGGCTGAGCTTTTAGCTTCATAGTCTTGAGCTGATCTGAAGGTTGATATGCTGCAGAAAGCAACTTTTTTCATGTAGTATTAGTTAAGTTCAATATATGAAGGAAGCAACAAAAGAAAACAAATAAACAACATGCATTGAAACTAATAACAAAATTGAAGATGCTATTGGGATTGTAATCTTTTAAAATTTCATGTGAACGATAATTAATGTAAAGATTGATATTTGTATTATGAATAAAAAAAAGTTGAGTTTCATTTGCAATACCATAACGATAGTTCTAGTTGATGACATCTTAATTGGATATTTTACGAATCCAAGGTTTTTTATTTGTTTATGTCCTTTAAAATTCCGCATGATTTCATATGCTTTGATTTTATTACCATTGTTTACTGTAAGGTTGTTTGATTTATCATGATGTAATCATATTGCTTTGGTTGCTGTCTCTCCTTTGTATTACCAAAAAACAATGGCTTACTTTCTTATAGACGCTATTATGAACATAAATCCATAATCTTCATTCTTTAGGGGTGGTCTGAGTATTCAATTTTCACATCATTCTTTTCATGTTAGAAGCTTGTGTTTTGTGTTTCTAATTGCAATGGGATACTTTCTAAAATCAATTCCAATCTAAAGTTCATTTTTCCTCTCAAGATCAGGTTTTATCTTTAGTAATACCATTCTAGACCTAAGAATTTTTCCCTTTTTCCCCTCTTTATGGATTGAATTATTATTTTTTTTATCAATAGTGGCTTTGGTCTAAACGATAGGTTTAAGTTTTTTTTTCTTTTGGCTCAATAAATATTCGGATTGGATCTTGATTTTTAGCTTATATGTAGGTCTAAAAACTACTTCTAAGCTATAGCTCCAACATGTTGGTCATGGTAATTTTGCAATAAAATCAGTTGTTTGTACTGTATACTTCAGATGATGTGATATTAATGAGAATAATAGTATGTAAGATGTGAAAGTAAACTGAATATGGAAATGGTATTTCATGATTTCTGCCTCATTTACACAGTCTCTTTTATCTACATATAACTGGCAACAACTTCCCAGCAGGGTTTTGTCGTTACCGTAATTGGTGCTAGTGATGTATGTAATCTTGTTCTGGGATCACATCTCATGAAGCATCACTCATCAGCACTGATTAACTTACAAACATGTTTTTTCCCTGGTTAGTTATCCAAGTGGCTCATTTATGAACTTGTCACGTTTTCTTTTGTTTCAGTGCAAGGATGCTATACTTTGTTAGAGTTACTTTACATGCATGTGTCAGCAACGACAAGAATTTAAATTCAATCATCCTCCAGCATAACTGTTCTCACTTCTCAGAAGGGAATAGTACCCAAAATTTATGTATGATGAACCCAGATAGGCATGATCGGCTCCACCATATAACATTTATATTACATGCTTCATAAGACTGCTCACAACTTGATTCTGATGTTTGCAGTAAATTCTTGCACGGTATTTTTTTTTCTTCCATGCTAGTTCTCTCATGAATTTATGGGTTTATGTGTGTGACTGTGCATTTTTTGTTTTCCTAAGTGAGTTGACTATTAGGCACTGAATTTGTATCCTAGCCTAACTTCGTGATGTTCTGCTGTTGCTGTCAAAGTTGCAGTGTTATGAAACTGGACATGCAAGATGAAAACTTCTCTTAGTCAGCATTGTACTTGCAGAATTCAGATTCAGACAGATATAATTAGGGGCTTCATGGAGATGGCATAATTAGAGTCTGTAGTAACAGTTGAATTTTTAAAATATTGCTGTTCCATGAAATTTACTGCTTGGATGTGAATTTATACTCTAAAAAACAAAATCTCTCCTTCATAAAATAATGAACATAAGTGCCTAAGGTTTTGCTCTTTGCAATACACTTTGCCATGATTGGTTAGCCATCCTTCGTATCTACATAAAATTACTTTCACATTGATATGATTGTCATGATTGATCAGGTATCCTTCTGCTCTTGTTTGAACTTCTTTCAGTCTTTCAGATTGATTTGATGGTCGTACTGGCATGTGATCAGTCTTCGAGTTAAATGAAAACATCTGTAGGAATTTTCTTAGTCTTCAATATAAAAAATTGAAAATTATGTTAAATATTTTGAGGAGTTAATCACATGATCTTGAGTGGTATTATTTTCGTTCCTTGTGTTAATTAAAATTACACACCATTTCTCAAAAGAAAATGTGCATCAAGTGCCCAAGGGAAAGATATAAAACAAAATTGGTGGGTTTTGATCATCAGGCCTAATGCTTATGTCTGAAGGTCCATATAGGCCCATATGCCTCCTAGGTAACCTGTGTGTTGGACCCAACTTTTGAAGATCTTTCATGCAATCAAATTTGATCATATAGTTAATAGAAGGATCCATCTCGTTGTAGACAAGAGCAAAATTTGTATATTTTTTTTATATGTTGCTCCAAAACCTTTAATAGCTTGCAATTTGAGTTTTTCGAAGTTCAGAAGTTTCTTAATTGTTTTGATAGTGAGAATAGGATTTGCTTCTATTTTTTAATGTTTTTTGAATTTTAGTTCAATTATTTGATGGATCATGACCTTTACAAGTCATTTACAGTCTGCTTGGATGGAGAAAAAGAAGTGGAAAAGACAAGAAAACAGTCATTTTTTTTCCTTTTCTCGTGTTTGGGTGTTCTAGGAAAACAAAATAGAAAAGAAAATTGAGGAAATGGACCAAAAATTTTCTTTTTAGATGCTTAAGATTTTATTCTCAAAAGTGAGAAGATTTTGAGAAAGAAAAGTTATGTAAAGATTTGGTTCCCTTTCCAGTGATTCTCACAACTCTCTTTCTTCTTATCTGTCTCTCCACGCAAACAGAAGAAAATTTATTATTTTCTTTTTCTTTTATTTTTGTTTTTCCTTCTTTTTTTTCTTTTATTTTTTTCCCGCTCTTCTCTCCATCCAAACATACTGTCAGAGGTCCTGAACCATTGTAAAGGGTGACTTTTTGGAGACTAACAGAGTGGTCTTCATCTGCTACAGCTTTTCGTCAGGGGTGAGACAATTTGTGGCTTTTAGTTGTCGTGAATATTTGTTTTATTGTAGTTCTATTTCTTTATAACAGTTCTATGTTTCATTTCTTTTATTTTCATTTCTATGTATCTGTCTGTTGTGTGAAATTTAATGTTGTAATTTCTAGAGAAAATTCTTAATTTCCAATTTCTGCAGATTTAGCATATTTGTTTGTCTATATTAATGTTATTTTGGCCATTTCTCAACTTTCATTCTTCAGATGAGCCTTAGTTCGAAAAAATTTCATAGAACGGAAGCCCTAGAATCTAGATTCTACCGTAACATGGGCTGTTTTGAAATCTATAAATCCTAATTCTAGTAGTTAACTTCAAAAAACTAGTAACTTACATCAACATTGGATCGCATTTGGTGTATGTGATGAGGATTTAGCGGCTATGCTGATCAGTAGTGGGAAGTCCTACAACCTTTGAATGTCAGAATGCAAATGGGTTGAATTCCTAGCTGAAATTGCAAATGGTTGATGACTGATAACGAAATAATAGATGCTTTGTGGAGAGAGAGACGTGGGGGAGAACTTGGATAATTCTCAAGCTTCAGATGAAAGAATGAATCAATGGTGAGATATCATGAAGTTAATTACGGGCAGAAAAAAAAATTCAATTATGGGGAAAGGTCCATTCATGAGCCTACTTGTTTGGAAACACAATGTCCTTTGAATTAGGTGGCTTCTTTGGATGATTATTCTCAATTTTATGTATGTTGGAGGATTGAAAATTTTACTTCACTAAGTTGAAAATGGGTAAGATAACATTTGATGGAATACTATGGAGGAAGATAATATTTGCTTAATGTGCATCCACTATCTATTGGAAGGAGATGAAGTTTATGTTACATGAGAGGGTGTGATTAAAAAATATTCCTATCACTAGATTCATCATGCTTGTGTAACAGTGCAACTAGAATTTTGACAAGTTAATCTGTTCAGAGTAGTGTTTTTAAAAGTGTAGGAATATTTAAGTATTTGTCAAACTGGTCTTTGTTTTTGATAGGAGTGGGAAGATTCTCACATTCTCATTACCCCTGGTAAGATGTTTTCATTTATGTGGACTTCAAGAGGTGTATTAGGTAGCCTTGTAAATTGAGAGGCAACTTTATAACTTGGAGAGCAATACTTTGAGCCGAGGAGCCTCAACGGTGACTAAAGCTACTGTTACACAATGATCAATTAATATCACTTTGTCCTTAGGTGGTGCAAAGGATAAAAAGCATAGCATGGCCTTGTGCCTTGACAAATAGAAACAACTAATATGAAGGCTTATAATGCAGGGTAGAGGGTCGAATACCATTGTAGGTTTTGCTTACAGATTTTGGGAGTAAGAAGAAGAAATCATTCACATATTACTGATAATGTTGAGGGGGGAATTGATGTAGTCCAAACTGAATAATAAGATGCTAATATGATTGAAGGGTATACTGGCATTATTCTAGTGGTACAAAGGATTTTGGCAGCATTTAAAAGTTAAGAAAAGGATTTTTTTGATGATATGTTTGGAGTTGGCATCAATTTCGCCTCAGAAGGTGCTGCAAAGGATAAAAAGCATAGCCATATTTTCAGCACTAAAGGCCCTTTGATGTTGTATGATTGATTGGAAACAATAATTTTCAGTGTCATTTTTTCTTGAGAAGAATCTTAAGTAGTTTGGTTGATGTCATTCCAATGCCATATTTTCATGGTGTTGCTTAGGCAAAGACATGACCTCTAATACAAAACCCAGATTAGCAAAAAGCCAAAGCCAAATGCCTTTTCCAAACCGGCTGAGGTCGTAAGATGAATCCTTCTTCTCCATCCAACTCTTACAGAGACAATACCGTTAGTCAGTTTACAGGTATTCATGTCCTTTTTGATTGAGTCTTTTTTGTCTTTCCCTTACTTCGTTAGATATTTAAAGAATATGATCTCACACATTATCACAGCTGTCTCTCTCTGTCTTTGATATACATGCCCAAATCATCTTGACCAATTTTCTTTTACCTTGTCACTTATTTTGTCAGCACATAATCACTCTTGAATATGTAAATTTCTTATCGTTTCTGGTCTTCCCACATATCCATCTCAACATACTTAACCTAGTAGCACCGGTAATACATCAAAACAAGCCTAATAACTATCTTTTAAAATTTCACTTCTAGCTTTATTGGAAAATGTCGATCACATAAGAGCATTACTAAATCGATTTTTTTTTTCGTTTTTATTAGTTTGTTACTTTTTATGATCCCTCTGTTGAAGGAAATTAGAAGAAGGGTAAGGGAGAGAGTTGATTGCTTAGTATGATCACCAAAACACCCATGACCACCACCACCACCAACAACCAACCCCCCCAAACACAAAAAAAAAAAAACCATGATCACAATACCCCTAAAAGAAAAATGCCTCTGACGCCTTTATTAGGAAGATGTATCTGTTGAGTGTTTTTTGTTGTTGTTTTTTTGGTTGGTTCTAATAGTTCAGCTTGAACATCTGAAGTTTAATTTTATTGTTGATGAGGTCTGAGGAAGATATGTGAAGAATTTATTTGTAATGTACTAAATATGGAGGATACATTTATGTTGATGGACATTATTTTGGGAACTTCTATTGTTAATTAAAAACTCATTATTGGTTTACACTATCTAAGAACTCTAGAAGGACTAGGAGGATATGTCACTGAGTCAAAATAGGAAAACTGCCCTGATGGAGTCTAAATTCTATTTGTCTAGTCACAAGAAATACAATGGGGATGTTCAAACATAAAACAATTCAGAAAATCAGAAACCAGTACCTGGCGGTCATCATTAGAGTGCTTAACAATGGGGTTTGCCCTAGGAGTGCTTGAGAACAAGAACAAAGGTGGGTTTTATTTCATCTTTGTTATGGTAGATAGATTCTGCCAGATGTCATATTTCATTTTTAGTTTAAAATTGTCTAACAATTCACCAAGCCATACTCTTCTCTTCAGATTACTTGTTAGACTACATGAAATGCTGACAACTTCTGCTTATGACAAGGTTGTGAAGCTTATGATATACTTTGGATGACACTCTGGGAGATCATAGGTACAAAACGGATCATCTGATGGAGGTGAGTTACAGCTTGGATAACACATTGAGATTGTTAGGAGAGAACCATAATATGGGATCTGGTTTTTACTATTGTCTGGTTTACAACAATTCTCTGAAGTGTGAACAGTGGCTGAAGATCGGGTTTTTGACTGAAAAACAGGCCTTGAGATCATTGTTAGAGCTTAAGACAAGGGATTTCATTGAAACAAAGATATCTGTAGGTCTTAATTAAGCGGGAAAATGGCCTCTACTTATGTAGACGGATGTTTGTAATGAATTTTTAATGACTTGATGTGGTATGAAAAGTATTTGGCATATCAGTTGTTGGAATCAAGTTTTATCAAGCTGGGGAGAGCTGACAGGATCAATTAGCCAATCTGAAGATTTATGCACATAAAGCCAAACAGGGCCATGGTTTTCCTTGATAATCTGCTGTATCTAGTTCAATTTTCTAATTGCTTTTGCACAATGTTTACCATATGGCTCGTTCGGTGGATTCTACTACTAGTGAAACAAAGCCATGTTTCTGTTCTTTGTTAGGATTTGTAGTTTTATGTTACAGTTTAGACTTTAAATTTCTTAAAGATCCCTAGTTATGTTCTTTTCCTGGTTAGAAGAGTAGCAGTCTTTTTTTTGAGAGTTTGGCCTGTTTTAAAATGTTTTAACCAAAACCCACATTTACTAGTATATTTAGGGATCCTGAGAAATAGGCCATCTTCAAAGAGTACATCTTTGTCTCTTGTTGGTGAGATGCCTTCTTAACCTTTTGACTCATATTCATAGTGGATGAACTTCATTAGTTATACAATCCTATGACTTTTAGTTTCCTTAATTTGACAGCATTATTCTAGATTATTTCCATTATTTCTAGTTTATATTTCTATCCGTCCAAAAATTCTAGATTTGTGATATCTATAGGAATCCTTAGATAATAATTTACCTTTTCTTTTAGTTATTTTCAGCAAATACTATTTTTCTACAAGGTTCGATAAAAAAAATTCTAGCTGCTGTAGAGTTCACTGATCCTAAATTAAATGCCTATTGGATCCAGTAGTTTGGTTGTCATTCATAACTAGCTTTATAAATTATAATTTTAGTAGCTAAGCTACAAGTTCTAAGTTCATTTGAAATCAGTTTGGTATTGAAAAATTTTACTTTTCCTTGGTGAGTTTTATACATGCTGTTCTTGCTGGCAATCTATCTCTTAGTGTATGTTATACTATTGTTATTGTTACATGCACCCCAAATTTGTTCTTCATGCAAAGATTTTTGTTTCTCAAGATGCAGAAGATTTCGGAGTACTTTTAAGTTTCTTGCAGTTAATCTTTTGATTATGGGGCTATTGTGGTCCTGAGATATCATTAATTATCAAATTTTCATTCCCTGTTAACATTTTATAGCTGCAGATTTATTCTCCTTGTGGAATGACTGCATATATGTGTATATTAGGGAGAGCAATTAGTTTACAAATACTGTATATATGCTTTTGTTATGATGTTCCTTATAGCAAAATAACTTTCTACAGTGCTCTGGAAGATACTCTGAAGCTGGAGGTTTGAGATGCAATGGTTGGGGTGGAAGTGCAGAGCAGACAGTGGATACAGGGCAGATGAACTCCAGGATTCCTGATGTACATTACATAGGGAGAACAATTGTAGATGATAAACCCAGTGACCACGCCTCTATTATGGACTCAAAGATTGAAAGAATAGTCCAATGCAATTCAGCACCTGTGCCCTCTTCTGATAAAAATAGTGAGAACTGGCTTGACAAGTATCCAATTACCCAGGATCATGAAGCTTTGGACCTCGAGGAAGGGCAGATAGCAGCAGAAGAATCAGAGAAAAAAGAGCTGGGTCCTGTCGGTGATAAGCGGGCTTCTCAGAGTACAAACCCAATTGGTGGCATGCAGGATAGAAGATTGAACCCTGAAGATGCTGGACATGAGAATAAGGTTGTTGGAGGATATGAAAACCAGCGGATTCTTGAGACACTTGCAAAGATGGAAAGGAGGAGGGAGCGTTTCAAGGAGCCTATTACTTTGAAGAAAGAGCTGGAAACGAATTCCAAGCCTCAGCCTGATACTGTTGATACTGTGTTCAAAGCATCTGAATTTAAGCAGCAGAGGCCAGCAAGAAAGAGACGATGGGGTGGGACTTAGATGACTAGTTTTTCATCTGCAAGTCATACCATTTACTGGAGGAGATACTGGCAAATTACCTGAATTAAGGTTATTCTTAGGAGCAGCTTGTATCTATCAGAGTCACCATGTTGGTATCAAAGGGAAGGAAACTCGGGTAATGAAGTGAAGCTGACAATTCAGTTTATTGCTTCAGGAGAAGATGATGTTATGCATAGGTATCGAAAATCTCATTTCTCGTCCATCCAATAAAATGTAGTTGGTTAAGAACCCAGCTGGGTCAAGTTTATTAGTTGCAGTTTTTTACTAGATGTAAAACGATTATTTATCCTTCCAGGATCTTAGAAGCACATTGCACTAAATCAATTTTCGGCAGGAATTGTAATTCTGTAAAGGCAACTTGCTTGTATTGTTTGTTTCTCTGCTAGGGTTTCTTCTTCAAGTATCACAGTCGCTGAAAGTAATGAATCTGATCACAGGAGTTACACGACTATCAGAATCTTATATTGTTTGTTTCTCAGCAGTGATGGGTGTATTCATAAACAAGAGGGAAAAAGTGGAACTGGAAAGCTACTGTAAGTTGCCTACAGTTGATATTGATGGCATAACTTCTACTTTTATTTTAATTCCATACGCTCATTCATGTTTGCAGCTAAATGCATTAACCAACAGAGGCTTGGAATTGCAATTTGAATACGTACAGGGAATGAAATATGTAAATGAGCTTTGTAATCAAGAAACAATCCATATTTGGCTTGATCATTTATTTCCAGATCGACTCAAAAGTTTTGTCAAACCAGAGCAAGTGCTTGAGGTTCACATACCAATTATGCATAAGCAGTAACTGCACCGAGAGGAGTTGTCAAACTTGCACGGTGAAAAGGTAAAATATGAGCATGCATGAAAGTTGCCCAGAACTTGGTTAGCCTGTGCTTCATGGCTGAAATCCGAGCGACTCTTGAAGCCTTACGTTCGTTCCTGAATTGGGTATCCCTCCTTATTGCGAACCACCCATATTCACACAAGTCCAAGTTTACTGTAAAAGATCTCTGATTCATACCGGACTTCACAATGTTCATTTTATCATAAACCAATGAGATATAAGTTATTACAAATAATGGCAAGATTTTTTTATTTTGTTTTTTAACAAAAGCAATAGAAGCCACGACATCCAGATATCATCATCAATAATCTATAGAATTTTTGCTGAATTTCATTTTCCAAATATAACCATGATATTTATTTAATTACTTCCTTATCCCAAAATATAGACCCACATTTAGTTATAACTAACTTTTTTTTCAAATCCATCTATACTAAATGTAAAGCGAGGCATCCTCTTGGGATTTGCGCTAACCAAAATGTGCCACTTTCCAAGACAGCATTTACACATCATCATGAAGATTCATTAATAAAACGGTACAATTGTCAAAATAACCTCAATTTTTTTTAAAATTTAACAATCAGGTGCAAAATGGTTCCTCTCTATTTATCTCTTTTTTTGTACGTGCAGTACTTCACGTGCACCCGAATGGTCTTAATAATTTTAATGTTTTTGTTGAAGCTTAGTTAATGCTTTATGTTACGTTTTTTTATCACAATTAAAAATAAGTATATAAGTAGATAATTATTCAAATAAATTCATTATCTATTTATGATAGATAAAAGTTTTGTTTTTAATAGAATTTTACTATGTAAATATAAATAAATAATTATTATGTAACAATTTACTCAGAAAAATGAAAATTAACATTTTAGTTTTCCAATTTCAAAATGCACTTCACATGTTGAATTTTTTTTTCCTTGTAAGTTGTAACCTTTAAAGGATAAATCCTGCACACGTCCCCAGAGCTTTTCCTCTTAAGCTTTTCCCTTAGGCTTGCTAACAGTAACGTTGGAATCCTCTTAATATAACTCTCAGCAATGGAAATTCCTCTTACAATAACTTCCTGTTATGATTATAGTTTGTTCACAAATCATATGAAATTTTGGTTTGTAAGTCAATCCTGAAATGCATATCATACTCATCTTTTGTAAATATAAATAACTTCTTTTATTCTTCCAGAAGTATACACAAACATGCTTATGGTTATTTTAGGATGTAATAGTGCTAACAAGGAAAAACGGTTAATTTAAGAGAGGGAACAATGTAAATTTGAAAAAGAAAACGAGGCTTTTGGATATTAAATCGAAACTCTGAGAAGACAGCAGTAGCAGATGTTCTAGAATCCAGAGTCACCATGGTGGGTCATAAAGTGAAGTCAAACAACTCAGTTATTGCTTCAGGAGAAGATGATGTTATGCATTGGTGTCGAAAATCTCAATTCTCGTCTATCCAATAAAATGTAGAGGGTAAAGAACCCAGCTGGATCAAGTTTATCAGTTGCAGTTTCTTACCAGATGGAAATGATTATTTTTCCTTTCAGAATCTTAAAGTGTTTGGTGCCGCTTTTTTTTATAAAAACAATTTCAAAACCAAAAGCCTTTCAATTTGTTTTTCTGTTTTTTAAAACTAGTGAACAAAAAACCCGTTTACTGGTGACGGTGGAGGTGGTGAAGGTGGTGGTGGACGTGATGGAGGTGGAGGTAAAGGTGTTAGGGGTGGTTGTGGTTGTGATAGGCATGGTGGTGATGGCGGTTGTGGGGTGGTGTGTGCTAGTAGAGGTGGCAGTGTTGGTAGCACTGCGATGGTGTTGGAGGAGAAGGAGGTGTTGGTGATGGTGGGGGTGGTGGAGGAGGAGGTTGTGGTGGGGATAGTGGGGGCAGTGGAGGTAGTGGGTAGGGATGGGGTGGTTATGGTGGTGGTAGATAGCTATGGAGGTGGTGTTGGTGGTGGTGATTGACGTGGGTGGTGACAGTGATGGTGGTTATGGATTTGGTTGTGAGATTAGTGGTAATGGTGGTAGAGGTGGTAGTAGTGGTTTTTGTAATGGTGGTAATATTGAAGATAATACTGGTTCTAGTTCTAGTGGAGGTGGAGTCAGTGGTAGTGGTTGTCATTATGGAGTTTTTGGTTGTGGTGGCATTGCTACAGGTGGTGATTGTGGAGGTTGAGGCGATGGTGGCAGCAGCATTGATGGTGGTGGTGGTAGCAATAGAAGTGGTGGAGTGACAAATGAAGACATGAGTTATTTGATTAACCTATAAGAAATACAATAATGCCATAAAAAAAAATGGAAATGATTCTCTACCATCCAACTGTGTTTAAATCGTTTGAAAACTGTGTTTACCGAACGCGATTTTCGGTTTTTGGTTTTCAAAAACAGAAAAATTGTTTTCAAAAGCGTTACCAAAGCAGCCTCCTAGAATCTCACTTGATAACTATCATCGAAACTAGTTGAATTTAATTGCACGTAAACCACAAAAAAGGGTTCTGAGGTTTTGTTATACTAGTTAGCCCCCCACGTGCTACGCACGTGGCGGGCCTTTGTATTAAAAAAAGAAAATAAAAAGCTTGAAACTTTTATATAAAGGAGTTAAAATTTGTTAAATGAACCTTCTAATGGTTTCTTTAGTTAAGAAACTTAGTAAATGTAATTTTTTTTAAAAAGTGCTCAAACAACAAAGATATATTATAATAAACATAAAGATATGAAATACAAATGCAAAAAGTCAATATATGTGAATATCTTCAAATATACAGTATTTAAGAGTAAAAATCGTTTGTAACAAGATTATAATATACAAGATCTGCAATGAGAACTTTTAGATGCATCTTGTAGATATTTTCTTATAATTTGGACCTTGTAACCATCCATGTAGGCATCCAATAAAGGCCACAAAAATAGCCTGCAAGTCTGAACTACTATTCCTAGATAAGGATATTTCAAACCCATTATTGGTACCATTACGAAAGAGGACGTTACGTTAACTCATCAAAACTTCACTAAGAAGACCAGTCAAGACTAACCCCTTTATATCAATCGCATTTGCATATATATATATATATATATTTAGTTCAAATATTAATTTTAAAAAGATAAAATGGTTATAAATATTCATATTAGGTGAAAGTAAAAAGTGCACTTGTACCAAAATAATCAACATATATAAAATAAAATTATTAATGTTAACAGTAAAATAGGCACACCAAATGTGACTAAAAACTAAATGTCAAAACCATCGCCAAAATTGGAGCATGTTTATTTTGGCAGAAACATACATGCAATAATTCTACAAAATCCATCTTTGCAGGCCACAAATATAAGGCCTTTACAAAAAAATAAGATTAGTGTACATAGCTTCTTGTTTGTTGATACTACTAAATTTATTGTTCAGAACATAAAAAGCAATTGAGATATATGTCATAACTCCAATTTCTTTCATTATATATCTGGCTCATACAATTTGTAAAAGAATAATAATTCTTTGTAACAAATAAGTAACGCAATGATTTCTAGAGATGACTAATATAATAGAAACAATATATATACTTCTCTAGCCCAATAGCATAATATACATGGGAGAACCACTTATTCATAAAAAGGTCAAAAGAAGGCTTGTTGCCCTTAAATCACTTATTGTTGTTAACTAATAGTGGATGAACAAAGACTTAATTAGGGGAAATGAAAGTAGATGAGAAACTAAAGCTAGAAAGAATGTGAAGAAATAATAGAGGTTATAGCAATAGTGAGAAACTCAGGCTAGAAAATATTGTCAAAATAAAAACACACCAAATGTAACTAAATACATAATGTCAAAGCCAACTCAAAATTGTGCTACTTTTACATATGCAAAACAATGCATGTAACCATCCTCCAGATTTTAATCTTCCAAAAACTACAAAGATAAAATAATTGACAAAAATGAGGTGCATGATTGTAGCCTCTCATTTTTTTATGAGATCCAAATTTGTTGTTAAAGGCAACTGAGGCATCACTCGATCATTCTGTAGTGTCACTTGATATAACCCTAGCTTATTGTTATAACTCTAGCTTATACACTTGTAGAGAATAATGCATTAATTTTCTGAAGGTGTCAAATAATTGAAGTAGAATTCACCCAATATATGAAAAAATTAATTTACCATATAAATATTAAAAAACTACTTCCAATATTTCTATTATATGTCAACAGCGAAATTATACAAAATGATGCCCAGTCTTGGACCTTATTTGGGAATTACGTGTTATGGTTAAATGTTTAAGAGTTGGATCCAAAATATTAACAGAAATGATGTAAATAAGTGAAAAATCTACGTGTTATGAACTTAAAATGGAGGCGGAGAAAGAGGAAGAATTTACAAATTTTATATAAATGAAATCATATCATGTAGACACCAATACTCATTGAGGGGATCGCAACAAAGGACGCATGAAATTCTATTAAAGGTGGGTTTCATAGAGTAAGCTAGCCCATTCTTGCATGATCTGTAGATATTAATTATCGCTACATCTAACAGCTTGACCATACAAGAAATAATTTTACTGAAGAAAAACAACCAACGATGGGAAAGACCTTGGTAATTGTGTTTCGTCAATCTAATGGGGAGGATCTCGATTACCCATTGTTTCAAAGCTATTATACATGCAATAGTTGAAAAATCAATATAATAAACCAATGCTTTGAAAGACAAATGAAAATTTTCAAAAAAGCGTGATGGCCAAGAAGAAACAAACTTACAAGTGTTACCATCAGAAGATAAATAAAATTTTTAATAAGACTTATAAAATGAAGGCACAATTATAACTAATGAGTATTTCATTCCCATCACTCATTATTCCTATCAATAACACGGATACAATGTTTATTATAAAGTAATATATCTTGACATAAAAAATCATTGGTGAATCATCTCCTCGTTTACAATTTTAAGAGAATGGAAATAAAGCTGCTTCCTTTAAATCTCCAAATGCACATAAGCATCCTTTTCCATCCCTCAATGCCAACAACCATGGATTAGCTTGTCCTATGTAACAAAATCAAAACCACCAAAGTCAAAATAGCATTAAAATCAATACTAAGAAAAGAAAAAAAAAAGGTAAATTGTATCATAAAACCTTACATAATGTTATAAACAAATTTTTAAAAATTGTGGTATAAGGCATCAATGCTGTATTAATATCAGCTATTGTGAAAGAGATACGTGGTACTAATATGTTGCAACAAACTTACACCCATAATCTATGCCTAGCATCTCTGAGTTGAAACTTGCTGGCACTTTTGTGCTAGGCCAAGAGGCTTGCCTATGATTTCCATTGAAACTAAGAATGCAAATATGAAAGAAAAATTATATCTTTATAGTTGTTCTATCAAAACAACAAGGAAGAAATAAAGAAGCGCTAAGTTGCAAAAATATATTGGTCTGAAGTATTGAAAATTAAGTACGGTGGATAAGGAGACCGGTTTCTTTACCAAGTGTAAATCTATACAATTAGTTCACAAGCAATGTAGGGTGTTAGCTTGATTTGCTAACTTGTACTTTTTTAGATAATTCTTGCTGATTGTAATTTATCATAGCAGATAGGCACAATTCCACCATTAATGAAGAGAGAAGGAATGGTTATTCCTACTATGATAAGAGGGACCTCTTGCTGGTGTGGAGGAAATTAGAAGGTGAATGCTCTAGAGTCTTAGATAAAGTATCCTAAATTTACTCAATTCTAGGTCCACAGTTAACATAAGCACGCATCTGAATATCATAAGAATAACAAATAGCTTCACTTACAAAAGATATAAAAAGAGTAATAATATTAATTAATCATTGTCACACACAGTCATAGTAACTGAAAAATATGCCCATAGTTGAATTGCAAATGTTTATAATTAAACCGTGCGATGAGTATGTGAAAAACCAAAAGAAAGATGAAAGAAGCTTATACACAAATTTTTTGTTGTTCGAGAGCTACATCCCCCAAAGAGAAGAAGATTTATTTTCACTATGTCAAGAAAGAAGAGTTAAAACCTATGTCTCCAATACTGAATTACAATCTACAAACAATTCCCTCTAATATAATCAGTATATTAGAGGAAAAATATGAGCCATACTCTAACAACAATTTCTTATTTTCACATATCAAAGAGGGCATGGTCTCACATAATATGCTATCTAATAGCAAATTTTCGCAAGGATGAAGAGTGTGTGAATACAGTTAATTTTGGCTAGCACGACATAACATGTATCAGATTATAATACACAAGGGTTTTCAAAAATAAAAAAACTAAAAAAACACATAACTCTTCTAGTTTTGGTAAGGTGTGTAAGACAAGTGTACTTCCATCAAAGCTAATATTATGCAAGCATCTATAAACCATCAAATAAAAATAACAATATCAATTAATTCTACTGCCAATTCGTCTATTGTACTCTTGTATTCTATGCTCAAGACTTCTATAGCATCTGTGGTGTTGAATCTGAAACTGACCCAAAAAGATCAAAACCACCACGATTCTTGGATCAAAGATCAAGGGGAGAATAGTGAATGTCATAGTCCTCAAGTAACAAATTTAATAATTAACAACAAACTGAAAATTTCAAGACATAATAATGCTATGGGCCATGTAAGTCGAAAACAAAAAAATTAAAATGGTTTCCCATGGTCTATTTAGCAAAACGTTTACCAAGAACAGTATCAGCATTGCAATTCCCATGTGAAAGAACTTCAATTCCATATTTATCATGAACACCTATCTATGAGAAAGCATTTTTTCAGGAAGAGGTGGTGCATTTTCTTCATCATTTATTGAAACTTGATCCACTCATCAAATTTAAATCTCAAGATACATTGTTAGGGGCACTTCTAACACTATAACTCATCTCTACAACCCTGTTGAGAGGACATTGTTAGGGTCACTTTCACCTTCAATGAGAACATTTTTATATCACAACAAAGGTCATCACTACAAGGTTAACACCTACAGTACCTAACTTGTAATATATAAGCATAAACTGATGTTGCCAAACCATATCATATGGTAATGCATCTACTTTAATTCCTAAATGGCTCAAATTATCAACTTTTGGATAATTCAAAACCTGTGGGAAATTTTTGTTGATACCAGAAAAAAGACATAAGCAAAATATGTCTATTAAAACATGGCATTTTTTGGATTGTTGAATAACAATTATCCTGTGTCAAAAATAATAAAAATAGCATCATCTATTAAACAATAAAAGGTTGTTTGAAATGATGAAGAAACTTAAATCAATATAAAGTTTCAGAGTTAAGGCTTTGCAAGAGGAATGAAAAACTTGTGCAGATCTTTGTTCCAGTCACTCCTATCCTTTTTGATGTATTTGCAATATATGTCAGTTATAAAATATCTAGAAAAGCTACAACATAATATATATAAATTTTTTTGCCACTTGTGTATGTATTAGTCAAAATTTCCCATCGCCTATACTATGCTTAGATGACTTGAATTGACGGTACTATTTTGAAGCAAAAGCATACAAAAGCAAGTAATAAATGAGTAACTATGTTTCTCATGTTGGGCAGAAGCAACTGTAAGCAGGCAAATCAATGAAAAACTATATTTGAAGTATCAGAAGTCACCTCTCAATATCAATTAAGAACAATTTCTAAAGTCCTCAAATGTATTTCACTATCCAAGCTAACCCAATCTTTAGTAGATGTGCAAAGGAATAATAAAAAAACCTATTCCATAATGGAAAGTTAATTAATAATATCCCCAAAATAAGAAAAGTTAGCATAAAAATTAAACATAAGAAGAAAAAAAAATCAGAAAGCAGCCATATATAATCTTTCTCACATATGCTCATCATGTGTTAATCAAACACAAAATCAAAATAAACACAAAATTACAGCAAAACAAATGCACCCCCATCAACACTGGCAGGTATTCGAGAAATAGATCACGATCAATTCATACAATGGAAGATATCCAAGAATCAGTTTAACCAATAAAATATGGATAAGGCAGTCAACCTGAGTTTTCCTCAAGTGAGATTCAAGGTCTACCTCATAATCCCTATGCTTCAAAGGCTGTCTTTGCACTGGAGGACCTTTTGCTGTGTATAAATGAGTGAAATTAATACTTTAGACAAAATTTTAACCTCCACAGTTAAATCTTCACATTGGCTGAAAAAGAAAACCAAAAATAAAATAAAAAAATAAAAAAACAAAGAACATGGATAGTCATGGAGTTACATTTGGATCTGAAGCGTCCATCCTCCTAAATCACAATGAAGAAAGGACGACCAGCAAGTGAAAAAGAAAAAAAGATCCGATCTAAACATTCAAAATTAGTAGAAAATCACTCTCTTCAATCATAGATACCTATAATCAAACCTGTTCTTCCTGCTCATGGGCTCATTCTAAATATTCTTCTCAATTGAATTTCCTTTGGAAAGTATTGTCAACTCCAACTGCCTATTTCATATACATGACAATGCAATGGTTTTCCATCAATCATCTCTAATTTAAAAATCACATAAACACAAAGAACCATAATACAATCTTGAACTCACATTGCCAGGTTGAGCCATCTCTTTAAAAACCTAAGCAAGTAATAAGACATTATAATTTATAAAAGACCCTTTCCAATGTGAATGGCAATTGAGAGCAAGTGAGAAAGTGGTTTTTTTTGTTTTTCATATATCATAATTCGTAAATGGAAAACTATATTCATAGCAAAGATAATTTTCACTTTTTTATAAAGCAAAACTCTCCAACATGGAAAAGGTGGAATTTTTGGTGATTCCTACAACTTCAAGAGCAACCTTGGGAAATTCAGACAACCTAACAACTAAGAGTGCCAAATATTTATGCACAACCTAATGATCTAAGCACATAGAAGCATTTTGTAACTGTTAAACTCAGTGCCCCAGAAAAAAAAAAACAAAACTCCTTGCTTAAGGAATTAACAAACAGGAAATCATAACAGAGATATTGTGCCACAAATGCATGCATAACAAATGAATGACCAGCAAAGATGTATTTTAAACTGTACATTAACGTAAGGTTTAGGACGTATTAACAGCATCCATAAGACCTCTACACCCACTTTTCCTATGCTTTATGGTTCAGTAAAGAAGAAGAGTATCAAATTTCGCAGCGCTTTCCATTCCAGAATGGCTTGGTAGTTGGGATTCACACGTTAGAAGGCCACTCGGATTGTTTGAGGGAGGAATGTTCACTGTTCATAGGCTGCAGGTCATTTAGGTTAATTGTGAGCAGAATTATGAGAGTTTGGGTGGCCAATTTGAGTAAAGGCTTTTCCATCTCTTTTTCCAATGCTTCAAAAATTGAGAGACAATAATTTTGTGTTGTGAATCCAGCTCCTCCTAGCATTTAGTTCTTTTCTTCGTTGGAGGTGCCCAACAAGATTTTGACCATCATCAATCATGTCATTTACAGGGGCTGGTAGATCTCTACAACTTAGATGTACCAAAACTAAGAATGCATTCGATGTCCAACATTTCCTCCTCAAATTAGGATAAAGGGTGCCCTCATGAACAAATTGAAATCTGTGCAGCTAACAATTCAGATGTGGCAGAAACATTTAGTTACCAACACATGATAAATTTGATTTTCATTTTCAAACTGCAAAACTAATTTTCTCCCCCATAATGTGGCAGTATGTGATTGGCTGCACAGTTCATATTGTTTCTGGGAGAAGAATTGATCTCCCTCCACTATCCTCTAGCATGATGCTTGGAGCCTTGACCTTGCAGGTTCTTTCTAGACCATTTTGGTGTAGCATACATGTTTCCATGAATAGTTATTGAATTTGGTTCTATTGTGGGTTTTCTGGCTTCTCAATAGGGAAGGCAATGTTTACCATGTATTACACCTTCCTGGTTTTTTGGCTTTTGTTGACAAATCATAGTATAAGAATTGTTTTTATCATGAAGAAAAGTATTCCATAACAAGTAAATGGTATTGGTTAAAGTGAGCTGGGTCTCTACTGTTGGTGTACTTTAGATTCAAATGGAAAACATTCGGGGACTTCACGCAGAGATTCTTCCAAAGCAGCATGGCAAACGATTCTATCCTCGGATGTACCATCTATGGTCAATCAAAAGGCATAAGGTACTTAAAACAGATGTATAAAGCATACTCATTTAGGATTCAATGATTATATTGTCAAACAGTAAGACATGAAGAGTGGTTGTACCTGCTGGGTCTACTACCACTTTAGAATGTTGAGATTTGCTTGCATGTGGTTTTGGGTGTTGAGCAACATTCAAGTTAATATACCATTGTTCCCAACATAAACGTTCGATTTTGTTAGTGAACCATGTTGGATGCTTGGTTTTTACTTCATAGTAAGATAAACATATCTGCATCATTGTCAATAAATTTTTTAAAATTAAAATACTGCAAAATATACTTTTACTCATAAAAAGGTCAAAAGGAACGAAAGATTGTTGTTGAATGAACAGCAACCATCAGCATTAGTGGGGGAGGTGGAAAGATGCCACACAACATCCTATATGTTTCTGAGTATGCTGTTTACAATTATAAATGTACACCAAAATATGAGTATGCTCCTGACTTTTCTTATTGGGATGTTTCTCTACCCAACCAATGAACTGCTCAATCTTCTCCTCTATTTTCTTTTCAATATTGGCATCACCACATTGCACCTATACAATAAGACATTCAGACAGGAAGAAGAATCAAATACTGACAAATGCTCTGGGGATTAGGCAATGAAAAGGGCAATTATTGAGCAGGTAATGACATGCATATAGCTTCATTGTGAACTGATGGAAGTCTAGACATAACAAACATTTGTGGAAAACACAAATAAATCTTAATAAGATGATACTTCTCCAATGCAAAACAGCAGTGCACTCCACAATAGCAGCACATGCACCAAATCCAGCATGAGAGTACAAATGCGTGAGTGTGTGTGCATAAGTTTACATGAATTTATATGCACAAAGACACAACTCACCATATAAGTAACATGAGTGGGAAAAAAGATAAAAGGTAAAAAAAAGGACAAAAAACAAACCTTTAATATGATAGATTATAGTTGGCACAAACACTGCTAAAAAACAGAGGGTCATGTCAGGTTGGCAGCCAGCATTAGACTTCTGCCAAACTCTCAGGAAATGGGTGTTATCGAAGCTAAAAATTTTCTTTTAATGATGTGCAAAATTAGCAGATCAATGATGAAAATCTCGTATTTGGGAAGGGGACGAATCCCAAAACAAGAATTTAGTTATGAGATAGATTGATCAAAATATGGTATGAAATATGCATCATATTTCCTCACACATGTGGAAGGGTATCAAATTATAGTGATACAAAAAACCTTCAAAAAAATCCAATAGCGTACTTGAAAATCTATAATTACACATAGCTATCTAACAGTACCGTAATTCATGCATACAGGCATCATCAGCAAAGTTGTTAGATTACATATATTTTACCACATTTCCACTACCATAGGCTAACAAATTCTAATATAAGCTTTTAGTCCCATTAGGTATTTATTGCTCAAATGCTATTCCCAATGGAAAGATGTTCTTCCAGATTAAATCAAGTTACAATCTGGAAATAGAAAGGTGCTCTAAGTATTCCAAAGTCCCCCATAAGCGAATGTAATCATGGCACTCAATATGCCTGGCAATATGGAGAACCAGAGGGGGCAGAAAAAGTGAGCACCAAATGCATAATATTCAATCTTTCACAGTTGAATAATGCAGACTCAAATCAAATCATGATCTCCATCGTATCAAATTGCTTCAAAATTAGAGCATTCGAAAGCCCCCTAATGTTTTCAACATTACTTAGGCACCACTTCTTGTTTATTTAACAAGAAATTCACCGCTATAGCTTTGTCGCATAGTTCTAGGATACCTCATGCTTTAAAGCATTCCTCCAATCTTGGGACAGTTTAATATGAATTATTTTCACCTGAAAGCTATCAATGCTAGCTGTAAGAGAAGATGCTGCTGCCAAAAAGTGATGGTGCCACAATAGAGTTTTTTTTTATTTTTATGATTAACTGAAGATATCATTAAAAAGAGGGGGAAGACAAGATCCACAAGTGATGGACAGGAAAACAACCAAAAACAGCAAAGACAAAGGAAGCAGGAAAAAGGATAATAGAATCTGAGAGTAGAAAGACTGTCAAGAGAATGGGAAAACCTGCAAGACTCTCCTACAACAATTCATGCATACAAAGCATGAGTAACCCGGTCCCTCAAGACATTGTTATAAGACGCCAGCCTAAACTCCTTGAGTAAGAATACCAGTGTAGCAGTAAGGGACAAAAATATACTCTAGATTCCTTAACTTCCTCACACACTCTCCTTGCAATATAGTAATGATGATGACTATGCGACATACACGTGGACCGGATTTAGGCAAGAAAGACTGCATGGTATAGAAGCTTTCCTATCTTCGTAAGGGATATGAGTCTCCGCTGTTTTGACATATCTAGCAAGCTCCTTGGAAAACCCCAGTTTGAACCCAACAAATTAAGCAGATGAGACCAGATTAAGGCACGGCTCATACATTTTTGGTGACAAAGCAAGCGATTTCCTCATTCTGTGGTGGAGGTTGCCAAGAGTGTTAATACATATTTTGTACCGTAGAAGCGATACATAGGTGATAGGGTAACCTGTTGGAAACATTTAGGTGCACTCCATTCTCACCAAACATAAGGGGATTTCTTATAAATGTTGAGAGCATTGTGTATTTTTAAAGTAATTATGCCCAACTATATATTGGGTCTTCAAATAACTTACTCCAAAAAGGGAGGCAAAAACTCAGGAAAAAAATCTATAGGTTTAAGTAGCAAAAAGTAAAGTGAAACCTCAGGAATGGAAAATCAGCATAGAATGCACACAAAAAAAATAAAATATTTTTCTACTAAGCTCCTACATATCCAAGGAATGGGACTGTTTATACCAAATACCCATTAATTCTTTATTTCCAAAAAGTTTGGGCTACTCGATCATCCCAAGAAGCCAAACATGCAGGCAACCAAAGATGACATAGTAATCATTTTAAGGAGTATACAGCCACTTACATAAGTAATATCAAAAAGCTCCGAGTCAATGTCTTTGGGTCGCACAAGACCTAATGCTCTATGAAACACAATTGTGTGTAGAATACCTGCAAACAGTTTAACACTGATGTTGATTTGAGCGAAAAAATCTAACATAATACCAGTGAAAGTGTAAACAGGGCAAGGCTGATACAAGTATTGAGAAGAAAAACTCAAAAATAGTTGCATGGTAGAATTAATAAAATTTTTACTCCAGAACAAGGCTAACGATAAGTGGCATGCTACAAGAGATTCCTTTGAAGAAAAAGAATCACAAGGCAAATATCCTCAATGATCAGTAAGTGATTGAACTTCTCTAGATTCTTTGCTCCTCTCTCTCTATACCAATTGATACATTGGGTGCTCATCACAGGGAAAAGATATGTTGCAGTAATATATTATTTGTTTGTCTACTTAACACATTCCCTTACTTTCTATGTTGCAGTAATATATTATTTGTTTGTCTACTTAACACATTCCCTTACTTTCTATGTTTGAGGACATGGGTATCCTTATTATCAAAAGACCACTGGAACTGACAGTGTTACAAGGCTAATAACACCAATTTATAGACAACTTGATAGATCAATAAAATGTGACAAGTACGAACTACCTGTTGCAATGCTTTCTAGCAAGCGATTTGACAAACTATTTCCACATTTTGAGTTGTCAAGTGTTCTGAATTTATTCGGGTTTCAAAATCTGCAGCTAACATATCTGCTACCCACACAATTTAGAAACAAGTGCTGCCTAATGTATCGTAATTTTGATGCCTAAGTGCAATACCACATCTTATAAATAGAGGAGGGGTCCAACTCACTTTACTTCGCCGACCCAGATCCCTAACCAATACATTAGGCAGATCCTTGTCAGCTTCCATTCCACATTTATTTTTGGTATAAGGTTTCATCCAACAAGTGTTGGAACGCACCCCTTAAATAAACAAATCAGAGAAACAATTATTCTCAATTACATTCTCAACTTCATAACTTCAAAATCAACACACTCAATAATACCTTTCGATATCCCAATAGATATACCAGAACTGTAAGCAACTTCTCTCAATTCGAACCAGAAGTCAACTCATTATCAAGTCCTCATGATATTACATAATCAACTTTAAAAAAAGAAGGCCAAAAATAGGAAACTAACCTGTCTTGAACTTGATATTTAGCTTCAAAATAAATGCAACTTACCAAAGAAATATCATCTCAATTAGCAAACTATGAGAAAAAAACCTAAAGAAATGACATGTGTAATTAAAAGATCTCTCTTGATGTCCAAATCACAAGTAAGCTAATTATTTGTGTCCTTCGGTTCTTTTCTAGAATTAATCCACATTGAAAATCCTTCTACATTGATAAGAAAGATTAAAAGAGGATCTGCTAATGAACTTGAAGCTTTTTCTGTGGACAAACCCACAAGCCAACACTTCAAGTAAGCACATGTGATCGAGGAGGTGTAGCACCTGCAAACCGTGCTGCAGCAAAGTATGTTCCAGTTGACAGCAATGAATATTCTTAAGGTGAGAGGGAATGCTCATACACAAAAAAAAAAATTTCTTTTCTACTAAGAAGGTGAATAAGGAATAACAAGTCAAAACCTCAGCTGTAGAAAAAAGTGCTGCCCCACATCATCCCAAAGACATGGCTTGCCCCGAAAATTGGTGCACCCCAATGGAAAGGGTATGGAATTTTGACCCTAAGAAGGAAATAACACCAAATAACGAGTCAAGATACATTAAATGTCTACAGCTAAAATTCCATTTGGAATAACAATTGAAATCATCATAGTTTTCATATTACCAAGGAGCAAATGATATCAGGAATGAATGATCTGTACGGCAATGCAGCTTAGTCTGCTCTCGGACATGGTTGTAAGCACCACCAACAGTGACGATAGCCGCAAAAGCCCAGACAATTGCAATGCAGAAAAGCAAGGCAAACCTCTCAAGTATAGTATGAATGCTCTCATGTATTCGCTTCAAATACTACAAAAATATATACCTATAGCATTCAGCATTTTTGCTACAAATTTTATGCAAATAGTGGTGAACATATAACAACTTAACTGAGACACATTACTTGTTGGAAGATAACCAGTAGAATCAACAGGGGCAGGCGAATCTCCACACATTCTCCATCCTGAAGAGATCAAGGGGAATTTCATAGACAGTTTGCACATTATTTTTCAACAAGTCATCAGATAAGGAGGTGCCCAAAGAGAAAGAAATACCTGGGGGAAGCCCCTTCCAAATAAGCCAAGACACACCACACAAACCACAGGAACAATAACAACTGGACTGAAGAACCTAAAAAGGACATCAAAGATTAATGGTGAGAGACATACATGATGTGATGAATGCTTTCTGGAAAGTTTTGACCCAAGGCTTGTTCATACGGAAAGCCAGATGTGTAAGGCTGGATGAGATGAAAGGAAAAGCTTAGTATTCAAGAAAATAATACTTGCACAATGTAAAATGCCCCCATGCCCTACTATATCCAATGATGATATTGAAAAATGACGACACGATCAAAGCACCTTGAATAGCTTGCTCTCATAGTGTGGACAAATCTCTGCAAGTAAACTCAGAATGGATGGCAGGACTACGCATAGAAGTTTAAATTGAAAAGCTATACTGTCAGCAACATCAGGAAATATCTTATCAACTCAAAACACAGTTTTGTTTCATCAGCAGCTAAATCTCAGTATCAAATCGGAAGGCATAGCAGTTAACAGTGTAACTCAAAAGGTTCTACTTAAAAAAAAAAATCACAACAAAGTATAAATTTAGAGGTAAAAACTAAATCTTAAAGATTCAAAGAAACACCAGGATTTTTTCGGTACTTTACATAATGGATCAAAAGCATCAATCTATTAATTTTCAAAGTGGAAACAAATGCATGTCAATATCAAATAAACATCGGTTTATACCAGTGAAACACTCAGAGTCTGGATTTGCTCCCATGAATGGCTGCCTAACATCATCCTAGGACAACAGATTTCCTCATAAAAGTCCCTATATAGACTACCACATCTAGCACAAAATGGGAAACTTGTTAAACCCACGTGAAATAGAGATGAGAAATGCTTACATGAAAAGAAAGAGTGCACTTAGAAGACACTTGGGCATGTTTGGATCTTTCACTTTCTTCTCTTCTCTTTGGTTTTGGTTCTAATGACATTGCTTTCTTGCCATTATCTCTTAATTAAAGAACAACAAACCAGTAAAGCACAAGTAAATTCATTAAGAACCCCTAGGCATCAATGCACTGGTAATGAACTGACAAGGATGTGTGAGATTACTTCTCTGCCAATCTTTTGACCTTGTTTCCACCTGAGTTTCTGTGAACAAACCAAGCCAAAGGACAATCAGTAAAAAATCACTTAATAGAATTGTAAATCATTCCTCGTCTTCATCAACATAAGGCAGTTCCCACCTAAGCTAGGAAAGAAAATCCTCCAATAGTATTTATTGTTAAAAACTTTGTAAAACATTATAAGAGACAAAAATAGTTCAAAGAAACCGAACTTCATTTGATCTTAGATTCAAGGGTAGACCAGTGCATTCACCAAACGCAAATTGCCCATATACAGTCTTGATTTATTGAAATAAAAACACCCAGTAAAGTAGACATAATCAGAAAAGATTTCAGAGAAGCAAAACAACGAAGGTCTTTCTGGAGCAAATTTATAGATATCAAAATGAAAAAATATGATTTCCAGAAAAATCCATTAACAATTCTTCGAAGCAGTTCTATGCTTTGTGCGTTCAATAGAAGTTGCCACAACTTTGACTCTCTCTAAAGCTCTTAAAGGATTAGATGGTGCTCCGCCATTTCTGTTCAAAGCTCTTGAGAATACAGCTTTTCTTGAGAAATGGCTAAATATATTTGGTATAAGAGAGGCTCTATCTCCAGACATAAATACTCTAAAACCTAGCTGATGGAAAGCTATCCTGGCCATTTTCTCTAGCTTTGCTCCTTTAACTTGGCCCAAGATAAGGGTCAGGATTTCAACAAGTTTTTAGCTTGATCTAAGATAGGGAAGTCCAACCATGCTTCCAAATACCACATATGTATCGGTTGCATTTAGACTCAGATCCTATTGTTCATGATAAAATTTCCTGATCTTCAGATGGACCTCATTGGAACCTTTCCTTTCACCGAGATTTACGTATTAGTGAAATTGAATAAATAGGGGCTATGCTGAAGGATCTCAAAAGCATATTTCTATTTCTTGATAATACAGATATTCATGTATGGTCTGTAGATTCTACTGGAGTATTCACATCCAAATTATTCTTCAAAAACTGCTCACCATTCCCCTTGATTTTCACTACTGTTTCTGGTCAACATGACCTACTTAGCTACCAACCTGATACGGTTAGGAGGATATTTAATATGGGATAAATGCTTACAGGGAAGGCTTAGGGTTTTTCAAACCCCAAACCCACCATGCTACCATTCCTGCCTGAGACTTTTATTGCCTGAACAGACCGCTTGAGCCTGAATATAAACTATTTCCGAGCTATGTGCTTGAGGAAAGTGTAACTTTTCAAGGTTAACCTGGGCTAATGAGAGTAATCAGTGAACTCAAGCTCATCTAAGATAAAGCGTCCAGAGTCATATGAACCAACTATATTATAGCTCCAAGCATGGACCATGATGAATGACTGGCTTGATTGAAGAAATTTGTGGTACAACAAGGGTGTTAAATAGATGGAAATGGCAAGCAAATGCTGCAATTTGGACACCTTCAACTTGGCTGCATTGGAATTTCTGATATGTTGTGCGAGATGGAATTGGAGTACAAGACCCAAGATTATTCACAAACCAGGTTCCAGTTGATGGATTAGAATTCTACAGAAGAAATAGATTCAAATACAGCTTGAATAAAGCCTTGTTCAACAATCAAAGAGCAAAATGTCATAGAATTATGAAAAATCTCTGGCGTTAAAGTGAGTTTGCAGTGGAAAGAGACGAGAAAAAGAGCATTTCAAGTCTGTTCTCTATGTCTCCATTTTCTTCTGAAAACAAAACTCAAACTCAAATTCACAATAGCAACTGCATATATCCTTTCATATTCAAACAATAATTGCACTCACTGGTGGGGTTTTAGATGCAGAGGATGAAGGCTGATCAGCACAAGCATGGTCCACCAAAAGGGACTCTATATCAGGCATAGGTTCTGAATTTTCACAAAGATAATGCTGCCACTGTAGACTGCAAACCGCCATGTTAATTACAACAAGATAAAGTAACCCCAACAAGTAATAGACAAACAAAGGGAGAGTTGAGAAGAAAATGCCTCCATTACCTGTGATTGATTAGAGTCCACAGTCTTGAGCTGCCCACGTCAGGAAATTCGACCCTGTAGCACAATTCAGTAACTGACCATACGGAGGCCGTAAGGGCATCAGAAGCCTCAGCCCTGGCAGCATCTATGTCATCGTCCTCCCTGAAAGTATGAAAACCCTGAGACACAAAATACAAAATCGCTAAAGCTAAGGCTTGCTTTCCATACCTAAATTCGTCCAATGCAAGACGCAGTCCCAATTCCTCAAAGTCCTCAGCATTAAAAGGCGCCATCATTTTGAGTTCCTTCCTAAGAATGCTCACAGCTTTGGCAATTTCATGCTTTTGCAGGGCTTCACTGTATTTGCATTTTCGGATCACGTCGAAGATCCTTCTGGACTTATCGTCTAAATAGTAATCAGTGAATCCGTTCAGGTAATCCTCTACTGTCTCCCATTCGCCTCTTTTGATGGAATCCTGGAAGTAGCTGAGGTTGAAGAAAAGCCCCGACTCTCACTCCAAACCTGTCTAAACAAAAACATAATGAAAAGATGAAACGCAGAAAGTGAATATAAATAAACGGTAGGTTTAAGAACAGTTTGGTGATTGCAACACATTAATTCGTAAAAAGAATTCCGAAACAACAGAATCAGTACTGAAAACTTAACATTACCGCAGCTTTAATGACCAAACTCCTCCGTGAAGTTCTGTGGGTGGAAATTGGCCGAGAATTGGGGGATTAAAAGGGTTTCCTGAGACCGTTGAAGTTCTTGGGGATGGGTATGGTTTGCGAGAATGCCTTCGAAGGGGCCAAAAAAGCCGTGGGCGAAGCAGTGCAAAAAAAATGCCCCAGAGTTTGAAGACAGGATGGTGGTAGAAGGAGCAGAGCAAGCCATGGCGACAACAAAGCTTCAATTGTCTGTATCTCTCTAATGGTCTCTCTCTCTCTCTCTCTCTCTCTCTGAGGAAGACGCTCGTGAAGGAGGTGAAGCGGGTGAAGCGGTGAAGCAGCTGAAACGCAGGTGAAGCCGTGAAGCAGGTGAACAGGAAAAGAAAGTAGGTGAAGCGGGTGAAGCGGTGGAGCAGCTGAAACGCAGGTGAAGTGGTGAAGCAGGTGAACAGGAAAAGAAAGTAGGTGAAGCAGGTGAAGCGGTGCAGCAGGTGAAGTGGTGAACCATTAGTAATCGCATCTTCGCCTGTTTAAGCAGGTGAAGCGGTGAAGCATGCACCTTGGTAGAAAAGCAGGCACCAATTGCCATCCAACATCTGCAGCTACAAGTGCAGGGGAGTCATCTATTCCGTCTCCAACCATCTCCACTGTTAAGCCTGAATTCTGTTAACGATGCGATAGCATTGTTGTCCTACTCCGCATGGTCTTGACAGGGAGAACTTCAAAGAACTTGTTGCCGAATCCACTTTGCCATAGTGAGTTATGTGTAGGCATAGCTGCAAACGGAAGGAAATCGGAAACATTGCAGGGTATAAGAAGCCATCAGTAACTGTCTATCAAGATTGACGGAAATTTTGGTGCTTATCCAGGTGACTGAATCCGATCAAGTGGATAACCTAAAGCAAAAATGTCTTGATCAAGATGACCGTCTCCCAAGAATCTCTCACAAATTTTGTGCAACACAAATAAGGGATCAACACAACTTCGTAGAAAAAAAAAACAAATGAGATAATGTTTAAGAAATCATCAAGATTTGAAGGCTGGAACTAACAAGATAAAGGCAACAGAAGAAGAACAAGAAGAACAGGTAATGAACAGAGAGTAATGAATATCAGTGGAGAATAGACGCTGGCGTGATGAAGTAAATCCGTGTAGGAGAAGTTTTGTTGATAACTTGGGAAAGAAGAGTGGACAAAACCCCTTTCCGGAATACGACGCAGAGGAGAAGGAAAACTGAAACAGAGATTAATGAATGTCAGGAAGAAAAGACGCTAACTTGACGAAGAAGACATCTTTTGATAACAACTTGCAGAAGAAGACAAAGAGGAAGAAAACACCTTGGGAAGTCGGGAAGATGACAAAAACGTTCTGGAACAGTCGATCAAGACTTGATGGTAACACGGTAAATATTAGGGGAGGAAGGGTAAAACAGGCAGTTCGATAAGTGGGACGAAAGTTGGGAGGTTGTCCCTTTTATATACAGGTTTGTAGATATGTGGTTGGAAATAATGGCATTTTTCTAAAAATGCCATTATAAAACTATTTATTATCACATTTCCTAGAAAAATGCCGTTGTAAAACGATTTATTATGGCATTTTCCTAGTAAATGCTGTTATAAAATAATTTATTACGGCATTCTTTAACTGCATGCCCTTATAAAACAATTTGTTACGGCACTTAGCTATCAAATGCTACTATACAATAATTATAAAATATTGTATTACGGCACTTTCCTATGAAATGTCGTTATAAATATAAAATAATTATTAAAAATAAAGTAATTTTTTTGGGTAAATTTATTTAATTGATGTATTATGAAAATGATTCAGATTTAGTCATGAAATTATTTGAAAGAAGACTAGTTCTAGAAAATATAATTAATTACCAATTAGAAAGAATTGAAGGATGGAATATGAATTAGTTTAAAAAAAAACCCTAAAAACCGATTTTGCCTTTTTTTTTGTGTGTGTGTGTGCGTCGATTTGCACTCAACGAATGAAACAGAACATGATTTGGGCGTTCTCGCGTTCTCTCTGAGGGTTTTGATTTCTGAAACAAATTCGTTTGCGTTCTCTCTGAGGGTTTTGATTTCTGAAACAAATTCGTTTGCGTCGGAGGTATGTTTCTAGATCTCTTTCATAAGTTTCATCTTGTTTGAAGATTTGACAGATCTATTTTCGAGTTTGCACATTTGATTTGTGGAATCGTTATGTAGTATTCATTATTGTGGATCTGATTTCTAGATCTATTGTTCTTTCCTTGTATGTTTGTTGGCAATAACCAGCAAAGTGACGAGAAAACAAATTTGATTCAAAACAGTCTCCAGCTGTGACCCGATTGCATTCTCAGACGATCTTCCTTCTTTTCGGGCGACTCAACTATCTGAACGATAACGTTTCCGGTAATCAACTCTTCATTCAACTATTCCTTCAAGTTCTTACGCTCCATAACTCTTTAATACTCAAATTTAATGCTTGTTTGTCCGGATTCTAGTAGTTATCGTAATTTTTGCCGATGTTTTGTTGCTAATCATGCACTGCTGAGACATGGTTTTGACATTTTAAAATTGTGAAAGCTTTTTGGACAAGTGTTAACAAGCTATCTGCAATTTTAACATGGCATAAGCCACACTGGTCTCCAGCTTTGGCGCATTGATGGAGGATCGCCTGTTCATAAATATGCCACAGGTTATTTGCACGCTTTTGAGTGGTCCAGCAACTGTTCTATTGACCTTGTTATGGTTCTCTGTTCTGCATTGCTTTTTCCTTGGGAGGACAAGACAGTGGTTGTTCATTATCTTTTCATTGGTGAATGGCTGTATGACTTCTGGTTTCAAGTGCAAAGGTCTAGATCAGTGGCCAAGTTTCTTTGATCATTTACCTGTGTCAGTTTGTGTTCTTCACTCTTTGGAATTGAATCACCCTGCACAAGTTGAGTCGTGATCAAAACGAAAAATCACCTTGAATGCCAATAATTCCACGGGCTGCCCCTGGAATTTGTAGATTGTTCCTTGGTCGGAAGAGTTTTTCACAGTTGCAAACTAAAGATTCTGTCTTTATTTGAGAGTGACACAAGGGTTTACAGGTTACTTGTTTCACCTTCAGCAGGTTGCTTGTTACTTACTGCATGCAATGCTCTAGACTATTTTATACTTTTATAACATCATATTCTTTTTGTGTATTATTTTCAAATTTTGTTTTCTTTTGTATGTTATTCTATTCATTTTTTTTTATGTTCCAAGATCTTGAGTTGAATTCAAGTCTTGGAATTATATTTGGATAACATGTTTCTTTGCCTTTGCGTTTCTCATAGAGCCTCATATGCTATCAAGAATGTGTATGTCTATCATCTATGTTTCCATGAGAAATAACCCTGCTTCATTATTGCTTATTTTTGTGACTTGCCATTGGTATAAAATATACTTGAATGTTTCTTCTGACAGCCATTTTTTTCATACAATATGGAGATAACATTAAGCATCCAACGACATCAAAACTACTAAATTTTGCTTCACAGTTAAAGTGAGCTTCTGCCTGCATACTTGAAGTGTCATTCTGCTCTTCTTTTTTCATTTTTCTTAATACGATATTAAGTATAGAGTTTTGCTTATTTTCAACCTCCAAGTGAACTTCTAGAACTTGTCTTTGAGACTGGAGCTCTGTTTGAAAAGTATGAAACCTGGCACAATAAGGAATCAGAATTGACGAGATAGTTAGATGCCGTCCGGAATCCCTCTGTTTCGACGGCACGCTGTGTGTGCCGTTGAAACTAAGTAGATCTCTTCTGGAACTAGGCGAAACGACGCCCATGCCGGACAAAATCTGGCGGTTTTCGTTTCCTGCCGGCCACTGCAAACGCTGCCCTGTGCTAATCAGATGCCCTAGTTGAACCATGATAGCCATCACATCCATGTCCAACTGAAAGTCAGTTATAAGATTTGAACATGTATAGCGTTTCAGATGCCTACAGTTCAAACAATTCCAATTTCTAAACAAGTGAGAGTTATGATGAAAATTAGGATGGATTATATTTTTTTGGATTTTTTCTTTCACCCATTATTATATAGAATGTAAATAGTATTTACAAATGCTGCACATATGTATAGTGTTCCTGATGCCTACAGTTCAAATGGTTCGAATTGCTAATTGAGTGGGAGTTTTAATGAAAATTAGGATGGACTATATATTTATTTGGATTTTTTCTTTTACCCATTATTATGTAGAAATCAAATAGTTTATACAAGTGATGCACGTCAATAGATCTTTATCAAAGAAAATCTATAGGCCGAGAACTAAACTTGCTTTTCTTTGTTGTCAGATTTTGCAGAATGCTTCTGCTGACTTGGTTAGATAAAGAAATTGCTTTTCTACTTCGGACTGTTTTGTGGCTTTGAATTATTTTTGTTATAGTTTTCTTGATGGTTACCAAGAGAAGCAAACAACCCCTGTTATCTGTGGCTCCACCTCCTCGAACGCTAAATGTGAAAAAGTTTGCAGAATCTCGAGCTTCCGAGCTTGAATCTCTGCATTCTATCATTGCTGATCGTTTAAAAAACAACTTTCAATCTCGAAGAAATAAGAGGAGGAGAACCACTGGTTACGATGATCGAATTGGAAAGAATAGACACAGAAAGAGGCAGAATTTAGAACAAACCACTGAAGGTGATGCTTCGGCTTCAAAGAAAGATCAAAAAAAGGTCCCTCGTCGTATTCGTCGGAAGATCGAACTTGGAAAGAATCCTGAGACTGGGTACTGTACTTCAGGTGATGGAACAAAGAGGTTGAGGACACACCTTTGGCATGCAAAGCGGTTTGTGATGACGAAGCTGTGGGGTTTTCACCTTCCACTTGGATTGCAAGGCGGGTAATATGTTCATGCCTTCTTTGTGTAATAAGTAGGAAGAAGGATTCTGATGTTATGTTTTCAACGTTTTAGCATTTTGTTTCTTTCTCACGATTAGATTGGGACTTATTTTAAATATAAATAAAGATTGCAAGCCTTTTGAATTTTTAGTATGATGGTATGCCAAAGAGTTAAACTACATAAAACTTAATTTATTCGTCATATAAAGGACCAAAACATCCAAACAGACATGACAAACTACAAATGATTCTAAGGTAGATGCCTGTGGATATGTTAATTGATGTATACATGCTTTATGTTCTTTCATACTCTCCTTGACAAAGATGCTAGCATCTTTCCTTCCAAACACCACCAAGTTGCATAGGGTAGCCTTTAAAGTAGTTTCATTATCTTTTTTCTCGTTCTTAGCCTTCATCTTTCTGTTATATCCTTGGCTCATTCTTGGATCACCCAAGGCTCAAATTAATCAATGTTAAAACAATTTGTGCATTGGTTGTTGAAAGAAATTCTTCTTTGACTAATTTTTGCAATGAATAACTTGATGGTGTTGGCAAGTGAACCTGAGGCGTGCATCTATTTTTTTCCTCAAGTTTTTTTACTTGTATATCTTGAGGATTTTAGTCCTTCTAGATTTGGTATGCAATGGTTATAGGTATAGTTCTGTATCCCTATATTTGCTTGTGGGTGCATTCAACTCTTTTTTACTGTTTTTGCATTGAGAAACCAGATATGTAATTTTTGTGACTGTGGTGTAGAGGTAGAGGTTCAAGAGCTCTCTTGAAGCGGTTCAAATATGGAGCACTTGTACATGATGCTAGCTATTGTTGTGCTGTCCAATTGGAAGGTCCAGATGTATGCATTTCCTTTTTCTTTGTAAATTTCAAGGAATTGGTTTGATGTTCTCCCCCTTTTTCCCTTCATACACTTTTGGAGATGCACCGGTGGAGTAGCATCTGCCTGAAAATGTCTGTGATGCGGTGCTGCTTATCTTTATGCTTTCATCACTGCATCCTTAATTAGTACATTTATATTATATGTTTTCAGGTATCATTGTCACATATCTTAAGAATGGTACTAGTGCCAACTCCCTCTGCTCATTTAGAAGATCTTCCGCATTCTCTACTTTCAGGGATTAGCTATGGAATTGCTATGGTAGGCTACCCTTTGTTATATAAACTGTCACCTGCTCCCATAAAATATTAAGACATAAGAAACAAGAGTTAATAGTGATGTCTTTTATTTGCAGCTTCATCATGTCGGAGCACCTGTTTCTCAACTGATTGCTCCAGTGACCTATATGTGGCGGCCATTTCATAGGCAGAATACCAGTACTGATGCTGAAAAGGATCATAGTGTTGATGGACATACAGAGTCCCGGAATCCTGTACTTCGCTCTTTTCGTCAGCTGTGGGTGTGGATACATGCATCGGCTTTCAGTGAAGGATATGATGCTTTAAAACTTGCCTGCAAAAAGCAGGTACTTAGTGTGATTATTTCTGCTATATGGAACCTTTGCCTCTGTTCTGGAAATCTGGCTTATGAATAAATGACTTTCTTGCAACATTTACCTTATATTTATTGAAGTTCTTGATGAGCAGCAGTGACATTCTAAGTTAATTTTACAACTTTGGAATGGTTGCTCTTGTCCACTGTTGAACCTCACATGTTTTTCAAGTGGAAATCTTTTAAGTGATTCTTAATTGAATATACATTTAATAGACAAACAATATTGATTTGTCTAGTAGAATAGAATTTCAAAAGCACACAGCCAATATAAAGTGTGCAAAATGTGGCACCATTTAAATCATATGTTATTATTTGTCTCTTTTATATTCCAGATGGATGAGACTGGCATCTCTATCAATTGTTTTTCTCTTGAGGGTAAACTTGCGAAATTGGAAGTTATGGGATCAAAAGCAAATGAAATTCTTAAGAAAGTATTGTGCCCTGTTCTCAGGTTAGTTATGTGAAGGTAGCACATATGTTGTTTTGTGACATATTAAAAATTGGTATTTGGCTAAACAATGTTCACTGGCTATGCAGCATGCCACTGGATTCTTGTCAATTGAAGAAATGCTCAGATGCTGTTTCTGATCTTCAACTTGAGAAATCTTATATGCTTCAACATATGAATCACTGTCCTTCTCGTGCAATTCTATCTCTAATTGTCCATGATCCTCGTGATTTGCCTGCGAAAAAGGTCAAAAGTGATGGGACAGAACCTTCTACTGGTCTACATGGTGATGTTCTTGAAGATAAAGCTGAGGAGCATGATTCCTCGATTGGAAGTGCAGACAACCATAATGAATTCCTTCCATCATTGTGGTTGAAGCTTGGAGGAAATAGTGTTTTTCCCTCAGACAACAAGGGTTTATGGGAGTCTCACAATGCATTGACTCCCCCAATGGAGGAAAATCTTATTTGCATGGAAAAGCATAAGCAGCGTTTAGCTTTGTTTTGCCTCAATGATACAAGTTCAGGGATGCTTGCTGCTGAAACCAACAATTCGTCATCCAAGTCTTGCCCTATTTTGCTTTTAAAGAATAATCAAAGAAGGTATTTATTTCTCCTTTTATATTCCTTATGATTTGCCTGTCACTTCAAGCAATTAAGTAGTTTTGAGTTTTTGACCACTTACATGACATGAAGTTCATGTGACTATACACTAGGGGTTTTGAATGAGCATTATGTATTTTAGCTGGAAGACAAACTTGCATTTACACAATCTATATCATACTCCCTATCGGGATTGTTTCTCATAGTTAGGCCTCTCTGTGGCACCATGATATATTTTATGTGTCTGATACAAAATTATTTGTCTAATTTCACTGAAATTCTCGTTGCTGTAATTGCATCTGCTTTTCAAAAAACCCAGCCTATGTGTACCATATTAGATAAAAAATACAAGAAGATAAATGGGTGGGATTTCTGTACCAAAAATTCAACAAAATAGCTCTGCGTAGTCCATCTCATGCTCACTTTAGGTGGGATGGCAGGCATAAGGAGTCCACCTTGTTTACCATCTTTCTCTTTTTCATAAAAAAGATGGAACTTTTAGTCTCAATAACCTTTTGCCACACAAAGAGTAGTGCATTTTTGAGGCACATGTTGAAGAACCTAAATTTTTGTATCTTATGAATAAGAAAAGGCATGTTAAGCTTGCCTAATTTTCTAAATTTTGAGGATTATTGCTGAGTGGCCTACCTAATGGAAATAGCGTGAGCTGGCAAAATATGTGAACCCTTTTGATGAAAATATGTTTCTATGGACACCGAATTTCAGCAATAGGCAGGAAATATTTCTCCAAATAAAATTCTCTATAAAACTAAATAAATGGACAAATGTTTCATGTCTAATTAACACTGTGGTCTTTCCATGTCTATTGAGTATCTTTCTTTTATAAATTCTCTTTACCTATTACTATAGCTTTCAGTGGGTCGGGCTTAAATTAGAATTCAACCAGTTTCAATTTGGAAGTCAGATTTTTTAACCTTGATTTTTTGAAAAAATTTTAAGTCTTATTTGGATCATATTACAGATCCAGTAGCGTCAGATTCAAATATGAATTGCATTCCTTCACATCTTATCAAATATTGGTTGAATATGGAACTCAATAGAAAAATTTTGGTTCGAATATGGATCCAACCAAATTTGAACCATATTTGACTTGTTTACAACCTTACTCATTAATGTTTTACTTATATTTATTTTAGCATATTAAGCAATCTTATTATTTGTGGGTCATTACTTGGTGTGATAGTGAAATCCTTAGCTGAGCATGAGAATAGGGTTTCAAATCTCGGTGTATACAGTGTAAAAATACCAAAGGTTAGGTCTATTGTCAGTCCACTCTACTTAGGACCCTACTTCAACAGGACCTACTTGAGGTTATGGTCTTTTTATTGGTGCAAAACTGATCTGTGTTTTTAAAGTTGGTAAGTTGTGGGAATAATAGATGTAAGCATACAACAACAACAACAATAGAGTGCCTTGTAGTAGCTAGTTGTTGTCAGCAACACGTTATTTTCCACAATTCTAATCTGTGAAAGATTGTTTCTTGTTCGGATTATGTGTAATTTAATTTTTTTATTGACTCCAACTATATCCTTTTAGGCCTTCCTCTTTTTTAAAATTAAACTACCTAATCCACCAGTTTGAATTTGTTTATTATTATATTTAATTGACAATTCTTAAATGAGCTTGTGTGAAGAAAGTATTTAATGAAAACCAATTATGGTTTTTCCTTAATTTTCTTACAGGTGGTCTATAATTCTCCCCTTAAGTTGGGTTAAGGCCTTTTGGATTCAAGTTATCTTGCAAGGGGCTCATGCCATTGGCTTGAGAGAGAGGCATTGGGTTGCATGCGATGTAAGTATGTACATATTAAGCTTATATGGTCTTTGAATATAATGTTTTGAAGTAATAGGTCGTTTTCTCTGCAGGAAAGGTTGCCATATTTTCCTTTTGATTTTCCTGACTGTAAGGCATACTCATGCTTGATGGCTGCTGAAGCTGCTGCTGCTGATCAGCATGCAGAACTTCGTCCCCCTGATAAAAGGCCTTTAAAAATTCCAATACCACCTCCTTGGGATTCTGTCAAGATTAGTCTTGAGAAAGGACCTGCTAGAGTTGGGATTTCCCGTCTTGACAATGAGAAAATCTGCGGTGGGGAGGTGGCACTTTGTGATTCATTGACCGATGCAAGCTGTGGAAGCAATTCAAAATTACTTGATGAGAGTGAATCTCCTTTTGAAGGATTTGTGGCAAGGGAATCCAATATGCTTCGTGAGTTTTTAAGCGAAATTGATGGTGCTCATTGGCCTTTGTTTCCTAGTGTTAAATCAGGCAAAGATAATTTGTATAAGTTGATGAAGGATGAAACTAAGTGCAGCTGGGACCAAACCAGGGCCTATCATGTTCCCGTCAACCGCAAACTATGTTTTGTCAGAGTTCTTCTTGATGCTTACAAGAAAGGAACCTTTAAAGACGGGGCTATTGTTTGTGCACCTTCTCCTGTGGATTTATCTCTCTGGACATCCAGGTTAATTTTCCTTCTTAATTTCAATAGAAACTTTTATTGATAGGACTTTCTTGTTATTTTCCTTTAGAAATTTTGATGGATGATCAGGATTCATGTTGCTGACTCCAACAAGATGGGATAAGGAATTTTGTTATTAGAAAATTTACAAAATTAACTTTTAACAAATTTATTTAAGATTTTGCTCTCCATTGGCCAAATTTATGACTAGGAGTATATACATAACAGTTTTGGGGAGACATTGTGGTGATTGGTCTATTTTCACACAGTGACCAAAAGGAAAGAGAGATATATATATTGGGGATTGGTTTTTTTTTGGGGGGTGGGGGTGGGGTGGCGGCGGGCTGAGATATATACATAACTTTTATTTACATGTAATTATTGTTTAAGAAGATTAGCATTGGTTATATTTTTCTCAATGATCTCACCTCTGCTCATATTTGATTCCTACTAAAGGTTATCTTTTTTGAATGATGTAGATCTGATGAAAGCAATGAGGTATTCCAGATTCCTAATTCGTCTTTAATGTCATATTTCAATAAGCAAACTTCAGGCAAGTGGAGACTTCAAATACCAGACGATCCCGTTGGGAAGGAGTCCCACAGGTGGCCAATCGGTTTTGTCACGACGGGGTTTGTCAGAGGAAGGTTTGTATTCTGTGTAGCTCAATAGTTTCCATTCTCCACTTTCAGCTGCTAATTCTATTGTATTTTTTCTTTTGATATTGATGATCTGGAAATGTAGCAAGAAACCAGTGGCACTGGCTCTATGCGAAGCAACCTTGCTTGCCTGGCTGAGATTGGAACATTGGAATGAGACATCAAAAAGGAGAAGGAAGAGGAGGATGTTGTATGTGCTGGTTAGAAATCTAAATTCTACAACTTATCGACTTGCTAATGCCACAGTTGTCCTAGAACAGCAGGAGGAAGATATGGGGTTCATGTAACCTGATATTAGCATTCGAAAGGGAGCCTGTATGTTCATGCAAATATTATTTTCTTAGGTTGTAAGGCATTGCTAGAAATTTTCTTTTGGCTTTTGTTCTCTTTTTCCCCGCTCCATCAGCACTCAAATGGAGACGTAAAGATGTTTGCTGGCTTTTATTTAAACTTTTTCCATCAGGATAAATTAATAAGAACTTTCTTTGCAGTTTCACAAAATTACAGATATTTCTTGTCATGTTTTAAAAAATGAATTTGATCTCTTCCGAATATGTTTGCAACATTTCCACCCTTTAGAGTGACAATTAAAGGTTTAATTGAATTTATAGTCCTTAAACTGCGATTGTTTTTTATTTGGACAAAATTAGGTGTTTCGCAGACATTCTCAGGGGAATCAGTTTCATGAATTCATTATAAGAATTTGGTTTTTTAATTTTTGATAACCTTTTTTTCCTCATTAGATAAAGATTATATCTATTACACACTAGATGAAAAGCTTTTCTAATTTAATTAAAAGTAGATTGAAATAATGACCATTAGAGATCAAAATAATACCATATGATTTATAAAATAATAAGGGATGAAGATTCAGCCATTATTAATAGTGGTTAGAGATAAATTTTGACATAGTTTCCTTGGAATTTTTTATTTGAGAATACGAAATTGAAATATTAGAATTTTGATTTTATATGTTTCGGTAAAAATTTTCTAAGAAATCATGAAATTTAACTTCCATGAAATTCCGTTTCAATGAAATTAGAAGAAGATTCCAGGACTTTGAAGGGAACAAAAGCAGCAATTGCAGTAAAAAGAAACTCATCTGCAACAGCTGTGTTTGTAAGATCAGTGTTAATGATGCTCCTTGTTTTCCATCTCCCAGATCTTGGCGTTCTTAAAATTTATAAAGTGTGCAAAAGGTGGCACCATTTAAATCATATGTTATTATTTGTCTCTTTTATATTCCAGATGGATGAGACTGGCATCTCTATCAATTGTTTTTCTCTTGAGGGTAAACTTGCGAAATTGGAAGTTATGGGATCAAAAGCAAATGAAATTCTTAAGAAAGTATTGTGCCCTGTTCTCAGGCTAGTTATGTGAAGGTAGCACATATGTTGTTTTGTGACATATTAAAAAGTGGTATTTGGCTAAACAATGTTCACTGGCTATGCAGGATGCCACTGAATTCTTGTCAATTGAAGAAATGCTCAGATGCTGTTTCTAATCTTCAACTTGAGAAATCTTATATGCTTCAACATATGAATCACTTTCCTTCTCGTGATTTGCCTGTTCTCCTTCAGTCTCTCGCTTTACTGGAGTACAGACACTCTAATAATACAAGCCTTGCATGAGCACTCTTCAGGAGAGCATCTGAGCTGGATCCTAGGCACCAACCAGTATGGATTGTAAGAATTGGCTCCCTCTTGCTAAACAAGGCAATTCAATTTGTGCATAAAACAAAATTGGATCAGTTTCTTCTCAAGCTCTCAGATTAAGGTCTAGGCTATTCATGGAGTGATTGATGTTTAAGTTCTATATATGCAGACAAAAGCCTAGGTCAGGGCCTAAGGTCAAACTGGGATTATTTACTGGCTTGATATCTGGACCAAACACTTAAAGAAAAGCAAATATCAGCTTTGCACTTTTTAATTAATGAATCATCTCAATAAATTCAAGAAACTGTTTTCATATCATGTTTGTTTCAACTTTGTCGATGCTATCCTAAATGCTGCATTGGTATTAACAAGCCTTTATGGAGGAAAGAATGAGTCTGTGTGGAAGCAAGTGTACAACATATCTATATTGCTTTTTCAAATTCTCTTCCCACAGGACAAAGAAAACCTTATGCATGAATCTGGTATGTGTAGAAATGATGTCAGGATCTTTTGTTAACATCATTTTTTCAAATGCCCTATGATGGCTGATCAAGTAATGAATACTGATCCCATCAGATCTTCTTTTGGTAAGATGGAGAGAGAGTATAAAGCACTAAATCTTCTTATTCCCCATGAATATAATTTCATAAATCTTACTAAAATTACATTATTACCTCCAATATATGGATCAAAATATCCTAATTTGTAATCATTCATTGACTTGTAAGCCTCCTGGAGGAGTTGGAAAATGTGACTATTTTCATAAGTTGACAAGTAGTGCCATTATTATGAAACCATTCAGTACGAGAATGGAGGCTTTGGCGGCATCATTCCTGGGGAAGAAATGTGCTTGTATTTTAGAGAGCCTGATTTGAATGGATTAATTTTGAGTATCGTACCTTGCTTCTTTGCATAACAAAGAAAACGATTGAGAAATATCAGGCATTTGCTCTTACTTTTCTTATCAAGCATTGTATGTGTCTTTTTGGGGCAAAGAAGAAGCTAATTATATAAATATATTATACTTTCTAGTAAGTGAGATATTTCATGAAGAGCTAATAATTCATTTCTATCTGTAGCTGGTAACTTGACATGTGAAAGTTCTGTCTGTAAGCCATTTCCTTGATTCTCTTATTCTGAATGTCTGGACATTATCATAAAATCCATTAATTTCTCTATAATCTGGGGCTCAAGCTGGCACTTTGTCTGTTGACTCACTCCACATTAATCTGGCTCCAGTTTCATCTTGCACCACAAAGAAAGATCACCTGTTATCCATTTGTTTCTGGATGAGATTAATTTGCATTCCAAAATATAGTTCTATTTTCCTGTTTAATCCACCAAAAACTGAACATAACATTTAATTGCCTTAGGCTTGGGGATGGGTGGAGTGGAGAGAAGGAAATGTTTCCAGAGCAAGGGAACTCTATGAGAGAGCTTTGTCAATTGACTCGACTAGTGAAAGCGCTGCTCGTTGTCTTCAGGTAACTACCATGTTATTTTATGTTTTGCTAATGATTTGCTGCATTAGCTTTAATTCCTTTTTAAAGTTCTCATATGTAGGCCATGGCAATAGCAATGGACCTTTAGGATATCATATTTGTATTTCTTCACAACACTCAATATTTTGTGATACTAAAAATGAATGATTTAAGGTTCTTAAAATGCCCAGGTAAAGCTGGCAAGTGGCAACAAACCTTCCTGTAGCCTAGGTAACCCCTAGACAAATTAGGCAGTTGCCCAGTGACGAAGAACAATTCGTCTTAATAAAATTTAACACAGATACAATATTTCCTAAAACTTTGGTATATGCGACAAGATTCCTCCTGGCATAGCCTAATGCAATAAGTAATAACATATAACATGTGAGAAACTTTGAATCAAATAAATCCCAATTGAAAAGTAAGGTGAAAGAATTATAAAAACGATCTAATAAATCATTGAACAGCTAGAAATTATTCAAGGTTACTTGCATGCCACTATGTGATGGGAAAGCATGTGATTATAGTGCTCAAAAGTCAAATGAAAGTATAGATTATTAATAGATCTTACTAAAATGCACGAATTGAACTAGTTATATAATAAAATTATGACAATGCAGAACTCATTATAATACTAACAGAAGTAACAAGAGAGATTGGAATTAGAGAAAAGGAGGAGTGAAGTTCAGGCGCTTTGGGGGCAAAAAAAACAAAAAACAGAAGGAAAAGAGTTTTTCATCCATTGTGGATTATGGATGAGAGAGAGTAATGAGTACTTTTTAAAAATTAAAATAGGGTCAAATGATATTGGTGTTTTGTGGAGAGAGGCGGAGAAGTTGGGAGTAGGCTTCATGTTAAAAAAGGATCCAAGAACTCTATGCAATACTGATCAATGCATAAGATAATGAAGAGACGAAGAGTCAGACCAGGTTGACTGGATGCCCATGCCTTCGTCTTCTGGTTGAATATAAGGTCTTTATATATATATATATATATCTAAATTAATGGTTATTAGTTTGTAGTAAGTAATTGTTGTATAAATAAGTAATAGTTTCTTATAATAAACTAATAAATTTATACTTTCTGACAGAAATTATAAAGATAAAAAAATGAATAATTTAATAAGGCTTAACAGTTGTTGGTGCAAAATCATGCGTAGGTGGTTGATTAGGCATGCTAGCCTATGCGAGCATTGTCCAGGCCAACTCTGGGGTCACTGGTAAAACAGACCAGGTAAGAGCTGATTCTCATTTTTGTCAGAATAGCTCATAAATAAACTTAGAAGGAAAACGAAAATGATAAAAATGAAAAATATTGTTACCTCTGTTTTTTAGGAATGACTTTCTTACAGAATGTTAAAGTGTTACTTGCAGCTTTTGTGTTTTTAACTGTATGCTACCAATTATCTGATCCATGTGCTCATGGGAATTATAACATACAAGATACTAAACTAGATAATCCTATGCACTTTTACTTGCAATAATTCCAAGCAAATAGCTTCAGCCTTTGTTTTATGAGTAGTTTACTTATCCTCCATCACCTTCGTTTTACGAGTAGTTTAAATATCCTTCATAAAAAAGCACAAAAATCAATGGGCTACCAAAACCATGAGGCTTATTTGTTTATTTTGTCGCTTCCAATTTGTTTAATGGATTCAATGTTGTAACCGAAAACTTAGAGTTGCAACTTGTATGCTTAGCAGTAGTTGTTATTGCAGGCTTGGGGTGTTTTAGAACAGAGACTTGGTAATCTATCAGCTGCTCGGCAACTATTTAGATCCTCATTGAACATAAACTCTCAGAGTTATATAACATGGATGACATGGGCATCTCTGGAGGAGGAACAAGGGAATTCTGTGCGGGCTGAGGAGATTCGTAACCTCTATTTCCAGCAGGTCAGTAATTAGTTTTATCCACAGCATTGGACGTTATAACGTGGAGATGTAATAAACCTAGAATTGACCTCATCATAAGATTCAACCCTCCAATCTTATTCAATTTGTAAATCTTTCTTTATTCATTCCCACATCATTTTTTATTTCGAATAGTCATACATATCATAGTTACAATCATTTGTTAGGAGAAGCTTTAGCATCAGAGATTATACTACTTGAAAATTTAAAATAGCATCCCCTACTCTGTGTAGGTTTCATTTGCTTCTAAGAAAGTGAAATAATTTTGGAATATCCTTCCTATTGGTATCATTTGAAACTAAATTAAGCTCTCTTTGTTATACACAGCGTACAGAAACTGTGGATGATGCTTCATGGGTTATGGGATTTATGGACATCATTGACCCAGCACTAGACAGCATAAAAAGAATCTTGAACTTGGACCGAAACCCAAATTATAAGGGTATGGATGCTCTGAGATACATGCCAGAAACCAATAACCGAAGCCTCAACGAGCTATCAATAAGCTCTTTCTCTTGTCTTATCAATGGCGATGAGGAAAGGGGAAGCAATTTTGATGTGGATTCTTTCATCAGTGAAAAGTTGTCTCTTGATCCATCAAGACTGGATATTCAGATGGAAACATCTAGGACGCCTGGGAGCAGTAAAGTTAAATCTAGGAAAAAGGTTTGGAGATTGAGAAAAAGAGCTGCCACAACATTGCCAGAATCATGAGCTTTTAACTCTACTAAGTTCATACCTTATTCAAACTACATGGTTCTTCAGAAAACAGTTAATGGAATTTTGGTGAAAAAAAAGGGAAGAAGTGGAACTGGAAAGCTACTGCAGGTCACCTACAGTTGAAAGTTGTAGCTTAACTTCTACTCTTACTTTAATTCCGTATGCTCATTCATTTTTGCAGCTAAATGCATTAATCAACAGAGGCTTGGAAGTGCAATTTGAATATGTACAGGGAATACAGAATGTAAATGAGATTTGTAATCAAGGAACAACCTATACGTGGCTTGTACATTTATTTTCAGTTCAACTCCAAAGTTTGTTCAAACCAGAGCAAGAGCTGGAAGTTCACGTACCAATTATGCATAAGAAGTAACTAGACAGAGAAGCTATCAAAGTTACACGGTGAAAGGGTAACATAGATCCTGATGCAACTTGTTCCCTTGTTAACACTTGCCAGGTGGAGCACCAAGTATCACTGTGAATCATTAGGGATTTGAGAGGAGACTTTAATAGAGTTGAGATACTTAAAATATGAGCATCCATTAAAGTTGTGAGGAAATTGGTTAGCCCCTGCTTCATGGCCAAAATCTGAGTGACTTTTAAAGACTATGTTCCTTAATTGGATATCCCTCCTTATTGAGTACAACGAGTACAACCCACATTCACGATGTTCATTTGATCATAAACCAATGAGATATGATAACTTACAAATATTGACAAGATATAAGGTTTTGGTTTCTTTCAAAAGTGATAGATGCCAAGACATCCAGCTACCATCATCAATAATTGACTCAAAATGCACTTCAAATGTTGAATTTATTTATTTTTTCTTCTTGTAACCATTAAATGATAAATTCCACGAATCTCCCCAGAGGATACACTCAGCCGTCCCCCTTCCAAGAGGCAAAGCTTTTCTCTCTAGTATTCTAACAGTTACATTGGAATCCCATTAAATATAACTGATGGGAACTCTTACTTGCAATAACTGCAAGTAAGAGTTCATAGTTGCGTCCTACAATACATATCATATTCTTGCTGTGTAATATATATTTAATTTTTTTATTCTTCCAAAAGTACACAAAGCTCATAGTTGTTCTGGGCTACAAGAACTTTAGCAAGGAAAAATGGTCAATTATATGTCAACCAATAATTTCCATCTCCCATAGCATAAGGGAAGTTGTGTAACTTTCATCATAAGAAAGAGAGCAGTGTCAATTTGAAAAAGAGGCAAGGTGTTTGAGACTTTGAGTACCGTACAAAAACTCTGAAGAGGTTTGTGAAAATAACCTCTTTTAATTGGCCATTAATGTGCAGCCTTGGCTCTTGGGCCCAGTATTTATCAAAGCAGGTGGAAACTTCTCATAGCCGTATGACAAAAAGGAGAAGACAATAGACTCTCACCTTAGTAGGAATGTGTTCTACAATCTTATATTTCTTTGAGATTTTAGAATTCAGTAATATATGGCTTCAATTCTCCAAAACTATCCTGCATGTTTTTGAGCTTTAAGTCAATTTCACTGAAAATGCAGTACTTGGTTTTGCAGCTTGTAAAAGTTTCCAAAAGAAGCAGAAGTCCATGAAAATAAAAAACGTAGAAATACTATTAATCTGTTTGGCCAAAAAATAAAAATAAAAAATCAAAAATCAAATGTTAAATTTGTAAATATCACAACATAAGTAGCAGCATAATTGCCCGAGAAAATAGAACTTTTTTTTTGTTTTAAGACAGACTTATAATATTAATTTTACAGAATGTCAGCATACTTCGCTTTTACTGACTTCCCGCAAAAATTCATATACGGAAAAATCAAAGCCCAATGTTAGAATATGAGTCCTAAGATCCTCAATAGCCACAATCGTAGTAGCCATCAGGTGAAATAAATGTTGGGAATCCAAAATCAAATTTACAAGCCTAAACTGAGCTTTAATCCTTCATTAAAATTTGTCACCTAATTTGCATTGTAATCTATGATTTTGTTTATCTCTTTTTGTAAGATTGCAAGTGCAACGGCTTTCCTTTTAGCCTTTCTCTATTGCTTTGATAAGCTCATCAGCGGTCAGCCTGTTCATTATTTTTCTCTTCTTTCAGTCTTCAAAAGCTATGGAGTTCCATTAAAGGATAAGGAGTGCACTAGTCATAAAGCCCATAGGGTGGCACATAGGTTTCCCTTGCCATGCCATTCCCATTAGATAAGCCTCAACTCCTCTGCCTAATTCATCAAGAATATATTGATTATAAATCGTAATTCTGGTTCTGTATTTATTCATATTCCAAACAAACATAAGCAAGAAATCCAATAGAACGTGGAAAGATCATATCAACAAATACCTAAGCTTAGAAGCATAGGCAATTGGTTCATCCATCAACATGCAATCTTACATCACCCCTTGGTAGCAGTAATTGTAATTGCTACTGCGAAGCCTTCAGGACTTGTTTATGCCACCTAAGGCAATTTTGCAGCAGTAATCCTAAATATCTCTTGGATCAAGAAATTCATGTCCTATTGGTTGTGTCCATGTGCATTCATCCTGGTTGTCTGTGGAATCATTGATTTTCTTTTTGTACCAAAGATCACTGATGCATGACATGAAGGATCCCTGCTGGACATGCTCTCTGAGAGGATTTGAAGCTTCTAACTCAGTAATAATCATCTTGCAGTCCTTCACATTTCCAGCCAATTTAGATGCAAAGCACCATAAAGCCTTCATGAGTTCCCCAGGCCTCTCCCCTTCTCCATGAAGCCCATATAGGAAGAGAAATCCAAAGGGTTTGTGGACCAGCCTACAAGTTGAGATCTTAAGGCATGGGAAAACTTTAGCTCCTGCATGGCTTAGAGGGATGTTGAAACAATTGAATGGATGTGCCCTTCTTAACTGAAGCTTGTAAGCCTCACATGTGTTCCATACGCTGAGGACGGCCCAAGAGGTTGGAGCTCCATTGATGAATTCCTCATTCTTCTCCTCATTACATATGCCATCCCAATCCTCTCCCTCAAAAAATGATACCCATGTGCCAAGGCTCAGTTTTTCTTTCAAAATCACATCGAAGTCGACTGGAAAAAACCTTTTTCCTCCAAGTCTATTCTTATACAAGGAAATTGCCTGGCCTATAGTTAACTTCTCCACCTTGATATCTTGAGATGGATGTTTGGCACAAGAAGTTATAGATTGAACAAGAATGACGAGTGAGCTCAACTTCACATAACCACATTTAACAGCAAAGAGATTCCTTGAGGCAACATTATTCTCCTCTGTGGCAAGGAAAATGTACTGAGCTCCATTTTTCTTTGCCCAATCTTCTATTGCTTGAACAAGCTTCAAACCAATTCCCCTATGCCTGCACTTGTGCACTTAGTTCATGAACGACTAAAATATATTAATGTAACACTGTGATATATAAAATTTTGTGGTCGATTCCAAACGAAAACACCACCACAACCACCCCCACTCTTCCTTCCCAGTACCAATTGAATCCCCACGTTAAATACTCTGTAGTGTAGGTCTAGGTAGAATAAATTTTCTATATTGCTCTAGGTCAATGAGGAAATTTTAAGGTGGGGATTAAATTGTGAACTTAGTTCATGAACTACTAAAATATATTAATGTAAGACTGTGACATATAAAATTTTATGGTCGATTCCAAACGAGAACAACAACCCCCACTCACCCACCCCACACCACCCCTACTCTTCCTTCCCAGTACCAATTTAATTCCCACATTAAATACTCTGTAGTTTAGGTCTAGGTAGAATAAATTTTCTGAATTGCTCAAGGTCAATGAAGAAATTTTACATTTTCAGTAGGGGGAATGTTCATAATTGTAGCAACTAAATCACATTCTATGCCATAGAAGATTTGAGAAAGAAATTAATATCTAACCACTGAAATATACTTTTAAATGTTTTTTAAAACACAAATGCATTTGTATTTTATAGTTATTTAAAATACATTTTAAAAATTAAGGGAAACTATGAAATAATACCTTTAAAATAATATTATCATGCTGAGATAATACCTTTAAAAGCAATTATTATTCGTAAAATACCATTTAAAAGGCTTATAAACTACATTTCATTTGTTTTTAAAAACAATATTACCATTTTAAAGGGCATATAAGGAAGGAAGCACCTGAGCATTAAATGCTCTCTTGCTTTCTTCCGACCGAATCTGTTTTTAGCTTTTATTTTTTTAAATAATTCTTATTTAGTCACTAAATTCGTGGTAATTAGAAATTAGTGATACTTCTTACAAATAATTGAGAATTAATGTTATTTTACTATTAACATAAAACATATTTCAAAAATACCCTCAAAACACTTGTTAACCTCATTAAAATATTATAACAAACGGATTATTTTACAAGTGTTTTGATGACATTTTTAGAAAAAACCTTCAACGACACTGCTTCATAATTATTTTACAAAACATCATTAATTTTCAATTACCAATAATTTTATGACTGAAAATGATTATTTTGAGAAAATTCACTAAAAACTAAATTTTACTTTTTTTTGTTACTAGCGGTTGGGCAGTGGTGGGACGGGAGAAAGAAGCTCTGAGGCAGGCCTCTGGAGGGATTGAAAACGTCTGCTGGGTGCCCAGCAACCAATAGGAATCCTGCAAGGCAGGTGGGCCCCGCCTTGCAGGGCAGGGCAGTCGTGATGTGACCCTGCCTTGCAGGATTCCTATTGGATGCTGGGCACCCAGTAGACGATTTCAATCTCTTTGGAAGTGCAGCTTGAAGGATCAAACATTAAATGATTGAATTGAAATACCTGATTTTGAATTATAAAACATTAAATGACTGAATTGAAATTATTTTTAAAGGATAGCAGGTCGATAGAAGAGCTGCTTGGGAGGAGTAGACTTTCTTTTTATATAGGTATAGGATAAAATTTTATCAAAATAATTAACTTTTACAAACAAATTCTTTCATAAGAATATCTCTACAGAGCTCACTTCTGGACTCTTATACTTGTACAAGTCAATAAAATGATTTGTATATTGATATTTGGATGAGTGATGTAAGGGTATTTTTGGAATAGATGATTTGTAATAGTAAAATATAATTAAAAATTAATTATTTTGATAAAGGTTTATTAAAAATTAAAATTCAAAACATTACTGGCTGAATCTTAATTATTTTTAAAAATATCACTAAAGTTTAATTTTTCCAAAATAAAATGAACACATTTCATCTGCCATATTTGCCCTAAGCTGACACCAGTCATGGAGTTCGCTTTTTCGATTGAAGCCGTAGACCACTCGAAAGTAACTGGCTACGTGGATAATTCTCCACCAATGACAATTCTACTTCCATTTACAAGAATACCCCCGTTCCCCGCGAAAGATTTTTAAATTTTTAATTCACGGAGAGAGACTTTTTTTAAATTTAAGACAATATCTTTCAACTAGAGGGGTATATCAGTAATTCCATATTCTTCTCTACCAAAAAGCCAGCCTTGCATAGCCATGTCGACGTACAGTTTTATCCGTTAAAAGAGACAGACTTGTGAAAGTGCGAGAGAGAGATGCAGCTATTCTCCTCTTCCCAGAACCCCCAGTTTCATCTATTTTCTCCTTCTCTACACCCTAATCCCTCAAAGTTCAAATGCAGGATTCCGATCAAAACTCTCCAACACTCTCCTCCAGTTCTCATATTACTTCCCTGTTCTTCCAGGGAAACGGCACCGGCTCTCGAAGAAAAGCTCCTCTCCGTCGATTTTGTCGACGAAGAAAACGATAAAGGTGAGCACCAAGAAGAACAGATTAGCTCTCGAAAAGAATCCGCAAACGGATTTCTTATGGTTCGTAGGCCGGCGATGGAGATCGCAGGGGAGAAAAACGGTGCATCGTCAGATGAAGATGAAGCAGAGGATCGGTCATCTTTGTCCGCGATAGATGTAGGTCTTACGGAATTTGCAAAGAAGATTCCAATTTTCGAGCCGGAAAGAGTTGAATCGAGTTCCGAAGAGAAGCCACTTGCTGTGAATTTGGAATTGGCGCTTTATCGAGCCAAGGTTATGGGAAGGAACTATCGGTTTGAAGAATCAGAGAAAATCCTTCAGAAGGTGCATAAGGATATTAGAAACTTTTATGAAATTTTCTTTTTTTCTTAAATTCTGTGATTGATGAGTTTCTACATATCTTATTGATATTTTCTTTCTATTGTTTGTGGAAGTGTATAAAATTTTGGCCCGAAGATGGACGGCCTTATGTGGCGTTAGGTAAGCTTTTAAGCAAACAATCAAGAAATGCTGAAGCTAGAGCTGTTTATGAGAAAGGCTGTCAGGCAACACAAGGAGAAAATCCGTACATCTGGCAGGTTAGCTGTTCAGTTTGATTGCATTACTGCTTGCGTTTAGTGTGCTAAAGTGTGGTTTCCCAATCTGGTTGAAAAACCTTCTATACTGGTTAATGCATAACCCTGTTAATTGACTAAAATGGATTTGGAAGCTTTCTCTTGCAAGTTGCTGCAAGGTTAGATTTAGCTCTGAAAATCCAATGTTATTTGTATTAAACAAGTTATATAGGATACAACCTTAAGACACGACATGGAAGTAAAAAAAGTTCTATTAATTTGGTGATGTTGTCTATGTAGTGAGATGGAGGATGCTTTTATGTCTCAGTAGGGCATATGAAAATTCTCATCAAGTTAGAACTTATTGCAAATGAAGTTCTCCGTCTCCCTTAACAGATGAGCTACCTATTGCAACCTTCTTTGTGATTGGTTTTCATCTCCATTCTTTTTGAACTACCACATTTTATATCTGTTTAATAGGTCCTCCATTTCAATGATTGATGTGGAATTATTCTAATCCTCATTGTTGTTACAACTAATTTAGATAGTTGGACTAGATTCATGGTTGTGACTTGTGAGTATCTTTTGCATAGAGACATTAGACCAACAAGGAAAGCTGTCTTACCCACTAATAGAAATTCAGCCATGCCTAGACACTGAATTCCACTTTTTTTTTTCTTTCTTGAACTACGTTTTTTTAGTACAGTACTTTAAAAATGATGTCTATGCATTCATTTTGGTATCAGTGCTGGGCAGTTCTGGAAAATAAGATGGGAAAAATAAGGAGGGCAAGAGAATTATTTGATGCTGCCACAGCTGCTGATAAGAGACATGTTGCAGCATGGCATGGATGGGCAGTTCTGGAGCTGAAACAAGGAAATATCAAGAAGGCTAGATATCTTCTTGGTAAAGGTCTCAAATATTGTGGTGGAAATGAGTACATATACCAAACACTTGCACGACTTGAAGTAAAGGCAAACCGGATTGAGCAGGCTCGGTACTTATTCAGGCAGGCAACAACGTGTAACCCCAAAAGCTGTGCTAGTTGGCTTGTAAGTTTTTGTTGTGTTTTATGTGTAATTACTCTTGTTTTCTCTGATATTCTTCCTAGGGTGATAGATATAATTAGAAGTTCTTGTTGCATCGCTAATTTCTCTGGAGTCTGGACAGGCATGGGCACAGTTAGAAGTACAGCAGGAAAACAATGGCTCTGCAAGGAAATTATTTGAGGTGATATTTTTTCCCCTTTGGATTGTGCATTACCTTCTTTATTATTTTCTTCTCCCAGAATGGAAGCAGGATTCAAATTATTGTTTCAGATACCTTCATTTATTGAAGTCGGTTCACTATTATTTTGCTATCATGTTAACCTTTTCTTCATACATATAATTTATTGCATCATGCTTAACAACTATGCAGAAAGCAGTCCAAGCTAGTCCAAAGAACAGGTTTGCATGGCATGTCTGGGGAGTTTTTGAGGCTAAATTTGGCAGTGTTGATAAAGGAAGGAAACTCTTAAAGATAGGCCATGCACTTAATCCAAGGGATCCTGTTCTCCTTCAGTCTCTCGCTTTACTGGAGTACAGACACTCTAATAATACAAGCCTTGCACGAGCACTCTTCAGGAGAGCATCTGAGCTGGATCCTAGGCACCAACCAGTATGGATTGTAAGAATTGGCTCCCTCTTGCTAAACAAGGCAATTCAATTTATGCATAAAACAAAATTGGATCAGTTTCTTCTCAAGCTCTCAGATTAAGGTCTAGGCTATTCATGGAGTGATTGATGTTTAAGTTCTATATATGCAGACAAAAGCCTAGGTCAGGGCCTAAGGTCAAACTGGGATTATTTACTGGCTTGATATCTGGACCAAACACTTAAATAAAAGCAAATATGACCTTTGCATTTTTTAATTAATGAATCATCTCAATAAATTCAAGAAACTGTTTTCATATCATGTTTGTTTCAACTTTGTCGATGCTATCCTAAATGCTGCATTGGTATTAACAAGCCTTTATGGAGGAAAGAATGAGTCTGTGTGGAAGCAAGTGTACAACATATCTATATTGCTTTTTCAAATTCTCTTTCCACAGGACAAAGAAAACCTTATGCATGAATCTGGTATGTGTAGAAATGATGTCAGGATCTTTTGTTAACATCATTTTTTAAACTGCCCTATGATGGCTGATCAAGTAATGAATACTGATCCCATCAGATCTTCTTTTGGTAAGATCCAGAGAGAGTATAAAGCACTAAATCTTCTTATTCCCCATGAATATAATCTCATAAATCTTACTAAAATTACATTATTACCTCCAATATATGGATCAAAATATCCTAATTTGTAATCATTCATTGACTTGTAAGCCTCCCGGAGGAGTTGGAAAATGTGACTATTTTCATAAGTTGACAAGTAGTGCCATTATTATGAAACCATTCAGTACGAGAATGGAGGCTTTGGCAGCATCATTCCTGGGGAAGAAATGTGCTTGTATTTTAGAGAGCCTGATTTGAATGGATTAATTTTGAGTATCTTGCCTTGCTTCTTTGCATATCAAAGAAAACGATTGAGAAATATCAGGCCAGAATTTGCTCATACTTTTCTTATAAAGCAATGTATCTCTTTTTTTGGGGCAAAGAAGAAAGCTAATTATATATATATATATTGTACTTTCTAGTAAGTGAGATATTTCATGAAGAGCTAATAATTCATTTCTATCTGTAGCTGGTAACTTGACATGCGAAAGTTCTGTCTGTAAGCCATTTCCTTGATTCTCTTATTCTGAATGTCTGGTCATTATTATAAATCCATTAATTTCTCTTTAATCTGGGGCTCAAGCTGGCACTTTGTCTGTTGACTCTCTCCACATTAATCTGGCTCCAGTTTCATCTTGCACCACAAAGAAAGATCACCTGTTATCCATTTGTTTCTGGATGAGATTCATTTGCATTCCAAAATATAGTTCTATTTTCCTGTTTAATCCACCAAAAACTGAACATAACATTTAATTGCCTTAGGCTTGGGGATGGGTGGAGTGGAGAGAAGGAAATGTTTCCAGAGCAAGGGAACTCTATGAGAGAGCTTTGTCAATTGACTCGACTAGTGAAAGCGCTGCTCGTTGTCTTCAGGTAACTACCATGTTATTTTATGTTTTGCTAATGATTTGCTGCATTAGTTTTAATTCCTTTTTTAAGTTCTCATATGTAGGCCATGGCAATAGCAATGGACCTTTAGGATATCATATTTGTATTTCTTCACAACACTCAATATTTTGTGATACTAAAAATGAATAATTTAAGGTTCTTAAAATGCCTAGGTAAAGCTGGCAAGTGGCAACAAACCTTCCTGTAGCCTAGGTAACCCCTAGACAAATTAGGCAGTTGCCCAGTGACAAAGAACAATTCGTCTTAATAAAATTTAACACAGGTATAATATTTTCTAAAAATTTGGTCTATGTGACAAGATTCCTCCTGGCATAGCCTAATGCAATAAGTAATAACAAATCACATGTGAGAAACTTTGAATCAAATAAATCCCAATTGAAAACTAAGGTGATAGAATTATAAAAAAGATCTAATAAATCGTTGAACAGCTAGAAATTATTCAAGGTTACTTGCATGCCACTATGTGCTGGGAGAGCATGTGATTATAGCGCTCAAAAGTCAAATGAAAGTATAGATTATTAATAGATCTTACTAAAAAGCACGAATTGAACTAGTTATATAATAAAATTATGACAATGCAGAACTCATTATTATACTAACAGAAGTAACAAGAGAGATTGGAATTAGGGAAAAGGAGGAGTGAAGTTCAGGCACTTTGAGGGCAACTCATCCATTGTGGATTATGGATGAGAGAGAGTAATGAGTACTTTTTAAAAATTAAAATAGGGTCAAATGATATTGGTGTTTTGTGGAGAGAGGCGGAGAAGTTGGGAGTAGGCTTCATGTTAACAAAGGATCCAAGAACTCTATGCAATACTGATCAATGCATAAGATAATGAAGGGACGAAGAGTCAGACCAGGTTGACTGGATGCCCATGCCTTCAACTTCTGGTTGAGGTCTTTATATATAAAAAAAAAATATATATATATATATATATATATAAATTAATGGTTATTAGTTAGTAGTACGTTATTGTTGTATAAATAAGTAATAGTTTCTTATAATAAACTAATATATTTATACTTTCTGACAGAAATTATAAAGATAAAAAATGAATAATTTAATAAGGCATAACAGTTGTCGGTGCAAAATCATGCGTAGGTGGTTTATTAGGCATGCTAGCCTATGCGAGCATTGTCCAGGCCAACTCTGGGGTCCCTGGTAAGTAAGACCAGGTAAGAGCCGATTCTCATTTTTGTCAGAATAGCTCATAAATAAACTTAGAAGGAAAACAAAAATGATAAAAATGAAAAGTATTGTCACCTCTGTTTTTTATAAATGACTTTATTACAGAATGTTAAAGTGTTACATGCAGCTTTTGTGTTTTTAACTGTATGCTACCAATTATCTGACCCATGTGCTCACGGAAATTATAACATACAAGATACTAAACTAGATAATCCTATGCACTTTTACTTACAATACTTCCATGCAAATAGCTTCAGCCTTTGTTTTATGAGTAGTTTACTTATCCTCCATCACCTTCGTTTTACGAGTAGTTTAAATATCCTTCATCAAAAGCACAAAAATCAATGGGCTAGCAAAACCATGTGGCTTATTTGTTTATTTTGTCGCTTCTAATTTGTTTAATGGATTCAATGTTGTAACCAAAAACTTAGAGTTGCAACTTGTATGCTTAGCAGCAGTTTGTTATTGCAGGCTTGGGGTGTTTTAGAACAGAGACTTGGTAATCTATCAGCTGCTCGGCGACTATTTAGATCCTCATTGAACATAAACTCTCAGAGTTATATAACATGGATGACATGGGCATCTCTGGAGGAGGAACAAGGGAATTCTGTGCGGGCTGAGGAGATTCGTAACCTCTATTTCCAGCAGGTCAGTAATTAGTTTTATCCACAGCATTGGACGTTATAACGTGGAGATCTAATAAACCTAGAATTGACCTCATCATAAGATTCAACCGTCCAATCTTATTCAATTTGTAAATCTTTCTTTATTCATTCCCACATCATTTTTTATTTCCAATAGTCATACATATCATAGTTACAATCATTTATTAAGAGAAGCTTTAGCATCAGAGATTATACTACTTGAAAATTTAAAATAGCATCCCCTACTCTGTGTGGGTATCATTTGCTTCTAAGAAAGTGAAATAATTTTGAAATATCCTTCCTATTGGTATCATTTGAAACTAAATTAAGCTCTCTTTGTTATACACAGCGTACAGAAACCGTGGATGATGCTTCATGGGTTATGGGATTTATGGACATCATTGACCCAGCACTAGACAGCATAAAAAGAATCTTGAACTTGGACCGAAACCCAAATTATAAGGGTATGGATGCTCTGAGATACATGCCAGAAACCAATAACCGAAGCCTCAAAAAGCAATCAATAAGCTCTTTCTCTTGTCTTATCAATGGCGATGAGGAAAGGGGAAGCAATTTTGATGTGGATTCTTTCATCAGTGAAAAGTTGTCTCTTGATCCATCAAGACTGGATATTCAGATGGAAACATCTAGGACGCCTGGGAGCAGTAAAGTTAAATCTAGGAAAAAGGTTTGGAGATTGAGAAAAAGAGCTGCCACAACATTGCCAGAATCATGAGCTTTTAACTCTACTAAGTTCATACCTTATTCCAAGTACATGGTTCTTCAGAAAACAGTTAGTGGAATTTTGGTGAAACAAAAGGGAAGAAGTGGAACTGGAAAGCTACTGCAGGTCACCTACAGTTGAAAGTTGTAGCTTAACTTCTACTCTTACTTTAATTCCGTATGCTCATTCATTTTTGCAGCTAAATGCATTAATAAACAGAGGCTTGGAAGTGCAATTTGAATATGTACAGGGAATACAGAATGTAAATGAGATTTGTAATCAAGGAACAACCTATACGTGGCTTGTACATTTATTTTCAGTTCAACTCCAAAGTTTGTTCAAACCAGAGCAAGAGCTGGAAGTTCACATACCAATTATGCATAAGAAGTAACTAGACAGAGAAGCTATCAAAGTTACACGGTGAAAGGGTAACATAGATCCTGATGTAACTTGTTCCCTTGTTAACACTTTCCAGGTGGAGCACCAAGTATCACTGTGAATAATCAGGGACTTGAGAGGAGACTTTAATAGAGTTGAGATACTTAAAATATGAGCATCCATTAAAGTTGTGAGGAAATTGGTTAGCCCCTGCTTCATTGCCAAAATCTGAGTGACTTTTAAAGACTATATTCCTTAATTGGATATCCCTCCTTATTGAGTACAACGAGTACAACCCGCATTCACGATGTTCATTTGATCATAAACCAATGAGATATGATAACTTACAAATAGTGACAAGATATAAGGTTTTGGTTTCTTTCAAAAGTGATAGATGCCAAGACATCCAGCTACCATCATCAATAATTTGACTCAATATGCACTCCAAAAGTACACAAAGCTCATAGTTGTTCTGGGCTACAATAACTTTAGCAAGGAAAAATGGTCAATTATATGTCAACCAATAATTTCCATCTCCTATAGCATAAGGGAAGTTGTGTAACTTTCATCATAAGAAAGAGAGCAGTGTCAATTTGAAAAAGAGGCAAGGTGTTTGAGTACCCTACAAAAACTCTGAAGAGGTTTGTGAAAATAACCTCTTTTAATTGGCCATTAATGTGCAGCCTTGGCTCTTGGGCCCAGTATTTATCAAAGCAGGTGGAAACCTCTCATAGCTGTATGACAAAAAGGAGAAGACAATAGACTCTCACCTTAGTAGGAATGTGTTCTACAATCTTATATTTCTTTGAGATTTTAGAATTCAGTAATATATGGCTTCAATTCTCCAAAACTATCCTGCATGTTTTTGAGCTTTAAGTCAATTTCATTGAAAATGCAGACTTGGTTTTACAGCTTGTAAAAGTTTCCAAAAAAAGCAGAAGTCCATGAAAATAAAAAACGTAGAAATACTATTAATCTGTTTGGCCAAAAATAAAAAATCAAATGTTAAATTTGTAAATATCACAACATAAGTAGCAGCATAATTGCCAGAGAAAATAGAACTTTTTTTTTTTTTGTTTTAAGACAGACTTATAATATTAATTTTAAAGAATGTCAGCATACTTCGCTTTTACTGACTTCCCGCAAAAATTCATATACGGAAAAATCAAAGCCCAATGTTAGAATATGAGTCCTAAGATCACTCAATAGCCACAATCGTAGTAGCCATCAGGTGAAATAAATGTTGGGAATCCAAAATCAAATTAACAAGCCTAAACTGAGCTTTAATCCTTCTGTGTTTATATTAAAATTTGTCACCTAATTTGCATTGTAATCTATGATTTTGTTTATTTCTTTTTGTAAGATTGCAAGTGCAACGGCTTTCCTTTTAGCCTTTCTCTATTGCTTTGATAAGCTCATCAGCGGTCAGCCTATTCATTATTTTTCTCTTCTTTCAGTCTTAAAAAGCTATGGAGTTCCATTAAAGGATAAGGACTGCACTAGTCATAAAGCCCATAAGGTGGCACATAGGTTTCCATTGCCATGCCATTCCCATTAGATAAGCCTCAACTCCTCTGCCTAATTCATCAAGAATATATTGATTATAAATCGTAATTCTGGTTCTGTATTTATTCATATTCCAAACAAACATAAGCAAGAAATCCAATAGAACGTGGAAAGATCATATCAACAAATACCTAAGCTTAGAAGCATAGGCAATTGGTTCATTCATCAACATGCAATCTTACATCAACCCTTGGTAGCGGTAATAGTAATTGCTACTGCGAAGCCTTAAGGACTTGTTTATGCCACCTAAGGCAATTTTGCAGCAGTAATCCTAAATATCTCTTGGATCAAGAAATTCATGTCCTATTGGTTGTGTCCATGTGCATTCATCCTGGTTGTCAGTGGAATCATTGATTTTCTTTATATACCAAAGATCACTGATGCATGACATGAAGGATCCCTGCTGGACATGCTCTCTGAGAGGATTTGAAGCTTCTAACTCAGTAATAATCATCTTGCAGTCCTTCACATTTCCAGCCAATTTAGATGCAAAGCACCATAAAGCCTTCATGAGTTCCCCAGGCCTCTCCCCTTCTCCATGAAGCCCATATAGGAAGAGAAATCCAAAGGGTTTGTGGACCAGCCTACAAGTTGAGATCTTAAGGCATGGGAAAACTTTAGCTCCTGCATGGCTTAGAGGGATGTTGAAACAATTGAATGGATGTGCCCTTCTTAACTGAAGCTTGTAAGCCTCACATGTGTTCCATATGCTGAGGACGGCCCAAGAGGTTGGAGCTCCATTGATGAATTCCTCATTCTTCTCCTCGTTACATATGCCATCCCAATCCTCTCCCTCAAAAAATGATACCCATGTGCCAAGGCTCAGTTTTTCTTTCAAAATCACATCGAAGTCGACTGGGAAAAACCTTTTTCCTCCAAGTCTATTCTTATACAAGGAAATTGCCTGGCCTACAGTTAACTTCTCCACCTTGATATCTTGAGATGGATGTTTGGCACAAGAAGTTATTGATTGAACAAGAATGACGAGTGAGCTCAACTTCACATAACCACATTTAACAGCAAAGAGATTCCTTGAGGCAACATTATTCTCCTCTGTGGCAAGGAAAATGTACTGAGCTCCATTTTTCTTTGCCCAATCTTCTATTGCTTGAACAAGCTTCAAACCAATTCCCCTATGCCTGCACTTGTGCACTTAGTTCATGAACTACTAAAATATATTAATGTAACACTGTGAAATATAAAATTTTATGGTCGATTCCAAACGAAAACACCACCACAACCACCCCCACTCTTCCTTCCCAGTACCAATTGAATCCCCACGTTAAATACTCTGTAGTGTAGGTCTAGGTAGAATAAATTTTCTATATTGCTCTAGGTCAATGAGGAAATTTTAAGGTGGGGATTAAATTGTGAACTTAGTTCATGAACTACTAAAATATATTAATGTAAGACTGTGATATATTAAATTTTACGATAAATTCCAAACGAAAACAACAACAACCCCCACCCACCCACCCCACACCACCCCTACTCTCGCTTCCCTGTACCAATTTAATTCCCACATTAAATACTCTCTGTCGTGTAGGTCTAGGTAGAATAAATTTTCTGTATTGCTCTAGGTCAATGAAGAAATTTTACATTTTCAGTAAAGAGGAATGTTCATAATTGTAGCAACTAAATCACATTCTATGCCATAGAAGATTTGAGAAAGAAATTAATATCTAACCACTGAAATCTTCATTTATCTGGTTGAAGTTTTTTTTTCTCTACCTTTATGTCTCATATATGATGATAATCCTATTCAAATTGATTTTTTCATTCTTCTGATTATGAAAATAATTGATATGTAAATAAAAAACTAAAAATTTTAAAGAAAAGAATTTTCCTTGTATTCCCCTTGTATCAGAATTATGAGTTACCTGTGCTTAGGGGAGACTCGAAGGCCCAAAATACAACCCATTTTCATATGTGTTTCCTCGCACCCAGTCCCCACACACTTGATGCATCCTCGAATTACTCCAACGAGCTTCCCGCTTCCAACTAAATTAGCAACCTGTAGGCCACCTTGAATATGTTAGGAGCTAAATCATAATATGAAAATCTTTTGTCTTGGAATATATGAGCATAAATTATCAGTTTAAGAAAAAGAAAAACATAGAAATACAGAGCACGAAAATGTTTCTCGGCTAGGAGGAAAAACTGGCAAAGATCATGAGAAATCAATACTCAGAAAGAGAAATTACCCCACACCTACCATCATAACATGAGCTGGATATAACCTAATCCTACATAAAGGGTCACCCATCATGTTAGTGAATATGGAGATCCCCTTTTTAGATGCTATCTCACAGCTTCTCTCCAGCTTCTCAACCACTTTAGTGTCTCTATCTTCACTGAATTCCCTAATTAGGATTCTTTGCTCTAAAATGGTACTCATTTCTCTCACTCAAGAGAACTATAAGATCACTCTATATCTTGTTGAATAAGCTAGCTGCCACACCCAGCTTCATTGTGAGCTTTTATATACTCAATAGCCATCTATTTTTTCAGAGTTCTCAATGATCTTGGTGTCCCCTTTTTTATTCTGCATGACTGTTTTTATCAATAATTGGCCCAAACTTGAAATTCAGTGACACAGTAGTTCTATTTTAATGCATTAAAATTAAAAATATAAAATATCTAGGTGAAATGGACCTGAAAAGTGCAAAAACAGAGATAAAACGGATTGATTCGTCACATGATTCAGATCTATGTAATCATTCTCATTCTTTTGTACTTTGTGTACACCTCACTCTCTCTCTATCTGAGGCAACGCAACAGGTCATCAAGAAACAGGGGATGTACAAAGCTCGAATAATTAGAAACGAAGCCATAAAATTTCAGTATTGAAGTTCAAACAATTAAACTCCTGCTGACACAAAGAGAAAGTCCTTAAGAGTTTGAAGAAGAATTCACTAACTTTTGAAGTCTGGAAAAATGTCAAAAATACTAAGTATTTTGCTATCTTGGTTTGAAGGATTTATACAGCCACCCTCCATGACATGCCAAATCCAAGGTCAGACAGCAAGAATACAGGAAGCCTTTTAAAGATATGTCGGCGATAGTGCAACTGTGCTACAGATGAAACTTCTTATATCCATTTATTTTGCTCATTTAACCTCTGATTTTCATTTGAAATAAATGAAATACACTCAGAAAGTCACAAGTCAGAAAAGAGAATGTGAACAGGTTGGCCAAGCAAGGGAGAGAGATCAATCACTTGAAAATACTATAAAAAGTAGTCTTGCAATTTATAATGGTCCTTCTTGTCATATTTCACACTTTTTTAAGGATGGGAATAACAAAATCTTTTGAGGATACTACATGTGAAACACTAGACCATGAAATTGCAATCAAGACAACCCAATTGACACTCCATGAAGAAGTTATTATTAACGTAACTGGCAGTAATAAATCTATTACTATTATAAAGCCAAACCATCGTTTCTGGCTGACATTCACTTCCTAAAAATCCCTCCAATACTTTTTAATTTTACTCTAATACTTGGGTTGCTACTGCCATGTGTCATAACTACTCTAATACTTGGTTTCTTATTGCCATGTGTCATAACTAACTGCTCTAATTCTTTTGCTACGTGCATTCCCCTAGTATCATTTAAGAAAGTTTGAAATCACAAAAGATCCAATATGGGAATAAAAATTAGCAAAGTGCAATCTTCATCTGGTCTAAACTATGATGTTTGTAAACAATTATCACGCCTAAAAACCTGTTACCTGGTTATGGTAGAACAAGAACTAGCTAGCAGTAACTCTTTCATGAACACAGTGTCTTCATCTGTTATTTTCAATGTACTAATCAGGAAAACAGGTTGTGAACTGTGTACGGTTACTATTAATATAAGCAGAGGAATGCAGAAACAACTTTACCATGATAAGATGCCATGACAGGATCCAAGACAGGGTTGAAGTTAAAAGGAAAACTAATGATGAGAAATAAGACTTTTTTAGTGCTTACACTGATGTACTCCTTCAAGATTGATTGAAGGGTTTCAAACGCTGTACCTCGTCTGAAGGTTTACCACTCGGTGCCTTCTGGGGTCGAGAGGAATCTTTCCCTTCACGTTTTGCGGGAGTTGGAAGAGGAGACCGGAGTGTTCTGACATCTGAAACATGTTGATTGAGTGTGAAGTGTGAACCACCAATGTTGGCCCCCGCTCAGATCAGATGTTGAAGGGCTTCCACGGGGTTTCTACGTTTCTCTCAGATCAAACCTGGACCAGAGCTACATGATTTTTCCCCTCTTCTCAGTATCCAAACGCACGTAGTATTCAAACACAGTGAGGAACAAAAATGATTTAAAATTTGATGAGGAAATTGATATTTAGTGATACGTTAAAAGAATTCAGATTTAGTCACTTAATTCTCCGAAATTACAAATCAGTGATATTTTTAAAATAATTATGCATGAATACCATTATACTACTTAATTAAAAAGATGTTAGACAAAAAAATTTGATTCACAACTCTCCAGTCATTTTAGGTAAAATGACATTTATTTTCAATTATATTAAAAAATATCATTGATTTCTAATTTTCAAGAATTAGGTGATTGAACATGAATTACTTTTAAATATATCCCTAAAAATCAAAACTTCCTAAAATATATATGATTTTTTAAAGATACATTCTTACCCTTAAAAAATAAAGCAGAGTTACCCACGGCATAACCCCCTCCTCGTGCTCCTCTTCTTCCCCTTCCTCTTTTTCTGAAACGCTAGTCACGGTGGCTGACAGGTGAGTTACCCACGGCACAAACCTCTTCCCCTTTTTCTCTTTGAAATTTTGTGACGCCAGTCCGGTCACGAGGTACGCACACGGGCTCCCCCTCCCCTCTTTCTCTTTTTCTCACTCTCTTAGACTGTGTTTGGAGTTTGGGATTTGGAGAGAAAAAAAAAGAAATAAATGAAAAAGTCTTCTACCTTGTTTTGATAACAGCAAAGAAACCTTATATAGAAAGAAAATTAATTAAAAAATTTTCTTTCCACCCTTTAAAAATTTTCTTCCCAAAAACGCAGGGATTTCGGGAGAAACGAAAGTTGCGGGCTTCCTTCGAAAACGCATAAAGAAAATATCGTGTTCGATCTTCTCGACCTCGACTTTCACCTCTCTCCAACTTTCTTTTCTTCTCCACGATCACGATGATTTCTTTGCGTGTGAAAGGTCATTCCAGGTCGTTTGCCTCAACCATGCTCCGTTGTAGCACGTCCGCCATTTTTGTTTTCTGAAGAAACACTGGGCTGATGCTAATTTCATCGTTTCTTCCAGGGTTTTAATAGAAGCAAAGAAGAAGAAGCTAGGGTGGGAGAGAGAGACCTCCACCTCACTAATCTAATTCTTCTTTGGCAACAATCAGGTAAAAAACCCTATTTTCATTTTTTCACCTCTCTTTCCTACGATGGCATGGAGATTCATGTAGAAACCTATTCTGTCTATCATTGCGATTTGGAGCTAAACGAGATCGTTTTAGTTTGTAATTTAGGCTCTGTAAAATTTTTCTCTTATTAATCATGTTCTTTGCTACGATATTTCTCTTATTAATCATGAAAATTAGGTTTCGTATTTCTATTCGTATTCAGATTTCTGAATATTTGAATTCATATGTCTGTGAACTCTTTCTATTTTATTCCTCTGTCACTATTTGCTATGATTTTTCTCTTATTTTCATCTCTTTTCTGATTCAGATTTCGTCAAAATCCTCTTCTTCTAATTTACTTTTCCATATTTCGTCAGAAACCTTCCATATTTCGTCAGAAACCTCTTCTTCAAATCATTGTCGATGCTCCCTGACGGCATTCAGACCTTCATTTGACCAATATCAACCTCTGATGGGCCTGTTTTCACCAATGTTCTGTTTGTTAATTGTGCATCTTCCTTGGATTTTTCAGCCATTGACCAAGCTTTAGTCGGTTCCGAGCATCCAAACACAGCCTTAAGCATGTCACGACTCACGTGTCACACGAGGAGATGGAGGCCAGGTCTGTGCCCCACCTTCTCTCTTCTTCCTCTTTGGTCTTCATCGTTTTTTTTTAACGTCCTTTGCAGATTCTGGGCGGCATTCGACGGCAGGTCTTAGATGCCGTCCAGGATCCCTCCGTTTCGACGGCACGCCGTGTGTGCCGTCGAAACTAAGTAGATCTCGTCCCGAACTAGTCGAAACGACGCCCGTGCTGGACGAAATCTGGCGGTTTTCGTTTCCTGCCAGCCACTGCAAACACTGCCCTGTGCTAATCAGATGCCCTAGTTGAACCATGATAGCCATCACATCCATTATGGTCCAACTGAAAGTCAGTTATAAGATTTGAACATTTATAGCGTTTCAGATGCCTACAGTTCAAACAATTCTAATTTCTAATCGAGTGAGAGTTATAATGAAAATTAGGATGGATTATATTTTTTTGGATTTTTTCTTTCACCCATTATTATATAGAATGTAAATAGTATTTACAAATGATGCACATATGCATAGTGTTACCGTTCAAACATTTCCAATTGATAATTGAGGGGAGTTCAAATGAAAATTAGGATGGACTATATTTATTTGAATTTTTTCCTTCACTCGTTATTATGTAGAAATCAAATAGTAGTTACAAATGATGCGCGTCGTTAGATCTTTTTCAAAGAAAATCTATAGACCGAGAACTAAACTTGATTTTCTTTGTTGTCAGATTTTGCGGAATGCTTCTGCTGACCCGGTTAGAAAAAGAAATTACTTTTCTACTTCGGACTGTTTTGTGGCTTTGAATTATTTATGTTATAGTTTTCTTGATGGTTACCGAGAGAAGCAAACAACCCCTGTTATCTGTGTCTCTACCTCCTCGAACGCTAAATGTGAAAAAGTTTGCAGAATCCCGAGCTTCCGAGCTTGAATCTCTGCATTCTATCGTTTCTGATTGTTTAAAAAACAACTTTCAATCTCGAAGAAATAAGAGGAGAAGAACCACTGGTTACGATGATCGAATTGGAAAGAATAGACACAGACAGAGGCAGAAATTAGAACAAACCACTGAAGGTGATGCTTCGGCTTCAAAGAAAGACCAGAAAAAGATCCCCCGTCGTATTCGTCGGAAGATCGAACTTGGAAAGAATCCTGAGACTGGGTACTGTACTTCAGGTGATGGAACAAAGAGGTTGAGGACACACCTTTGGCATGCAAAGCGGTTTGTGATGACGAAGTTGTGGGGTTTTCACCTTCCACTTGGATTGCAAGGCGGGTAATATGCTCATGTCTTCTTTGTGTAATAAGTAAGAAGAAGGATTCTGACGTTATGTTTGCAACGTTTTAGCATTTTGTTTCTTTCTCACAATTAGATTGGGACTTATTTTAAATATAAATAAAGATTGCAAGCCTCTTGAATTTTTAGTATGATGGTATGCCAACGAGTTAAACTACATAAAACTTAATTTATTCGTCATATAAAGGACCAAAACATCCAAACAGACATGACAAGCTACAAATGATGCTGAGGTAGATGACTGTGGATATGTTAATTGATGTATACATGCTTTATGTTCTTTCATACTCTCCTTGACAAAGATGCTAGCATCTTTCCTTCCAAACACCACCAAGATGCATAGGATAGCCTTTAAAGTAGTTTCACTACCTTTTTTCTCATTCTTGGCCTTCATCTTTCTGTTATATCCTTGGCTCATTCTCGGATCACCCAAGGCTCAAATTAATCCATGTTAAAACAATTTGTGCATTGGTTGTTGAAAGAAATTCTTCTTAGACTATTTTTTTGCAATGAATAACTTTATGGTGTTGGCAAGTGAACCTGAATCATGCATCTCTTTTTTTCCTCAATTTTTTTTACTTGTATATCTTGAGGATTTTAGTGCTTCTAGATTTGGTATGCAATGGTTATAGGTATAGTTCTGTATCCCTATATTTGCTTGCGGGTGCGTTCAACTCTTTTTTACTGTTTTTGCATTGAGAAACCAGATATCTAATTTTTGTGACTGTGTTGTAGAGGTAGATGTTCAAGAGCTCTCTTGAAGTGGTTCAAATATGGAGCACTTGTACATGATGCTAGCTATTGTTGTGCTGTCCAATTGGAAGGTTCAGAGGTATGCATTTCCTTTTTCTTTGTAAATTTCAAGGAATTGGTTTGATGTTCTCCCACTTTTTCCCTTCATACACTTTTGGAGATGCACCAGTGGAGTAGCATCTGCCTGAAAACGTCTGTGATGCGGTGCTGCTTATCTTTATGCTTTCATCATTGCATCCTTAATTAGTACATTTATATTATATGTTTTCAGGTATCATTGTCACATATCTTAAGAATGGTACTAGTGCCAACTCCCTCTGCTCATTTAGAAGATCGTCCGCATTCTCTACTTTCTGGGATTAGCTATGGTAGGCTACCCTTTGTTATATAAACTGTCACCTGCTCCCATAAAATATTAAGACATAAGAAACAAGAGTTAATAGTGATGTCTTTTATTTGCAGCTTCATCATGTTGGAGCACCTGTTTCTCAACTGATTGCTCCAGTGACCTATATGTGGCGGCCATTTCATAGGCAGAATACCAGTACTGATGCTGAAAAGGATCATAGTGTTGATGGACATACAGAGTCCCGGAATCTTTTACTTCATTCTTTTCGTCAGCTGTGGGTGTGGATACATGCATCGGCTTTCAGTGAAGGATATGATGCTTTAAAACTTGCCTGCAAAAAGCAGGTACTTAATGCAAATAGTGTGGTTATTTCTGCTATATGGAACCTTTGCCACTGTTCTGGAAATCTGCCTTATGAATACATGACTTTCTTGCAACATTTACCTTATATTTATTGAAGTTCTTGATGAGCAGCAGTGACATTCTAAGTTTATTTTATGACTTTGGAATGGTTGCTCTTGTCCACTGTTGAACCTCACATGAATTTCAAGTGGAAATCTTTTAAGTGATTTTTAATTGAATATACATTTAATAGACAAATGGTATTGATTTGTCTAGAAGAAAAGAATTTCAAAAGCACACAGCCAATATAAAGTGTGCAAAAGGTGGCACCACTTAAATCATATATTATTATTTGTCTCTTTTATATTCCAGATGGATGAGACTGGCATCTCTATCAATTGTTGTTCTCTTGAGGGTAAACTTGCGAAATTGGAAGTTATGGGATCAAAAGCAAATGAAATTCTTAAGAAAGTATTGTGCCCTGTTCTTGGGTGAGTTATCTGAAGGTAGCACATATGTTGTTTTGTGACATATTAAAAAGTGGTATTTGGCTAAACAATGTTCACTGGCTATGCAGGATGCCACTGAATTCTTGTCAATTGAAGAAATGCTCAGATGCTGTTTCTGATCTTCAACTTGAGAAATCTTATATGCTTCGTCATATGAATCACTGTCCTTCTCGTGCAATTCTATCTCTAACTGTCCATGATCCTCGTGATTTGCCTACGAAAAAGGTCAAAAGTGATGGGACAGAACCTTCTACTGGTCTACATGGTGATGTTCTTGAAGATAAAGCTGAGGAGCATGATTCCTCGATTGGAAGTGCAGACAACCATAAAGAATTCCTTCCATCATTGTGGTTGAAGCTTGGAGGAAATAGTGTTTTTCCCTCAGACAGCAAGGGTTTATGGTAGTCTCACAATGCATTGACTCCCCCAGTGGAGGAAAATCTTATTTGCATGGAAAAGCATAAGCAGCGATTGGCTTTCTTTTGCCTCAATGATACAAGTTCAAGGATGCTTGCTGCTGAAACCAACAATTCGTCATCCAAGTCTTGCCCTATTTTGCTTTTAAAGAATAATCAAAGAAGGTATTTATTTCTCCTTTTATATTCCTTATGATTTGTCTATCACTTCAAGCAATTAAGTAGTTTTGAGTTTTTGACCACTTACATGACATGAAGTTCATGTGACTATACACTAGGGGTTTTGAATGAGCGTTATGTATTTTAGCTGGAAGACAAACTTGCATGTACACAATCTATATCATACTCCCTATCGGGACCCTTTCTCATAGTTAGGCCTCTCTGCGGCACCATGATATATTTTGTGTCTGATACAAAATTATTTGTCTAATTTCACTGAAATTCTCGTTGCTGTAACTGCATCTGCCTTTCAAAAAACCCAGCCTATGTGTACCATATTAGATAAAAAAATACAGGAAGATAAAGGGGTGGGATTTCTGTACCAAAAATTCAACAAAATAGCTCTGCGTAGTCCATCTCATGCTCATTTTAGGTGGGATGGCAGGCATAAGGAGTCCACCTTGTTTACCATATCTCTCTTTTCCATTAAAAAGACGGAACTTTTAGTCTCAATAACCTTTTGCCACACAAAGAGAAGTGCATTTTTGAGGCACATGTTGAAGAACCTAAATTTTGGTATCTTATGAAATAAGAAAAGGCATGCTAAGCGTGCCTACTTTTCTAAATGTTGAGGATTATTGCTGAGTAGCCTACCTAATGGAAATAGGGTGAGCTGGCAAAAGATGTGAACCCTTTTGATGAAAATATGTTTCTATGGACACTGAATTTCAGCTATAGGCAGGAAATATTTCTCCAAATAAAATGCTCTATAAAACTAAATAAATGGACAAATGTTTCATGTCTAATTAACATTGTGGTCTTTCTATGTCTATTGAGTATCTTTCTTTTGTAAATTCTCTTTACCTATTACTATAGCTTTCAGTGGGTTGGGCTTAAATTAGAATTCAACCAGTTTCTAAGGGAAGTTTCTTCTTTTTTTTGTGCTTGTACATATTTCTCTACCTGGATATAAACATCTAAGGAAAGTTTCTGTGCCATTCGCATAATGTGCTGGAAACACTTAGGCCTCGTTTGGCATTATTTTGGATTGGGAACTCATTCCCTAGGGTGTGTAAAAAGCAAATATGAGGGAAAAATAAAGAAAGTATCAATTACAAATCTCAAAATCAAATATAATGGGTTCCTGTTCCACACAAAAATTAATCTACAGAACCTGCAACAATTCTCTCATGACAAAAAATCCCCTAAACATCCGCTAATTCAGCTTTATATGTACTTGATTAAAGAAAAAGGTAGATGGAACAGCAAACAAGGACGCCATTAACGAACAAAGAATCAAGCTCCAATGAACTTTCAAAGAGTAAGTAGAAAATAAAAATCATCGTCTTTGAGAAGTTCGGCCCACTCATTCTCAGACGGTCATGAATAATCCTCTTCGCACTTCCTTCAGCTACATTGTTGACGACCTCGTTGCTTGCAATCGAAAATGGAGTGATCTCCAGATTATCGTCAAACACAGCGAAACCTGTAGCTGGAACGCTTTGGTCAAAACCATTAAAATCATAATCTTGGGTGGTCAGAGCATTTGGAGCTGGGAGAATCAATGGGACCTCAATATCATCCCCTGCATCCAAAAAACTAACATAATTCTCATAATCCAAGGTAGCATCAGACGATGAACCATAGAGAATCAGAGAAGTCGATTGGATATTGTTCTCTCTACCCATTACAGAAGAAGCCAAAAATTCTTCTGCTTTCATCACGTTAGCATCAGATGATGAACCAGATAGAAACAGAGGATTCGGTTCGTTTTTGTTCTCTGATCTGCCCATTACAGTTGTCATCTGATGATGATCGGTTGTATTACTTATATAACCAGACCTTGAAGAAGAAGCTAAAAACTCCTTTGCTCTCCTCTTCACGATCGCTTTGAGATTCTCTAACCCATTCTTCAAAGCTTAGAGCTTCTCCAAACAATAGCAATCTTCAATATCAATCGATTCCCACCAAAACTGCAATAGGGAGAAGACAGGCATGGGTTTTGGTGGGAATTGATTGATATTTAAGATTGCTACTGTTTGGAGAAGCTCTAAGCTTTGAAGAATGGGTTAGAGAATCTCAAAGCGAACGTGAAGAGGAGAGCAGAGGAGTTTTTAGCTTCTTCTTCAAGGTCTGGTTATATAAGTAATACAACCGATCATCATCGGATGACAACTGTAATGGGCAGATCAGAGAACAAAAACGAACCGAATCCTCTGTTTCGATCTGGTTCATCATCTGATGCTAACGTGATGAAAGCAGAAGAATTTTTGGCTTCTTCTGTAATGGGTAGATAGAACAATATCCAGTCGACTTCTCTGATTCTCTATGGTTCATCGTCTGATGCTACCTTGGATTATGAGAATTATGTTAGTTTTTTGGATGCAGGAGATGATATTGAGGCCCCATTGATTCTCCCAGCTCCAAATGCTCTGACCACCCAAGATTATGATTTTAATGGTTTTGACCAAAGCGTTCCAGCTACAGGTTTCGCTGTGTTTGACGATAATCTGGAGATCACTCCATTTTCGATTTCAAGAAACGAGGTCGTCAACAATGTAGCTGAAGGAAATGCGAAGAGGATTATTCATGGCCGTCTGAGAATGAGTGGGCCGAACTTCTCAAAGACGACGATTTTTATTTTCTACTTGCTCTTCGAAAGTTCATTGGAGCTTGATTCTTTGTTCGTTAATGGCGTCCTTGTTTGCTGTTCCATCTACCTTTTTCTTTAATCAAGTACATATAAAGCTGAATTAACGGATGTTTAGGGGATTTTTTGTCATGAGAGAATTGTTGCAGGTTCTGTAGATTAATTTTTGTGCGGAACAGGAACCCATTGTATTTGCTTTTGAGATTTGTAATTGATACTTTCTTTATTTTTCCCTCATATTTGCTTTTTACACACCCTAGGGAATGAGTTCCCATGCCAAACGAGGCCTAAGTGTTTCCAGCACATTATGCGAATGGCACAGAAACTTTCCTTAGATGTTTATATTCAGGTAGAGAAATATGTACAAGCACAAAAAATAAGCTTAAGACAGTATGAACAAATACATCAATGTGTTGACAATAACTTGTGAGAGTAACACCAGTTTCAATACTTGTGTACTTTCTACATCAAAGTTAGAACACAACTTTTAGGCCTTCCCTCTTTTCTAAAATTAAACTACCTAATCCACCAGTTTGAATTTGTTTATTATTATATTTAACTGACAATTCTTAAATGAGCTTGTGTGAAGAAAGTATTTAATGAAAACCAATTATGGTTTTTCCTTAATTTTCTCACAGGTGGTCTATAATTCTCCCCTTAAGTTGGGTTAAGGCCTTTTGGATTCAAATTATCTTGCAAGGGGCTCATGCCATTGGCTTGAGAGAGAGGCATTGGGTTTCATGCGATGTAAGTATGTACAGATTAAGCTTATATGGTCTTTGAATATAATGTTTCGAAGTAATAGGTTGTCTCCTCTGCAGGAAAGGTTGCCATATTTTCCTTTTGATTTTCCTGACTGTAAGGCATACTCATGCTTGATGGCTGCTGAAGCTGCTGCTGCTGATCAGCATGCAGAACTCCGTCCCCCTGATAAAAGGCCTTTAAAAGTTCCAATACCACCTCCTTGGGATTCTATCAAGATTAGTCTTGAGAAAGGACCTGCTAGAGTTGGGATTTCCTGTCTTGACAATGAGAAAATCTGCGGTGGGGAGGTGGCACTTTGTGATTCATTGACCGATGCAAGCTGTGGAAGCAATTCAAAATTACTTGATGAGAGTGAATCTCCTTTTGAAGGATTTGTGGCAAGGGAATCCAATATGCTTTTTGAGTTTTTAAGCGAAATTGATGGTGCTCATTGGCCTTTGTTTCCTAGTGTTAAATCAAGCAAAGATAATTTGTATAAGTTGATGAAAGATGAAACTAAGTGCAGCTGGGACCAAACCAGGGCCTATCATATTCCTGTCAACCACAAACTATGTTTTGTCAGAGTTCTTCTTGATGCTTACAAGAAAGGAACCTTTAAAGAGGGGGCTATTGTTTGTGCACCTTCTCCTGTGGATTTATCTCTCTGGACATCCAGGTTAATTTTCCTTCTTAATTTCAATAGCAACTTTTATTGACAGGACTTTCTTGTTATTTTCCTTTAGAAATTTTGATGGATGATCAGGATTCATGTTGCTGACTCCAACAAGATGGGATAAGGAATTTTGTTATTAAAAAATTTACAAAATTAACTTTTAACAAATTTATTTAAGAATTTGCTCTCCATTGGCCAAATTTATGACTAGGAGTATATACATAACAGTTTTAGGGAGACATTGTGGTGATTGGTCTATTTTCACACAGTGACCAAAAGGAAAGAGAGATATATATATATATATTGGGGATTGGTTTTTTTTTTTTTTTGTTTTGGGGGGGGGGGGGCAAGATATATACATAACTTTTATTGACATGTAATTATTGTTTAAGAAGATTAGCATTGGTTATATTTTTCTCAATGATCTCACCTCTGCTTGTATTTGATTCCTACTAAAGGTTATCTTTTTTAAATGATGTAGATCTGATGAAAGCAATGAGGTATTCCAGATTCCTAATTCGTCTTTAATGTCATATTTCAATAAGCAAACTTCAGGCAAGTGGAGACTTCAGATACCAGACGATCCCGTTGGGAAGGAGTCCCACAGGTGGCCAATCGGTTTTGTCACGACGGGGTTTGTCAGAGGAAGGTTTGTATTCTGTGTAGCTCAATAGTTTCCATTCTCCACTTTCAGCTGCTAATTCTATTGTATTTTTTCTTTTGATATTGATGATCTGGAAATGCAGCAAGAAACCAGTGGCACTGGCTCTATGCGAAGCAACCTTTCTTGCCTGGCTGAGATTGGAACATTGGAATGAGACGTCAAAAAGGAGAAGGAAGAGGAGGATGTTGTATGTGCTGGTTAGAAATCTAAATTCTACAGCTTATCGACTTGCTAATGCCACAATTGTCCTAGAACAGGAGGAGGAAGATATGGAGTTCATGTAACCTGATATTAGCATTCGAAAGGGAGCCTGTACGTTCATGTAAATATTATTTTCTTAGGTTATAAGGCATTGCTAGAAATTTTCTTTTGGCTTTTGCTCCCTTTTTCCCCGCTCCATCAGCACTCAAATGGAGACGTAAAGATGTTTGCTGGCTTTTATTTAAACTTTTTCCATTAGGATAAATTAATAGGAACTTTCTTTGCAGTTTCGCAAAATTACAGATATTTCTTGTCATGTTTTGAAAATGATGTTGATCTCTTCCGAATATGTTTGCAACATTTATACCCTTTAGAGTGACAATTAAAGGTTTAATTGAATTTATAGTCTTTGAACTGTGATTGTTTTTTATCTATATCGATACCTAATATAAAAGGGACAGTGTCCTGCTTTTCTACCAAGCTGCTTGACCTGCTTGCTACCTGTCCGCCTCTCCAGCGTCTATCTTCTACCACCAACTTCAGCGACAGTCACCTGCTTCGTCGCCGCTCACCGACCATGTGCTTTAGTGTCCTGGCTGCTTTCCTATCAAGCTGCCTACTTCACCTGCTTGCCTGCGTTTCGGCTGCTTCACCGCCCTGTTTGCATTCCAGATGCTTCACCTGCTTCACCACTTGCCTGTTTCTACCGCCACCTGCTTCACCTGATTCCCTGTTCTATCTTCTACCACCACCTGCGTCTCCTCTTCTCTGTGCTACCGGCATGAGCTGTACCTTCTACCATCTCAACAGAGTTGTTTGCCGGTTCATTTACCCTCTTCGACTTCCTGCAACTATGGGCTCAAGCACAGATTGTATTTTACTTTCAGAAACAGAGGAAACCAGATGAGAAAAGGTAAGAGTTTGATCCAGTTTATGTGTTCTTTTCTAGTTGGAGATTTACTCAGTGTTCTTTTGATTTTCTACTATTGGAAGAGGATTGCTAATCAATATTGTTTTTCTAAGGAAGCTCCGATTTGGATTGTTCTTTCCGATGAGTTTTAGAAATCAGAACTTTTCATTTTGGTTATTCATCTTTCGCCCCTTGTTTGAGAGGTAATAAAAATCATACTTTTTCGTAAGCTTGTTTTGATTTTTTCAGCATTGAGAGAAAATATATAGAAGAAAGAGAAAATGGGTTCACTAACTTCCACTTTGGGAACTTAACGATTGATTGGAGTCTCACAAATTGATAACGGGGATTGGAATGGAGTCTCAAATAGAGTCGCAATCAAAAGAACAACAGACTATGCCTTCTTAGTCATCTTAAAATCATGAAGTATAATGGTATTTTAAAGAATATATTTTTTGGACATCACTTAGAATAAGCATATCCTGTAGAATCACTTCGTGACCAAATTCCAAGTCAATCTATAGATAAGGATTCAGATAAATGAATTTTTATACAACTGTTAACCTGGTGTAACCTTTATGATACGGAATTGGGACCTTCAGTAGTTACACATAAAAGAGTCCATTCTTATTAAGTGGATGTTCTTAATTCCTCATTCCTTTTTTTTTCCCGTCTTTTTAATTCGGCCTGGTTATTTAAAGTTCTTTAAATTCAATCAGCATTGCAGCTTATAGAAATTGAAATACCCATCAGGTCCTTGAAATTAAATTCCCTTTACTGCTAAGACTTTCCAAGATGCATGTGGAAGTTGGTTCACCATGCTTTGGTTGTCTGGATGGTTAGCACATCTATCACCCACCTGGTAATTGGGCTGAAGCCTGTTCCACCATTCTGATCCCATCAAACTTCATTTATTGTTAATGAGGAGTGCATTTGGGTAATTCTGGTTTGTATGATTAAATAAAAATGTGAGCAGGTTCTGCATAATTAGTGCCCTCATGCCAAGGTTCCATGCAGGTTAATTTTATGATAGGTTCCGTGTAGGCTGGAGGCTATCTAGTAGACCTCTCATGGTTCAATTGCTATAATGTTAGAATTCCTCGATGCTGTCATCTGTCCTTCAATTCATTTCCCACTTCTATTACTATGAGAACTCCATCTCTTGCCAGATTAGGATTTCTTTAGAGCATCCACATTATTGAGCTTGGTTCATCCATTTGGTGGTGGTTTTGGTCTTTGTTGGATGTGGCTTCCAAGTAACACCAGAATTATGTGGGATGGATCCATGTTTTTTGGATTCAACTATTCCATGAGTTATTTGGTGGAAGATGTAGTCCATGGAGTGTGAAATATTTGAGACTGGTAATTATTTCTGTACATCCAAAATATCTATCTTGCAAACATGAGCAACCTGCTGGGTTGCCCAGTTGGTAAGGGGAGAAACCTTACATGAACCATAAACTTGAATGTCCTACATTCGAACCTCCTCCTGGTGTTCTCTAACTTACTTGATATGTGAGACTTTGGGCTGGTGTTCTCTAACATTACCGCCACCTGCGTTGCTTCACCTGCTTCACCGCTTGCCTGCTTCACGAGAGTCTCGTCTTCTACCGCCACCTGCTTCACCTGATTCCCTGTCCTATCTTTTACCGCCACCTGCGTCTCCTCTTCTCTATGCTACCGGCATGAGTGTTGTACCTTCTACCGTCTCAACAGAGTTGCTGCAACTGCGTCTCCTCTTCTCTGTATGGGTTTTCGATTATAAATCACTTGTTTATTATTAATCTTTCGATGAAGAAGGACTCAAATCCATCTACGAGCTCAAGCATAGATTGTATTTTACTTTTAGAGATAGAAGAAACCAGATGAGAAAAGGTAAGAGTTTGATCCAGTTTATGTGTTCTTTTCTAGCTGGAGATTTACTCGGTGTTCTTTTGATTTTCTACTATTGGAAGAGAATTGCTAATCAATATCGTTTTTCTGAGGAAACTCCAATTTGGATTGTTCTTTCCGATGAGTTTTAGAAATCAGCACTTTTCATTTTGGGTACTCATCTTTCGCTCCTTGTTTGAGAGGTAATAAAAATCATACTTTTTCGTAAGTTTGTTTTGACAAACACCAGCTTGGAAGAGATCTTCTCATCATTGAATTGTTCTTGCTGGTGGGTCAATCTTTATGTTGTGATTGTTCTGTTCATACGACTGAACTGATAACTCAAATTTATTTTTCTAATATCTGAATTTTTGTTAAATTTCTAATGGAAGGAGTCAATTTTTTTTAATCTTTTTTTAAGATCCTAATTTTAGAAAAATTCTGAAGTAGGAACTAGGAAGTAATTCCAAACTGCAAACGTACAGGTGATGCTATTATCAATTGAGATGATACGAAATGCATACATGTATCGCTTTTAAATATTTTAAATCTTCATTCATTCCGTGTGTTACTCGCAAATTTGGTGAAATAGATTCCGAAGTTCCCGTGCAATAAATGCGTTGGAAGGCATAATTCTAAGCAAGAAAGGCCTGGTTACTTGCAGGGTTTGAGAATAGGTTAGTAGTCGCATCTTGATCTAATTTTGATGCTGTTTGTTGCGAAGTTGGAGACATGTCCGAATTAGTTATCTGATGTAGAAACTATTGCCTGTATTATATGGGAGCAGTTTATTTTTGAATGTTATAGGAGGTTTAGAAACATGGTATGGCCAAGATTATATTATATTTGAAAGTTTTTTTTTTTTCTGTTTCTAGACATGAAAATTATATGTAGCAATTTGATTATATTAATGTTAGTTTTAGCTTAGTGAAACATTATTAAAGGAGTCACACACAATCTGGGGACAATGAGATGTGGTTCTTGCGGCCTTTAGACGATGAAAAGGCAGAGTGAGAATTTATCAAATAGGCAGAGGAATGGATGGACAATTCATCTCTAATAATTTTTTTTATATGCTATAACTGCAACTAATTTTTTTCTCAACATGAGCCACACTATGTAATAGATAATGCTTCGTTTATCTGAATATATCTTTCATATGGTTTGCATTTCTCTTTTGTTCTTCTTTATTGGGTTTATATTGTTTAGACAATTTCTGGTTCAAATATTTCTCTTTTTGGTTTGAGTTGATAGTGTCTCTTCCAATTCGTGCAAGCTGGTGCTTCAGTTTGCTGCTGTTTGCACATTAAAGAGGGTTGGTACAGCTTCTTATTTGGTACCTTATTATTTCCAGTGATTTCATAATGAGAGTCTTTCTACAATAATTGTTACAACTTCTAACATTTCCTCTGTTCTTATGGGAACATTAGGATGCTTTCCATCCAAGTACTTGGAAACTTCTTAGTCATCAACATTTTTGTCAAAAATCAACCAAAATATACCAAAGAACCCATCAATTACCACACTAAAATAAAAAACCACCCGATCATAGTGCCTTGACTATTTTCATCTTGGTTCAAGGTCCCTTTAACTTTTTTAGCAGCTACAAATGTTGCACAAACAACAAATTATACCTTACGTATAGAGAAACTGCGCTGATGATTTGATATAGCTTATGCACCTTTTCAGAAATAGTAACTCATATCCTAACTTTCCTTCCAACAACTCATCTTAATATGTTTATGCCACTAAAAGATTATTTCCACTAAATTATGCTTCAGCTGAAACCTAACAAAATGTCATTATTGTATATTTTTTTCTCAGAAACCTGTTGGCAAAGGAAGACGGACAGATTTAACCATTCCGGTGTGTTACCCATAGTCTACATTATTTAAGCACACCATGTACATCATTAAAAAAAAACAGCAGTTAGTTGAACTGCCTAGATAACCATATGCAGTAATTAAGGAATTAATACAATAAGTGGTTGCAGCTTATAAACTTGAATGAAAGCATGTATGTGTCTGTGACAGCTTGAAATTACAAAGAACAAAGTAAGCATATACAATGGGAAGAAGAAAATACAAGGAAAACTATGAAAAGAATGAATGACCTCTTTACATGCAATCATTTCACAAAGAGAACTAAGACTCCATTTCCTGGAGATTCCACCAAGCTTTAGGTTAGCCACACAGGACAGATCCTTCAAAGCTTTAATGCATGCATCATAGTTCCTCGAAATTTTAACAGCATCATTGGCTATGCAAACTCCAACCTTAAGATGTCAAGTGTCATTGCAAGATAATGAAACATTAAAAAGAAATGAAAAAAAAAAAAACCCAGCAAACAAAAGGAACAATGCATGAACAACATGGTCCATCAAAAGCATATGGAAATATTAAATGTTAAAGAGATTTTATTAAAGTTATTATTAACAGACCTTCAGCAATGTAGGATCATCAAGAAGTGATTGCAGAATCAGCATATTATCTGATTATTAGGCCACCTCTAGAGCATAGTGCTTCAAACTTCAAAATCAAATATACCTTCTGTCAACTTTCAATAGGAGGTGCTATTATTACACAGGCATGCTTATTTTGAAAAAGTGCACTAAAATAATATAATACTTAAAAGAAATAGAAGGTTACAAAATTCATGAACAATATTATTGGAAATAAGAAAAGAAAGCAATTCTAAATTCTAATGTTAAATCACCTACAACATAGTCCAACAGAGAAATATTTTAAAAATTACTAACTGAGTGACCAAAATGTACAATACCAACACTATAACCCCATATTGCATCCTGCAATAGGCAGTGTGCCGGCATGCCCCCATTAACATGCATGTATAGAAAAATTATTGCTCCAAAGTATTTATAAATGAAGATATTTTACAATAAAAATACTTCATAGGTAGCAGACCCGAGAAATAAACAGAAAGTTTTGACAAACAAAAACGGAAACTTCTGTAGTTAGGTTTCTGCAAATGGAAAGTTGTGACAAACAAAAGCAGGGTGCTAGGATTAGGACATATGAAAGCAATGGTAAAGATATAAGAGCAAGAAGTTACATTGAAAATTCAAAAGCAAAACGAAAAAAAGGTTGTCTTATTTGTGGTATTAGAAACTTTTCTTGTGCACTCTTCCTCATTGGTAAGACTCATAAATTGAGAAAACAAATATTTTGTACTGTAACTTCTACAACTTCAGAGTGTTTGTACAGTCAGTCTGTAAAGTGCAAAAGATGTTTAAGCAGGAATGTATTTTGTTTTAAATCAGAGACAAGAGGCTTCACTGTTCAATGATCATCAGTATTTGGATCGATATGATGCAATTTTGAAGTTCCTGGATGATTTTGGAAGGGTTGGGATCTTGAAACCCAAGTCAGATTTCTGTCCATGTCTGATATTTTTCCTACTTGAGCCATAGCATCTCTCTTCATTTTAATCATCACTATCGGCAAAATATTTCTGGACAATCCAATGTTTAAAGTTTCTGTTCCATCTCTGGTTTTGTCCCCCTCTAAAACTGAAATGTGTGTCAGAGGGATGGAAAACATGTCATAAAAAATCTGAAAAATTAATGATGGAGGCCAATGAAAAATCTGAAAAATATAGAAAATATTATAAAAATATATAAATTGGTCTTTTGATGAAAACAAAATGTGAAAATTTTAGATTAGTACAAGGTTTATTATATGTAATATTTAACCTCATGGCTGATGTAAATTGGATAACTCCAGAAGGAAGAAGGCAAGCATGATCGCCGATTCGTGATACCCAGGATAGAAACAGTTACATAAGAATGATTCCTTTAGCTCTCCTCTGCATCGTCACTTCACGAGAAAGTATACAAAATTAATCTAAAAGTGAAATCAACTCTATATCGGACCCCAATATAGTTTGGGATGACGATGACAATAAATAACTTCAAATTATCAAATAATATTCCTAGCATGTGGATCTACTGTAGTAATAATAAAAACATGCATGCATTCAAAGAAGATGAAGAAAACTCACCTTTTATCCAAAATTCCCAATTTTATAGAATCCAGTTTTAATCAAATTGAGTCCCCAAAATCTGTGAAGTTCTTGAGATTTGATGAATGGATTTGGTCTCAAGGGTCAATTGGTGGGCATTCCTTCATTACCTAAAAAAGTGGGTAACATTCTTATATGAATTAAATATAATTTCATTGTACTTGTTTAATCTTAAGTGACAACTGAAATTTGTTCTTGTTAATGAAATGTTTTTTCATGTCTCCAATATTTCAGCATCTGTAGTTGCATTGATTTTATCTTTGATTGTTTTAACATTGTTTTTCAATTATTCCTCTATGCAGATCATATCAAATACAACTATTACAAGACCAGATCCTGTTAACAGATACCCTGTGGCTGAAGAATCTGGTGGCTTAAGTGGGAAGCCACTCTTCAATCTGTCCACAAGTATCTTGAAGGAGATGTATATTCTAAAAAGGGTATGCCAGGTTTATGTTGACTTTGTATGAAAACTATTTTTAGTCAATTGCCCACCAATGACATGCTGACACAATGTTGCACTGTTGGTGTCAGGTACAAATACAAGAATATTGGATACAATGATTGTAGCAATTTTCAAAATCTGTCATTTTATTAAGGTTAATTAATAACTTGTGATACATATTTTTGAAATAGTTCAGCTACTGTCTAAGTGCATGATAGATAGTATTTAGATAAAGCAATTTAAATAAAAAAATGTATATGTGGTTTTGGTTTGTGTCATGAGGTCCATTATACAAGTAAAACTGGCTCATTATCTTACAGGAACAAAATTCCAGAAAATAAAGTCTTTTGTGTGTCAACTGATTATGGAACAGGGGTTTTACAAGTTTGCAAACAATCGTTATCTGTTAACTTTCAATCTTTTGTGTGTGTGCAATATCAGGAGTCTGTTTACATTCTTATGGACTATCTATGTGGTCTGCCAATATACTGCCATGGTAGTGCAGCAGAAAAGCTGGAGAAACCAGGGCAAGATTACAGGACAATATTCTTGATCATATTTCATTCTGCTGGCCTGGAACAAAATTTTTTGAACAGTTAAAAATGTAGCTGAGTGGTTGTACGGTTATTTCCACTGATTAAGTTTCTTTTATGTACCAAGCATAAGTATCAATACATTTCTACTAATTACTATCGGGTCTTTGGTGCATTTCTACTTGTTAACAGTGGGTCTTTCTATGTTTACTACTGTGCTATTAATTATAATCCGTATTTTTCATCTTGAGTCATGCTATCATATTCTTTTTGGAACTTTCTTCTTTTTAGACATCCAAGTCTTTTGTTCTTTATTCTCGTTTATAATTGATTGTTCGTTTTGGTAATTTTTTTTTCTTTTCAGGGGAAGATCCCTCTTATAGGCTATGGGGGTGTGAGCACGTAAGTTGCTTTTTGTTGTCTCATAAATTTTTGTCCATCAGAAAGCCTAATGACTCCAAATTAAACTCTTTTAACTGTAATTTTTTGGAATGACATTTTGTCAGCGGTGAGGATGCATACAAAAAGATACGTGCTGCAGCAACTCTCATTGAGCTTTATACATCATTTGCATATGGAAGCCCTGCACTTATTCCACAGATGATGGTACTCCTATAAACTTTAACAAGATTGTTGGAAACTTAAAGCTGTTAGGCATTTGACATTGTCTTGTTTTCTCATTTGTACTGAAAAGGATCGTAAAAACAACTTTCTGCAGTTTTGATTGTCATTTATACATGAACTCCTACAATTGTATTGACAGTGGCGAGCATAAAATCAGACTACCTTTTTTTTTTTTTTTTTTTGGGGTAGGCAGCTAAGACTACTTGAAGTCTTAGCTTCTAAGTGACAGTTTTTCCAAAACGTTCTGGACTAAGACAATAGTTGACTGCATTAACAAGACGGCTATGGGCATAGTTAAATAGTGAGCTTCTCTGGCCCATTTTCTCTTCTGGGCTCAATCCAATAGACCCACATGTGTTTGTCAACCATGACGAACTCAGTTCTGTGGCCCGAAATGCCAACAAAGGGCCCATATGACAGAATCTATACCTTATCTGACAGAATCTATATCTGTATCTATACACTTTGTTGTATCTATACACTTTGTCCTGGTTCCTGCCTATATTTTAGGACGTCTTTACCCCTTTGTCTCCGGCGCTTCCACGCTTTACCAAACATAAATAGTTTAGATTCAGTCATTTAATTTTCTATAATTGAAAATAAGGTACACTTTTTTATAAAACCGCAGCACCCCCGCAGCACTTGCAATTAATAATTTAGATTCAGCCATTTAAATTTTTATTTGCAATTCTTCCACAATTAAATAATTTAGATTCAATCATTTAAATTTTTATATTTGAAAATAAGGCATACTTTTTTAAGAAACGACATGACTTTAAAAATAATTTAGATTAAGTCATTTAATTTTCTATAATTAAAAATCAGGTATATTTTTTTAAAATATTTGCCTATAAGTATAACTTAAATGTTAACCAAGATTTTCTTCAAAAATATCTATCCCTAATATAAAAGAAAGCTTGTGATGCTTTTTGTTCTTCTACCAAATTGCCTGCATCACCAGGTTACATCGTGTTTTCCTTCCATTTTTTTGTTGTCACCTGCTTCATCGCCGAAATATATCAAGATGACTCATCGTAGGCCTCCGTACCTTGGATTTTAGCAATTGCGATGATTTCTAGATAAAATGCTTCCAACTTTTAGTGGTGCACCTCATAGTGTGCCCACTATTCACAAATGGATTAGAATTCTTGATGATCTTTTAATGTGTATGAGATGCTCTGAGACTTACAAAACAATTTTGAATAGCATTATGTTAGAGGGAGAAGCGGATAAGTGGTGGTCTAAAATTTCAAAAAAAAAAGGTTTAAAGGCATATCTCCCCCATGGTGCACATTTGTAGAGATGATACTACAACAGTATGGTTCTATGACAGAAGTTACTCAAAATGTGGAAGCTTGGCGTTCTTGGCTATAAAAATAAAATCATTATTTGTGTATTTACATGCTTTCTCCTGAAAGAAAAACAACGATGGAGAATTTGTAAACGATATAGTGTTTTATAATGTCTTTTTTTTTTTTAATGTATATAATGTTTGTTATTATATAAAATTTTCTTTCTTAATGTAATGCGTATTTTTTTTTTCAAATTTAAAACTTTTTAAGTCCATATATATTTTCCCTTATTTATTCTTTTCTTTATCTTTCATAACCACGTCTCGCACGCAAAATTTTATGGAAGCTCATGAACCTTCATTACATCTGCAATCAATGATTACTCCTTGTGATGCCTATAGTCAATTAGTTAATTATATTCACTTAAAAAATAAATTTTTGTGACTCACTTGACTTGAAAATTGAAATATTAATTATACTAATAACAATTCCAATATTACGAACGCAAATTTGTAAAAGTTAACCTTAATTTCACCAAACCATATAAAATGACAATCAAACTATCAAATTTTTAATTGTGCATATAATTAACTAAAATAAATAAATGACAAACCTAATTTATGACAAATATTTGAAGAAAAAGAATCTCGCCCGAAGATTCCAAATAGAAGTACAGTAGCACGAAAACATTGCTTTTACAAATTTAATGCTCTAAAACGATATAAAGACTTAAGTTTTGACTTTACCTTAGTTTAACTACTAAACCGCTTACCTTCATCTGCAAGTATGCTTTCTCTTTCAACAGCAGATATCATCTGTAACTAAATAATTTTCCATTTTGTAAATCTTGTTAATGCATTAGTGTAAAATACCATAAAAATTATAAAACAATTATTGACTAAAATATTTAATTCAATTGGCAAGAGACATTTTACACCAGTAACACCACATACCCGTGCAAAGCACGGGCACCTTACTAGTTTGGACAAAATTAGGTGCTTCGGGGAATGAGTTTCATGAATTCATTATAAGAATCTGGTTTTTAAATTTTTGATAACCTTTTTTTCTTCATTAGATAGAGATTATATCTATTACACACTATATGAAAAGCTTTTCTAATTTAATTAAAAGTAGATTGAAATAATGACCATTAGAGATCAAAATAATGCCATATGATTTATAAAATAATAAGGGATGAAGATTCGGCCATTATTAATAGTGGTTAGAGATAAATTTTGACATAGTGTCCTTGGAATTTTTTATTTGAGAATACAAAATTGAAATATTAGAATTTTGATTTGATATGTTTCGGTAAAAATTTTCTAAGAAATCATGAAATTTAACTTCCATGAAATTCTGTTTCAATGAAATTAGAAGTAGATTCCAAGACTTTGAAGGGAACAGAAGCAGCAATTGCGGTAAAAAGAAACTCATCTGCAACAGCTGTGTTTGTAAGATCAGTGTTAATGATGCTCCTTGTTTTCCATCTCCTAGATCTTGGCTTTCTTAACGGTTATTTCGAGCGCCGACGGCGTTTTCCTGCATGATTTCTCTCTCCGACACGGGCTGTGAAGGAGAGGTCACAACTACCATAGGATTGAGGACGGCGATGGTTATCACAGTCATGGTGCTCCTGCATGAACTCGATGATTCTGATTGATTGAACATGACACTCTTGCCACTGAAGAGCTTCGATGTCTTCCTTCACTTCCTCCGTCGAAAGAGAAGCATGTGGCGAGATATCCTCCTTCAAAGTCGTCCGTTGTGGAACCAATAGATCAATTGAGCTCAATGCTTCCAACAACTCCTTCTACAAGAAGATCGAAAACAAAAAAATAAAAAACGAAAATGTAAAACGAGAGATCTAGATAATCTGGATACGAAGATCAAAGAATCGTTTACCTTCGGAAGCCCACGCAGTTTACTAAATCCTTGCATCTCGATAATCTGGAGATCGAGAAATCACAGTTCGACGACATCAAATGAAAGGAACAAAACAAAAATATGAATTACTTTGTAAAAGTTCCGTGTGTCCGCCGCACTTAATTATCATGGAAAAATTGAAGAGGCAATTGTGAAGGAGATTTATGGACAACAACCTGGTTAAGCTTTTCGTTAGTGAGGTGGTGGTGGCAATGGTCATTCTCCAGAAAATACTCGTACTCTTCGAGCTTCAACTTCGAATTCGCCCCCATTTCCCCTCTCTCTCTCTCTCTCTCTCTCTGTCTCTCTATGATTGCCACCGTTATATGGGGTGTTCAATGACCAAAATACCCTTGTATCTTTTTTTTTTTTAAATCTTTTAAATTGCTCGAATTTATAGATGTTAGTTGTTACTAAATATGTAATAACAGAAGTTTGCTTGGTGTTAAAGTTTAGATCTTATATTATACTAGCATGTGCATGGGCATGCAGTGCTCTACGTAAAAATTCAAGGTTATATGAATAATTATTTATGTTTAGGATATTCAAGGGCTTAAAAATTATTGAGGAATCTTTTTTGGAAAGAGAAAAAAAAAACAAAGAGAAAATTATAAGGTAATATGACAATATAAGTTGTTTTGTGAAATTGTTTTTTATGTTTGAGACATTCTTCAAGGGAATGGTTGTCATATATATATTTAACAGTTATATTTTGCTCATATAAATTTCAAAATAAAATTTAGATATTATATTATCATGAGGATACCACTTGGGAGTTGGGACGGTAGCAAAGTCTTATGATGTTAAAATTGTCTGTTGTTTCCTCTTACAACAATCTATTCAGTTTGAGTGACATGCATGTTACCATGTTAATCATTTTACAACTAGAAATGTTTACTAGTAAAACCCTTTCACATTTTTCAAACACCAAAATTTTTTTTACCTGTGAGATACTCAACGTGGTAGCATTTCATTCAAATTGTATTGTCTACTACAAGAGGAAGTAGTAGACGATTTCAAATTGTTATGTTCATATGTAAAGCGAGGGTTCAAAATACATCCTTACCAAATTAAAGGGAAAGTACTCAACAAATTGCCTCTATTTGAGACATTTTGAGTCGTCCCATGTGTGCCCTTAATTTCAAGCCATGATCCTCAACAGCTCTCTCCTATCACCCATATGGTTAAATCTTATGGTGGTTATACTGAAAGGTTTATAATTCATTAAGTGTTTCAATAAGAATTAATTCTTTAATCACAAACCAACCACTTACGCTGCGGATGGGCATCGTCTACAGCACATGCTGTAGACAACCCCTCACAAATGAATGGTGGGGCCCCCAAATGAATGGTGGGCCCTCAAATGTATGGTCGGCCCCTCCACTAAATGTGAGGGGGTGTATACAGCATTTGCTGTAGGGAATGTGAATCCCTTAGCTCCGCCATGAACTGTTGTATACATAATCATGAGCACAGATCCTGAAAATATTTACTCATAAAGCCCGCGGTTACAACATTATTTACAATAGTTGTTTGGGAAAATACTTTCTAAAAAGATCCGTTAATACCAAAACAGTGGTACTTCCTAAATGACGCTACATGAATAATCAGTTCAATTATAGAAAACTCGAGTTGGTTTTATTCTTGCCACTGTAATCTATATAAATAAATATCGTAGGATCTTCTTCTAAACCCACTCGCTAGTTAATTAGTACAAAGGTTGAACAAACCAGATCGCTAGTTAGAATAAGTTAAGTACGAAGGTTGAAGAAGCGAACTGGAAATAGATTGTAAATTAAGGAAGGATGGGGAAGAGGAAGATTACAATAGAGAAGCTAGAGAACCCAAACAAGAGGCAGGTGACCTTCTCCAAGAGACGTAAAGGTCTCTTTCACAAGGCGGTTGATGCATGCATTCTTTGCAAAGCCCAGATCGCCATCATTGTTTTCTCACCCGTCAGACGGCCTTACACCTTCGGCTACCCCTCTGTCGACTTCGTCATTGATCGGTATCTCACCACTAAAACCAATTCCAATGCACTATTCGCCAACGATGAACAGCGTGATTTACTACTTGGAAAGCTGGAAGAATTGGAGTGGAAAGCTGGAAGAAGGAGAAAGAGAGGAGACAGGGAAAACTGCGGGAAAAAACAGACATGGGTTTTGGTGGGAATCGATTGATATAGAAGACTGCTACTGTTTGGAGAAACTCCAAGCTTTGAAGAATGGGTTAGAGAATCTCAAAGTGAACGTGAAGAGGAGAGCAGAGGAGTTTTTAGCTTCTTCTTCAAGGTCTGGTTATATAAGTAATACGACTGATCATCATCGGATGACAACTGTAATGGGCAGATCATAGAACAAAAACGAACCGAATCCTCTGTTTCTATCTGGTTCATCATCTGATGCTAACGTGATGAAAGCAGAAGATTTTTTGACTTCTTCTGTAATGGGTAGAGAGAACAATATCCAGTCGAATTCTCTGATTCTCTATGGTTCATCGTCTGATGCTACCTTTGATTATGAGAAATATGTCAGTTTTTTGATGCAGGGGATGATATTGAGGCCCCATTGATTCTCCCAGCTCCAAATGCTCTAACCACCGAAGATTATGATTTTAATGGTTTTGATAAGAGCGTTCCAGCTACAAGTTTCGCTACGTTTGACGATAATTCGAAGACTCCATTTTCAATTGCAAGCAACGAAGTCATCAACAATGTAGCTAAAGGAAGTGCGAAGAGGATTATTCATGGCCGTCTGAGAATGAGTGGGCCGAACTTCTCGAAGACGACGATTTTTATTTTCTACCTCCTCTTTGAAAGTTCGTTGGAGCTTGATTATTTGTTCGTTAATGGCGTCAATGTTTGCAGTTCCATCTACTTTTTTCTTTAATCAAGTACATAAAAAGTTGAATGCGGATGTTTAGGGGATTTTGTCACAAGAGAGAATTGTTGCAGGTTCTGTAGATTAATTTTTGTGCGGAACAGGAACCCATTGTATTTGCTTTTGAAATTTGTAACCGATACTTTCTTTATTTTTCCCTCATATTTGCTTTTGACAAACTCTAGGGAATGAGTTCCCAATCCAAAATAACGCCAAACGACGCCTAAGTGTTTCCAGGACATTATGTGAATGGCACAGAAACTTTCCTTAGATGTTATAGTCCAGGTAGAGAAATATGTACAAGCACAAAAAATAAGCTTAAGACAGTATGAACCAACAAATACATCAATGTGTTGACAATAACTTGAGAGTAACACCAGTTTCCATACTTGTGTACTTTCTACATCAAAGTTAGAACACAAGCTTGTGTAACAAAGGCATTCAGTAATACAACTTCATATCATCTAGTAGTCGAAGGATCCCCTTATACCCTCTAGGCTTTCTCCCATTGATATCCTGCAAGGAAAAAAAAATCAAAATGAGATGGACATGGTCAAGACAGGGAGTATCATCGTTTGCAACAAGTAATTATGTCTTCATCTCTCACCACAAAGCAATGTCATACAGGTGATCTCCGGAGATGGAAACTCGGTTTGATCAAGTACTAAAGCAAGTATATGCATTAGACCTGGCTGCTTGTGAAGGCACTCATATAATAACTTGCATAAAATCTAAGGATATGGAATGCATATCTTCTAGGTTATTTTGTTAGATTAGGTAACAATGTATTTACAAGTGTGCTACTGTCTTGGTTTTGATTGCTCTAATGATTCAAAGTTAACTAAAACAAATATTTCTAGTTAAATCTTTTGATGATTTTTTAACTATGCTTAAATTGTACAAGCTCCTCTTAATAGAAACTAATCAGTGAATTAAAATAATGTTATTTCAATGAACAAAACTAATAGAAGAATGTAGATACAACTGAACAAGGCTGTCAATGTTTAGCAACTTCAATGGTATTGTGGTACAAATCTCAAATTGCAAGCCAATTTTCATTAGTCACCAAGATGGAAACCATCTACGGAGAGACAAGATCAAATACACCCTTCTTCAGTCTAAAGAGGATTTTATGACAGGAAAAGTGGTGGAAGATTTTCAACTTTATAGGGATACTACAGCTACATGCATGCTCCTTCAGCTCCAGCTTCCTCCAATATTATCTTTCACACTGATTTTTTTTTCAGAAGGGGTACCTAGACTGACCACATTTTTATCATGTCATAAAAAAAATTCACACATAGGCAACATTGCCTATCCATACGATGGACATAAGTCTAAGCCAATAATAGGTTTTGTCATCTTATTGTATTTTTTGTTTCGTTTCGTTTAGCCTTTTTTTCTTCAGTAAATATTAAGTTATCTGAAACAAGGTGTGTTCTCTGTCTGGTTTGATTTTCTCAAAAAGATTTAAGAAACTTAGACTGACAAATATTTAGTGATGGTTTTTTAAAATAACCCTGATTCAGTCACCTAATTCTTGGTAAATGGAAATTAGTTATACTTTTTAGAATAACTGAGAAAAAGCGTCATTTTCGCCTATTCTACTTTGGTGGGAAGTGGCTGATGATGAGAATGAGTGTCATTTTAATGTTCAAAAAGGACTTCTACCAAAAATTCACTCAAAAAACTTCTTAACCTCATTGAAAAAACGATAGCAAACAAATTGTTCACAAGTCTGTTGTGGGCATTTTTGGAAGAAATCCTATGTGAACAGTACACTCATTCTTAATTATTTTAAAAAATTACCACTAATTTCCAATTAACAAGAATTAGGTGACTGAATCAGGATTATTTTGACAACTCATTACTAAAAACCAATTTCCCCTGTTTTTACCAGAATTTTAGGGGAAAAGAATAACATCTCATTGTTGACAATTACTTACTCCATTTTACATAACTTTTATACAATTTCCAAATCACAAGAAATCCTATGTGAACAGTACACTCAATCTCAATTATTTTAAAAAAGTACCACTAATTTCCAATTAACAAGAATTAGGTGACTGAATCAGGATTATTTTGACAAACCAGTACTAAAAACCAGTTTCCCCTGTTTTTACCAGAATTTTAGGGGAAAAGAAAAACATCTCATGGTGACAATTACTTACTCCATTTTACATAATTTTCACACAATTTCCAAATCAGATACCCCACTAGAGAAAGAGTTTTCTAGCAACAGTACTTGGATTCTTGGAAGCAAAAGATATGGATTGAAACACAAGAGAAGCATCAAAATGGTGTCTTATATGTCTTACTTGTGCAGACAGTACTTGTACTCTTGGCTTCTGATGAAGTCCTTTTCTCCTTCTTCCAGCTGAAAGGCAGCAAACAACAAAGCACAAGAAAAATAATAAGATACCCAAAGATGGGTAAAATAGAACCCTAAAAGTGATGAGATTCCATCTCACCGGATCGCCTTCGTAGATGAGCTCGTAACACGGCGGAGAGAGGCATCGCAAAGCACAATTCTCCTTCGCTATCATCGATGACTTGCATTGCCAACCCCACAAACCACTATTTCGTCACGAGGCAGAAACAAAATCATCAAAATGTTCTAGTTACTGCGTTTTCCCGCAAAACTGAAGACTAAAAATACCTTTCTATATCTGCATAACAAGCGTTTTTCTTCTCCTTGATCTCACTATCCTGCAATCCTTTTGATTAACTGTAAAAAAAACAGCGTAGAAGAAAAACTAGAAAGAGAAAAACGATCTTGAATAATAGATTCATTAGGGCATTGAAGACGAATCTTACAGAGATCGGCCGACGAGATTTTGCGACGACCGTGAGTACGAGAGAGCAAAAAATTCCTAAAAGAAGGCAATTGATGTAGAAGGTACTTAGGGTTCGACGACCCTTGGCCATTAAATCAAATTTGCCCTGATCCACCCTTTCAATTAATTTTCTGTGATAAGCACCCGTTGAACTTCGAGACGACTACAGTTCATATGAAACCCAACTCCAATTTCGTAATTTTATTATTGGAAAAGATCGCCTACTTCTCAAACCAATACAATGCCTTTCTAATGTGCCAAATCAGCATGATCGAGTGTCATTATTCGTTAATATGGTGTACCGTGGGACCCTTATAAGATGGATCCAGAGATTTCGCCGTTAAATTGTAAATTAACGCATCCAATGATTTCTTTTTCAGGTTTGGCGGCCATTCTTGTTTCGTGTTTTACTTATTGACGGAAGAAAAATGCAGAGAAGTATGACGAATAAAAAATTATGCCGTTTAATACCTGTTTAAGCGATTTCGAATTTTCAAAGCGATAAATTTTCAGCCTCTAGATTCGAAATCGCGGTTCAACAATTTCGAGGTAATTTAGTCGGGATCAAATTGATTTAGTTTTTTCAGTATTTTTAGGTGTTTTCTAGGGTTCGGTGTTTCGTTGACGTTGGTGTGGGTTATATTGCTCCGATTCTTCTTGAACTTAAGGATGCGGAATTTGTATAATGTTCTGATTCTTTTCATTTTTTTTTGCTTTGAAAAATTGAATTTGAGTGATGCTCAATCGAAGCTAATTTTAGTCTTTCCTGGATGGTCATGGATTTGTGATTCTGTGAATCATGTTCTAGACCGCAAGATATGAGTTTCTGTATCTGTGGTGTTGTAGATGTTCTGGTAGAGATTTTGGATCTAAAGCTAGCTCCTCTGAGCCCCTTTTTTCTTTGAATTTGGATCTGCTTGAAGTGCTAGGATTGAATCCGGCTTTAGTTTGTAATGATTCCTTCCACTTGGCGGGTTCCGTTCTCTTTAACAAGAGTTGCTGATACAGATCCTTTTATTTTTTGTTATATGGATTGGTGACATATGGATGGCACAGTACTAACAACGTGAAATTTATGACTTGGTTTGTTGGTTTCTTCTTTTAAATCGGATATCTCATGTTACAGTAAATAAGCGCTTCTAGCAAAGGGGAGCATTTTAAAAAGCTTGGTGTAAAGCTACATATTATCTGGTGGAGATTGTTTGAGATTTTTTAGTTTGGAGGGAAGTTGAGGGCAATTTCTGGAGAATTTGGTTTTGTTTACATTCATTTCTCTTAACATGTTCTTGAAGCTTCTGAGATTAGGGAAAAAATGTTTGCAATCTAGAAAATTTTAGAATTTTGTTTTCCGGGTATGGTTCTTAAGTTTTTCACCTTTTCAACTTTTTGGTGTTAGTCATGCGGAAAAAAGATGTTTTTCATGCCTTTTTTGGTTGATTTTCAGACCGGTAGAAGAAAAGTGTTTCTCGAACTATATACTGGCATTACTTTGTATCTCTGTCCATCGCTATTTGGTTTCCTTCATCCTTGTTGCAAATCAGGTTCTGTTCATTTCGTTGGCTTTTGCTTCATTTATCAATGGTATGATTTTACGGTTTTACCTTAATTTACAGGAAGTAATCAAGTTACAGAGGGAATATCAAGCGAACATTTCCTTTTCCTGCCGCCTTTTTTGCTGGTTTAGGGATCTGAGTGGTTTGTTGATATTAGTTGGTTATAGAGTTGGAGGGTCGTAAGAGAGTCTGGGGCAAGCAAAAGTTTTGTCAACTTTTCACCAGAAAAAAGAAAAGTACTCTCTATTTTTCCTTGTTTTATTCTTTTGGATTAATATAACTGAATTTCTGTTATCTGCAGCTTTTGTCACAAAATAAGCCTGACTTGAGTTTTTGGTATGATTCTTAATCTTCAGGCTCTGTAGAAATTATTTCTGAAGGTTGTACCTCATGGCGAGGATCAAACCTCAAACTCTACTGCTTCAAAGCAAAAGGAAGAAGGGGCCAACTCGTATCAGTGTGACTACTATTGTTTTTTGCAACTTAGTTGTTGTGTTGATTGTGTTGTCCTTAGTTGCTACATATAGACATTGGTCTCAAAGGTGCGTGAGTTTCTCTGTCTTATAAGTTGCTGTCATTTTAGGGAACTTGCATATGCATTAATTCTCTAATAAATGGGAACTTGGGAACTTAATCTTCCAAAATTCATCCATTAGTCAATATCCAATGTCATCATAACCTCCATGTAGGTCGAGAAACCAAGCAGAGAATGATTTATCAAATTTTGAGGTACTTTTTGGCTTTGATACCCCACAGTTATGGTATTTTTTCTGCCTTATTGTGATCGTTTTAAATGATAAATTGACAAATATGTACCTAGTTTTTTTTATTATATTATTCACTCTTAGTAATATTTTCCATAAATGCATGTTTCGCTGAGTTCATTCCTTTTGTGCCATAGGATGCCAATGTTTTCACGAATTTGAAGAATACTGAGCTTCCTGGCTATGCTGTAAGTTTCTTGATGCATGGGTTGGCATGAATGGCTTCTATCTTTTATATAGCGGGAAAGAAGATTTTGTGAAGATAAATACTGCCTTAATACGGTTATTATCATTTCATAGACAAGTCTAAAATATATTTTTTTAATTTGAACCTGTGTCAAATTATTTATTTCTCAACAGTGAATCACTTTTACAGTTTAGGTATTGCTCTTTCATTATATTGATCTGATCAAATATCATTTCATGAACAACCAGCTATGAGAATCAAACCAATGACCAATGCATTACAAATGCAGTGCTCTAACCTGTGAGCTAAACGAGCTTACACAACATAAATTGTGTATGGGAATTAATAAAGTTCTGGTATCAAATTTTGATTACAATGCCTTCTTCCAAGTGATGAAGGATTTTTCTTGCTAAGATGGACTTCCTTCAGTTAAGAAACTATAGGAGTGAGGAGGTAACCAGAAGGATAAAATGGACATCAATGAAACAGGTGAAGAATTATTTGGGAATGTACCATGTGACTGAAAGTATGACTTCTTAAATGTTGGAACAGAGCTCATATTGGTATGAAGAAAAATAAAGGATATTTTTAGCATAACAAAAAGTTTGACTTCTAATGTGTTTGGTACATCCTGATCATGGGGAAAGAAGTATGCACATTTGAGCTATGATGGGTTAGAGTTGATGTGGGGTCAGGGGAACAAGATGTAGGCATTGATTAACCGGCGAAGAAGATCAAAATATGTGCCAATTTATCAACAACACAACGAAATAGAAAAGCCATTTCTAGTTGGGATATACATTAACATGTGTGGCAAAAATCATAAATCATATCTATCTGTCAGTTTCTATTTCTTTTTTGGTTCATAATTCATGTCCAACCATTACTTGTTAAAAAGTACTTTACACCAGTTAATAAAACTTGCAGAATCCCATTTTTGATAAAATGAAAAAAAAGAAAGAAAGAAAGAAAGAAAACTATTGCAGTGAATTCAAGTTGAACATTTTAATACTTCTTTGTTTATTGTGCTTATTTCTGGAACATATGTGGATCACTTTGAATGATGAATTGTGGTTTCATGATCTTCTTCTAGGTCTGTCTGATTTTAATTTGTCCATACCATGGCTCTTATTTAATCTCAATCTTCTTTTAGATACTAAATACCTCAAAGGGTAGTATAACAGTGGAGCTTTACAAGGAAAGTTCTCCTGAAATTGTGGATAAATTTCTTGACTCATGGTAAGTATCCAAATTTATAACCACTCCTCTACATTTGCATTGTTTGACATACTAGTCATATAGCTGATGTTTGTAAATGTTGCTCTTCCCCTTCCATTGGTTACAGCTATGAATTAACTAAGTTTGTTTCCTTATGTGAACTTTTATTATATGATTTTATAATTTAGCTAAAAAAGGTATTCTTTTGGTAATCAATCAAGGATCTTTAGATAATGTTCCCTCTTTTTTGGTGTATCTCCACGTGTTTTTGATGAATCATTGGCCTCCTTATAATTCCGCCATAGTGATGGTTGTTTTAATGTGAACTTATGTCTAGTTGCAAAGAGTTCGTATGCTTACAGAATTTCTTGTTTCAGACTCAACATTTATCCTCTGGATCATGCCTTCTTGGGTGATCTTGGACCACCATTTTGCATCCTTGTGTGTTTCAAGTTTGCTTCTTTTTTTTTCAGAATTTCCAGTCATTATTTCTTGCCTTGTTAAGCAAGGGCAAGAGTGAGCATTAAACTTAAAAATATGTTTGCCTGATTGTATTTCTTATTTTTGTTGTTTGCTTTTTGATCTATAGCTGCATTTGTTATATAAATTGAGATGTGACTTTGCAAGAACTTGAAATTCTAGATTTAGAATATCCTAAGTGTGGGTTTGCCTCCAAACATTATGTAGTCGTGAGTGTTGATGTGGTCCCAACAATTTAGAGACTTGGTGAGACATAGATTTTTACATGTGACAGCTTATTTGGAGAACCTCACTTATCCATATGTCCTTCTAGTTAACCCCATCTCACATACCAAGTTTTAGCCTCTCAGAAACATTTGCCGCTATTCAAAGAGTACTCACCTAAATTTGGTGTCCTTTCCTCCCTCTCTCCTGTTGTTGCTCACTTGCATCGATGTGCACTGATTTGTGATACCCTAAAGCAAAGACAAGTTTCATAATGGAGAGATGTTTGGGGTGATGATGATTCCTTCTTGGAAGTTATAAGAAACACCTCCGGCAGTGGCTGATTCATATGTTACCTTTTATGGCCATATGTTCATTTTTGCTGCAGATCTGGCAAAGACATCAGCTGGAATACCGAAGGGATCAAAATTTTCTGGTTATGAGTTTTGATGATGTTGTCGTGTTCTGAAGAGCAACTACTAGGAGAAAATGAGATAATAGATCAAGGGATTTATATAAATTTCAGTACTATTTTAGAAAAGTAGATAGGAAGGCACAATAAGCATAATTGGATGGAAATTGAACAGCTGACTTGAATTCAATCTTTCCTGAAACATAAAATCATATCCTCATCATCTAAACAAACCTGAAATATACCATTGGGCAGTGATTCAGTGATTGAAACTTCATGGATCCGTCTTTTTCCTTTTTTTTTTAATAGTTAATGAATTGCTATTATAATCAGAAGGAAAGTTACAGGGGTTCAGAACAGAAAGGGGTCTGATCTACACCCGGTAGGACCTTAAACTAAGGTAACGAAAAACCAATTTGGCACATCCAAAAAAGTACTCAACCGCAGCACTTCTTGTGAGTGAGGACTGAGGCCCACAAAACAAGATCTCCCTTGAGACGCCAGATTTTGCTAACCTATCGGCCATAACATAAGCTGATATGGGCACAACGATTGGATTAGGTGTTCAACCTTAGTGCCAAATGTTTTACTAGCCTATTGATATGTTTTAACTTTCAAGCATGGTTTTTCAGACCACGAGTGGACCTCCGATGCCCAGTCCCGGTACAAACTGTATCGGACCGGCCAGACCTGCCAGTCCCTGTTGACCCTCACTAGGAGATTGCCAAGTAGCATTAGCACAAGTGATACTGATAGACAAGGAGCATATGGAATATCATTTTCTCAATATGCCTGAAGCTGACCACTCATTATTCTTGAAAACCCAAGGCCCATGAAGCTGTTTTTGCTTAGATGGAGTCAAATACTGCCTCATTGGTTGCCCTTTTCTCCTAAAAATTTCTGCAATTTCCCTCCTTCCAAATATGCCATAATTTAGCCTGCAGGAGGATCCCATGCAAGATCTTGCTCTTTCTCAAAACCACTATATGAAACTACTGGTTAAAGAAGTCCCAATAACATTTGAGGCATAACAAATGAGGTGTACAGAAAGCCCCTTCTTTCCCCCCACCCCCAACACCTTTTTTTTTCTATCAGATGGTAGAACTGATCCTGTACAAAAGCAAGCCTTGTGTGCATATTATATCGAAGTCCTTAAGAGGCAAAACTCTTAAGTAGGGAAAGAAAGGTTCACAAAAGGAGATGTGTGACCAAAGAACAGCTTGAAAGTGAAAGTCTGAAACCATGGTTGATTTCTAGCTAGTGGCTCTGAATGATGCCTTAACAAATTTATTTAAGTAGTTTTTCTTTAATGTTTGGTGGATTCTTTTCTCTTATTACATAGTACCTGACATACTAACTGGCTCTGCAGTCAAAAGGGGCATTTCACAGGAATGCCTTTTCGCCGTGTAATAAAAAACTATGTGATTCAAGGGGGTGATTTCCAAAGACTTGGAGATGCTGAAGACTGGACGTTGAAAGCAAAGCCTCATAATCAACTTACTATAAGGTTCTGTAGTTGATATCTTTAACTTTTTTCTTGTTCGTGTTGTATGCTTTCTTTATTCTGATACGTACTCTGTGTTTCTTAAACATCCAGTCCAAAGCACGAGGCATTTATGCTTGGAACATCAAAGGTTAAACATGATACAAAAGGATTTGAGCTTTTCATTACAACCGCCCCAATCCCTGATTTAAATGACAGATTAATTGTTTTTGGACGGGTCATCAAGGGAGAGGATGTTGTTCAGGTGACACGCAACTGTGGTTTACCTATTATTGTCTAGCGATTTGGCAATGGATAATTAATTCTCTGGAAACGAAATTATACTTACCCTTCAATGCTTTATTTGCATGGCTTAGGAAATTGAAGAAGTGGATACAGACGAACACTATCGACCTAAATCTTATATTGGGATTTCCAACGTGACATTGAAAAGCGAAATTTAGAAGCTTTTCCCCTGCATTTGTAAAGTTTTTGAATGTGGTGTGGGAACCTCCGACTGAGCATGGTATGGTGCCTGCATTTATTCCGCGAGGTTTTGATAGGGACAGGGACTGTGTTGAGGAGGTAGAAGGGTTGGCTCACATCTTTTTTCAATTGAACAAGATACCATGGTGGGGTTACTTCACATAGGAATCTCTCTGTTAGAAATTCTATTTTGTGCTGTTTTCCTATTGTTTTTCTTTCTTTCTTGTAGCAGCGGATAGTGTCTCTATGCCCTTTGGGATTTTTTTTTCTTCTATTGAATCTGGCCTTCTTGAGTTGCTTCATTTGTTGTTCTTAACATAGTAGGGTGCAAAGATGCGCTAGAAGTGACGAGCCTATTTTCTACTGCGTACAGAAAAGTTCTTGTTAAAGAGTATAAATCTCAAATGAGCTTTCAGCTGTATGTTTGTAACAATTGAAGCTGTTTTTTGAATGTGTATTTACGTGAGTTGAAATTTTATTGAAGTGGTCGATGTAAATCTCACAAACAATTAAAATTGTGGAGATTGACCATGACACCGTGTATTATACACATCGTCCATGTCACCTTACACTCTAGTTGATGTTTGGTGCAGAAGGAATCTATCGCTCAGGTTTAGAAGATGGTGATTTCAGCCGCAGAATTTTGACTTTTGTCTCCATTAAGATTGAAAGTGGACCAATCCTCTGGCAAAATATTTGAACAACCGATAATGGGTTTTTATAAGGCTTTCCGGAGCACGAAAGATGAGAATTCTGGTATAAAACTTTTTAACTAACCTGTTGGGTATTGTGGAAGGACAGAAATAAATGGGTTTTTAATGGAAAAAGTTCTGATCCTTTTGAATGCTGTGTAGGATTTTTCATGAGCATATGAACTGGAACTAGCGCAAAAAGACTCAAAAGAGAATTAAAATCAATCAAAGAGATAAAGAGCCCAATCTTTGGAAGAAACCACAGATCTAACATATCAAGTGCAACTTTGATGCGACCTGGTTACAAGATAAAGGTTCAAGTTCAATTGGAGAGACAAAGATGGAAACTTCGTTGCAGCTTTTTGCCATAGTAATTTGCAAGATCTCAGCCACCCAAACCTCTTTATCAGAAAATGCGTTTAATTCTGAAAGCACCTTCAATTCCTGCGTTGTGAGTGTAATTCCTTTTATTTACTAGTTGTTTCATGAGCTGCAGCTGGGGCTCAGGGGCTCAGAAAACCACAGTTGTAGAAATTAGATGGCCTTGTGTCAATCGTATGTGCCTCGGATTAGAAAACAAAACATCATCAGGACAAGTTAAGAGACTATGAGAACAAAATCAAAGGAAGGAAATCAGGAAGAGATTACCTATCCCTGTAGAAAAAGTAAAGCTTAAAGCAAAGCGGTTGGAGAAGACAGGGAAAGAGAGGAACTACCCAAAATCATTGGCATGGGAGGCCTTGGGAAGAACCATATATATGATTTCATCAACCATTCAACCACCCCCACCAAGCAAATGAAACATATATACCCTCAAATTCTTCCCAATCAACCCATGCCCTTAACTTTAGGTAACTCTTCCTCCCCTTCCCTCTTCTCTTTCTTTCTCATACATAAAACGCCTCATCCTAATCTAATCTTCTATAACCAAATCTTGCAGCTGATGCTGTAACTGGTTCACTTCCATGAAAAATCCTTATCCGAGGAAACAAAATCTACAAGTTTCAAACTAATCCACTAACCGCAGCATTCATGTGGGGTTATGGCCCTGTTCTTGGCCTTTCATATAAATCGATAAGCAATCCAACCGTTGGTGGAAATTAGCATAAGCAATGAGGTCAAAGAATTTGGAAAATAATTTCTTGTTTCTTTTTCACCACTTGGACGCTACACTTTATTCGAAGTGAATAAAGCAATTCCCCATCCTGCTATCTTTTCCAAAAAAAAATTATTCTTTTCCAGTTAGAATAGATCTTAGAGCAGCAGTATCGAGGATTTTAGGAAAAAAAAATATAATTTTGCGATTTAATATATCTGGTAATCTCATTTACCAAAGAAATTTTTGATAGAATTATAAACCCCAGAAAAATACATCATCAGACGTCGGTAACTATGATATCTGGTTTTCAGCACGATTAAGGCAAACCCCACCTCCTATTACACTAATACTCTCCAATCTCCATTTTGAAATTCTCATCTGGGCAGACCCTTTCAAGCAGATTTTCAAGCTCAGGGTTCATTTCAATCTCATCTTCTTTCATCCTTTCAAGCATCTCAGGTGCAGTTTTGCCGGCAGCTATATAAGTATTGAGCAGTAATTGAAAAGCATTAGAGTTGATACAGTTAGCTTTCTTCAACATCCGGTAGAACTCTTCTGCACCATCAGTGTCCTTTGCTTCCTCAAAATGCTTTAGAAATGCATTCACCCTTTCCTCACTTGGGCGCCATTCACTACCCTTCACTGTAGAGATGACTTCTTCCATACACCTCATGGCCTGATCTATCTGACAATTCCTCAAGAAGAAATCCATGAATATCTCCCATGTCCTAAAGTTGGGTCCTGAACCTCTCTCAACAGCACGCTCATAAACCAGTTCAGCTTCTTTGACCATCTCGCGTTTGAGAAAAGCACCAACGATGATGTTCGTCAGCCTCATGTCATAGATTGAGCAACTTGACTCCCATTCTTCAAAGCATTTCTTCAAGCCATCGAAATCATCCAGTTTAACAAGAGCCTGAAGCATAACGAGATAGCTGGAGTTGTTGGTTGCAGGCAAAGATGATTTCAGGGAACCCCATACCCTGTTCACTTCTGCTAAATTGGATGTGCATGCGTACAAGCTTATTAGAAAATGATAAGCTGTGCGGTCCTTATAATTCATCCTTTTCTCAAGCTCCCTGAGCGCAGCCTCAGATTTCTCGAGATTACCAGCCTCAATATATATGGCTGCCAAGTTACTATGTAAAGTCCAATCAGACTTTTTACCATTAAACTTTTCTGACTTCTCCATAATTTTCTCCACATTCTCTAAGTCTTTCAAAGCGGCAAAGCTCTGGATTGAGATGCTAAAAGTAAAAGAATCAGGCAAAATGTTTCTCTCCTCCATTTCTTGAAGTAGGGGAGGCACCATCTCAGCCATGCCTAACTTCATGTACATTGCCATTAAATTGTTATAGGCCAGAGAATTATAAGCAAATTTCAACTCATTCATCTTCTCAAAGAGAGCCAAAGCCTTCTGTGTCATTTGCTCAGAGCAATAACAATTCAGTAGAGCTCCATAAGTCAATTTGTTTTTTGCAGATGGGGAGAGGCTATTAAAGTATTTCTCAGCAGAAGCCACACCCTCTGCTTTTGATATAAGCACCAAACGCACAGCTTGGTCACTGTGGGACAAGTTAAAACCCCTCTTTTCCATCCATTCCATTAGCTGTCTCAGAAAGTTCAAAAGAAATAAAAAATGGCTAGTCAAAAAATGTGATTTCAAGAACAATTACGCTCAACTTATAATTAAAAACAGGAATAGTGGCAAAAAAAAAAGCTAAAACTTATACTTTGAGATTTTCATGCTTATAATCTACTTGGGTTGGTAAAGTCCTTTTATTATCTTTCGTGCAGTCCCATTATTGTCACATTCGAAACCTAGGTTCAAATCCCACCTTCACAACAGGCCTGTTGGTGATCCAGAGATGGCAATAGAAAGCGAAGTCAAATTTATCTTGAAGGAAATCCTAAAGATAGTCCAAAAGATTCAAATTATAGACAAATGGATGACTGGATAGACAATTGATTAGATGATTGCATAATTAACCAGGGGCCCAAACACATTATAGCTCTCACATGAACTAAGTCAAAGCTAACTTTGCTCTTCAATGTAATGTGTATCACTTTTACAGTTATTTCTATCCCTTTGCTCTTCACTGTAATGTATATCAATTTTACAGTTATTTCTATCCATCTTATAATAGACACAATCTGACAACCTTTACAATCATTTCTAATTCTCTCATCTAAATCTTTTAATCAGCCTCACTGGTCTTCATGTAACATTATCCCTTCCTTGCTTAACGTATCCATGGAGTGTTCCTGGTGAAAGTGACACTCAAATAACAATAAAATCATGGAAACTCTATAAAAGACGCAGCGGAAGATAATAGAATCCCTTGAAAAATGGAGATGAGTAGATTAATCCCACAAAAATGAGCATATTGGACCACTACAATTGCATTGTTCCCGTTAACAGGATAATATCCCAGTTTATTCTGGGTGTGTCGCCAATGTATTCTTTCTTTAACTGTTTAATGTGATATATATCACATTAAACAGTTAAAGAAAGAATACATTGGCGACACACCCAGAATAAACTCAACTTGCAACACAATTTATAGTATAAAGCTAAGTCTCTCTCATCTCCAAAAAAACTTTTCCAGTCGAGAAAACATATTCATAAATCATGTTTCTCAGAAAAATCCAACCTGAACTTTCCCTTTATTTCCTGTACATGTAATATATTTTTCTTAACGATACAAAAATATAAATTTGAATCAAACTAACTTTTCTTTTCAACAGCTAAAAGTGTTTTAGACTTGTTTACTAACATCTTTTATCTCTTCACTGTTTTCCCTCTTCCTTCAAATTTTCTTTTTCCTAACAACGAGATGAAACAGAACTAGTATATGGATTGAACGGTTGTGAACAATAATCTGCCGACGTTACTAGGAGCACCATTGCAAGGTTCTATCTAAACACAGGGGCTATTTCAATTGCAAGAAAGAACCCAAGTACCGGGGTCAAAACGAAAAATGAAAGAGATGATTGTACCTCTAGGGCGTGGTTATACCTCTTGTACTTGCGGAAAGACTTAATGCAAGCCTCCAGCTCGTGTTTCTTGACGGCTTTGCCCTCCCTCACATACTTGTTCACCGTCTTCGATATGCTCCCGCCGGTGGCGCCCAACGCCGACAACCTACTATAGAGAGTAACTTCTTCGCTGGGTTGTGTTGCCTCCGCAGCGACAGTAGACAGCCTTCTGGCCACCGCCGCTCCGACCAGGAACAGACGGCTAGAGGTTTTCATCTTTCTTACTTCCCGAGTCTGTCGATTTTCCGTCAAAGTTGTAACTAGCTCTCGAGGCTCGGTCCCAAACTCTCAAGACCAGAATTCAGCTGAGAAGGGAGAAGCCTTTAAATACCTAAACTGCCCTTACGCCGAAAACTTGAAATGAGCTTCTTTTTTCTTTTTGGTGAGACTAAAACTTGAAATGAGCTGGTGTTACTTCGAGCCTACAAATTTTAGGCAGGGGTAGAGTCGGAATATTGCTTTCGGGAGGGCAATTCAGAATTTCAGATTTTAATTGAAAGAGGGCTTCGAGAAGTCCTTGCCAATGAGAATGATAAATTAACATAGCAAACCTTTTTATTTTATTTTTTTTGAAATTCGGGTATCTGGGCCAGTTTGCGTGGACCACGACTAATCCCGAAGGCTTGTACAATCCCAGGTTTTGTTAATCCCAGGTTTTGTTAGGCCAAGGCCCTAGGGTAGCCCCAAAGAATTGTAGCCCCAAATCTTATTAGCTTATGCATTAAAATTTTATTTTTAATTCTTTTATATTGAATTTTGTAACAGTTTTCAAGTTTTGAACAAAAATGGTTTCGTTCAAGGAAAGCAATTTTTTTCTTGTGATAAATATTTTTAGAGAACTCAAATGAGAGCTTGGATTCATCTTGGCATTTGTTGATTAGATGCAAAACTTCCTGTTGGATTGCAAGCAGAGACTACAGAATGCCTAACGAAAACCCATACCATAAAATCAACCGATTGACATATTAACATAAGATGCTTGTATTATATAATTTAGGAAATAGAATCAGCAGATCAATATACTATCAGTTCTGATAATTCTGGTTAGCTAAGGACAATGCATGCAGACTGTTGGAAGAAAGAAAAAGAAACAGTTGAAAAAAAAAAATGAGAGCTTGGATTTCATCACTTTACCAGCTAAATTGAAACTGAACCGCCAAGATGGATTCGCAACCATCAAGACATATGCCATAGATGCTAATCATAACACATACAGCTTATAATCTCGAATTAATTTCTCATCTCACTGGATCTGTTACAAAAATATCACTGGAAAAAAATGTAAAAAGGAACTGGAATTGAGTTTGAAGGATATGACTTGAACCAGCTTGCCTAGTTTCGAACTTCAGTTGGTAATGAATTTGGAATCTCAAGAACCCCCCCACCAGCAACTGGGTCACTCTTAACTAGCTTCAAAAAGTTAATTTATACAGACTTTCTGAAGCAACTTTTCAGTTTCAGAATTTATCCTAATCTCATCTTCCTTCAACCTATGACGCATCTGAGGTTCCACTTTCCCGGCAGCAATATATGTACGAAGCAAAGCATCATAGACTTTATAATTGAGACATTCAACAACCTTCAAGCCCTTGAAAAACCTCTCAGCACCCTCCACATCCTTTTGCTCCTCAAAATATTTCATAAACAAACTTACAGTGTTATGGCTAGGTTTCCAGCTCTTCTTTTTTGCTTTCTCTTTGGCAGCAGCAGTATCCATATAATTCAGCGCCAGATCTATCTGACGCTTCTTTAGGTAGTACTCCATGAACATCTCCAAAGTCCTCATATTGGGTCCTGCTCCCCTTTTAATGGTGGCTTCATAAAGTAACTCAGCTTCTTTGATCATGTCTCGACTGAGATAGGAATCCATAAGGACATTTACTAGCCTGACATCGTAGATTGAGCAACTTGATTCCCATTCCTCAAAATACTTCTTAAGACCATCAACATCCCCCAGTCTGGAGAGAGCCAGAAGCATGACAAGGTAGCTAATGTTGGTAGTTTTGGGATAAGCTGCTTTCAAGGACTTCCAGACACGATTAACACCCAATGAATTAGAAGTGCGTGAATACAAGGTAATGACAACATGATAAGCCGTGCGTCCACGAAGATTGTCCATGCTCTCTATCTCTTTGAGGGCAGCATTGGCCTCATCAAAGAGCCCTGCCTTGACATAAATGGAAGCCAGATTCCCATATGTCGCGTAGTCACATTTGATCCCATTTTCTTTCATCTTCTCCATGACCCCCTCCACTCCTTTGATGTCATTCATTGAACCGTAGCTACTTATCAAATGATTATAAGAATACAAATCTAGGGGAATGTTTTTCTCCTCCATTTCTTGGGCTACTTGAGGGACCTTCTCAGGCTTCCCCATCCTCTGGTGCAGGGTCATTAGATTGTTATAGCTTAAAGCATTGGTGGCAAAGCCCTGCTCCCTCATCTTATCAAAGAGCTCCATTGACTTCTTATACATATTGCTCTTGCAGTAACAGTTTAGGAGCGCTCCATAGGTGTGTTTTTCCTTTGCTGATTCTGGTAGGTTGTTAAAGTACTGCTCTGCCGAAGCCATTCCCTTTGTTTTTAATAGCAGGTCGATGCGAACGGCATGGTCACTATTGGTTACTTCCCTACCACTTTTCTCCACCCACTCCAACATCTACACAGAAGAAATCAAAAGCAGATAAAGAAGATATTAAATAACATAAAAGAGCTCAAAATCTCCATCTTGTGATTAACTAACTGAACGAGTAGAAATCTCATCAGAATGAAACGATTATATTAAAACACTCCATTTTGAGAGCAGTGAACTTGACTCTAAAACCATAAAAAACCGGATAGAGGATTATTAAAGAGATCAATCAAACTGGTATATATACGGACATGTATTTATGGATGCACAGACTAAGCTCAATGAGGACTTGCAGGTTAATTTCATGTTTATATGAAAAAACCAGACTTAGTAGCGGTTGTCACATCAGGCAAACAGAATCCCTCCACAACTTCAGTTTAGCTAAAAAGGGAGGCTAGATAACGAAAGAGCGAAGAAATCGACCTGGATCGCAAGCTTGTACTTCTCGTCACTGCGGAGTCGATAGATGCAGCGAATGATATCACGCTGCTCGATGGATCTCCCCTCTTTCAGCCATTCGTTAATCGCGTCGGCGGCGTTAGCATCGCCGCCACCCAGAGCCAACAATCGACGGTAGAGAGAGCCGTCTTTGGCTTTGATCCCATCAGTCGTAGCCGACGGTGTACACAACCTCCTCGACAAAGCTGGTGCTCCAAACAAAACAACACGGCAACTGCTCTTCGCCATTATCGTCCTCGAATGGCAGGTTTTAGTTAGGGTTTTTCAACAAAAGCTCACACGTCACGCATACATACGAAAAGTTGAAAAAGGGGAGAGCAAACGGAAACCTTGAAGGGAAATATTAGCTTTTTCTTTATTTCTATTTTTTTTTAACAACCGCGAAATTTAATCTTGGAAAATCACTCGACGTACACGTACTCTGCTTTTTCGCACTCGCTTTCGTCAAAAAAATTTTCTTGCCGGATGATTTTCTTAAGATCTAAATTCTCATTATTTTTGTTACTTCTGTTAGCCTTTCTTCACTCTTAATACTTGTCAAGAAGTTCGGAAGCAAGGCTGCTTGCTTGTCTCCCCGTTCTACAAGAAGGAATTTTTGCAGTGGCTTGAATTTAGGTTACATGATCAGTGAGCCTGGGGCTGAGAGTGGGATCGTTTAAAACTCCTGGGAATTCTCAGCCAACCCGGTAGCTCAAGTTCAACATCAACAGCCACAAGATACAAGATTCAGCCATTAAAGCCAGTTTTTTGTTAGATTTCCAAGGCACAAATGTTTTGTACCTGTATGATGCTGTGTGCAGCTTCTCCTGTGTATGTAAAAAATTTACCTAAGAACCCACATTTTTTGTTAAGAAAAATGCCGTGGTAAATTAAAAGGAAAATAAACTTTCAAATCAAATAATTTGTATGTGATTCATGAAAAAATGTAGGCGTATTGGAAAATGTTAGATTCAAACCCAACAGAAGTTGGTGACCCTACTAAACATAATGAAATCACCTACAAGCTGCAAACTTGTAATTGTAGAGAGTCACAGAACAGTCATAGAGCAACCAGAAGGCAAGCAGGTTCACATAAATTCAAGATTGCTTGGCCTGCCTGTTAGTCCCGCCCCAATCATAGCTGTCTCAATGCTTTAATTTAGAGTTCAAATATCATTTAGCAAATAAGTGCCTTCTTGCGGTTGAACAGGCATTACCTGGCAAACTCCTAAAACAATCAGAAAAATCTTCATTTTCCTCAGGCTTAATTGTACATATGTACCCGTCATACATCATATCAATCAAAATCAGGGATTTATGTTTCATATACGGTAAATGAATGGAAGGAAAAAAAATAATGAGAAAAAGAAAAAAAAATGTTTGAACAAGGGGAGCAAGAAAGGAAAAGAGAAAATTTCTATTGACATGACTGAGTTCAAATGTTCATCACTGAATTCTCCCACACATACCAGGTGGAGGATTCCAATCACTTTGTGTTCAAGAAGAATGAGGCATATAAAACAAGCAAAGGATTCAAATATCAGATTTCAGGCAGAAGGGGAAATAATGAAAGGATCATATGAAGGTCCCATGATGCGGAGCCCTGAGGTAAGAGAGTGGAAGATGGACACCCTAAAGAATAACAAACATATGATACAAAAAAGTATGTAAGATGATAACATGAACTCAAGATAAAACATAGATAAACCAGGGCTACATAAGAAGAAATAATGAGTAAAGAAAACTTACAAAAAAACTAATACAGGCATGGATTTTACCAAAATGTGCTTTAGACAAGAAAAATAATTTGTCAATCACATATGGGAGTGTTATTTGTTCATTGTTCAAGTTAACGATCCCAACCAGAAGGCCTTCGCCTTTCTCTTGGCCTATCCTTTGAACTGCAAAAACATGCAAACAACAGGACATCTACAGGCATCAAAATCAATTGTAAAAGAACGATACTAAAATAATCAAACAATGCAGGGGTTAATTTCAGAAAGCAAACCTTTCAGAGTGCTTCTGGCTTCCATTTTCTCTGGAGTTCTGAATAGTTGTGCTTCCTCCTGATATAGAAGCAGGACAGAATGAACTATTTGGCTGTGCTCTATTCATTTCTCCACCTATCGAACCACCAGAAACAAAACCAGGTAACACAGGCCTCTTGTTGACATATGTGCTTGTATCATTATTCCTGCCCTGACTTTGAGAGTCAGATGTTGCAGCTACAAAATTGCTCTTGAATTGTGCCATCATTCCAGTCTTTATTGCATTAACAGCAGCAGATCGACCTGGAACAGACGGAGCTGGTGTATTTGGAGACTCTGGATTGTAACCAATACCCAGTCCAAAATCCACACCACGCACACCTCGGCCACTGCCACCAGATCCTTTTCCCCTCCCTCTAGCCTTTTTACCACCTGTGCAAGATATTATATGTATTGTAAGAAGTCTAGATTTCTAGTTTTCCCAACGATCATATCTAAATATCTCTTATCCTGTAAGTTAGCAACATGTTAATGAGGCTTAATATACTGATTATCAAGCAAAGCACATAGTTCATCTAATGTTCAGAACAACTATTAGTAATAACTGCAAAGATAGAACCCGTACCAGAACCTTTCCTTGCATCACGTTTGGACCTGAATCTTCCATCCTATGAATTTACAAAGAAAGTGTCATTCAAAGACCATAATAAACAGACATCAACTTGCCCTAATGTCCATATCTCATATCTTAAGTATTTAGAAGACAAAGAGTCTGAACAAGGAATAAAATTGAGAGTTGAAGAATACAATCATTAAAAAAAAGGCACACATGACATAAACAAGGCATGTAAAAATTATCTCATAACAGAGCATCAAAGCTTTAAAACAAAGTCAGGCAACGGAAAATTTTTGTAGATCCCTCATTTGATTTATTAGAAATTGCAGAACCAAGGATCAGGTTTTCTGTTCATCAAGCAAAAATATGATTGTAAATTTGAATTCCCTTAACATTTTCATTGGGTCTTCAGCATATCCTTTTCAATTTTATATGGATAGAATGATCAATTTCTTAAAGTATTTTGATCAGTCGGATGATAGAGATCTCTTAGATTGGGATGTGATGTGATTGCACAAAATACAGTCCTGTATGGTACAACCTTTGCACAGGCATCCAGTGGAGAGAACATAGCTTGCAATGTTCTTGTATTAATTGCAAGATTTTTTCATAGAGAAGCAACACAGGTGTAGAATAGTCTCATGCATAAATGGCACATAGGATATAACACACCCAAGATAACAAGTATCATGCCAAAAAGGAAAAGAAAGGTACCTTCATAGCTAGATCCATTAGTTCCATGGAGACATTCTGACCAGCAGCGATCAAACTGTTAACTAACTCCCCAGCAAAGCGTGCTTCTTTATGGGTGATAAGGGTGTAAGCAGTCCCATCCTTGTCGCCAGCACGGCCAGTTCTACCAATCCGATGGACATGCATGTCCATATCCTTGGCAGTATCGAAGTTGACAACTGACTTAATTGACTTGATATCAAGTCCACGAGCAGCCACATCAGTTGCAATAAGTACATGGTACATTCCAGATTTAAATTTTTGCAAGATATCCATCCTAGTAGCCTGATCTTTGTCACCATGGAGAGCTGCAACTTTAAACCCCTTCTGAACTATCTGGGATTCTACCTCATCCACTGTAGCTTTCTTTGAAGCAAACACAAGAACGTCACCATCATCAATCATTCCAGGAAGCTTCTCGAGAAGACAAGGCAATTTCTCAGCATCGGAGGGAATTACATGAACAACTTGAGTAATATCTTCATTGGCCATTCCAACTTCTCCAACAGTAACTCTTACAGGATCCGTGAGGATCTCTCTGGCCAACTTTTCAACTTTACGGGGCATTGTAGCTGAAAAGAGTAATGTTTGACGGTCTGGTCTAATCTGACCAACAATAGACCTTATTTGTGGCTCAAAGCCTAGGTCAAACATTCGATCAGCCTCATCAAGAACTAGGTATGTTGCTCTCAGCATTGTAAGTGCTTTCATCTTTAACATGTCTATCAATCTCCCAGGAGTGGCAACAACTATCTCACAGCCTGCTTTGAGTTCTTTGAACTGATCTAGTTTAGACATTCCACCGTAAACAGCAGAAACACGTATCCCATGGGATTTAGCAAATTTCTTCGATTCCAAGTATATTTGATGGGCTAATTCTCTAGTTGGTGCACATATCACTCCTATGGGGCCCTCTTCTTTCTCAAGTTCAGGCTGGTCCATAACATGCACAATCATGGGAAGCACAAATGCAGCAGTTTTTCCAGAACCAGTTTTTGCAATTCCAATGATATCTCTCCCAGAAAGTACAATTGGTAAAGCCTGACATTGTATAGGTGTTGGCTTCTCGTATCCTTGTTTTGTAATAGCACCCATCAGTTGCAGGGAAAATCCGCAGTCCTCAAATGACTTAATTGGCCTAGGTACATCAAAACCTGAGACACGAATGGCCAAGCTTCTCTGATACTCAGTGACATCCTGCTCACTCATTCCTGGAGAAGGGAAAGGAAGTAGAATATAACAAGTGTTAGAGCCAGAGTCACTCAACAAACAATACAAAAAGATAGAATTCAAAAGGAAAAGGAGAGGGAAAAAAGGAAAGATTCAAAAGCGTTCAAGGCTAAATCATTTTTTATTAACCAATATGGTTGAGGGGAAAAGGACAGTCAGACTCATAAGCGTTCAAAGCTATATCATTTTTCATCAACCAATACAGTTGGAGGCTGTCACCACTTGCCTCATGCCTTGAGGCTTCCAATGATGTGCACAGGTCTTTGGGTGTGGGGTGAGCAATGGTGGTGGAGAGGTGACAATGGGTTGCTAATGTTAATGAGTCTCAAGCCAACCTTAACCCACCCATTCATTAAAAATGTGGGATATGGTCAGCCCAACGCCAATGCATTAAGAAGAACAAAAACCCTAACTTGTCCATTTAACCCATAACTCCATTGTACTTGCATATAAAAAATAATCACATTATTTATATTTTATTTTAGGAATAAAATGATTATTGAACATCCCATTCACAATTTGTATTGCAAATTAACAATTGTATATATTATTACTACACATGATTGGGTATAATCAATCGAATGGGTAAAATGGATTGACAGACCACAACCCGTTTATTGGTTAGTTGAAAAATCTCAACAAGAACCTGCACAACAGGTTGAAAACAAAAGCCATAACTCTCGTAAGTACTAGCTTAGTCCATGCCTTCTCAGTTAATCAATTACCATTGCTCATATCAAGATAACCTTTCTTGTTACTAAAAGTTGATGTAGTCTGTTTGCCTTTAAATTTTGGAGTTTACTTCATATCCTTTTTAGAGCTTTTTGCAAATGATTCACTTAGTTTACGTTACTTGTCAAAAACTAATAAATAAATAACCCATAATTGTAATGACTTGCTACCTCAATTGATTTTACATCATTTTTTAAAAGATAAAATTTATAAGTGTGGAAGATACATATGGTGATTGAAGCCCTGCAATGCATACATTTCATGAATACACACTCCTAAAATTGTTTCTTTTATTTAGTTATTACCATTATATCTTTTCTTGAATTTTGTTTATTGATATATAATGCATGTTCGTAAACTTACCTGGAAAGTAAAACGCCTCACCTCATAACATAGCATTTGAAAATATGATTGCCCTTAATGAAGTCTTTATGCTACCATATTTAAACTTCAATGCAAAGGTTCTCCCACAGTTGATTAAATTTCAATGCAAAAGAGAGTGGAAATCTTTATGCTACCATATTTAAACTCCAAGCAGAATCCTGTGACATTTTGTAAGATCATTATCTGAAATCAAGTTGTTACACACAGTCCACACTATTAGGTGCTGACTGCTGAGTAGGCTTGCTTCCATAATCTCCTAATAAATGGTTCCAATATAATTTAGCAATCAGTAAAATTAAGTTTTAATACCTTACGACATGATTCAGATCACCATATCTATCAGGTGAAACATTATAACATTGGTTTTTCATGTCCAAATCCCCACTCCCATCGTAATATGGCAATTATTTTTCGCTTATAGACCACTTCCAGAATAAACAATGCATTTGAAGGATCTCTCGGGTTAGTATCCACATATGGGTGCCTTCTGCCTATGGCAGTAAATAAATCAAGGATGAGGTATCCTCAATTTTAGATGTCTGACAACTATTGAATCCCCTACATGGGTATTCCTCAACTTCCAGTTTCAATTTATCCACCAAATTTTTTAATTCAGATGTACATTTGCTTATTGAAAATCCCTTCTGAATACGGAATCAGCATTTCAAGAATTTTTTTTTTTTTTTTAGAAAAAAGGGCGTTTACGGCCAGAGGAGAAAAGAGAGTGGAATACCAAGTCTAAATGATTTTGACATTGTTCGCATTGTGATAATACCAGAAACAACGTCAATAATGAATTAGTGCGTAAATTTGTTTCAAGTACCGATTTCTTTTTTTTTCTTTTTTTTATAAGTAATAATGCTTGTATTAAAAATAGGAGTAGAAATATAGAGGTACAGGTGCACAAATAGTGTACCAAGACACCCCATCCTACTCTTAAAAACCCTTTCTACAAATCAGCAAAATGAATACAATTTAGAACTGTGAAATTGAAGTACCAATACTAGTTTATTGTAAACAATAGGAATTGTTATAACAAACCTGAAATTGAAGGTTTCTCCTCGTAAAAATCCTTGTTGAATGGATCATAATCAATCGAACTGTGATCCAAGGGCGGAATAGGTTCAATCTTCTTCTTATCCAAAATCACTGGATTATCATCGGAATCATATTCAATCATCCCAGCATCGACTGCCTTGGCCGCCGCGTAAACCTCCTCGTCCGAATCATAGCCAGCCTGAAGAACATCTGAAGCCAGCGTCAACCCCACATCCTTTTTTGCTCTCAAGAAACTCTCAACCGGATCATCCTCTTCGTCGTCCCTGTACTTCTCGTCCTTCTCCTTCGCCTGGGGAGGAGGAGCTGCCCTCATCTCCTCGTGAATTCCCTCCATGAACGCATCGAGGGGGTCGACGTCTTCATCATCACCACCACCGCCATCGCCACGGCTCTCATCGTCCTTCAGAGGGACGTTACCCCCATCTCTTTCGTCGTATTCAATGTTGTCGAGGTCGTGATCTTCAAAGTTATCGTGCCCACCGGAACGCGATGAAGGCGGAACATAGAGTCTTTGTGGAGCTTGAGATCGCTCGAAGTTGTAGGTTGCAGGCTTGTTGATTCCAAAACCCTCAAAACCGAATTTCCTCTTTGACATGTTTGATTTGTCGATACAAATAAGAAGAAAAAAACCTAGCTCGTCATCAAAGAACTCCAACTAGCATAAACTCAAGTTTCGAATCAAATTTGTTAGTTCATCCGTGGAGTATCAGGTCCAATCAATTTCTTTTCCCTTCTCTTCTTCCCCGTCTCTCTCACTCTCTTCTCTGAGAATGGTAGTGGGGGAAATGCAGCACAGCCGCTAGATACTTTACAATGCTCGGGAGGTTCGAATAGCAGACCTTTTTGTAATATTTTGAAAGACTGGAACTTAACCCTGAACCATCAGCTTATTTTACCGACCTGCAACTATTTGGCAAAATAAAAAAAATAAATTACAGTTTGCCCCTTGATTTTTAAGATAATTCTATTTTTCTCATTTAAGTTTTTGAAATATCAATTTATCACATCAAGGTTTGAAAATTTAAAGAAAAATGTAAATTCTAAAAAAAGAAAAAAAAAGGGGAAGGGAGGATAAAAAAAACAAGAGAATTGGTTTTAGTGACACATTATTAGATCTACAAATCTAGCTTTGACCACCCAAAACCCGCCCAACCCAACTCAAATAAGATCCCGAAGTGAACATTGAGTTTGGGTTTTGGTTTCCGTTTGGGTTGGGTTCCATTTCTAACACAAAGTTGAGTTTAGGTTGGGCTTTGGTTCAACCTATACAATCCGAAAAGCCCAAAATTAATGTTGACTTTATGTACACTCTCTCATATAGATATACGTATAAAACTCCACAAATATATATATATATATAAGTGAATATTTATTTTTATATATATGTATTATTGTTTTCTTTTCCTTTTATATTGTCATTGTATTTATGCAATCGATTATTAAACATAAATTATTAACATATGATAATAAGTTCATGAATTTTTGTCAAATAAATAATTTTATGCTCACATACATATACATATATGTTACAATGGATGTGATATTTGGAAGCATATACTCTACAAGAAAGATTGTGCAAAACCAAAAATATAGTGAGCTAGTATTATATTTAAAAATTTTTAAAGAAATAAAATAATTATGTCTTTTTTCTCAAATTCAAGGGACAAATTAAGAGGAATTTGTAATATTTGCATTTATAACAAACAAACATAAAAGCGTGTTAATATATGATTTAATGAATTATATTCCAACATTTTGTAATTATAACAAAAATTCAAAATCTTACATTTTGTTTGGGCCAACTCGAACTCAAACAATAATGTTTGGATTGGGTTTGGGTTAGGGTGGATCAACAACGAGTTTGGGTTAGTAAATCTTAGATTGGGTTGAGCCCAAACTCTCATAACCCAACCCAACCCAACCCGCCCTACTTACACCTCTACACATCATACTTATCATGAAAATTTTATTTCAAAAATACTATCAAAATACTTTGAAAACCTTTTACGCATTTTGTACAAATGAAGTTTGCAAGTCTTTCGAAGGAAATTCTATATTGACGAGAACGAGAAGATATTGATTTGCAATTATTTTAAAAAGTATCACTACTTTTTTAATTAACAAGATTGTGGCGACTGAATCTGAATTATTTAGAAAAAGTATCAATAAAACCCAATTTTCCCAAACAAGATTTATTTGTTGTGATGATTTTTAAAAATAATCATGTCACCAAATTCTTAGTAATTATAAATTAGCGATATTCAAAGTAATTCAGGATATGTTTGAAATAAATCCTTTCAGAGCATAATATAGCCACTAAAATCTAATTATCAAGAATTGAATGACTGAATCATGATCATTTTTAAATGGCAATCACTAAAACCCAATTTCTATGAAACGGTCTATGATCATTTTTAAATGGCAATCACTAAAACCCAATTTCTATGAAGCGGTCTAAGTCCAGTGCACACCTTGCAGGATCTTTATCTACGACCTTATTTTAAGCTTTTCATATAATTGCTTAAAAAATTTACAAATATGCCATTGCATGATCTCAATTTATCTAAGGTTGTAGATAAAGTTCTCACAGGATCTCAATTTATCTAAGCCTGGACAAAAACTTTTGGGAAAATTACTGTACACCATGTCTTTTATAACTTTATTCCAAAATACACTATCTTCCCAACTAATTACCAAGTTTACACTGGTTTTATAAACAAAATGATAGAATGCCCTACTGCATATGTTAAGAGACAAAAAATGCCCATTTTGCCCCTGGTTTACAACTCAAAGTCTCAAACCAGTTTTTATACTTGTGGTTCAGCATGTCAAGGAAGAAGCAGACACAACAAAAGTACCAATGCACTTTTCCATGTTCTGCTAATCTTTTAGCCATAGAAGAAGGTAGATGAAAGGTTTTGATTGAAGGTTTTTTTTTGTTTGGGTTGGAACAACCAAAATAAATGAGTAAGGTTCAACAATTTTATTGTTTAGACCGGTTTGTGAGTTGTAAACCAGGGGTAAAAGGGGTTTTTTGTTTTCTGATATATGCAATAGGGCATTCTGTCATTTTTTTTATAAAATAAGTGTAAACTTGCTGATTAGTTATGAAGGTAGTGTATTTTGAAATAATGTTTTAAAAGATAGTGTGTACGGTCATTTTCCCAAAACTTTTTACTTTTCGCGCCAAACCGACTTGCTCGTTTTTAAAGTCGAGAATCATGAAAGGGTGGGTTTCGACCAGGCTAGCGGGATTTAGGTTTCGGTTTTGAATCAGATTTCAACAATCGGAAAATGGCATATCCGGCCAGTCCGATCACCATCGAAGACAACGACAGCGTCATTTCTATGGAAGAAGAAGAAAAAGATGCTTTTCTAGAATTTGTAGATTACGCTAGATCAGTCCTGTCGCCGGAATCCGACGAAAATGGTGAAGATTGTTCCGTGCCTGGTTGGAGCTGGTTCGTCTCTCGCATTCTCAAGACTTGTATTGCCTATTCAAGCGGAGTTACCGCTGCAATCCTGCTTTCTGATCTCTCTCAGGTACTCGCCAAGTCGACTTACGACCTCTATTTTGCTTATCCGCATTTCTTTCACAACAGAGCTTCCAAGTTCCGGACTCCGATCTTCCTTATCCGACAGTTGATTTAATGCAAGATCTCGTATTATATATGAAAGCTTGATTGTGCTGTCGATTACTTGGTTCCTTTTCTATGCCTGTTGTTTCTGTTAGGATACTTGATGTGGTTACTTTCGTTGGCAGGCTTGGAATGAACATCACAGGGTTGGAGCTCCGAAAAGAAGACCAGAATGCATTACTCAGTTAAAGAATAAGCATAGGAGAACGAGGCTGCCAAACACTGTGACGATTGACTCAATATACGAGAAGAATTTCCTATCCACAAACAGCGTTTTAGAAGCTATTGTAGTGGATGCTTTTCTTCTTCCAGGTGCTGTAAAACTTTTCCATATGATTCTGTAAATTATAGGCGACGACACTCCATTATCCTTTGGGCAAACTCTCCTCACTTCTTTTTTAATCCACGTTAATAGACTACGCATTTTATTCTTCTTGTCAATTTCTATTTATAATCTACCTTTTCTTTTAGGTACAAATATTTATATGCTCAGTTTGGGGGATTTTTGGAGCTCCAGCACCATTGATCTATACCTTCATCGCAGGTAAGATAGCCTGCGGTAATGGATGTTTATTTCTATTCTGTTACCATGGATGTGTAATCTGCTGGTTAGGCCGATTGTCTGTGCTGTTAGAATTGCACCACATTATACCTTATGTGGATATCTATGACTTTCGTCTATTCTGCTTGTCCTCCCTAGTAACTTCAGAATCGTCCATCTATAGTTTGGTTGGATCTTCCTCTCTTTTATGAACTTGCTTGTGGATTCAGTTAGAAACGATTGAGGACACATAATCAAATAGGAAGTACAATTGATAGATCCAGGTCTGAAATATTTAGTACTCCTGAACCCAATTAGCTTGGACAATGTATTATTTTTTATATTAGTCTATGCATGTATATGCAATATTTATGTAAATGTGATAGACAAAAAAGACTTATTTAACAGATTATTCTGAGTATGAAATATTTCTTGTTACCCTTCTCCCTTTGTTCTATTTTAACTTCTGAAGGCGGTTTTGCATCCTTTTTGGAGATCTGTATTTCTTGAATGTGTTATGCAATTTGAATGTATTTCATGATGCTAAAAGGACAAGAAACATATTGGCTATTACAGATATTACAATTTAGTTGCTCCTGACAACGGGATTCTGAAAAAGGGAAGGGAGATCCTTCTGACAGGATGCTGCCTTCGAAGTGCTCCTAATGGATCTGGATATCCACGCATTTTGCCAACGGAATACCTTGTGATACTTTTAGACGAGGTAATGATGAAATAATATGACTTGGATTTTTTTTTCTAATTTCATTGCCACCATGTCTGTTTCATGATCTGATTAGTACTCAAAGGAATTCTGAAACTGCAGATTTTACATATTTTATGAAAAGAGTCAATGCCTTCCTTCTTTATTCATGATTCATATAATCTGAATTGATCACATCAAATTAGATAATTTGTGTGGAGTCTGGTATCCTGATGCTAATTCCAGTTTAAAAATTATAATGCGGAGGATAACTCCGAATTAGATGTAAAATTAGGAGATTGGTAAAAGAATTTAGATGGCTGATTTCACAAGTAATATAAAATCGTAGGAAAAGAGAGACTTCAAGGGATATTTTGAGGGCAAACGTGTGATTGAATTTGTTGGATGGTCATTGATATGGCTTATGTAATTGACTATATTTTTCTAGCAAGTTTGAATATAGCACCTGTTTGGGTTGTCCTTACTCGCAAGTCTGGATGGTACCTGGCTTGATTTTTTCTCCCTGGCTTGGCCAGCCACATTCATTTGATTCAATGTAATGACAAGCAGTGCAATGTATTTCAAAAAGATTTGAATTTAATTTATTTATTTATTCCCATATTAGTTGCTTGAAAAATGATTAATAAAAAAAACTCATAGCATACTTTCACAAATTTATGGAATATAACAATAAAAGCCTGGAAAAGTCTGGATATCTTGTTGTTAGTTGCATTCATTTTGGTATTTTGTTTACAGCCCCCCCCTCTGCCTTCCTCGTCTATTTCTCTTCATGCAGGATCAAGATGATGATGCAATGCTGCTAGGAGCTCAGTTCTGTTCAGATTCTTTTTCTTCTATTTCACTTGATGCGGTAAAGAATGGGGCTTCATATTCATTTTATGCTAGGTAATATGTCTTAGGTCATCCAAAATATTATCAAATTTCAACTCCAAACTAAATTCCAAGTGCTAATAGAGAATTGGAAAGTGCAGAGATTATGCGTTCTATCCCTCATGTTTTTCTGTGATCATTATATTTTTTGATATAAAACCATAAACATATATATATATTTTACAAAGCTTCAATGAAGATTGGTTCTGAAATATTGTCAGCTGTTGTGATGAAGTTAAACAGAAGGGTGTTTTACAATCTATGCATGATGGAAGTAATTAAGCACCTTCCTCCTTTCGATTGAGGAATGTTTTATTTTATACACCTCCTTTCTATTCAGGTAGTATTTTTTCTTCTTTTTTGTTTCTTTCAAAAGTGCAGGATTGAATCTATTGGTTTACTGGAAGTTCAGGGAAGATTTGGTAGTTTGCAGCAGAAACAAATTAATCTTGTTGACAATGATGGTATTAAGCTGAAATTTCTATTGTGGGGTGAGCAGGTTCTCCTCGCTAATCTTTTCAGGTTAACCTTTGTACCAGATTACAAATTTATTGCTTTTCCTCTCATGCTATGACTATTAAATCAATATTTTTTTTCAGTGTTGGGTGTATGCTTGCACTGGATAGGCCTTTCATTGCAAATGCTCTAGACGGTGGTATTGAAGCATGTGAGGGAATTAGCCTTGAGTACGGTAGTGCTACACAGTTGTATTTGGTGCCCTTCGTTCAACACGAAGAGCAGGTAGGTAATGAGATTCAAATATATTAGTTAAAATCTATACTTCATGAGAGTAAAGATTCAAGTTCTATGCTACCTAGGTATGCGTATCATCAACTCAAAATCATCATCAAGGATCAGGGCAACTGGGTGCATTAGGTCAAAGTCAGGTTCCTAAAGTCTCTCAAGTGATGTTGCCTTGTAATCCTCTGGGGTCCATTGATTTCAGTAATTACCCATTTCGGGTGAGTTTACTATCCCGAATATATGTTGCTTACATTTTCATTTGTTTTTCCCCCCTTCATTGCATCTTGCTTCTTTTCCTTTTTGATTATTTTTTCCTATCAATTCCGACATGAAAAAATATGTTTAGGATATGTTGAATTTGTTTCTAAAGATTCCTGAAACATAAATTTTTTTCACCTTTCAAAAAGAGATTTGAGCCTTTTACTTGGTCTGAAATTGGTGAAGTAGCTGAAACTGTTCTAAGTAAATATTGGAGGGGATTCCTTTGTTGTGGCTTGTTTGAAGGCCCAAGCAAGGCTAGTGGTTCTTGGGTTTTTAATCACATTAGAAAAGAGATATACACTCCGATCATCAAATTATTTTATATTTTTTACAGTTGCTAGCTCTGGTAGCTGTGATGGGATCTCCTGAGCCCAAAAAGGGGTCCCTTGAATATCAATTAGGGATTGACACCTCTACGCATCCTTCCTTTTACATTTCATTTAGCTATCTTTCTTCTTTTTTTCTATTTCCTTTTTGTTCTTTTCCTTGTAAGTCTTGGTCTTTTTTAATGGGCTTTTTAAGTTACCAATTACACACACAAAAAAAAAGATGGATTCTCTATAGTGTATTATAATTAAGACTTAAGAGATTCTCTTAATGTGGTAGGTTTATATTCTATTCATACATACACACACGTGCTCATATATTGTTTTTAAATTACCAGGAGTTCCTTTTTTTTTTCTAAATTTTTGTTCTAGGAAAGAAGATAAGTATCCTTAAATGGATTTAATTTTTGGCCTATTTACTTCTTATGGTAGCTTGAGAATTGTCAGCATTACATGCTCGGCATCTTCTACAACCAAATCCTTTTGTGGCTGCAGTGATTGGTCAGTGAAATTAATTTCTTTTGGTCAGAAAACAAAATTAATTTTTTAAGTGAATCAAGCAATGCTACAGCCACTTTAGGAACAGCTGTATTATTTATCTGTATATGACATGCTTAGTCTTACAATCTTTCTCTTTAACTTTCTCTGCTTTGTCTGTGGTGTTTCAATAAAACATCTCCATTCTTTTTCCATGTGTAAATTTACTGTATATCCCATTGCATGTTTAGAGTATTATTATTATTTTTGTTTCATAATGCCTTACAAGTTTAGATTGCTGCAGTTATCTGTGACTGATATTCATGAAAAGATGACTAGCTTCAGCCTTTATGGTGTTGTTACCGATATTTTTAGAGAGAGGAGTTCTGCAGAAACTATCTTTTATTTGAGAATTGAAGATGCTACAGGGGCAGTTATGGCAAAGTTGCATTTTGCCAAATCTTGGTAATGGTGAATGAGTTGATCTTATAAAATTCGAATACATATGTTTTCTTTTCAAGTTAACCATCTTAGATATTCCTTTATGTGACCTTGCTTGCAAATAATTATTGTCTTTCAGGTCGCTGGGAAGACTAGGCCTTGGTCACACGGTTTACATATCTGGCTTGACATGCTCCATGACAAATAAGAAGCTGTGAGTACATCTTACACTGCTAGTCACCATTTTGTAGTTTATAACTGAAGTCAGCTATGCTAGCTCTGCTCGTCTTTCTGACATGTGTCATCCATAATATTCAGTTTTCCTTTAGATCACCTCATCACTTGTTTGATTGTCTTTGCTTCTCAGGCTTGAAGTTTCATGGTTTGAGAAGGATGATGGAGCCTTCTTTGTTAATCTGAGTTGCTTGCCAGCCTTGCTGAATTCACCTTGTCTTCACAAGTTATCACACCTTTCTGATCTCTGCGTCCAAACTAGCATTACACATGTATGTTTTTCCTATTAACTCTTTCTTTTGTCTCTTGATTCATCAATAAACATGCAATGATGATCCTGTTTTCTTGCTGTCTTTTCATGATACTCTTTCCATGTATGTTCTCTACTATGACTCTGATCTCTATGTACTCATCTATTCTAATGGCAGTTTAATCACTTATGGACATTGTATTAACCGCTATCTGTTCCTAATACATGTGCTCATCATGCTTATCAAAACTGATGCCTGACCACTTTCTTTGAGCTTAAAGATCACAAATTTTTTTTTACATGTCTAACTTTGTTAATATTTTAGTGGACATGTTTATATTTGATGCCCCTGAGAAAATGAGCTTTGAATTATTTGTTGAAATATTCTACTTTTGGGACTATGGACTCTATTGAAAGTTACTTATTATGGGCCTTCTGATCTGATTTTCTAAGTTTCTTGTCTTAAACTACTATACAGATATGCCAAGTCCGGCTTGACCAAATTGAACATTTCCATGTTAACACAAGATTTTCACATACTCATTGTGGCCGTTTTGTGAATGAGAGACCTGATGGGCTTGCAGAATGCACTTTTTGTCATTGTACTTGTGATGGTAAAGTGGTGCGCACCTTCCATTTGAAAATAACTGTTGCAGATGAGAGTAAAAAAGTCTTTGCATGGTGTACTGGCCAAACTGCTACAGAGTTGCTGCAAATTTCTCCCAATGACTTTTATGAATTGCCTGAGGTAATACATTCTATTCAAGTTTCATTGGAATTCTTCTCTTTTGGTCTAAATCATGGAGTTGAAACTTTTGAGCTTCTCATTATCATCATGATGCTGCAATTAGGGCATGGCATAAAAGCAAGTGATTACTTGAAAGATGAACTGCTAAAAGGAAAAGGTGATTAAACTGTAGAATGTGGGAGGAATTAAAATCAAACTTTAGTTTACTAGTAAAATTTCCATGTGAATTTTAATGTTGCTCTCAGAATTCAAGTGGATGAAACAGAAATGAAGAAGTTTATACATCATTTACTTTATAGACATTTGTGTGTGCACATGATTTCTAATAAAATAAATCTGTACTTCATGACAAAAAAGTGGGTATAAAAAGCATAGACAATGGAACAAACTATTCTGGCCACTTCAGAATTTAAACATAAATGCCACTGAAGATTTAGTGTACAAAGCGAAGACAACTATTAAGTTGTCCATAAAAGATAAAAAACGAAGGAATAAGAAAGATCATTATGGTCACATTATGTGAAATGCTGGATGTATAGCTGGTTGACAACCCATTGTCACTTTGGACTGCCAAACTTGAACATGGGTGAGGTGTCTGGTAAATGAACTAGATGTGGATTGAGTAGTATCAATTAATTTATACTATTTATCAAGAGCATTTTGTATCAGTGATATTTATATGATTATGATATTTGTGGTCTAGGGCCCAAGGTATTGCTTGCTTGACACTCGCCCCCAACACACTCCACCCTTGGTCCCTGTCCCCTGGGTTTGTTGAAGGCTTGTTTATATGTATTGGCACAAGAGAAAACAGACGGTTTCATATTTTCCTGGTCAAAATTTTGATTCCCTATAAAAAAAATCTTACAAAATTACAATGGGAAATTATTAAAACTTAAATGTTGCTTTCTAACTTTATGAAATTCATTTTTGTTTACAAAAATTACGTTCTAGTATGACCTTTTCTCCATTTTCCTTTTGGGTTGAAATCTTTAGGAAGAACAAGCTATATATCCTTCTTCACTGGAGAATGAAAGGTTCACTGTTGCATTAGTGAACTGCAAGAGGGAAGGACATGGGCTTTGTGATGGGCTGAACCAACATGATGTGATTGCCTGGGAGATTACTCGTGCTCTGAAGTGTGAATGAATATAATTATCTGGAAGGCTTATATATTGAATTATCATGAACATCTAAACAAAATGGACTGGATTCTGGTTTGGTCACAACAAAGAATTAATGGTGAAGATATCCAGATAATTCTACCAAGTGAGAAGGGGAAACTATGTCATATGTAAAAGAATTGATTAAATTTTAGCTGGCTATTGGATGTTGATTTTGGGATGGAAAGCGGATCCTGGAGGAACTGGGAAAAGACCAAAGAAAAAAAAAATTTAAACAGCTTGTTTGATTAAAGTTGGATGATATGTTGACAACAAATGACATGTAAGCTTGTTTGTCCTGTAGCTTACAGGAATAACTCAACTTCCTCTTCACTGCCTAGGATACAATGGCTTGGGAAGCAGAGGGTTGATTAGACATTTATTCAAAGTGAATGTATATCCATTACAATAAGGTATAAATTTTGAACTACCATCTTATTTGGATAGCTCTCAAATCTCTCTTCCTTCCTCTTTTGTTATTATTTTTACCATCTCCGCCATGTCTGAGGACATCATATTGTTTCTAGTTATTCATTCATTAGGATGGCTAGAATGATTAGTCGCTTGAAATTTTTTTTTTTTGTGGGTATTCTGATTCAAATTTTAGTCTTGCAAATGTCTTTTCAGTATCCTTGTTCCGATTCAATTCTAACTAAAAGCTCTATAAAACAGAAACAAAGAAGTGATTGCTCTACAAAAGAAGAAATACTATGGTTTGCTTGGCTAAAGGGTTATTCACCGATACTATCCAGCAGGTTGCTGATGAGAATTGTCTGAATTTATCACATTGTTCCTTACGTGATGGGTTGAAACCTATTTAACAAAAATTAAACCCTACTGTATAGAAAGGATAGACGAGATTCTTAGCTCTTAAGCTTTTCTACTCCCATAATTGGACCGCCTTGTTGAATGGAAATGCAGGTAATTAATTAATTGCATCACAAATTTTTAGGAAGCACAGGTTCATCTTTCCAATTCAAAATTTGCTAATTTTTACTAAAATTTAATTTATTCTGTTCGTCAAGATTAGAAGGTTAACCCCTTAGTTACATGATCCCAGCCCCCTTGGATTGAAATTCTTCCCAGATGTCCTATGAAGATAAAGAAGGGACTGAGTTTTGTGATCAAGAACGGGATGTCTGTTCAAGCGCTCCTGAACCCCACTCCAGACACCCCCTAAGGTATTGTGTCTCCCTGGTTAACTTTAAAACCTAGTGAAATGCAGAATTCCTGTTGCATCACATGTTGAGAGCTCTACTCAAATACTTTTCGTTTTTATTTTATTTATATGAGGTGCATATACTTTTAGTTGAATCACCCTATGTGTTCAGCAAGTCCCTTTGCCTGTCCACACGTACTTCTAGTTTATCCCACTTAAAATTTGAGGTCTCAGACCATCATTTCACACTTAAAAAGTCTAGTTGAACAACGATGTCCGTTCAACGCATATTTCCATTTATAATACATTCATTAATTCATTGATCGAGACCAGCAATTCTTGATAAGCAATTTTTTGAAATAAATATTATATTTAAGTTGCTCAAAGAAATTATCTCCAATCTGGACCTAGAAAATTCTTATGAAATTTCTTGTTCTCAATTTTTTTCTAACCACGCAATTCAAAAGAAAAGTCCAGGTTCATTTATTATCGTTTAACGAGTCAGTCCATTTGATATTAAAGAGTACTGGCACTAGCGATAGTAAAATCTCATTGCTGACAATTCTTGACAATTCTTACTCAAGGATGTTCAGGCAAAAGGGCGTGAGTTTGAGGCATCTAAAGAGGCCGGTGTAGGTTGCACCATTGGAGCACTGGAACTCTTCAAAGATGCGAGTCCACGTTGAGAGGTTGGCATGTAATCCCTGGTCGTCTCAGCCAGAAAGAATTCAACAGCAGTCAGGAGACACCAGAGCTGGGCAAAAATCCCATGAATCGTTTGTAATTATATTAGCAAACCCCATGAGCGTGCCGAGCAGTTCTTGATGCGAATGGGATTTCATTCGTTCCTCGTCCCAATTCTAGCAGGAGAGTTCTTCTCCATGAGGACCTTTATAACATCAACTAATGCTCGCAGCCTGTCCCACACATTCAAACCATATAGAGCTTCTACAAGTGATTCCTGAAATTGAAAGCCATTCTCTGCAACAGGATACTGAATAGGACAGCTAATAAGTATTCATTAATCGATTAAATGATCTGCATATGAATCAACACAAAGCTATCTGCAGCTCACCTGAATGGGTTTTGGTATCACTGTTTTGATCAATGGCCACCATCTATCTTCCACGACTGATTTTACAAGGCAGCAAGCTCGCAAACCTTCTATACCAGCAAATCTTCCAAATCCACTGTCTTTCACGCCTCCAAATGGTAAAGACTAAGAAGAAGGCACAGGCATCTCTTGTCAGATGGGATTAACTGCAAGGACAGTCAGCGAAGGCCCAAAAACAACCGCCGGCTAGAAATAAACATGATGAAGGCAAATGAATAATGAATCATGCGTGGAAGGGCAAAGGACACCAACCACTTTCCAAGTGATCCCTTTTATTCTATCTCTACCAAAAATGATCTGTTTGGATTTGTGCAAGACAACATACAGACTAAATTCTTCTAAACATCTACCACCTGGTTCCTGGGGAACCTTTTGTTGAATTGCCACAACTTAAAATATCTCAGCATCAAGTGTTTATGTGAACTTATAAAATTAACCTCCCAATCCCCTAGTAAAAGAAAGAAAGAAAGAAGGAAGGATTACCTGGCACATATAAGTTGATGCAAAGTCATTAATAGCAGCAACTCCACAGTGTATCTGTGAAGCTATTTCTCTTGCACGGCGTTGACTGCCAGAAAACACAGCACAACCTAACCCATACCTCGTGTCATTTGCAAGCTTAACAACTTCTTCATCAGAATCGAACTTCATTATCGGCATTATTGGTCCAAAAGCCTATAGGAAAAGTAAAGACTATTCTACTGAGAACTTGTTCGAGGGACCAATGTAAGAGTAGCAAGTTTAATGGATAATACAGTTACCTCTTCTTGCATTAACTTCATTGTGTGGTTAACATTAACAATTACAGTAGGAGGAAAGAACTGATCAACTGCGTCTTCACCCAAATTGCCAAAAATTCCCCTACCAGCAATTTCTGCTCCGTTGTCCAAGCCATCATTCACAAGGCTTTGAAGCCTTTCAGCATGCTCTTGCAAACATATTGCACCCATATCATACCTTCCAGCAAGTGGAGGGCCCTGCACAATTAAAATAATGAGGTCAAATTTAAATTTAAATTTGAGTAACTGAATTGGAATAAAATAAATATAAGGTGATTTGCGGCTTCACTGGATCCGAAATCTAGGTTTTTTAGTCAAATTTTGTGTTTTAAAGGCCCATAACCAAATGTTGACCATATGTACTGAATAATTCAAGTGAGCTGCAGAAAGTGCACTGCTACAATTTTTTTATGCAATTACATCAGTCCTTTCCCCTTTTACTTTTTGTTTGCACTAAATTCAGCAAATAGGATCAAAGTTAATGCTATAATACTTCAGCTATATCTCCATAAAAGAAAGTGACCCCATCAGGACCATAACATAGTGTTTTATATTTTCTGTTAGGACCACAACCTAGGGTAAGTCCCTGCAAAGCGGGTCCTGGGAGGAGCAGACTGGTAACAGATCTAATCGTCCAAAGTAGCTTGCTCAAACTTGAACCCGCATTTTCATGCTTGTATCCCAAGGCTTTTACCATCAGACCAAGTGGGGGTGCCTAGAACCTGGGAATGAAAGACTACTAACAAACCTAACCTTTGGCGTTTTTGTGCAAAGTATCTTTTATTTTTCATTGCACAACAATATGTGGCTGTCAAGCTGAATGTATACTTTGATCGTTGACCACAATGATCAGAAGGTCAATCATCATTACTCCTCCTTATGATAGATGGTACATGATAGATGGTAAGCCTTCAGCCAATGGTAAGAGGAATGGAAATTTTACATGTACAATAATAATGGGGTTTTTCAAAGCCACAAGTTCATTTTTCTAGGCAGTTTGAACCAACGCACTTGTCTCCTCTTCAAATCAGATAGCTAAAACCACTCCATATATCCTCCCAATCTCAAATACACAAGTCTCACGTGCCCAAATATGCCCAGGCACAATCCAGCAAACACATTTAAGCACATCTGTGCCATTGCTAAAGCATCCTCCTTTTATTTTGAAAAGTTCATAGTGGCCATGCTTCATCGAAGCCTTCCCTTCAACGCTGAATCACATGCTCACTGTTGCACTTAAATATTATTCTGGGACCATGAAATAAGGGAGTATAACAGACTTTTGGCATGTAGATCTACATGACCGATAATTCAGCCAATAAGCAGATGCAAAAAAACAATTTCTGAAGCAATCAAAGCAAAAGGTACCCAGTGCAGTAATAAGTTGGTCAGATGCCATCATGATAAAAGATTGTTTACACACAAATAGTGATATCTGATTGTCCCAGACAATCCAATGCACTTGGTTTCCAGCATACTTAATTGAAACTCTCATCTTTTTTAGCAAAAGACGTATTTCTCTTATCACATCCATAAAAGGGCACATATCTCTTTTGTGTAAAAAAAAGTGAACTTTCTCAAATTTTGGATATAAAATACAAAATGAGGACGCTGAAGTCATGGACAATTATTGGAAGAGCTAATTTTGCAGTGACTATGATGACAAGTGCATTGAGTGGGTGAAATTTTTAGATTACAAACTTGAATGAACAAGTGAAAATAAAGAAGCAGAATATATATATAGACACACACACACACACACACATCAGAAAGCTGGTACTTACAGCAGAAACAGATTTCACAATTTTGACGACTTGAGCAACAAACGAAGAATAAATGTCTCGGTGAACATAAAACCTCTCCGCACCAGCACAATTCTGCCCGCTTGATTGAAGAACAGCTCTAGCAGCTATTTGTGCAACCTACATTTTTAATAAAAATTACAAACCAAATCACTATCATTCACCAATGAATGTGCTAAAAAAGGTGCCAAAATTTTAAATCACCAACTCAATGCAAATATTGAATCCAGCATTGGAAGACTTCATACATGGGACACATCCACATCTTCACACACAACAAATGCATCCTTTCCACCAAGCTCAAGGGTAACAGGTATGAGTGTGTCAGAAGCATTTCTCATGATCTGCAAATGGTAGTAAAAATACCACTCTTATCAGCAACAAAGAAGACATTCTCCTATAATTTGTTAAAAAAATTTTTTTTTTTGGTGGATAGCTTTTAGGGTAGAGAACTTGAAAATGCAGATAATCAAACATGTAGATCTTCTTTCTACTTTAGTAAGATAAGCGGACAAATCTAGTAATGATAAACTTATTTGGTTCTGCCATTCTTAGAATCTGTTTTAATGAACATGTTGATATACACATCAACTGAGGTGCAGAGATCTTATGGCATTTGTAATCCATGCATATTCATAGGAGGTTCCCACTTCAGAAAATTGGTAAAACAAAGAAATATACGTACTACTGTTAAAAGAAAATACATACCATCTTACCCACACCAGGTGATCCTACAAATATGATTTTGTCTACTGAAGACACTAGTGCTTCTCCTGTTTTATCAAATCTGCCAAGAAATGCTCAATTGATGTGAGAACCAAATAAAAATTGTCAACCAGAAAAAAAGGAACAACTGCAGGTGTATACCCTGTTATAACGTGAACCAAATTCTCAGGAGCTTCTATGGCAGCCAGAGCTGCTTGGATGATTCGGAAATAAAAACATCCAGACCAACTTGCATGTTCTGAAACCTACAGTATAAGGATTGAAGTAAACACTCTCATTGGAAATAGATACTTTACTTAAAAGGAAACTTCTGTATCTTCTATCCCCCTTTTTTAATGGAAAATTAGGTCAATGACCCATAACTTGTTAACCTGCCTATAAAGCATCATGCTATTCTAAACTGAAACTTGATCAATTGCTATTTGTCTCTATTATTTTACATGTCAGAGACTATCAGGAATATGGAACATTGGATGATTATTCAGAGAATAAGTAAATATTAAGAAGCAAAGCTACTTTAGTTTGGAGAGAAAAAAATTTCTCTTTAACAATTGTACATATAACTCAGCTCCCACAAAAGATGGTATCACTAAAGTTATCAACATATAGACATGTATATTATTCATGCAAGTATGAATGCTCTAACAAACGAAAATCTTGAAATAGTAGCATCAAGTTTTGTAGGCAACAAATGCAAGTATCAGTCTGAAAAGATAACCAGCTAGGACATTCAAATGAATAAAGCTTCAGGAATCCTATGCAGGATTTCATGTATACCTAAGAAGAATTTTATGTTTTCCAAATACAAATACCTTTATCACAATGCCATTCCCTGAAAATAAAGCAGCTAGCATTGGATTAAAAATATTGTGAAATGGATAATTCCAAGAAACAATAGCGCCAATCACACCAAGGGGATGGAATTCAACTCTGGATTTCTTGTGCAGCATTGCCCTTCCAGAAGATCTGAAAGCCTCCAAAATAACAAATGTTAACTATATGATATATCTGTGGGGCTGCACAATAATTTGGCAAAATATTAAAGCAATCTTCAGGAAAAAAAGTTCATAATCTGGAAATCTGTTGCCATTAAATGCAGGATTTGGAAGGATAACATCGCATGGCACCATTTTCACTGAAAACAAATTAGTGAAGTTGACTTGCACATTGTACTCAATGCACATCAGCTAGCCAGCCTCAGGTGGCTAGGTATGGTGCGTCAAGTGCTAGCCTTGAGGAGGAGAAATAAAAGAAATTGTTTAAGAAATAATCTCACCAGAACATGGGTTTCAATTGCTTTGGATAGGCTACTTATGAAAGGCTTAGTGGCTACATTGATGTGTATTTCTGTATTATTTGAGTTTAATTAATGCATAATTTCCTTCAATGAAGACAATATCATATAGTAATAGGCACAAAAAGTACCTATATTCAGGTTTCAGCCACCGCTCACCCTCAGAAAGAAGCCAAGTGATCTTCTCACATGTAGTCATTATTTCCCCCAAAGAAGCATCCACCATTGTTTTTCCAGTATCCCGGGAAGAAATTCTAACAAGCATTTTTAGCAAGAAGCCTCAATTAATATGCATGCTAGTCATTGACAAAAATAGGAATATACATTAATGTAGTATGGAAAAAAATTGCAACTATAGTAAGTTCATAGTGAGCTTGAACATGTTTTAAATATACTGTTGGCGACACAAGTTGGAGTCCAAACTAATAGATCTAAACGTACTTAGTAATAGCTAGTAACTGGTTCTTCCGAGGTGAAGTTAAGAGACTGTAACTAGCCATAGCTAAAGGATAACATGTTTATATTAATGATATCCTTACTGTTTCACAACATTTTAATTGGACCAAGGAATGAAAAGCATATATTCAGTGAACTAAAGTACTAGCAACATAAAATAATGGTCCATGAGTATTGCTTTTAGAAAGTAATATAAATTATGTGTTTGCCTAGGACGTGATAAAAACAATAAAAATGCCTTATCCCTGCGAGTTGGGGTTAGCAAGAGGATTCCTGGTCCCCAATCTTCAGTCAAAGTTATAAATTATTAAAATCCTTTCTACCTGACTCTATCCAATTTCTTCTTGGGTCTTCATCTCACCCCTTCAATAAATTAGATATATGACAACTTGCAGCTTTCCACAAAGATTTCCTAGGTTTTCATTTTATATGCCCAAACCATCTTAATTATTTTCCTTTTCCTTATCTCCTAATTTTAGTCTGCTCCTAGATACTCTCAAATATGTTCCTTCTTTATATTTCAAAGCCTTTCCATGTATCCATTCTCAAAAGTCTCATCTCAATAGCACTCAACCTTGTGCTGCTTCTTTGTTGTCTAACATTTTGCATGATACAATGTAAAAAATATGGCAAAAGTTTATGCTGGCTGCTATCATGACATAATCCAACCCTCATACTTCAATCAGGCTTAGGACTAGCACATCAAGGAATATGCATCACTTCTTAAAGCTACAAAGTGAATGTGACCGTATTTGTCTCATTATAATTGCAGACCAAACAAATATCCGAATTTGAGCCATTAGAAATTTTCAAAATATTATAAGATGTGATATGATCTACGGGATAAAAAATGGGCACATGAGGAGTATTTAAGGGAAAAAAATTTACAATAACCTCAAAGCGAATGGAAAAACAGAAAAATAGTCCCAAATAGAAGAAGGAAAATGACAAAACATTACAGGAAAAAAAGATAGAAGAAACTTCAATATCGGTTCACATCTACATCTAAGTGTTTGGATCACAAAAGACTCAAGTTCTATGGTCAGGCACAATAGTGTGCTTAATCTTGATTCAGGACTAATAACATGCCTATCCTTGATACATCACTGTCAAAGATTATTAACCAAGTAAATTCAATCAAAATTGGAGTAGTTTTAAATAAGTCCTCCACAAAATAATGCAGTCCTTACTGGCATATAAGCTCTTGATGCTCAACAATATACTTCAGAAGTATCCGCAAGAACTGTCGCCTTTGCTTGAAACTACTTTTTGCCCATATCACCTGTGCTTTCTTGGCCTGTGCTACATGCTCCTTGACCTAATCATATATTATGAACAATAACCACAGTACAGCTACTGTTTGAAAGACTAAAAAGCCAATAATATTACAAACTCGCAAGTTTGGATGCAAGCGTGCTCAGATACACATGTACAGACAAATAAACCCACAAATATGAATGATAGCATGGAAAAGAGAGAAAAAAATTTGAGCTTAAGATGAACAGCATGGCATGAGAAGCAAACAGACTCAACTGGAAACTGGAATTTGACAAAGACTCTTATCAATACAAACCTCATCAGGTGTCAATGCAGGGAAGAATCCCAAGTATTTCATTGTTGCAGGCTCATAGCACTGAACTCTCTCTGATTGTGCTGGCTTCCCCCTCCTAGGTATCTTCATCAAAATTTCAAGTGAAAAGCAAGAGATTTAGATGCTTCGGACGTATATTTAACCATACAGCAATTCTTATAGATCGTGAAAATTTGTACCTAAAAACACTTCAAATTTGTACCTAAAATTTGCAGCGAGACAACTTTGAATATACTGAGTGAAGTACTATTATTTAGCAGGCGTATATTATATCAGTGAAAAGCAAACATTTCAAGAACGGTAACTGTTCAAATGTTATAAGTAAATCAAATTGAAAGGCAAGAATAATTTATGTAATTGTTCCTGGCTTCTTCAACTGGATCAAATCAACATCTCCTTTGGCAAGAAAATACTAGAAGAACTAGTTTTACTTCTGTTTGATAATTTTATTCTTTTAAACCATCAACACACTAATTACAGAAAGAAATCATAAATTCAGACGATGATTCGATGCTGCATAATCTAAAAAACGGAAAACCACGCCAAAAGGTTAAAAAAATCAATAAAACAAGCCGCATTTGAGAAACTCACATAAATATAAGTGTCCTCCTTAGTCTGACTGCCATCATCCAACACTGCCACGAATTATCAGCAGGTCAACGAGACTGATCAGAATTTGGAAAAGAGAAAGTGAAAAAGAAACAAAACGAAGCAAAGGCAAAGAAAGATCACAACCATCGGAAGCATCAACGTCAATCGAAGGAATGTTGGGAGGTATGAGCATCAGCAGGAACCTACAGATCACGAAAGCGAATCCGAGAACAAGTAAAGGCCACCAAAACGCCATAGAATCTCCGCTTTGGAAACCCTCGCGAGTTTTGAGGGATCAAAGAATGTCTTCGGCGAAAGCTGGGCAAGAAGAACAACTCTATAAACGTCGCTCGAACAATGTGAGTATTCTGTCGTGTGAGCAGCGAAAATGAATAAAAGGTTTTGGGAAGGTGAAAAGAGATAGAGAGAGAAAGCCGGGTAGAGAGAGATTTCTTTTTATTCTGTTTGCTTTGTCATTTGTTTGTTTGTTTCGGTGCGAGTCACTCCCAACAAATTGTCCGAAGAGACCAAATTGTAGACAAAATAGATAGCGGATTTTAACAATGGAAGTTGTAATTGGAATAGACCGTTGGGGGCATTTCTCGAGTATTTTCTGTTGGATGTAACGGTGGCAAATATTAAAAGGGAACTCCACCTTTAAAAAAAAAAAAAATCGCAAAAGGAAAAGAAGAAGGATTCAGATCATCCATGGTGGAGTCCGTAAATTGCCTCAACCGTATTCAATTGTTGCTTTCCTGCTAGTCAAGCAACACTATCTCTCCTTTCTCTCTTTTTATATTGGAAAATGAAAAAAGTGAATATCATTCTTTTAAGAAAGTGTTGCTTGCCTATTTTGCAAGCAACAATTGGGTACCATCAAGGATTGACTTTTCGGTGTCGCCTGGTGCACCGCCAGGCGGTCGAAATAAGGGCGATCGAAACGATATGGGGGCAAAATTTCGTTGAAATGGCCCGAAACAAATTTTTAGCGAAATTGGCGGCGTGTCGCCAAAATGCCATTTTTGAAAAAAAAACATAAATAAGTTAAAAAATATATATATAATTAACATAATTTTATACAAATACAACAATTAGTGAAATTGTCGGCGTGTCAGCGGCATGCTAGAATTTCGCCAGAATTAGCAAAATTCTGGTGAAATTGGCGAAATTAACGAAATTGGCGGCGTGCCAACGAAATGCTAGAAAATTGTTTCGGAGTCATTTTTCATGCCGTTAAGGCACCGAAATGCGAAATTTCGGCGGCACCTCGCCGAAACGGCAAACCTTAGGTACCATAGAGCCAATTCACGGGCTCAACCGAAGATGATCTGAATCCAAGAACAAGGCTTTTATGAACGCATTTCTTTGGTCCTAGAATTCGATGGTACTGTGATACCACTGGCTGGGATGGGGTTTAGGAGTGTGAGGACGCTCCTAACATCTGCATAATTTGTATGTTTTACACTGGTACCACTCAGTGGCATCAGAGGAAATGGTCTCAGGCTTTTATTCTTGTGCTTAGATTCACTTTGATAAAAGTGGAATCCGCTTGTCACATTCATGTTGCATGTCTTGATAGAACCTATTAGAATAACATGATACATTTCGATTAATGTCAAACTAGAGTGGCACAGGTAACAAGGTTGAAGATTTGCAGTAGTCTTAGTGAATCGAACGCATTTTCTATAGTCCTAGAATCTAGTGGTATCATGATACCATTCGTTGGGATGATGTTTTGGGGGTGTTGAAACAGACATTCGTTCATCTGTTCCATGGATAATAATACCATGGAACGGACTTAGATGAAACCGCCTCAAATTGAATGCATTTTTTGTATCATAATGGCTTATGGGATATCATATATGTTCCTTTGTAGCGTCCTATTAGAGCCGGCAAAAATTGAACCGACCCGATGGGTCAACCCGACTAACCCGATTATAAACGGGTTGGGTTGACCCGTTTATTAATTGCGTCGGGTGTAGGTTGGGGTTTTCCCAACCTGCCTGTAATCGGGTCAAACTCGATTATGACCCGATCAAAAAAAAAAAAAGTGTAAAAAATGGCATGAATCAACCTGATCATGACCCGCCAACCCGATTATGACCCGAACCCGACTCGATTACCAAATAATCCTATTTTAATAATATTTTTTGAAAAAATAAAAATAAAAAAATATATATAATCGGGTTGGCGGGTTGAACCCGTTTATTGTTGGGTTTGGTTTGGGGTTTCCCCAACCCGCCATTAATCAGGTCAACCCGAACCCGACCCGTCTAACATTTACCCGATTACGACCCGAACCGACACATTGCCAGCTCTACATCCTATCCTCATGGCTTCATAGGCCCCTAGAATGCTAACAGGTATCTCTTATGATCCTAAATATTGATGGCGTTAACTAAATAAGTCTCCATAAGTCCTGAAGCTTTTGGAACAATGGCCTCCTAAGAGATGGTTTCAAAGCAAGTATCATGCCTTCAGTTCTTGCTAGAAGTCCTCGAGCTTTTAGAACAATGGTTAGGCCTCTTAAAAGATGATATCAAAGCAGTGATTAAAATGCCTTAATATTAAGGGCATGGTGACAAGTCATTGTGAGTGGAGACATCAAAAGAGGAATTGCCACCATTGGGTCGATATTGATAAAGTGGGCCGCAGTGACGTTAACTACGGAATTGTGATGGAATGTAACAATTCTAAACATTAAATGCTTAACCAAAAAGGTCCCCATATTAGGGAGCTCGTGGAAGTGGAATTTTACCATAACTAAAGACTTTTGGAACAACGGTTTACCCCGTGACGAATGGAAGTGAATAACAAACAGAAGAAAGTCCACCAGGAGAGCTCAATTCTCCACTTGCAGCATTAGACTGGACGATTGCCGTCAAAAGAAGCAGCAAGAAGAAAAGGCACAACGATGTTACGCCAAGTCCATGAAACACATCGAAAGCCTTGAATTCGTCAACTTTGTTGTTGCCACAGGATTCGTGTTTCATTCTCAAATTGCGCAATTCGTCTGATAAGGCCGTGAAATATGGCCACTTGATGCGTCATTCTTTCTAATTGGTGTTACTTTAGAACAGATTTGATAGAGATGGTTTTGATTTCTATAGCCCAGACACATAAAGAGGATAAACTTCTTTTTATGGTTATAGTTTTCCTGTAAATTGACTTGCTTTTGATCATATCTACTGGTTTGATTTTACAACTCAAATTATCTCACTTTGATTGTGGGCCATGGGCATTAATTAATAAACTATCTGAACCTTTTTTGTTTTATTATTTTCTTTGGTTTTACATCAGGGCTCTTATAAAACCCATTCCTTCTTTTTTTCAGTTGTGTGAATTATACTGCTTGGATTGAGAAACTGATGAATGACTCCAACCACATATCATATCATTATTATCAAATGGAAAATGACATGAGAGTGATTTGGAAAATTCACAAGTAGATGGTTTGTGACAAAAATAAATAAATTCTTAAGTGTCCACATCAATGGTTGTACGTGTCTTCCGCGGTTGCCATTTGCCGACACGTCGACATTGGCATATACCATGTGTGTGAAGCTTACATGGACTCCTTTCTATATTTCTTGGTCTTTCAGGTGTCACCATTGATTCGTCGTCGATCCTCGCCGATCGACACACAAGATCTTCAATATAAAATTTGGGATATTATTTTTTGCATAAAATATGGTATCTATATTTGTCTATCCCTTTTTTTCCAATTTATTAAAGCATTAATGAAGAAGAGTTTATATTACATTATTTTAACTGCAATAGAATAATTCGTTGGATTGTCCTTCCAACAACCTAGGAGAGTCAACATGGCATTTGATTCATTAGTGACTCACTGTGAGACTTATTATTGTGGTGAATTGGTTTTCTATTGACCGAGTTTGTAAAACTAGCGCGTTTTAAGAGTGAGTTGACTCATATACAAACCAGGGTTATTTTTGTCATTCCTCGTGGAGAATTATTATTTATTTTCATATAAAATAAGACAGTCTCTTCATCCTCGCTTACCTACCGAATCTGAAAAATCTTTTACGCTTATTGCGCCTTCGTTTCGCATATGCCTCCCTTTAGGATTTAGACACTCAAAGATGACGTCCATCCGTTTTTACCGTTAGCGAGAGTTTTCCGTTACGGTTCATGGTAGGCACATATGTATAAGTACTGCGTTTCTGCTTCAACACTCCGAAAACAAAAAACTAGAAGGAAAAAGGGGAAAAAGAGAGAAAAAAGAAATCGAGGTTTTGAATCGGCAGCAGAGACAAATAACGAAATCTTTATCCAAATTGCGAAAATCTTCTTCTTTACACGTCCAGATTCTTATTTTATGGACTTTGAATCTCTGATTTTTCTGCAAGTAATGGCGTTCGAGACTCTGAATTATCCATTTCCTGCGACGATTCGATTAAGATCGTCGAATCTAGATCCGTATTCATTTACAGTGATCAATGGTTTCTGTTCTTAATGTTGCGTCATGATCAAGCTTTGTGCACTTCTACAAAACTATTCATCAAGGGACTGCTGAAAGTTCACGGAAATTTCATAGATCTGAAGTGATTGTGCTCAACTGCTCATCAGCGTCGGCGATGTCAGAATTTGTCGGTTTGTTCTCGGCTTCTACCCGCTACTTTTCTTGAGTCCCTATGTGGTTTTAATTTTGATTGATTCACTGTTGATTTAATTGTGTCTGGGTGTTGGGTGATTTTTAAGTGTATTTTTGGGTTAAAATTGAGAAGCACAGAGCATTGGCTTGATTAGAATATTTGTAGTCTGTTGATCGATTTTTGAGTTACTTGAGCTAGGTTTACTGATGTTTAGCTTTATGATCTAAGTTGCGTTATGTTCTTTGGGTTGGGCTGATTTTTTATATGCTTGTCAAAAATTGTTTTCGCTGAAGAAAGTATCTGCTCTGCTACTAATTTGTTAAATTTTGTTCACGATGATAAACTGATTTGCTCTGCGACACGCATTTACTTTGTTTTCTCAAAATTATACTTAGAGAGAATATATGCTTTCCCTGTCAGTAAAGTTGCCGTGGAAGTTCAGTTCCTGAATTTATTTTGATGGGTGCAAAACTTGGCTCTAATATTTGAAATTTGCAGGCAGTTTTAGAAAGTTCGAATGGATGCTGCTGGAGTATTTTCTTATGTTACATATCATTGTATTCATTGAGAATTCTGAATCAGCCAACTACATACCTGAAGCACTTTTGGCATCTCCAACAACCATTCCATTTGCTGAACCAGTTATTCCCGATCTCCCCTTGTCAGCAAATCTTCCACTGTTTCCTGGACAACATAGAAAGCATAATTCACAATATCATGCACCACCACATATGCTGCCGCCTGCTGGATCTCCAGATTTTGGCTTATTAACTACTTCTAGTCATTCTTCTTCAAGGAAACAATCTTCAAGAAAATTGATGGATAAGGGTCAATTACTTCCTCCCAGTTCTGGCCTTGGATCTCCTCAATTGACAGACATTTCCCCTACACATTCCAGTTCTGGTACAGTACCTTTTGGTTTAGCTCCGCCACCAATGTCTCCTCAGATTTCTGGTATGGACCGGTTAATCTTTATTTTTGCATTTATCTATATTACTATAAATTGAACCCAAAAGATTCTAGCCCGAAATTTTGGTTTGCTTGAAAAATGCCTTCTTGTAATTTTTAAAGACTTACAGATTCCCTGAATAACTACCCATCCACTACTCTCTTTGAAAAATTTTAAAGATCCCCATATCCCCTATATAACTACCCACCCACGACTTATGTAACTATCTATGTGCGGGTATGTGTACTTGCAGTGCTTCACACGCCTCCTGTAGTATTTTAAAAATTTTAACCTGTGTTTTGCAATATAGCCTTTTAGTCAGATATTTTTATCTATAAATTGTTTATCACGTATACAAAGCATAAAGATAATACTCAAATATCAGTAGAATAGTTTTGTTGAAGCATTGCTTGGGACTGTCTTATTCTATTTCCTGTCATTTTGGTAGCTTTTGCTTTGATATGAACATAGGCATCTATTCTCCATTTTGGCAGATTGCTGTGGGCCAAACATGGTACGGAAACGTGGAAGCAGGGATTGCCATTGCGTGTATCCTATAAAGCTTGATCTTCTCCTTCTGAATATTAGCTCGAACTGGAGCCCTCTTCTGGGAGGATTAGCTTCTCAGCTTGATCTGCAAGTTTCTCAATTTGTGATCATCAACTTTTATTTACCCAGTTTATCGAGGCTCAATATTTCAATGGATATTACTCCTCATAAAGGCATCAGTTTTTCTGCTAGTGATGTGGCTGCCATAAACTCATCTCTTTCCATGCATAGGATTCATCTTGATCCTAAATTGGTTGGTGATTACAAACTTCTCAACTTAACCTGGTTTCAGCCGCCAGCTCCTTCTCCTGGTAAATCTGGCTCATCCTTGTCATTGCATTTGTTGTTTTGGTTATGTCTATCAGGTAGTGAGTATATATTACTCTGTTGATTAGAGAGTCATGGACTGATGGCTTCTTATTTTTGCATCCCATATATTGCTTTCCTATTGAAATGATAAGGCTCTGAATAGCAATTTTATTAAAGACATACAGGCTTTTATATCCTGAAAATGCTGTAAACAATCTTGACAGCAGCTCAGATGAGTGAATTTAATGAAAGTCATAATAGGAATCAGTGATTGGACGGAAACTTTTCATAATTCATTCGTTAATGCCTTAATGTTGTATGTGAAAAACTAAGTTTGTCTACATTTTTTCTGTTCAATATCAATGGTGAGCTATATGATTCGATTTAGCAGACTAGGAGCAGTGAAAGTGTTATTAGCAAAAATGTCAATTAAAAGTCGATTGTTAAAAAAACTTGGGTTTATCACAACTAAATATCTCTGATTACAAATATAACATTTGCTCCTTGTATGAGTTCATATGAATAGTGAATACTTCATTCATGACTTGGGATCCGCAAGTCAGTTTCTTTATGAAGTCACTGCTGTTTAATCTGATGGTGCTTTATTGTCATGAATGTTTCTTTTATATGTACATAACTAAATATTGTGAAAGAAAAGGTCCCTTACGAGAGCCAACCTTTTTTCTTTTCCAATATTGTTCATTTTATTCTCTTGAATTCTAGATGGCACTAAAGCGTTTTGAAATATCTGAAAACACAAACATATCTGCATTTCTCATGGAATTTGTTCATTGGATATTTACCTGAATATCTGGACATGCAAACACTGTTTATTAGCTGTCAAGATGGGTAGAAGAGGTTTTTCTTTGTATTTTTTTTTATTGTACTACTACTTTTTGACATTCATATTATCATGTTCTTGAGTTTGACTTGAGTTTGATACAATACCTGGTGAGTGGAGGTGATATTCAAAGTTTGAATCAAGCCTCAAAGTCAAGGTTTTGGACACTAGGTTTCGTTTCAAGATGTAAATATACTTGTAAATAGCTATGATCCCTTGAACCTAAGCAATAGGATCTTCGTTTATTGATCCCCCAAGATGTTTTATAAGTAAATAAAGAGAAGGCATGAAAGTTAAGGACCCAAGGGACCCCAAGAATAGACTGTATGTTGAATTCATGACGGTACTGTCATGTTGTTAAGATCCTTACTCAGATGCAGGAAATCCAAACCCATGCCTTATCTCCAATGATGTGAGCTATGTGGTATAGTTGCATTTTTTACCTTTTAGATTTATTTTCCAGTTCAATCAGTGGGCTTAAGTTTCCCATTGAACAAATTTGACAATATAAATATGATCCCAAGTTGTATGGAGATTCTTAGTTTCCAGATGGTAACATTTGGTTCTATATTTACATAGAATTGATTTAAATATCTCGAGAGTTCCCCTTGTTGGCACATTGCCAAAACAGGTTTTCTAACAATTTAAGAATAATAGGCAAGACTTTAGTAATAACTGCTTGTGGGCTTAAACTGTTGGGAGAAGAAAAGCGCTTGCTTATATAATGACAGAGTTATTTTTGGTTCCAATTTGGACTCAAGCCTGAAGGTTTCATTTTTTGACAATAAAACATGAGCTTTTCTTATCCACGTGTTATTCAAATAGAGCTCAAATTCCTAGCTGACAGAATGAAAGCTGAAGTCTTATCCTTAAGGACATTGAGGATTCCAATTAGAGTATGGTCATCTCCGGGACCAGTGAGTGAAGGAGAGATTGTGAAGCCAGTTTCATATGACCAGTGAGCAAAGGAGGAATAAGAGATTTTTAAAGATAAATCTAGTACTCAAAGAGCTATTATACACACAGTGATCAGATGCTGGCTGTTCTGGTCATCTAGTATGGAATCATGCGGAAACTTGGATTTTCAGGAAGTCATTAACTGTGTTAATTATGATGTATTGTAGAGGGTTTTAGTTTTCTGTATCTTTTCTGTACACTGTTTGTGTACATTTTCTGTTCTACTGCCTGTGGGCTTTTGCCTTATAATATATCTTCTTATTATTGATAAAAAAGAAATCCAGTCCCTGACCATCCTGATGAACAAGACTGTTCTTAGGGGCATCAAGATCAGCTTATTCCAAGTTAAAAGACTTTGTGAAAATTGTAATATAATGCACATTTATAGTAAGAAATATGAATTTACGGCATTGACTTATTTTCTTTGCTCCCTTCCACATACTGTTTTTCTATAATTAAAATTTTTCTTTTTTAATGATAAAAGAAATAATATTTTGCAATCAAAATTTCTTTATATTTCTGTGGGAGCTGACTTTATCATATGCGAATATGTCATCCTTGCTAGCAAATTCAAGGATTTGTGAGTGAATGAGTTACTTTCTTCTTGTTTCAATTATTGGTGACTGTTTATAGCATTACTTTAAGTTTTAACTTTACTTTTTAACATGGGTTACAGCTCCTGCTGCTTTTATGTCACCCATTGTTGCTCCACCTCATCCATCCTCTTCTACACCAGCTCATTTTGTTGACAAGCATAAACGTCCAAGTTTAATTCTCATTCTTGGTATTGGTGCTGGAATCCTGTTCATCATCATCATATCTCTGCTAATAGTTTGTTCATGTACATCTAGTCATGCAAAGAAGAGTGCAGCACCTTTGAAAGAACCTGGTGGTATGCATTTAAACTTTCAATTGCAATTTCAGAATACCTTTTTATGTTAAAAAATATGTTATTGGCATCCTTGCAATTAGATTTTTCTCTCTTTCTTTCCAGTTGTTTGATCCATTATTTGAGTCATCCAGAAGCAACATGAAGTGGAAACCTTATTGTTGTATCAATGTTATAAATTTTGTTAAATAGATTGTAAAGTTATGACAAACCTTATTGTCGTATCTATTTTATAAATTTTGTTAAATCGATTGTAAAGTTATGACCTTGGAAGATGTCCTCATCTAGAGCTGTTAGATGTTTATCTTTACATATTTTGGAAGCCTTTTTGTTAGATATTATTACCAGATTTCCTTCTATTTCCCTGTGAAGGAAACATCAGTTGGTTGGGTTGGCCTATATTTGCACTTAAAAACAAAGTAATGTCTTAAAGCCCTGATCTGATGTTGAACTGGTGATATGGAAAGCATCTTTCACAATGATTGGATAATTGCATGATCAGTTAAGTTTTTTGTGATGTGATAAATGCATCAAAGTTGTGAAAGAATAAAAAAATGGAAGAAAGAAAAATATTTCACTACAGTGTTGTTAACTAGATGTGGCCTAGGTGGTGAGGCTTGTTTTCAATGTGAACAAACCTGAAATTATCTCTTTTTTACCTTAAGTATACGTCACATTTCTCGGGAGGCCACCCCACTAGGTAAACTGATTCACAATGAAAATGTTATCGCTTAATATCTGTGGAGTTCATTCCTCATTTAGTAAGTAAACTTCATATGAATCTGTTTTTCACTTGGTTCTTTTTAGCTTTGACATTTCAGTTCTTTACCAAATTATGCACGGTTATATTTTGCAGTGAAACCAAGGCCTGCAGATGCAATTTCAGGAGGAGGATCTGTTCCCCACCCCAGCAGCACCCGATTTCTTACTTATGAGGAGCTTAAAGAAGCAACAAATAACTTTGAACCAGCTAGTATGCTCGGAGAGGGTGGTTTTGGCAGGGTTTTTAAAGGTGTTTTAGGTGATGGTACAGCTGTAGCTATCAAGAAGCTTAATAGCGGAGGACAACAAGGTAATAAAGAGTTCTTAGTTGAAGTGGAGATGCTTAGTAGGCTGCATCATCGTAATCTTGTAAAACTTGTGGGTTACTATGGCAATCGTGACTCTTCACACAACCTCCTTTGTTATGAGCTTGTCCCAAATGGAAACTTAGAGGCTTGGCTTCATGGTAATTTTCATTCTATCTTTATATTGAGGAATATTTTCTTTAGCTGCTTTTAGTGAAGATTTCCAAATCAATTGGGGTAGGGCATTTTTGTGGTTGTTTCTGTTGTGAACTCAGTAAAAAATGGTTTCTGTCATCCCAGGAAACATGGAAAGATATTTCGAGCTTTTAATATTAATTTTCTGTTTGTACATAGTATTAATAGTGATGCCATTTTCTCTATATTAAGGTCCCTTAGGAGTTAACTGCCCTTTGGATTGGGACACAAGAATGAAGATTGCACTTGATGCTGCTAGGGGTCTTGCTTACCTGCATGAGGATTCACAACCATGTGTTATCCACAGGGATTTCAAGGCATCCAATATACTACTTGAGAACAATTTTCATGCCAAAGTGGCTGATTTTGGCCTTGCCAAACAAGCACCAGAAGGGTGTACAAACCATTTGTCTACTCGTGTGATGGGCACATTCGGGTGAGTAACCACCCTCCCAAAGCATATATGCTTTAGTGTACAATACTTCAATTGGTATTTAAATTCAAGGCAAATTATTTTACAGATATGTAGCCCCTGAGTATGCTATGACTGGACATCTACTGGTAAAGAGTGATGTTTACAGCTATGGAGTTGTGCTTCTAGAATTGCTTACTGGAAGAAAGCCCGTGGATATGTCACAACCAACAGGCCAGGAGAACCTTGTAACTTGGGTTAGTACTTTCTGCTATTCATTCTACATTTAATTTTGAAAAACATCCATAAGTCGAAATTATTTCTCCCTAATGGGTGTTGGTTTCCATAAGTTTCTCAGCAGTTTTATGGAATCCTCTAACCCAGACACAGGTTTTGTTTTTCAGTCCTGAAGCTAATAGTAAGGGTGAACTTTATATATTTAATATATTCCTTAACATCTAGGGACTCTGGAAAGATAAGGATTAATCTTATAATTTTAATTTAGTTAAAAATAATATTGGAGAAAGGGTCATGTCCACGTTGAGGTCCCTTATTAAAATATTTTGTTCCTATATATTTATTTCTTTGGGACATCCCTTCTTTTTTTTTTTTTTAATAAGATTTTTTAAATAAAATTTATCTTGTTTGTGTGGGACCCAAAAGAGCTATGAGATAAGAGAGAATATGTACATGTGAAATAGAGAAAATATGGTTTTTTTTAGGACTCAAAAACAAAACTTGTGTCTGGGTTATACACAATAATTTCAGGTTGCATTGGTATTATACACATCTAATATTCTATTAAAGGAATTCATTGTGGCCAAAAGGTCGTGGGTTCAAGTCACGGGAACAGCCTCTCCGCTTGTGGTGGAAAGGCTGTGTATGTCAGACCCTCCTTGGACTCCGCACATTGGTGGGAGCATCGTGCACTGGGCTAACCTTTCTACATTTTCCCTTTTTTTTTGGGTTTTTCATTGCTACCTTTCTATGTTCTCATTGTGATGGACCTTTCTTTCCTTTCCAGCCCTTGAATTTCTCTCCTTATTCTTGCATTTCCATTATGTACCATTGAAGCAAACCAAATTAAAGGGCAAAATAGAAAATTTTAAATCAAATTAAATGTTCCCCTATTTTCTGGTTTTTTTTTCCTTTCCAATTAACTAAATTTCTTTATGAAGAAAGTAAATTTTATGAATTATTTTCCCCTAAAGTAGTAATTTTTTTATCAATATATCTGTTTCCAGTATGTGGAATCCATTAGAGAGGATGTCTGTTGATTTAAAATTTTACTGATTTTTAAATTTAATTTAATCAAAAATTTTATTTTCCCCTAAAGTAAAAATTGATCTTTTATCTGCAGGTTAAAATGCACTCGGAAACTTAGAATTTCTTTTTACACATAATAACACGTTTAGAAGAGAGAGATCACAATCTCACTTTCCTGTTCATCTTTGGTTAAAAAAACAACTATCTTACATAAAGAGAAAAATACAAGAAACCTCCATCTCTTGTTTATTTAAGGGGCACAGGTTATAAGCATCTTATCTACTCAAGGGGTGCAGCTGCATTGGTGGGACCTTTAGATTTTATAGATGGATTTTGGTTCAGTGTTATTCCCAGCAAAAGGCAATCCAGATTTCTCATCCCAGTATGGTACAGACAATCTGAATCCATTCTAACAGCATAGGTTAAAAGATATAAAAAAGGGTCCAGGAATGATATTGTAAATTCTGTTGTATTAAAAATTAATGATGAAACTAATACAACTTTGCTATGAATAATTTATATTCTTTACTGTTGTATTGTGCTCTCTGCCTTTCACTCTCACACTAAGGTGTACTACCTCTTCCTGCCCCAAAAATTGTCCCTATTAAAGTGTCTAATGGTCTAGCATCAATTGAAAGCCACTCGGCTTCCTCCTTTTGTCAAGTATGCCGGATATCTCTCACCGTGGCTTCTAAATCTGTCCCATACCTGCAAACATCATTACCCTATAATTTGAATCTTTATTCAAACAATTTCTCTTTCAAAGTCCTCAAATGTCAACTAGCTTTCAATTTTTCCAATAACATCCTGCACCTTTATATGTCATATTAGGCAAGTTGTCAAAACCTGGTTTTTAAGTGAAGTTTTACTTCATCCTGGATACACCATTATGCACATTCTTGCCGCATTAAGCAATTCTTATGCTTCTAGTCTTCATAGAGAGGGAGGGAATGCTGGAAGCCAATGTCAGGCTCCTCTCGTGGGATGATTTTACAGAAATCATAAAAATAAGAGGTCAATTATACCATTTTAGTATGATTAAAGCAATACGCTAAAACATATCCCTAACAATTTGTTTATTTCTTAGGGTATTGAATACAAAAACGAGAACAACGATGTCTCTTATCCCAATAAACATTGAATCAAAAACCTAATTGCATCCAAGGGATGTTTTTTATTCAATACCCCATTCAAATCACCAAAATTAGAAACCTTACTGTTAAATTAGAATGTGTATTGAGTACCACTTGCAAAATAAATTCAGAATCCTAATTGAATCAATTAGTGTCTAATTAGGATTGTAGTTTGATACACTATCAACATGTCAGGAAAATGATTTAACTTCCAAGTAAAAAACAACATATTATTTTTCATTTGTATAGAAATTTATCCACTACTGATAGTAAACTGTATTTTTAGCCTGTAGACACATCTGTTTTGGAGGGGCCTGACATCTCATTTGGAACCAATACATTAAACCTTGCATCCATCGATTGTAAACTGATTGATGCCATCAGACTCTAAACTTTTCTTTCTTGAAGTTGACGTGTCTTTGGTCAAAATATTTTTTGTTACAGATTTAACTGTGATTAACAGATAAAATTCTTTAACCTATGCCACATACACTTTATACCATCATGAAATCATTATATTTGGGCTTCTTCCTCTTCTGAATGGGTGGCAAGACCTGTGATTTACTCTTGTACAAATCCTACATTTTACCATCTCCTGACCAGATACTTTGTATTTTCCTTGTAGCCTTGTATATTCAGTTCCTTTCGTTCTTGATAGACATTAAAACTTGTTTGCTGCTTTCAGGCCCAGCCAATTCTTAGAGATAAGGATCGGTTAGAAGAGCTTGCTGATCCAAGGCTTGTAGACAAATATCCAAAGGATGACTTTGTGCGGGTCTGTACAATTGCAGCAGCTTGTGTTGCTCCTGAGGCAAACCAGCGCCCCACAATGGGGGAAGTGGTACAGTCCCTTAAAATGGTGCAACGCGTAACAGAGTATCAGGATTCCATGTCCACCGCCACCAACGTCAGGCCCAATCTCAGGCAGTCCTCCACTACCTATGAGTCAGATGGCACTTCATCAATGTTCTCTTCCGGTCAATTCTCTGGCTTAAGTGTTTTTGACAATGATACCATCTCCAGGACAGCAGTGTTTTCAGAAGATTTGCATGAAGGAAGATGAGAATTCTTGAGAATTTTCAGTTTAGTTTTCAATTTTCATGCAACCGTATTGTTGTTTATAGCATGTCGGTTTCCAAGTACGAGCAAGGAATAAGAGTTGGCCTTTTGAAAGTCAGGAAGGCCTTTGTTGAGATGAGCTTGGAAACTTAAGGAACCCCCCCAATTGTTGGTTCTTTTTACTCCTTTTTTATTTTACCCCTTACCCGTGTCTATCTCAAACGACTTAGTTTTTCCCCAGAATTGGTGGGTTCTTTGCATACCAGATAACATTGTAAATATTCTATGTAGCTTTGATTGGATTCGATATAAAGAGCTTCCTTCTTATTTTTTATTCTTTCTCATGTTCTTCCTGTCAAATATAAATTATGTTATGCCATTTTGTCCCCCTTTTGGCTTTTCTGAACAGTCTAAAGTGCCCTGATTTTGAATCACCATTGGGATTCTGGGTTCTGTTGGTAGTCATAACAGTATGGATGATGGCTTAGTTCAATTAGATGGTTCACAGGTTGGCATCTTTTTAGCTCTTAAACGGAATCAACAAACAGTAACCACTATTGCTAGTATTAATTTCATTCGAGAAATTTTGCTTCGAAAAGTCCATTTGGACTTCAAGAAACTCCAAGAAATTGCAGGATCCCCATGAGAGATTGGATACGGAAGTTTCATTTTGATACAAAGAAACTGCAAGAAAATATAAGAGTCTTGCATGCATATTGTTTGGATAAGTGGGATTGGCACGATTAAAAATCCAGAAAAATCCAGCTCTAGAACCGTTTGGAACTGAAAAGTTCTATAACATTAGAAATCCTTTTTTCTTATGATGTAATTTCTCGGTTTCCAAACGCAGGGTATGAAAAAAAAGCCTATTTTTATCCTATGGGGGATTGAAAGAAATTACGAGAAACGGGTTTCTTGTGACCTTTTTTTCTTCGTTTCCAAATGAACTTAAAACTTAGATCTGAAAAACCAATAAAAATTTTCAAGTCTGTTAGATTTTCATCAAGACCATTATTTACTTCGTGTAACTAACATGATCAAAAATAGAAATCCAACTCACCAAGCAGACAATGATGTAGAATTTTAGCGGAGAACAAGGCTTGATTGGTTTCACGTTAACTGGAATCTTCTGGATGTCAAAATTTTTTCCCTGACTTTACCTTCTTCTCATTATGGTGGGCCCACTCTCCATCACCGTTCAATTTCGCCCAGTCGTTGGCTAATTTTAATTTCCCATGGAAATAACTGCCATCGCTTGAAGAATTCTACAGATCAAGCGGCTGAAAGTTTATCAGCTGTTTCCTTGGAAAAGTCGTTATACACTTTACAAGAAAAATTTTAAAATAATTAATAAAGTCAAAATGGGACAAGAATTGAAGTAAGATCTCTCTCTCTCTTCTTACCAAAAAAAGAAGAAGTAAGATCTCTCTCTTTATCTATTAAGAACAGCGTGGGTGGCCCACAGCAAGCCCAGGTCATAGTAATTTGTATGTATATGTTCGTGTCGTAAAACAGGAACGAGTTCGGTTCTTCGTTGCAGATTCAAACTACAGATCTCAAAAATCGTGTTCTGCAGAGCTGTAAGAGTCCGTTGAGGACTGAAGAGAAAGAGAAAGAGAAAGAGAAAGAAGGGATCGTCTGAGAAGGAGATGGAAGGAAATAGGAGGGTGGGTGTCGCCATTGATTTCTCGCCATGCAGCAAGAAAGCCCTAAGATGGGCGGTGGACAACGTTGTCCGCAAAGGAGATCACCTCATCCTCGTTAACATTCGTCCCGAAGGTCACTATGAGGAGGGCGAGATGCAGCTCTGGGAAACCACCGGTTCCCGTAAGTTTCTTCCTTTGATTGATTTCTTCTCAATATTTCCTAACTGTTCATTTGGGTTTTGGTTTTAGGGGTTTCAGTTGGGAATTTCTTTCCTTTTTCCTGTTAATCGGATTTTTAGATTTTTTTTTTTTGATAAATGGGGATATTTTGGTTGGATTTTGATCTGAAAATTTCAGTCATTTAGAAACTTGAATTCATGATTTCCTGTTATTTCATCTCGTTGTGGCAACTGGCAGCTTTAATTCCTTTGATCGAGTTCTCGGATCCTGTTATAATGAGGAAATATGGGGTGAAGCCGGACGCAGAAACGCTGGACATAGTCAATTGTGCTGCAAGTGAGAAAGAGGTGGTTTATTATCTTGATCTTGACCCACCATTTCAAATTTGCTCTTAAAATCTTAAATTGTTAACAGAAGTTAAATCCTTGTGAGCAGATTGTGGTGGTTATGAAGATCTACTGGGGTGACCCCCGTGAAAAGATTTGCGAAGCCATTGATAACACACCCCTGAGCTGCCTTGTCATTGGAAACAGAGGACTTGGCACCATTAAGAGGTGCAGCACCCATCAAACCCCTCTCCTGCATGCTTAGCTGATTTGCTTATTTTTCAAAATTTCTGAATCAATTTGAGAAGTTGAGATTGATTTGATTATTCCATTTGTTTGATTCTTCAGGGTTTTGATGGGCAGTGTTAGCAACTATGTGGTGAACAATGCTTCTTGCCCTGTTACTGTTGTGAAGAGTGCTGATCATGAAGCCTAAGAGTCCCTGTTATCTGTAAACTCAGAATAAGTTTATTGTATTAACTGGCATGATTATGAGATGTGTTCAAAGCAGAAGTCTAATAGGGGGTTTGGAATGTTGTTGTTTTACTAAATAAATCTGATATTTTAGCTGTTTCTGAAGTTGTCTGCCATGTAAATTGATTTGAGATTTGGCTATGTATGGTATGAATTATGATATGAACCCAGTGTCTATGGAGGTCATTCTTCCTTGCTGTAGCCTCTTTGAATTCCTGGAAAACACTTGGGACTTGGGAGTTTTGCTGGTCTTCGTTTGCCACAAGCTGTTTCTTGCTCTATTTGAAAATGATAGATGGAGTTCCCTACTGTTAAATCAGTTGGGAATGTTGGACCCAGCTCCAGACATCTCAGCTCTTAAATAATCTTTTCCAAGGAGATTATATTGGTCAATTTGTCGTTATTATTACTATTATTGTTATTACATATTTGTTTTGTTATTATTAATGCCTCAATGGGTTGAAGACACAGAGATACCTCCATGGAACAAACCGTGTGCTACAATATAATATAAATTGTCAAGTATTTCAGATTTGATTTTTTAGGTTTACATCGATAATGCGAGAAACATTGTAGGACCTGTACTTACGTAACTCCAATCGATTATTCTTAAGAGGACATTTGGTGGGGATTGTAGTTTGGAATTTGAAAATCCAGATTTTTTGTTGTTGATTTTCAGAATCCAGAATCTTGTTTAGATATCATGGATTTCAGAATTTAGTTATGCAATTCCTGATTATTGAGATTTTGTGCAAGGCACCCAGAATCCAGGTAAAATGGATTTTGATTATAGGGTGGGTTATAGAATCAGATTCTTTAATCACCGACAATCTGAACCAAATGCTCCAATTGTATTCGAAAATCTGGTTTTGTTGAGGATCCAAAGTCTAAAATCCCACCAAACACCCCCTTAAGTTTTCCAAGTCTATTTTAACTGTCAAATTTCAAGGGTTGGGCTTCATTTTTCTTTCAAAAAATTTTTTTTTTATCTTTTCGAATTTATGTAATGAAGTTCCTAGTTTTCAGTTATACAACAAATTTTATTACATAAAAAATTTGTCCTACGGAGTAAGGGTTGTACTAGGATGGTTTCAATTCCCTGCTTGCATAGATTGGTTTAGTAGTTAAGATCCCAGGGTCAAATTGATATACACCTCCTGAGCGGGATGAAATCTTCTGCTAAAGTGATCCTGCCGCAGACCATGCAGCGTCTCACAACTGCTACCTTTTTCATATTTTTAAATGTAAAATGTCACTTTAATTGACATTCCATGTTGGAAAATGTGAAATGTCCAGCAGCCGTGAGATGCTGCACGCGGCACCATCCCACGGATGGTGTAAGGTCTACCGCAAGATACCTGCGATTTCAACCCCTCTTGGGCCAAACTAAAACAATCTCATAATGATCTTAAACATGGAGTTAGGCTTGAAATCACATTAACAGCTTATATGTATAAATCATTATGTTTTCTTTTGCTTATTTCTGAGATTACACTTGCTAAATGAATGCTCACAACTTAACCATATCCAACAAGGAGAAAATAGCAACTATAACCAGAAACCCTAAAACAATGCTAAAACAATGGCCAGATAATTTAGACAATCCCCCTTTGTATGGATAACCAACCAAACCACCCCTCCAAACGTACACCCCTCTTTTCTATCTTCCCATTCCCTTTAAATTCTCTCTGCTCTTCTCTTCCGTTTCTTCCTCTCTATGGGTTTGCTTCTTTCTGCCTTCTCTCCTCCAAGAAATCATGGAGACTTACAGTCATGGACTTCTCATCATCTCTCTCATCTTATTCTATTCTGCAGAGGCCCTATGTGTGCCTCGCAACTTCACCGACCCCCCCAGTAGTGACTCCTCGTCTTCAATGGCACTGCCACCAGACTCATCATCCTCATCTCCAGACTCTCAACCTCAATCATCCATGCCTCCGGCCTCACCCCCACTGTCTCAACAAGCTTTATACCAGGTACCAATCTCACCTCAGATGTCAAAACCAGAAGAATCCCCGTCTCCAGACTCATCTGCTGCATCTGATCAACCGGAATCATCATCATTATCTTCCCCTCCACCGTCTAAGTCAGAGTCAGACACATCTCCACCCTCACCTCCATTAATGTCTGGACCAGGCTCAGACCCAGACCCAGACTCAGACTCAGACTCAGACTCATCTCCATCATCTCAAGAAGAAGAGTCTTCTCCTCCTCCTCTAGAGTACTCTACACCGGAGGAATCAAATCACTTCGGTCCACCCATTCGCTTACCATTTGGTCTTCACCTGAAATCATCATTAACACACCATTCTGTCATTAAGAATATCTGTATGAAGACCGACTACCCTTCTCTCTGCATCTCCTCCATCACCCCCTTCTTAACTGGTAAGGTGGATCCTATGACAGTTCTTAGAATGGCTATCAAGACTTGCTCTCAAACCTCACAAATAGCGTTCGCCGTGGCTACTAATATGGCCAAGAACCCTGGTCTCCACCCCATGACCGCGTCGTACGTTGATCAATGCAAGGATAGCTATACAGACGCCATGGACAACCTTCGTGCTGCCATCGAAGCGCTTGTAACCCATGATATTGGGACACTTATGAGTATGCTTAGTGCGGCCATGACCGACTTCGGGACTTGTGGAGAAGGATTTGCTGAGACTCCAGGAGCGAATTCACCCATGGCGGCCTACGTTGAAATGCTCAGGAAGCTGGCTAGCAACTGTCTTGCCATTGCTTCCTTGATCAAATAAATTTCTTCTACCAGTTGAATGGGTTATACGTTGGGATCCTTTCAATCCCATATCTCTTTTCTTCATATAAGTCATCTCTTTGTATCTTACAGAGCAGCAGTAAACTTGTATAGAAAGGATATAGGGTAGTACTTGCGAAATAACTGAAGCTTTTGACAGCTTCTGAGACTCATTTTTATAGATGTTTAAGTGGATTGCCTTACTCTTATTTCATTGTTTCAAACATGGAGATCTCAATGGTCAAATCAAAACACACATGATGCATCACAACCATCTAATCTGTAGAGTTCTTGGCTGATCAACATTTTCTGCTAGTCTGTTGCTTGACCAGAATTTTCTGCAGATTGACCCCCATGTTCTCCAGTCTTCAATTATTCAACTGAAAAAGGAGGGAAAAGTCAACAATCGAAATAAAATACTGGTATTTCTGATTCTCTTGGAATAGATCCTCTTCTTCGTGATTACTAATTATGGGCCCTCCAAATATTGACCCTTCTCACTTTAGGCTGTGTTCTCTCTATTTTTTTTTTTTTTTGATAAAAGGCCAGCCTACGCTCTTTCATTAATCAAAATGAAGCTTACACTAGTAACGGCCAAAGTTGAGAAGATATACAACCAACATAAAATAAGATACATAAAAATATGGCATTCAGGTTCCTAACCAAACCTGAAACAAAGCTACATAAGAAGATCAGACCAATGGCCGAAGCCATCACAACCAATGGAAATCCATCGGTAATGTCTGAAGGGTCCGTATGAAGACGGATTAAAAGTCCCACTAATGGGGAATTTAGCATTAGTGTCGATGACACGATACGAAGTGGGCAAGTATAGGAAACTCAATACTGTCCCAAGCAAAGAGTTGTAGCAGTTGCAGGTTAGGGAAGGCTCCACAGGGCCAATCTTCGAATATCACCAAAGAGAGCATACGACACCGGCCAAAAGCATAGATCAACATCAAAACCACGCACCTAACAAAGAAGTGCAGCTGGATCAAAACAACCATCTCATCGTGCTTGGCAGTGACCTCAAACTGGCCATTTGAGAGGGGCCAACCGCCCATCAACACAAAAAACCCCCAAGGAGGGCAATAGAGTAGCTTGCTATAATAGTCAGTCCACCAAGGACCAACCAGACGCAAGCCACCGCCAACGTCCTCATCAGTTGCATCGTCGACATTGCCATCCTCAGTAGGCCCTTCCATGGATACTTGTTGCCTCACACAAGGCAAAGAGGGCTTTTTGCTCCCTTGAACCCATTGGTCAAAAAACTTGAAATATAGATGTTGCTCATGCTCTCTTGCCGGCCGACGGCCTCCTGACGATGAAGAAAACCTGGCGTATAGAGATCGCTTCCACGAAACCCTTGTTTCCGCATACCCAATCAAGAGAAAATCTATGAATTATACTTGATTTGAGGAGAAAGGCAAAGAAGCTTTAAAAGAAAAAATTTTTGAAGAGAAGAGAAATGATGGTATTCTTTCCTTTTCCGGTGTTTGGATGATATTGGAAATAAAAAAAAAGAAAAGAAAGAAAAACATATATTAATAAGATGATGGGTGGGGAGTGGTAGTGGTGGTGGATGGTGGGGCGGTTGTGGTGGTGGGTGGTGGGCGGTAGTGGTGTGATGGTGGTGGGGTGGTAGCGGTGGTTGTGGAGGGGTAGTGGGAGTGGTGATGGTGCGTGGTAGTGGGATAGGATGGGTGGTGTTAATAGCAATTACCTTATTTAGAGAGAATTTTTTGGCTTGAAAGAAAGAAGAAGAGAAATTTTTTTGATATTCTAAAATACTTTCTTCTATTCCAACCAAACGAGAGAAAATAAATGTAACGACTTTCATGTGTGCCTAAGATCAAATGAATGAGTTTTGGTTGATACGCTGGTGTTTGGTTAATTAGAAGTGAGAAGTTCTCCCAAAATCAGATGATAAAAGTTATGATCCACTGAAATCACTCTTTAACTGATTTTGGGATTTTTGAAAGTAATTAAGTATAAACTTTTTCTAGCACTGAACTTTTATTTTTGTGGTGGCAAACTTGTATGCAGATAATAAAGTTGATCAAAATTCATTATTTTCTATATTTATCAAATATATTTCGTGCATAACAACTCATTTGTTTTTGTGTCAACCAAAACACTAGTAAATTTCCTAAGCTATAGTTTTCCAATGAAATCAAGGAACTCATTTTAGGAGTTTGTGATCCAAAATGAAAGCCAAATGAGGCATAATAGAATTTTGAAAATGAAAAAAACTTTAAGATAATTTTTATTATATTTTCTTTTTAAAGCACTTAGTTATTTATTTTTATTATTCTACCATAAAAGTAGTGGCCAATGGTCTTGTGGGTTACTCTCATGTGGTTTTGAGGGTTGGAAGTCTTACGATCAAATCCAAATGTATGAAGGTAGTAGTCAAGAGATTGGATCCCTCACCTGCAAGGTTCATTGCACTTTCATGACATTTTGCAGCGGCTGGTACCCCTTTCCTTTTAAAACTACATAAAACAAATAAATAAATAAAACTACTTATTTTTACCAAAAGGTCAAAAAGGAAAAAATTCCATAAAATACTCCAACATGCCCTAGATTTTATGTCAAGACAAGGAATACAGCTCAGAAGAATAAGATACCGGATGGGCCCCTTTCTAAATTTCCCAGGTTTTTTAATATATATATAAAAAGATATAATAAAAGGAAATATTGGTTTTAAGTGATATGTTTCAAAATAATTGAGATTCAATCACATTTATTGGTAATTAAAATTAATGATACTTTTAAATAATTAAAAATCAGTATCATTTTAGTGTTCAACATCACAAACATATGGATGATACTGATTCTTAATTATTTTAAATAATAGCACATTGTTACCATTACCAAGAATTATTTTTAAAAATATCACCTAAAACCAATTTCCCTGTATAAAAGTGGACTGTCAACTTCACGCAGTTCAACTGCCTAACATAAACAGGGTGTGCGCGGTGACTTAACCTACGCACATATCTGCAGCGCTCCGTATGAAGTAGAGGAAATAAAGGTAGAGGGGGGAAATAAAAAGACGAGTTGCTAGAAGAGAGAGAAATAGGGGTGGAGATAGAGAGAGAAAGAGGAGAGAGAGAGAGAGAGATGGGTAACTGGGGTTGTGACCGCAACAACATTGGAGACAAGGTTATACCACAACAAAAACACAGGTGTGTTGGAATAAGAACGATGGAGGAGATTGAGATTAAGCGTCTCCTTTATCCTTTCTCTTCTCATCATGACCCGATAACCCTAACCCTAACCCTAACTCAAACTCCCCCGACTTTCTCGATCCATCCGCACCAGAACAACATCAATCAAAGAAAAAGGCCCCGACTCTTCTTCACCTCTTCCGCCCATATCTATAATACCCCCAATAAAACGTCGCTCTCTCACCTTCGCTTTACCTCTCCTTATTTTTTGCCTCTTCTTTCTGCACCTGTTCGGCTTTTGTTGACGGCGACTTAGGGTTTCCTCGTTTCCATCGTTCATGACAAGGTAAGCCTTCGATGTTCTTCTCGTTTCGAGTTTTTTTGCTGATTTCAGGTTGTTTTCGCTTGTTGTTGGTACCATGATTTGATTTCTGTCTGTGCTGTTCTCCGTGGATTTTCGATGTAGTTATCGACTTGTCGCATCTTTTATTGTCGGCGATCATCGGTGTTGTTTGGGCTTCTTTTTTTTCTTTTCTTTCACCTCGTATTTCTATTATGTAGATCTGGTTGTCTGGTTCTTTTGCTTTATATATATATATTTGATTGGTTGATTTTGGTTTAGGGTTTTTCTTGACTTGTTTCGTCTCTAGGTTTGTTCTTATTAGTGGTCGATTTTGATTGCTTTATTTTCAAACTGAGTTCTTGTTCTCCAATGATGGTTGATGCTGTTAGTAAATTTCTTCTCTTTTGGTTTGTATGTCGATTGCGGAAAGGGAGTTCTTTGCTCCTTTTTCATTTATTTCTCTGGGATTTTGTTTGGGTTTCTCTGTCTATTTGGTGCTTTTCTGTCTGAGTCGTTTATTTCCTATGTAGATTTTCTGCATTGCATTGTTTCCCTCTGCTGAAAAATTTTGAATTTCTGTTTTACAATTTCTTATTTGTTCATTTACATCACCATCTGTGTTGATTTTATCCCTCTCATCTGGATGAGCAACTTACAATGTTTGATAATAATGGATTTTGTTTGTGTGTTTAACATTTTTTGGGACCAAATTCGGGTATTGACGTGTTATTTGCGTTAAGCTGCTGTTTTTCATGATTGTGTAATCAAAACTTGAGAAGGTCTCTATGGAGATATATGTTTGTAAAATGTCGTATTTGCTTATGTGTTTTGCCATTGTTTCAGTATTCCAGCTAAGCTTTTATCCAAGCAGTTGGTACTAACACTGGCTAAGGGATTTGATTAACTTCAATGCTTACGGTTAAACTTTCCTTCTTGATTTATTCCAAACTTACTGTTCTGCAGCCTTTTTTAGGTTCACTTTGCTCGTGATCTGAGAAGCTGCAATACCCCTAGACCAGTGGTGTAACTCTTCCCCCATGGAAGGGCTTGGTGGTTCTGGTTTCAGTGCTGTAGGCAGCACTGCGAAGAAGAAAAGGAGCCAGACCTCTCGGCGTCCTCGTCCTGATTCTCAGATGTTTCCTGAGAGTCGTGATATTTCATCCATGTCATCCACACCACCTTCAGACGGTGTGAGCAAGGTCTCCAGTGATGAGAATATTGGTCAAGATAGCAGTTCTCGCAGGAAGGAATTCAATTTGAACCAATGTGCTTTGAGGCCTTCATCTTCTAAGAGAGCTGAAGGTGAAAGTTCACATAAAAAGATTAAGAGAGATGATGTAAAATTTGGAGAATCCAACATTGTTCATGACAATGGTGGTTTCCGAGGCAGTAGTGAGCATGGACGAAGTGGATCAGATTTCAGACGGTCTAGTGAAGGTGTCCTTGCTCCAGCTAATTGGAAAAGCATGAATAAGGTGAAGGAAAGTGTTGCACTACACTCAAGGGCCTTTGATAGCCACACAGGTGGTGCAAGGATTGGGGAAAGTCAGCATTTGGGATATTCTTCAATGGTTTCAGATGGACTAGGAAATGAGAATAGGCTAAAAAAGGTGAAGCTAAAGGTTGGTGGTGTCACTCGTACGATTCATGCTAAAACGTCAGCAGATGGTGCCTCTGGTGGTGGTGGTTCTACAAAGTCTTCTCGCTCTTCAGATGCACCTCGGCCACGGCAGAAACTGATTCTTCAGGTAGTTTAACATCATTTTTCTTTTTTCTTATTAAGCTGGATTTGACTATAATGAAAATACTGGTATCCATTTGAGCCAAATCTTTATTTATCATCCTCTCCTTCAAAAGAGGTCAGGTTCCTTATATTACGGCAATGATTCTGTCATCTTTATTTAGACTGAGTTCATTTTGGATGGGGCATAGAGTGGGGGAACTCATAGAGGACATTATCCGACTATTAAAAGCCCATTGACTTGATTCAATGTAGTGGTATCCAATCTGTGCTCAATGTAATGTTACTCATCGAATGGCAGATTAATGAATTCTTACATCACTTTTCAGGAAAGAATCCTAAAGTGCCAGGGCTTGAAATATGACCTCATTAATTGTGGTTAATAGGTATTAAATTAAGGTTTAAAAAGTTATGGAAATGTTCTATTTGATGGTCCAGGATTATTCAGAGGATGATGACTCTCCTCCGGATAACAACAATAGTTTACGAGGAGTCCCGTGGAAGGACTTCTCCAGAGGTGGTTTCGGTGTCGGGCAGAAGGAGGATTCTTCAAGGGCAAAGATGTCTGAAGAGAGTGTCTCTGCAAAGCAGGCAGACAAGTCTGAGCCAGTTCGTAAGAGCAAGCGGGTCCCCAAGAGACGCGTGTTGGATGGGGCATCAGATGAAGGTGATGAAGATGAAGAGATCCGTTACCTTGAGAGACTCAAAAGTTCAAAGGCTGCTGCAGATAATGGTACTGAATATGAAGATGATGATGAAGGAAGCAAGAAACACCGAAAGATTTCACGGGTGTCAAAGAATAAGTCAGTTGATGGTGGATTCAATGAAGGTGTAGAAGATTATGGTTCGTCAAGGCTGGCAAAAGAGAGTAAAAAGAAGTCCAGACCAGAGCGAACATCTGAGGACACGGATTATGTGGAGGAGGAAGATCTAGCCTCAGATGGTGAAGCTGAAACTAAGAGGAAGAAGGCTAGAAAGGAATTGTCCGATCCATTGGTGGAAGTTAAGAAGGAGATGACACTTACAACACGCCAACGTGCACTTCAGTCGGGAAAAGATGCTTCTTCAGGCCCTGGTGCAAGTCTAATTGAATTCCCAGACGGGTTACCTCCTGCTCCACCTAGAAGTGAGCATTCTGTGTTGTCATGTTAGAATATTTATTTGTCACTTGTTTTGAAGTTATTCATTACTGATGGTAGAGGTTGATGACAGAGCAAAAGGAGAAACTCTCTGAAGTGGAGCAGCAACTGAAGAAAGCTGAGGCTGCTCAAAGACGTAGAATGCAAGTTGAGAAAGCTGCTAAGGAGTCCCAGGTCTCTCTCTCTCTCTCATGCATCCCTCTCCCACCCTTTATCATTAACCAATGTGGAATATATTGATTAAATCTTTGATGGGTAACTAATCTTTTCCTGTTTTAATTCATATAGGCTGAGGCAATTAGGAAAATTCTTGGCCAAGATTCCAGTAGAAAGAAGCGGGAAGATAAGATGAAGAAGCGTCGGGAAGAACTGGCACAGGTACTAAGAAGAGAAGATTTTTTATTTGTTTGGTCTCTATTTCGTAATCCTGTTATTGAGCAGTTCACTGGATTTGGAATGAACGTTTTTTAACATAGGAGAAGGCTGCCACTGCAATGTCCCTTGCATCAAACACTGTCAGATGGGTTATGGGTCCAAATGGGACAACAGTTATGTTCCCCAAAGATGCAGGACTCCCCAGTATATTTGATCCCAAGCCCTGCAGGTACTAATCCATTTTTTTCATTTTCATGTCCAATAAATTTTGAGTTTACAGTGTTTGTCACCCAAATGGATCATGTATGCATTGCACTTCTCATTTTGGGGGATCATGGCCACTAATGCATGGAAATGTATGCTTGTTTTGCTGATTTCTTTTTCAGCTATCCTCCTCCCCGTGAAAAATGTGCGGGTCCTTCTTGCACAAATGCATACAAGTATCGGGATTCCAAGTCAAATCTACCACTGTGCAGTCTCCAGTGCTACAAGGCGGTACGGGAGAAAACGCAAGCTGTAACTACCTGTTGATATAACCAACCCAACCTGTGGCACGACTCATAGCGTGCGGGTAATCATGCACTTGTTTTATCATTTCGTGTAATTAAATCGTGGTGGAGGGACAAGATTTTTTGTTTTTTTTTTCTTTTTTCCTTTCTGTTTTCTCCCCGCGTTTTTTGGAGGTTTATGTAGGGTTAATCATACATGATATGAAATAGAGCTGAAACACCCCTTACGTTTATTTTTTTTATGTAATGATTTTCTTTATGTAATGCAAGTTCCCAAGCTGAGAATAACCGTTTTCTATCGTGCTTTGATGTTCGGGGCAGTCCTTTTGACTCTGGAAGAGGCTTTTGCAATACCACACATCAGGTCTGAGTTAAATCCTTTAGATTTTGTCTCTTTTAAGGTCTCTGTCAATGGAACCTCTGGGTGTTTTTGTTCACAAGACTGTTGCATCTCGGACTTGGTCAATAATTGTCTTGAAAATGTCTTCCTGTTTACAATAATAGAGGGGACTATTGCTGGACAACCGAAGGCCAAGCTCTCTAAGTGGCCTTTCACTGTATCACTTTTTAATGTGGTTTAATATTCTTCTTGTGTTTTTTCACCTGCCCAAGCACGCTTAAACCTCAAGCTTGGATTTGTGGAAAATGGGAATCGATTTCGAAGTTCTACAGAGAAAGAGAAACGAACACTGATTCAACGTTAGGGTCGCTTATTGGGTCGGGCCAACACGGGCATGGCATGGCACGGCCTGTGGCCCCTAGTGGGCAGTGCCGTGCCTATGGTATTAGGTATTTGGCACGTCACGGTACGGCTCGTCAGGCATAATGTTCCGGCGGGTCGTGACCCACGAAGTACGCAAGCGATACAACACGCTTTAAGCCTGTCAAACAATACTGGCCCATATGCTGGTTCGCGGGCTTGTGTTAAAAAGAATGGGGTTTTTGTCTTTTTTGAGGTTTTTTATCTTTTTATTTTTACAATTATGGGAAAAATTGTATCTCAATATATAATATATGTAAAAAATGTGTGTAAATAATAAATATATATTTTTTAGAATTTTTGATTATTTGTTTATTTTTTCCTTTTTATTTTATTTTTTAAAGCATTTATTATGCGGCCTGCACAGCCCAACCTTAGTCATGCCTGGGTTTTCGATGACAGGCCAAGCACGGGCTAATTGTACTGTGTCATGCTAGACCGGCTGTTAAGCAACCTTATTCAACGTCATGCTTGGTCACGCCTGTAACATTATAGCATTAGGAGCAGGTGTGAACAATGGGATGATATCGTCTACCGCGGGCATGCATCCTCTACAGCGGGGGCTGTAAACAGCCCCTCACATTCCGTGTGGGCCCCACCATTCATTTGGGGGGCCCCACACCATTCATGTGAGGGGCTGTTTACAGCGGGGGCTGTAGACGATGCCCACTCGTCTACCGCATATGCATGCGGCGGACGATACCGCCCCCTCACAAAAAAAAAAGCGTTCGTTTTTTTTTTTTTTCACAAAAATTTTTTTGAAAAATGTGAACCGTGAGATGGAGCCATCTCACGGTTCACATTTGGGCGGTATGTGAACAATATAAAACATTTCTTGGTCCCCCTCCCTGCTTACATTTAGTAGACTTTTGACGAATTGTGGTACTGTAAGACGAAGAGACGAATAATATTTTAATAACGACGATGGAAAATTGATATAAAATTTCAAAATGCGAAGGCCATTTATTTGAGTTTATGATGACTTCTTGCTTTGATAAGAGAAGACGATGAAAACACGGAGGATACGCCCAAGTAGAAGCCAAAAACTATATTTTTTCAACTTATGGTTAATTACAAGTCACATAATGGGAGTAGTCTCCATCAACATATTTGTAACTTTCACCGTCTGAATTAAATATCCCATTAATAGACTTATAAATCTTATCATCTATCTCCCATTAATATTATCTATATCCATTAATAGACTTGTAAATCATATCATTTGATTTAGTTTCTCATCAATGAAATTGTAATTTCCAACAACGGATTTGTAATTCTTCGTTAATGGACTTTTAATCCATTAACAGGATTAAATGGTCTATATTTTCTCATTTTTGGACTCATTTGGTCATTTTGCAATGTTACGGAACTTTCTTCGTCTAACTCTATGTACGACAAAGTCAAACCTTACAATAAAATTTCTTCATGACCTCTTATAATATAATATGACCCTAAAGGGCTGGCGAGTGTGATATTATCATTTATTTTTTACCCTAAAGAGCTGGCGAGTGTGATATTATCATTTATTTTTTTAAGCAAGTCAACTTGATGATTAAATTATCAGTAAAATCCTTGTGCGACGCATGAACAGCAAGGAATCTTTCGCTCAGTCAAGGCTTTAAGCAGCAAGATCTCAGCTGTTCCTACTTCTTGCCTGCCCTTTCATGAATCCTTCGATCTCGACGCAATGAGTTACGAGAAAGTTTCTGAAGAGCCGCACCGTCCACCAGGTGACCTTTTTCCCCCTCTCCATTACCAGAATTTAGATCACTGGTATGTACTTGATTTTTTATGCTCTCATTCCAATTATGTTGGTTTCTGAAGTGTAAATAAAGATGGATATTAGCCGTACTTCTAAGAACAAACTTAAAATGATCAATTCACCAGATAAAGAAGGCAGTATCATTTGGGATGAGACATGAAATAGGTCACTTTCTTTAAAGGCGATTCAGACCAACCGGAAAGAACATGCAGTCCCCGAACTCCTGTCTTTCACCTAGCTAGGATACAACCAAAGTTCTGCGTTTCGGTGCCGGTAGGCGTGCCGCCGAAACGGCGGAAAATTAAAAAGGCAAAAATCGGGTTTTTTTTTTTTTTTGTGCCTGTGAAAATTTCGTTGGCACGCCGCTCCATTTCATCGGCACGCTATTCTGTTTCACATATAAAAAATAATTTTTTTCTGTTTCGTCCGTTCCGGTGACAAATCGTCGAAATTTCAGTGAGTCGGTGGCGATGCACCCAAAACGAAATTTCGGCGGCACGCCACAGTGTGCCGCCGAAATTGTAAACCTTGGATACAACAACCTAGAAACCACTCCATATGTTCTTAAACTTTCGGCACCTAGTTTGAGAACGAGTACAGAAAACAGAGCCAGTTGCTTTGCTCATTTTAGTTTTAAAAAAAAGCAATTGAAATCCTATGGAGCCTCTGTCTACAATGTTATTTACAGCCCATTTTATCTAATGTTATCAATGTGAAACGTGCGGATGGATGATCCTTTTTTAATAGGGGCCCATATTCCAAAACATATCCCATCCGGTGGTTTCATAGTACCATTGGGTTCTCGCTCTAGAGGAAATGCATTCCCTCTATAGGATCATGTCACAAAAAACTGCTTAAATGGTATAACTGTAAATTTTTAAACAATCCTGTGAAAAGCTGTAATTAAGGTTGTAGACAGAGCCTCCAGAGAATGCAAACTGCACATCAGATACCGTGGTTAAGTCACCCTATTAATAAATTAAGAGTTTTTATTAAAATTTATCTTGAAGTGTGTATCTCCTTACCCTCCACCAGCACAACCTCCGTATCCACCACCTGATGGGTGCCCTCCGCCGCCTGCACCTGGATATCAGGACTATTTCAATGAGGGTTACCATTCCCCGCCTCCACCTCCACCTCCATCCCAATCCCAGCAATACGGATCCCAAGGGGCCAATGGTTGCCTCTCCGGCCTACAGGATTGTTGCTCCTGCGTACTTGCCTGGTATAAGATCTTCATCATTGCAGTTTAATTTTCTTCTTCTCCTACCTACTGTAAAGACCTTTTCAATAGATTAAAAAACTGATACATGACTTGTTTCTTTTCACCTTTTCAGGTGCGCCGGACTTACTTGTTGCTTCTGCTTCCTATGTGTGCTGTGATGTGTTGGTTTCTCTATCCGTTTTGTTATAACTATTCTACATGTTCTTCCTGCACGAAATTTGTAAAACTTTTAATTTTGGATCTATTGTTCGCATATGGGGCTCTGTCCCATGCTATGAAAACCAGTGAATGACTCTTTTTTTTATTTATTTTTATGTTAGAAGGCATGGACTTGTGGTTCAATGTTCTCACTTTTTATGTGCCAGTCGACAACTACAAAGTTGTAATACCTTGACAGGTTTGGTTCTGGCTTGCTTCCATACATTCCCAGAGCTACACACTATTTTGGAACATGGTTTTGGTTCTTATTGGTTCTATGTCTTGATCTAGACCTGTAAACATCCAAAACTGACCGTGGAAAAATGGGTTTAAAGGGATATTTTTTGAAAATGATTCAGATTCAACCATCCAATTCTACATAATTAGAAAATAATAATACTTTTTTTAAATAATCGTGAACGAGTGTGGTTTTACTTTGAAGGGAGTGTTCGTTCCAAAATCAACCTTTAAAAGGTGTTTTCTCTGTGAACGGAGATTTTACTTGGAACCCTGGACTTGGGGAGAAAAGAAATTGCTAAAATTTTCTTTTTTTTGTTTGGTTTAGATGAAGGAAAATGAGATTTTCGTTCCATCTTTTTCTCCAATGTAAAAAATTCTCTCCAATAAAATAGGAATTTTAAAAGAAAAGCAAATTTACCATCACTTATCACTTATCACTATTCACACCACCCACCCATCCCACTACTAGCACCATCCACCACCACCACAACCCACCACCCACCATCACCCACCACCACCACCACCACCCACCAGCCGCCACCATCTCCCACCACCACCACTACTAGCCGCCGCCACCAAAACCCACCAACACCACCACCGACTGCCGCCCGCCACCACCACCCATCGTCACCCAATACCACCGCCCACCACTCCAATCCATCATTTTATTAAAATATATATTTCTTTTCTTCTCATTTCTCATCTCATCCAAACATCAGAAAAGGAAAGAAAATCAGTATTTTTCTTTTCTTTCTTTTCTCGCTAAATCCAAGGCTCCAAACACAACCTAAAGACTTGTAAACCACTTATTGAAAAGGGGAAATTAACTTTTAGTGATACTTTTCAACATAATTAATATTCAGTCAGCAAAATTTTGATTTTTAGTGACATTTAAACGTTACCAATAAATTCTTCCAAAAATGCCCTTATACAACTCACTCCCAATACTTGTACAAGCAATAAATTTGACTTGTACAAATAATAAAACGACTTGTACCTTGAGTGAATGACTTGTACAAGCCATTTGGATGAGTGATGTAAGGGCATTCTTGGAATAGTTGATTTGTAACATTTGGATGAGTGATGTAAGGGCATTCTTGGAATAGTTGATTTGTAACAGTAAAATACCAAAAATGTCATCAAAAATTAATTATGTTGATAAAGGTTCACTAAAAATTAAAACTCAAAACTCTTCTGACTGAATCTTAAATATGTTTAAAAAGTATCTCTAAAAATTAATTTTCCCTAATGAAAATCTACAAATTTGGACATTTTGGGAAGAAACTCTGGGAACAGTAAAATAACACTCAACAGTGATCGTCATATCATCATCTGCAACCCCCCCCCCCCCCCCCCCCCCCCCCCCCCCCAATTATCTTGAATTGGCTTCAGACATATTTCTTCGACAGATTCTTTGTTTAGTGTGTCAAAGTTATCGCTTGTCGTCTGAAAATTTACTTAACGGGCTCAATTTTCTCTCTTATCCTGTTGATGATCAACTGTATGCATGAATATGTAAGCAAATTCATGACTTTCAAACTTACGAAAATACATTTCAACTTATCCTTCATATATAATGACTTGCACGCGAAATTTGAATTATAACCATTTGGACTAACTAAATCAAAGGCGGCTTGCCCACCATTCTCAAAAGAATTAAAGTAGGAGAACTATAAACTGAAGACTAATTCTTGGGCTAATTTAGCTTGAATGTGTCAAATTATCCTCTTAAAGTTAGTATCATTGTTTACATTTTCTGATATGTGAACAGACACAATAAGCCATCAACATGGAAATTCATATTTAAAACTCCGTCAAATAAATCATCTTCCTTGCATGATACTGAAGGACATCTGGTTCACTGAAATGGGATATTTAGAAGATGAGGCCGTATTAGAGGTTTCAAACCCATTGCTCCCAGCTTCCCCACCCTTGATGTTTATATATGGAGGCTGAGATGGGGGAGGGAGATTCCTGCCTGTGCTGATCAGCATCTCCACCACCTTCCACATCGGCGGCCGTAGATTCGGAGACGCTTGTGTGCAAAGGAGTCCTACATGGAACACCTTAAGAACTTGTTCTTCTGAACATTGGCCTTTAAGGTCAGGATCAAGCATCTCAATAATAGTCTTTGAAGTGTAGTGTCTCCATATCTGTTACAAGCAAACAAACCAAAGTGTAAGAGCAATATCCCCTGAGAAAATTTTTCAATTTCAAGAGTATTATGGTTTGAATTGGACTTGAAGACACCAACAAAGAAACAGAAATGGAACAAAGGAGAAAAAAATATACAACCTTTGATATAAGGGAGTGATATTCAGAGGATGTTGAAATGGGACTTGTATTTTTAAGGCCTGTGAGAATTTCAAGGACAAGCACACCATAGCTGTAGATATCTACCTTCTCTGTCAACTGCCCATGCACAATATATTCAGGAGCCATGTAGCCTCTGAAAGAATGATGCCCAATTAAACACAACTTTATGAAGCAGTCTATTTATTGATATCAATGGCATTGTTTTATCATTACTGTGTATCAATAGAGGATAAGTTCTTACATTGTTCCTGCTATACCAGTGCTGAGATGACTCTGACCTTCACCAAAATACCTTGCCAGCCCAAAATCTGCTATCTTGGGTTTGAATCTTTCATCTAGAAGTACATTACTAGCTTTTATATCTCTATGGATGATCCTGACCTCGGAAGCTTGATGGAGGTAAGTTAGCCCCTCTGCTGTTCCAACAATGATATCAAATCTACTCCCCCAATCCAAGTGTTTCTTCCTGAATGAATCTGAGAGCATAATTAGAGGGGTGAATAGAGAATAATTTTATAATTGAAATTGTTCAGGAATTAAGAAAGCTAAATTCAATAAAAAGTTATGTTTACCAAATAAGAACTTGTCCAGGCTAGTGTTTCGAAGATATTCATAAACCAGGAGGCTCTCAGGACCTTCGACACTGCAACCAAATAGTTTGACAAGGTTTTTATGTTGAACCCTGCTGATGAGATTGACTTCATTGAAGAACTGCCCTAACCATTGTGTCGTATTGATGAAAAGCCTCTTCACCGCAATCTCCCGCCCGTCCGGTAGAATTCCCTGGCATTGGAGAATGGAGATTTGAGTTAATTCAAAATTCATCTTTCAGTACTTTTGGCTATTTCAATCTAGGAGAGGTAGCTAGCTGTCTCAGTTTACCTTATAAACAGTACCATAACCTCCCTGGCCAATTTTGTTACTTGGATCAAAGTTGTTTGTAGCATCTCTCAGAACATCATACCCGAAATTCAGACGGGATTCGGAAATTGATCTCATGGTTTCTGAATAACCCTCCACATCTGCAACATAGATCTACAATGTTATCTCTTTACAGAATCTTGTTCTTTCTTCTAATCATTTGATAATAAAGGTTCCATTTTTAACTTATAAAGTACCTTCATAATCATCATCACCAGAAGATCCCCTTCTTCTCCAAATAATAGCTCCTCCTATAACTATAACTGCAGCAAAAATCGATCCAAGTGCAACTCCCAAACGACGACGTCGACGTGCTGAAACAAACAAAACCAAGATCCCTTTTCAATCAGAAATTCACCACAGGATCTGATAATTTTGAAAAGGGGAAAGAAACAGAAGCCACAAGGGCCATTAGCCCCAATTTGTTTCAAATCTTAATTGAGATGGGATTCACTGGGAAACAGAATTCAGGTAAATTAAAATCACCCATAGAACATAAACCAAATTTAATTTCAGAATTCAAACAGGATAAACAGATCTTCAAGTTATATTACGTACCAGATGAAGAACCCCCAGTCGGCGATTCTGGATACATATAAAAGGGCTCCGTCGAGTACCTCAAAACACATCCAGCATTCAAAGCTCTTCCGTCAGAACGAGGAAGACAACCAAGCACACTCCGTCTTGCATTCTCCAAGCACAGCTTACACGCAGTTCTATTCACAGACCTCCAACACTCTGCAATCCCGTAAGCAGTAACGCGTGGAGAGACCGAAACACTCCCTTCCCTGTAATAGTTTCTGTCTTCATAAGCCCCTGTCAAATTCTGGATCAACCCGGTTGTTCTCTGTCTGAATTCAACCTCGTCCGATACATTCTTCGAGGAACCGCAGATATAAGTGTCTTTATCGTCAACAACTTCTTCGGTGAAGTTGTAACTTGCATAGCGTAAGAAGCAACCATCAAGGTAGACTCGGGAATTAGTCTTATGCAAGCACAAGGGCAGTTTCACTCTACTTTCTGCATAACACAGCCTGCAATCAGTATTAGAGAGATATTTCAAGCACTGGCCGAGGCCGTAAATCCGCTCGGTGTCGTTGACACTAGCGGTTGAAATGCCAAACCCAGTTTCAGCAATCTTTTGGGTTATGATTTCCATTGACTGGACGAAGTTCACGGCGAACGATAGAGGATCCCTGGCCTGAGGGCCGGCACATATACTACGGAGTAGGACGACCGAGGAGTTATCGGCGTCAGCCTGGGAGGTGGTGGTGGTGGTGGTGGAGGAAAGGATGACAAGAAGGAAGGTAATGGATAAGAAATTTGACACCATCTGTAGAAGTTAGTAACGGAAAGAATTCTCTTTTGTTCTCTGTAACTCCATCACCATGAATGCGTGGACATTCTGCATCTTTGAGCTCATTCTCTTCTGAATTTTCCTGACAGGAGAGTTCTTGTTTCCTGCTACCTATCTTTATTGTGGAAATTTATGGTTTGAGTTCAAGTCTTTGACTTTAGACGCAGTGTCTACCAAAGAGACCAAAAAAAACCGAAGAAAGAAAGGGCAGTGGACCGTGCGGTGACGTCATACCATTAGGCACTGGCGGTTTCCGCCTTCTGGAATGGGGCTAGTTAAATGACTGACCCGCCCGCCCCTAATGGTTAGGGTTTGGTAGGGCTATAATCTTTAAAACATTAGTTTCACATGTAAAAATATATATATATATATATATATATATTATTATTAAACACGTTATTCATTTATATATATTTTATTTAAAAATTATATCTTTGTTGCATTTCAGACGCCAATTAGGTTAACTCAATCCACCCCACTACCAACGGGCGGTTTAGGGTTTGATATTGGCCAAACCCTTGTAAGGGCAGGTTTGGGTTGATGAAAATTCACCCCGAACCCGTCCTATTGCCATCCGCACTGAGGTGGATTGGGATTAATCTAGTAACCCGAACCACCCCCTCCTGATGGTTAGGGTTTGATAAACTTTAAATTGGATTAGGGTTTAGCCCATCCAACCATAACCCGCCTGAACCCAACCTTAGTATATTAAAAGATATGTTTTCCACATATTTTATTTAAAAATTATATTTTTGTTACATTTCATACGCCAATTAGGTTAATTCAATCCACCTCATTACCAACGGGCGGTTTAGGGTTTGATATTGGCCAAACCCTTTTAAGGGCAAGTTTGGGTTGATGAAAATTCACCCTAAACCCGTCCTATCGCCATCCCTACCGTGGGATGCACTGAGGTGGATAGGGATTAATCTGGTAACCCGAACCACCCCCTCTTGATGGTTAGGGTTTGATAAACTTTAAATCGGATTAGGGTTTAGCCCATCCAACCATAACCCGCCTGAACCCAACCTTAGTATATTAAAAGATATGTGTTTCCACATATATCCTATATAATAATATATCATTTATAAACAAATATATAATTAATTTATATTTTCTAACTAAAAGCATTCATATTTTTTACATTTTATAGTATAATTGGCTCAACCCGACCTATCCCATTACCAACCCAATAGGGTTTGGAGCGGCTTTGGTTTGGGCAAAACCCTTACAGGGGCAGGTTGATCAGATCTACCCCTAACGTTAATCAAGTTAGTGTTTAGCACAAACATCATGAAACTAACCATTTACGAACCCAACTTTTAACACATGAAAATATTTTTTTTTCACATATATATCATATAAAAAAATGTTAATGAATAAATATATAATTTAATTATATATTTATTTTAAACACATTTATATGTTAACATTTTATGGTACAAACCGAATCAACCAACATTATCCCATTACCAACCCTCGATAGGGTTTGAACCGGGTTTGGTTGGTGGCTAAACCCTTATAAGGGGCGGGTTGGAATGGGATAAGCTGTCTTTTATCTATTGTAGGAAGGGAAAGTTGGACGGGTTTTAATAGACTCTTTTTTTCTATGAAGGAGCCGTAATCATATGGTTCATTGAATTTCACCGTTGTTAAGTGCCGGCCAACCGCGTTTTTGTCAAAATAAATATTCGTATAGGGTCCCATCCAATTATAATTATACTATCAGAGCATGTTAATGTTTTCTTAATCTTGGTAGATGGATAAGAGTTCCTGACTAGTCCTTGAGGTTGGCGTTTTGAATCAAATCAACCTATTAGAATGTTCCATGATTAAAATCCGTTTTTTTCAAATAAGTTTTTAAAAATACATTAAAAAGAGGAATAACCCAAAATCCGTTTTGAATTTGGGAAATTCATTTTAAAGACTTCTTTACGAGATAAGAATAGAATTGTCATTTATGAAAAACTCTTTTAAGTTAGAACAACAATGACAAACTTTTTAAATCTATATAATCTATACGAAAATCAAAAGTAGGTCACCGACTATTCAAATCCAACTTCTTAAATCATTTCCCAAGTTGAAAATGAATGCTAAGCCTAAAAGACATGTTTTAATAATAATTCCAATGACACCGGTTGATATAAGCAATTGCACTTTCAAACCATCTTCTAAAGTCAATCTATTGATGTTATATGATAGCACTAGTTAGTCACCATTGATGAACAATAAAATTTTCCTTCTTTGCTGCAACTGTGGCGGGATCCACACACACATACACATCCACTTACCTCCATGGAGTTCGTTGTCGACGGACCCATGTGGGCGACACAGGGTGACAACTCGAACAATTTTCGTCTCAACTAGAGATGCATTTTGAGCGAATCTCCCTTTATTGATGGTGAGGCTAGAACTGAAGTCTTGGCTTGGTTTTAACTAGAACAATACTTTGCTACCAGCTTAGGTGGGCACCCTTATTAGTCCACAATATTCTTGTAAGAAACTGAAATTAAATCGTCTACCACATGCTAGGCCGCAGGAGTCTACGGCCTGAGTGAATGCAACATCTCACAACCCCCTATATTTTCAAAAATTTTAATGTGAAAGGACTTTTCGCATTGAAAAAACAAGAGCCGTGAGATGCTATATATGGTAACATCTCACGTACACTGCAAGCATTGTAGGCAGTGACAGAACCACCTTGGAGCTAGAGGGGGCAATTGCCCCCCTAAAATTTTATTTTTTAATTTAAAATATATTTTTTCCTATATGTTTTAATTGAAATTTATGTTTTGTCCTTCTAAAATTTCTAGTTTGCCCCTAACTCATTAAAATTTCTATATTTTATGAGAAGTGTTAATTGAAAATTTTTATTGCCCCCTCAGATTTGAAGTCCTGGTTCCGACACTGATCGTAGGGCCTGTGGCAGACGATTTCGTTCCATGATATTCCTTATAAGGGTACATTGTTGACTCTAGGAGTCCATTGCGACAAATTTAATGGAATGCTAGATGTCTCTTAGAGCACCAATCAAGTGGTGTTATATAGTCCTACCAAAAAAGAAAAAAAAGTGGCGTTATACAGTCAAGCACATAACCGGTAAACTCTTTGTCCCGTATTGACCGGCATTTAATGAAGTCAACTTGTCGGTTATCTCCATGCTTCCTTGGCACCATGTGAAACGTATCGCAAGCTTACGTCGTAGATGATGTGAAACGCTCAAAAAAAAAAAAATATTTTTTTTTGATGAAAAGCCGAGCCTAAAGATTTCCATTACCAAAAAACACAATTACAAAGACACCGGCGCCAGGCTTGAAGATACATAAGAACCATTGGAATAGCAATACGCTTAAGAACAGAGCCATAATCTCAACCAGTTCTACTATGTCTTGGTAAAGGAAGGTCAGAATTGCGGCCAATGCCACAAAAACCAGCTGAAAAACAGTGGTAAATTCTGACGAGGGGTCTGTTCGAAGGCGGATTAATGAAACAATTCCCAAAAGATGGGAAGAAAGCATCATCGTCAATGACGTGATGAATAGAGGGTGAGCAAACGGCGAACCAAATCTCACCCTCACAGAGAGACATAGAAGAAACTGGTTGAGCATGGAAGCCCTGTGCCAAGAACCCCCAACCACCAAAAAACCCAAAAACAGATTAAACCATACGAAAAGAACACCAAGAACAGACATGAAACGACCACTTGCATGACTATCCAGAAGGGAACCAAAAAGAAATAAGCAAACCAACCACCAAGATCTAAGATAACACCAACAAGGGAACCAAAAAGAAATAAGCAAACCAACCACCAAGATCTAAGATAACACCAACAAGGAGGGTATGTGGATCCGGATATCCAACCAAAGGATCCCGAATGCAACCCCCCACTATCGTCTCCATCTGGGTCATTGGAATTGTCGGCCTCCGTTGTAGTGCCCCAGATCCGGGTCTGTCCTATCACGGCACCAACATGTACTCGAGACCTACTTATGGGCCCAACAAAACCTGATAAGCACAATTAACGTGGACAATTACAATGTAATCATTAGAGTGCATGAGATAAAGAAGCATGGAATTAAAAATTTCCATATAATAAAAGATCATCTACATAATAACTCCAAAATCATAATATCTGGGTATACAAAAAGGCAACTAAAATCTCTCCATCACTATCTCTCACATGAACACTCATATACAAAGATGAAAATCTAGAGTTAATTCCAAGTCTACAAATCCCAAAAAAGAATAATTACATCCCTTTTATAGTTTCTAAGAACTAAATACAATAACACAAGGAGAACCCTCCTGTGGGTAGTAAAAGCCTTCAGACCTGCGCTCAAGCTCACCCTCAATATCTGCCCCAGTACGTGGCTCACCAAGCGGATCTGAAAACAAATCCGGTAAAACAAAACGCGTGAGACTTAAAGTCCCAGTAAGTAGCAAACATGCATGAAGGGAAACAGTGTATGCAATTCGTATAACATCATGTATAAAAATCAGTTTAGGCAATTCATATAACTTCATGAATAGAAGCAGTTTATGCAATTAATATTCTCAAGTCAAGCATCTAACAATGTAACACATAAAAATTAGCTAACAAACATGGTAGGACTGATAATGTAAGACAAACCTGTGGAACTCACGACGTAGAACAACCTTTCCTAGCAGTTACTAGAACCAATGTCACATTCCACAAACCAAGATATAGTACTCAATGCACAACCAAGTGTCATGTGGGACTACTCGTCCACTATTAAATGCCAAGTGGGACTACTCGTCCACTGTTATTCTCTAGGCCATGTGCCTGGTCATCTCACATAAGAGAATTCATCATATCTTTATCAATATCAAATAATATTCACAATGCGTAAGAAATAACCAATAAGAACTTCACATCCAAGGCCAATTCATAGAAGAATACATACCCCATAAAGTCCACGAATTACATATTTGAGAAGTGGGATAGTCTTAGGAATCCCAAATAAGTCACCATACCAAAAATCAATGGATTCCAATACAAAAAGTTTTGGACCTAAAAAATATTCCAAGTCTGGTTAAAAATGTTGACTTTTCGGTGTATAATTTTTCTAGACAAATATACAAGGAATTTCAGGCTCAAATTTTGGTTGTGGTCTATTGGAGAGTAAACAAATCTTCTAGAATTTTCTGGGCTTCTGAATCACTCATCTGGATATCAAACTCAAAAAGTGGTCTTTTGTTAAAATCGGGAAAACTAGAAATTTAGGCATGAACTGGAAAGTTGACTTTTTATTGGTTGGGAATTAGGCCTTGGAAGTATTTTTATTGATTCCAAATGGGGGGTAAAACCTTACATGTAAAGACTTAAGTAAATTGAGCAATAAATACACAGGAACTGTCATGTATAAGGGTGCTGTGCAAGAGGCTTTGGTTGTTTAGGAAAGGGTTGGAAGAGAAAAAAGGTGAAGAACTGTCAAAACAGCACCCATGATTAGGGTCAGGATTAATCGCCCAAGGGCTATTGGCCTATACGTTCGGGCGTTAAAGCCTCAACGTTCACGTGTTAAGGTGAAATAAGGACCAACGTGCGCGCGTTATGGATCGACGTTCGCGCGTTGAGGTCAAGCGAAGCCAACATTCGCCCGTCCCTCATGGATGTTCGCGCGTTAAGCTCGCGATTAATCACGAGACTAATCCTGACTTTAACAGAAACTCATTTTTTAGGGTTTTAGCTCAGGATTAATCGCGAATTTTCAAGATTAATCGCCGGCTCGGGTTCTTACAAAATTTTGGCTATTTTCCAACACCAAACCTATACAAACCACATCCAACCTCTTTAATACCAAATGGGATGATTCTAAAACATCCTCAACATGCTCAAGAACACCTCCCAACACAGGAATCCATCCCAAATCTCTATGAACATAAATCCAACATATAAAACATCATTCAAGGTACCAAACTCAAACCCTAATCTGAAATATAATCAATTGAGGTTGCAAACCCACGGCAATCAATGGAAGAATACACAATATTGTTATAAAACCCAAACCTTGTGAATTTTGAAAGCAAAACCCCACATACAAGTGATTTTCTAGTTTAGTCAAACCCTAGGAGGGAGAAATACGAAAATCCAATAAATTCATTTTAGTTGAAGGGTTTGATACTTACTTGATTAATGGAGAAGCTCACTTCTCTATAATCTCTCATCTTCTTCTCCTGCTTCTTCAAGCAAGCTCCCACTCTTTTCCTCTTGTTCTATGCGTCCAAGACAAAGAAAAGGGTTCTTAAGACACTATATATTTAGTTAGAGCATCCTTTTATATGCCCAACTTTTGTTTATCAAAGTTGCCCCTTAACAAGCCTTTTATTCTCACTAAACCCTTGGGTGTACCTAAGGGTTATCAAGGGGGTACTTGAGTGTTATAAGGGTGGGTACTTTAGTGTTAGGTGGTGGGTACCTTGGTGTTTCAAGGGTTTGTCTTAATTACTCATGAGGGTATACTTTAAGTAAACTTGGAGTGTACCTTAGGCAACATAAGAGGGGGTACCTCTAAGTAATACAAGGGGTGTACCCTAGGTAATGTAAGGGGTGTACCTTAGTAATATAAGAGGGTACTCTAGTTATACGAAGGGGGTACTCTAGCTATATAAGGGGGTGTACCTTAGCTATATTAGAGGGGTACCTTAGGCAAACACAGGTGTAGACACCTGATTTTTGCACCCCCAAAATAAAGAAAAATGAAAAGTCAAATTAAAAGTCAAACCCTGAGGGGGTCAAAAATTGACTTTTTGATTCAAGTGAATTTGGCCATCAAACTTCATCTCATTGAAAAGAGCATTTCGACACGATTCCAACGCAACTGAATTTGCTGGAATCGGGGTCCAGATGAAAAAGATATGAGCTGGTCAAACTTTTGAGGAGCAAAAGGTTGACTTTTTGCTCGACCCCAATTCAACTGCCCAATTTGATCCCAGTGGATAGTATGTTCCGAGCTGATTCCAACGACACCAAATTTGCTAAAATCGGACATCAGACGGAGAAGTTACGGGCAGTTGAAGTTTCAAAGAAAGCTGCCCATGTGGCAAAACAGCAGTAAAAAAGCAGAATAGATGAATTAAATAAATAAAAATAATCTTTTAATATTATTTTAATAAGAGAATCTCGTTTTATAATAAAATAATCAAAAAATCGGATAAAAATCTTTAAATAAACCAAATTGAATAAAGGTTTGAAATCCAAACATTTTAAAAACGTGCTGGACCGTATTTGAAGTACGGGCGAGGCATGCCCGTACTTCAACTACGGGCACGCTTCTAGAAGAGGACGCGTGGCGGGACACGCGTCCCGTACGGAAGAATCTGCAATAATTGCAAATATTCGTTTTTCGCCCGTATTTGAATTACGGGCAAGGCACGCCCGTACTTCAAGTACGGGCGAGGCATGCCCGTACTTCAAATACGGGTACGAAAATTTTGCCTATAAATAGAGAGACCACCCCCCTCATTAGAAAAAGCCTTCTCCTTGGCCAATTCCCCCTTCCTCCTCTGATGTTCTCGCGGCAAACCCCTGCCCAATTGTCACCATCCCAAAACCTAAACCCTTTTTAATCCCCATATTACCCCTATACTCCTAAACTACCCCAAAACCATGCCCAAATCCTCTTCAACTTGGTCTTGAACCCCTCCACCTTAACCAAGCTCTTCCCAATTCTTCCCCACAAAATAAGGAGGACGCGGAAGCGCTGCCGAATTCACCGGAGAAATCATCACTAGCAAAAAACCATATTGTAAGTATGACATTATCATTAATGTTTTCACTTTCAACATCTTTTCTAGTCTCTTTTAAATACTTCTGATATTACTAACTCAGTTGTTGTTTTGAGTGTCATGAGAAGATGACATTAAAAGGTTGATCATTACAAGAAAAGGAGAAAAAGAAAGTGTTTAAAGAACACTTTGATTATCTAATCAAATACTTTTTTTTCTTTTGACATGGAAGGATTGAACCCTTCTTGAGGTTAAATAGATCCCTTGTAATTGCCCACTTCCCTCCTTCAAAAGATGATCATGAATCATAAAAGAAGATGCTGGTTTTCACATTAAAAAAGGAAGAAAGAAGAAGGAGGCCTTTTAGGCCAAAAGAAGAAAAGAAAGGACTTTGAAGAATCTGGAAGTCCCGCTGAAGTTGCCGGAACACATAAGAAAGTCACCGGAGTGATCCCAAGGAAGAATCGGCAGCAAACATGCAAAAATGGAGATGCCCGTAAACTCAGGCCGGTCCAGTCTGGACCGTGTTTAATTCACGGACAAGGCGAAGACCGTAATTCATTCACGGGCAAGGCAGACCGTGAATCAAATACGGTCCCAACTGTAAATAACTTAAAAAAATTAGTTTTTCGGACCCGGTTGGACCCAATCCGACCCATTTAAACTTGACCCGACTGATTGGGCTTCTTGGATAATTCCAAGCCAATTCTTGAGACTGTGGGCCTAATTGGGCCCACCAAGGCTTCGTGGGCCCTCCAATGGGGCCCACATCCCGTCTGGCCCAACCAAAACCCGTTTTTACAAATGGGCTAAGGCCACTTGATTAAGTTACCCTTGGGCCAAATCCAAGCCCAGTGGGCCCTAAAAAACTTCAACCCACTAATTGTATAAATATTCAATAAACCTTCAAATCAAACAACCAAAATCCAATAAGGGTTACCCAATAACCCAAATTGGGCCATGGGCTTGACTTAAGCCCAACTTGGATTCCTCTGGGCCTTCTAACAGGGCCCATATCAGACCCACCTCACTAATTGATAAAAAGATAAAATCAAATAAAAAGGGGACCAACACCACCAGAGGGTCCCACTCAGACCAAATAAGTGTGCATGCTGGTTTAGGAAGGGTGAGACTTAAGTTGACTCAAGACCAAGGAGACCCACGGGACCTGTCAATCGACGGGGCGGGCTAGGGTGTCTTCGGGCTTCCCTAGACGTAACCGAGAACTTGCTCAGAACTCTAATAAGCCGCAGACCAGAATAATTAGGCCCGAATAGGTGCCCCTTTTGTGTCTGCCTGCACCTCTCAGGCAGTGGCGACTCCAAACTCCAAAACAGTCCCGAGGCGAGCATCACTTCTACATGCACCTCGTCGTGCGGCCCGAAACCGAAATCGGGGTGCGCACAACAGGGGGTACCTTAGGCAATACAAGGGGGTACTTTGGGTAATACTAGGGGGGTACTTTAGGTATACATGTGGGGTGCCTTAGACAAACACAAGAGGGCACCTTAATTAAATTAAGGGGGTACTTTAGGTAAAACTAGGGGGTACCTTAGGTAAACCGTAAATCAAATGGGTACCTTAGGCAAGTACAGAGGGTACCTTAAGGATACAAGTGGGGTACCTTAAGTATAATTGGGGGTACTTTAGGGAGTACTTGGGTGGTACCTTGGGTAATGCATGGGGGTATTTTGGGTAATACTTTGGTGTACTCTAGGTATACTTCGGTGGTGCCTTAGGTAGTATATAGGTATGCTTTGGGTAATACTTGGGTGTACCCTAGGTATATTTGGGTGGTACTTTGGTCAATACATGGGTGTACCCTAGGTATACTTGGATGGTACTTAGGAGTTGCTTTAGGTATTTAGAAGATACATTAAGTACCCTTGAGAGGTACCTTGAATATTTTTATAGGATACTTTAAGTAAACTTAACTCTAATTTTCCAGAATTTGATTTCCAATTCACTAGAACTATTTAGAGAGTATCTTAGACAATTGGAATTTAAGGAATAACATTAACTAAACTTACCTTAATAACCTTCATAAAGTTCGATTTGATTTCCCCAAATCCTTAAGTATAATCCGCACTTACTTCATCTTCATAATACAAGTACTTAATTAGTTTAATAATCCCACTTTAGATAATTAAGTTTAATAATTAAAATATAATCCGGAACAGGGTTTTACATCCATTTCCATCACAGTAGAGCTAGCAGCAAGATGATGAGTTGAGAAGAGAAATAGGCCACAAGGAAGAACGGGAGGCTGATTTGGAAAATCTCGTCGGAGGTAATCTGAAAATCAGCTACGAACTATGCTTATCTCAGATTATAGAATAGGGAAGATGACCGCCTCTATTCCTCCAACGCTTGTCTCGAGCTCCAAACCCTAATCGCCTCAATCCCTCTTGCCTCGAGCTCCGAAAGGCCCCAATTGTTGAGTTGCAATGTCTCTCAACTTCGTATTTAGAGTGAAGTACTTTGCAAATTTAATGCTTCTAGACGAAAGATAGCTGTGGTTTTATGACTATTATAGGTAGTAAGAAAATAAAATAACAAAATAGGTAGAAATGTAGAATGATGAAAACAATGTAAATCTGTTCTATGCAGACTAGAACCTGACATCTTTTACCTTTTTTTCAGTAATTAAATCATGTATGGACAAGCCGAGAGCATTTCAACAGGAGTCACTCAATGGTGCCAGCGTGAAACACATGAATGGATGTCCATGTCAAAAGGGGGCCCCACACATTCAAATTCTATCCCAATTGGTGGTTTTACGGAATCATTGGATTTTGGCTTTAGAGGAAATGCTTTCGGACGAGCCTATAAAAGATTCTCGTCCATAGCAGATAAGTTTTAGAACATGCAATAAATGAATGAAAAATCATGGTTCCAACTTTTTAAAAAAACGGAGGAAGAATACAGCAGCATTAGAAGTCCTTACGAGTTATTACAATAAGTTGTTGAACTCAAATAAAGCATGCTTACGTTTTTGTTTTTTCTTCAATGTTAATGGTATATACTTCAATTGTGCTTGACATTTCCTTTTTGCTTTTGCTTCTTCAGTTACTTAAGCAAAAATTAAGTTTTTTGTAATAAAAAAACATATTTAGTTAGTGATTAGTTTTTGCTTTTAATGATAAAGTAAAAAACAATTATTTTGCTTTACATGAGAAGTCAAAAATCATTTTCTATATCTTGCTTTTTTTATTTATTTGTTTCTAGTACCAATTACCAATCTATCACCATTGCTGCTACTCACTATCACCACCAGTTATTGCTGCCACCACCATCCACTCTCACTACCCACTGCACCTACCACCACCCACACCATCACCACCACACCCCACACACCACCAGTATTACCATCACCCAACAACCACTACTATCACCACCCACCACCACCATGATGGCAGCTGCTAGTTATTGGTTCCTTGAAAGGATTCCTATTTTTAAAGTTCTAAAAAGCCACAATTTCCCATTTTAACCCCTAATAGCCAAAAAGAAAGGCAAGTTCGGGAGGGTTTAAAGTTTTAAATACAAAATTTGGTTACATTTTTTTTTTTTTTGTATTAACCGAATTTCTTTTAATGAATATTTTTATTTATATTTTTTTATTAATAATCAAAGGTGTTTTTAAATTTTTAATTGAAAATTAAATGAACCAGAGGTCCAGAAGGACAAGGTTGTGCCTATTATTGGGCCGACAAGACACAGCCTGCTAAACCTGGCAAATATAAACTCGCAGCTTTGTTAAAACTTCACTTTTCCCGGTCTTCAAGGGTCGGGTATAGACAGCCCCGTTGTTTTGATTCTAGACTGTGGAGCCATATCAAACAGTCTCATTGGTTCCAAGCCCGACTCGTTTGATGGCCATCTAAAAGGAGGGGAAAAAAAAAGGGACGAACAGGCGCTCACTAGTCAGTCACTATGTTTATGTATTCCGGTATGCTTGATAGATTTCATCTTTCTGATTTACTCGGGAGATATTATGGCTAGGGTTTCAAGCAAGCACGATCGTGATCAAGCCCTGGTACGTTTCGATCTTAGTTACAATGCGGTTATAATGGTTTCATGGCGTCGTTGTTAGGTAGATTTGTTCATTGATTCGTAATTCTGTTCCTCAGTCAGTTTGGCCCGGAATCCACCAGTTGAAGGTTTTGATTGAAACCCTAATAGCATTAGGGTCGAAGTGAATTGTCGTACTTACAAACGCTGGAGACATGGACCATTATCATTTAAAATTTATAGGTGCTTGAAAATATCCATCGGAAAACCTTTTATCTTCTGTTGTTTCTGAAATATCTTCTGTTGTTGCTCGCTCTTGGAATTCTGGATTCCAAGACGAGGACAGTGGGTAATCTCTGAAAGGTTTAGAAGAAGATTCGTTTAACGAGTTCAGGTTGTTAAAATACACTTCTTCCAATTTGTTAATGTTCAAAAATCTTTATTGATGATGTTAGGCATTTAATGAGACTTTCTTGCATTGGATTTTGTTGGCGTAACACTGTTCTTTCAGGATTTCCAGGGATTTTTGAGTGACTTGCAAGATTGGGAGCTATCACTCAAGGAGAAAGACAAGAAATTAAAAGCTCAAGCTCAAGAGGACAAAAAAACAGTAATCCATTTATCTTTCCTTGCTTACGTCTGCTAAAGTCCAATAATTTATAGTGGCAAGTATGTTTGCATATCTTAGATGCTTAGATGGATGCATTAAGTTGTCTGTCTAAGCTTTTTTTATTTTTTTCCCTCTGTGCTCGTAATGTAAGCCACTTGGTAGAGTTGCTGAAAGCAAGAATGTCTATTTTATGAAGCTCAGTGTCTCATGACGATAGTCATGTAGTCATTGACAGTGGCGGAACCAAGACTCCAAATCTGGGGGGGCAAAAAAAATTTTCAATTAACACTTCTCATGAAATATAGAAATTTTAATGAGTTGGGGGTGGGCAAACCAGAAATTTTAGAGGGTGTTCTCATGAAATATAGAAATTTCAATGAGTTGGGGGGGGGGGGGGGGGGGGGGGGGGGGGGGGGGGGGAAACCAGAAATTTTAGAAGGGATTCTTATGAAATATAAAAATTTTCAATGGGTTGGGGGGGCAAACCAGAAATTTTAGGGGGGGGCAAAACTTAAATTTTAATTAAAATATATATAAATCATATACATTTTTTATTAAAAATTAAAAGTTAGGGGGGGCTAACGTGAACGTGGTTCCGCCACTGGTCGTTGATGACCTTGGGAAGAGCAGGTGAATTGAATCGTGGTGACAATGGATATGATGATTATGTAGCAATGAATTTCAGTTCATCTCAGGAGAGGAAAAAACACTACTATAGATTTTTTTCATGCTCTATAAGCACTTTTCCATTTAAGCCATCCACCTCTAATTCTCTCTGCAACATCCTTATCATTATTCCGTCTTATGGAGTAATAAATTCATGATAATGAAATTTATTGCTTTTAGAAATGTTTAGATTCTTATCCTTTATTTGCCTCTACTATTATTCATGCTGAAGTTATAATATATGCATGTACAAATACATATGCATATATATATATACTTTATAAAATTGTAAATATTCATAAAAATAGATCTAAAAGGGTTCAAGAAAGGCCAAAAAGGATAGATGGAATTGGTCAAAGTGATTTAGATATATATAATCCACTTGAAAATATGGTTTTGCACAGATTGCATGGCATAGTAGGACTCACGATTCCAACCCAAGTGGTTTGATAAGGCATCTTAATATTATTGTTATTGTTCTGTTGTTGTTTCTCACAAAGCTCATGGTGGATGGATGGAGAGTCAACTGAATTAAAGTCGCTTGTCCTTTGTTTGCTAGTGATATTTAAATGTGCTTTTGAATCTTACCATGCGAACAAGTTCAATTTCTTTTGATAATTTTTCTTTACTTAGGGTCTTCCTCCTCAAAGAGGAAAAGGAAAGAATGCCAGTCAACATTCTAGTGATCATAGATTTGATGAGAGACAAGGTCAAGTAAGAGAACATGAAAATAGGAGTTCTCCAGTAAGTTGGTGCACTGTATTTTCTCATAGTAGCTACTTTTTGAGAACTTACATTGTTGAATTATTCTGCTTTTACTGGAAACAAATACGAAATTTGACACCTGATATCTTTGTGGGCCCTACTTAATTATGTCATCCTTTCAGATGATTAGAATGCCAGATGAGGACAAAAGACCTGCAGGGAAAACTGTTCCAATTGGTAATTCTAGAAATTATGCAGGACAATTTGACTACACTAGGAATTTTGATGCAGTTCACCATGTGTCAAGGAGCTTCTTGACCGAAGAGAATTCTCCAGATGCTGTCTCAGAGAAAGACCTGGTCAAAATCTTGTCTTCTTTCTCATTTTAGTTTATATTTCATGATGTGAGATCATGAAGCACTAGTAAATATTTTTAGCTGCTAAGCAGGCTAACTTTTCCCTTTACAGGGTAATGAGTATTTTAAGCAGAAAAAGTTCAAGGAAGCTATTGATTGCTACTCAAGAAGCATTGCATTATCACCAACTTCGGTAGCTTTTGCAAATAGAGCAATGGCCTACATTAAAATCAAAAGGCAAGTGTCATATGCTATTTTGTTGAGGACACATTTCCACATTGATTCTCTTTTATGCCTTTGTACTTTCGTAAATTGAAACAGTTCGAAAATAAGCATTGATTTTGATGGGATATTTAGGTGTTTTGAGGTTTTTCTTATATTTCCATTAGTTTCAGAATATATTCTGATGTTAGTAGGAGAGATTAGCTGAATTTTATTTTTTATTTTTTATTTTTTTGGTTATATCCAACAAATATTATTTTTTTTAAATTAATATTAGCTTTGCTAAGCAATAAAAACATTTCATTTCTATAGATAATATGTATAAGGATTCTTGATGCCATCTTAGGAAGAGTTTTGAATCTATTGTTCTGTCTGAAGGATTAATATTTTGTTATTAACATTCTAGATATGTTTAATATAACGGAATTTAAGTTAATGTAGCACTTGTTTTAGTTTTGAGTCTATAAAAGTTTTGAGATATGCTGAAACATCTTTCAAATAACTTATATAATAATGTCTTATTTACTGATAAAAAAAAAGTTTGGAGATATGCTGAAACATTCATGCATTTTTCCTGTGTGAAGTTTCTGTGTTTATCTTGAGAGTTCCTTAACTTGTTAAAAATCTCTACTACTTGTTTCTTACACATACATCTGACCGTTTGTGGCTTTGACACAGTTATTCTCAATTTTTTTCTTGTTAGATTTGAAGATGCTGAGAATGACTGTACAGAGGCCTTAAATCTGGATGATCGATATATCAAAGCATATTCAAGGCGTGCAACTGCTAGGAAAGAGCTTGGAAAACTCAAAGAATCAATTGAGGGTATAGAAGATCCCGAAGTTTGTTTCTTATGTAAAATTCATCATTTATATGTGTCCATTCTGATCATTTTGCATAAACGTGAATATATGTGGTATAATATATGTAGCTAAATGCAGATTCTGAGTTTGCCCTGAGGCTAGAGCCTCACAATCAGGAAATCAAGAAGCAGTATGCTGAGGCAAAGGCATTGTATCAGAAGGTATGGGTCATGTTTTTTGCCTTTGGCACTAATTTTGTACCTACTTACAAGGTTGTGACAGGAAATTAGATGTGAATTTATCAGTGTTTTCTGCTTCGCTAGAAGACCCCCCAGAGGCGCGTTTCGCAGCGAAAAAATCGCCAGAAATGCTAATTGGTGATTTTTTCGCTGGGATTATAAGTGGATCTGGCGATTTTTTCGCTGGGATTATAAGTGGATAATTAAACTAAACTTTTTGATTGGCAAAAATAATCCTACATATCAATCTCAACAGAAAGCTTTATCCCAACTACCTGGGGTCAGCATCATGCATCCTATTACTCCATCCCAATAAATAGAAGATTATAGCTCAAGTCGGATCACATACATTCAAGTGATTTTTGACTGACTCCATCTAGGTCCTTGTTGCCTTCTAGTCCTTTTGATCCTTCAATATGCAGCCTTCAAACCCACATCTTCCCCTAGGTGCCTCTTTAGGTCTCATTTGACATGTCCAAACCATTTTATAGATGACACAACAAGGGGTATGTTTTGTCTGTCCTTTCCAACCTGAGTTGATCAAGTTTGGATATTGTATTTTCTGTTAGTTGCTAATTGATGGCATTCATGTGTTTTTGCCCTTGCAACTTGAGAAAACTTTGATGTAGCTTTTCTTTTTTCCTTTTACCTTTTATATAATGTGAAAGATATATATCTATATATATAGGATTTATTTGCTTGAAATTGCAAAAAAATGGGTTTCTTTTTTAGAGCCCTCTCACAGGCCTCATTTTCCAGTTGACGGGTCATCTCTTTAATTGTGTAACCAAGAAAAATTTCTGTTAACTATATCAACAATGTGATATGATACTTCTGTGTCTATATTATTGCAAGAAAGCTTTCTTATTTTGTGGCTTAGCAAAAATGATAATGCTTTTCATCTGGTGACCATAGTTTTATCTGTTACGTTCGTGGGACTCCGTGCTATCATTAACTAAAGATGCATTCCATCAATTTAATGTATATTGAATAAATTTTGCTGCTTGGATCACAGTGGTTGAAAGAAATTAGAGAAAAGGTAGTGGAGGAGAAAATGTAGGGGAAGAGATGGAAGTCATAATCTTTAAAACAGCCTTTTCATTTTACTTATATAATGGGATATAGCTTTTATTCCAATAGGATGCTTGTATAATGGCTACTTCGCTTCCATTTTCCTATTGGTTTTCCTTTTTCTTCAATTTTCCAAGATTAGTTCTGCTTTGCACTAAATCATCTTTGTTAAATTTTTGGGTTCTACACTGCTAATGCGGAGCCTGGTTTAATTTTTGAGATCGATTCTTTTGAATGTTTAAAAACGAGCTGTTATTGGATTGTTTTGGTATTGACATGCAGGAAATTCTTGGGAGAGCCTCTGGAGCAGTTAGAAGCATTACTCAAGGAGCACAAAAATCAGGGAATTCATTAGTTGAAGTCAAGGGAGATGCTCCTGGTGTTCCTTCCTTCTCAACTACTTCTCAAATGACAGGACCAGTAACAGTCCAAGTGAGTCATAGCAGAAAATTGGAGTATTTATTTTCTTTTAATGGCTAATAATATGAAAATTTATCTCATAAATTGAATTCCTTAGCTACAATGTGATAAGTCTTAAATGGATCTTAGCCTATGTCAAACCAGAAAATATCATAGTAAAGTGGCAAATAAATCACAGTTTGGTAAGATAGTGATCAATATAAAGCTGCTGCAATTTTCAGTTGGAAGCTAAAGAGAATTTTTCTGCTGTAAACAATTGCATACAGTAGGTCTAGACCTCCAAAAACTTTCTTATGCAATTACATGTCAAACAGACATTTCCAAATTCTGTTGAAAGTGAAACCCATATTGCTTTTCTGATCCCATAACAATGTATAAATTTAACCAGATTCCTGATATAGCCCAAATCCAACTTGACTCATTGTAGAAGTAAATAAATTAACAATAGTAGTGTGTGCGTCCCATGTTGGCTAAGTCTGCTAGAACACTTGTGATCTGATTAAAACAATTCAAATTCAAATAGGAAAATAATAATATAATTCATAAAATTCTGTTTACTTTCTTTCCTTTTCACATTCTTGATAGTCTTTTGAAGTTTCTCTCTAATTATTTTCAGTTCTTGTGGTGGTTACTGCATCATAAAAAGTTACAGTAGATTCCTCTGGCTCTGGCAACATTGTGCTTATCTCTGAAGTACTATATCTTTACGTCATAATGGGGATTACCAAAATAACTTGGAAATTTCTGAACTAGACAATCGAGTTGTTTGCTTTACCTACGAATTGAAAAGTATTGTCAAACACATTTCATTCAAGAATTTTAATATCTGGAGGTTGGAAGGCTTCAGTAACAGTGAAATAAAGAGTAGAATTGTGAGACATAGGAGGAGAAATGAAAACAAGGTCTGGGTGTCTCCAGAAAATGCATAGCTGGAATTTAAGGCAGGAAACTGCATGCTTCTGTCATGAGAAGTTTGCATTATTGCATCGACCTGCTTTTGTCCTTTAACTACTGGCAATGGGTTGTATGAGAGGCAGTGTCCTTCATTGTATTGTTTCAGAACATTCACCTTACTGCTGCATCCCCTTTTATCTTTCATACAAGACTATTCCATTGGCTCGTGTGATTCCTAGGTTGCTTCATGAAACAGTCTTAAATTTCCTCAAACAATCGGAATTCTCCACTACATAATCCATTTTGAAAGGCGTAAATTCCATTATATTGATTCTTCCATTGTGATCTATTTTTCTTTGCTATTTGCTTTTATCTTAAAATATTGCGAAGTTGTGAGGCTTCCCTTGAATGCTCGCTACAATTTTATTTTTCTAGTGAAGTTGACATTTAGAATATTGATTCAATCCTTAGGTGGCACGTGAAGTAACTGTCTGATCCTGTTAAATTAGCTTTCTTTCAGCTAGTTGGAGAAGGAAACTTGGTAGTGCTGGGTGCCTTTGATAAATGGGGTTTTTGTTTTTCTAGGCTTATTTTGGGGGTGATCTTGGGTTGGGAATTCTGAACCTTGCCAATTGAGGCTGGTTCACGTGGTTCATTTAGCAGGTTTCTTGTTATCTGTGATAAACCTCTCATCACTGAGGTGTTGTCACCAATGATCTCTTTTTAAACTGCAACTGATTGAGCCAATATCATAATTTCAATACTGCTTCTATCACTATAACCATTGCACCCCTTACAACATATGCCTCTTCATGGGATGTGGAGTTCCCTCACATTCCATATAAGCCCTATAGTTTCCCTGAATTTGCATTCATAAACTGTACCAGTGGAATATCTGACCACTTAGACTTGATGAAAAAAATAAAAAATGGAAGGTAAGATGCACTATAGGGTCTTCAATTTCTTTTTATATTTTTTGTTAATTTATTTATTTATTTTTTTGATAAGCTTCAATTTCTGTTTATTTTGTAAGATCCCCTAAAACACCAGTGATCTGATTGATGTTTGATAATTGTGCAAAAGGCTTTTTACCTGGGAAGTTGGTCTTCCTCTTCTTGTGGAGATTTTCCATCTTAAACTTCAGCAATTTTGATGGCTTCGCTGATCTCGTTTAGATATCCACTGATCTAAATATTGACAGAGAAATCATAATATTCACAAGCAAGAGCTGAATGCTTCAGTGCAAGAGCTTGCTTTACGAGCAGCTTCTCGGGCTATGGCTGAAGTGGTGAAAGATATTACTCCACCCAAATCCGCTTACCAATTTGAGGTTTCTTGGAGAGGATTCTCTGGTGATTGTGCACTGCAGGCTCGTTATCTGAAGGTTTGCAATAGGATTATTGTGATATCCAATATATCTTCCTTTGGATTTTTTTTTTCAAGAAATATGCAGTATTCAGTCATCATCTAGAAATTTAGTGCTTCTATCCTGTGCATACCATCTAAAGGAGACCTGTTTGCATAGGCCAGCTGGTCAATATTTCTGCCCAAATATATCCATCAATACATTGTAATCGATTTATTGCATTGTTCCCTCAGAGAACTTGGCGTTTGTATCATATCTACATATTTACTTATATCTAATCAAATGAGTGCGCGCACACACACGCATAGGTGAGTGTGTGCGTGTGCCTTGTGAACATACCATTGATTTCCTTTCCTTCAGATAGACCATAAGTTGTGCAAAAATGGTTTGCATTCATTACTTGAATTGTCAGACCTAAGATTTCAATGACTGGGTAGCGTTTTAGTGGTGGCCAATGTGAACCTGTTTCTAAAAGTGCTGGCTAAAACCTTTACCAGCAGCCTCTATTTTTGATAGTATCGGCTAATACCTGATTCATACTGACATTATTGGTTTTTGGGTGTTTGAGGTCTTCTTTTCTTTTTCTCCCTTTGAGAGAGAGTGTGTGCTTTTTTTTCCTGTTGGGGGGGGAAGTGGTATGTGTGTTTGTGGAGCGGCGTCCTGATTGCTGATCTGCGACCAATAATTTAAGCCTTCGCAAAATCTATTGGAAAACATTCTTTCATTGTTTGATAATTTGATGACCTAACTCATTTGTGCTGTAATCTGCACCGTTTATTTTTCTGATTTGTGTTCTGACTTATGTTGTCTTGTTCATTTATGTTTGAATTGATCAGTGTTGTCGTGATTAGGTTATAGCACCAGAGACATTGCCACATTTGTTCAAAAATGCTTTGTCTGCTCCTCTACTGATTGACATTGTTAAGTGCATAGCCACTTTTTTCACGTAAGAGATGATTCTGTGTTCGTATGTTTCAATTCAGAATTTTTGGCTTAGTTTGATGTCTACTATACAATTTTTTTTAATCCTTTTCCAGGGAAGATATGGAGCTGTCAGTGAAATTTTTAGAGAACTTGACCAGGGTTTCACGATTTGATATGATCATCATGTGTCTCCCTTCTGTGGACATGGCCGGTATGATCACACCTTTATATTCGTTAAATGATAAGAAGCATACAAATATTATTAAGGCAGCTGAGAAAAACTAAGATTAATATAAGACATGTATTCAATGTGAAAGAGTACCACAGTAGATATCATCAATTTTGAACATAAATTGATGTGGGGCTTTGCCTTCCCATAGGGAGACATCCAACAAAGCTTGGAATAATGGAAGGGTGCCTCTTGGTTGATTGATGCATGCTGGTGTCGAGCTTGCTTGTTAGACCTTATTTTTGGGACCCGGTGTCAAACATGAGAATTTTGAGCCTGATCCAACTTGTGCACAACCCAATGTGCAGGTTTGGGTTGGAGATTTTTTCAGTTTAGGATTGGAACTTGGAATGGAGTTGGTTTTTCAACCGATCTGATGTTGAGTTGCACTAGGGTTGATACCTTGGGCAAACTGTCCAGAACCCAGGTTTAGATCTATTCATGTATACGTATGTATCAAGGACTAGTAGAATCGTCACGTGCCACATACTGAGAACCTTGGTGCAGCCTGATTTTCTTACATGGCAGCAGAGTTGGCAAGATCCTACTTGTCCTTGTGATCTACCATGTGAACCTTCTCATAGAGTCATATGTAGTTTTTATCTCCACATACTTCCATATGGCAAACCTCAATACCGTCTAATATCGTCAATATTTGAAGGCTTGAACCTCAAGCAAAATATTAAAAAAATCCAATGTTTGAATATAACAAGTGTCTAAAGTCAATGCACTGTGAATGTGACTTGTTTGAGAAGGTTATCCACATATCCTTTGATTTACTTACCTGATCATATGTTCTGGATATTCAAGTAGTAATATCATGATAATTTTTTGTGTAGAAATTTATGTTTCTAATTTCCATACCATCTATTTTTCAAAAAAAAATTTTGTTTGGAGAATCTCAGATTAACACACACACATATAGGTTTTGTTTTTTAAACGTGTAAACCTTTATATGTTTAACTGAATTTACTAGTGCAAAATAAATCTAGTTATCACCTCAATGAACCTGCATCAACATGACTCTAGCTTAAGGTTAAGAAATTAGCCTGTGTTGTGCTATGGCCGATTATATGGGTTGAGTTGGGACACAGGCTACCTATTTGTTTTTTTGGAGTTTGAATGGGTTTTTGTTTTTGTGCTTGATTTCTTTGCCTTCTTCAGGGAGGTTGACGATTGTCATTTGCGTGCTATGTATGTTACAAACCTGATTGTTTTCCCTGCAGAACTCTTCAAGATATGGGATGAAGTATTCTGTAGTGAGGCAATACCATTTGAATTTGCAGAAATCATTGGTAAACTGCGCGCAAAGTACTTTCCAAAGGGGTCACAGGTGCATGCTTAGGGGTCCAGTGGCTGGATTAAAGATAAAGACTTATGAATGGTTTGCCTTATGTGAAACACTCTTTTTTAGTCTCTTTACTTATAGATATGACACTGCTCTTATATGTAAATTGTTTAGATTCCAAAATGTCTTAGCATCTTCCCTTTGTTTTTTTTTTTTTTTTTTTGCCCTTTCTATTTTCAGAACTTGAAAACTCTTTAGGAATTTATGTACTTTGCTTTTAGGGTCCCGAATACTGAATTTCAATTGTCAAAGTAGCAGTTTACTACATTCTGAAATGTTTAAAGGCTCTGTTTGATCTTAAATTTTCATTAGCATTGCTGTACGTTCACTGTTGTAATTCTCTCTCTCTCATATTCTCGTTTGCCAGCTGTGGTAGACTCTAGTACCGGTAATGTGGTGCCTCTGAACGTACCTTCCAAGTGATTTGCAGAGGTATGGGACTTAACCTTCTTTCCTCCTTTCTCCAGCGTGTATGTTTTGCCTGTTAAGTGTCCTAGAAGCTCATCGTAGAGCCCCATATTGTATGGAGCGAATGGTGGAGTGTGCACTGTAATTATTAGACATCAAAATTGCATCATCTAGGCCATTCAGTGCCCTAGGTGAACTTGTGGTTGCAGCTAAAATGTAAAAGTAATGCATGCATTAATGCAGTTATAGCACACGGGGTTTTTATCTGCACATTACAAAATGCATTAAGAACAGGCGGGCCTCGAATTCTGATGAATCTGCTGAAGCAGTTTGCCATGAGTATTTAATGGGTATGTAAGTGTCACGCCCTGAAATCACACATTGCGTATAACTATACGCACGTGGGTCCGGACGTAACCTTGCTCGTAAGTGAATGCAACCTATGAATTAATTTCGTCTCGAAACATGAAATTCTCATTAATAAACTTAATGACAGTTATAGTGGAATTTCATAAATAAAATAACAATCCAAACCAAGCTTAAACCATCTAGCTATTACACGAAGTCAAACATAACACCAAAAGTTCAAATCCTAAATAGTAATTGTTCATAAGATTCATTAAACATCATAAATTCAATAACTTTTCATTTCTTCTCGTCTCCACGGTTATGATAGTTTCCTGTAAAATAATAAGGGTGAGTTTACATAAAACTCAATAAGTGGAGTTAATGCACTCCATATGATTAAATGCTAAATTTTCACTTTACTTAATATAAATATAATCAATATTATATATGTATATATATAATAAATTGTACTCATGCATGTGTTTCCTATGTTCATTTATAGTCAATATATATATCATATACATAAATCTTAAATACAAAAGATCATGCTCTCTATCAAATCAATTATTAATTTAACAATTTACATCAAAAGAAATTAAATGAATATGTTAATAATGAACTTCACCATGAAATGAACCATTTACCTAATAACCAATAATAACAATAACAATAAACAAATAAAAATTTAAATGATTAATTAAACCAAATCCACAATAAGATCTCAACTTCCCAATAAACCATTCGGTCACTGGGTACTCTACTTAGTTATTTACACTAGGAGTATCACATAGCCACATTTCCCAGTAGACCCGAAGTCACACCGGGTACTCATACCAGCACTATAAGCCAGGAGTACTCATCAATATTTATATCCCAGTAGGCGTCCCTCACTGAGTACTCAACTAGGTAATGCACTAGGAGTACGATCCTCCCATAGGTAATCCTTGTGAGTACTTAACTAGTATGTGGCAAATACTAGAAGTACATCAAATATCATCCCACAAGTGTTCCCAATTGGGTACTGAATTAGTATCTCAACTAGTAGTACAATCATCATAAATCCCCCAACGTTTATTCACGGTGGATACTGAACTAGTGTGTTAACTAGCAGTACAAAATCATAAATCCCCCAATGTTTATTCACGGTGGATACTAAACTAGTGTGTTAACTAGCAGTACAAAATCATAAATCCCCCAATGTTTATCCACGGTGGGTACTGAACTAGTGTGTTAACTAGCAATACAAAATCATCCCAGCAATACTCTTACTGGGTACTGAACTAGCAGTTTTACCACTAGCAGTACACTCATCTCAAGAAACATATTTCAAAATAAAATATCACAAAGTTCACCACACTGTATCTCCATGTCATTCCGTAATCTCACAATAACTCATGACACACGGATGAAAGTAAGATTAAAAATTTAGATTCAACCAAAAAGCTGCCCACGAATGAAAAGTAAATTAATTTAAAATCAGGTTCGTCCAAAAGTTACAAACGAATGAAAAGTAAAGTAATCAAAAATTAGGTTCCACCAAAAAGTTGAAGAGGAAAGTAATTACAATAAAGTTTAACTTCAAAAGAATTACCAGAACTATTTCTACGAATGAGTTCAACTCAAAATGGACCCTCTGCAACAAAACTAATTGAAATCTGGTTCATTCTCTAAAGCAAGTAACACGAATAATTGAAAACAAGTTAACCCAAAACAAATAAATAAGAATATGTTCAACCCAATGTTAACAGGACTAACTGAAATCTACTGCATTCTCCAAAACTTTCGACTCTTTACAACAAAAGTAATTGAAATCTAGTTCTCTCTGAATCATGCATTCACGTTTTACCAACATTCAAAGCAACTACAATGTCCCATTTTTACCAATCATAGTTGTTTCATCAACCGAATAACTATTTGAATTAGCAATTTAAGGTATTATAATATCAAGTAGGGTACGGTCAATGAAAACCCCACTTCTATCATGTTTCCCCGGTTCTTCAATTCCCAAAACATCAAATCAGCAGTAACATACATTCAACCAATAAATCAAAGAAAAACTTCATATTCCTCTTTATACATGATCTCAAATACTACCTTGTTTATAATTCATAAAATATAATGTTCTTCTCTTAGATTCATATTAACACATCAAGAGCCTTTCAAAAATCCAGATTCATATAAAAACAAATCAATGATGATAATAAGAGAGATTAAGCATTATAAGCATAAAGAATGGATTAAAACCACTTACCTTCAATCAAGCTTTGATCAAAATCAACAAATCCAAGGTTTTTTAGCACTTTTCTTCTCAAACCCTTCCCCAAAATGGCTGGATTCTCCCAAAAACGAAAATACGTTATTGGGACTCTTCCTCTTCTTAATTCAACCCTAATTCCCTTCATTAAAAAAGAATAGATCTTAGCCATTGATTTCCTTTCAATCTCAATATGATACGGTGTGTGTGCATCTACAAATACAACTATACACAACTAATAGAGATTTGTAATATTGAGGACTCATAGTCTTGTTCAAAGTCTTACTAGCATTAATTTAGTATGTTTGACCAGGTCGTTACAGTAAAAGTTGTGAAGAATGGTATGTGAATCAGATTGTGAGAAGTTAATGGATCTGATTGTGTAATAGGGAAACCCTTGCCTGTGAGATTGACGTAAGAAGATTACTAAGGTTAATTCCTGCATTCAGATCTTTTGTCCACAACCCGAGTGATGTACGCATTTTTGTGGACTGTTCTGTCTTCCGGCATCCGCCGGCCTGATCATTTTTCAAGCTAATGTGTCAATGATTTGGATTCGTGCGGAAATTATAGCCCGTACCAATCGTGTCGGTGTCATTCGCCATGACAAATTTATTTATTCTAATAAATGAGGCAGTATCTAGTCCTATATAATGCTAGTAGCCTACCAAACATAATGGGAATTTACAAAGTGAGTATCCTATACTACGTTTTCAAGAATAATTTATAAATTTACTCGTAATTCTTGAACTTTTATTAGCGTAATGGCTATTCCTTAGCTTGAGGGCAAGGCCCTGATTTCGTCTTGTTCGTTATAAACTGGGCCGGGCTATAATGAAAATTGTAGCAGACCATTTGTCACGGTACGGTTTAAATCATACTTTATTCAGGTGTTGTGGGGCCAACAGTGTTCGCCAGTTCAAGTCGATCTATTGAGCTTTCTAGACTCCGGAGCAACAACCTAGAGAAATCCGTCTTGTTGTTGAGGGAGATTCACAGGTCATCATTGAACTATTACAAGCTAATTCTCCCATCTATCCTTGGCGTATCAAAGGCCTCATGTTAGAAATTAAACTCTTTTGTCAATCCTTCTCATCGGTCACGTTTCGTCACTGCTTCAAAGAAGGGAATGCAGCTGCTGACTCTTTTGCCAACTTTGCATTGGATCATTTTTCTTGTATTTGGTTCTCATCCCTACCCCCTTCCCTTTCCCTTGTATTGTTATCATACACCTTGGGACGTTCTGTTCCGAGGCTTGTCCCCTTTAAATATAAGCATTTTACCACAAAAAAAAAACAGAGAGAAATCCGTCTAAAGAGATCAGCTTTTATAGTGAGTACTGGAGTTTGACAATGAAACTAAGGCCTGAGGGGTTTCTTGGACCCAGAAAAAATTAAAGAGTTGGGGGTTTCAACTAAAAGTCGGACCAGCGTTAACACGCAAACCAGAAAGAGATGCTCTTTCTGCGTATTTTTTAGCTTTATTTTCAAATCTTCTTTAATTTTATTTTAAATGTCGAGTATTGAGCCTTACGTGTTCTGACAAAAAACAGGACTCTTTTGAGTAAAACTGACTGCGGGATCACGTGATTGGGTTGCTCCACTCCATGTGTCTCAAACGGCGCGCTTCCCTCTTCTCGCTCTAATTTCGACCCTCCCGTTGAGGAGCATTTTCCTCCCGTTGTTGCTCTGCAAAATCTTTTGGTTGGGGAGTGTCCACTGCCCCAGATCTGTTACTGCAAAGCACGTACGTTACTTTCGTTAGAGCTCTTACTGCTATTTCATTTCTGCCTTTCAAGCTTCTTCCTGCTTTCGCGTTATGTTCTAGTTCATTCTTCTTATTCTTATTCTTGCTGTTTGGTTTTACAGTGATTCTCTCATTTATGCTCCCCCCTGATGTCTGCTTATTTTTCTTTTCTGTTGCTCTTCATTTCGGGGGTGTATTCTTGTCTCATTTCTGTACATTGCATGTATTCAAGTTCTTGGCATTCAAAGTGGATTTTTTCTGTTTTTTTTCTTTCTTCTTTTTCCTCTTTCCTAAAAATTTTCGGTGATTACTCTTGTGCAGGAGATGGGTGTTATTTCGAGAAGAATCCTTCCAGTATGTGGGAGTATGTGCGTTTGCTGTCCTGCTTTGAGATCCAGATCACGACAGCCCGTCAAGCGTTACAAGAAACTGCTTGCTGATATCTTCCCTAAATCCCTTGTATGTGATTCAGAATGCTTTGTTACATTTTCTTTTCTCTTCACTGTTTGCTTGCATTTTATCGAATGCAGTCGTGCTTCTGATAATCAGATGTGAGATAATGCCTCTGATTGTTTTCTTCTAAAGCTGTCAGACTCAGTTAACACTTTAGGAACAGAACTGAAAATTTTGTTATTGGATAATTGTGTCTCCTTGTCCTGGTTCCATGTAAATACATCATTCACTCGTATTATTTGATAATTCTTTTGGTCAATAGAATGTTATACCCTTTCACGAAACACTTATGAATCGTGCTTCAGTTAGCTTATTTTTACTTGTTCTTACCTTTTGATAGAAGAAAACAAGACTTTCCCTCATATTTTTATGTTTTCAAATATAATGGTTTCGATTTCTTTTATGATAGCAGTATGTAATGCCTGATGTCTGCTGGTATTTCAAGGCACCTCTATTATACCGGACACTTTTTCTAAAAATTGTGAACTTGATACCGGACAACATGAATTCGGCATTTGTTCATTTCTTAGTTAACTTGGTTTTGTCAAAGTACATGTTTCCAATGGACTTCCCGTATCTCTTTTAACTGAAAGTGAAAAAAAATGATGAAGCAGTAGTCAGCTTCATCAATGTAACAAAAAGAGTTTTTAAGATCTGTTTTAATTTCTAAACCTTAAGTGGTTAAGCTAAACAGTGAAATCATTTTGAAGTCTCAATCTAGTCACTGTACTTGGCCTATGGTGTGCTGATTCTTGTCATAGAAATTAAATAGGGTAGTAAGAGCTTCCTTATTCAAACTTTGGCTTGAAATGTTCATCATATGCCAGGAGGCTGTTCTTTCTGTTTCATGGGTGACTCTGATAATCTGATATGGGCATGAAGTATCAGATTTTCATCATTTGCAAATTTGACATAGTATGACTATTTTATATGAAATCATACTTTAATAATGTAGTAGAACAAATTCAATTTCATAGAGAGTATTCAACTAAACAATTATGTATCTGATAGGTAGTTTCATAAGCATAACAATGTTGTATATAATGTTAAGATTTTTTTTAGAAGGAAAAAATGTAGAAGATAATACAAAGCTAAAGCCAGCACAAACAATAAGAACAGGAAAAAGATAAATGATTCAGATAAAAAAGCGTACGCTTGACAAACTGATATCTTCTCCAAGTACATACTGTGTCAGATTTTTATTTTTGCCATAAAATACCAAAATCGAGGATCCCTGAATGTCGTACAAGAATATGTTGGAGTATTGGACTTCCAACATCTGTCTGATACTGATATGTCAAATTTCGTGCAGCCTGGTGCTTATTTCCTTGTTGGTAAAGTTGTATAAACACATAATAGTTAAATGTTGATTTTACTTCTGTAGTCCACAACTAAAATTGTTGTGTATAACATCAAACTTTATTTGCAGGATGGGCCTCCTAATGAACGGAAGATTGTAAAGTTGTGTGAATATGCTTCTAAGAACCCATTTCGCATCCCCAAGGTAACTGCCTCCCTGGTTATGTTATTAACTCTTTGTTTTACTGAGCATCAGAATTTGACTGACTTGAAGTTATTTTGTACCTTTTTCGACTCTGTAGATTGCAAAGTACCTTGAAGAAAGATGTTACAAAGAAGTGAGATATGAACACATCAAATTCATTGGTATTGTCATGGAAGTATACAATAAGTTGCTCTGCAGGTGTAAGAAGCAAATGTGAGTATGTGAAGTTCATTATTTTGTCTTTTTGTTGAATAAAATGTATTTTTAATAATTTTATATCAGTCCTGGTTGTAATTCTGAAGTTAGTCTTATTTAATTGATCAAAGGACTGTATATCATGCTTTTTATATGGAACTATTTTAGATTTTTTTTTCTTCTAGAGTTTCAAGGATTGAGTTTACTCTCGTATTTATCCTAAATTCAACAAATAATGACTAAGTGAGCTTTTTAATGCATAGATATTGTTATTCTTATTTATACTTCTTTAACTGAAAAGAGATGGTATATAGTACGTAACTTTTGGGCACCAAATTTCTGATACATTTTCAGCAGTAAATTTATTCCATGCATTTTTTTTGTTTCTTTTATTCTCTGTGTTATGCAGAGCATATTTTGCTGCCAGTCTGCTGAATGTGATAACTGAGATTTTGGATAACTCTAAGCAAGATGCCACACGGATTCTTGGATGCAAAACATTGACCAAGTTCATTTGTAGTCAGGTGAATTACAGCATTAACATTTTTACTTTTTCTATTTATTGGATGAACTATTTGTGTACATTGCATTGTGATAGTCTATTTGATTATGCTTCAAATTGCTCTTATATATCAAATGCAAGATATGTTGCTGTAATTTGCCTTTGTACAGGATGACTGTTATCGGAATGATAATGTTGAGATGGATGTGTGGAAAGACTAGGAAAGTAATGTACTGCTGAGATGAGGATGTTCAAGTTGCTTTTAGGCCATTCTCGTCCTTAGGTCATATTTTCTACTGATGTTGAAAGAAGAAGTGAAAAATTGAATATTTTTGTTTATTGCCTAAGTGAAAATAGCAGCTTTGTTGTTTTATAAAGGAAATATTTCTCAATCAAATGGCAAATATACCACTGTTGGAACTGTAAAATTATATAAACAGATTTGAGAATTGGAAACCAATGTGGGTTTTTGGATGTTTAATGGTGATGATTATTCAATTTCTTAGTCCCAAAAAAATGATGAATCAACTTCAACCAATCAAATGCCTTACCGCAACTTGTTTGATTCAGTAGCATTAATCTGGTTATTCTATCTCAATTTGCCATAAATCATATCTGCATTTAAATTAGTCTCAGAAAAAATATTTATGCTTATATTAAAATAAAGGAATTGATTTGATTCCCAAAATTGTTTCTTGAATGAAAATCATTAGTAGTAGAAGGAAAAGTGCAATTTTTTCAGAGGATCACTATAAATTGATTTGTCACTGTAGAATCCTAGAACATCATGAAAAATCAACAGGACATTCTCCACATTTGTCAATTGTATAGTTTCTAACTTTCTATGGTGTTGCTGAAGGATAACATGCATGCAATAGTTTGCCTGTGCTCGTAATTTTTCCTATTTGGTCAATAGTAGCAATGAAATGAGAAAATTCCGGCTTTTTAGACAAAACAGAGATGATTCTAAGCCCAAGCTTTTCTTATCATCCTTAATGGATTATCTGATGCTTGAATTTCCCTTCCCTGACTACCTTCATTGGTATAGTCTAGTTTTTACATAGTTGAAGGTTCTGACTTTATACTCGTTTGCTTCCTATTTAATTACCTTATTCCTGTTATATGATGTCCTTTTTTTTCACTGTTTCTATGGATGCAATAGAAAAGGGAGTTTATCTGATTAACATGGGTTGCATTAAATGTCTTAGAAAAATGCTTTTTTTTCTTTGCATCTGTGCCTGGCAGCATTGGAACCATTCCCTAGGCTCTCCATTGATGTCATCTTTTACATATGCATTGTTAATCATTGGAGAGTCAAAAAAAAAAAAGGCAAATATATGATATAGCAATGGCAGTGGCAATTGTTTTAAAGATGTTCGCTTTTGCTGACTTCATCCCTGCACAGACAGATGGCACTTATACGCATAACATTGAAAAGTTGGTACATAAAATTTGTTCACTTGCTCGTGAAGCTGGAGAAGAACATAATAAGTGCTACTTGAGGGCCTCAAGCTTGCAGTGTCTATCAGCCATGGTAGTTTCTATCCCCTTTCTAAAATGTCTACTTGTGAAATTAGATTTCCTCAGATAGCTTCACCATGGAAATTCAGTTATTCTCATTTTGCCTCGTCATTAGTACCCCATTGGGTATTAGTAGAATATATGTTTGAGATACACAAGCATTCATATATGATCATTTTCTTTGTTATAGGTGTGGTTCATGGCCGAGTTTTCTGTTATCTTTGCTGATTTTGATGAGGTGAGTCTTAGATTACTTTATTAATTCTATTTTACTAATTTTTGCTGTCTGCAAAGCTTTTGCTATAGTGGATTCTTTGTAATACGATACTTGTTAAATACAAATAGACATCATAAAATCCTACGAGAGTAAAATTGACTCAAATCTTAAACCGTAGAACACATTCCAATTTCTTGAATGCTTCAAATAGTGCAAAAGAGAAATATAGGGAATTTCTAGACATCAATAGCTTGTTGGTCAGTAATGAAGTTTAAAAAGTTTAAACAGTTTTCTTTCCTTTTTTTTTTTTTTTGAAATTCATTGAACTATAACCTAGTGTAGGAGCATAACCCAGTTTGAGTCTGTTTGAAGCAGGATCCCAGTATGGGTGCAATGGCTGCGAACCTAACTCTTGGTATTTTTGTGCAAAGTGACTCTGCTCAGAATCGAGCCTACGTTTTTACATTGGCATCTCAAGGTTTTTACCATCACAAAAAGTGACAGCCCATGTGTTAATGTTGATCTGTATATAAATTAATCATCCTTAGTTCTTCCAAGATTTCTTATGAAAAGTATATTTTGATCCTTTAGTTCACAGTAATAACAACCAATATATCCTTGTTGTCATTTTGATCATTCAGTACAAAACATGATGAGATTGATCACTCCACATGGCAGAAATGTCTATTTCACCTGTAAACTAAACTTGAGGAGGCTGATCAGAAATCCTTTTTGTCTAATTGAAGAGAAGTAAACAAATATAAAATCAAAGTGGATCCAGTTGAACCTATAATACTGTGCACTTTATAGAGATTGATGATGCCTTTTGTTTCTCTTTATATTTGATATAATTCATTTCTAATTTTGTAATCATCATTTTCACATTTCAATCAACGACATCTGGTGCATTACATGACATTGATATTTCTGTGATGCAGATTGTGTATGCCACATTGGATAACTATGAGCCAGATGCACGTCATGACGATGAAGGGCAGGGGTTACCACATCATAATTGGGTTGATGAAGTAGTTAGATGTGAAGCAAGGGTTGGTGCAGGTGTTAGCAGTGATGTGAGCCCTAGATGCATGATCCTCAGGTCTCGACCAGAAAAAAAAGATCCTTCCTTATTATCAAGGTAATATTTAAGAACCACATACTCAAAAGCATAAATCAATTGTCTTATAGAACCATATTCAGAATTTTTATGTCACGCATATTGGATTTTATATTTTATGCTTGAATTCAGAGAAGAGATCGAGATGCCAAAAGTATGGGCCCGAATTTGTGTCCAGAGAATGGTAGAAATGGCTAAAGAGAGTACTACAATGCATCGGGTATTGGATCCGATGCTCGTCTACTTTGATGCCGGGAGGCACTGGGTTCCTCAACAAGGATTGGCTATGGTTGTTCTATCTGATATGTCTTACTTGGTTGAGAGTTCAGGTAAGTTGATCTTCTCTTCCCATTTTTCCTTTTTGTCACAAGTGCAGTCTATTTTTCTTTATTGGATTTGTGAATATTATCATATATTTAATTTATGTGCAAAACCTAGAAATGCTGCATGCCAAAATTGTTATTTTCACTGCATGAATTTTAGATTTCATGGCCATATCTGTTATATTTGACAAAGACGGTTCATCTTTTCCAAAACATCCATGTCTGGATGTACATGCCAAATAAATATGTTGGATGGTTGTTGATATGATTATTAAGACAAAACCTGTATATGTACCACTATGTTAGGTAGTAGAATCTATATATCACAGATACAATTATAATATGTTCGCAGATAAGATGTAATTTCTCTGATCTCTTACTCTAATATATATACTATCATTATTCATCAAAAAAAATGTTTGTATTGTATGGAGACAGTCGTAACTTAATTCTAATTTTATTCTGTGACATTCTGTATAAGCACAAATTTCTTTCAATATTATAAAATGATTGTACATGGTTGATGCATACGATTGTTGAATCAAGTGCTGGAACCTTGTTCTTTGTTTTTGTACTATGGTTTCATGTTAATGATAAATTTATGCGGCACATGTCTGAATCTGGAGTTTTGTGTTGTTTGATTGCTGGATATGATAAAATTATTTGAAGCAGTGATAGTCTTATTATATTTTTTGCTTCAATTATCCTGCTTTCAGGAAATGGCCACTTGATTTTAGCTGCTGTTATTCGACACCTGGACCATAAAAATGTTGCCCATGATCTCCAAGTTAAATCTGATATAGTTCAGAATGCTACAATTTTAGCTCGGTTATTCAGGTCACAGGCCATAGTTGCTGAAATTGGAATTATCAGTGACTTGTTCTGGCATTTGAGGAAAAGTGTTTTAGGTGCAGTTGAATTAAATGGACAAGAGTTAAATTTGAATATTTTACTCCAAAATTCTATTGAAGATTGCTTACTGGAAATTGCTAAAGGGGTATGTTGTTATTGATATAATAAATAAATTATTTACCTTTATTTGGGCTTATTACTTAGTTTTGAACATTTGTTTCTATTTACCCTTTCTAGATTGGTGATGCACGGCCACTATTCAACATTATGGAAACCACTTTGGAGAAAGTTTTAACATTGAAAAAGCCTTCACCAGTGGGAATTACCAGGGCAACCATTGAATCATTGCTGATTCTTGCCCATATAATTTCTTTTGCATCTGGCTGTTTGCATTCACAGCAGGTGAGAAATCTTCGATCGCTTTCTGATGTGTGAATTTCAGTTTATCTTGCTTCTGGTGTGGTATTTTTTTTTCATTTATCATTTAGGGCTTTCCCATAAATTTAAAATTTGAATTTAGATTACCATATTTTATTTTTTGACATCCTCCCCTTTCCCCATGTCTCTCTCTTTCTCTCTCTAGGTCTTTCCTGAAGCACTTCTCATCCAGTTGTCAAAAACTATGATTCACTCAGACTTTGAAGCACGTATTGGAGCACACCGAATATTTTCTCTTATCCTTGCTAGACATGAAGTTGCTTCTTTACGATCCGGGCATCGACATGAGCGAAGACAGTGGCACTCTGAAACTGCATCTGCATTTGCCTCAGCCAATGCTCTACTTGAGAAACTCCGCAGGGAAAAAGATGTATCAAAATTTGAAACTCATAATAAGGATGCTCGGGATGATCCAAAGGAGAGAGAAGTTGCTGAAGAAGATTGGAGACAGGGTTGGGCATACAAAAGTTCACCAAATTTTTGCAATATAAGTTCTTTTCTTGAGAAAAAAACTGTGTCAGACTCCTCATCAGCAGCAGTGAGTAATCTTTAGTTATCTTAACGAACATTCTCTTTCAGGAATTTACTCTCCTGCATTATTTCAACAGATTTTGTTGTAGCCTTTGCTTCTTTTCTTCCTGCTCTGGAACATGAAAGCTGGTTTTATGAATTCTTGCAGGACCCAAATATTATGAAAATGAGCGAGGATCAAATAGCTCAGTTGCTTTCTGTCTTTTGGTTTCAAGCCAAATGCTCCAATAGTATGCCTTCAGACTTCATAGCCATAGCTCATTCTTTCAGTTTAGTACTTATCTCTGCACGTCTTATGGTGAGATTTTGGACAAAGCTCTCAGATATGCACATTTACAATTTTCTTTTTTTTTTTTCACTAATTTTTGCTACAAGTTTCATCGTTATGTTAGGTCTGTGAGTGACAATCTACTGACCTCATTTATTATTATAAAAAAAATATTACTCATTTTAATTTCACCGCAAGTTTTCCTACCATGTCATGTATTTAAATCTCCCGCTTAATTTTATTTCTATAATTTTTGAACTATATTGATAAAATTATATTGTATCATTCGCCCTTTGGGAGGGGAAGGATGTAGGTTCAAGTTTTGTATATTTTCCTTCTGATGCATGGAATTTTAATATTTTCAATCCTGTAATGTTACAGAACCTCAATCATAACCTTGTTGTTCGCTTCTTTCAACTTCCCCTGTCATTCTGGAATATTTCCCTCAATCCTAACAGTGGTATGTGAAAACACTCAGATAGCCCTTTCAAGTTTCAAAAATGTTTATTTAGTTGAAATAATACTGCCTCCTTTGCAGAGTTGGTTCCATCATGCCAGAGATCTCTTTTTGTGTTAGCAAAGGCTATGCTGATGTTTGCAGCAAAAATATACCAGATTCATGATCTGAGTGATTTTCTTAAGTCAATGGTTTCATATGATGTAAGTATTCTCTAATCTGTTTGTATTGTTGGTTAGTTTTTCATCCTGGTTTACTTGAGTTGAACAAGGTGTTTGAATTTTTGCGTTCTTTAGTGTATTGAATGAGAGGGGAGCCTTGAGTTCCACCTGAAATGACATGCACCTGCATGGGATTAGGACGCATTTGCTGGGGTGATGGGCCATCCTAGATATTCTAAGCAAAAATAGTGTGAAAGAATATTGTAATGGTTCCACCACTTTACTGGTTATTACATGTTCACATATATTTAATATTTATCTTGCTGCAACCTTCTGTCATGATAGAACGTATATCGCCTAGTAATAAACTTTTTGTTGCTTTTTTAAATTCAAATCAGCGTACATAATATGTTATGGAATAAGTATGATATGAACTTAACAACTTATTGAAAATCAGGTTGACCCATGTATGGGCATAGGTGATGACTTGCATGTATACGTAAAGCCTCAGATGGATGTGAGAGAGTATGGATCCCCCAGTGACTGTCAGTTGGCCGCATCAGCACTCGTTAAATTAAGGGATGCTATGTATGATTCGGGAAAAGTTATTCTGGAAATCTTAGTTCAGAACTTAACTAGCATAACTGAGGTATTTGATTGATTGGAGCTTTTGTTTCCAGCTATTGAGATCTCTCTCTCTCTATCTGTCTCACTCTCGCTCTCTATAGAGACAGGGAGAGTGATAGAGGACAGACCACATAGAAAATTTTGTTTTGTGTGTCTTAAAATTAAAAATCTTGAGTTTGCAATCTGCCTCTTTTAAGCTTGATGTGGACAACTTGGCAAAGCAACTGTCAGAAACCTTCTCTCCTGATGATACATTCCTTATTGGCCAACAATCACTGCTTGATTTGGAGCACCGTCAAAATATTGGGCTTTCAAAGGAGTCACCGTCTTCTGATAGGGTATGCTATTTATGATCTGGAATTGCTTTCTTTATTTATTGTATATAAAAAAATTTCTTATGGCATGAAAGAGTCTAGCTTGCATTTCATCCAACCAAGTAAAGAGGGAAAAAGGATCGGGGAAAAGAAAGAAAAAGAAGTTAGCTTATATGAGTTATATCTGCTGCTCTTGCTATTTTCCAAAACATTTTAACTGACAAATATCAAAATTATGTATATGTAAATCTTTCATGGGAAATGGATAAAATCTGCTTTTGGATATTTATCCACGGGAAAATTGGTTTTTAGTGATACTTTTTCAAAATAATTCAGATTCAGTCGCTCAATTTTAAGTAATTGAGAATTAGTGGTACTTTTTTAAAATAATTGAGAATCCGTGTCATTTTAATGTTCATGAATAATTTCTTCCAAAAATACCCTCAAAACACTTGCAAACTTCGCCCGTATCAAAATGAGTAAAAAGGATTTCAAAGTCTTTTGAGGGTATTTTCGGAAGAAATTCTTTATGAATAGTGAAATGACACTAATTCTCAATTATTTTAAAAAAGTACCACTAAACCTCAATTACCTAGAATTGGGCGACTGAATCTGAATTGTTTTGAAAAAGTTTCACTAAAAGCCAATTTCCCCATTTATCCACCTACATCACCTCACCAACACTTCCATCCTGCAGGAATAAACTTAAATAGCTTTTGAATCATTCAGGAAAAACAAATTTGCACTTGTTGATTGGTACCTTTTATGTTGCAGGACTCACCAATAAGTTCAGATGAGGATGATGCAAAAAGCGAATCTTGTGTTGCTGAACTCTCGCAATCCAGCCCTTTTATGCCTCGTTGGTCCAAACCGTCCAACATTATCAGTGTTAGGCAGCTTCTAGAATCAGTAATATCATTGATTCCTCTCTCTCTCTCTCTCTCTCTCACACAGAGCATGCACAGACGTGTGTGTAAATGTGTGTTATGACATGCATCCATAATTTACCCAAACACATGCAATATGAAAATGCATAACAAATAACTTTGTATATTTGCATGTATAACATGTGTGCCTGCATAAAAACATGGACTCTGGTAGTGGCATTGATGCATTCTCTACAGAGAAATATCAGAATAATGGGAAATGCAAAATGTCATTCTTCCTCCATGCGTTTCAAGCATAATGCTTTGATATGACCATGATCTTTATCCAGTGTATTTTAACATGTGTGCCATAACCATTAAATTCTTCTATATTGATCTGCCTTTTCATCTGTAATATGCATTCATATGGGTTCAGGCACTTGAGGTGGCTGGTCAGGTGGCAGGAACGGCCATTTCAACCTCTCCCCTTCCTTATAGCACCATGGCTAGTCAGTGTGATGCCCTTGGCACATGTACAAGGAAGAGGCTTTCAAGTTGGTTGACCCAGGAGAATAATGGCATGAGAGCAGCAAAGGAAAATAACCCTACATTACCTGCAGACGGGCAGTCAATGATCTTAAAGGTATGCTTTAATTACAGAATCAGATGGGCTGTGGGTTGTATTAACAACTGTTTAAGCTGGAAACTGCATTTCAATCACACTTTTCCTTGATTTTCTGTGATTTTATGCCATTTTTTTATGCAGAAAACCAACGATGGCAGGGCTGTTCAAGGAGGTAAAGTGGCAAACGATCCACTGTTTCCTCTGAGGCTTCCTCCTGCTAGCCCATTTGACAACTTCCTCAAAGCAGCTGGGTGTTGAACTGTGAAAGCAGGAAAAGCAAGTATATGCTCTATTTTCTGTCATTTTATATGTAAATTTAATAGACAACTAGTAGGACTCAGACTTAGGGGTCGACTTTCACTTGAATTGTCACTCCTTGGCTTCCTAATTGCCTAGCATCCTTCATGTCAGATACATATCGTCGGATTTCTTTTCCATACCGAATGGTGGTAGAAGGCGGGTCGAAATGGTCTGCTGCCGGGTTGATGTGGCAGACGATGCTGCCACATGTAGCATCTAACGGCAGTTGTTGACTTCACATATTTCAATGTGAAGTTACTTTTCACATTGAGGTAGCAGCTGCCATTTGATGTTACACGTGGCTGCATCATCTGCCACACCAACCTAGCGGCAGACGATTTCATCCCGTAGAAGGCATGGTTGGACTGCTGCCCCATGGAACTAAATACCCATTGTTGTATACATTTTGGGTGGATTTTATTGACCAATTAGTTTGACCCCTGCCATGGCACTATATGTAGGTCTTCACACGGTTTTTATGCATTCAAGAATTTTTAAGATTTAGCATGGAAGAATCAAAAATGGGGTTGCCAATTTTCAAATTTGTGTCCGTGATGTCTAAGAGGGTGGCTTTTCATGGGTGTCTTAAAAGAAACTTGTTTTGGTCAGAAAATATCCCTACTATTATGCGTCATAGGAGCTATGACCAGCATTTGCTGTTGTTTGTCTATGCATTCTTCACAAAGGGGTGCGTTTTTTATGATTTATTTCTACAAAAATTCTTGTGTAGGCTCACAATGAAAGTAAAATCATTTTTCTAGATAGTCCATGGGCCGAAGCATTTGATATTGGAGTAAGATATAATTGTGTTCGAACTCTAATCCAACTCAGGATTGGTTAGAAGTGAGAACTAAGTTTAAAGTGGGGCTTGGAGAGAATGGAAACTCTAATCTCTATCATCTTCATAAGTTCAAAGCGGGTAAGGATATGTAACTGTTTTTTGAGAGGACAAATACTTGGATGCGGTTTGGTATAGCTTTTGGATTATGGATTTTGAATTATAATTTGTATTTTGAAAATCAAGATTGTTAACATTGATTTTTAGAATCCAGAATCATGTTTGGATATTTTGGATTTTAGCACCTTATTTAAGTGGGATCTGCTACCACTGATAGCTTCTTAGTATTTGTGTTAAAATGGGTCGACCATTTTTAATCATCAAAATCAGATCGATATCGTCTGCAATGTAAACCTGAATTGCTTACTGCAGTTGAAGTGGGATGCTTCCATGTGGAGTATCCCACAGTTAATGATTTTCATTTTTTATAATTGTTTTATGTGGGGTCCACTTAAAAATTCCTTAACCATGGGATGCTCCACATGGAAACATCTCATTTCAAATGCAATAAGCAATTCAAAATTCAAAAAAAAATAATTATAGGCGATTTCGGTCCATCAAAATCTATAGAAACCATAAGAAGTGGATTTTGGCAGATTTTAATATTTGATTTTAAAATCAAAATTATATTATGGCCATGAACTTCAAGGACCTTTTTTTTTTTTTTGTTGCTTTTTTTGGTAAAACAAATATTATCGTTTGTCACTTACGCTATCCTTTCTATTCGGTTCAGCATATATAAACGATAGTCAGCCCCTTTTGCTCTAGGGGTCTATGTCGGTGTAGGTTCTCCTCCTGTTCCACACGAAAAAGGGAAAAAGAAAAAAAAAATTTTGTTCACAATCTGGTGTCGTTCTACGGCGCTAGGTTTGAGTGTTCTTTAGCGGATAATAAGAACCAAAAAGAAATCCGGAGGAGAAAGGAACTCGGCCAATCGACCTAGAAAGTTTATCAGAGAAGAATTAGGGCAGGCAATGGCGCATTCGTGTGTTGCCACTTCCGCTTCAGCTGTCAGAGTCGACTCTCTCCCTTTCTCTTCAAGCCGAAGTTCTATTTCTCAACCTCAGAAGCTCTCTCTTCCCGTCGGCCCTCTTCGTCCCGGGTACTTTTCTTATTTCTGCATCTTGTTTACTCTTACGTCCGAAGAAAGTTTCCTTTTTTTTTTTTTTAATTTTCTTTTTTATTAACAGGAAATTTGGAAGACATTCAAAGAATTTCAGAAATTTTTCAATGGTAGCTGTGTCTTCTGATGGGTTTTGGGCTCCTGAGAGGAGTTCCAGGCAAGGTTTTTGGTCCATAAGGTGGGGTTTTCTTAAATATTTACGCCTGTCTATGTGATTCCTCTGATCATAATGAACCTTAGCTTCTCAAATTTGTTATGCAGGGATGATTTGCAAGTTCCCTCTTCCCCGTATATTCCTGCTTATGCCCAAGGAGGACAAGGTCCGCCTCCGATGCTACAAGAGCGTTTCCAGAGTGTTATAAGTCAACTATTTCAATATGTGAGGATGAAGTTCGGGTTTTCTCCGTTTTGCTTTTGGTTGAAGCTTAAATTACGAGTTTTTCTTATTAAAACATCGTGAATTGGTGCTTCAGAGAATAATACGCTGCGGAGGAGCCGTTGACGATGATATGGCGAATATTATCGTTGGTCAGCTTCTTTACCTCGATGCTGTTGATCCTACCAAGGTTCGCCCAGTGCTTCCCTAATTAGACTTCTCCATCGCAGCCTCTGTTTGCGTGTGCACGCGAGCACGGGTTTTCTCGCTCTGTGGATTCGTTGGTTTCCATTTCTAAACTGGAACTTTTGATGGTTGAGAAAAGCAATGTCTTACTGAAAGTTAAATTTTTTTTCTCTGAACTTACCTATTTTTCACTCCGAGAACCCACTCTTGTCTAGCATGTTTTTCATTCTCTCTCTCTCACTAACTCTCACTCTTACAAGTAGAGTTGCTATCCACTAATTTGTCACCCCTGCCCAGAGCTTTAGAAAATAAAAAAAAGCTCACTGCTTAATGTGTCTTAATGTTGTGAACAGGATATTATCATGTACGTGAATTCTCCAGGTGGATCAGTTACGGCTGGTAATTGTCACTTTCATTTCTTATTTTCTTCTCATTATCTTGTTGATCAAGTGTTTTATATGCTTGTAATGAAGAATATATTGTTTCTAAGTCTGTGCTTTTTAACTTGCACTGTTAGGTATGGCCGTATTTGATACAATGAGGCACATCCGGCCTGATGTTTCTACTGTCTGTGTCGGGCTGGCAGCTAGGTAAAAGATATGTTGTTAACTCGTTATTAGTTTTGCAGTTCAGTTCCCATTTATTCCACCTATTATCTTTCTTTTCTAGATTCAGATTGCTAGAAAACTAAATCTGCTTCCATTTATCTTATTCAAGCTTTCCTTCTACTTTCATTTGGAATGATTTATAAATAACTAATCATAGTGGTAAACAACACTATAAACTTTCTGTTCACGCTTGCATTAGAGAACATGTTAGAACCCCTAAACACTTGGTTTGTATTCCTAAAATGTATCCACAAGCTCAAGTTTGATTTACATTGTAACCTAAATGATTAATGAATGAGAAACTTATAAAATGCTGCGACAATCAAAACAAATGATATCAAGACTTAATGATATAAAAAAGTACCATTCCAGAAGATTTTGTATGCTTTGAATGCATCTTGGAGTATGACACCTTGAAAGTATCAGCTTAATTCACCGAAGCTTTCTGTCTATGTGAAAAAACTAACCTCCTTGGATGAGCTAGGCTAATCAAGATTTCAACAACCATTATTCCAGTCAACCAGTTTAGGTGGATGGATAATTGATTTTTCAAATTTGATCTGAGGGGGGTCACCTGGTTTGATGCACCGGATGATGGCTCCAAATATGTTGAAATTGTACAGAAAAGTCATATCAGATAGCTTTCTTCCTTCCATGTAATGTGCAATTAGAGACTCAGATTAATCTGCCACTTCATGTTCTCTCATAAAGACTCTGTGGTGATGGTAAATACATGAAGGTTAGTAATTATGTTGGTGATACGTTAGACTTGTGAAAGAGTATTGCTTTAATTATATTACGTGCAGCACCAATGTGTTTGCTGACTCTTTGGCTTGTAATGCAATTAGAGCATGGTATTTAAATATGGTCATAATAAATCACTGTTTATACAAGAAATTGCTCTCAGAGATTATGATAGATAGTTGATTCTACTTAAAGCCATTCTGCTGCTGATATCTATGATTACCCACAGCCTGTTCAAACTTATCTTTCAGGATTTACTGCTTCAATCATCTGACTGTTGATGAGAACTGCTTTTATTTTTGTGTCTTTTGGAGAAAACTAATGTATTTTCCATGATAGCTATTCATTTATATGCAATGGCATGTCATTTAACTGATCTTGATATCCTTTTTTTCTTTTTCTCTCTTTTCGACAGTATGGGAGCTTTCCTTCTTAGTGCTGGCACCAAGGGTAAACAGTTTCTTATACTCATGCTTATCCTTGCTATTAGCAAGAGGAAGCTCTATTTTGGAATATATATCCTTTCCTCATGAATTTACTAAAGTTGTTCCACTTTGATTTGCTTATTTTCACTGAAAATGTCATTAAATGAAGGAAAACGGTACAGCTTACCAAACTCAAGAATAATGATCCATCAGCCACTTGGTGGGGCTCAAGGTGGACAAACAGACATAGACATTCAGGTATTCCTCTTGTTTCTGCTACTTACATTTCGGTGCTTCCAATTGCAACAGATATTTAGATGTCTTTTGCAAGGAAAAAATATTCAGATTAACCTGGATATGAAACCTATTCGCATGTTTGGCAAGTTATGCGGCATTGTTTTACCAAAAATTTGCCTATTAATGCATTTTGTCATATTGACGTTCTTGTTTTGAATTATCTTTGATGATTTAGGCTCTCACCTCCTGGCTTTTAGCCTGTTATTCATGGGCATTATGATAAAAGCTAGACTGAGCTGAGTTGAGCCCAGCAATTTCTAATGAGCTTGGGCGAGTCTTACCTACCCAAACAGTAATGAGCCAACCTGGGTTAGGCAAAGCCCATTGTGTTACAGAGCTAGTTATTAATGGGTTACCCATAGAAGATTCACTGTGCAGAAAATTATCTGTCAGATGATTGGGTAATCATTGTTTGCATCATCTTGCTTGGGCCAAAAAGATGGGGAGAGATCAAAGGAATTTATTCGGATTGGATAATTTGTTAATTTGATCAGCATGGCTGATGGCAGAAACATTGATTGTATATATGATCATAAGGTCTGTGGGTGGTGCGAACATACACGTAGGGGTCCAGCTGCATCACTTTGCTCCTAAAAATGTGTTGCCAAGATTTGAGAGTTTCACAATTTGTATAACACTTCAGTGGTATTCTAGCTTTATTTTTCAAATTTTTGATACTTTTATGTTTCTTCTAAACACTTCAGTGGTTTTGTTCTTCTCAGGCAAATGAGATGCTTCATCACAAAGCTAATCTGAATGGCTATCTCTCCTACCACACTGGCCAAAGCCTTGAGAGGATCAACCAGGATACCGATCGTGATTTCTTCATGAGTGCAAAAGAAGCAAAAGAGTATGGTCTAATAGACGGTGTCATCATGAATCCTCTAAAAGCTCTCCAGCCACTGACGGCCACTGCTGAGCAGTAAAACAAGGCTTCACGCAGTAAATAGCTCTCTACCGCACAGCCGAATCATACAATTAGGCAGGAACGGTCATGACTACAAAACTGAGTTTCTGCTTTCCCTTTTTCCTATTAGTTTGTAACAATGAAACATATAGCTTGAGAAATGGATAGGCGTTCAATTCTCAGTTCGTCAGAGGGTTATTGATGAATTTCAGGCCTCATCTCTACGATTCCCTTGCTTCCAATAAGCGTTTCTTTCTTACTAGCATGGATAGCTGGATTTTTGGCATACTTTTGGTTCTATTTATGTAGCTTATCAGTTTTTGCCCGTTTCTGCTGTTGAATGGCCATTTAGTGTCTCTATTCTGTTTTTTTAAACCCGGAGTGAAACCCACTACAGAAATCATAGAAGTCTCATTTGCTCTTAAAAAGTATGTCCATTGAAGCCAAATGCAAAATCTCAGATCCCACGTTGGTGTCATAGCCCATTTTTGGCATACCCAAAGAGGATTCTATATCCTATTAATCTGCTGTATTTTCAGAACACCAGCATGTCAATAAACTCATTACCCAAAAAAAAAAAGCATGTCAATAAACTTTTTTTTTTTTTGGTAGTGAGCATGTCAATAAACAGAAAGAAACAGTATGGGCTGGGTCATTGTTCACATTTCTGTGCATGGCAAGTGGGACCTATCAAAACCCTTGTAAGTCTGATTGTCATTTCGAGTGTCCTCATGGAGGGGCAGTATCATTACATTGTCAGGTTCAAGAGTGAGAAAAGCTCCTCAAACAAGAAACGTATTGGGAATAGCATATTGGGAATCTCATGCGATACCCCAGCAAGAATCTTTGTCACTGAAGCGTACACGTAACAGATAAGACACTCAAATCTTTCTAGCCCCGTGTCTTGCATATTGAAACTTTGCCTGAGTCCATGGATTTTCTCGTTTTTTCACCCAACCAAAGAAAAACCAACAGAAACCAAAAGACAAGTTTTAAGAAGAACATCCAGAGGGTATATCATATCTTTACATTTCAGTACATCATGTAACCTAAAAATGCTGGCATTAGTTGCAGGAGGGAAGAAAAAGAATCCTCTCATCAAAGAAATTGGTTCTCATGAAGCTTGTGAACGATGAAGATATGGGCAGCTCTTCAAGCTCATCAAAGAAGTCATTATCCTCTGTTTTTGTTGCTGAGAAAGTCATAAGGTTAGTAGGGTAAGAGAGGGGCTGTTCATCAAAGAGGACATGTAGTGAATCATTGGCCTCCTCCAGTGCTACCAGTAGAGGATTTTCCTCTTTGTTTATGATAATATCCTGGGAGCAGTTGATGGGGGATTGGAAGTAGTTGAGCTTTTCAGTGGCATCTTCACTGCTAGTGATCATGGGTTCTGGCTCTTGTTGTCTTGGAGTGGTGGGCAGGTCCTCAGTGGTTTCCATCTGGGTTGGTGGTGGTTGTTTTGGTTGTGGGAATGAGCTGGGTTTATGGAGGTCAGGGCCTGGATGGTTGTGGCAAGAGGTGTATGTGATAATGAGCATTGAAGCATCTGTTCTGCATCTCTCTACTTGCTTCTTAGCTGAACAGCCCTTTGATGTGCTGCACCTGTAATAACCCCTGCACAGATAATAATAAATTCATAATTATCACAATAATAAATAAGATGACTTGATACTTTGCATCAGTTAACCTTTTTCTTTTCCTTTTTTTTTGGCTCTCTTTTTAAGTGGTGAGGAAAAGACCCAACCACATAATTATGTTGGATGATCTTACCAGATAAACCAATAACAAACAAATGAGGAGGAGAGAATCATGGGAATCTCTGTTGGGGCTAAGTTGGGCGCTTAGTAATGAACTTGGGAAAAGAGTACTTTTAGCTTCATTTCTTGGATCAATCTCTTGTTCTCAAGGGTGTCAAGATCAGCTAACAACTGGGTTGTTCATTCTGTCAAGAGCAGGTTAGGAGATAATCCCTTCAGGGTATTCCATGGCAGGAAACTTATGACAGACTTTGAGCTTTCTTTGGTTCTATTTTCAGTCGGGCGTTCTTGGTCCATTAGGTTTTTTTTCTCCTTACCCAAGAAAGAATTGAGACAGAGAGAGAAGGGAGCTCATCTCTGGAAAAAAGTAAGAATAATGGGAAGATTTTCATTGGAATTAATGAGAGAGAACAGAAGACAGCCTAACAACCAGTTAAGGACTTTAATTTTATTTTGTCAATTGGCCTGGAATCAAAATGTTAATGGGCACAGATTCTTCATCAGAATCACTGGGTTTAATTTTGAAAAAATTCAAAATGGAATTAGTTTAGAAAGTCATGTGACAACCAAGTACTGAGGAAAAAAGACACAAAAGGGTTTTCTGAGGATAACTAACTACCTTGGATAAGGAGATCCCTTGATAGGTTTCTGCCCATACTTCCTCCAAGACCAGAGATCAGAGGGTGGCCCTTCACTCTTCTGTTTCCCAACATCTGCTTCAATTTTCACTTTAACCACACTCTTCTGAACCAGCTTCCTATATAACACACAGAAACAAAAACCCCAACAACTTTAGATGGACAAAAAGTAGAGAAAGAAATAACCTGAAAGCATCCTTAAGAGAAAAAAGCATATTCAGAACCAACTTCTCAAAGTGCTAAGAATAACATCTGATCCACCTTCTTTTGTTGGACGTCTCTGTTTCTGACTTGGGTTCTTCCATGGAGTTTGAGCCGAGTTTTGAGGAGGGAGAATCATCCATCACAGGTCTCTTAATTGTTTCCTTTTCAATTTCCTCTTCTACTTCGGGCTTGCTTGATCTTTCACAGTCATCTTCTCCCATTGATCTTCTTTTTCTTGCTAAAGATCTAAAAAAGGAAAAATCTTATCAGAGAACAGTCCCTGTATAGATGGTGCAGCTGGGAATTGAAAGAAGTGATAAATGTTCACAGATCAGAGCTGTAATTAATTTAGTGTGTGTGTGAGAGAGAGAGAGAGAGAGAGATGACAAAGCCAAGTTGCTCTCTCTCTTTTCTTCCGCATTAAATATAAAGCAACTGTTTATAATTCAAGATTAAGAAAAGAACCCAACTATCTATAATTAAAATTTGATTAAAATACCAACATCCGACACGCCAACAGCCCAAAAACCGAATCCCAATTTGTCAATTGTTTTTTTCTAACCACAAACAGGTTATAAAACCTTCCAAGCACAAAAAGGCCAAAATCACTGAACAACTCTTGTATCACTGGATTCGGTGAGCTTAATGTTTCATAGGCGTACGTTAGAAACTATCGAACCAAGTCGTGGGACCCGTTAAGAAGGCGACAGTTGATTGATTGTATGTAAAATCAGTTTCTAAAGTTGCTCTTCTTTAAGTTAAAGTTACAAAGTGAATTTTTATTTATTTATTTTTCTTTTTGGGGTAAGACCATGTGATTGTATGGTGAGCAGCACAGTTTGTTTTGTGCAGTGGAGTCATTGAAGATTTAACATCCTTGTATTTAGAAATTAGACTTATAGGATTTCCCCTCAAATTTAGTTTGAAGTTTCCAATTAATGTAATTTATGAAGATCATTATCCATTTGGAGTTTGTCTAACTTGCAATGATTGATCATTTATATAGTAATTTGACTTTTTAAGGATTATTGCAGTTTATTTAATTTAAAAATGTGTGATCCTGATTATGTTATTAATTGAGTCCATTTAGGGTGATGATATAGTGTGCACAGAAAAAGTAAAGCCTGACCTTGGGCCGAGCGGAGGGGACTTGGACCGGCTGGTGGCTTGCTGGTGCTACGGTGACGGGTTAGCCCTTAAGGACAATAGTTATGGCTCAAAACCGAACATTCTGTAGTGGGATTGTGCTCCTATGGTCACATCCAAGGAGGGTTGCTACGCTAGTTGCCCCCTCCTCCCCCTTTTTCTACCAAAACAAAATATGAAAAAAATATACTTGATTGATTAGGTAAAAATTTTTAGAATTTTTATAAGAAATAAGATGACGCTAATCTATACTATTGCAAATAGAACTAAGCAAGTTCTTTTATTAAGATTTGTTGTTCAAATAGTTCCTTCCTTTTTTTCCACAACAACTTTTATATCCAAGTTAATAACTTATACCAACGTATTAAGATTTACCATCAAAAGCACATTTTTCCTTTTTCCACTCCAATTAATAACTTATGGGTGTCAAATTGAACCATCGGCTGAACTGGATTAACCGGACCATCTTTCTCATCGGTTCAATTCACGGTCCGACTTATACCGTGTGAGTACGTTGATGTGAGCAAACAGGGACGCAGACGTAATTGCACGCGATGAATGGTCGGTGGACCCCAGATTGCCATTTAAGTAGAGTAAAGGTGGTAGCGATCGATACGGATTGAAACCAGTCATAAATCATAATTGGCATTGCTTTTTCAAGGCGGCCTGCCTTACAAGTTACAACGAACCTTCACCCACATTATCTCGTCGCTTTGTGCAATGTTCATTGCATGTGATGCACGTAGTCAAGCTTTTCTTTAACAGATAGCGAATTCACTTGCACTTAATTACCAAGTGCGAGCAATATGACAAGTGTATCAATAAAGTCCCAGGCCAGTTCATTTGTCAGACACACAAATGTTAGAAACCTTGTGACACACAAATCTATACAATTTGCAAACCTCATTTTATGACTAATAATTTGCAAACCTCACTCGTCCATATATATATATATATATATCCTAATTTTGTCTTAATTTACACAATAATTTAGCCAATATTTTTGTCATGTAACTTTACAAAAAAGTGGATAGCTACTTTAATACTTAACAAAATCTCAACTTTTTGAAAACAAAGCTACTTTAATACTTAACAAAATCTCAACTTTTTGAAAACAAAGCTTGAGAAATTGAAATTCCCTTTACACGTATGTTTATCGGGGAACAATTTTTAGCCGCAAGTTATATCAAGATTTGAGCAATGTACTTTAAAAACGCGTTGTTCCATTAAATAATATCGTCTAAGTAGGTTTGAGGTAGGAGCTTGGTGGGCCAGGGATTAGTCACAAGGACCCCCCCCCCCCCCCCCCCCCCCCCCCCCCCCCCCCTCTTCATAAGATTCACTGTGCTCTCGTGTGTTGTGATGACAGTCCAATTTTTCTAATTAAGGCAGAGTTGATTGGTAGTTATGGTCAATCCGAACATTCTGCAACAGAGAGGAAACCACTATGGTAATGCCAGGGGTTAGCCATGCTTGATAGCCCCTTCCTCCCTTCTTGTTTACCAAAAAAAAAATGATGATTGCAAGTATCCATGGAATACAATTAGTTGACATATTAATGAATATATTAAATATATAAAGTTCACCCCCAACTATCAACTTGAGCTTTTAGATCAAAGCCTTAGGCAAACGCCAGGTTCTGGGTTCAAACCTCCACTCCACCTGTTGAGAAAAAAAAATTCCACATGTAGGGCCTCCCTAAAAGTGGATTTGAGTCCAGCCCACACCTGAGGGGGAGTGTTAAGGAATATATTCTTTAATAAGACATCATCCAATGTCAATGAGATTTGTTGGGCCTTCAATGTTATCCACTTAAATAATCCTTAAGATAATCCCCTCTACAAATGGAGAGTATAGATGGATGGGAGTCATGGGACCCCAAACCATTGAATCATCTGGTCCAATTTCCACCGCAACGGTGACAACCGCGAAACCCAAATGGTCGAACCAGAATGATGATTGCAACTACCCATGGAACGCAATTAGTAGACATCATCCAATATAAGTGTGATTTGTTGGGCTTTCAATTTTATCCGCTTAAATAATCCTTAAGATGGTCCCCTCTGCAAATGGAGAATATATATGGATGGGAGTCATGGAAACGCAAACCATTGAATCATCTGGTCCAATTTCCACCGCAACGGTGGTCGGTGACAACCGTGAAACCCAAATGGTCGAACCAGAATGATGATTACAACTACCCATGGAATGCAATTAGTGGACATCATCCAATATAAATGAGATTTGTTGGGCTTTCAATTTTATCAACTTAAATAATCCTTAAGATGGTCCCCTCTACAAATGGAGAGTATACATGGATGGGGAATGCATTTCGTCTAGAACCACTTCAGTGGAGCCACCATGAAACGCACGGCTAGGATGGAGTATGGATGTGTGGGGCCCCTACTGATATGGGTAGATTCACTGAATGGCTCCAGACGAAATGCTCTCATGGATGGGAGTCATGGAACTGCAAACCATTGAATCATCTGGTCCAATTTCCACCGCAACAATGAACACCGTGAAACCCAAATGGTCGAACCAGAATGATGATTGCAACTATCCATTGAATGCAATTAGTAGACATCATCCAATAGCAATGAAATTTGTTGGGCTTTCAACGTTATCCACTTAAATAATCCTTAAGATGGTCCCCTCTACAAATGGAGAGTACATAATTACACATGGATGGGAGTCATGGCACCGCAAACCATTGAATCATCTGGTCCAATATCCACCGTAACGGTGACAACCGTGAAACCCAAAGGGTCGAACCAGAATGACCCGAAAGTGGAAGGCCGGCGGCTTCGATACTTTTCATGTTCTTATAGCAGATCCCATATCCAGATATAATGAATGTAACAGTAGTAATATAATCACGGAATGAGAACATGCCAAATGTCAACTTGGTCGTGGATGCCACCTTAAATAACCTAAAATTGTTCTCAACACGTACTTCCTTGTTTATAAACTCCATTGATAGTCCTTTTGTGCAGCATAAATGGCCTGGAAGTGGGACCAGCTCTTGAGCTCTTCATTTCTGAGAGAAGCCTTTTGTATCTTCACAATCACCCTCCTTAGCCTCCTTCACCCTCTTTCAGTTCTTCTATTTGCCAGACTCTCCTGTACTGCAACTTATCTCCCAAATTCTTCTCTAGCCTCCTCCTTCCCATTCTCTCTGTTCCTGTACACCAGCCTACCCCTGCTTCACGCCATTGTTTCCCTTCTCAGCATAACTGCGCTTGTACATTGCTTAACAGGTCGAGTCATCCTTCCAAGTGATGCAACAAGCTCAATAAGCCAACCCCGTTTGTACCTCTCATGGATTCTTCTCTGCACATTACAGGTATGTGTTGGGTTGGGCATCGAATCCACCATAGCTGCAGGAATTTGGTCTGCTCTTCGCCCCGGATTTGATAATGGGAAGACATTGCTGAGCATAAGCTCCATAATTCTCTTCATCGGATTGCACGAGACTATGCTTCATTGGTCCAGAACTGTGGTGAGACCGGTTGTGGAGGATACGGTATTTGGCCTCGAACGGGAGGAAAAGTGGGTTGAAAGGGTGGCCATGGCTGCAAGCTTTGGAATGCTGTGGTGGTGGAGGTTACGTGATGAGGTCGAAGCATTGGTAATTGTGCTGGAGCCCCTGAAGAAACAGTTAACGGATGTGAGAGTGGCTGAGCTTTTTTGGTGTTGTGTCTATTACCTATCTGTTACAATCGGCATGGTAAGGCTGATGAGAGGGCTTAGATGGTTTGCAAATGTTTTGTTCCGTAAAGGGCTTCATCAGAGCCGTGGTTGTTCTGCTGAAGACGATGACAAGGTCTGAAATGATTTTCTTCCCACCTGTCTGAATTGAATTTTTTTTTTTAAGGGAAATTTACGCTTAGACCCTGTGGTTTCGAAGAGTGGCACGGACGAATTGATTTTTTTGAATTATTTTTTAGGGAAATTTACATTTAGCCCTCCAAGGTTTGGGAGAATTGCACAAACACCCCCGTGGTTTATAAACCGAACACTTACTGCCCTGACATGCCCTGACATTTTAGAAACCTTTACCGTTAGTTCAAAGACAAACAGTATTAAACATTTTTTTAAAATGTCAAAATTACCCTTTGTTAAAACAATGTGTCTTCTTCCCCAACCCAAATAATCAAACCTATGAACGAAGAGAAGATAGGAAGGCATTCGATTACTTGCTAATGAAGACGAGACAGGTAGGCTCTGGCAAAGGCATTCGATTACTTGTGAATGAATCGATTATTCGTTTTTCATTTTTAGCTTCAGGCATTCGATTACTTGCGAATGAACCGATTATTCGTTTTTCATTTTTAGCTTCATTGACATCTCCCAAAAAAGAGAAGGCATCCTTCAAAGACTTCTCATCTACTGACCACGAAAGACCTTTAAAACCAAATCCAACAAGAAAACATTAACAAAATTGATATTGCGAGAGAGATAGAGACCTCCAACAACTGAAGAGGGAGGAGATAGTGGCGGCGCACACTAATATCAGAAGCCTGCAATTGGGGTATGAGCGGCAAACCTTCTACTGACGAAAAACAGAGAGCATTTCGTCTCCTACCACTCAGTGGTACGATCCGTGATACATTAAGAGAGTGTGCTTTTGGTTTTCAGATTTCAAAATGAAGGAATTAATGATAATGATTTCGTCTGATAGAAAATAAAACAATAAAACATGTACAGGTGTGGAAGAGTAATTAACTATACAGCAATCTATTAGTGTATCACAGATCGTACCACCGAGTGGTAGGAGATGAAACGCTCTCCGAAAAACATCATACCATTCATAACCAAATAAAGAGGAATTATTTATATATTTTTCTGGGTTTTGGGTGTTTTAGGCCGTGTCTTTCTATTCTTGGTGGTTAATTGATTCGCAAAAATGAGTTTTACTAAGCTTTCTGCTCTAAATCGTTATGTGATATTATGGAGATTAGAACGAAGTGCAACTTAACTTGTCTTGCAAAAACCCAGTATAGCATTGTGATTTTGGGATTCTCCGTTTTGCACATTAATGATTTAAAGAGTGCAAAACCATTCCGTTATATGCGTTTATTAGCACGTAAGTGCTCTTCTCTTTCGCCGGAATCCATATTTTCCGACCAATCACCAACATCCCATAATGCAATTGTAAACAGCAACACCATTGGCCCCAAGGACGCCAACACGTACTTTCGCATCTTGGTCTCGATTTGACAGTATGATGGCCGCACCACCCGTCCGAAGCAGACAGTTTGTGAGCAACATTGAACGATTCATGCCGTTGTACCAGTTCAGCCTGATAATCTCGGTGCTGATTACAAGGGAGTTTCGCTGAACTCGCAACAAGTCCCTATCTAGACTAACCGATAAAACTCCAGCACTGCACCCCATGCTGGAGAGATTGAAGCATGAAGGAGCCTTCGCATAGGGTTTTAGGCGTGGGTTTTAGATAAGGGGTTTTGATTAAGGGATTGAGGAAGAAGAAAGTTTTGATTTTTAGGGAAGGGTATTTTTGGTGTTTTAAAAAAAGGTTTAACGCTATTTAACTTTTAACTAACGGCAGGGGTACTCGTTGGCACTTTTTAAAACGTTAGGGATGATAAGTGATCTGTTTTAAACCACAAAGGTATTCGTGTCATTTTCCCAAACCTCAAGAGGTCTAAATGTAAATTTCCGTTTATTTTTATTTTTATACAAAGAAACATTCATTGGATTCATTGACACTGCATCTTACCCGGTGTTTCAGATATGGCTTGTTTCCATAATGGCAAAAAAAAAAAAAAAAATTTTTTTCTAACAGCATTCCCCTGAGCTCATTATCATTACTTTAGATGATGATGTCTTTAACCTTTCTCAAGCTGGAATCTTGGAAGATACACATAGAGCTAGCAATTTTTTAACTGACCCATCAACCCGCCCGAACCCAACACGTAATAAATTGGTTCGGGTTGACCCATTTATTAGTTGGGTTAGGTTTGGATTGAAGTTTTCCCAACCCGTTCAAACAAAAAGGTCAACCCAAATCAAACTCGTCAACCCGTTGGGTACCCGACAATATACCATTGTGTTTATGTGTAGGATTTATATTTTCCTTTTAGTTTATAGGACATTCAATTTTTATATGGAATTTAGGACATAATTAACATCTTGTATTTTTATTTATTTTTATTTTTTAGAAACAGAATTTGACAATTTATTTTACATATGACTTATGGACCTTAGATCCTTTATTGGTGACTTAATATTTAGTTTATTTTAACTTTCTTTAAAGAATTTAATTATTATCTTGTCACTAGTTTTTTTTTTTTTAAGTTCCTTAATAATGGTTATTAATTGATTTTTTTTTTCTTTTAGACTTTCTATTAGGTATTACTATTATGAAAAACATATGGCTAATGTATGATTATTTTTAATGATAGTGTTAATATCACCTATAATATTAATTATTAATATCACCTATAAAAACAATAATCCATGTCTCCATGAATTCTAATTTTTCTATAAACATTAATTTAAAAAATTAAGTTAAAATTAAACGGTTGGATCGGATTAAACCCGTTTATTTGCAGATTGGGTTCGGTTCCATGATTTCCCAACCCGTTAGTAAACGGTTTGAACCCAACCCAACCCATTTAAAGTTCAACCTGTTTACAACCCGACCCATTGGGACCATTGCCACCTCTAGATACACATCAAAATAGACCCTCTACTGGGCAATATTCAACACTGCATAAATACAAGTTCAGTTTCCCCCTCACTGCATTAAACTGGAACATCAATAGTCATCATGGTATTACTTACACACATGTTTCTTTGAAGTAAAATGCACAATATCTTTGAATCTATAATAGCAGATTGATGGAATTGTCAAACCCAACATCAAGCGTTTCCATAACTACAAGGTGTCCATATAGCCCGCAGCATATCCACTAGATTTCAGAACCTTCTTTAGTAGAAGAATTGCAATGGCAATGGTAAGCCCAACAGCAGCCCACGTGAACAAGCGATCATCAGCAGGCTTCCGTACTTGTGTTTCTGGTCTCTGCACTGGCTGCTCATTGGCATCTGCAGCTTGCATCCGGCGCGATACCCTCAATCCAGCACTAAATCTGATTCTCAAGGGGCCAGCATTAGCATTCACACGAACTTCACGCACATCTTCCACAATCCTGTTATCTCCTTCTGGGTCTGCATTCCTATCTCCTGCAAGTATAGCACCCGCATTTTCAGGATTGACCTGGGCTTCACCTTCTCTGTTGGTCACCTGCTCTTCTGATGTCTGGGTGGGAAGTTGGGGAACTGGGGGTGCCTTGCTCAGCATATACTCATGAATCTGTACCATCCAATCTTTGTGAGAACAAGAAATATTAGGAGTTACAACCAATGCCATTCAATCTGGCATGGATAGCAAACTAGAAAGTTCACCAATTAACAATTTTCAAGCCGGACCATCTTATTCTCAGCCACCAAAAATAAAAGAAGAACAAGAATTACAGTTGATGGTTCACATGATTTGACCTTTAACTCAAAGTCTAGGTTGAAAACATTTCTTAAAATGGATGCTAAGAACTAGAGTTAGAACAGACCTCATCCATAAGTTTCTGACGTTCAAATGTCCCAGATCTTGGGGCTGCATCACGAGATTTGATGGCTAGGGCACGCCTTTCTTCTTTCTTATAATCTAATGAGCCTAATGCACCATCTGGGTTGGTGGGCATAAACGCAATCAGCGCAACCAAAGCAGTGCGTACTGCCAAACATCATCCAGTGAAAAAACTTATCAGTTGATGAAGCTTCCAACACAAAAAGTAAAAATAAAATAAAATATATATATATATATATTATTATTTTTCAAGCAACATACAACATTCTTCATGCATCACTGGCCATGATCCACGGATATGTTGTATGCATGGACATGCTCCAGCCAAAACTGTCTTCACTACTATCATTAACACTGCAGATGTCTTATCCATGGTCTAATTTCTTTAGGAAAGATGTCAAACAAGAATAACAAGACCAGGGAAAATTATTTCTATAGCACCATGCTCGTATAGTCTGAAACATATAATAAAGAATAGACTATGAATTTTGGTGCTTCAAACAATTCAACAAAGAAACAGCATTGAAAGAAAAAATGTATAAAATTCCAAAACATGCACCAGAGGAAAACATTAACATAAATCAAGCTCACTATTAATTCATTTTATTTATAAATCATCTTACAAGAAAATAAACTTACCACTCCATGATGGCTGCCAATGTTCTGGGTGATGGTTTGATATACTTAGGCATATTTTGGTTTGAGTTTCAAAACGGCCATTCGGCTGAAGAAACAACAAAGCTTAATAAGCACACATAAGGAAAAAAAACAGATTTTAAGATCAGAAAAGACAAACAAACCAGCTTCTTAAGAAAAAATTAAATCATTACCGTTAACAACATAAAGGATGGGGGCTTAAACGGATATTCTGCAGGCAACTGGATCCTTCCATGATAGATTCCACCCTCAAACTCAGTATCACAAGGGCCCCTTATCGCAAATTGCCATTCAAATATATTTTCCTGGAACATTGATTAAAATCACGTGAATTGAAGAACACAATAGACATCCTTTTCGCAAATTGCCATTAAAATATATTTTCCCGGAACATTGATTAAAATCACATGAATTGAAGAACACAATAGACATGGATGGAGTTCACCAGAAACTGGCAAATCACAAGCACCCAGATGATATTTTTAGTCCCCGTTAGGCATATACTTAGTCAAAATAAACAGAAACATTTCCCCTATTAGGACTTTTAATGCCCCCAAAGGCATTTCTACAGAAATTATAGTTGCTTCGCAGACCAACATTCAACCGTAGAAACCCTAACCATGTTCAAATTTAAAATCAAACCCCCGTATCTGTAAGTTTTAATTCATCAAAATCATTCTCCTTACAAAAATTTAAATCGTTTCGGAATTTGCGAAGATCAAAATTTTTTTCTTTTTTCTTAAAAAAAAAAAAACACAGCTGCCCACTGTAATTGTAAGAAATAAATAAAATATATAGATTTGAAACACGTCGCATAACAATTTGAGATATTCGGCCTTAAACCTGGAACCCTAAAACAGTAAAATAAGCAAGCAGATCGCAGAAATACACAAATAAAATTAGTGAAATTTTTCTATTTTTGTAATCTTACCTCCAGAGGAAGACTCATGAAATCATCAGAAGGGTTTGCTTGCATCTCCTTCACCTCCTGTAGAATCCTCTTCACCGCTGGGTTCTTCAGATTGTACTTCTCTCCCGCCATGGCGTAAGATGGACACGATAGTATGGGTTAAGCACCAGAACCAGAAAAGTAATAGCTATTCAGATCTGAAGGGTCGAAAACAGAGACGAAGGAGAACGCCCAACGACTTCCCAAGATAAAAAAAAATGACCTTGGGAGGATGGTATTTATGGTTCAACTCGTTGATGGGAAGACACTTCATTTTTCATTAAGGAGCCACTTGCTAATCAACGATCAAGATTTTACGGTGCCACGTAACGTTGAACAAATATATGCAACGTGGCATCATGCTATTTGGTATCTTTTCCACACGGTTTGTTTCTATTGGTTATATATACATGTACCAACAACCATCGGTGGGGACTGATTCGGCTAATGCGGCAGATAGTCACGTGAGTATCTCACGATCGGTATTTTTTCTATCACATGATCCTGCAAAATCTCGTGCTGCATCTATTGTGTATTTTTAGGGGAAAATTATGGAAAATGTCACTTTTTAAGCATATTTATAAAAACATCCCACCAAAATCCAAATTTACAAGCATGCCACTTTTCAAAGTTAATTGATCTGCAAGGTCCATAGACTATTGGGCCTTTAGAAATAACAAAATTGCCCTTCTTTAAAAAATTGGAGAAAAGAAAAAACACGTGATTTCCCTTTCCTTTCTTTCCCAAAATCTCATCTCCCATCCTCCTCCAACTCGACGAACGAGAACCCCTCAGGAATTCAAAGAGATTGACAAAGATCGTGATCTTCCGAATCAAGGATCTCGAATTTTTGTGCTGGAAAGGCAAAGATTTATCCGAAAACATGGATATCACATCGCGGGAGACAACAGCAAGAGTCATCACAAGCGCGTTATGGCTTAGATGAACCGGAGCTAAGAAAGCCTCCAAATACAGCGATCTTCTTCTTCGCAAAGACGAGTATATAGCAGCCGTAGCCATGGAAACTAAATTCCACCGTTCCACAAGCTTTATCTTCGTCTATCAGAGAGAAAATCACTTCATTCCCTCCCTTAAACAAAGAAATCCTTCTTCCAACAAATCTGAAAACAATACAGGATAACAAACACCTATCTCTGCAAATCACTACCTCTCCAACTTCCTAATAACCCAAATGAAGAAGAAAAACAACCGAAGTATAGAATTAAACCTCTATTCTGCTTCTCGTTTCCTACGCTAACGCTCGAAACAAAACGGAGAATCTGAAACGAAGAAACCTCCTACAATTGTCCTCGATCGGATCCTTCTTCGATGTTGTCGATCGAGTATCGAAACCGTTTCAACCTCAAATCCCCTTTAAAAACTTGGATTTAACGCTTTTGATCGAGATCTCTGGTTCCACGTGGCAATAGATGACGAGCAAACACATCTCCCGTGAAAAATCTGCATCTGGAACGTTCCTGAAGGCTAAAGCTAACGGCTTTCAAATTTCTTCTCTTTTACAGTGCATCGAGCTCCACTGATTCTTTCTCTTTCTATTATTTTTTCCCTACTCGAAAATGGCTTCTCTTCCTCTCTTCCAATGCTCCATTTGCAAAGAAGATCGTCTTCCAAGGCAACTCCTCCATCAATGCCGGACTAAACACTCAGTCAGTGTCAGCCACAAGAGTAGGATCTCATCCCCTTCTCCCGATTTAGGGTTTCTATATCAGCTGTCTACTCTCCATAGATACTCATCTTGGATCCTTTGCGGTGTCTCGTCCGTTGGAAAAAGGTATTTTATTCTTTTTCTTCAATTCTTTGAAATTTTAACGTTCTTCGTTTTTCTCTGAAAATGGGAGGGATTTTGGGGAAGAACAGGAAGGAAATCGCGCGTTCCCTCTCCTTCCCCATTCTTTCCCATTGTTTTTAAAGGGGAACAATTTTGCTATTTCCAAAAGCCCAACAATGAATAGACTTGCAAATCAATTAACCTTGAAAAGTGACATGTTTTTGTAAATTCAGACCTTAGTAGTATGTTTTTATAAATATGCTTGAAAAGTGAAATTTTTCATAATTTTAAAAAAAATGCTTGAAAAGTGATTTTTTTCATAATTTTAAAATTAAAATCGGATTGTATTGATATGTTTTTATAAATATTCTTGAAAAGTGACCATTTTCCATAATTTTAAAATTAAAATCATATTTCACATCAAAAAATTTGAAAAAGCAACGGTAAGATGTTATATGATCCTGTAGACGATCTCATCCCATTTCTTGGTGCCATGAAATGGTTGCGTCAGACAATGTCTTCCCAAGATAAACCATTTGTGCAATTAAACATTCTTTGCCATTAGGCCCGAGGAGAACCTAGCTTAAGTATTTGGCGTCAATGAAATCACTTTTAGAAATTCCACCATTAGGGGAACGCCATAATATGTCACGGCCTCGTTCGAATTGCCAATTTCACACCAAAAATTCCATTGCAAAGTAACTAAGTACTTTCCTTTGGGTCCCACATAAATTTTTTCCTTTTCCCGATATTAAAACGCTCTACAAATACAAGAGTCCTAACTTTACCTTCTCAGTATCCAAACACAACCATATTGTTATTTTGTGAAGTACAAAAAAACAAACATCATGCATTATAATCATATATGATTCACATCAAACAAAAAGAATATACGAAAGAGAGAGAAAAAAAAAAAAGACTTACCTTATGAATCTAATGCCAATCCGATATTTATGTTGAATGAATTTTTGTTGGTAGATAAATATCTATCATAGTTTGCAAATGTATTCACTTTTAAAAACAAAGGGCAAGACAAAACAATATATCAATAGAAAATTACACTTGCCTCTTTTTTGGGTTTTGACAATTACAAATGCCTCCTTGAGGTCTCTAAAATTATACCAACGTATCTTTTAATTTTATTATCTGCTACACGTCCCTCACTTATGTACTGTACTTCAAAATTTGAACCTTTTTTTTTTGGAGTGAATTTACCCTTCTTTACATAGAAAAACATTTTGAGGTGAAATTTTATTTTTTTAATTTTTAGAAATAATAATGATCAATTTAAAAATTGTGGGTGGTTTAATCTTTTAAATTCAATTTACTTTAAAATGGTCAAATTACTAATTTTATTAATAACAAAGGAGGTTACTGTCATTTCAAGAACATCAGTAGAGGTATTTGTAGTTGTCACAAACAAAAGAGAAGTATAATTTGCTCATATATTAATTATAGTTGTTTTAATATGCATCCTTCAAAAAAATAGTTGTTTTAATATATTATTAAATTATTTATAGTCACGTAGGAAAATAAAATGTGAACAACCCCATTTGATAGTTCTTCTGCTTACTAGAAACTCTTCAGCTTACCACCATCGGTCTATCCTCACCAATAGCAAGACAACAGTCATCACTTGCTGCAACTCGGTTTGGTTCGGTCCGGGTTGATGTCAACTCAAAACCAAACCGAAAATATACATAGTTAAACCGAACTGAATTGAAAAACGAACCAACCAAACCGAAAACCAAACCGAAAATATATATAAAAACCGAAACCCAAACCGAACCGAACCGAACTACATGAAAACTATTCGGTTCGGTTCGGTTCAGGTTAGACCAATATTCTTATCTTAAACAATGGTTTTTTTTTGTAATATCCTTTAAGTTTAAAGATAAACTTTAAAGTTTATCATATATTATATATTATAATATATATATATATGAATTCGGTTCGGTTCGGTTTAGGGAAATAATGTATTCGGTTCGGGTTCAATTTAATCGACACATGAAACCCAAAACCAAACCGACCTAGTTTGGTTTAAGGATTTTTGGACCGAAACCGAACCGAATCACTATAAAACCAAACTAAAGTCAGTTCGATTTTAACCGGACCGAGTTGCACCCCTAGCTGCAACACACCGCTACAATCGGTCGCGTACATGAGTGGAGGTATTTGTATTGTTGTATACTTTTTTTTGTCGGCACATTGGGTTTAATTGATACTCTTTAAAAATAACTCATATTCATTTGGGAAAATTAATTTTTAGTGATACTTTATCAACTTATTTAAGATTTAATCAGCAAAGTTTAATTTTTAGTATTATTTAAATGTTACACGTAAATTCTTCCAAAAATACCCTTATACAACTTACTTCCGGTACTTGTACAAACTTGTACAAACAATAAAATGGCTTGTACAAGTCAATAAATTAGCTTGTACAAGTTGTTTGGATGAGTGATATAAGGGCATTCCTGAAATATCGGATTTGAAATAGTAAAAATGGCACTAAAAATTAATTATTTTGATAAGGTGCACTAAAAGTTAAAACTTAAAACTTTGCTGACTAAATCTTAAATAATTTGATAAAACACCACTAAAAATTAATTTTCTTTATTCATTTGGATATTTTCAGTATTTAAAATATTAATACGTTTTTTAAAATAATTGAGAATGAGTATTATTTACATTCCTAAAGAATTTCTTCCGAAATGCCCTTAAAATACTTCTAAACCTCACTTGTTTGGCCCCTTTATGGTTACTTTTTGGTATTTCTACATTCGGGTTATTGGCCGATTAGGGTTTGGCCCATCTTGTTTGGACCTTGCCTTAAACCCGACCTTAGTATATTAAGATATAATTTTTTTATTTAAAATAATATTTTAATATATATCATAAATTAATAAATAAATGCATTATTAAATGGTATATTATATTTAAAAACACTTTTTCTTTTACATTTTTTTAATGCAAACCTTGAACAGCCCCGTTACCAACCAAATAGGACGGGTTTGAGTTTGGTATTAGATAAATCCATTTATGGGTGGGTTTAGATTCACCAAAACTAACCTGAATCGCACAGTTGCCATATAGGCCCCATACCTATGTATTGCAAAAGGTTTACAAATCTTGTATGGGTATTTTTAGAAGGATTTTTTTATGAGCATTAAACTGATACTTATTTTAAATTATTTTGAAATAGCATCACTATGTCTTAATTATCAAAAATTAGGTGACTGAATATAAATTATATTCAAAAGTATCACTATTTCGAAAAAGTTTCGCTAAATATAAACTATTTTTATTTTTAATAAAATACCGTTGCATACTTGTCGCCTTCGTATACCCTCCCTTTGTCATCTCCGTTGGTCGAAGATCACGAGAGAGCAGTCATGGTGTCCAAGGCGATCGAGATTGCCGGCAGAACCAAAGTTAGTCTTCTTTAAACCTTCGATCTCTTCGTATCGAATATTTTTCGTCATGTCTGGATTTCGAATTTTTGATCGCCACAAATCCGTGATGCGTAAAATCGATTTGGATCACTGATAGGAAATCAGGACGATGATTTGATAATTCACCGTTATTTCGATCTATTATGATTTGATTACTGATTGTTGTTTCGATCTATACTTACTCTTGTTTTGGGCAAACAAAGCTCTGAATTGCCTTGTTTTTGGGTTGCAAAGATGATTACATGTGTACGACAGATGCAGAGCATATATCTATACTCTCACCCCAAATAAACACAGTTTTCATTATATATATGTAAAAGGATCTCTTATTAGCACTGGAATCATAACTTAGAATCCAATTTTATAAGAAAAGATCGCTAGTAATATATCAAATTTATTGATTTGGTGGAAATAAGGGTTTGTCATAGTTAAACTTGCCATTGTTTCCGTGAGATCTGCAATATTCATATTCTAAAATATAATAAATGATTGAATTGAAGGTGGTATGGACTGATTAATTATAATTTTGTCTATTAATTCACAGAAATGTCTGGGAGAACAGGCAAATGAGTCTGTGGGAACTCTGTCATCCAAGATACTTCAGCTGAAAAAGCAGATTCAAGCTGATAGATTCACATCAATCAAAGTAAGTCATTTTTTGGATTCAATAATAATTTTCTGTTTTGTGGATATTAATTTCCTTGAACAATAGCATGTTTATACTACTTATTTTACATTTTGTTTATGGTTCTTCAAAAAAGAAGAAAAATCATTTCAATTTGTTTCATAAAATCTCAATATCGGGTTTTAATGATAATTGCTTCAATACGGATTGCTTGCTTCAATACGGATTGCTGTGAGTGCCTTTGTGCACGGACTGAAAGATTTGTTTTATTCTGCCGATGCTAGAGGAATTTAAGTGCTCCCCTTACCCAAATAATAACAATAATAATATTAAACAGAAAAATGGGGAAAGAGCTAACTCTTTGCTGATTATTTTTGTGCAGGACAAACTTGACAAGAATGGAAAGAATTTAAAAGGAATCACTTCCCAGCTCCTTGTGGCATCAAATTCAAAAGGAAATCTATGTTTACCGGAGAAGAATGAGTTAAAAAACATGCTATCTTTTAGAATTGAAAACTCTCTGTGTAAGCTGAGTGGATGTGCCCAAGGATTTGGGGAGAAAGACTACATCAACGGTCAAGAAGTTTTGACCTCGACCATCATCAAGCTTCCAAATGTTGAAAAGATACCACCTTACACCACGTGGATTTTTTTGGATAAGTATGACACAGCTCTGTAAATTTATTAATCATCTGTATATCCATCCCCACATATGTCTACTCTCTCTCTCTCTCTCTATATGTAGACGCACATACACACATGCACAAAAACATTTGCATGAGCGAGTGGATGTTGTATATGCTGTTTGCATGTGTATGTGCGTATTTATATGTATATAGGTGCGTGTGTGTTGTATTTATATGTATATATGCATTGATATTTATATGTGTATACATATATTTGCCTTTCATAGAACAACACTTATATAAGTGATATGTACATCATATTAAATTGAAGAAAGGGCAAGCTACCTGTACATGATATGCATACCAGAAAATCCACTCTTCAGCATCACAAAAGCATGCCATACAGAGCTATATAAGAAAATATTAAGAGGAGAATAAGTAGTCTGCAGACTGCTGCACCAATCCTGCAATAAATAGGCATGAGAAATGCCATAACTTTGTATTTACAGATCTAGTGAAAAGAAGATGAAATACTTCATCCTTTAGATTTCCAATGGAGAAATTTTATTTTATATTATTTTTCTTTTGCTCCTGAAGCCATTTGATGGACTTTCCATTAAATATTTCATCAACTTTTCATTTTTTTTGTAACCGTGAGACTACACATCATTGGCAAAAATATGTCATGGAGAAAAATACCTCCAAATGGAGGTAAGAAATGACATGAATGAAGAGATCGTCCATAGATTTGCCTTTGGTCTTGCATATGTTGAATCTGCTAGGCAACACCCATTTTTTGCAATATGACTAATTATCAAGAGTTCATCTAAGGCAATCATGCAAAATGTAATTGTTACTTTTTATGGGAAAAATTTTGCCAAAAGGCTAGGCTTAGATGAGGAATGCTGGGAAACTTTTAAAATTTAAGGCTGGGCTTAGATAAGGGTGCTACCATTGGACTTTTACATAGGCAGATACGAATCTAAAGACATAATTAATGCAAATGATATATGCTTACAGCTTGGAGGTAAGAATACATGTTTTGAGCAAAACATAGGGCTCCCAGATACCTCACCACTATATCACACTGATTGATGTAACCATTTAGAATATGGTTATCAAAGAAGATAGACCCAATATCTGTAATTAAGCCATTTGGGCCTGAATGGGCATGCCATTGTATCACTTTTTACATCTCACAACTTAGTAAAGCATATTTCTTTCTATCTTGTTTCAGTGAAATGTTTTCTATCTTGTTTCTGTGGTCATTTCACTTTTTCATCATCTTTCCTTTTGAAATAGTTGTATTCCAATAGATTAATGCACCTCATCAGATAACAAGTTAGACAATCAACAAGTTTTTAAATGATAATCACTCTGAATAATATTGGTGTAAACAGACAACCTTTTGTATAAGGCTTAAGTGGACAAATTTATTATGCTGTTTTATGATGCATGACTTTTTTTTGTGACATATGAGTTCTTTATGTTTGGACAACTTCTGAATGGGATTTTTACAGTTTTCCTCTCCTCAGAGTAGAGTATCACTTGCACAAAAACTCTTTTTTTTTATTTTTATGAAGATCTTAAATTTGCTACTGCTTTCTAACATTTGCCTCAAACAGCACAGAAACCAGAGAATGGCTGAAGATCAATCGGTCGTTGGAAGGAGGAGGATTTATTATGATCAATATGGCAGTGAAGCACTGATCTGCAGTGATAGTGAGGAAGAAATTGTAGAACCAGAGGAAGAGAAACACGAGTTCTCTGTAGGTGAAGATCAGATTCTGTGGTAAGCAAAGATAATTTATTATTTTTCTTTTAAATATTTTATCAACAATTTAATTTCAATCAATTACTTTATGTACTTTAAAGAAAATTAATGGATAAGAATATGTTTATGGGAACATGATTTCGGTGCTTCAATCAGATACTATGTAACTAATCATTTATGACCCACTCTAGAACAGACTTTTTTGTTCTCTATTTCTCTCTTTTTAGATCCTTCGACATACAATCCCTCACATTTCTTTGAAGCATCTCCATTTTACATGCCAAAACTTTTTCAAGCTTTTATCTTTTCTACTATTTGGCATGCTTCCTAAACACTCAAACATGTTAAATCTTGCCTTATCCTTCAACACAATTATCTAAACATCCTCCTATCAACAATGCTCATCTGATTTTATTTATTTTGATAATTAATGAAGATTTAATTAAGATCAAAGGAAAGGGGACCCCACAAGCCGTGGGATGACCTAGGAAATACAGCAAAAACAAAAACAAAAAATAAAAAGGACATCGTGGACCACGAAAAAATAAAACAGTGAAACAATCTACTAGCAACAGTCACCACCCAAAAAACAGCAAGACAGGCGAAACAAAACTAGAAGCACCAAAGGTAGATCATAGTCGACCAGTCCCTAATAATGTCTGAAGAAGAATAAGACGTAAAATCCTTTTGCACCAACGCCCATGAAGCTGTCAAAGACATGGCCTGATCGACCACACCGGATTTGCCAAACGCCATGCCCTAAAAAATGATCTGATTCCGTGCTCGCCATAATGTCCATAAAGTGGCAAAAAAACATATCTTGTATAGCTTCCTCCCCATCATGCTTAAACCCCGAAACCTCCACTGAAAAGCCAAATCAGAAATGGTAGCTGGCAACACCCATGTGATGTTTCCTAATATCAAAAAGTGCCTCCAAACATAATCCGCCACTAGGCATGTAAGCAATAGGTGGTCCACAGACTCAGCATCCTTCATGCACATCAAACAAACCTGAGGAAACAAAACCAAGTAAGGCTGCCGATGTTGCAATATATCGAGTGTGTTGATCTTATAGTGAAATACCGTCCAGGCAAAAACTTTAACCTTCAAAGGAATAGGAGCTTTCCACAAAAAAGAAATGGGGGAAGCAGTAAAAAGGGGTGTAGAAGGTGATGAAAGGTGAGCATAAAAATACTTGACAGTATAAACACTAGAATTGAATGACCAAATGCGCTGATCCGGTAAGGAAGGTGACAAGAAGACCTCTTTAAGATTATCTAACAATCTACCCCATTCGACTAGATCTGCAAGACGAAAATCACGCTTAAATTCGAGATTCCAAACCACTCCATGAGAAGAAATTGAAAGAATGTCACAAACCAAAGGATCAGATAGCACACGAATCCTATAGAGTCTAGGGTATAAACTGGACAATCTCTGGCCCTTCCACCAAATGTCAGACCAGAATCTAAAAAGATTACCTGCATGCACTTTATAATGGACAAGAGGAAAGAAAATACCAGCAAGGCCTAAGACCTCCTTCCAAGGATTATGCCCCCAACTTCGAGAAACCATCTTTGCCTCTATATCATTTTGATGCATCCCATATATGCTTGCTATAACTTCACGCCATAGAGACATCCTCTCCACCCCAAATCGCCATAGTCATTTGCCAAGTAAAGCCTTATTTCGAAGACCAAGATTACCTAGAGTCAACCCTCCATCTTTTTTTTTGTTTACATACAACTCCCCATTTCACCAGGTGAAACTGTCATTTTCCTTTTCCTTCCCACAAAAAATCACGGTGAATCGCCACAATTCTGCTTATTACCTTTGATGGAGCCTTAAACAAAGAAAAGTAATATACCGGCATATTCTCTAAAGAAGATCTGATCCAAGTGAGACGATCTCCAATGGACAAAATTGCTGCTTCCAATTTCCCACTTTCTTTGACACTCTTTCCAATACTGAATCTCAAAAACTAACTAAATTTGCTCGCCCTCCCAACAGCAACCCTAAGTATTTAATAGGCAATTTATCCATCTTACATCCAATACTTAACACGAAATCCCACAATCTTTCGTCACTTACATTGACCCCTACTAGACAACATTTAGACATGTTACCCGTCAATCCTGACAAGATCTCAAACAATTTTAAAGTACATCTACACCAAAAAACATTTGCTGAATCGACCTCTAATAATAACAGGGTATCATCCGCAAACTGCAAATGAGAAATCTGAACCTCATCTCTACCAATAGTAAAACCTTTGATTTTGCCATTCTTCTCCCCAAAAGAGAGTAGTCTACTCAGAACATCACTTACTAACGTAAACAAAAACGGTGATAGTGGATCTCCTTGCCTTAAACCACGACTTGATGGGAAAAAACCAGACACCTGGCCATTAATAAGTAATGAAAAAGACACGTTATTTAGACACCCTCCCATCCACCTCCTCCACCGATTCCTGAAACCTTTCCATTCCAACACTGAATCTAAAAAACTCCACTCAACCCTATCATAAGCTTTATCCAAATCTATTTTCCAACAATGCTCATCTTATTATTATGTTGATTCTCTTTTCTCCAACATTCTGCCTCATTTACCATTGTAGGCCCCTAAAGGTTGTATTATAAAATTCTTTAGCTTTACCGGAATATATTGATCACATAAAACTCTAAAAGCACCTTAGAAGAAGCCATCCATCTCGAATTATTTGTGCATTTCCTTTTCAGTATCACCTTCTGTGAAGATAATTGATCCAAAGTAACAAACGTGGTTATTTCTGAGTCTCTTATGATTATTTTATCCCCGTTTTTGTGCATGTGAAAGTTACATTCCATATGCTCAATCTTTAATTGACTTATTTTGAAACCTTTGGATTCCAAGGTTTCCTTCTATAAGTATAGTTTGCATTTTCTCTCTCTTTGATTTGGTCTATCAATCAGATTTTCTGCAGATAACTTATACGAAGGAATATCCTTTTAAATGCGAGCTATAAATTTACTCATAATAAAGTAAAAAAGATAAGGGCTCATTCTTGGCCCCTAGTGAAGACCTATCGTTACCATGAATCTTACTTGCAACTTTATGCGCCCTAGTTGATGCTTCTCCATATCAATCAATCAATAACAAAATGCCTTATCCCAACTAGTTGGGGTTGACAACATGAATCTTGTTCCTCCATCCCAGTTTGTCGAAAACCATATCTTCAATTAGATTATGAATATTTAAATCCTTTATGACTCGATTTTTATTCATGTTTTTTTTCCTCTTTCCCTTGCCCTCTTGATGATATCAATTTTTATAATTTTGCTCCTTTTTTAACTAGAACCCACTTGATTAAAGCTTCAGGTTTAGGGACTATGATATTTTTTCTTCTTTCTGGATCCATAAAGACCATATTTTTTAGGAAAAACACCTCAGCAATAGAAATTATCATAGGAAAAAAGTGCTTCAACAAAATAATAAAAAGACCGCAATCTAAGGATATGGTTTGCAGAAATCCACTAGTCTAAACTGCTTGATATGAGAATCTTAGGTTTTATGGTATGAAAATTACAATTTTTAAATAGAATTTCTATTGGTCTGATTGAACAAGGCCAAATGATCGTATAACCTTTTGAATGACCTTTTCCCTCTCACTTTTTGCTTTTGGTGAAATTTTGATCTGCTTTACCCTCAAAGTATATTGCATTTCCCGACCTTATCTTTCCAGGATGGCCTTTGAGGAGCATGGGCTTAATCAGGATGTGCTGACTATTCTGAGCCAATTTATTGGAGGGACCACATCTGAAATACAGGTATGAATTAGGAATTTTATTGAGCACCATGATTGGACTCCCTAGTCTCTAACTATACCTCAGTTGGTGGCTTTCATTGCTTCACTTTGACATACCATCATGCAGCATTTATCTTGCTCTCTTAGTCTCTTTCTAATGTGAGTTTATTCATTGTGTTCTTTTTGAGATTTGCAGGAGAGATACAACTCTCTGAAGGAAAAATATCGGGAGAAACATACTAACAACTCTGAACTTTCTGGAGAAACAAAGTCTGAAAGGAGCATTCTTTCGAACAAGAGCCTTAGTGCAGCTTTAGATTCTTTTGATAATCTTTTTTGTCGTCGTTGCTTGGTAACTTGGCCTCAGACCATTGGCTTCTTCATCTGTTAAATATGGTCAAATATCTTTATTATCTCATGTTAGGTCTTAAATTTTGTGAATATTAATTGTAATCTTCCTGCACCTATCTAATAGGTTTTTGACTGCCGCCTACATGGCTGTTCTCAGACTTTAATTACTCCCGTAAGCAGTTATGCCTTTCTTGGGTTGAATAAAGAGAGAAAATGTTCTCTACTTCTAATCTGCATATTAATCTTTTTATTAGTCTAATTAGAGGTTTTTGTTACAGAGTGAAAAGCAGTCATATTGGTGTGATCCTGAAGAGGATGGAAGACCTTGCAGTGATCAGTGCTACCTTCGGGTAGGACCTTATTTTGGAATTTTTATGGTTAACCATATGAAATTTTATGTTTGATAACAAATAATATCTGACACTTAAGTACCAATGTAATATGGTTTGTCCTATAGGACATCTAACTTCTAGTTAGGATTCTAAAGCACTAAATGGCTTAAGGTTCCTTCTGTTCTTTGAACTTCAAAAATTATTCCAGCTGTCCAATAGGGGTCAATTCTTCACATGTACATGAGCATAGGTACTTGTGGCTGTATCAATGCTTTTGACTTCCTTTTCTCTTGCTGAAGCCAGGGGGTAGGGTGGGTTTCCCCGTTTGAATTTGAGGTAGGCGTGTTCCCAATAATGGGGCCAGTTTTGTGTATGTGGAGCTAGCAATGGCTTGGGTTTGAATCAGGTTAGCATGTGGTATTAAAAAGTTTATACTCAACTTGAACCCTCCTATGCAATATACGAGTTCAGAACAGCAAACCCAAACCCAACCCCTTCCAACATAACTCAATTTTAATATTAAAAAGAATATATAATAAATGAATATATTTGCATGTAATTTCCTATTTTGACAAGCAAATAATACATAATATGTGTTTTTATTATAAAATATATTCATAAATAAGTAGCTAAAGGGGTCAGATAGGTTACAGGTCTAGGAGCTCAACCCAAGCCCAAACTTTTATTTATGGGTTGTAAATGGGTTTTGCACCTTGTTTACAAGAAACCTCAGCCCAAACAGAGGTTTTGGTAGGTTGATGGGTTGGGCCCCAAAATTGCAAGCTCTCTGTGTGCGCGCGCGCACACACACACACACACACACACACACACACACACACACACATATATATATATATATATATATATATATTATATGCACATACTTATGGCTGTGTGCAGATTTTAGTTTTCTTTGTCCTGGTAAGATGCGGACAGTTGTTGTATCCAACAAATTGTACATCTTTGACGAATTGTGAAGCTTGTGTGTTCCAAAGTTAAATCTGGCTTGACAATTTGCATGGTTTGTTATCTAAAAGTTGTCAGAAAGTTGAATGACAATAGTCACAAGGTTGACAGAGGTTATTGGAATTATAGAAGGAAAGGATAGTAGTAATTTGAATAAGAATAGTCCTTAGTTTGAACTTTGGAAGGATCTCGGATAAGTTCGTTTGTATTACAGAATGATGAAATGGATTTGCTATCTATATTACACTGATTGAGGAAGTGAAGTGGCTTGTTAGGTGCATGGAAGTTGTGGTGAATAAGGGAATCAAGGAGGAAAATTTTCTAAGATTTCCCTGAGACCAAAATTTATCAGCCTGTGCAAGCGTCGTGAGGTTAACAGATGGAAACTTTTATTTGAAAATTTTCATTGGTGACTAGTGTTTCAGAAGAGTTGAACATGCATTTTGACATATCTTTTATCTATATAATTATCTATTATATGTGATATATTTTTGTTATTACTCTCAAGCATAATTTGCTGCAATTATTATGTTAAGAATCTTATATAAAAACTCATGCATCTAATAGCACTTGAAGAGAAACAGTAACTTGCTCATTTGGTAACAAATGGCTATGTGCTAGCTCATTGGAAAGTGTACACATTGTGGTCATTTCTGCATGAAAGCATTTCTATTAAATTTGGCGATGGAGCCACACTTCATCAATTGGGCTTTTCTAATTAATTGAATAACATCCAGTTGTATGGATGTAATTTCATTGGGCATTTAACTGATCTCTTCGTGATAGATCCTTTTAACAAATTATCTTTCTACTACTATATCACTCTCCTCTCTCTCAATATGTGTGTGTGTGTGTGTGTACGTTTACATGTATGTTTATATGTATATACTAATAATATTGTTATGGAATTCTAAAAATTGGCAAATTTACTTTGATTAGACTTGCAGGTACTTGCAGGCTTGACTGAATGCCCTGATACCAGTGCCTTGCATGGTAAAAGTGCCACAGCTTTAGCAGTGAATGATGGGACCCCAGTGCTTTCTGGTCATATTCATGGTACAAGTATCACACCTGAAGAAAGCTTTTCCGAAGGGATGACTGGTGACAATCCTACAGAAGTTACTGATAGCCCGGAAGTCACAGTTGGAACTTCAGGCAAGCGCAAAGTCTTGAAGTTGTCAAGTATTTCAATGGGAAGCCCAACTCCAGTTTCTGATGATTTGCATGGTTCTGGTGGCAAGAAACAGAAGAAAATGTCAGTTTCTGACTTGGTTCCTCTGGATTTTGAAGGTCTATCAGTTTTAGATGGGGCACCTGATGAGGATGAACTTCAGTTGATGTCCGAGCATCTTCCAAACAAATCCATTGAGCAAACTTCTGAGATGCATATTTGTCCTGGTAATATTCCACATAATAAGAATGAGGAAAATATTAAAGATCATGGTGGGGAAGATGCCATAAAAGAGCAAGAAAGAAAGCAATCATCCAATTCCAGAAAGGAATATGTTGAAGGCACTTTAATTGGTTGTGAGTGGAAACCTATTGAGAAAGAACTTTATTTGAAGGGAATAGAGATATTTGGGAGAAACAGGTATGGATTCTGAGGTTCTTTTCCATATTCATTTTGCAAATTTATACCCCTATATAGTTAGAATGTCGTTAATCTTGGAAGTAGTGTATGTTATTCAACTTGTAGGAAAACAATTAATTTTTAGGAACAATGGAGAAAATACTATTGAATTTCAAATATGAATGGACGTTTGCATAAAGGATCTAAGAATGAAGAAAATTTTGACTAAGAGAGTGCATGTGCAGAGAAGTGCAGATTTTTTCTGTTTATTATCTTAATAAAAACATCAGTTGTACTGTAAATATATGCAGAGAACTACAAGTGATGTCTAAGTAGTGTTTAAATCATTATGGGTGTTCTAAATATTTGTGCAGTTATTAATACATAGATATACTAAGACCCTCGCTCCCAATCAAACCATGGTAGACCTCATAATTTGATGTTGTGTGGCTTATCTCTCTCACTACTCTTTTAAAGTTGAGAAATATCGCAAGCTGATCTGGTCTGGTATTTGATTTATAGTGAAAATGGAATATTGGATATGTATACATTATATAGGCTTTATAACAACATTTGAAAAAGAGATAAGAACAGAAGCTTGAAAGAAACCAAAACAAAGGCCATTAAAATGTATAAATATCGTATCAAGTACAATGGGGTCTATGCTGATGCATGTGTATAGTGCTGCAAATTATTTATATGATGTTAATTTGTTATGAAATTTACTGAAACATTAGAGAACTTTCTTTAATTGCATTGTCATCTGTTGCTGTTTCATGAAGTACTTGTTTCCTTTTGATAAGTTGACTAGTTCATGGAAGTATTTGCTCTCTACTTGAATGGCTTGTTCCAAAGTTTTGGCTATGTGGCTGTGGATAAACTTTCCTGTTTAAGTTATCCATCTTGCTTTGCAGTTGCCTCATAGCCCGGAATTTACTTTCTGGCTTGAAGACTTGCTTAGAAGTGTCTAGCTATATGCATGATGATGGAGCATCACTGCCGAACAAATCTGCTGCTCTGCCAAGTTCATTTCAGGAAGACCCTGGAAAAGCTGATATGGATTTTATGGTCAGTTTTAGAATTCTTACTTTTTTTGCCATTAAGGACACACACGCACATACACATACTTATATGTATGTATAAAGGGCGGGACGGAGTGAGGGACGGAAGGAAAAGGATTTTACTCATTAAATTGTATTTCGTGAAACTCAATTTGTTCCTAGGTACTTCCACTTGACCTTCCACCACACAGGAAGGGAAGCAGATCTTTTATGGAGTAACTATGGTGTTCAGAGGACATTTTTTCAAATGGATAAGGGCAAATATAAGCTATTACAACTCTATTCTTACCCGTTAGCATAATGGAATCTGTTTTGAGTGTACATTAAAGATACTGTACTCACACAAGTTATCTGGAAAATTGGTGTTTCAGATAAGAACTTTCAGGATTGATCAACATCAAAGTAATATGAACCTTTTCTTCTTGACACATTTTACCTTTTGCATCATGTGGGAGTTGGATTCGATTCTTATTTACCTACTTCTGTTCATTTGGGAGGGAACAAAAATTACTCAGCTACAAAAGGGGGTTTAAGTTTTCTCTTAATGGGAGTGCTAGGGATGGGTTTGTTACTTTGTATGGTTAAGATTGACCAACATTAAATTTTCAAGCAGTCAGCTCTTCAATCATATCCTATGGAATTAAATGATATTCTATTTTAGATTTTTCATTGCTTTTGTTTTATAATCACCAATTATACACCTATATGTACTGTAAAAATATACATTTTCATATGATACGGATATTAAATTATAAGGGTGTTTATGCCAGCATTATTGGAATCCTATTTTGACTATCTGGGGCTCTACACATCATAACTTTTATTTTTTATTTTTTATGTTATTCTTTTTATCTAGGAGCAAGAGATGCCAGTAAGATCACGCATATTTCGTAGAAGAGGAAGGACAAGGAAACTAAAATATTCTTGGAAATCTGCTGGCCATCCATCATTTCGGAAAAGAATTGCAGATGGGAAGCATCAGTCATGTAAGCAATATACACCATGTGGATGCCAATACATGTGTGGCAAGGACTGCACTTGTCTACATAATGGAACTTGCTGTGAAAAGTATTGTGGGTATGTTACGTTCTGCCATAAACATGTTCTTGGTGACTGGACAAATTAAATGGCATAAGCTACTTAAAATAAACACGTCAATTGACTATTGTCCAGCTTTCATCTGCTAACTAAGAAATTCATATATTCCTTGTTATTCTGTCCATCTTCTTTGATTCATCCAATGAATACTCCAAAAAAATTTCAGGTGCTCGAAGAGCTGCAAAAATCGATTTAGGGGGTGCCATTGTGCGAAGAGCCAGTGTAGAAGCCGTCAGTGCCCATGCTTTGCTGCTGGCCGTGAATGTGACCCTGATGTGTGCAGGAATTGCTGGGTTACGTAAGGATTCTGTATCTATATATCATTTTACATTTTTAATTGTGCACTACTTCTTACTTTACTTTTTTAAAAATAATTTTGCATTAGTAATCAAGTCATTGGTCAGTTGATAAACTGAATCATTTTGGTCTATATCATAGCTCAGAATCCAATTGAATAATCCATTTTCTGGTGAGAATCATAAGGGATATGTTTGATTGTAAGCAGGAATATTTGGGTAATGGATATTGGAGGAATTACTGCAGACTTGAATTCTGCTAGACAATTAGGCTTATTTTTCATCATGTACTTAGATCCTTTGTCTTGGAATTTTCCCCGTCTTCTAGTACTTCAAGAAGCTGTTTCTGTGCTTTAAGATCACAACTACCAGGCTCTAGCATGGCCATTTTAATTGAGCACTTTGGCTTATGTTAAGGGACATTTTAAATCTCTACTGATCTTTAAGATGATCACAGCTGTGGAGATGGTTCATTAGGTGAACCGCCAGAACGAGGAGATAGCTATCAATGTGGAAACATGAGGCTCTTTCTAAAACAGCAGCAGAGAGTGAGTTATCTATCTGTTTCATTCATAAATCAAATACAATGATTATGATTTCAATACTAATAATCAGTTTCTTCCAGATCCTTTTGGCAAAGTCTGATGTTGCCGGATGGGGAGCTTTCATTAAGGTAGGAAGCCATTGTGGTTTTTTGTCTCTGTACCTGATAACTGTTTCTTAGAAGAATGTAATGTGATTTCAGAACCCTGTAAACAAAAATGATTATCTTGGAGAATACACTGGCGAATTGATTTCACATCGTGAAGCGGATAAGCGTGGGAAGATTTATGATCGAGCAAATTCATCATTCCTTTTTGACTTGAATGATCAGGCAAGAAAATTTATATAATATTTAGATTATTGAAAGTGTCCATCAATTCAGTAAAGAGGCTTCTGATTAGTTTTATTTGTTTTGTTTTTTTAAATACCTTCTACAAGTTGGATTTTCAGCAAACTCAGAGTTTCTACCTTTTCTTTTTCCTGAACCATGAAGAAGTAAAATTACATGACTCAAGGATTTAGAGTTAAAAACCATGCACCTTGCATTAACTTGTACTAGCGGGGTGCATGTGCAGTACTGCGCGTAGAGGGAGGGAACAGTTTTGCTACTGTTCAGATTTTAGATGAAGAGGCTGAGTTTTGACTATTTTAACCCTATATGAATGATGCCTTTACAATATACGGTAAGGGCTTTTTGGAGGAGTCATACATAGTTTTTGGCACGCTTCCCAAGAGGCCTATTCTCGTTATATATATATGCTCCACAGAAAGATGATGCTTACAATGATTTCTTGGCTTAATCCACGGAAAATGTAATTCTCAGTGCGCATGCCTTGTTGCTGCACTCTGACACCACTGTAGCAAAACATCAGCTGAAGATTCAAAGAAACGCTGAGCCTTTAACAGTTTGTAAAAAGTCCTTTTTGCTTGCACAGTGGTTTATAATCTTCATTGATTCAATTTATAATTCTGAGCTTTGAGAATTAATTAATCACATTTAGAGAACTGGTACTGAATCTTCTTCTTGTCCACTACTTGATTGGTGTGTGTTAGTCCATTACCATGCTGCCAATATTTGGTTATTGTTTTCATTTCTACTTTGCATTTGTTATACTAAGCACATCAGAAAACTCATTTAGTTTCAAAATTTAGGGTATACTTTTTATGAGATCTCACTGTTTGTTCCTCTTTCCTGACAGTATGTTCTTGATGCTTATCGAAAAGGAGACAAGTTGAAATTTGCAAACCATTCATCAAATCCTAATTGTTATGCGAAGGTATGTCTGTTTGAGTCATTCCACATAGAAATTACTTCTTTTTTTGTTAAATATTATTGGCTGTAACAGGTAATGTTGGTAGCTGGAGATCATCGGGTAGGCATATTTGCCAAGGAGCATATTGAAGCCAGTGAGGAGCTCTTCTATGATTACCGATATGGACCCGATCAAGCACCCTTATGGGCACGGAGGCCTGAGGGTTCCAAGAGGGATGATTCATTGGTTTCTCATGGCCGTGCACAGAAACACCAATCCCATTGATATTCAGTAATTATGTTCTTTACCTATATATTCCGTATGTACATACATGCTATATATGTACCATGTAGGCACCTCAGCATTATTAATTTTATTATGTAAATAAAGTGCGGTTACAAATGATGGTTGGGACATTAACGTGGTGGGGAGAGCAATGCATCCTTTAGTCTCACTATCCCGGTGTCTTTCTTCTCTCTATTAACCCCTTCGCTCTGGAATCAGACATTTTTTCTTCGTCGCATTTTGATTTGTCTTGGAATTTGTCATTCAAAGGGAATCTGTCTTACTGACGTCAACAAGCATTCATCTCTTAAAATTTTGCTTTAGGATGTTATTATAGATCTTGCAGCTTTTAATTTGCCGGTTTGGATTCCAGATCCTTCCGGGTCATTTTCTTGCAAGTCCTTTTTCTCCTTGTCAAGATCTGGCCCCTTTATTCGTTTGGCACCTTATCCCCAAAATTTAAAGCTGTTCTGAAGTTAGCAGAATGAAAGAAATTGGATATTTTTTTTTAAGGAGTTGCACCCTTTGAAACGTGATTGAGGACATTAGCTATGTCTTCTGGGTTTGTCCTTCCTAAGTTAAATGGATTAGCTGTGTCAGCCATCATTAGAGGGCGGAAGTATGCTTTTCTTATTCAGTCTCTTTTCTATTGGTTGGTTGCCACCTGCTTTTTGACTTAAATCTTAATTTTGATGGGAGTGCGCTGAGGAATCTGGGTCCCATGGTTGTGACTTGAATTAACAATTGGCCACTCTGAGTGCTTCTTGATTCATAATATTTTCTGGCTGTGAAGGCAAGGAAAGAAAGGATGCGCAGCACCAACGTAGTCAAAGCATTTCACTTCACTCTTCAAAAGTGCTCTTTTGTTTAGTTTGCAGGTCAAAATATAACAATTCATTCCAGGTATCAGGAACACCGGGAAGACACCAATGGCTGCAATCTTGAATTCTTGAAGGGTAGCTTTTTTCCTGTTCTTCTTCCGTATATGGATGGATGACTATCAATCCTATATTCTGACAAACTGGTTATGTTCAAGAAAGTTACAGGTGTTTTCATTTGCTTTAGAACTTCCTCTACGATTTTGTTCTTTTCAGGGTAGCTTGTAGCAGCAAGGGGCTGAGTTGCCTCCTTACAATGTCCACCAGAATTCCACTGTCCACCCCTATTCAACCATAAAAAATATTGCTAATCAACAAAACCTATGAAATGGCTCCCCAGTAATGTGAAAGAAAAAAATAATAATAATAAATTAGGAGCAATACCTACTACAACATGAGCTTACCTGAAGTGGGAAGCTGCCGAACTTCGAAAGAAAACTTGCCCTGGTAGCATTAGTGGCATCTATGCCTTGAATATGTTTCTTTACTATTTCTGGGTGTAAACTAATAAAATAGATCAGATCAATGTGCTTTGGGGAGGTGATTCACAAGGAGATAAGTTGGTTTGATAATCTTGAACACTTTTGCATGACGCTCCATGGATGCAGCAACCATGCATAGTTTTGTTGGGGATGCACTAGCTCTGCTTGTTCAGAATATTGTGACAGTGATTGCAGGTTTGGTTATTGCTTTCAAATCAAATTAGCAATTGTTTCTCATCATCCTTGGTTTGATACCACTGATGGGAATTAATGGATATGTTGAATTGAAGCTCATGGAGGGATTCAGTGCAGATGCAAAGGTTTTCTAAAGAACTCATGGTGCTACTCTTTATATCTGATTCATGCTTAACAAATTCAATTTTCAAGAAACAGTATTAAATTTGTGGAATATTTATTGAAAGAAAAAAAAATACATCATCATAGATCATCTTCTGAACACTACCTAAATTTTGTTAAATAATTTTTTCTCAAGTTTTGATATTCCTATGATCAAACTGAAGACGTACCTATCAGTTTTTCCTTTCTGCATGTTTCAAGTTTATATCTTTCAACCTCATAAGGAAGATGCTTTTTTGGCAAAACCTTTAAGCTTCGTGAAATTATAGCTGCATTAACCCACAACTTCATGTTTATAAGGTTGTGATCAAATGGAATTTCAAATGGTTGCAGATCATGTATGAGGAAGGAAGTCAAGTTGCCATTGATTCAGTTGGTAGTATTAGAACTGCTGCCTCATTTTGCATAGAAGAGAGGGTTGTGCAACTATACAAAAATAAATGTGAAGGCCCCCTGAAGAGAGGGTAATGCAACCATACAATGGTTAGTGGGACCGGTTTTGGGGTATCCTTCTTTTTATTGTTTTGTGTTAATGCAACCAGTCTTTAGACTGGAGCCAAAATTATTGAAGATGGGAAGACGGCATTCTCAAAGGTTTTTTGGTTAAGTAATAGGTGTTGGATGGGTACTTGAATGACCCATGAATTTAACCGTCTGTTGTGTGAAATGTGAATAGTACAAAGACGACAGCATGAAAAAAAGTAGACGATATATATATTTATTATAATTGTAATGAAATCAATTATTTTATAATTTTATGATAGTAATAAAATTAAATTAATGGACTAATAAATTTTATTATGATTGACCTTTTAGATGTAAAGTTTGTTATTTTTAATGAATAATAATGACAGGAGGTTTCTTAAAAAAACAATAAAAGGAGTTTTAATAAATAACAATAAAATGGGTTATTTATTAGTTTTAATAAATAAATAAAGGGGTTTTTTTTGGGATAAATAACCATAAAATAACGGGGTTTTAACGTTAAGTTTATTAGTTGAAAAAAAAAGCAAGAAAAGTAACTGGTTAAAAAAAAAATAATAATAAATAAAGAACAGTAAAGAGATTATAGTGTCTAGCTCCGTAGAGATTATAGTGTTTAGCTCTGTATTAGGAAGTTTTGAAATTTGAAAATTGAAAGTCACTACGAACCGTTAGTTTCCTTTATTGTTCGAAATCAGTATAGATTCTGTAATGAAACGAACTCCTAAATCGGACGACAAATTTAATGTCCGTTTAAAGTCCTCTTCAGTTGTCGACAGGGAAAAGCCCAAACCCCTTTCTTTCATCTCCTCAATCTCTCTCCTCCGGTCGAAATTCTAATTTTCTTTTTAAATTATATACTCTGTTCTTCGACGAAGAAAGCCCGAACCCCTCTGTTCTTTTCCCAATCTCTCTCCCCTGTACGGTCGAAATTTTAATTTCCGTTGTAAAATACTCTGTAGACGTCGACGACCAAACCTCTTCTTTCTTCTCGAGAAGCTCTTTCAGTCCTCCATCTCTTTTTGACTCACAGCTGCTTCTGAAGTCTTACCTTCAACTACTCACTCTCCGGGTCTCTCTCTCTCTCTCTCTCTCGCGCCCTCTGTAGCTCCGTTCGCATTCCTTGACACATGGTAGTAGCGATACGACGCCCCGGTCGACAAAACTGAGGTTCTTCTTCTCCTCGTTAAATACGCTTCCACTCTCTCATCTCCAAACCAGAATATTTAATTTTTTTTAATTATTCTGGTTTCTGTTTTCGCTCTTCGTTGTCGTCATCGTCGTTGATGGCTCCGATCCGAATTAAGCAATCTCCTGCGTCTTCTGCTCAAACCCTAGCGAGTTCTCATGATCCTCGGCTTCTCGTCCGAGAAACAATCTGCATAAGCGCTAATCTCGCTTCTGCTCCTTCTTCTTCTTCTTCTTCGTCAATTGCAATCGAGAATAGTGGTTTGTGGCCAGAGTTGAGGTTAGGACTAGTTGAAGAGCAGTTCCTCTATTCGAGCTTGAGAGTTATCTGTTGCGAGGAGATTGATGGCAGGCGATGGAAGTATGTTGCCCAAAAGGACAGTTTGGGGCGGTTCAAGAAGGGCTCCATTCGAGCCGTCAGTTTGCAGACCCCACAGCCTCCAGTACGAACTACCGGGTTAAAATTAGTTTTTCAGACTCTCCAATCTTTAAATTGCATCAAAAACTGTGTAAAAAATTTCATTGTAGTTATGCTCTCGTTGGAATTTATCCTGAAATTCGTTAAGATGCATTGTTGAATCAGTATTATTACCGGAATCAATATTTCATAAACCTACTATCGCTGCTTGGCTTTTATTCTGAGTTCTCCCGCATGCAGGGGAAAACAAAATCAGGCAGGCCCTATGTTTTATTTCCTCCTGCTGCTCGCAGAATGGACACCCTCGATGACCTGCTTGCAACGAATAATCTGATTTCACTCCATTATGCTTTGTCAAATGAAACTGCACAGAATATTGATGCAGACTGCTTCCAGCACATAAAACCTGGTAAATTTTTCTTTCATCTTTCAAATGATACTTTATCCAATAAAATCTTTGGAATCCTACTTATTTGTCGGTTGAAAATTATGGATTATTTTTTTGTGCAGAGGCATTTCTTGTGAATACAGGTAGCTTGTTACAAATACGAAAATGGTAATTCTCATTTTTTAAAGCATGATTTTTTTTTTGGAGATATTTCTTTATGAAAATATTGCTTGTTATGACTCATGGTGCTTAAGAAAATGTTCATGTTCTAAGGATTAAAAGTTGCGTATTATTTTGGTATTTCGGGTAAATAGAAGAATGGAATATTCATATTTGCTAGCCATAGCTTTGATGTTTGGGAGAGTTGGAATCTGGAAGTTTCCTTATTGGAGGAATGTAGAATCTGTCAACTGCAGAAATGCCTCGGTAAGTTAATTTATTGTTGATTTGCAGTTGTTCGTCTTCACTCTCCTTGAATTTGTGCATCTTTCTATTTATACAATTTTATAGCGTGGGTCACTATTTATAGGCTTTAGTTTGCTAGAAATTGTATTTTTTTCCAGAATTCACGAAATACATTTAAAAATTATAAGAATTTAAGATGTAATACATTATGAAAGAAAGATAGATTTAAGAATTTTAAGGTATAATGTATTACAAAAATTCAATATATGTGTATAAAGAAAATAAACCAAATCTGAAGGCATCCAATAATCTCACAAAATAAAATAGAATTGTTTTATAGCAATATAACTTAGCTTAAATAATACAAATATGAATAAAGGCAGGATAAATAAAACAAATCGAGAGGCAAAGTCCACCAAAGTAACAAATAAAAGCTCGACCTTTCTCGATATCTTGTGTAATCAAATCTCTAATATACCTACAATACTGCTTGCATGTCATGTGTGATTTGTGAGAGATTGAAACCAAACTAAAAATCAATAGTTTAAACGTGAAGCACACCAAAAATAGAATTTATAATTTAGATTTGATTTTCTTTTCTGTTTGATAAAATGCACGAGCATGTGAACATATGAACCATATTGACTTGAACCAGATGGATCTAATAAAGGACCACCTGGTCAAGAAAAGGAGGCTCCTATCTCTATGAATGCATTCACAATGTATGTATTGGTATATATAATATTAGAGTTCTTTCAACTATTTTCCCTTGTGGTAGTTCGGTATTTAATTTTTGTGAATTCTATTAAATTAGGGATTGGGAGTAGTTGCGCCCGTTGAAGTGCCGAACAAGGATTCAATATTCGTGGCAAACTAAATAGTTTCTTGAATGGATGGACACTTAAGGGTACCCTCGTGCTGATCTTCCACATGATAAAGGTATATTACGTGCATGAATTTACTTAACCAGTCTCTTATTTTTAATTTCTGTTTGAGTAAATGTTTATTTTTCTTCTTCTATTTGTATTTACCCTTATTTGTCTTTCTCCATTTTATTGATTTATATTCAATTTTATTTGACTCTTATAGTCTTATTTGCCACTCTCCTTTGGGTTTCTTCTTTTCAAGATTTACCGAGAAGATTAAGATGGATTTTAATTCTTTTGCATTTAGTTTTAACATACTCTTCCGATGGCTTTCCTTTTTTAATTTTTTCTTCAACAATTTGGTTTTGTAATTATGTAATTTTAGACATTCACTTTGTTTTTTTTTGTCTTTTTTTCTTGTTTTACTGATTTCTTTTATTCATCTTGTTGGTATATAATTGTGTTGTATATTTGATACTTATTAAGCTTCAAACATATTTATTCTCTTTAATTTTCTTGATTTATTCTTAATTTGATTGGAGTCTTATATACTTTGTTCCTTTGATTTTTATTTTTTTTGTATGAATAGATGCTTAACGAGTACTGTTATACTTTTCTATTCTTATTCTTCCTGTACGTTTTCCTTTTTTAATCTTTTCAATGAGTTATTCGTTTTTTATTTTTGTGATTTGATATTTTTTTTATATTCAGTTTTTCTTTTCACTAATTTCATTAAGCTTCGTATCGTATGTTAAAGAAAGAAAACCAAAGGAAAAAAGAGCCAAATCTAATTAAGATGGAAATAATATTAAATAAAAAATACAAATAAGCCTAAATCTTTTAAAAAAATAAACATTAACATCTATTAGAACGAGTTTGGAAAAAGAAAATTAGATAGGAATCAAATCATTAAAATTAGAAATGTGTGTGTGAAGATAAAAAAGAATTATGAATATTTTCTAAAACAAGCTTAGAAGAGAAATTAAATAGAAAATGTGTAATAAAAATCTAGAAGAATTAAAAAAAAAGGCAGGAGATATAATTAGATAGCAATGAAAACATGTTAAAACAAATTTAAAATATAATAATATAATTAAGAATCTTTGCCCTTTTGTTCTTGAGTTTTCTTTCTTTAAGATATGACATGAAGCTTAAAACTATTTTCGTCCTCTCATGTTCTTTAATATGTTTATCATTCAGTTTGAATGTGTTTTTCTCATGCCTTTTTGTTTTTTTTTAGCTTTGTTTTCCTTTCATACTTTATTCAATTTTCAATATGATGATTTAGTAATCTTCTACATTCACTTTGTTTTTTCTTGTTTGGATTTCATTTGCTGCATTTATTGATTTTCTTTTGTATTTTTATGTGTTTGTTTGCTTCATATTTTTGTCGTGATTCAATAAATTTTCCTCCTTTTTCTTACTTAATGTCTTTATTTCGGATTTTTATTTATGTTTCCTTCTAAATTTCTTTTTGCTAAAATTTTTTATCCTCTTTTCCATTTCTTTTCTTTATGATATAATGAAATGTCAATAAACTGTTTTTATTATTTTTTATATTCTATGATGTCTTCTATCAATTAATTTGAATGCATTCTTCCCAAACCTTATCCTTTTAGGTTTTTTCCTTCAATTATATCTTCGTTTTTGAATTATGTGATTTAATAATTTAAAACATTGGCTTTCCGAATCTTTTTCGTGGATTTCATTTCCCCTAGTTTTAATTACTTATATATATATATATATATATATATATATATATATATTTATATTCTGATTTTTTTGAAGAATATCTGTTGTGATTTAACTAGTTTTTCTGTTTTAAGTACTTTTTTAGATGTTTATATTTCTTTTCTTAAGAAGACTTCGTCTTACTTGTCCTTAGTTTTTGACTTATTTTTAATTTGATTTGACTTTTATTTATTACTTTGTATTTTTCTTTTTTAAAGTGTAATTGGAAGGTTAATAACTCTCTTTCCTCTTTTATATTAATTTTTCCACTCGTAACGGTTGCACTTCTTTCTCGAGTCTCAATTTGGAGTTTGGAGAGTGCTTAGGTACGCTTTTTTATTTAACATTTTAGCCACATTTTTGTGATTCAATTTTAAAGGTTCTCACCTTGTTCTTTTTTGTTTTAGTATCTTTTTTTATGCATCTTTTGTTGCTCACTTTTATTCTCTGTCCTTTTTAGCTTTTTCTACTATGAAGTATGGTTTGTGTTGAATGGTAGAAAGTTGATATCCTTTTTTTTTCGTCATTCGTTATTTCTATATTTTCACGTTTAGTTGTTTTTCTTTTCATCTCATCAAATAGATTATTGGACATTCATTTATATTATATAGTTTTACTATATTTGTATGCATACTTTAAAACCATGTCTTCTGAGATATGGCTGCATAATGAATTATTTTTTACCTTGATATTTTAGGTTGCTGAAGGTGCAAGAATTGCTGGATCATCAAGGATTTTTTGGGTTAATTGGAATGTCAAATTCCTAAGAAGGTGCAAGATTCTTTATTCGATTTGGCTTCACTCAGCTCTCTGCCTCATTCAGTGTTATTCGTTTTTTATTTTTGTGATTTGATATCTTTTTTATATTCAGTTTTTCTTTTCACTAATTTCATTAAGCTTCATATCGTATATTAAAGAAAGAAAACGAAAGGAAAAAAGAGCCAAAACTAATTAAGATGGAAATAATATAAAACAAAAAATACAAATAAGCCTAAATCTTTTAAAAAAATAAACATTGACATCTATTAGAACGAGTTGGGAAAAAGAAAATTGGATAGGAATCAAATCATTAAAATTAGAAATGTGTGTGTGAAGATAAAAAAGAATTATGAATATTTTCTAAAACAAGCTTAGAAGAGAAATTAATTAGAAAATGTGTAATAAAAATCTGGAAGAATTAATGAAATAGGCAGGAGATATAATTAGATAGCAATGAAAACAAGTTAAAACGAATTAAAAATATAATAATATAATTAAGAATCTATGCCCTTTTTTTCTTGATTTTTCTTTCTTTAAGATAAGACATGAAGCTTAAAACTATTTTCGTCCTGTGATGTTCTTTAATATGTTTGTCATTCAGTTTGAACGTGTTTTTCTCATGCCGTTTCCTTTTCTTTTTTAGCTTTGTTTTGCTTTAATACTTTATTCAATTTTCACTTGGATGATTTAGTAATCTTCTACATTCACTTTGTTTTTTCTTGTTTTTCTTTTTTTGATTTCATGTGCCGCATTTATTGATATTCTTTTGTATTTTTATGTGTTTATTTGCTTCATATTTTTGTCGCGATTCAAAAAATTTTCCTCCTTTTTCTTACTTAATGTCTTTATGTCGAGTTTTTATTTATGTTTCCTTCTAAATTTTTTTGCTAAAATTTTTTATCTGCTTTTCCATTTCTTTTCTTTATGATATAATGAAATGTCAGTGAACTGTTTTATTATTTTTTATATTCTATGATGTCTTTTGTCATTTAATTTGAATTTGAATGCATTCTTCCCAACCCTTTTCCTTTTAGGTTTTTTCCTTCAATTATATATTCGTTTTTGAATTATGTGATTTAATAATCTAAAACATTGGCTTTGCAAATCTTTTTCGTTGCATTTCATCTCCCGTAGTTTTAATTACTTATATATATGTATGTATTTATGTTCTGATTTTTTTTGAAAAATATCTGTTTTGATTTAACTAGTTTTTCTGTATCGAGTTCTTTTTTATATGTTTATATTTCCTTTCTTATGAAGATTTCGTCTTACTTGTCATTAGTTTTTGACTTATTTTTAATTTGATTTGACTTTTATTTATTACTTTCTATTTTTTTTCTTTTTTAAAGTGTGATTGGAAGGTTAATAACTCTCTTTCTTCTTTTATATTCAATTTTCCACTCGTAACGGTTGCGCTTCTATTTCGAGTCTCAATTTTGGAGTTTGGAGAGCGCTCGGGTACGCTTTTTATTTAACATTTTAGCAACATTTTTGTGATTCAATTTTAAAGGTTCTCACCTTGTTCTTTCATTTTTTAGTATCTTTTCTTATGTATCTTTTGTTGCTCACTTTTATTCTTTGTTCTTTTCAGCCTTTTCTGCTATGAAGTATGGTTTGTGTTGAATGGTAGAAAGTTGACATCCTTTGTTTTTCGTCATTCGTTATTTCTATATTTTCACGTTTTAGTCGTTTTTCTTTTCATCTCATCAAATAGATTATTGGACATTCATTTATATTTTATTGATTTACTATATTGTTTATGCATTCTTTAAAACTGTCTTCTGAGATATGGCTGCATAATAAATCATTTTTTGCCTTGATATTTTAGGTTGCTGAAGGTGCAAGAATTGCTGGATCATCAAGGATTTTTTGGGTTAATTGGAATGTCAGATTCTTAAGAGGTTTGAAGAAGGTAGCAATAATCATGTGATTGGCTAATATATAATCCACTGTGTAACCTAGGATAAAGGGTGTAATGTTTTCTTTATCCCTTTATATTATATAATCTTTTCACAGTTTTTCATTTTCTGTTCGTTTTTTTTTTTGGGCTCAGAAGTGTTGTATTTACTGGCCCCATTTATGCCGTGATCTCTCATTTTGGATGCATTCGCATTGTATGTATTCTTATACTGCATTCATCTTCATTCTTTGTGGTAAATTTTGTATTTAATCTTTGCTTATTCTATTGAATTAGGGAGGGGGAGCAGTTCTGCCCATCGGAGTGCTGAACAAGGATGTGATCTTTGTGGCAAAGACAATTTGGCCATGCTGTAAGAATCACCAATTGATTGACTTTTATATGATATTGTAATTGACCAACCTTAGTACTTTCCTGGGATATGGCTGCCTAAGATCATGCATGTTGCCTTAATATTTTAGGTTGCTTAAAGTGTTATAATTGCCGGGGCATCAATGATTCCTTGGGTTGACTTGAACCTACGAGGTTTGAAAAGGTTATCAATTATAATGTGATTTACAAGTAACTAATCTACCGAATAACCGTAGATAAATGGTCTGATATTTCCTTTTTCTTGTCTTCTGTTTGTTTTGTTTTTCCAGCTGAGGAATTCCGCATTACGGGATCTGTGATCTCCCATGACAAAAATAGACCATTACAATAGGCGGATCTTTGTTAGCTCTTTAAGTCTTTTCGCATATGCATTTAGTCAGCTGTATGCCTTAATAGCTTTTTTTTGCAGGTAATTGTTAAGATGGGGAATGGAGTTGACAGGAGCGTCGAGTGTGGCTTCATTCATATGATGACCTCTGCTTTTGAAAGCATTAACATTGTATGTATTGTGAAACTACAGTTGTAGAGCTCTCTCAGCTTCTTTTTATTTGTGGTAATTCAGTATTTAATTTTTGGCTATTATATTAAATTAAGGATCTACAGTATATGCGCCCATCGGAATGCGAACAGAAATTGCAATCTTTATGACCAAGCCAATTTGGCCAGGCTGTAAGCATCGTAAATTCTTTAATTTTTACACCTTGTGCTGAATGACCATCCTTAGTTGCATTTTTTAGATATGGCTGTTTAAGGTTTTTTTTGTGTCGTTAACATTTCAGGTGGCTAACGTTGCAAAAATGGCTGGGGCATCAAGGATTATTTGAGTTGATTTGAATCCTAATGGTTTGTGGTAGGCAGTAATTATCAAGTAGTTTGCTAATATATGATCCAATGTGTAACCTTCATTGATGATGTAATGTTTCCTTTATCACCTTTAATATTGTAATATTTTCACAGTCTCTTGTTTTCTGATTGTTTTTTTTTTCCGATTCTAACGTTGGGAGTGATTGTTTTGTTCTTTATTTCAGAAATTCCGGGTTATAAAATTTTTAAAGCCCAAGGACCATAATAGACTAGTGCAAGAGGTAGATGTTCAAGCCTTATTCGATTTGGCTTCACTCAGCTCTCTGTCTCATTTAGTGTTATTCGTTTTTTATTTTTGTGATTTGATATCTTTTTTATATTCAGTTTTTCTTTTCACTAATTTCAGTAAGCTTCGTATCGTATATTAAAGAAAGAAAACGAAAGGAAAAAAGAGCCAAAACTAATTATGATAGAAATAATATAAAACAATAAATACGAATAAGCCTAAATCTTATAAAAAAATAAACATTAACATCTATTAGAACGAGTTTGGAAAAAGAAAATTGGATAGGAATCAAATCATTAAAATTATAAATGTGTGTGTGAAGATAAAAAAGAATTATGAATATTTTCTAAAACAAGCTTAGAAGAGAAATTAATTAGAAAATGTGTAATAAAAATCTGGAAGGATTAATGAAATAGGCAGGAGATATAATTTGATAGCAATGAAAACATGTTAAAACAAATTAAAAATATAATAATATAATTAAGAATCTTTGCCCTTTTTTTCTTGGTTTTTCTTTCTTTAAGATATGATATGAAGCTTAAAACTATTTTCGTCCTGTGATGTTCTTTAATATGTTTGTCATTCAGTTTGAACGTGTTTTTCTTATGTCGTTTCCTTTTTTTTTTTTAGCTTTGTTTTGCTTTAATACTTTATTCAATTTTCACTTGGATGATTTAGTAATCTTCTACATTCAATTTGTTTTTTCTTGTTTTTCTTTTTTGGATTTCATGTGCCGCATTTATTGATATTCTTTTGTATTTTTATGTGTTTATTTGCTTCCTATTTTTGTCGCGATTCAAAAAATTTTCCTCCTTTTTCTTACTCAATGTCTTTATGTCGAGTTTTTATGTATGTTTCCTTCTAAATTTTTTTGGTAAAATTTTTTATCCGCGTTTCCATTTCATTTCTTTATGATATAATGAAATGTCAATGAACTGTTTTTATTATTTTTTATATTCTATGATGTCTTCTGTCATTTAATTTGAATTTGAATGCATTCTTCCCAACCCTTTTCCTTTTAGGTTTTTTCCTTCAATTATATATTCGTTTATGAATTATGTGATTTAATAATTTAAAACATTGGCTTTGCAAATCTTTTTCGTGCATTTCATTTCCCGTAGTTTTAATTACTTATATATATGTATGTATTTATGTTCTTATTTTTTTTGAAAAATATCTGTTTTGATTTAACTAGTTTTTCTGTATCGAGTTCTTTTTTATATGTTTATATTTCCTTTCTTATGAAGATTTCGTCTTACTTGTCCTTAGTTTTTGACTTATTTTTAATTTGATTTGACTTTTATTCAGTACTTTCTATTTTTTTTCTTTTTTAAAGTGTGATTGGAAGGTTAATAACTCTCTTTCTTCTTTTATATTCAATTTTCCACTCGTAACGGTTGCGCTTCTTTTTCGAGTCTCAATTTTGGAGTTTGGAGAGCGCTCGGGTACGCTTTTTTATTTAACGTTTTAGTAACATTTTTGTGATTTAATTTTAAAGGTTATCACCTTGTTCTTTCATTTTTTAGTATCTTTTCTTATGTATCTTTTGTTGCTCACTTTTATTCTTTGTTTTTTTCAGCCTTTTCTGCTATGAAGTATGGTTTGTGTTGAATGGTAGAAAGTTGACATCCTTTGTTTTTCGTCATTCGTTATTTCTATATTTTCACGTTTTAGTCGTTTTTCTTTTCATCTCATCAAATAGATTATTGGACATTCATTTATATTTTATTGTTTTACTATATTGTTTGTGCATTCTTTAAAACTATGTCTTCTTAGATATGGCTGCATAATAAATCATTTTTTTCCTTGATATTTTAGGTTGCTGAAGGTGCAAGAATTGCTGGATCATCAAGGATTTTTTGGGTTAATTGGAAAGTCAGATTCTTAAGAGGTTTGAAGAAGGTGGCAATAATCATGTGATTGGCTAATATATAATCCACTGTGTAACCTAGGATAAAGGGTGTAATGTTTTCTTTATCCCTTTATATTATATAATCATTTCACAGTTTTTTATTTTCTGTTCGTTTTTTTTTGGGCTCAGAAGTGTTGTATTTACTGGCCCCATTTATGCCGTGACCTCTCATTTGGGATGCATTCGCATTGTATGTATAGTTATACTGCATTCATCTTCATTCTTTGTGGTAAATTTTGTATTTAATCTTTGCTTATTCTGTTGAATTAGGTAGGGGGAGTAGTTCTGCCCATCGGAGTGCTGAACAAGGATATTATCATTGTGGCAAAACAATTTGGCCATGCTGTAAGAATCACCAATTGATTGACTTTTATATGATATTGTGATTGACCGACCTTAGTACTTTCCTGGGATATGGCTTCCTAAGATCATGCTTGTTGCCTTAATATTTTAGGTTGCTTAAAGTGTGAGAATTTCCGGGGAATCAATTATTCTTTGGGTTGACTTGAACCTACGAGGTTTGAAAAGGTTATCAATTATAATGTGATTTACAAGTAACTAATCTGCCGAATAACCGTAGATAAATGGTCTGATATTTCCTTTATCTTGTCTTCTGTTTGTTTCGTTTTTCCAGCTGAGGAATTTCGCATTACGGGATCTATGATCTCCCATGACAAAAATAGACCATTACAATAGGCGGATCTTTATTAGCTCTTTAAGTCTTTCGCATATGCATTTAGTCAGCTGTATACCTCAATAGCTTTTTTTTGCAGGTAATTGTTAAGATGGGGAATGGAGTTGACAGGAGCGTCGAGTGGGGCTTCTTTGATATGATGACCTCTGCTTTTGAAAGCATTAACATTGTATGTATTGTGAAACTACAGTTGTAGAGATCTCTCAGCTTCTTTTTATTTGTGATAAATCAGTATTTAATTTTTGGCTATTATATTAAATTAAGGATCTACAGTATATGCGCCCATCGGAATGCGAACAAAAATTGCAATCTTTATGACCAAGCCAATTTGGCCAGGCTGTAAGCATCATCAATTCTTTAATTTTTACACCCTGTGCTGAATGACCATCCTGAGTAGCATTTTTGAGATATGGCTATTTAAGATTTTTTTGTTGTCGTTAAAATTTCAGGTGGCTACCGGTGCAAGAATTGCTGGTGAATCAAGGATTATTTGGGTTGATTTGAATCCTAGAGGTTTGAGGTAGGTAACAATTATCAAGTAGTTTGCTAATATATAATCCAATGTGTAACCTTCATTGATGGTGTAATGTTTCTTTTATCACCTTTCATTGTGTAATATTTTCACAGTCTCTTGTTTTTTGATTGTTTTTTTTTTCCGACTCTAACGTTGGGAGTGATTGTTTTGTTCTTTATTTCAGAAATTCCGGGTTATAGTATTTGTAAAGCCCAAGGACCATAATAGACTAGTGCAAGAGGTAGATGTTCAAGCCTTATTCGATTTGCCTTCACTCAGATCTCTGCTTCATTCAGTGTTATTCGTTTTTTATTTTTGTGATTTGATATCTTTTTGATATTCAGTTTTTCTTTTCACTAATTTCATTAAGTTTCGTATCGTATATTAAAGAAAGAAAACGAAAGGAAAAAAGAGCCAAAACTAATTAAGATGGAAATAATATAAAACAAAAAATACGAATAATCCTAAATCTTTTAAAAAAATAAACATTAACATCTATTAGAACGAGTTTGGAAAAAGAAAATTGGATAGGAATCAAATCATTAAAATTAGAAATGTGTGTGTGAAGATAAAAAAGAATTATGAATATTTTCTAAAACAAGCTTAGAAGTGAAATTAATTAGAAAATGTGTAATAAAAATCTGGAAGAATTAATGAAATAGGCAGTTGATATAATTAGATAGCAATGAAAACAAGTTAAAACAAATTAAAAATATAATAATATAATTAAGAATCTTTGCCCTTTTTTTCTTGATTTTTCTTTCTTTAATATGTTTGTCATTCAGTTTGAACGTGTTTTTCTCATGCCGTTTCCTTTTTTTTTAAGCTTTGTTTTGCTTTAATACTTTATTCAATTTTAACTTTGATGATTTAGTAATCTTCTACATTCAGTTTCTTTTTTCTTGTTTTTTTTTTTGGATTTCATGTGCCGCATTTATTGATATTCTTTTGTATTTTTATGTGTTTATTTGCTTCGTATTTTTGTCGCGATTCAAAAAATTTTCCTCATTTTTCTTACTTAATGTCTTTATGTCGAGTTTTTATTTATGTTTCCTTCTAAATTTTTTTGGTAAAATTTTTTATCCACTTTTCCATTTCTTTTCTTTATGATATAATGAAATGTCAATGAACTGTTTTTATTATTTTTTATATTCTATGATGACTATTGTCATTTAATTTGAATTTGAATGCATTCTTCCCAACCCTTTTCTTTTTAGGCTTTTTCCTTCAATTATATATTCGTTTTTGAATTATGTGATTTAATAATTTAAAACATTGGATTTGCAAATCTTTTTCGTGCATTTCATTTCCCGTAGTTTTAATTACTTATATATATGTAAGTATCTATGTTCTGATTTTTTTTCAAAAATATCTGTTTTGATTTAGCTAGTTTTTCTGTATCGAGTTCTTTTTTATATGTTTATATTTCCTTTCTTATGAAGATTTCGTCTTATTTGTCCTTAGTTTTTGACTTATTTTTAATTTGATTTGACTTTTATTTATTACTTTCTATTTTTTTTCTTTTTTAAAGTGTAATTGGAAGGTTAATAACTCTCTATATTCTTTTATATTCAATTTTCCACTCGTAACGGTTGCGCTTCTTTTTCGAGTCTCAATTTTGGAGTTTGGAGAGCGTTCGGGTACGCTTTTTATTTAACATTTTAGCAACATTTTTGTGATTCCATTTTAAATGTTCTCACCTTGTTCTTTGTTTTTTTAGTATCTTTTCTTATGTATCTTTTGTTGCTCACTTTTATTCTTTGTCCTTTTCAGCTTTTTGTGCTATGAAGTATGGTTTGTATTGAATGGTAGAAAATTGACATCCTTAGTTTTTCGTCGTTTGTTATTTCTATATTTTCACGTTTTAGTCGTTTTTCTTTTCATCTCATCAAATAGATTATTGGACATTCATTTATATTTTATTGTTTTACTATATTGTTTATGCATTCTTTAAAACTGTCTTCTGAGATATGGCTGCATAATAAATCATTTTTTGCCTTGATATTTTAGGTTGCTGAAGGTGCAAGAATTGCTAGATCATCAAGGATTTTTTGGGTTAATTGGAATGTCAGATTCTTAAGAGGTTTGAAGAAGGTAGCAATAATCATGTGATTGGCTAATATATAATCCACTGTGTAACCTAGGATAAAGGGTGTAATGTTTTCTTTATCCCTTTATATTATATAGTCTTTTCACAGTTTTTTATTTTCTGTTCGGTTTTTTTTTTTGGGCTCAGAAGTGTTGTATTTACTGGCCCCATTTATGCCGTGACCTCTCATTTTGGATGCATTCGCATTGTATGTATTGTTATATTGCATTGATCTTCATTCTTTGTAGTAAATTTTGTATTTAATCTTTGCTTATGCTATTGAATTAGGGAGGGGGAGGAGTTCTGCCCATCGGAGTGCGGAACATGGATGTTATCTTTGTGGCAAAGACAATTTGGCCATGCTGTAAGAATCACCAATTGATTGACTTTTATATGATATTGTGATTGAGCAAGTTTAGTACTTTCCTGGGATATGGCTGCCTAAGATCATGCTTGTTGCCTTAATATTTTAGGTTGCTTAAAGTGTTAGAATTGCCGGGGCATCAATGATTCCTTGGGTTGACTTGAACCTACGAGGTTTGAAAAGGTTATCAATTATAATGTGATTTACAAGTAACTAATCTACCGAATAACCGTAGATAAATTGTCTGATATTTCCTTTATCTTGTCTTCTGTTTGTTTTTTTTTTCCAGCTGAGGAATTCCGCATTACGGGATCTGTGATCTCCCATGACAAAAATAGACCATTACAATAGGCGGATCTTTATTAGCTCTTTAAGTCTTTTCGCATATGCATTTAGTCAGCTGTTTGCCTTAATAGCTTTTTTTTGCAGGTAATTGTTAAGATGGGGAATGGAGTTGACAGGAGCGTCGAGTGGGGTTTCTTTGATATGATGACCTCTGCTTTTCAAAGCATTTACATTGTATGTATTGTGAAACTACAGTTGTAGAGCTCTCTCAGCTTCTTTTTATTTGTGGTAATTCAGTATTTAATTTTTGGCTATTATATTAAATTAAGGATGTACAGTATATGCGCCCATCGGAATGCGCACAGAAATTGCAATCTTTATGACCAAGCCAATTTGGCCAGGCTGTAAGCATCATCAATTCTTTAATTTTTACACCCTGTGCTGAATGACCATCCTGAGTAGCATTTTTGAGATATGGCTGTTTAAGATTTTTTTCTTGTCGCTAATATTTCAGGTGGCTAACGGTGCAAGAAAGTCTGGTGAATCAAGGATTATTTGGGTTGATTTGAATCCTAGAGGTTTGAGGTAGGTAACAATTATCAAGTTATTTCCTAATATATGATCCATTGTGTAACCTTCATTGATGGTGTAATGTTTCCTTTATCACCTTTAATTATATAATATTTTCAATCTCTTGTTTTCTTATTGTTTTTTTTTTCCGACTCTAACGTTGGGAGTGATTGTTTTGTTCTTTATTTTAGAAATTCCGGGTTATAGAATTTGTAAAGCCCAAGGACCATAATAGACTAGTGCAAGAGGTAGATGTTCAAGCCTTATTCGATTTGCCTTCACTCAGCTCTCTGCCTCATTCAGTGTTATTCGTTTTTTATTCTTGTGATTTGATATCTTTTTTATATTCAGTTTTTCTTTTCACTAATTTCATTAAGCTTCATATCGTATATTATAGAAAGAAAACGAAAGGAAAAAAGAGCCAAAACTAATTAAGATGGAAATAATATAAAACAAAAAATACAAATAAGCCTAAATCTTTTATAATAATAAATATTAACATCTATTCGAATGAGTTTGGAAAAAGAAAATTTGATAGGAATCAAATCATTAAAATTAGAAATGTGTGTGTGAAGATAAAAAAGAATTATGAATATTTTCTAAAACAAGCTTAGAAGAGAAATTAATTAGAAAATATGTAATAAAAATCTGGAAGAATTAATGAAATAGGCAGGAGATATAATTAGATAGCAATGAAAACATGTTAAAACAAATTAAAAATATAATAATATAATTAAGAATCTTTGCCCTTTTTTCTTGATTTTTCTTTCTTTAAGATGAGACATGAAGCTTAAAACTATTTTCGTCCTCTGATGTTCTTTAATATGTTTGTTATTCAGTTTGAACGTGTTTTTCTCATGCCGTTTCCTTTTTTTTTGGCTTTGTTTTGCTTTAATACTTTATTCAATTTTCACTTGGATGATTTAGTAATCTTCTACATTCACTTTGTTTTTTCTTGTTTTTCTTTTTTGGATTTCACGTGCTGCATTTGTTGATATTCTTTTGTATTTTTATGTGTTTATTTGCTTCAAATTTTTGTCGCGATTGAAAAAATTTTCTTCCCTTTTCCTACTTAATGTCTTTATGTCGAGTTTTTATTTATGTTTCCTTCTAAATTTTTTTGCTAAAATTTTTTATCCGCGTTTCCATTTCTTTTCTTTATGATATAATGAAATGTCAATGAACTGTTTTTATTAGTTTTTATATTCTATGATGTCTTCTGTCATTTAATTTGAATTTGAATGCATTCTTCCCAACCCTTTTCCTTTTAGGTTTTTTCCTTCAATTATATATTTGTTTTTGAATTATGTGATTTAATAATTTAAAACATTGGCTTTGCAAATCTTTTTCGTGCATTTCATTTCCCGTAGTTTTAATTACTTATATATATGTATGTATTTATGTTCTGATTTTTTTTGAGAAATATCAGTTTTGATTTAACTAGTTTTTCTGTATCGAGTTCTTTTTTATATGTTTATATTTCCTTTCTTATGAAGATTTCGTCTTACTTGTCCTTAGTTTTTGACTTATTTTTAATTTGATTTGACTTTTATTTATTACTTTCTATTTTTTTTCTTTTTTAAAGTGTTATTGGAAGGTTAATAACTCTCTTTCTTTTTTTATATTCAATTTTCCACTCGTAACGGTTGCGCTTCTTTTTCGAGTCTAAATTTTGGAGTTTGGAGAGCGTTCGGGTACGCTTTTTTATTTAACATTTTAGCAACATTTTTGTGATTCAATTTTTAAGGTTGTCACCTTGTTCTTTGTTTTTTTAGTATCTTTTCTTATGTATCTTTTGTTGCTCACTTTTATTCTTTGTCCTTTTCAGCCTTTTGTGCTATGAAGTATGGTTTGTGTTGAATGGTAGAAAGTTGACATCCTTTGTTTTTCGTCATTCGTTATTTCTATATTTTCACGTTTTAGTCGTTTTTCTTTTCATCTCATCAAATAGATTAATTGACATTCATTTATATTTTATTGTTTATTATATTGTTTATGCATTCTTTAAAACTATGTCTTCTGAGATATGGCTGCATAATAAATCATTTTTTGCTTTGATATTTTGGGTTGCTGAAGGTGCAAGAATTGCTGGATCATCAAGGATTTTTTGGGTTAATTGGAATGTCAGATTCTTAAGAGGTTTGAACAAGGTAGCAATAATCGTGTGATTGGCTAATATATAATCCACTGTGTAACCTAGGATAAAGAGTGTAATGTTTTCTTTATCCCTTTATATTATATAATCTTTTCACTGTTTTTTATTTTCTGTTCGTTTTTTTTTGGGGTCAGAAGTGTTGTATTTACTGGCCCCATTTATGCCGTGACCTCTCATTTTGGATGGATTCGCATTGTATGTATTGTTATACTGCATTCATCTTCATTCTTCGTGGTAAATTTTGTATTTAATCTTTGCTTATTCTATTGAATTAGGGAGGGGGAGCAGTTCTGCCCATCGGAGCGCTGAACAAGGATGTTATCTTTGTGGCAAAGACAATTTGGCCATGCTGTAAGAGTCACCAATTGATTGACTTTTATATGATATTGTGATTGACCAACCTTAGTACTTTCCTGGGATATGGCTTCCTAAGATCATGCTTGTTGCCTTAGTATTTTAGGTTGCTTAAAGTGTTAGAATTGCCGGGGCATCAAAGATTCTTTGGGTTGACTTGACCCTACGAGGTTTGAAAAGGTTATCAATTATAATGTGATTTACAAGTAACTAATCTACCGAATAACCGTAGATAAATGGTCTTATATTTCCTTTATCTTGTCTTCTGTTTCTTTTTTTTTTCCAGCTGAGGAATTCCGCATTGCGGGATCTGTGATCTCCCATGACAAAAATAGACCATTAAAATAGGCCGATCTTTACTAGCTCTTTAAGTCTTTTCGCATATGCATTTAGTCAGCTGTATGCCTCATTCAACAGTTTTTTTTGCAGGTAAATGTTAAGATGGGGAATGGAGTTGACAGGAGCGTCGAGTGTGGCTTCATTCATATGATGACCTCTGCTTTTGAAAGCATTAACATTGTATGTATTGTGAAACTACAGTAGTACATCTCTCTCAGTGTCTTTTTATTTGTGGTAATTCAGTAGTTAATTTTTTGCTATTATATTAAATTAAGGATGTACAGTATATGCGCCCATCGCAATGCGAACAGAAATTGCAATCTTTATGACCAAGCCAATTTGGCCAGGCTGTAAGCATCATCAATTCTTTAATTTTTACACCCTGTGCTGAATGACCATCCTGAGTAGCATTTTTGAGATATGGCTGTTTAAGATTTTTTTTGTGTCGTTAACATTTCAGGTTGCTATCGGTGCAAGAATTGTTGGGGCATCAATGATTATTTGGGTTGATTTGAATCCTAGAGGTTTTAGGTAGGTAACAATTATCAAGTAGTTTGCTAATATATTATCCAATGTGTAACCTTCATTGATGGTGTAATGTTTCCTTTAGCACCTTTAATTGTGTAATATTTTCACAGTCTCTTGTTTTCTGATTGTTTTTTTTTTCCGACTCTAACGTTGGGAGTGATTGTTTTGTTCTTTATTTCAGAAATTCCGGGTTATAGAATTTGTAATGCCCAAGTACCATAATAGATTAGTGCAAGAGGTAGATGTTCAAGCCTTATTCGATTTGCCTTCACTCAGCTCTCTGCCTCATTCAGTGTCATTCATTTTTTATTTTATTGATTTGATATCTTTTTTATATTCAGTTTTTCTTTTCACTAATTTCATTAAGCTTCGTATCGTATATTAAAGAAAGAAAATGAAAGGAAAAAAGAGCCAAAACTAATTAAGATGGAAATAATATAAAACAAAAATTACGAATAAGCCTAAATCTTTTAAAAAAATAAACATTAACATCTATTAGAACGAGTGTGGAGAAAGAAAATTGGATAGGAATCAAATCATTAAAAGTAGAAATGTGTGTGTGAAGATAAAAAAGAATTATGAATATTTTCTAAAACAAGCTTAGAAGAGAAATTAATTAGAAAATGTGTAATAAAATTCTGGAAGAATTAATGAAATAGGCAGGAGATATAATTAGATAGCATTGAAAACATGTTAAAACAAATTAAAAATATAATAATATAATTTAGAATCTTTGCCCTTTTTTTCTTGATTTTTCTTTCTTTAAGATATGACATGAAGCTTAAAAATATTTTCGACCTCTGATGTTCTTTAATATGTATTTCATTCAGTTTGAACGTGTTTTTCTCATGGCGTTTCCTTTTTTTTTTTAGCTTTGTTTTGCTTTAATACTTTATTCAATTTTCACTTGGATGATTTGGTAATAGTCTACATTCACTTGGTTTTTTATTGTTCTTCTTTTTTGGATTTCATGTGCCGCATTTATTGATATTCTGTTGTATTTTTATGTGTTTATTTGCTTCGTATTTTGGTCGCGATGCAAAAAATTTTCCTCCTTTTTCTTACTTTATGTCTTTATGTCGAGTTTTTATTTATGTTTCCTTCTAAATTTTTTTGCTAAAATTTTTTATCCGCTTTTCCATTTCTTTTCTTTATGATATAATGAAATGTCAATGAACTGTTTTTATTATTTTTTATATTCTATGATGTCTTCAGTCATTTAATTTGAATTTGAATGCATTCTTCCCAACCCTTTTCCTTTTAGGTTTTTTCCTTCAATTATATATTCGTTTTTAAATTATGTGATTTAGTAATCTAAAACATTGGCTTTGCAAATCTTTTTCATGAATTTCATCTCCCGTAGTTTTAATTAATTATATATATGTATGTATTTATGTTCTGATTTTTTTTGAAAAATATCTGTTTTGATTTAACTAGTTTTTCTGTATCGAGTTCTTTTTTATATGTTTATATTTCCTTTATTATGAAGATTTCGTCTTACTTGTCCTTAGTTTTTGACTTATTTTTAATTTGATTTGACTTTTATTTATTACTTTCTATTTTTTTTCTTTTTTAAAGTGTGATTGGAAGGTTAATAACTCTCTTTCTTCTTTTATATTAAATTTTCCACTCGTAACGGTTGCGCTTCTTTTTCGAGTCTCGATTTTGGAGTTTGGAGAGCTTTCGGGTACGCTTTTTTATTTAACATTTTAGCAACATTTTTGTGATTCAATTTTGAAGGTTCTCACCTTGTTCTTTGTTTTTTTAGTATCTTTTCTTATTATCTTTTGTTGCTCACTTTTATTCTTTGTCCTTTTCAGCTTTTTGTGCTATGAAGTATGGTTTGTGTTGAATGGTTGAAAGTTGACATCGTTTGTTTTTCGTCATTCGTTATTTCTATATTTTCACGTTTTAGTCGTTTTTCTTTTCATCTCATAAAATAGATTATTGGACATTCATTTATATTTTATTGTTTACTATATTGTTTATGCATTCTTTAAAACTATGTCTTCGGAGATAAGGCTTCATAATAAATCATTTTTTGCCCTGATATTTTAGGTTGCTGAATGTGCAAGAATTGCTGGTTCATCAAGGATTTTTTGGGTTAATTGGAATGTCAGATTCTTAAGAGGTTTGAAGATGGTAGCAATAATCATGTGATTGGCTGATATATAATCCACTGTGTAACCTAGGATAAAGAGTGTAATGTTTTCTTTATCCCTTTATATTATATAATCTTTTCAAAGTTTTTTATTTTTTGTTCGTTTTTTTTTTGGGCTCAGAAGTGTTGTATTTACTTGCCCCATTTATGCCGTGACCTCTCATTTTGGATGCATTCGCATTGTATGTATTGTTATACTGCATTCATCTTCATTCTTTGTGGTAAATTTTGTATTTAATCTTTGCTTATTCTATTGAATTAGGGAGGGGGAGCAGTTCTGCCCATCGGAGTGCTGAACATGGATGTTATCTTTGTGGCAAAGACAATTTGGCCATGCTGTAAGAATCACCAATTGATTGACTTTTATATGATATTGTGATTGAGCAAGTTTACTACTTTCCTGGGATATGGTTGCCTAAGATCATGCTTGTTGCCTTAATATTTTAGGTTGCTTAAAGTGTTAGAATTGTCGGGGCATCAATGATTCTTTGGGTTGACTTAAACCTACGAGGTTTGTAAAGGTTATCAATTATAATGTGATTTACAAGTAACTAATCTATCGAATAACCGTAGATAAGTGGTATGATATTTCATTTACCTTGTCTTCTGTTTGTTTTGTTTTTCCAGCTGAGGAATTCCCCATTACGGGATCTGTGATCTCCCATGACAAAAATAGACCATTACAATAGGCGGATCTTTATTAGCTCTTTAAGTCTTTTCGCATATGCATTTAGTCAGCTGTATGCCTCATTGAATAGCTTTTTTTTGCAGGTAATTGTTAAGATGGGGAATGGAGTTGACAGGAGCGTCGAGTGGGGGCTTCGTTGATATGATGAACTCTGCTTTTGAAAGCATTAACATTGTATTTATTGTGAAACTACAGTTGTAGAGCTCTCTCAGCTTCTTTTTATTTGTGGTAATTGAATATTTAATTTTTGGCTATTATATTAAATTAAGGATGTACAGTATATGCGCCCATCGGAATGCGCCCAGAAATTGCAATCTTTATTACCAAGCCAATTTGGCCAGGCTGTAAGCATCATCAATTCTTTAATTTTTACATCCTGTGCTGAATGACCATCCTGAGTAGCATTTTTGAGATATGGCTGTTTAAGATTTTTTTGTGTCGTTAACATTTCAGGTGGCGAACGGTGCAAGAATTGCTGGGGCATCAAGGATTATTTTGGTTGATTTGAATCCTAGAGGTTTGAGGTAGGTAACAATTATCAAGTAGTTTGCTAATATATGATCCAATGTGTAACCTTCATTGATGGTGTAATGTTTCCTTTATCACCTTTAATATTGTAATATTTTCACAGTCTCTTGTTTTCTGATTGTTTTTTTTTCCGACTCTAACGTTGGGAGTGATTGTTTTGTTCTTTATTTCAGAAATTCCGGGTTAATGAATTTGTAAAGCCTAAGGACCATAATAGACTAGTTCAAGAGGTATATGTTTAAGCCTTATTCGATTTGCCTTCACTCAGCTCTGTGCCTCATTTAGTGTTATTCGTTTTTTATTTTTGTGATTTGATGTCTTTTTTATATTCAGTTTTTCTTTTCAATAATTACATTAAGCTTCGTATCGTATATTAAAGAAAGAAAACGAAAGGAAAAAAGAGCCAAAACTAATTAAGATGGAAATAATATAAAAATACGAATAAGCCTAAATCTTTTAAAAAAATAAACATTAACATCTATTTGAACGAGTTTGGAGAAAGAAAATTGGATAGGAATCAAATCATTAAAATTAGAAATGTAGTGTGAAGATAAAAAAGAATTATGAATATTTTCTAAAACAAGCTTAGAAGAGAAATTAATTTGAAAATGTGTAATAAAAATCTGGAAGAATTATTGAAATAGGCAGGAGATATAATTAGATAGCAATGAAAACATGTTAAAACAAATTAAAAATATAATAATATAATTAAGAATCTTTGCCCTTTTTTTCTTGATTTTTCTTTCTTTAAGATATGATATGAAGCTTAAAACTATTTTCGTCCTGTGATGTTCTTTAATATGTTTGTCATTCAGTTGGAACGTGTTTTTCTCATGCCGTTTCCTTTTTTTTTTTTAGCTTTGTTTTGCTTTAATACTTTATTCAATTTTCACTTGGATGATTTAGTAATCTTCTACATTCACTTTGTTTTTTCTTGTTTTTCTTTTTTGGATTTCATGTGCCGCATTTCTTGATATTCTTTTGTATTTTTATGTGTTTATTTGCCTCGTATTTTTGTCGCGATTCAAAAACTTTTCCTCCTTTGCAAATCTTTTTCGTGCATTTCATTTCCCGTAGTGTTAATTACTTATATATATTTTTGTATTTATGTTCTGATTTTTTTTTCGAAAAATATCTGTTTTGATTTAACTAGTTTTTCTGTATCGAGTTTTCTTTTTTATATGTTTATATTACCTTTCTTATGAAGATTTCGTCTTACTTGTCCTTAGTTTTTGACTTATTTTTAATTTGATTTGACTTTTATTTATTACGTTCTATTTTTTTTTTTTTAAAGTGTGATTGGAAGGTTAATAACTCTCTTTCTTCTTTTATATTCAATTTTCCACTCGTAACGGTTGCGCTTCTTTTTCGAGTCTGAATTTTGGAGTTTGGAGAGCGCTCGGGTACGCTTTTTTATTTAACAGTTTAGCAACATTTTTGTGATTCCATTTTAAAGGTTCTCACCTTGTTTTGTGTTTTTTTAGTATCTTTTCTTATGTATCTTTTGTTGCTCACTTTTATTCTTTGTCCTTTTTAGCTTTTTCTTCTATGAAGTATGGTTTGTGTTGAATGGTAGAAAGTTGACATCCTTTGTTTTTCGTCATTCATTATTTCTATATTTTCACGTTTTAGTCGTTTTTCTTTTCATCTCATCAATTAGATTATTGGACATTCATTTATATTTTATTGTTTTACTATATTGTTTATTCATTCTTTAAAACTATGTCTTCTGAGATATTGTTGCATAATAAATCATTTTTTGCCCTGATATTTTAGGTTGCTGATGGTGCAAGAATTGCTGGATCATCAAGGATTTTTTGGGTTAATTGGAATGTCTGATTCTTAAGAGGTTTGAAGAAGGTAGAAATAATCATGTGATTGGCTAATATATAATCCAATGTGTAACCTAGGATAAAGGGTGTAATGTTTTCTTTATCCCTTTATATTATATAATATTTTCACAGTTTTTCAATTTCTGTTCGTTTTTTTTGGGGCTCAGAAGTGTTGTATTTACTGGTCCCATTTATGCCGCGATCTCTCATTTTGGATGCATTCGCATTGTATGTATTGTTATACTGCATTCATCTTGATTCTTTGTGGTAAATTTTGTATTTAATCTTTTCTTATTCTATTGAATTAGGGAGGGGGAGCAGTTCTGCCCATCGGAGTGCCGAACAAGGATGTGATCTTTGTGGCAAAGATAATTTGGCCATGCTGTAAGAATCACCAATTGATTGACTTTTATATGATATTGTGATTGAGCAAGTTTAGTACTTTCCTGGGATATGGCTGCCTAAGATCATGCTTGTTGCCTTAATATTTTAGGTTGCTTAAAGTGTTAGAGTTCTCGGGGCATCAATGATTCTTTGGGTTGACTTGAACCTACGAGGTTTGTAAAGGTTATCAATTATAATGTGATTTACAAGTAACTAATCTATCGTATAACCGTAGATAAGTGGTATGATATTTCATTTACCTTGTCTTCTGTTTGTTTTGTTTTTCCAGCTGAGGAATTCCGCATTACGGGATCTGTGATCTCCCATGACAAAAATAGACCATTACAATAGGCGGATCTTTATTAGCTCTTTAAGTCTTTTCGCATATGCATTTAGTCAGCTGTATGCCTTACTAGCTTTTTTTTGCAGGTAATTGTTAAGATGGGGAATGGAGTTGACAGGAGCGTCGAGTGGGGCTTCTTTGATATGATGACCTCTGCTTTTGAAAGCATTAACATTGTATGTATTGTGAAACTACAGTTGTAGAGCTCTCTCAGCTTCTTTTTATTTGTGGTAATTGAGTATTTAATTTTTGGCTATTATATTAAATTAAGGATGTACAGTATATGCGCCCATCGGAATGCGCACAGAAATTGCAATCTTTATGACCAAGCCAATTTGGCCAGGCTGTAAGCATCATCAATTCTTTAATTTTTACACCGTGTGCTGAATGACCATCCTGAGTAGCATTTTTGAGATATGGCTGTTTAAGATTTTTTTGTGTCGTTAACATTTCAGGTGGCGAATGGTGCAAGTATTCCTGGGGCATCAAGGATTATTTTGGTTGATTTGAATCCTAGAGGTTTGAGGTAGGCAACAATTATCAAGTAGTTTGCTAATATATGATCCAATGTGTAACCTTCATTGATGGTGTAATGTTTCCTTTATCACCTTTCATTGTGTAATATTTTCACAGTCTCTTGTTTTCTGATTATTTTTTTTTTCCGAGTCTAACGTTGGGAGTGATTGTTTTGTTCTTTATTTCAGAAATTCCGGGTTATAGAATTTGTAAAGCCCAAGGACCATAATAGACTAGTTCAAGAGGTATATGTTCAAGCCTTATTCGATTTGCCTTCACTCAGCTCTCTGCCTCATTCAGTGTTATTCGTTTTTTATTTTTGTGATTTGATATCTTTTTTATATTCAGTTTTTCTTTTCACTAATTTCATTAAGCTTCGTATCATATATTAAAGAAAGAAAACGAAAGGAAAAAAGAGCCAAAACTAATTAAGATTGAAATAATATAAGACAAAAAATACAAATAAGCCTAAGTCTTTTAAAAAAATAAACATTAACATCTATTAGAACGAGTTTGGAAAAAGAAAATTGGATAGGAATCAAATCATTAAAAATTAGAAATGTGTGTGTGAAGATAAAAAAGAATTATGAATATTTTCTAAGACAAGCTTAGAAGAGAAATTAATTAGAAAATGTGTAATAAAAATCTGGAAGGATTAATGAAATAGGCAGGAGATATAATTAGATAGCAATGAAAACATGTTAAAACGAATTAAAAATATAATAATATAATTAAGAATCTTTGCCCTTTTTTTCTTTATTTTTCTTTCTTTAAGATATGATATGAAGCTTAAAACTGTTTTCGTCCTCTGATGTTTTTTAATATGTTTGTCATTCAGTTTGAAAGTGTTTTTCTCATGCCGTTTCCTTTTTTTTCTTAGCTTTGTTTTGCTTTAATACTTTATTCAATTTTCACTTTAATGATTTAGTAATCTTCAACATTCACTTTTTTTTTTCTTGTTTTTCTTTTTTGGATTTCATGTGCCGCATTTATTGATATTCTTTTGTATTTTTATGTGTTTATTTGCCTCGTATTTTTGTCGCGATTCAAAAAATTTTCCTCCTTTTTCTTACCTAATGTCTTTATGTCGAGTTTTTATTTATGTTTCCTTCTAAATTTTTTTGCTAAAATTTTTTACCCGCTTTTCCAGTTCTTTTCTTTATGATATTATGAAATGTCAATGAACTTTTTTTATTATTTTTTATATTCTATGATGTCTTCAGTCATTTAATTTGAATTTGAATGCATTCTTCCCAACCCTTTTCCTTTTAGGTTTTTTCCTTCAATTATATATTCATTTTTGAATTATGTGATTTAATAATTTAAAACATTGGGTTTGCAAATCTTTTTCGTGCATTTCATTTCCCGTAGTGTTAATTACTTATATATATTTTTGTATTTATGTTCTGATTTTTTTTGAAAAATATCTGTTTTGATTTAACTAGTTTTTCTGTATCGAGTTTTATTTTTTATATGTTTATATTTCCTTTCTTATGAAGATTTCGTCTTACTTGTCCTTAGTTTTTGACTTATTTTTAATTCGATTTGACTTTTATTTATTACTTTCTATTTTTTTTCTTTTTAAAAGTGTGATTGGAAGGTTAATAACTCTCTTTCTTCTTTTATATTCAATTTTCCACTCGTAACGGTTGCGCTTCTTTTTCGAGTCTGAATTTTGGAGTTTGGAGAGCGCTCGGGTACGCTTTTTTATTTAACATTTTAGCAACATTTTTGTGATTCAATTTTAAAGGTTCTCAGCTTGTTCTGTGTTTTTTTAGCATCTTTTCTTATGTATCTTTTGTTGCTCACTTTTATTCTTTGTCCTTTTCAGCTTTTTCTGCTATGAAGTATGGTTTGTGTTGAATGGTAGAAAGTTGACATCCTGTGTTTTTCGTCATTCATTATTTCTATATTTTCACGTTTTAGTCGTTTTCTTTTCATCTCATCAATTAGATTATTGGACATTCATTTATATTTAATTGTTTTACTATATTGTTTATGCATTCTTTAAAACTGTCTTCTGAGATATGGCTGCATAATAAATCATTTTTTGCCTTGATATTTTAGGTTGCTGAAGGTGCAAGAATTGCTGGATCATCAAGGATTTTTTGGGTTAATTGGAATGTCAGATTCTTAAGAGGTTTGAAGAAGGTAGAAATAATCATGTGATTGGCTAATATATAATCCACTGTGTAACCTAGGATAAAGGGTGTAATGTTTTCTTTATCCCTTTATATTATATAATCTTTTCACAGTTTTTCATTTTCTGTTCGTTTTTTTTTTGGGCTCAGAAGTGTTGTATTTACTGGCCCCATTTATGCCGCGATCTCTCATTTTGGATGCATTCGCATTGTATGTATTGTTATACTGCATTCATCTTGATTATTTGTGGTAATTTTGTATTTAATCTTTGCTTATTCTATTGAATTAGGGAGGGGGAGCAGTTCTGCCCATCGGAGTGCCGAACAAGGATGTGATCTTTGTGGCAAAGACAATTTGGCCATGCTGTAAGAATCACCAATTGATTGACTTTTATATGATATTGTGATTGAGCAAGTTTAGTACTTTCCTGGGATATGGCTGCCTAAGATCATGCTTGTTGCCTTAATATTTTAGGTTGCTTAAAGTGTTAGAGTTCTCGGGGCATCAATGATTCTTTGGGTTGACTTGAACCTACGAGGTTTGTAAAGGTTATCAATTATAATGTGATTTACAAGTAACTAATCTATCGAATAACCGTAGATAAGTGGTATGATATTTCAATTACCTTGTCTTCTGTTTGTTTTGTTTTTCCAGCTGAGGAATTCCGCATTACGGGATCTGTGATCTCCCATGACAAAAATAGACCATTACAATAGGCGGATCTTTATTAGCTCTTTAAGTCTTTTCGCATATGCATTTAGTCAGCTGTATGCCTTACTAGCTTTTTTTTGCAGGTAATTGTTAAGATGGGGAATGGAGTTGACATGAGCGTCGAGTGGGGCTTCTTTGATATGATGACCTCTGCTTTTGAAAGCATTAACATTGTATGTATTGTGAAACTACAGTTGTAGAGCTCTCTCAGCTTCTTTTTATTTGTGGTAATTGAGTATTTAATTTTTTGCTATTATATTAAATTAAGGATGTACAGTATATGCGCCCATCGGAATGCGCACAGAAATTGCAATCTTTATGACCAAGCCAATTTGGCCAGGCTGTAAGCATCATCAATTCTTTAATTTTTACACCGTGTGCTGAATGACCATCCTGAGTAGCATTTTTGAGATATGGCTGTTTAAGATTTTTTTGTGTCGTTAACATTTCAGGTGGCGAATGGTGCAAGAATTCCTGGGGCATCAAGGATTATTTTGGTTGATTTGAATCCTAGAGGTTTGAGGTAGGCAACAATTATCAAGTAGTTTGCTAATATATGATCCAATGTGTAACCTTCATTGATGGTGTAATGTTTCCTTTATCACCTTTCATTGTGTAATATTTTCACAGTCTCTTGTTTTCTGATTGTTTTTTTTTTTCCGAGTCTAACGTTGGGAGTGATTGTTTTGTTCTTTATTTTAGAAATTCCGGGTTATAGAATTTGTAAAGCCCGAGGACCATAATAGACTAGTTCAAGAGGTATATGTTCAAGCCTTATTCGATTTGCCTTCACTCAGCTCTCTGCCTCATTCAGTGTTATTCGTTTTTTATTTTTGTGATTTGATATCTTTTTTATATTTAGTTTTTCTTTTCACTAATTTCATTAAGCTTCGTATCGTATATTAAAGAAAGAAAACGAAAGGAAAAAAGAGCCAAAACTAATTAAGATTGAAATAATATAAGACAAAAAATACAAATAAGCCTAAGTCTTTTAAAAAAATAAACATTAACATCTATTAGAACGAGTTTGGAAAAAGAAAATTGGATAGGAATCAAATCATTAAAAATTAGAAATGTGTGTGTGAAGATAAAAAAGATTTATGAATATTTTCTAAGACAAGCTTAGAAGAGAAATTAATTAGAAAATGTGTAATAAAAATCTGGAAGGATTAATGAAATAGGCAGGAGATATAATTAGATAGCAATGAAAACATGTTAAAACGAATTAAAAATATAATAATATAATTAAGAATCTTTGCCCTTTTTTTTCTTGATTTTTCTTTCTTTAAGATATGATATGAAGCTTAAAAGTATTTTCGTCCTCTGATGTTCTTTAATATGTTTGTCATTCAGTTCGAACGTGTTTTTCTCATGCTGTTTCCTTTTTTTTCTTAGCTTTGTTTTGCTTTAATACTTTATTCAATTTTCACTTTGATGATTTAGTAATCTTCAACATTCACTTTGTTTTTTCTTGTTTTTCTTTTTTGGATTTCATGTGCCGCATTTATTGATATTCTTTTGTATTTTTATGTGTTTATTTGCCTCGTATTTTTTTCGCGATTCAAAAAATTTTCCTCCTTTTTCTTACCTAATGTCTTTATGTCGAGTTTTTATTTATGTTTCCTTCTAAATTTTTTTGCTAAAATTTTTTACCCGCTTTTCCATTTCTTTTCTTTATGATATTATGAAATGTCAATGAACTTTTTTAATTATTTTTTATATTCTATGATGTCTTCTGTCATTTAATTTGAATTTGAATGCATTCTTCCCAACCCTTTTCCTTTTAGGTTTTTTCCTTCAATTATATATTCGTTTTTGAATTATGTGATTTAATAATTTAAAACATTGGCTTTGCAAATCTTTTTCGTGCATTTCATTTCCCGTAGTGTTAATTACTTATATATATTTTTGTATTTATGTTCTGATTTTTTATGAAAATATCTCTTTTGATTTAACTAGTTTTTCTGTATCGAGTTTTCTTTTTTATATGTTTATATTTCCTTTCTTATGAAGATTTCGTCTTGCTTGTCCTTAGTTTTTGACTTATTTTTAATTTGATTTGACTTTTATTTATTACTTTCTATTTTTTTTCTTTTTAAAAGTGTGATTGGAAGGTTAATAACTCTCTTTCTTCTTTTATATTCAATTTTCCACTCGTAACGGTTGCGCTTCTTTTTCGAGTCTGAATTTTGGAGTTTGGAGAGCGCTCGGGTACGCTTTTTTGTTTAACATTTTAGCAACATTTTTGTGATTCCATTTTAAAGGTTCTCACCTTGTTCTGTGTTTTTTTAGTATCTTTTCTTATGTATCTTTTGTTGCTCACTTTTATTCTTTGTCCTTTTCAGCTTTTTCTGCTATAAAGTATGGTTTGTGTTGAATGGTAGAAAGTTGACATCGTTTGTTTTTCGTCATTCATTATTTCTATATTTTCACGTCTTAGTCGTTTTCCTTTTCATCTCATCAATTAGATTATTGGACATTCACTTATATTTTATTGTTTTACTATATTGTTTATGCATTCTTTAAAACTATGTCTTCTGAGATATGGCTGCATAATAAATCATTTTTTGCCTTGATATTTTAGGTTGCTGAAGGTGCAAGAATTGCTGGATCATCAAGGATTTTTTGGGTTAATTGGAATGTCAGATTCTTAAGAGGTTTGAAGAAGGTAGCAATAATCATGTGATTGGCTAATATATAATCCACTGTGTAACCTAGGATAAAGGGTGTAATGTTTTCTTTATCCCTTTATATTATATAATCTTTTCACAGTTTTTCATTTTCTGTTCGTTTTTTTTTTGGGCTCAGAAGTGTTGTATTTACTGGCCCCATTTATGCCGCGATCTCTCATTTTGGATGCATTCGCATTGTATGTATTGTTATACTGCATTCATCTTCATTCTTTGTGGTAAATTTTGTATTTAATCTTTGCTTATTCTATTGAATTAGGGAGGGGGAGCAGTTCTGCCCATCGGAGTGCCGAACAAGGATGTGATCTTTGTGGCAAAGACAATTTGGCCATGCTGTAAGAATCACCAATTGATTGACTTTTATATGATATTGTGATTGAGCAAGTTTAGTACTTTCCTGGGATATGGCTGCCTAAGATCATGCTTGTTGCCTTAATATTTTAGGTTGCTTAAAGTGTTAGAATTGTCGGGGTATCAATGATTCTTTGGGTTGACTTGAACCTACGAGGTTTGTAAAGGTTATCAATTATAATGTGATTTACAAGTAACTAATCTATCGAATAACCGTAGATAAGTGGTATGATATTTCATTTACCTTGTCTTCTGTTTGTTTTGTTTTTCCAGCTGAGGAATTCCGCATTACGGGATCTGTGATCTCCCATGACAAAAATAGACCATTACAATAGGCGGATCTTTATTAGCTCTTTAAGTCTTTTCGCATATGCATTTAGTCAGCTGTATGCCTTAATAGCTTTTTTTTGCAGGTAATTGTTAAGATGGGGAATGAAGTGTACGGGAGCGTCGAGTGGGGCTTCTTTGGTATGATGACCTCTGCTTTTGAAAGCATTAACATTGTATGTATTGTGAAACTACAGTTGTAGAGCTCTCTCAGCTTCTTTTTATTTGTGGTAATTGAGTATTTAATTTTTGGCTATTATATTAAATTAACGATGTACAGTATATGCGCTCATCGGAATGCGCACAGAAATTGCAATTTTTATGACCAAGCCAATTTGGCCAGGCTGTAAGCATCATCAATTCTTTAATTTTTACACCGTGTGCTGAATGACCATCCTGAGTAGCATTTTTGAGATATGGCTGTTTAAGATTTTTTTGTGTCGTTAACATTTCAGGTGGCGAATGGTGCAAGAATTCCTGGGGCATCAATGATTATTTTGGTTGATTTGAATCCTAGAGGTTTGAGGTAGGCAACAATTATCAAGTAGTTTGCTAATATATGATCCAATGTGTAACCTTCATTGATGGTGTAATGTTTCCTTTATCACCTTTCATTGTGTAATATTTTCACAGTCTCTTGTTTTCTGATTGTTTTTTTTTTCCGAGTCTAACGTTGGGAGTGATTGTTTTGTTCTTTATTTCAGAAATTCCGGGTTATAGAATTATTGAAGCCCAAGGACCATAATAGACTAGTTCAAGAGGTATATGTTCAAGCCTTATTCGATTTGCCTTCACTCAGCTCTCTGCCTCATTCAGTGTTATTCGTTTTTTATTTTTGTGATTTGATATCTTTTTTATATTCAGTTTTTCTTTTCACTAATTTCATTAAGCTTCGTATCGTATATTAAAGAAAGAAAACGAAAGGAAAAAAGAGCCAAAACTAAGTAAGATTGAAATAATATAAGACAAAAAATACAAATAAGCCTAAGTCTTTTAAAAAAATAAACATTAACATCTATTAGAACGAGTTTGGAAAAAGAAAATTGGATAGGAATCAAATCATTAAAAATTAGAAATGTGTGTGTGAAGATAAAAAAGAATTATGAATATTTTCTAAGACAAGCTTAGAAGAGATATTAATTAGAAAATGTGTAATAAAAATCTGGAAGGATTAATGAAATAGGCAGGAGATATAATTAGATAGCAATGAAAACATGTTAAAACGAATTAAAAATATAATAATATAATTAAGAATCTTTGCCCTTTTTTTCTTGATTTTTCTTTCTTTAAGATATGATATGAAGCTTTAAACTATTTTCGTCCTCTGATGTTCTTTAATATGTTTGTCATTCAGTTTGAACGTGTTTTTCTCATGTCGTTTCCTTTTTTTTCTTAGCTTTGTTTTGCTTTAATACTTTATTCAATTTTCACTTTGATGATTTAGTAATCTTCAACATTCACTTTGTTTTTTCTTGTTTTTCTTTTTTGGATTTCATGTGCCGCATTTATTGATATTCTTTTGTATTTTTATGTGTTTATTTGCCTCGTATTTTTGTCGCGATTCAAAAAATTTTCCTCCTTTTTCTTACCTAATGTCTTTATGTCTAGTTTTGATTTATGTTTCCTTCTAAATTTTTTTGCTAAAATTTTTTACCCGCTTTTCCATTTCTTTTCTTTATGATATAATGAAATGTCAATGAACTGTTTTTATTATTTTTTATATTCTATGATGTCTTCTTTCATTTAATTTGAATTTGAATGCATTCTTCCCTACCCTTTTCGTTTTAGGTTTTTTCCTTCAATTATATATTCGTTTTTGAATTATGTGATTTATTAATTTTAAACATTGGCTTTGCAAATCTTTTTCGTGCATTTCATTTCCCGTAGTTTTAATTACTTATATATATGTATGTATTTATGTTCTTATTTTTTTTGAAAATATCTGTTTTGATTTAACTAGTTTTTCTGTATCGAGTTCTTGTTTATATGTTTATATTTCCTTTGTTATGAAGATTTCGTCTTACTTGTCCTTTGTTTTTGACTTATTTTTAATTTGATTTGACTTTTATTTATTACTTTCTATTTTTTTTCTTTTTGAAAGTGTAATTGGAAGGTTAATAACTCTGTTTCTTCTTTTATATTCAATTTTCCACTCGTAACGGTTGCGTTTCTTTTTCGAGTCTCAATTTTGGAGTTTGGAGGGCGCTGGGGTACGCTTTTTTATTTAACATTTTAGCAACATTTTTGTGATTCAATTTTAAAGGTTCTCACCTTGTTCTTTGTTTTTTTAGTATCTTTTTCTTATGTATCTTTTGTTGCTCACTTTTATTCTTTGTCCTTTTTAGCTTTTTCTGCTATGAAGTATGGTTTGTGTTGAATGGTAGAAGGTTGACATCGTTTGTGTAAGACCCGGGCTTTTTAGAAATTGTAATTAAGAGTTAAAAATATTGAATAAGAACAAATAGAGGAAAAAAAAATAATATATAGATTTAAGCATTTGGTTTGATTGGGTTGGTTTGGTTAGTGGGTAAATGGGGTTTGGTTTAGTTAATTGAACCGGTCCAATGGTTCAAGGTCTAATGAAGGTTAAATGGTTCAATGGTAAAAAAAGAAAAAAAAATGAAAAGAAAAGCGAATTCACGTTTTTTTTCAATTGGGGGTTTGTGTTTGGGCGTTAGGGTTTGAGTAGAAAGGAGGAATTGTGGATTTGGGGGTTTATGTGCTTGGGCATTGGGGTTGAGAAGAAGGAAAAAACGAAACAAGGAATCGTGGAGGAGGAGGAGAGGAAGAAGAAAAAGAAGGGAAGCAAGGGGGTTTTGGTTCGTCCGTGAGGGGTAGACACAGGAGAGAAAAGAGACGAGAAGAATAGAGGAAGAAAGAAAGGGGGTCGTTCGTGTGAAGGCTAGTAGCAGGAGGAAAAAGAAGAAGGAAAAGGGAGAAAGAGGAAAGTGGGTTTGGGCGTTTGGATTCGTTCAAACCAGGTAAGTAGCATTTTTTCTGTTTAATCGTCTACTGTTTGCAATTTCTGTTGTTCGACCACTGATTATTTGATTTCAATTAATTAGTTTTGATTTCGATAGATTACTGTTGAGTTCATATTGGGTTTTCGTTTGGGTTCCTTTTGCTTCAGTCGTGCGACTGGTTTTGTTCTGGCGGTTGGGCTGTGCGATTGAGGTAAGTAGCATATTTTCGTTTCTCTGTTTAAACGATTTGTCGCTATTTTTATTATTTCTTGTTGTTCGAGCAATTACTATTGGGTTCGAATGATTTCTTTCCTAATTTATTATTATTGGTTTGATTGCTCCTGATTGATTTCTGTTTGCAAGAAAACGCCCAATCCTTGTTTTTGTTTTTGTTTTTGGTTTTGCTTCCTTCGTATTTTTGTTTAATCTTTAACAGTTATTTCGGCTTTCCTGCTTATAGCCGTGATTGAGGTCAAGTCACCATTGTGGCTCCATTGTTCATCATTATTCTTTCTTGGATGCTCTCTCCTTTCTTTTTTTTTTGACGCATCTGTCTGTAGATATTAATGCATATAAGTTTACCAATTACTTATGGTCACTTTTTGTTTAATTCAATCTATTTAATAAATCAACTATTTGAACACCTGAAGATCGATTGGGGGTTCTTTAAATGTTCTGATGGTGCATTTTGCGGCTACTGCTTTTATTCTTTATTTTTGTATGCCTTGTGAATACAATCAATGCAGTAAACAAGATAAAGCCTTTAGTTTTTATACTACTAAACACATGAACATTTCGTATCTAAACTGCTCAATCTTTTCTTTCAACCTTTTCATTATTGCCCCGAAAGAACAAAACTCTACCGTCAGTAAAAATTGTATTAGTATATATGACATAAATTGTAATATTTTGTGGTACTGTGAGGCACATGATGGTGATATAGAATGTTAGATCTTCCAGTCAAGACGATGTTATTTGCATGTGTGTGTAGGACTGTTGGTAATGAGTAAATTATTGTTAGTAAATTATTTTTGGTAAATTACTGTTAGTAACTGATTGTAGGACTGTTGGTAATCGGTAACTTCATTGTGTTGGAAATTTCTGTTATCAATTACTGTTAGGAATTGGTAGCTTCGTTGCTTTTAGGAATTGGTAACTCCATCGGTGTAGGACTGTTGATAATGGGTAATTTACTGTTAGTAAATTACTGTGGGTAATCACTGTTAGTATTCTCTGTTAGTAATTACTTTTAGTAATTAGAATTTGCTGTTAGTAATTACTGTTATTATCTGGTTAATTAGTTTAAACCGAAAGTGGTAAATTAATAACTACCGTTAATAATTGCTGTTAATGTTAGTAATTACTGTTAGGAATTACTGTTAGTAATTACTATTAGTACTTGGTTAATTACTTTTCTTAATTGTTGTTAGTGTCGGACTGTTAGTGTCGGACTGTTCGAAATTGCTGTTACTGTGCACTCAAATGGTTGGTTATTAGAAAGGAAAAGTGTTGATGGCAATAATGCCAAGGGTGAAATATGTGTTGTGGAATCTATAACATTAGTTGTGATTGATGGTGATTATGTAATCGAACAAATTGAAGCTGAGGCTTCCTTTTAGTTGAAAAAGGGCCGAGGGCCTATGGTTGAATGTTCTATGGACTGGGATTGCTCTTCACCTCGGCTGGGGATCGTGAACTAGTGTTCACCCTAGCAGGGGATCGTGAACTTGCATCCACCACAACTCTGGATATTTGTGGATCGTGGATTGTTGTTCACCCTAATAGGGGGATCGTGAACCATCCACCACAAATATAAGTTATGGGGATCGTGAACTAAGTTCACCACGTGCTTTGAGGCATTGTTGATCGTGAACCTAAATTCACCCCAGAAGCTCAGGACTGTGAAATTTGTTTATCAGTAATTGATTTGTATGAGTTTATTTTATTTGTATAGAATTGTTCTTCGTATGATTTGGGAAGTGGAATGGACTTCCACTTGGTATAAATAGGTAGCGTTGAGGGACACTCCGCTTAGCCTTGCTTCATCTGGCTGCGTAGAGGAGCACTCCGCTAGACCTTGAATCTTGGTTATAGGGTAAAGGGTGATTATCTCGTAAATTGGATTGATCTGCTTTTTATTTGTTTAATAGTATGATCCTGAATAGTGAAATATTGATTTAATTGAAAATGAACTGCTTTGTTGTGTTTGAATTATTTTTATCATGGAATTGATGAGATTTGGTCGTATTATATTCGAGCATGTTATTTATATTTGAAATTGCATAAAACTGCTTCTAGCATGCATGATGCTACTTACTGAGACAATTGTCACACGCGAGTTTTTGTTTTTATCGGTTTTGTTTTCAGATCCAGCGAGTGAGACGCGTAACAGAGCCGAAGTAGAGGATTATCCCGAATATAGGCCAGAGGACTATTTCTACCCCGGCTAGACCCATAGAAGGCAAATTTTTGATAGTTGTAGATCTTATTTTTGGGTATTGTATATGTTGTAAATGAGAGAATGAGAGGGTGTGATCTTAGTAAGCTTATTTGGTTGTATATCCGAATGGTTTAGTTTTTTAATGGATATATAAACTGTGTTTATCAGGTGATTTTTGTGGTTTGAGGGCTTAGCCCATACTCGTATGTACAGGCGTTATATAGCCGTTCTTCTGAAAAATTTTAGGATGTTATTTTTGTGTTTGGCTAGTTGTTAAGTTAATTTTTCACCCACTTTGGGCCCTAAGCTAGCGCCCAGGAGCCAATATACATCTGATATGTGTCGACTTGGATCCGGGGTGCTACACTTTGTTTTTCGTTATTCGTTATTTCTATATTTTCACGTTTTAGTCGTTTTTCTTTTCATCTCATCAAATAGATTATTGGACATTCATTTATATTTTATTGTTTTACTATATTGTTTATGCATACTTTAAAACTGTCTTCTGAGATATGGCTGCATAATAAATCATTTTTTGCCTTGATATTTTAGGTTGCTGAAGGTGCAAGAATTGCTGGATCAACAAGGATTTTTTGGGTTAATTGGAATGTCAGATTCTTAAGAGGTTTGAAGAAGGTAGCAATAATCATGTGATTGGCTAATATATAATCCACTGTGTAACCTAGGATAAAGGGTGTAATGTTTTCTTTATCCCTTTATATTATATAATCTTTTCACAGTTTTTTATTTTCTGTTCGTTTTTTTTGGGCTCAGATGTGTTGTATTTACTGGCCCCATTTATGTTGTGACCTCTCATTTTGGATGCATTCGCATTGTATGTATTGTTATACTGCATTCATCTTCATTCTTTGTGGTAAATTTTGTATTTAATCAACTTATTCTATTGAATTAGGGAGGGGGAGCAGTTCTGCCCCTCGGAGTGCTGAACAAGGATGTTATCATTGTGGCAAAGACAATTTGGCCATGCTGTAAGAATCACCAATTGATTGACTTTTATATGATATTGTGATTGAGCAACCTTAGTACTTTCCTGGGATATGGCTTCCTAAGATCATGCTTGTTGCCTTAATATTTTAGGTTGCTTAAAGTGTTAGAATTGCCGGGGCATCAATGATTCTTTGGGTTGACTTGAACCTACGAGGTTTGAAAAGGTTATGAATTATAATGTGATTTACAAGTAACTAATCTACCGAATAACCGTAGATAAATGGTCTGATATTTCCTTTATCTTGTCTTCTGTTTGTTTTGTTTTTCCAGCTGAGGAATTCCGCATTACGGGATCTGTGATCTCCCATGACAAAAATAGACCATTACAATAGGCGGATCTTTATTAGCTCTTTAAGTCTTTTCGCATATGCATTTAGTCAGCTGTATGCCTCATTCAACAGCTTTTTTTTGCAGGTAATTGTTAAGATGGGGAATGGAGTTGACAGGAGCGTCGAGTGTGGCTTCATTCATATGATGACCTCTGCTTTTGAAAGCATTAACATTGTATGTATTGTGAAACTACAGTTGTAGAGCTCTCTCAGCTTCTTTTTATTTGTGGTAATTCAGTATTTAATTTTTGGCTATTATATTAAATTAAGGATGTACAGTATATGCGCCCATCGGAACGCGAATAGAAATTGCAATCTTTATGACCAAGCCAATTTGGCCAGGCTGTAAGCATCATCAATTCTTTAATTTTTACACCCTGTGCTGAATGACCATCCTGAGTAGCATTTTTGAGATATGGCTGTTTAAGATTTTTTTTGTGTCGTTAACATTTCAGGTGGCTAACGGTGCATGAATTGCTGGGGAATCAATGATTATTTGGGTTGATTTGAATCCTAGAGGTTTGAGGTAGGTAACAATTATCAAGTAGTTTGCTAATATATGATCCAATGTGTAACCTTCATTGATGGTGTAATATTTTCACAGTATCTTGTTTTCTCATTGTTTTTTTTTTCCGACTCTAACGTTGGGAGTGATTGTTTTGTTCTTTATTTCAGAAATTCCGGGTTATAGAATTTGTAAAGCCCAAGGACCATAATAGACTAGTGCAAGAGGTAGATGTTCAAGCCTTATTCGATTTGCCTTCACTCAGCTTTCTGCCTCATTCAGTGTTATTCGTTTTTTATTTTTGTGATTTGATATCTTTTTTATATTCAGTTTTTCTTTTCACTAATTTCATTAAGCTTCGTATCGTATATTAAAGAAAGAAAACGAAAGGAAAAAAGAGCCAAAACTAATTAAGATGGAAATAATATAAAAATACGAATAAGCCTAAATCTTTTAAAAAAATAAACATTAACATCTATTAGAACGAGTTTGGAGAAAGAAAATTGGATAGGAATCAAATCATTAAAATTAGAAATGTGTGTGTGAAGAGAAAAAAGAATTATGAATATTTTCTAAAACAAGCTTAGAAGAGAAATTAATTTGAAAATGTGTAATAAAAATCTGGAAGAATTATTGAAATAGGCAGGAGATATAATTAGATAGCAATGAAAACATGTTAAAACAAATTAAAAATATAATAATATAATTAAGAATCTTTGCCCTTTTTTTCTTGATTTTTCTTTCTTTAAGATATGATATGAAGCTTAAAACTATTTTCGTCCTGTGATGTTCTTTAATATGTTTGTCATTCAGTTGGAACGTGTTTTTCTCATGCCGTTTCCTTTTTTTTTTTAGCTTTGTTTTGCTTTAATACTTTATTCAATTTTCACTTGGATGATTTAGTAATCTTCTACATTCACTTTGTTTTTTCTTGTTTTTCTTTTTTGGATTTCATGTGCCGCATTTCTTGATATTCTTTTGTATTTTTATGTGTTTATTTGCTTCCTATTTTTGTCGCGATTCAAAAAATTTCCTCCTTTTTCTTACTTAATGTCTTTATGTCGAGTTTTTATTTATGTTTCCTTCTAAATTTTTTTGCTAAAATTTTTTATCCGCTTTTCCATTTCTTTTCTTTACGATATAATGAAATGTCAATGAACTGTTTTTATTATTTTTTATATTCTATGATGTCTTCTGTCATTTAATTTGAATTTGAATGCATTCTTCCCAACCCTTTTCCTTTTAGGTTTTTTCCTTCAATTATATATTCGTTTATGAATTATGTGATTTAATAATTTAAAACATTGGCTTTGCAAATCTTTTTCGTGCATTTCATTTCCCGTAGTTTTAATTACTTATATATATGTATGTATTTATGTTCTGATTTTTTTTGAAAAATATCTGTTTTTATTTAACTAGTTTTGCTGTATCGAGTTCTTTTTTATATGTTTATATTTCCTTTCTTATGAAGATTTCGTCTTACTTGTCCTTAGTTTTTGACTTATTTTTAATTTGATTTGACTTTTATTTATTACTTTCTATTTTTTTTCTTTTTTAATGTGTGATTGGAAGGTTAATAACTCTCTTTCTTCTTTTATATTCAATTTTCCACTTGTAACCGGTGCGCTTCTTTTTCGAGTCTCAATTTTGGAGTCTGGAGAGCGCTCGGGTACGCTTTTTTATTTAACATTTTAGCAACATTTTTGTGATTCAATTTTGAAGGTTGTCACCTTGTTCTTTGTTTTTTTAGTATCTTTTCTTATGTATCTTTTGTTGCTCACTTTTATTCTTTGTCCTTTTCAGATTTTTCTGCTATGAAGTATGGTTTGTGTTGAATTGTAGAAAGTTGACATCCTTCGTTTTTCGTCGTTTGTTATTTCTATATTTTCTCGTTCAACGTATCTGCAGATACTTCCTTCCCAAATTTTTTTTTTGGAACATGTTTTATCTTGCTCCTTTTGATATTCTGTTTGTATTGGCTTTAAATTTTGCCTGACTTTTAGTTTTTTGTATGCCTGCTTTCAAATTCTGTTGTAATTTTCGTAGCTCTCTAATCTTGGTATTGTTCATAAACCTTGTAGGAGTCAACAATGATAGAGGATATAATAACTGTTGCTTTGCTTGCTTGGAGGCTTCTATTGGAAGAATCTGAAATGGTATGTCCATCAATTCTTTTGTGGACTTATTTTTCACTATTATTAGCAAGTGTACTTCGCTAAAATTAGCACAGAAACAAATATGGTTCAAGTAAAACTATGAAATTAGCAAGCATTCTCTAGGAAAACCTGAATTTCATTGTTGTTGTTGTAGTGAAACGTTTTAGTTCTTTCTCCTTTGGACTTTTTTCTCATGTTGTTTCAGGTTGTGAAGTTTATCAATGGATAGCAATAAACTGAATGCAGTACATGTCAGGCTTTGAAATTTGAATTTTGTACTCATTCCCATGTTTCATGTAGGCAATGGAGTCTACTTTTGTCCCAGATCGGGACCAAATTGAAACATATGTGTCATCATCCACTAAGAATGCATTTGCAAGGGTAAGTGTTTCTGTAGTTAAATGAATATTTCCTAGACTCATATTGTAATATTATAGATTGACAGTAGCTAAGTTTATTTAGATTAAGAATAAGATAATTCTGAAACTCGGAAGAAGTTGTCTTGTTTGTAGGAACAGGAAGTCCCAGGTCCCAACTGTGCACATATTGCTGATGGGGACCATGGCGATCTGTACTGGTCTTGGGGTTCAAAAATAGAAACATAAATAATTAATGATGTTTTAAGAGGTTGATAGAGGCGGAAATTCTTATAACAGACTTGTTTTTTGTTTCTTGTTTATTGAGACCAAAGCTTTCATTCTTCATTTTTATGAATTTTTCATTTTTTTTTAAATTTCTTATGATAGATTTTTTTTTTTTTTTTTTGGTTTTGTTTTGGTTGGGGGTGGGCGGGTGGGTGTTTGGGGTGTAGTGTTAAAATTTCTTTCTAAAGGTAGACTTAAATTAGAAACCTAGCATGTTGTATGTTACATTTTCTGTCATATTTCTTTGAACCAAGGAAAGAAAAAATGTCAGCTTTCAAATTTATATCAGTTAAATAACTAGAATTGGATTGTTCACCAGTGTACCATGATCATCAGATCAGATTAGTCAGTCTATGAGGATGTCCTACAGTTTCTTGAGGTAGGGAGGTGGCTTTAAGATGTGCGGTTGTGTTTGTATACTCAACGGATTTTGTATCCTCCCTTTTTCCATTCAATTGGCTTGTGTTTGTTATAGGATACCAAGATGGTCATATATATCCTTTATGTTCACTATTTGGTCGCTTGTTTTATATTGGACCAATAATTTTGTAATGAAGTAGAAATTTTTTTGATGAGTAATGATATTTGATTAATAGAAGAGAAGTACATAGTACCGACAAGTATTAAATACAAGTATGTTTGAGGTTCCCTTTCCAACAAAAAAGTAATGAAGTAGAAATAACTATGGTTAATTTAGTCTTATTCTATTTAGTTTAATTGATTAATTAATGAATTAACCTTCTTAGGCTTAAGAGCTCAATTGGACTTAAGTTGGGCATAAATTGAATCTAAATAGCTAGGTTTGCAACCATTAAGGAATTTTTAAGTTGTCGTAATTTAATTCCTATTTTAAACAAGTAATGTGATTAGGTGTTATTTAATTACCAAATTAAAAGATGAACGAAAATTGGTGGAAACAAGGGTGAAGAACCACATGCAAAAAGCCAGGAGGAATTTCAAGCAGAAAAATTCTGATTCTTGGTAAAGATCAAAGTACAGAAAAATTGCAGTAGTCACAGTAGGTGGATTCTACTTAGATTCATTTGGGTGTTTTAGACTAGTGGATGAATCCAAGACTGATTCTTGATAGGGTTTCTTGATGATTTTTATTAGGGAATTCATGCTTAAATTTGTTTTTATAGAATCATGATTTAGTGAAAGAAACATTAAATCTTCAAGTATTTTATCGTTCTATAAAATATGAAGCTAATTATGGTATTTAGAATCATTATTTGACTTCAAAATTTTGGTTTATTCATGATGGAACTTGAATCTTTCTTAAATCTTTAATAAGTAAAGATTGATTTTAGCACTCTTGGATTATTTTGGTTGATTCTTAAATCTTTCTTGAATCTTCTTGGATAATCCAGTAAATAAAGATTGATTTTAAATTCTTAGATAATTTTTTGGTGAGATTTGATCATCTATTAATCAATCTTGGAGGTTCTTAGGAAAAGATTAAAGATCTGAATTTAGATTTATAATTTGTCTAGTTAAAAAGAATAATAATAAGCGTCAACAAGATTTTTAAGGAAATTCAAATTAATATAAAAAGAAAATAGAGATCAGATAAAATATTTGGAATTTGATTCCAATTCTATTATTTTTCTAAACTTTTTAAGATATAAATTTAGATAATGATAAATAATAAATCATTACCAACTCTAGCATGTTATTGGTCTTGCAATAAATATGAAAGTATCAACTTTAAGTATAATAATTAATACAATAATAGGGTATTGACTGTACAATTATTACAGGTTTGGTCCCTAAATAGTGTGCTAGTTATGAGGTAAAAAAAATTATTTATTAAGAACCCAAAATTTTGAGTATCCACAGATAGACAAATGACCATATTAATCTTCGGGGTGGAAGTTGCTTATTTAAGTATTTAATAAACTACATATATGAGAGTTTAGTAGGCTTGCATGATAATGAATGTGGGATTTTAGCATGATTATTAAATTAAATGAGAATTGCATGATTTGCATACACAGTGAGAGAGTGAGGTGTGAGGTTTAGAACTCAAAAGGCACCAACAATTCTATTAGTAAGGGTGAGGTGTGAGAGTTTGGGCTTTACAGTCACCAACAACTCTTTTGGTATGGGTAAAGGCATGTGGGCGTGTGGTCCAAAAGTCACCAACAACTTTTTTGGGATATTCCTACTTATCGTGGTGAGGACATCACTGATGTTCAATGACGTAGTTTGCAGGAAGTTATGATATGACCGCTTGAACCTCAGATTGGTTAGGCAATAATCTTTGATTGATACGTGTTGGATATTGGAGGTGTACTATGATAGGTTTTTTTGAAACATCTGTTGTTTTATTGCGCCTTTCAAAAATAGTGGCTTGGCATTGTGATCTGATCATTTGAAGGCCAATTGAACTTCAATGTCAATGTAAAATGCTATAGATGTTCCGTGAGGTTAAGGACATGGATTTTGTAGTGAGAATGTGTGCTGTTTGATATGTCCAATTCACTACATGAGTTTTATGCATTGCATACTTGTTTTTTTTTTTATCAGTAATCCAGATGATATATATATATATATATTATGAACATAGATAGGGAGAGACATTTTTGAATATTATGCATTGCATGCTTGTTGCACTTGTATTTACTTGTTTTGCATGGCATGTTATTATTAGAAGATATTTGTTTAGGACATGCATGATTCCTAAGTTTGCATTTATTGTATGAAAACAAATTTGCATTTTCTACACAATTTAAATTTTGTTATTACATGTTTTTGATTTTACTTGGTTGAATTCTACATGTTTAAGGTTTCCAATGAGAACTAAGTATGTATAATACTATCTACTGAGCATGGCTCATTAAATTATTTTATATGAAGTACCAAAATCAAGAATAGGATTAGTAGACTACCAAAATTGACGTGATTAGGCACTGAGATAAATTTACTTGTACAGACATGACTTCCTTATAATTTGTTGGAGTTTGCTTGATTTTGTTTTAATGTTAGGAAGGCTTTTATTTATGATTTAAGTTGAATTCTCGTGGGATTTAATTACCCTATTTATTCTGTTGGCTTCCTCATGCTTTATTTTCATATAGTTGTTATCTGATTGATTTTTTAATGTAACTTTGCTTGATTTATATTGAATTATTCTTTTTGTTTTAAATTGATTATGGTAGTGTAGTTTCTTGCTTATATTCTCATGTGAGGTGAAAATTGCAGTTACCCTTCAAATGCGAGGAAATTACAATAATTATTTCGTCTTATTATACTGGATTAGGGGCATGACAATTTTACTTCATTTTTAGGTTGTAGTTGGCCTAATTGCGACATAATGCCTTTGGTTGTACATGATGCTGATCTGTTAGAAGCTCCAGTTGGTTATATACTTGTGTATTGATTTTTTTGGGGGGTTCAGGAAATGACTTCTTGTTTTTTTCCTTTCCCTTCTTCAGATTGCTCTGGCTGTGCAAACAACATCAGAGACAGCAGGAGAACATCCTTTAGCATTACTTGCAGAAGAGACCAAAAAACTCCTAAAGAAAGACTCAATCATGTACATGCCAATTTTATCTCAATGGCATCAACAAGCAATTGTTATTTTTGCATCATTTTTCCATAAGCTTTATGGGAACAAGTTGGTAAGGTCATATTAAGTTGGTATATCCTTACTGTTTTCTGTCATGTTATTTTGATTCTATTTTTTTTTTTTTTTGGTTGCTTCCTTAGCATTTTTTGAGCTTACTGAAACATGTTTTCATCAGAAACCCTTCCTTGATGGTGCTGAGCATCTCACAGAAGATGTTGTATCTGTATTTCCTGCAGCTGATGGTCTTGAGCTGTATATAATGACAGTTATTGCATCTGCATGTAAAGAGGAATGTGTAAATGCCTACTTCAGGGAAAAACTAATTCCATACCAGGTGGGAGTCATTTCCTGATCTTGCAAATTCTTTGCCTTCTGATAAGGGTGTTAAATTCCCATAATATTTTGTCTGCTTTCTAGTTAAATGGTTGTAGTTATTGGGCTTTTCTGTTATTTGGAAATTTGGAGACGTGATAGTGCTTGCATACATCTGCTAATTGACAGTCGTTGTATTGCCAGTTTGTATGCCTTTCAGAAATTTGCATTGATGAATATATGCATTCATTGCAGGGATGTTTCATGCATTTATATGCAGATTCCTTTGTGAATACTTTTTTGCATGATTTGATGCCTTTATATGTTCCATGGATGCTCTATATAATTGTTGAAGATTCCATTGTTGCTGTACCATGCATAACACTTGTTCTTGTAGATGGTGTGTTGGTGTGTCAAACTTGTCATGCATGCCAACATGTGAAAAACATATGGATAGTCACAGTAATTCTTTTTTTGCCTCAAAATTGAGGCAAGAAAACATCTATGCTGTTTTTTATATTGAGGAGAGGTTGAATCTACAAAAGGAACTACTATCTTCTAATTTTGTGACACCATGACCACTGCTAGTGCTTGAGGATAATTGAGCACTTTCTATTCTCACCTTTTACATATCGGGCTGAAGATGCTGTCAAATAACAAGAATGGCTTTGGACTGTTTTGCGTGGACATCTTTCATCCAGAGCAGGGGGAAGGCTATTGGAGAAAAGGAATGCTCTGTAGAGAGGCTTGAAACCGGAGATTTTTTTAAGTTGTGTATCTGTATTCTCCATCAATATATATCAGTTTGCAAGTATATTGTTCTGTTAGTGGTTTTAACATCATTATTTGTGATGTGTTTGAGTGAAAATTAGATTCTCCTTCTACTATGTTAGATTGTTATCTGTATCTTTTCCCCCTGATTAAATTTATACTATACATTGATCACATTTCACTTTTTTCATTTTCAGATTGAAACTGTCTCTGGAACTCTGGTGATGCGTTGGATCAATTCACAACTTGGAAGAATTTTAGGGTGGGTGGAACGAGTTATTCAATAGGAGGTAACCTCCGGAGTTTTTATATAATGAAATATGTGCCACATCATGTAATCCCGTACTCTAGAGTCAAGAAAGCGAACTTGGTGTCCTTTAGAATCTAATTACTAATTTTTTAAATGAGGCATTTTGGCATGTAATTCTCTTGCTTCGTTGCAACATTTGTATGACGTTTTGATGTTGTCAGAACCCCAATTTTGGGGGTTTAATTTGCAAAAACAAAGAAAGGAACCTTTTGAGATAAAAACTGGAAAACAGGGGAGAAGAGAAGATTTAAAATTTAATTTTTAAACCCTGCACTTTTAAAAATAACAAAAAGGGAATTAAAAATTTCAAATTTACAAAAGCTTGCCCCTAGTTCTCAACGAACAGAAAATTCCCTTTTTGAGTTCGTGGGTTGCTATTTTAGCATCCAAAAATTATGGGGAATCATTCTAGAAGGATTCCTAGGTTAAAAGAAGAAGATCTAATGAGGAAAGGGAAGATTTCTTTTAGGTTTTAGCAATTTCGGAAGTTTCCCATTGCTGTAAATTCCGGAAATCTAAATCTTTGTTGGCTGACACCTCTCCTCCGAAATCTCACAGATTTCTGTTTTTGATCTGGAATCTTCTATCCACAGCCCTTATTCCCTCTATTCCGTGAGCAATCAACCTTTTAGGGGATTTCTTCCATTTCGAGGGGGATCTGTTGGGGAATATTTCGGACCTCTCTCTCTATCTCCGTGATGAGCAAATCAGCTTCTATAAAACGGAAGCTTCTACCATTCCAATGGGGACGGAAAACTTTGCATCGGTTCTGGGGAGGAAACTGGAATCAACGGCAGAATCCCTTGACTCGTCTCTCTTCTTTTTCTTGCTTAGTCTCCATCTCTTGCGATTTCTCTCTGTTGCAACTCTCTCGTCATCTCTCTTCGTCGTGGGAGAGTTCTCAAGCTGTCGCACATTTACTGTTAACCTCTCTGTTTCTTCTGCGCAAGATCAGTCATAAACTCCATTAACTTTGCCGGCTTCAGAACTGTTAAAGACTAATTCTACTGTCTTTCTCACTCATTTAAATCAGGTATTTTCCATGATGCCTTTGGGTCTGGATTTTCTGTTGTAGATTTTCTAGTGTGATGTATAAGTATGTTTTGCTATTAATGAAAGTTGTGACTGTTAAAGAGAAAATGGCAAAGTGTTTGCCGAAGTATAATATCCAGATTCATGATTATTGTTTAAGTCCAAGAGATGGTTTAGTTATTTTGAATAAATAATATGTTCTTCATTTCATGTATATCTCTTGTTTCAATATGCGACAAAACCTGTGTTCAATTTTTGGCATTGAAATGTGGTGGATAATTTGGACGTCTGCATGTGTAATCTGGAAATTTGTACAAAAAGGATTGCAATCTCATCAGTATCATAGTAGTGTTTAGGTTTTTTTAAAAAAATCTGAAAAAGGTAATAATAATAATAAAAGAAAGAAAAAAAATCTGAATTTTGTATTATAGAAAATTTGAGTTTAATATTTTGTTAGGAATTTAAAATTTTAGGAACTTTACATATATAAATTTTAGAATCTTAGAAATAGTCTATCTGTATAAATCTTAGTTAAATTAGATTTTTTTTTATTTAGAAACTTTCCTTTTTTTTTTAAAATATTTAGAAATTTGTAAATATTAGGATTTTAAAAATAATTGCCTTATATAAAATTTAACAAACTTAGAAATTTTCCTTTTTGTAGATTTATAAATGTTATCAAATTTAGAAACATTTAGAAAATTAAAAACTTTCCTTTTTAAATATTTAGAATTAATTACCTTATATAAAATTTAACAAACTTAGAAATTTTCCTTTTTGTAGATTTATAAATGTTATCAAATTTAGAAACATTTAGAAAATTAAAAACTTTCCTTTTTAAATATTTAGAAATAATTACCTTGTATAAAATTTAACAAACTTAGAAATTTTCTTTTTTTAGATTTGTATATTATCAAATTTAGAAACATGTAGAGAATTAGAAACTTTCCTTGTTATTAAATTTAAAAACTTTCCTTGTTGATATTTAAGAATTTGTAGGATTTTAGAAATAATTCTTTTGTATAAAATCTTAGAACTTTAGAAATATTTTCTTTCTAGGATTTGTATATTAATAAATTTAGAAACCCTTAGAAGCTTAGAAACTTCCTTTTATAGGATTTGTAAATATTTTAGGAAGTTGTAAATAAATAATTTCTTTTTTTGGGTGAAATCTAGATAAGGTAACTGGTTCATTGAGCCAGAGGTGGTTGGGTGCCTAACACCTTCCCAACCACTTAATTGAACCCCCTAACCCAGAAATCTGGTTGAACCAAATTTGAAACTCCCATGTCATTAATTATTTCTCTTGGTGCCCATCCACACCCGAAATCGAACCATGGATGGTGGCGACTCTATTGACCCGAACCGACCCTCACGGGCCGTGCTCTCACAGATGTTATGAAAAACTTATTCATTATAGATATGCTATGGAAATACTTTTAGGTTGTGTTAGGGCATTACTTCTCAAAAATTGCTTCAAAAAGCAAGAAAAACAATTAGATTGCTTTTGCTTTTATAAAGATCTTTTCACGAAGTAAAAACTGTTTGGTTCACATTTGCTTTGTTGCAAAAAAGCATGTTTAGTAGTATAAAAAAATAAAAATTGCTTATTTGCTATTATTATCAATATTATGGTAAGGGGTGGGTGATGGTGGATGGGTGGTGTTAGTAGTGGTTGCCATAGTGGGAATTGAGGTTGGATGGCGATGGTGGGTGGAGGTGCTGTGATGGTGCGTGAGTGATGGGTGGTAGTGGTGGTGATAGTGGGTGGGTGGTGTGAATGGTAGTGCCCAAGGTGGAAAGTGAGGGCGGATTATGGTGGGTAGTGGTGGTAGTAGGGGTGGGTGGTGGCAGTAGTGGTGGTTTGGGTTGGTTGTTAGTATTAGAAGAAATAAGCAAAAGAAGAAAAAAATAAAAAGTAAAAAACTTTTGCTTCTCAAGAAAAGCAATTAGATTTCTTTTTGCTTCATCATGAGAAGCAAAAGCAAACACTAACCAAACATACTTATTGCTTTAAAAAGCTTGATTTTGCTTAAATAAGCAAAAAAAACAATGTCAAATGCAGCCTTAATGTCTGGAAAATTTTCCTTATATTGCCATATGTTCTTGTACGTTGCAGGTCTCAGACCCGATAAAGGAGGAGCATGTTTCTGAGCTCAATTAAGTTGTATGAGCTATTGGAAAATAGTATGACGAGTTATTGGCTGTTTGACAATCAAAGCCATCTTTTAGGCTCTTTCCATTGGCGCACTTGGATAAGTTGCATTTCTCAGTTTCCTTCTTGTGACATTGAGTATCGCAAGTTTAATTTACTTGTGGAATTGTGAATGTCCATACTTCCTTTTTGAGTTGTATAATTTTTGTGGGCTTGGTGGATCATGAAGCTGAATTTTTGAAAGGTAAATTGAGTGCAGTATTAAGATTTTAGGGACTAGTATTGCTGTATTAGATTCTATTTAGATCTAATTGACTCTTAGAGTGTTGACTTTGCTTCTTAGGAGTCAATAGAAGTTTCTGAGGGTTCTTTTGTGTGTCTATTTATATCACAGTAAAATTAAGATTGTCTGCATTTCGAGGATGGCCTACAGTGTATGTTATTTGAAGGGAACACGCCTTTTATACCGCGGTGGTATGATAGTTTGACTACTAGCCTTTACAAGATTATTGCTAAAGTTATGTCTAATCACATAAAAAAATTGCTACTTGGTTTAGTAGCCTTCAATCAAAGTGCTTTTGTGGAAGGTCGTCAAATCTTAGATTGTGTGATGATAGTAAATGAGTAAATTGATTCTAGAATTCGTGCTAGAGTGCCGAGGGTGATTTGTAAATTAGATTTAGGAAAGTCCTATGACTGGGTGGATTGGGGGATTTTTGGATTCAGTACTAGAATGGAAAGGGTTTGGGAGTAGATGGAGGAGGTGGATTAAAGGATGTACGAGTAAAGTTCAGTTCTTTCTTTTAAATGGGTCAGTGTCAGGGCTTTTTTCATCTTCTAGAGGCCTCCGTCAGGGTGACCGTCTGTCACCATTCTTATTTCCTCTAGTTGGCGATGTTTTGAGCTGGTTTTTTTAGGGTCGCACAGGAGGAGGGTGGGCTGAATGGTTTCTCAGTGGGATCGGAGGGTATTCGGGTGTCCCATCTTCAGTTTGCCGATGATATCATTATTTTTGTGAAGGAGAGTGTTGAGTAGATTGATACTTTGAGGAGTCTTTTTAAAACCTTTGAGATGATTTTTGGCTTATGAGCTAACCTTCAAAAGAGTTTGGTAGTAGGGGTGAATATGGATGATGAGTAGGTTGGGAATATTGCTAGAAGATTTGGATGCCCGGTTGGGCATTTGCCCCTATCGTATTTAGGATTACCTTCGGAAGGTGTCTCTAGGTCCCTATCTATTTGGGAACCGGTCATTGAGAGGGTTGAGAGGTGTCTTGCTACATGGAAAAGGAATTATCTCTTTTTTGGTGGAAGAATCACTCTCATTAAATCAGCCTTGTCCAATCTACCAGTGTGTTTCATGTCTATGTTTAGGATGCCTAAGAAGGTTGTGAATATCATCGAAAAACTCTAAAGGGACTTTTTGTGGGAAGGTGGGGGTTTTTAAGAAGGATCATTTAGTTAAGTGGCAGGTCGTGTGCAAGAGTATGGAGCAATGGGGGATTGATTTGGGAAACCTTCACTCTAGAAATTCATCATTACTAGCTAAATGGCTCTGGAGTTTTAGCAATGAGAGGGACAGCCTTTGGCGTCAAGTGGTTGGTTCCAAATATGGTCTCACAAATAATGGGTGGGATGTGAGTGGGAGAGGTCCTCTTTCACCTCTCAGTTTGTGGAAAAATGTGGCACCTCTAGCTACTATTTTCCATTCCCATGTTTGTTTTATTGTAGGATCTAGTGATTCCATATTGTTTTGGCATGACCTGTGGTGGGGGTTTTCTGTCCTATGCCTTTTGTTTCCTAGTTTGTTCTGCGTGGTTTTGAACCCGGATGCTCTTGTCAGGGATGTTCTTTCCTCTTCCCCTGCAGGATTAGATTGGCATCTTCCTTCTAGAAGGGAATTACGAGATCATGAGCTGGTGGAATTTTCATCCTTGTTGGATCTTGTAAAGGATGTTTCTATTTATCTTGATTGTGATGATATTCATATTGTTTGCCCCGAAGCTTCTGGTTTTTATTTTTGTCGGTCTTTTTTTGTATGTGAGTAGACTTGTCCCGTTGAGTCCCTCTGTTTCTTTTTGTAGTACTCATCTTTGGAAACCGTTGTACCTCTTAAGATCAAGGCTTTTGTGTGTGGACCAGTTTGCTTTACAAAATAAACACGGCGGACCATCTCCAAAATAGAAGAAAATGGCTATCCTTATCGCCCATTGTCTGTATTTTATGCATGAGTCAAGGAGAGACCATGGATCATCTTTTTGTCCTTTGTGCTTTTGCTAGAGAGATATAGGATTACTTTTGCTGGGAGATTGGCTATTGTTGGACTATGCCTGAAAATGTGTTTGACTTGTTGTGTCAGTGGAGATTTCTGGGACTAGGCAGGAGAGGGAAAATCTTGTACAGATTGGTATTTCATGCGGTATTGTGGTTTGTATGGAAGGAAAGAAACAGTAGAATTTTTTATGACAAATCATCCTCTGGAGCTACTATGGTTGAGGCCATTACAACATCGGTTGCATGATGGGCTATGAGATATTCTGAGTTCCTTAATATTTTTGTGATTGAAGTGGTAAGGAGTTGGTCTACAGTTTGTTTAACATCAAAGGGAGGTTCAGTACACTCACGTGACTGGAAGCCACCCCCAAAGGGATCATCAAGTTAAATTTTGATGGTTGTTAGCTGGGGAATCCTGGTCAAGCGGGTGTTGGAGGAGTTTTTAGGAATCATTTGAGAGATGTCATCTTTGCTTTTCGTGGGCCCATAGGAGAGACAAATTCCACTCGGGCGGAGCTTTCAGCACTTATCACAGGATTACGCCATGTACACTTGTTGGGGCTTAGGGAAGTTATTGTTATGGGGGATGCAGCCAACATTGTGAGATGGATGACTTCAGAGGTTCCCGGGCCATGGAGATCTTTGGAGCAAATTAGAGTAGCTAGATCCTTGGTATGGGGGTGAAAGTCTCATCCACACACGTACCAAGGGAAGCCAACGATGTTGCCAATAGATTAGCTAAGGTTGGAGCTTTAAGCTCCTCTTTAGTATTTGGTGATATTTTTTTGTGTTTGCATGGGTAGTTTCCTCTTTCTCTAGGTCGAGCCTTCTTGGGGCTTTGGCTTTTTTCTTTTCTTGGGTTTGCTGTTTTTTTCCTTCTTCTCCTTGTATCTTTGATCCTTTTTCAATTAAATTTCATCACTTACCAAAAAAAAAAATAAGCTGGAATTCTCCTTCTTAGTAAATGGGTCTATGACTGGGTTGTTCCCATCCTCTAGAGGTCTTAGGTAGGGTGATCTTTTATCCCTTTTTTTTTTCCTCCCTTGTCGGGGATGGAGTGGGGTTTCATTGACTCGGTCTTTGCTTGGAAAAGTTTTGATGATAAATGGAGAAGATAGTCTCAGGGTGGGTAGGGTTTAGATTTATGGGGTGTTTACGAGAGGTCAAGAATAAGATAAAGGGGTGGAATAAGCAAACCTTTGGAAGGATGGAGACTCAAAAAAAGGAGGCTTTGGATGAAATAGCTGTACTGGACATTAAGGAAGGAATTGGGGTTTGGGAACCCCAAGATAGGGGAAGAAGAATGGAGGTTAAAGCTTCTCTAGAAAGGATTCTAAAATATGAGGAAATGCATTGGAGACAAAAATCTAGGATAAATTGGTTAAAGGAGGGAGATGGGAATACAGCATTTTTCCATAAGATGGCAAATGGGAGAAGAATAAAAAACTCAATTGTGCGGTTGGAGGTGGATGGCAGATGTATTGAGGATAGTGAGGAAATTGGTCAGTCTCTTTGTCAATTCTATGCCAATCTTTACAAGTACGAGCAAGATTTGTATTCCAAATTAAAAGAGAACGATCAATCAAAATTGTGCGAGGCGATTAGTGGATGGATTGAAAGAGGGTTTGAGTTGGAGGAAATTAAGGAAGTATGGGCAATGGAAGGGAATAAGGCACCCGGGCCCGATGGATTTACAATTGAATTTCTTAAAAATAATTGGGAGATTGTTAAGGATGATGTGTTTAAGGTGTTTCAAGAGTTTTTTTAAGAATGGCGTGATTCATAAGGCCACAAATGCGACCTTCCTTGTCCTAATTCCTAAGAAAGTAGGGGCAATAGGGGTTAAAGAATTCAGGCCTATAAGTCTAACTACTAGTGTTTATAAGATCATAGCAATGGTTATGTCGATTAGGCTAAAAAAGGTATTGCCTATGATTATCTCCTTGAATCAGAGTGCTTTTGTAGAGGGTCGCCAAATCATGGATTGTGTGTTAATTGCAAATGATTGTGTGGAAAGCAGGAAGAGGTTTTGGGAGCCAGGTGTAGTGTGTAAATTGGATATTGAAAAGGCATATGACAAAGTAGAATGGGCCTTCATAGACTCAGTGTTGAAATGAAAAGGTTTTGGTGAAGGATGTGGATTCGGGGGTGTTTGAGAAACGTTCACTTCTCTATTCTGGTAAATGGAGTGGTGAGAGGGTTTTTCTTTCTTCTAGGGGTATACGGCAGGGGGATCCGTTATCCCCCTTTTTTTTCACTTTGGTAGCAGAGCTGTTGCATAGCTTTCTCATGACTGGTAGGAGTCAGGGTTTGATTAAAGGTTTCAAGGTCAGAAGAGATGATCCTTTATCCCCTTTTCTTTTCTCCCTTTCTAGGGATGTATTGAGTTGGTTCATTGAGGTTGCTCGTGAAAGAGAGTTGGTCAAGGGATTTAAGATTCATGAGGGCTTGGAAGCATCTGAGGTGTCTCATCTCCCATTTGTAGATTATACCATTCTTTCATTGACGCCTCCAAGAAGCAGATCGATTGGGTTGGATGCATATTGTATTCTTTTGAGTTAGTGTTGGGGTTGAGGGTGAACTGGGAAAAAAGTTCAATCACTACAAATGAGGTGGTCTTTGCTACATCTCTTGGGTGTCGAGTGGGTGAGTAGTCTATGTCCTATCTTGGGCTTCCTGGGCTGCCTAAGACGGTTGGTTTCTGGAACCCAGTTTTTGAAAGAATCAAGAAGAGATGAGCATGGTGGAAAATGAATTATCTATCTTTGGGCGGTAGAATAACTCTAATTAAAGCAGTCTTGGCAAATCTTCCTATATATTAGATGTCTTTGTTTAGGATGGCAACTAAGGTGGCGAAAGCAGTTGAGAAAATACAAAGAGACTTTCTATGAGAGGGGGTGGTTATAAGAAGGACCATCTGGTGAGTTGAGCAGTTGTGTGTAGATCTAGGGATAAGGGAGGTTTAGACCTTGGTCACCTTATGGTCCGCAATTCGGCCTTATTGACCAAATGATTATGGCGCTTTGGCAGCGAAAGGACGAGTTTTTGGCAACAAATCATTAGGTGCAAGTATGGTGTTTAAGGGCAAAACTAGAGTTTAGTCACATTTTGTAAAGTAATGAAGAATTTATTGATGGCTTTTGAAATAATTAAAACTTAGCAATACTTTTAAAGAATATTTTGAAACAAGTCGTGCTTTATTGTTACAATTTTTAACTTGACTGAATTGCACATTCATCATAGGTCACACATGGAATCATTGTAGATCACAGACCAAATCATCATAGGGAAGGCACCATATTGTCATAGGCTACACACCACACCATCACAGAGAACACTGTATTGTCGTGGGGCATGCACCACATCATCATAGGGTACACACCAATATAGGAAATAGATATATAAGGGGTTATTCAGTCAAAGTAAAAATTGTAGCAATAAAACATTCCTTGCTTTTTAAGTATTCTTTAAAAGTATGCCTAATTGTTTGAGAAACCACCAATTAATCTTAGTTTTATTATGAAGTATGATTGAAACCGAACTTTGAGTTATTTAAAGCTATTTTTTATGGTGTTATCATATTTTCACTTTCAATGGTTGTGCTTTAATATATTTCATTTGTTGAATTTCTTGATATTTATTTCAATTTTATTCTTTTATTAAATTTTTACTCGTTCTAAAATAGTTCTTACTCTCACTTTTTAAATTTATTTTCGTATGTTCCATTATTCTTATTTTGCGTAAGGTTTATATTGACTTATTTTGTTTTTAGCTTCTTTGATTTTTACTTGTATTTTCGCTCCAATATTCTTTTACTCAAGTATTTAAATCTAATGCTGTTCTCAACAATATTTTTATCCCTCTATTTTCTTTAGTATCTTTGTTATTTAATTTTAACTTTTCATTTCATTTTCTCTTTTGTTTATTAATATTTCTTCAAACAATTTTAGTATTGTCTTCTTGAAATTTTTTCTCTTGGCCAAATATATTTATTGAATCATAGAAAATCAGCATTGTTTTCTGTAATTTTAATATATCTATATTTTTACTATTTGTATATCTCATGGAAATGATAATTTATATCAATTTGTTTTTCATAGTTGTACTATTTCTTTCTTGAAGTTGTACGAGCCTTTTCATTCTTATTTATCCTTTTCTTAGGAATTTTATTTCTTTAAGTTATTTTCGAGCATTGAAGATCTTTAGAATTATTGTTACTTCCTTATTTGGTTTTTATTTTTTCTTTAAATATGGTTGTGTTTTTGCCATTATCTTTTTTCTTTCTTTGATATTCTGTGATCTCTAATCTTTCTTATCATTCTATCTAGTGTGTTTTTTTGAACCATTTCTCCAATGGTTTGTTCTTTTCCTTGAACTAGGGGAGTGCACGAGCTATGCGCGTAGCAAATTTGGAAAAAAAAAAAAAAGAGGGTATTTAGGGTATATACTGTTAGGCGGTTTAGTAAATCATACATTTGACTTTAACAAACGGGTGTAGGAGTTAAAATTTGAAAAAAGAGAAGGGCGTTTTGGCTTTGAAATGTCTGCGAGAAAAAAGTTAAAAGCATAGATTATAAAAGTTCATATTTTTAACTTTTAATTCAATTTTTTATGATTTTACATTTTTATATTTGAGTTTTTTTTCAAAACTATTTTATCTATAATTTATGTTGTAATGAGTTTTCTACAATTAATTCTTACATTTTCTAGATGTTTCGTTATTTTCTTATTACACTCTAGAGTTATCATTTTTCTCCTTTGTATTTTAGTATTTTTTTTCTTTTTTTCTCTTGCGACTTTTTATTATCAGAAGGTAATTTTGTTTTCTTTGGTGTTTCAGTCATTCTTTTCAATCCCACCTTTTTGCTTTTCTAATTTATTTGATTATCTAAATTTCGTGGTATTCATTTGTATCTTGATTAAGGGTTTTTTAAGAATTTGTTTTAATTTTTTTGTTTAAATCTCATCTGAATAATACTTATTCCTTTTGGTTCTGATTGTACATTTTCTTTAACTACTGCTTTTGCATCATGATGATGATTGCTTTTATATGATTTGATTCTTAATTGCGTTATCTTCCGCATTTCATATTTTTTAAAATATTTTATGTATGGTGTATAATTGAAGATTTTGACAAATAAATTTTTTATTTTGATACCTTTTTCATTCAATTTTAATGTATTTTTTTTGTTATTATTTTATCTTTGATCATAAAAACCTTTTGACCTTTCTACAATTCATTATTTTTATCTAGTCGCTACTCGCTACTCTGTATTTATATTTTCATAGTTTTTGTTAATTTGATGTGTTAAAATTTATTTGCATGTTATTGTTTTAGGTTTGTTTTTGAGTACTGAAACTAGCATGTCAAGGAAACAAGAGCAAATAGAAAGACTATGAGAGAACTTTAGAAATTGGAATGGTCAATTCAGGATAACTCCATAGGAGCAGGTTGCTCAACTAGTAGGAAGGCTAGGAGGAGGTGTCCAGTTTATCATGAAGCTTAAAATATTATCTTTGAATGTCCACGGGTTAAATGTGGTGGATAAGAAGAATATGGTGAAGTTTGCACTCAATTTTTGGAACCCTGACATAGTTATTTTGCTGCAATATAAGTTCGAATTGGCGGATAAAAAAAAAATCATCAAGGAGGGGTGGAATCAGAAATTGGTTTAACGGCTAGCTTTACTAGCAATAGGAAGTGCTGGGGGTACTATCATTTTCTGGAAAAGCAATTGCTTTCAGCTAAATCAGTCTTTGCTTGGTATTTATTCTGTTTCAGCCCTTTAATATGACTCAAGAACATCGGAACCACTCTTGATCTCTGGAGTGTATGGTCCGTCAAAGGATTCACTATCAGTCCATTAATGGGAGGAGTTGGCTCGTGTAACGCAAGGCGAACCGGATCCATGGCCTATCAGAGGAGACCTCAATGAAATCCAGTTCCCATCCGAGAGAGAGTTGTAGATATACTTCGACTTTTATGCATCGGTGTTTGGAGTTCATAAATCGTTTTGGTTTGCTCGATATTCCTATTGAGGGTGCAAGATTCACCTGGTCGAAGAACCAGGCATCGCCTTGTTTATTTGAAATTGACAAATTCTTAGTCTCGATGGAGTGGGAAGAGTTGTTTCTGAACTTCTCAGTAAGGGCTATTCCTAGGCCCACTTTGGACCTTATCCCTTTGATATTGATAAGTGAAAACGAGATTCGCAAGGCGGCTCTATTCAGATTTGAAGGTTTCATTTTTTTGCGAAGAACTTAAGGCCTTGAAAGATGAGATCAAGACATGGAATTGAGAGGAGTTGGAGAGAGTGGATGATCTCATGACAAAACTGTTGGAACAAATCAGGTCGTTAGACTTAAAAGAGGAGATGAATGAGTTGTAGCCATCAGATTGGGTATTAAGAGAAAAGCTAAAAATGGAATTCCGACGTTGGACTAAACTTCAAGAGGTGAGTTGGCGCCAAAAATGTAGAGCACCTTGGCTGAAAGGAGGTGAAAAAAATACAGCATTCTTCCTTTCTTCGACAGAATTAAAAATGCAAGTTTAATTCAAATTGTATGAGAAGACTGCAAAAAGAGAATCAGGCCATAAAAGGTGAAGAGAACACCAAGAAAACAATTTTAGATTATTTCTCCAAACTATACTTTGAGGAGGAGCAGATTAGACTGTGGCTAGATGGAATGATCTTTAATATGCTCTCCAATGGCGAGCGAGATCGTTTTGAATGTTGCATAACATAAGAGGAAGTGAAGGAGGCGATATCTCAACTTAATGGAGATAAAGCACTAGGGCCAGATGGTTTCTCCATTGCTTTGTATAAGGCTTGTCGGCAAATTGTTAATGATGATTTGATGAATGCATTACGAGAATTCTTCACATTTGGCTGCTTTGAAAAAAGCATGAATGCTATGTTTTAAGCATTGATTCCTATGGATGAGGGAGCGGTAGATTTGAACGATTTCAGACCTATTAGCCTCATTAGTAGTTTCTATAAAATCTTGGCTAAGCTGTTAGCTAATAGGCTGAAAATGGTGCTTACAACCTTGATATCATCATCATAGAGTGCTTTTGTTGGAGGGCGCCAACTTTTGGATGGGGTTTTGGTAGCGAGTATATGTATGGACACGTTTGAGGGATAAGTAGAACACTTTTTTTTTTTGCATACTAGACTTGCAATGTGACCATAAGAACTGAGAGTTCTTGATGTATTTGCTTAGGCGGATGCGCATTGGAGCTAAGTGGAGATGCTGGATCCACTTTTGCATCACCACAGTGTGTATGTCAGTACTAGTAGATGGGTTTGCAGCTGGTTTTTTTTTTTTTTTTTTTGGAACATCTAGGGGATTACGACAAGTGACTATAGTTGTGAAAATCATCCAGCAGGTTGGTAGCAAAAGCTGAAGAGCACAGATTGATTGAAGGAGTGCAAGTTAGTTCTAGAAGGATCTCCGTATCTCACCTTCTATTTGCGGATGATATAATGTTATTTTGCAACTCCTCAAGTCATTAGATCCTAATAATCCAAAGTATTTGTTATGTTTTCAAGCATGCTCGGGGCTGAAGTTAAATCTATTGAAGAGCATCATTATCGGTGTTGGAGAGGAGGTAAATGCGTCTTCTTTGACTCGTTTAATGGGCTGTAAATTGGGGAGGCTGCCTACTACATACCCAGGTATTCTATTGTGGGCTCGCTTCAAGGCATCATCAGTTTGGGAGCTGGTGGATGAACGGATGGAGAAGATATTATCATCTTGGAAGGGTGGAACTTTCTATGGGAAGGTCCAGAAGGCAAGTTCAAATATCACCTAGTTCCTTGGAAGAAAGTTTGCAAGTTAAAGGAAGAAGGGGGATTGGGCATAAGGCCTATATCCCTTTTCAACAAAGCTCTACTACAAAAATGGCTATGGAAGTATAGAATAGCGAGGGACAGCCTTTGGAGGAAAGTTATTCATTACAAATATGTTAGGTCAAATGGGGACTGGTTTGATTGCTCATCAAAAAATGCTTCTGGCAGGAATTTGTGGAGATCTATTCTGAAGTTGCTCTCTCACGTGGAAAAGAATTGTAGATTTATCGTTGGAAATGGCAATAGGGTTCGCTTTTGGGAAGACTTATGATGTGGGGAGCAGTGCCTTAAAGTAAGATTCCTTAATCTATTCAGCACTAGGACTTGACTTGCTCCGGCGAGCGATGTCTTGCACCGATCAGATATTGATCTTGTGCAGAACATAGAATTTAGGAGTTTATTCAATTGGGAAGTGGATGTGATGGAAGAACTACTACAGGTTCTGTAAAGCTCTTCTTCCGCCCCTAAGGAGGATATGCAGGTATGGACTAAAGATAAATCATCAACATTTTCAATCAAATCGGCGTTTATATTCCCTGCGTTTTCCGGTCATCCTTTCCTTTCAGCAAGGTTAATATGGAATTGTCACATTCCCCTCAAGGTGTATTTTTTTCTTTGGACAACCTTCAAGATAAAATCTTAAGATTAAACCATTTGAAAAGTAAAGGGTGGCACATTCCCAATGGATGCAATTGTGGACACATCATTTTTCTCGGACAAAAAAAAAAAAGAAAAAGAAAAAGAAAAATAGAAAGAGGAAGAGAGACGTTGGATAGTGTGGGAAGTTACAACCCATCTCGCCATATATGTAGGGTGGTTGAGTAAGTATCTCACCTCTATAGAAAAAGGAGAAGATAAAGATGAAAAAAGAGGTTCAGAGAGGGGCTGTAGAGACTTCGTTCAGAGAGATTTGGCTCAAGGCTTCTGGGAGAGACCAAGACTCTGAGAGTCTGAGAGGAAGAAGGCTCTAAGAAATTTGGGATTCGTAGGAAAGGGAAGCAGCAATATAAAAGAAGGTAAGAAAAATGATTGTCTGAATTATTTCTCTTTCTATCTAAATTATTTAAATTACTTTAGTCCATGGGATCAAGAGAAATATGATTGATAACCTCGGGATACAAGCATTCTTCTACGAATCACTTGGTCCCTAAAAGGTTGTTCAGATTATTTTCTAAGTATTTTGGGGTCTTAAGAGATACAAGGATTCTTCCGTGGATCGCTTGGCCTCATATTTAAAACCCTACAATTCAGTTCTCGGACTATTAGAATTGAAATCCTATAGGAGGACAGAGATCCAGCAATATATTAAAACAATGGGTTTCAGGAGACGTAAGGGTTCTTTCATGGACCACTAAGGTTCCCAAGGTGTAAATACCCTTAAAATTGATTTTCAAGGCAAAAAGGCCGTTATGCTGCCCAAAGAATCACCTACAAGTTGAAGAAATCGTCAAAAAAGTTGCAGAAAATCATTAGGAAATTTCCCGAATTGTCAAATGCCACAACATGTAAATAAACATAAAATAAAATGGCTATATACCCTTGGGCATGTTGGGCGAGGCGCTCTGGCCCGCATGCATGCCTTAAAGAGCGCTGGCCCATTCGTATAGGCCTGGGCGTGCTGGGCCCTGGAGCGGTTCATGGCCATGCCTACAGGAGCCTAGGTGCAAGCGGCTCAGACCCAAGCATCAGCTATCGACCTGCGTGCTCAATCTCCCAAATCAAAGCCCATTGCTCCGGTCCAATATTCGACCTGCACGATCCAAGCCTGCTCCACATAAGGTAAACCTTCACAACAAGTGTATACATGGGCGCGCTTTGCCTTTGTCGATTTTTTGCCAGCCGAAATTTCTTTTTGTGTTATGGGCGGCACCAAAATGGTAAACCTTCGCAACAAGTGTATACATGGGCTTTTGTTGTAAAAAATTTGTTTTAAGCAAAAGCTTCTTTCTTCTGTTTAATTTTTGTTTGGAAGTGATACAATGTTTTGCTTGAACAAGTACAATAAGGAAATGAACTAATGTGTTAAAACTTTCCCTGATCTTTGACAAGAAATTCACAAAGAATATCTACAATATCAAGGAGGAACTTTTTCAAACAAGCAACAGGTGTCAGTAAATTAATTTTTAAAATATATAAAAGAAAACATTGACAAACTATTATGTATGAATAAAAAATATGTTGTAACATGGGCAAAGTGGTAAAAAACATAGTCAAGAATAAAATGCATCAAATATAAGTGGTGAAAGCATAGAATTTAGAATTTGTCTGATTTTCTTTCATTCCAATCCGGAAAGGAAAATGAGAATAATAAAATGAAAGTTTTGCTTTAGAAATGCAAATAAAACCATGAAGTTATAGATGTACTTACCTTAAAGTGAGGGCCGTGTGAGATGAATACCAGCAAATTGAAGGTTGTGTGAGAGGAAATGCTTGAAGAAGGAAGGCAAAATAAAGGTATTGGATAGAAGATCAACAGGCATGGTTTGTTTTCATGTCATTTATTTGAAGTATTTGTAAACTTTTATCATGTTACTTTATGCATTATATTTGTGGTGTTACGATTCGACATGCCTAACTTTTCTGTTGCAGGTTTAGAAAACAATTTGTTACACAATATAAAGTTTCTCCTGTACTCTTGTTCAATTTGTGACATGATTTATATTTTGTGATTTTGGATTTTTACTTGTAATAATCTCTCTACTTGAAAGGTAGGAAATCATTGATGTTTGTATGTCACCGCCAAAAGCTTCTTCTAATCAGGTAAGACTGAAGACTTGTCATCGATGCTTGAAAATTGTACATTTAATTATTATCTCATCATTGGTATAATGATTGTTTCATGCATTACTGTTGTTTTTGGTAGATGCCCAATAGGTCAATGACCAGGAACAATTACTTAAATAATCAATCTCAGTATGCCGAACATACTGCAAATAAAATTTACGTCAATTCAATTACTCGAGGAGGCAACAAAAAGTTTCAGCCTGCACCTAACATTTTAAACAAAGTCACTTGGCTATGCCTGCATCAATGGAGCTATTACGGCTCCCCTGGGCCTGGGTAGAAAACTATTTGGAGTAAACAGCCTCATAGTTTCTACCTTCTAATTACGGTTAAGATGTTATGAGCTTCTAGAAACATGTATTGTTGCTAAACATGCAGAATGATGAAAATTACAATCACTTGTTTTCAACATCATGAAGAGTGTAAGGATTGTTGGGATTTTATGACTTTAAATTGTGTCAAGTTAACAGTAGCGTGGGTCATCATACTCCAAAGAGGAAACCTGCAGCTAAGGATTGTTGGGATTTTAGAGCAGATAGTTAGAAATCTGAATAGTTGTGAATTTAGTATTAGATTTAACTGATTTTCAGCATTTTTTTTTGGATCAGTAAATAAGAGATATTATTAGATTAGAACATATAGGGGTTTGTGTACACAAAATGTGTACAATGATGGTGCAGAAACACCTTCCATCAGAATACACGGCATGTGGGGCACAAAACAGCAAGCTACATCAGGATCCCTCCCCCCTTCACAACTCTGAGAAACGTCTGCAACCTACCAATTCTTTTAGAAGTATGTTATTTCCCAAAGAATGTATGGAAACCCAACTATGAATGAGCCTCAACACTCTCCTCTCTAAACATGACCAATTTCTCTCTATATCTCTGAAAATTCTCCGATTCCTTTCTCCCCAAACGACCCAAGAAATGACAACAGGGATTAAGTTCCATATCAGGTCCTTCATAGATTTCCCTTTCGACCAACCCCATGCCTTGAAAGTCATTCTAAAATTTCCAGGTTGAGCTCAAGACAGTTCCATCCATTCACATACCATGTTCCACAGCCTCGCAGCTCTTGTGCAATGCACCAATATACGTTCCACCGATTCATCTGCTGACTTACATACCACACACCTATTCGGGAGATGCCATCCTTTTTTTTTTAAATGGTTTAATTTTAAGATTTTATCGAGAGATGCCGCCCAAAGGAAAAAACCCACTTTGCTGACTTAACTGATTTTCAACATTGATGAACAATAATTCTTTTTTATCTGTAACCTAGATTAGCTCCTCTAATTTTTTGATGTGTGCATGGAAGTTAATTACAGTTTGGATTAAGATTCTTTTACAGTGTCTTTCCAGAAATTCTGACACTGCTGCTTTAGCTGATTTGCAATTTATTAATTAATTTTGACCTATAACACTAATATTAGTTTCGGTTGTTTGATGTCTTTTGGTTCAATCATCGATCATATCTGTACTTGTCGGACTCTATAGGTTGAAGACTCAAAAAAATATGTTGTACCATTGATCAACAAGATGTTTGCGGAATCTTCAAATGCAACTATTGTTCGCTTTTTGAGATATATAAATGAGCATCTGGAAAAATCTGCTGATGTAGTCCTTCATCTTGTTCTTTTGCATATGAAAGAACAGAAAGAGTGAGTTTATTATATTGTGTGGTGTTTCTGTCTTGCATCTTTTCAAATATACCTGTCCTCTTGGTGGTTGATATGTAGCAAGCTTAATTGGGTTCTGTGCCCATTTGTCTCCATCATGTTTTCAAAATAATGAATTCCATTTCGACTACCAACTTTATCTTTTGTTTAATTATAAGTTGTAGTATACATGTTGGCTAAATAATGCTCAAAACCTCACATGGATCTTCTTGTGACACACAGAAACTTGCCCATTCGTATGAGCTTTATATACTAGCAGCCATGTTTCCTATTTAATATAGGAATCCTCATTTTCTAATTTTAGACAATTCATTAGATTCAAAGTTTATAAGCCAACATATTATTCCCTTTAATTACAATATGATTAGTTTAATTTTGAAGCCGATTTATGTTCCTAACTGAAACAAGAATTCTATTTCAAAAGATAACTCTAGACTGTATTTGATTTTTTTTTAAGTTAACCTTATTTGTCCATCACCTCTGCTCCTTTGTGCATGTAATCATATTGGTATTCTCTTATATGATATTCATATAATTTACACTAATCAACAGTGCTTGGTATTTCTTTGAAAAATTGTTATTTGTTTTTTCTTTTTTTATTTTATTTTTTTAATTATTTTGTTTTATTTTCGTAACACATTTTTTGTAACATTTCTTGAACTTTTATTGCAGACTTTGCTTTTAATTTTCCACATTTCCTACTAATTTCCTAGAACTTCTCTGACTTTGCCCTTTTGATCTTTCTCTGTTTTGAAATTTTCCTTTGAAATAGAGATACAAAGATTTTCTTTTCGTCTCATGATGCTAAAATATTTGTTCGTTGTCTCTTTATCCCACCTTCTCATGTTGCCTAGAAAACAAAAAAAATTAATTAATAGTTTGGGATTTCACTGCAAACACCAACTTCACCGATCAAAGTCGCTTTCTTTATTTATTTTTTTCTCAAGCATTATTTGCTCTTTACAAATCTTGCGAAATAAGACAAACAGCATTCTAAAGATATCTAAATGTCCCATTAATGTTGTAAACCTTAATTGCTATGACATGTAAAACTGTTGATGAGTAATGATCATTGTTTGATTATATTTTGTCAGCAACAAAAAGTGTCCAATGTAGTTCTCCTTTCTGTTAGTTCATGATACTTGAGGTATTTATCATGTTAGATGAATTATTGATGGTCAAGGGGAAGAGCTTAAGCCGTATTGAACTAATTTTAACTCTTTAGATGTGTATAGAATAGTTAGTTTGGCTTAAGCTATACCTTACCAATATTATTTTGTAAACCAGGATGGGCATCAAACTTGCAAATGATGGGATGGTTAGACAAGTGGCTTAGTTTGGCTACGCCTACTGTGTCATGTCCCAAAATTTCAATTATAATTATTATATTATTAAGTATTCCTGAGTAATATCATTATTAGAAACTTGGAATGTGACTGCAATTTCTGTTCTCCGAACAGAAATCAAGCAAGACGCTTTTACTTGTGTATCAATGTCTAATAATATTATCATTAATAATTATACAAAAGATTATTGCACTTTAGATTAGGTACGCATAAAATAAATATTATGTCAGAGTTAATGATAAAATAACTTAAATAAAATCCAAATACAATTATTTAAAGGTGTCACAATACAGAATTAAATACTTAACATCTAATCCAACCTTCTGAACTAAATTTGATCATCAGGACCCTAAAACGCATTGATCAAGGTAGAGACCTACTGCATCAAGTCCTGATCCATTTCCACACTTGTGCCTACAAGATATAGTAGGGTGGTGCAATTCTCAATAAGCTTCATGAATACGCCAAGCCTGTATTCTTCTAAATGTTTTGATAATTAGCTTTACTTTGATAACGATGCTGTCAACTTGCAATGGGTACTCTCCTTTCTGTTGTTTGGTGAAGTAAATGATTGCCAGTGAGTCACTTTCCAATTCCATCATCTTTGCCCCCCAAGTTCCTTGCTAACATTAGACCTTCCAAGACAGCGGTTGCTTCAGCAATGAAATATGATGTGATGCCAATATAGCTTGCTATAGCCCTCTTGTTCTTCCCTAGCTATTGGGTGACTCCTATTTCTGCTTTGCCAGGCTGACTTCTTGCTGCCCCATCCATGTTAATTTTGAGCCAATCTTCTTGTGGTTTGTTCCATCTGATTTAGATCACTTCTGCTTCTTTGTGAGTTGTAATCAATTTATTTTCTAGTAGTTTCATTGTGTCCTCCGACAGAGAGATTTCAATGGATCAAGTTCTGGGGATGGTTTGTCTGCTTCAACAATTACCTTTTTCTATGAGTTCCAATTCCATCATCTTTGCCCCCCAAGTTCCTTGCTAACATTAGACCTTCCAAGACAGCGGTTGCTTCAGCAATGAAATATGATGTGATGCCAATATAGCTTGCTATAGCCCTCTTGTTCTTCCCTAGCTATTGGGTGACTCCTATTTCTGCTTTGCCAGGCTGACCTCTTGTTGCCCCATCCATGTTAATTTTGAGCCAATCTTCTTGTGGTTTGTTCCATCTGATTTAGATCACTTCTGCTTCTTTGTGAGTTGTAATCAATTTATTTTCTAGTAGTTTCATTGTGTCCTCCGACAGAGAGATTTCAATGGATCAAGTTCTGGGGATGGTTTGTCTGCTTCAACAATTACCTTTTTCTATGAGTTCCATATGTGGCAACTCATGTTGGTCCAGTCAGTTGCTATCCACGTGGGATCTATTTCTCCTCTTTTTCTTTGCAGAAAGAACAAATTGAAGAGCCAATTTCTACTGTTAGTGTCTTGCATAACCAAGTCAAATGTTCTTCCTGTACCTGGCAACCATAAAGCTCTAGCACATTGGCCCTCCGCCTCAAACATTATAGGTTCGTTTCTTGCATGTCGTGAGGCAGTTTTCTGTTCTTGTTCCAAGTGTGTCCTGAATAAACTCATTTGTAGCTATGTGATTTTGAATGAATTTCCATATAAATATTTGATTTTTTTGGCCACATGGGAGATTCCATTGCTTGAGCCAGTGGGCATTGTGGTGGTGCTCCCTTCTATTCTTTGATAGCAATTTGAAAGTGGATGCGACAATGTATATACCTTTTCTATTTTCCTTCCATATCATTTGATCTCCATACTATGATATATTGATGTGGAAAGCCATGATTTTATCAGCTATGTTCCTCGGTCATAGACACATATGCTTGGTATGAGTTGTATGTTGCACGGTTTGCTTGGGGAGTATCAGATCAGCAACTTTCCTCCCATTCTTTCTTTTATGGTTCTTCACGTATAGCAAGTACCATGTATATGATATAATAACGTCAAGCACCATTTAACATTATGAGCTAATTAAGAAATTATTATGAATCTATAGGAAAGAAAAGGAAAATTAACTTTCCATTGAAGTTTATATGTTTTGTTTACAGAAAATGTGAGCTCACTAGAAAGTAATTTTCAAAAAAATCTCAATTTTTTTCATTAAAATGCTCTCAAATCTTTCCTTCCAAAACAAAAGGAAGGTAATATAAAGGTTACTTTCTGCTGACGAATTTATTTGTTTGACTTAACATCTCTTTTGAATGATAGAGATCAATCAAGATTTCAGTTGAATATTATAAACCAGAAAAGGAAAAAGGAAAAAAAAAAGGAGGGGAACGGGTACGTTTTGAGTCAATCAAAAATGGGTAAGAAGTTCTATGTTCAAACTGATTTTTATGTATAAGCTTTCTTAAATTGGAATTTATTCATGATATATCCCTATCTTCAGTAAACTAGTTATATGTTAGTCTATGGTGCATTTTGAGCTAATATAAAGGCCCTTATCCAAGGACATGTCCTAATAGTTGTGCTAATAGCTTTCGATCAATGGGAATTATAATGTTATATATGCGATAATTTTGGAGATGGACCTCTCAATACCCCACATAAATTGCTTCCTTAAAAAATTCCCCTAATTATGACTTGTCAAAAGGTTCTCATGAGTTCCAAAAGTTCAGAAAGGACGGAATCAATGATAAAGGGTCCTAGAGCAGTTTTCTGGGTGAGGAAACAAATGCACTTAAGCGCATTTGAGGCTCCAATTTGATGAGCAATGGCACCTAAGGGACACCCCTAGGGTAATACGCCTATCACTGATATGACATTGTTAATGTAGCACTAGTTGTGGTACTTACTACTTATTAGGGTTGCTTATCGGGCCGGCCCGACACGACACGGGCATGTTTAGCCCGTGCTTGATGGGCTGCGTGCGCAACACGGCCCACCTGGGAGACGGACTGGGTTTTGCATGTGGGCCGTCCACGAGCCACATAATAAATTTATTAAAAAAAATTCAAAAAAATAGATAAAAGACAAAAAATACAGAAAATTCTAAAAAATATATTTATTATTCACACACATTTCTTACGTATATTGGGATACAATTTTCTCCAAAATTATATAAAAAAAGATTAAAAAAACCTCACAAAAAGGCTAAAAACCCTTCTTTCTAATGCAATCCCACGGACTGGCATGCTTAAAGGTGTCGTGCCGCCCGCGTGCTTCGCGGGTCACGACCTGCCGGGCCATTGTGCTTGGCGAGCCGTGCCTTGACAGGCTCAGTGCCCAGTACCCGAAGCACAGCACGGCACGGCCTACTAATAGGTGTTAGCTCGTGCCCTCGGTTTAAGCTTGTGGGTTGTACTGTGCCCGTGCCCGTGTTGGCCCGGCCCGATAAGCAACCCTACTACCTATATTACATGCAAGTATTAAAAAGTAATGTAATTTAGCCCCACAAACATACACGAAAATAAGGCCCATTTTAAGAAAAGTGAATCTAAAAGAAAAAGAGAATCCAACACTTTATTATCGCGCTTTTGTAACAAAGGCGGTCACATCTCTTCACATTTGGAAAATGGAAGCGATCTCTCTTTACATTTAAAAAATTTTATATTATCATTAAAATCTAGTCAAAATTATATTAAGTTAAATGAAAGAAATAACTTAAATAGCTCTCCCCATACCTGGAAATGATGAAAGTACTTAAATCCTAACTAATTAATTAGGTCATTCATTTATTGAAATAATTATATTTGAACAAATTTTGAAAGTAAGGGGAATAAGTGTATATGTTAGGGTTGCTTATCGGTGAGAGAATGTTATAGGTTTCTCTTGTGGTATGGCATGAAAGCTTTATTGATGAAAGTCTCTCGTGCTCTCTCGATACAATGCTTTTCCATTTCATGGGCCTTTGATCTAACCCCTACGGACTTTGTCAAGGTCACAGGTCTTCTTCGTTGCATGTACAAAGCGCGGTTCTCTACCCAATCTCATTTACGTCCTTAAAATTGCATGCTTGTTAAGTGCTTGAATATAAACGTTTGTCAAGCGCTAACTTTTTTTATTAAATAACTTTTTACAACTATAAATGGATACTTAAAGAAGATGACTTATCTGTAAGTACTTACCCACAAGGACAAGCAATCCTAGACACCACCTTAGTATGTTACATAGTTTTTTTAGAATAAATAATCGTGATATTTTAGTAGAATACTTTGTTACTGGGTGTAAATAGAGTATTAACAAGTGTTGCTAATGTCTAACTTCCTACCGAATCTGGTTATGGGTTTTCTAATTCAATTAATAAATACTAATAACATTTCTGCAGGTAGCGAAAATAGTTGTGGAGGAGAGAACAAGAGGAATTGGTGGTATGGCAACATCCTTAGTCATAGTGGATAAAACTCAATTTCGTTGGGCTGTTAATAAGAATGGCAAAGCGAGGATTGGAGGAATTTTGAAAACCTATTTGTTTATATGCTATTCGGTTTTATGGTTTTTGATATTTTTAAAATAAAACTTTTTTATATGTTAGAACGAATTTGGCTTGTTTTAGATGTAGGATCCAAATGCATGGAAATAAAGGGTGATTCGTTGCAGCTTATTAAGATAGTTTTGGAAGAAACAGCATGCCCGTGGCAATTATATTTGTTGATAAAGGAGGTGCAACAACTTTTGGGCAAGATACACCACATTAAAATTAGGCACATAAGGAAAAGGCTATCCAAATAGTAGATGTAATTAGGGTTGTAAACGAGTTGAGCTGAGCCGAGCTTTGCATAGCTCAACATAGGCTCATAAACCTTGGGCAATGCTTAAGCTCGGCTCAAACTCTCTAAAAAGTTTTGAGCTCAAGCTTGGCTCAAGCTCTTTAGAAATTCTTGAGTTCAGGCTCAGCTCACAAAAGCTTAGCCCATTAGAGGCTATGCTCATTCACTAAAAATGACTTTAATATGTGCTTTGTTTAGAATTTACATATAAAAAAAAATTTCAGTATGCTTGTATGATTAACAAATTGCAAGCTAAAGAAAATTATTTTTTTTTAAAAATCTCAAAAGTGGTCTCCAAAATCAAAACTGTATCAAGTGCCAAGTCCTAGTGCATCATATACAGACAAAGATATTCAAAAAATCGAAAAAAATGGACGCTAATAATAATAGAGTCAATAGACAATAAGAACTAATAGGATCAGAAACCCGCATTTAGAAAAAAGAAAAAAAATACTCGAGTAATCATAGTAACAAAGAACAAAATAAATGAATACAACTTTTTAACTTTTTAGAAAGAAACAAAAAACTAAAGGTAAAAGCCTACGTTACCTAGAAAAAGTAACAACTTAAAAAATAAATTAGGGTTTTTTTATTAATACATGCTATAATTTGATTAGGTCAAATAGTTATTAATTTGAGTTCATTTTTAAGCAAGAGAAGCCTGGTTACTTGTAGAGTTTGAGGATAGGTTAGTAGTCGCATCTTGATCTAATTTTGATGCTGTTTGTTGCGAAGTTGGGGACATGTCCGAATTAGTTATCTGATGTAGAAACTATTGCCTGTATTATTTCGGAGCAATTTATTTTTGAATGTTACAGAAGGTTTAGAAACATAGTGTGGCCAAGATTATATTATATTTGAAAGTATTTTTTTCTGTTTTTAGACATGGAATTATATGTAGCAATTTGATTATACTAATGTTAGTTTTAGCTAAGTGAAACGTTATTAAAGGAGTCAGAGACAATCTGGGTACAATGAGACATGGTTCTTGCGGCTTTTAGATGATGAAAGGGCAGGGTGAGAATTTATCAAATAGGTAGAGGAATGGATGGAGAATTCATCTCTGATAATTTTTTTTTATATGCTGTAACTGCAACTAATTTTTTCTCAATATGAGCCAGACTATGTAATAGATAATGCTTCCTTTATCTGAATATGCCTTTGATATGGTTTGCATTTCTCTTCTGTACTTCTTTATTGAGTTTATATTGTTTGGACAATTTCTGCTTCAAATATTTCCCTTTGTGGTTTGAGTTGGCAATGTCTCTTTCAGTTCATGGAATCATGTTATTCTTTTATGAATTGATGCTTTCTCGAATGCATTCCGTTTTATATTTCTTTAACTGAGATTTTGGCAAGCAGGTTCAAACAAAGGACGGTTTCCTTTTGGCCCTTCAACGCGTGTCGTCTCGCACTACATCTTTAAAAGTCTAACGAGGTCCTCCTGTTTTGCTTCAACATGGACTCTTTATGGTAATCTCTCCACCAATTTTCTGTTCCATATTTCGTTCAATCTGTGTAATATAAATAATATCTATATATGTCGGGATTAGACGTTATTCGTGAACAACGTTGGATTTTAAATCCAGATTATTAACGGTATCCTTTCTATGTGAATGTGGGAAAACAATGATCATAGATAGATCATTAGCTTAGGATTAATCTTGATACCTTCTACACTCACAAACAGAGTAAAATGAAAAGTATTCTGATGAATCTATGATTGGTTGAAAGTCTAGCTGTAACATTAATTTTTCCTTTTCCCTTTCAATATGCTGAAATATAAGCACTTGAATAATTCCAAACGTCTTAGTCTCTATTTTGATTGAAAAAACGTTAAACAAGCACTATTACAATCAGCACCAAAAATGTTCTTTCTTGATTACGATTCAACTGCTCAATTGAGAACATTACTACTGATTGAAAAACACGGAAAAATCACCATTTCATTTTGGCAATTGAAGGTATTTCTTTATTGCTAAAGAACATGGCTCTAGATTTAGTCATAACTATTTCACCTTTTAGAAATTTATTCTTTGTATGTACATTAGCTTTCGAGGACCAGCTATTGAGACAATGAATTCTTAGATGCTTCGTGATTATGGTCGGGCTGGTCTATGGTTTTATACGAATTCGAAGTTTTTGATCCATCTGAACTTGTTCTCAATCCAATGTGGAGACAAGGTATGTTCATTTTTGTACTTCATGACTCATTTGGTAATAACCGAGTAGAGAATTACAGGAGGGACTATAACGAATCCGGGATGTTCAAAATTGAAGTTAGAGGAGAATGGTTTGAGTGGTATTCATGGGAGATTCTTTAAAAAAAACATGTTTAGCTGATTAAAAAAAAAGGTCGTTTAGCTGAAATGCAGTGAAATTTCGTTGCATTGTTGTAAAATGGTGGTAATTGTTATTTGATTTGCTTGGAGGCCAGTTGGCAAATTTTTTGTAGTATTTTTCCGAAACTATAAGGCTTGACTTATCACAATACTGTCCCAGCAATGCCTTTCTTTAAATCATCCACCTTTTTGATAATTTGTACCTGAAAACTCTGGGTCATATCAAAAGGAAATCTATTTGAAAGAAAAGAGGTGCTATCTAGACAAATGGCTTCAAATAACCCTTTATTTCCTTGTCCTAAGAACCAAAATTGACTATTTTATAATTCTGTGAAATTGATGCTCATGACTTTCCAGGGCATGTGTCCCAGGAGACAGTTGTTCAGATGAGTTTTGTTACTCAGTGATCCCTGGTGAGATTTTAGCCTCAAGGCTGTATGCAAACACCTTTGAAGCTACTGACTGTCAAAAATGGATATGGACATTTAAATCACTGAATATGTATTACAGACATGTATAGTTTTGTCAATTTAATTATGTTAAATGTGGCCAGTTATGAACTTTTTGGAAGTTTGCAAGAACTGTTTATGTTCAGAACTTCCCCTTGTTATGTTGTAAGGGTTCTTTCTTTGATTAATTTCTACTCTTGATCTTCCTTCTTGAGAAAGTACACTTGTATGAACTCTTTCTAATCCGGACAGAATTAATTGCTTCAATTTTTTTTTCTACACCCTTTTGCTTGACGTGTCAAATTCTAAGGGTTTAAATGAACTCTATATTCCTCATTGCAGCTCAAAATAGTTGCTTCAAATCCTTGACACTAACTGTCAAAAAAAAATTTTCTCCTTATTTTCTATTTTGATTTTGATCTTCAACCAGCTGATGTTCATCATGATGGATCCTTTTGTGTTATTTGTGGCATGATGAGATATTTTGCAGTGTTCGAGATATATCTGTAATGTTGTCCTTCCTATTTTGCTTCAGGAAATACCTTTCACTATTTTGTGAAATTGATTTCAGCTTCTCTCAACAACTTTTTTGGTTTTCATCTTTCATTTTGAATGTATTCATTCATCAGGTTGTTTTGGAAATACCTGCCTAACTATGTAATTTTATTTTACAACTAATTTTACCTGATCAGTAATGACCTCTGATATCAGTGCAACCATGAACAGGGAGATGATGCTTGGTTTTTAAATTCTAGGGAACAATCATTGGCCTTCATCCTTGCAAATCATGGATATGATGTATGGGTCAACAGTGCACACACTGAGTCGTGGGCATATATCTTTAACAGAGAAGGACAAGGTATGATAGATTTAATCCTCTGTCTCCCTCTCTCTCTCTCTCTCTCTCTCTCTCTCTCTCTCTCTCTCACACACACACAAACACAGACGCAAGCACACTTGCACGTATGTATTTTTACACATGTATATATGTCAATATTAATTGTCTACACATTTCTCATCATATTAATGCTGTGGTTATGTTGTAGGACTTCTGGGATTGGAGTTGGCAGGAGCTAGCTTTGTATGACCTTGCCAAAATGATCAACTATGTAAGTTCGACAACGAACTCCAAGATTTTCTGTCGGTCCTTCCCAGGTACTGTATGTCTTTTAATTAATAAGCCACCCTTTACTTTCAGCAATTTTCTTGTGGAATCTGTTACTACTTCTGCTGAGAGCTTATCCTTTTTAGCATTTTTAATAGGGTATAATGGCTTTTTCTGCTTTCACTCAGCCAGATATAGTGGCAATGGTTGAAGCAGCTGCTCTTCTTTGTCCTATCTCTTACTTGGGACATATCAGCCCTCCATTTGTACTTGACATTGTTAGCTTGCATCTTGATCAGGTATAATTAATATTTGGGCATCTTAAAGAAAATTTTTCTGGTAACATGGCAATGATTGATGGAGATCAATATGGACAGATTTTCTCGCTCTGGGCATTCACCAGCTTGATTTTAGAAGGTCTGTTGTACAATTTTTCCTATGATATGCTTAGATTTGTGAGGTCAAAAATATCTTTTTTCGTCATGATTTTATTTGTTTTCTGTTTTTACAGTGATTTCAGTGTTTCTATTCTGGACTCTATCTGTGATGGTAATGTGAATTGCATCCACTGGCTAACTTCCGTAACAGGTTCTCCCCCCCCCCCCCCCCCCCCCCCCTCCCTTCCTCTCTCTCTCTCTCTCTCCCCCTCCCATCCCACTGCCTGACTATATATAGATACAGTAATTTAAGCCTCTTGAATACATGCATTTCAGAAATTTTCGTGTATATAGCAGCTCTTTTTATTTTTAACTATTATTATTATTATTATTCTTTTTGTTGAAAGGTGTTCTGGTTTGACGCAATAGCTTTAGTTGGCTATTGTAACAAGATTATTTTTGCTGCACAGAAGAATGATCTGGTCAGTCTGAACTGTCAATTTGAGAGGGTACAATTTTGATTAGCCTTATTCACCTATACGAGCCTCAATAATACATGTATATTAGTTTTTGCCGGATATCATTCTGTCAAATTATCTTTTTGTTGGGTCAACACTGTGTTGTGGATAATATACTTAGTAAAAACTTAGAATAGACTTTGGGTTGATTTATACTTTGGTACTACACATGGAAAACTGGGGCTCTTCAAACAAGGCTTCATATGCGAGTTACTTGTCTTAACAGTAACTTTTTTTTTTTTGGATTGTTGCCCCAAACTATAATGCCCCCCTTTTTTGGTCCTTGAGTTTTGTATAAGATATAAGAAAGACAGTAGATTGTGGGATTATTTTTTCCCATGAAGTCAGTGTGTTTAGCGCTGAAAGTTTTTAAATGAATTTTCAGAGGTTCAAATGGAGCTATATGTGGACAATTGGGCTTTTGATTAATCATCTTTCATGTGTGAGCTCAGTTTCACACGAGGTCTCAAAGTCTGGTGCATATCACCAGTAAGCCAGCATCTTGTTTATAAAGTATTCATGATTGATATCCTTCTGTGATTTTTAGGTCAAAAATGAGTAATGGCATGAGATGCTTAAAATTTCTGGTCTTTAATCCATGTTCCCTTGACAATGAGAAATGCACTCTTTTACTTGTTTCATGCTGAAATAGTTTCCAATGGTATAGATATATTTGAACTTAAATTTTTAAGAAGAAAATTGATCACTTTGCAGGCAAGAATTGTTGATTCAACAACTCACGAGTGGACTTCTATCTGAAATATGAACCTCAGCCATCATCCTCAAAAAACTTGAACCATCTTTTCCAAAGTATGCTTCTTGCGGCATTTTCTTCTGCTTTTTGCTTTGCATTGAACTGCAACTGTCTTTACTGATCTCTATGTAGTAAACTCTTATAATTATGAGCTTGCTTTAAATGTTTGAAGTGTTCTTACTGAGCACAATATTTTTTTTATTAAAGAAATGAAACTTCACAACATTCATTTTCTGGTCTGACTGCTTAAAATTTTATCGTATTTTCATTTCTTAAAGACATTGAATGAAAGGTTCCTTAAAGAAGGATTAATAGGTGCATCATACTTGGCAGAATCTTTCTGACAACAACACGTCATATGGCATGGAATCTGAGCACTTTTCCCTTAAATCTTGATCTTGAATTGTTTTTTGTTTTTTTTTGTAGTTGGTTAGTGGTTCCAGTTATGTACCTTATTAAGGGCTTATTCTGGTTCATTGTTGGAAACGATTTCAAGGTTCATGATGGTAAGGGATTTGGAAAATTTATGCTAGCTGCAAACCCGGCACAAAAATCCTAAGCTAGGCTTGTGCCAAGCAATATCAGTAGATTGAGAACAGAGAGAACTGGAACAAAGTCATTTAGAAACGATTTGCATGCATACAAGCTAATTGATGATATTATTTGATAAGTGAGAATACTGGAGCAAGATGCATGTTGCTCACCATAGCCGATTCCATTAGGCATTATTGTTGATCACTACTGGAATACATTGTGGTTCACTATGAAGGTCTAAAGGATTTGGTTGACAAAAAGGCACAACATATGTGAAAAATAGTTGAAATTAACTGTTCGTAGTTGTGAAGTATAACACACATAAGTTCCTGAATAAATTGGATGTTGTGTACAGAAGCCAAGCAAATTTTTTATGGAACATCTCTAGAACATCTTCTATGCGCTTTGCTCAAAAAAAAAATTTTTCTTTTAGTTGTGAAGTATTTCTTAGAAATGATGCAAAATTGATGCTTATAAGTCCATGCAAAATTTGGATTTTATATGCAAAAGCCAGTGAAATTTGTTATGGAACATCTCTAGCACATCTTACATGCACTTTACCCATTGATTGTTTATTCTTTTGCCTTTATAGCCTCCAAACTGTTTAAGTAATTTATTAGTGTTCTTTTTATTATAAGGAATTGTTATCTTCCTGTTTGGAACATGAATAATTGCATATATAAAGAGGCTTAAGCAACTCGTCAGTTGATTTTCTACTTAATATTTTATACTGCGTCCACTCTGAAGGTTGCTGATTTTCTAAAGATATTTACATTATAAACTCCATCATGATGGTGGCCTAAATGATACTAAAAGCTCTGCAATCATTTTATCTCGTCAATTTATTGGTTTTGGTCAGTTGCAAGAAGAATGATTCTGTTGTTTTCTATTTTATTTTTTTCTGCTGGTTGGACAAAAGTTAGATGCATCTGGGCAAAGGTTAGTGCATCATGTTGTGGTCGTCATGGATATCATTTTTCATGTTACAACTTCTCTCTATGGCAGTGATCGGGAAGGGTACTTTTGCCGAGTATGAATATGGAATGTGGGGAAATCTTAAGAAATATGGCCTTCTCCAGCCCCCATCTTTCGATCTTGCACAAATCCCCAAGAATTTGCCATTGTGGATGGGTTATGGTGGAAATGATGCCTTGACAGATATCACAGAACCAGAGCACACTCTTAAGGAATTGCGATCCAGGCCACAAGCACTAGAATATGTATACATTACCATTCCTAATCAAATTTCATTTCATTTTTGCCTCTGTTGTATTGATCTTTAGAAACAATTATGCATTTTTTCGGTAGTTCAGATTCTACTCTTGTAAAGTCTCAGAATATTTCTTGTTCAATAAATATCTGATCTCAGCATCATAATCATTTTGATTATTAATTATTAATTTCTTTAGCAACAACTATTGTAGCGCCCTGAAGCCTGAACCCAAGTCTGTTCACTTATTCACTTAAGATATAGACTCGTGTGTTCTGAGTGCTAAGTATGGACCTATAAGCATTTATACTAAACATCTACTAAGATTCATCAATATGCTGTTAAAACAGGTAAACTAAGGAAGCATGGAATTTATCTTAACTTGTAAAAGTTTTTTTTTTTGATGGAAATAACTTGTAAAAGTTAACTACATGTTTACATGGTTACTAGTCAAAGATTCAACTATACATGGTACTGTCCAAAAAGAGATCATATACATAATACAAAACCCAGTCACCACTAAACCTACATAAAATAGTAGTCTCCCTCTCTATATTCTCCCTGCTGTGAAGTCCCAGAAGATACGTCCTTACCACGAGTAGTTGAAAACAAAACCACTAAAACATCAAATGAGACTAAATCTCAATAGACAATACATGCATTTAGTAAAATAAGATGTATTTTCATTTCTAAATTGTGATGAGTCTAATCTGTATCAAAATCATCAAAAGATAGAAGCAAATAAAGTTGCACAATGTAATGTATTCAATGACAATATGGGACTCGTGGAATATGGTAATTTGGACAAGATAATCACATGCGTTCACCTGCCACCTCATGTCTTACAAGTAGGAAGCCTAGCTAAGGACAACCTTACTAAACGAAGCACCTATTTATAGGTTGGCAAGAGACAACCCAGTCAAACTGTAAAGCACATATCATAACCATATTTCTCATATCACATAACCCATATCTCATAATGACCTCACCAATTATTCATGGTGGAAATGGGTTGCCGCAGCTCATCCACCTCCAAGAAGGCCTCACCATCTCATATATGTAGGCACCTTAACATCATTAAATTTTAATGTGTAAATAAAACTTAGGTTACAATAATGGTTGGGAGATTAACGTGATGGGGAGCGCATCTTCATGGCTGTCGCTTTCTTCTCTATATTAATCCCTTTTCCTTTGAATCAGAAAATTTTTTTTGGTCACGTTTTGATTTGTCTTGGAATCTGTCATTCAAAGGGAATCTGTCCTACTGACGTTAACAAGCATTCATCTCTTAAAATTTTGCTTTAGGATGTTATTATCATCTTGCAGCTTTTAATTTGCCGGTTTGGATTCAAGCGTGATTGAGGACATTAGCTGTGCCGGGTTTTTGTCCTTCCTAATTTAAATGGAGTAGCCATGTCAGCCATCATTAGAGGGCGGAAGTATTTTTTTCTTATTCAGCCTCTTTTTCTATTGGTTGGTTGCCACCTCCTTCTTGACTAATCTTAATTTTGATGGGAGCGCAAATGCAATGAGGAATCTGGGCCCCATGGTTGTGACTTGTATTAGCAGTGGCCACTCTCGAGTGCTTCAATCCAAAATATTTCATGTGAAGGCAAGGCAAGAAAGGATGCGCAGCATCCACGAAGAAAAAGCATTTCACTTCACTCTTTAAAAGTGCTCTTTTGTTTAGTTTGCAGACTAAAATATAACAATTCGTTCCAGGTATCAGGAACACCGGGAAGACACCAATGGCTGCAATCTTGAATTCTTGAAGGGTAGCTTTTTCCTGTTTTTCTCCCGTATATGGATGGATGGCCATCAATCCTATATTCTGATAAACTAGTTATGTTCAATAAAGTTACAGGCGTTTTCATTTGGTTTAGAACTTCCTCTATGATTTTGTTCCTTTCAGGGTAGCTTGTAGCAGTAGTACCATCAAGAGGCTGAGTTGCCTCCTTACAATGTCCACCAGAATTCCACTGTCCACCCCTATTCAACCGAACAAATATTGCTAAGCAACAGAAACAATGAAAATGGTTTCCCAGTAATGTGAAAGAAAAAAAAAACTTAGGAGCAATACCTACTATAACATGAGCTTACCTGAAGTGGGAAGGTGCTGAACTTCGAAAGAAAACTTGGGTCTTGCCTGGGGTTACATGTTTATCAACCCATGATGCCCAAGTCATCAAAGCTCTTTTGAAAGCTACCGAAACATCAAGACGGGGATGAACTTGAGTGCCCTCCTGGTAGTAGTTTATGCTATCATGTGGTTTATAGAAGTCAGTCAGTGCAGTAAGAAGACAAAAGGAATATTTAGCAAAACTGGTTTGATGATGCAGATATATTAAATGGATGGGTTCAATGTTATAAATACTAAATTTACATTTGAATAATCCAACTTGACAGTAACTTGACCCTTCTAGCAATTACAGGTTTTGATTCCACTTGAAGTTCCTCTTCAATGACAGACAAGTCTTGAAAAAATTTAAGCACTTTTACCCATGAAAAATACTAATTTTCCAGCTTATATTCCTAAAAATTTATCTAGGCACCTGATAAGAAATTATTTGTGTATTTTGCTTCAACAGAACTTAAAACAATTTTGTCCACGAAAACAGGAATGCTCATGAAAAATAGTTCACCAGCCAAGATATTAAGCAGAATAATTCAAGAACACCACTCACCCGGCCCTTGTTTTGTAATGCGACCACCAATGTGCAGTGTTGAAAACCATAATATCGGCTCCTTTCCACCTTGAAGCGCGCTTATCAACAGTATCAATTCTCAGAGTGGGCACTCTCCTCTGCCCTACTCTTGCCTTACTCTCATGAACCAAGAAATGGGTAACATAGAATTCAACTGTACACTTATAATCCTGCAAATTTCACCGATAAATGTCAACAATTTTCGAGTCACTAACAACAAAAGAGGAAAAGAAGTGCAAAATAAAAGTTCTGCAGACTTACAACAAACTTAAAGCTATAATTTCCCTTCTCCTTTGTGATCCTCCTTCCATGAGTCTCATAGACCCTCTTTGGATCTGAGATGGCTCCTCTCAACAAACACAACATTGATTCCCACTGATTTCTGTTCATTGAATCACCCACAAATACAAGTCTCTTCCCTCTGATCAGTTCCAGCATTTTCACTGCATTGAACCTGGATGGAATTCACAAAACAATAACCTAATCTATCAATCAATCAACATCACTTTTCCCTGCTAGTAGTCTCTTCAAATTTTTTTATTACTTTTGAGTTCTATATCAAGTTGATAATATATTCAAAATATGAAGGGCAATCTACACAATATGCATGAACTTCGATTCGATCCTATGGATGGCATATCAAGATAAATCGCAAAACTAAATTAGAAGGTACCTTGGAATGTTGCAGTCATGTGGTTTCCACCTCCATTTCATGTAGTCTCTATCTAATCTCCCGTTAGACTCACAATTGAAACCCTCGTCTATGAACGGGCATGAACGATTTGTATACAGAGGATAGCTCTCATCAAAAACCCACCTGCCACTAGAAATATCACATTCTCTTCCTTTCTTTCCCTCAATCCTCTCAATTCCTGAAACTTTAATTTCCCCTGACGAGTTTGTGGGTTTTTTTTTCGTGATGCTTGTCAATATACCTTTCTGAAACTCACTTTCGGTTCCTTTTCTGTAAACTTCAGACTCGCTCCCCTTTCTCTGAATCCTCTCACTGCCTGAAACTCCAGTTTCCCCTGACGAATTTGTGGGCTCTCTGTTCTTGATGCTCGTTAAAATAACATTTTCAAACTCGATTTGGTTTCCTTTTCTGTAAACTTCAGACTCATTCCCCTTTCTCTGAACCCTCTCACTATCTGAAACCATAGGATTCCCCGAAGAGTTATCATACTTCCTTAAAAGGGTATCTATCAAAATCGAGTTTTTCACTTCGATGACATTAGAGTTTCCGGTAAAACCTGTCAATATCTGGACATTTAGGGGTTTGAGGCCCAAATTAAAAGAAGGTGTACTGAACTGGAGCGGAATTTCTCGAGGGACCGACGGGGCACTTTTGAAAACCCAGATGGAAAAATAGGAAAGGAGGAGCAGAGAGGAAGAAATGGTGAAGAAGAAGACCAGAAATCTCGTGGGTTTGAAGGAGAAACTCCTCTGTCTCTCCATGTTTTCTAACTGTAATCAGGAAAGCTTCCGAAGAAAGAATAATTGCAGGAGATGGAGACGTCGTATCGCTCAAAAAAAGAGAGTGACGAAGAACTGTCGCACTCTTGATTGAAAATGAAAATTTTGAACTAAGAAATGACAACGAAAATTGCGTTGAAGAGACTCATGGATGATCTGCATTTTGGAGTAGCAGGTGCGGTGATGGAGGAGTGGTGTCACTCACACTCAAGAGACTGTTAATTTACCAAGATGCCCCTTAACCCTTTTTAAGAGAGCATCGTAATGAACCTTCGAACTCTCCTATTTTGGATCACCAAAATGCCACCTTACCACTTCAACAAATTCAAAATCATTTTAACCTAACCAAAATACTTAAAAACCGGGGCACCCTCTTCATGTGTTAGTATATTATACTTAAACAAGGAATAGAAGTCCTACATGGTATTTGGTTTGGCATCAAAAGGGGTGATAGCATGTGGAGATCTAAAGGTTATATATATATTGTTATAAATGTTTCACATGAGACCCACTTAAAAAACACTAACCCGCAAGCACATTTCACTCTAAGAGTAAAAACCAATGCAATATTGAAGTGCAACAAATGTTGTTATTGCCTAATCCCATTAGCAATTATATTGTCTGCTTTGACCCATTGGACGGCTTTACTCAAAAAGACTTTATTGCTTGCGGGAGTCTTAGGTCTTCATATATATATATATAGACATAAATATATTTATTTTCTTCTCCTCAAATGATATGAGATTTATGATAATACAGACTATTTAAAGAATTTAGTAATTACCTTTCTCCTTTTTATAACTCACTTAGACATATTTAGCAGTGGTAAGCCCTTTTAATTCTTTACATAAAAAGTACGTGTAAAATAAGTAATTGCATGAATCTTTTTTTCAATGATAATTGTACGGCTAGTTTTCTTTGATTTTCTTTTCATTTTTTTAATAACATATAGATTTTTTTTTATTTTTTATTTTGGCTGCCTTTGCTTTACTCAGAAGAAATGCTAGATTTTTTACTTTTTTTGAATTAGGGTATGACAGATGAGAGGTGTATTTATAATTTTATATTCGCAATTGATCATGAATGGCTTAGTATGGTAATTTTCGAAAGATACAGAGGCAATTGTGGAAGCTCCGATTGGGTGGCATGTGGTGTGCTAATCCCTTAATTAAACACGCCCTTCTGGCTTTTGAAGTTTAAAAAACCCTTTCTAATCGGTTTTTCTTTGAGCTTTCCGTTTGTCTTGCTGTCTTTGACAATCAAGTCAGGAATAAGCTTGAGAGTGAGCTGTAATGGCGTCGTCCTCATTATTTAGATTTTCATGCTACAGTGTTATCAATAATTGTGAGTTGGTGCATTGAAATGAGAGATAAGGATAACCATGACTCATTGATGGCCCAACCCCGATCTCTATCTTTCATAATCAACTGAATCAGCCCATAAATTTATATTGAAAATGAATTATATATATTTCATACTTGAGAAACAGGGGGATTCTGATGCAGCAAATTAGGGATTTGCCACGATTGATTGCTTCACCACCAGTACCATCTCCATGGTATGATTTCGTAGAAACCACTCACAAACAATTTCAAATCAAAGAAGCCAGAACCCGCCATTTCTCCGCTCCAGATATCTAGAAATGTTGAAGAGCTCTCCCGATACATGCCATCCTGATCAAAACCTCTCTTATACGAGAAAAGCATGCCTTTGGTCGCCTCCTTATGTCATTGGCCGCCTCCATCGAACCATCCACCCTTCTTGATCACTCCCGCAAGCTTTTCGATACGGTTGATTTCCCAAGAAATTGATTTATCTAAAACGCCATGATCAATGGCTATGCAAATCGCGGCAACCCGAGAGCTGCATTTCTTCTCTATTCCCAAATCTATGTGAAGATGGGAGAGACAGGGCTGGTGGGGCGCCAATTGTTTGATGAAATTCCAGATCCTGATATCGTTTCCTGGAATTGTTTGCTTAGTGTGTTCGTGAAATCAGGGGACTTGGAGAATGCAAGGGACGTTTTCGACAAAATGCCGCTTAGAGATACTGTATCTTGGACTACAATGCTCGTTTCGTTGGGTATGCAAATGCGGGTTTCTTGTGCAAAGCTTTGAATTTATTTAATGAGATGCCGGAGCGAAACATGGTTTCTTGGAGTGCGATGATTAGTGGGTTTGTTCAAGGCCATTATAAGGAGGCACAGGGTCCTTTCAAGGATATGGAAATTGTCGATGTTAAGATGGATATGATCACGCTTACAACGTTACTTTCTGTTTGAGCTAAATTGGGAGCACTCGATCAAGGCCGGTGGATTATGTTGATAAACATGGGATTGTAGCTGATGCCCATCTATCCACAGTTTTGATAGACAGACAGAAAGGTGTTTTTAAGGAATGCCATGCTAGGAGGACTTGCCATGCACTCATGTGGAAAGGAAGCTATTGAACTGTTCTTTGAAATGTTGAAATCGGGAAAAAGACTTAACAAAATTACGTTCATATTCATCTTTATCAGCATGTAGTCATTCTGGTCTTGTTCTTGATGGGTTGAAAATATTTTATGGTATGTTGAAGGATCACAATATCACACCAAATCTTGAGCATTATGGTTGTGTCGCAGATCTTCTGGGCTGTGCAGGTTTTCTGAATGATGCACTCCATTTTATACAAGGTATGCCCATGGAGGCTGATAGCAACGCTTGGAGAGCCCTTATTAGTGCTTGTAGACTCCATGGGGATGTTGAACTGGGAATACAAGCTGGGAGAATTCTAGTTGAATTGGAGCCCCTGAATGATGGAAATTATGTTATATTATCACATATTTATGCAATGGGTAATAAGTGGGAGGATGTTGGATGCTGCTGACCCTTGCCACAGATCTGGATGCTCTTCTACATTCGGTACATTTTCAGATTCAGAGAACTTAACATGAATACATCCCAAACATGCTTGAACTTGTGCTGTTTAGAGCGATATAAGGAAATTGTCTTCCTTAGGGCTAATAGTTTCACAAAACTCTGTTCTTACAGAACTTGTGAAACTAAAATAACAATCATTAATCAAAAACTGTTTGTAGAGCTTCTGTTGATTGCTATATCCATTACTGGAAAGGAATATATGTCATGAAACGTAGCAAACATGATTTGGTTTGTAAGAAAGAAAGTTATTGAAAATATCATAGCAATATTTGCATACTCATTTTAACATGCTTCCAGGTGATTGGGTGGAGGGTGGGACATTCATGTAACCTGCACGAAATTCACTTTTCACATAGCCAAAATTGTGAGATCCATCTGGTGTGAGTATTGAACAAGCAGCAACCATCTATCTCATTTTCTTTGAATAAAACAGTGAAAATTTTGTAAATCCAGAATGCATGCTAATATTGTTGCAGGAAAAGAAAAGAAGCAATAGATCACAAGGAAATTAGGGAAATGTATGAAACGGTTAATCATATCATACCTTGATTAATATTGCAAAATCAATCATTCAATAACAGATTTTCAACGTAAGTCCTTTCTATCTCTTTCTGACATCTTTGGTTATATTGTCTTTAATTTCAAGTCCTTTTTCACCAACTCAATCAACCTCCACCAGTAAACCCCACACCACAAAGAAGAGGGACTTAGGGGATGGGGAAAATATTCTCTCTTAACTGAGACCTCACAGGCTCCTGTAACTTGAAAATAGCAGTCATGCAGGAATCTTTGCAAGTTGGGCGCCAATCATCTCAACATTAACCGAATGATACAAGCTTTATCATTCCAATGTAAATAGCTCCAGAACATCAGGCAAAACATTACCATGATTATATATTCAAGAAATAAACATCATGTCTAAACTACCAGACAGTATTGTGCAACAGCCAGTAAGATCATCTTCCTCTTGGCACTACCAGGCAGCATAACTAAACCTAAAAAGTTGGAAATTTAAAGGACTGTAACACTAACACCAAACGAGTCATGCAACTTTGATAGCCGCATTGTGACTGACATGAAAAACAACATTCAAAAGAGTAAAAAGCAATGACAATCTACAGTCTTTTTTGGTCACTTCAGAAGCATGCCTCATGGTTCTCGTCATCTCCATAGCTCTCTGCTGTTTTCTGCTTAAATAGTTGTAGATCTCTAAAATTACAAAAACGAAATAACATCAACACTGAATCTTATAATTCAAGCTATTGAACTTGGCTGTGTTTGATTTCAGTGATTAGTCTACTCAGAAGGTAATTGAGGGCGCGGGTAAAACTAGCAGTACATAACTGTTTGGAATTTTTGTGTGTAATGAATATTCTCCCAGAAAGATGGTCTACACCATGTGACTCAATTAAAGAGAGATTTTTTTACTAGCAAAGACCTTGTGGAATGACATGCACAACTGTGTCGGTAGATTTCAGCCAAACACATCTATTTTGGTTCAGTTCTAGCTTCTTTTTCTTCTTGGGTAGCTTAGCTTATCTTAGACACAAAGGAAATTAAAAAAAAATTTATGAAATTAGTTGGGAAAGGTCATGGAACTAGCTTAAACAGTATGCATGGAACAGTCAGCAGGGATTACAGAGACTTGAACAGCGTAGACCGTTTTGATCTGGTTAAGGCATAAAGGTCTAAAGAAGAATAGTGCAAGACTATACTCTCTATATAGCAAATTTGTTGATAAGCTTACGTGAGCTTTTGTACACATGTCCTTGGTCCTTACAAGAGAAGGAAACCAACAAAGCAGTCACCACCCCCCTCTTCTCAAAATTTAGGATGCAGTAACATAAGAAAAGAAGTAAAGCATGCATAAGCAAGCATACAAGAATAAAAAGACATGCATGGGAATGCATACATTGGTGAGTATGCATCTAGATATTTTTCTATAACCAATTAAGGGGAAAAATTTAGTAGTAAACAAGGTTAATCCAAGGCATAGATTAAGGGGTATCTTTATTTCTTGAAACCAATTGATCGCAAGATGCAAAGGCAAAATGAAAACATAAAGCAAGTACATGATCAGTTAGGCATGCATCAAATTTCATGAAGCAATTAGAAGGATCCAATGTTCATGGATGCTGGACAACATGGAATATTGGATGGAGATCATGGGAGATAGGGATCATGAGCTGGAATCTCTTTCAGGGTAGTTTCTCCTCAATAGCCAGTTCTTCAATCATGTTGCCATGGTTGAGGGGGTTGAAGGCTTGGATCTCAGAACATTTGCCAGGTAGTATGACAGGGCCAAGTGCCTGGTCAAGTGAGTGAATCCACGCCGGAAACTTGCGTGCGATGACAACCGAATTTATAACCTCATCTGTAGGATGAACAATAGAGAGGATCTCAAAGCCTTGGAGATCACATGGGTCAATGACCGGGTAGAGGAACGCTCGAGCGCCATGAGCGCTCCTTAGCATTAGAATAGCTCCTGGTGCCATGTACTTGGCCAGGTGATTGATGATCCGGACCTTCTCAGCCTTGTCCATGCCAACTAGAGCAGCCAAGAAAATGACTTCATAGTCTTTCAGAGCATTTGAAACATTCAAAATATCAGTAGTGTGGAAGATCATTCGTTTCGACAAGTCTGGATCGGATGATACTAATTGGAGTGCCATGGAATTGGCCGACGGATCGATATCATAGTTGTGAAAAGAGGATGTTCTCAGGTGGCAGGAGGCCAATACAATGGAGGTTAAGGGGAGGGGACCGGAGCCAATGAAGGCGACTCGGGTAGGGACATGGGTGCAATGGTCCCTCAATATGGTGAACTCCAAAAGGCCAAGCTTGAGGTAATTGGAGTAATAAGGGAAGATGTTGATATGAAGAAGAGGGTTGTCATAGTTTCCTAAGATGGTAGAGAAATGGCTCTCCAAGAGACCTTCTGCTTCTCCACAGAGTCTGATGAGCTTAGACCTGATGTCTTGCACTCTCCTGCACAACTTGGCAACATCAATGGTGCTTGGTGGCATGCATGTGAGCACCAGTTGGGTGAAGAGCATGTTGACATCCTTGGATGGCTTTAGGCTCTCCAAGCTTGAGATATTGTCATAGATTTCACAGACCTTTTCGACCAACATCTCTTCTTGGCGGCCCATGTCGACACTATGGCAAAGCGAGTCAAGTCTCGAGGAAAAAACACACGCACACGCACACCCCCTCAGATACTCCCTTCAAGGTAAGACATACCCTCCACCCCATGAAGGGTCTGTATTTATGACCAATTGTGGGCTCCACAGAAAGAGAGAGAGAGAGAGTGAGTGAGTGAGTGTAACCAACAATAATGTGGGGTTACAGATTAAGCTTATGAAAGTTACAGATAATCAGAAATCAGTAGCTTTCAGAATTAGTCTCAATGTGAACAGTAACTTTCAGAGTTAGTCTCAATGTGAACACACTCACACACACACACACACAGATACTACCTTCAAGGTAATTAAGATATACCCTTCACCCCCCTGAAGGGTCTTTGTTTATGAACAATTGTGGGCCCCACAGAGAGATAGCAACATAATATGGGGTTACAAAGCTTACTGAGACTTACAGAAAAATAGAAATCAAGAATTTCCACAGCATTATCCAGACCTATAATTATAGTAGTTTGATTCACTGGTGTGGGCAAATTCCCTGGTTTGTGTCCAGCTGAAAACTCGAGAGCAAGCCAAATTCCTCTCCAAAACTCAGAGACCATGTCTTATGTTATTGTTGCAGGTCAAGGAGCCATTGACCACCTAACCAGATCTTGTCCATGTCATTGGACCGACCAAGTGGATTGATGGCCTTTGCAACTTGGCAAGGCCTAGTCACTTTTGTCGTGACCAATGATCCACCTTAAAATTCTTTCATGATTAAGTTCCTGTTATTCAGAATCCCACCCCCCAAGTCTCCAAGACATTCCTGGTTGGTTTATAATGGTTAATGCGATATGTATTTACCCCTCATTATACTCACGTACCCAAATGCATTTTTTTTTCTTAAACAAGATATTCTAACGGAGTTTAGCCACGCAGTCAGCCCCAGTAGCTTTCTAGGCCGAAGCCAACAGTTGGCTTCCCCTTAAGACTTTGATTTATCATTGAACTTCTTCCGTTTTTAAAGGGTTGAGCCCAAGCACTGCACTTACAGTACTGCTTCTTAGTCCTTCATTAGTAACACGAATATTATACATGTATCGGTGTGTGTATACACAAATTAAAGATTTTTGTTTTGTCACAACAACTTCAGGTGCTGCATGTTATGTTTCAATATTGTCAAGAAGTACTTCTATGGCATGTTTACAAAATTTGGAATGACCAGATGCAGAGAACCGCTTGACACACTGTTGGAATGTTTACTCGGACAAGCTAAGTTGCTAATTAATTGTTGAAAGCCCAACAACATATAAGAAGAAGGGCCTCAACCTTAAAACTTAGGCATTAAGGAGAGGGAAGTCTATTTCTTATACGGTGGATGAAACAATGGTGAATTCCCAATGTGAGACAAATTCCGACATTAATTAACCCTAGAAACAAGGGGAAGTTTATCCTGATGACTCGGTTCAGTTTCTTAAGCATCCACATTCTTCACACCCGTGGTATCTCAATCCAATTATCTCAGAAATTCGAGAGAGCTGATCTTTCTTCTCTCTGATTTGGTTCTCACACATTTTCCAGGAGGGAAACAAAATAGCTAATTATCTTTCTTTTTTTTGGTAACCGAATAGCTGATTATCTTGCTAATCAAGCTTTAGATATATTTTCTTGTGTACGGGTTAATAGATCTTCTAGTGTGTTTTTTGAGTCCATTAGTGTTTGATGTTGCTAGGGGAGCTTTATGTGTAAGAACTGTTCATATGAATATATAATACATATCCTTTTCACCAAAATAAAAGATAAAAGCCAGATGACTCGGTTGGATAACTTTTTCCTTTTTTTTTTTTTTTTTTTTTTGGTGTGGTATGAATCGGTTGGATAACTTGCTAGTATTGACAATGATCTGACTCATTAATTAACTAGATTTTGGATAAAAATACCTTAAAGGATTTATTTGTTTACTTAGTGAGGAAGTTATACTTCGAACTGTACTTGGTTTTCGTGGTTCAAATCTGGCATGCTGATGCGACTAGGGCCTTGACAGATATCGTTACCTTATTTTACCCATTAACAACCGGGCCGTAATTAATGGCCAACGGTCACAAAATAATAAAAAATAAATTATTTTTGGCCCTTTTTAAAGGAGTGGAACAGTAATCATTTTCTTGTCATCCACTGAGAATGAAACATTATTATTGAAAGGAAATTACTCTGACCAGACGATTAAAAGAATTTGGTAAAAACTAGAATCTTAATGATTGCATGGACGGAAAGTTGAAGAATTTTATTTATTTGATAGCTTTATTGATCGTTAATGACTCTGTTCTTCCTCTCGCATGTTCTGTCAATCTCTTTGTAGTATTAGTGTCCAACGGGATTCATACCATTGAATTGTTTTGGGAATTTAAAATACAAGGGAAAGCTTGCCAATTCAAAAGGTATGTATACCAATCTTCCAAGGAGAGGATGAAAGATCTGAGAGGAATTTCTTCCATTCATATGCGCTAGTTTTAAATTGTATAGAGCTTATAATTTACAAAATCCAAAATATAGTAGCTTTTATGAATTTGGTAACTAAAAAAGCAATGAAGATGTAATAAATGATAATTGTCTTGTTTCCTTAATAGTAGTATTTTTTGGCTTGGCAAATCCAATTACTAACTGATTGAAAGGCCTCGATAGTATTTAACAGTTGCTTGCTATATTAAAAAGTAACTGTTTCTTTCTTTATCTATCTATGATTTTTTTTCACTTTTTCATTTCAGTTGCTTATAGATGTAGCTAGTAGACATTGTCGAGCCTCTTTTTCATCAGAAGATGATTATTTATCAATATCCAGTGAGTTAGCACCATACCCATATTAAATATTAAGGCATTTCAATATAGCCTATAGGCTAACCCTTTTGTGACTCAAACTTTAGATGCAGTGCTCGTTCTGACCTAACCATTATTTCAAAAGCTTTAGGACTTAGAGAGACTTATTTTATTAAGCACTCCAACATTCATTCGTCAAAAATCTGAAACAACCGTTATGGTTCCATTGTAATCACTCTTTCAAAACTTGCAACTTTTAACTCTTAAAATAAGTTTTGAGTTTTTCTTTTTCAATGGATCGACGAATTAAGGTTCTAGACGATCGAAAATGTTTAAAAAATAAATAAATAAATAAAAAGAAAGAAAGAAAGGGCAATCTACGTATAACTTATATATTGTGTTAAAGTTGTGACACTTTACAGTTTTCAAAGATGAGATGATCTCCAATCCGATAAGTGCAGATACACACTAAAACAAAAGTGACATAAAAGAAGAAGAGAGATCCACTCTCGCTTGCTATAATTCAACGAGACTGTTTCCTCAGGTGCCATTTAGTGGTATAAGCGTGGAACGGATGGACGGATGCCCCATTTCAATAAGGAGCCCTACATTCCAAAACACATCCCGACCGATGGTTTCACTGAGCCACCGGATTTTGACACAAGAAGAAATGTGTTTTAATTCAACAACACCTTTTATCACAATTCTGTAACAGTTAAAAAAAAAATCCTATCTTCTTTAACTTTTATTCAAGAACGTTAAAATATTGAGTAAATAATATGAACAAGGAAAGCTGATGAGACTGATCGGGAACCTTTTGGACTCGTGCAAGAGGGTCCCAGTGGGTGCCTTGGCACTAGCTAGGGTCTGGAGGACTCCACCCCAAAGTGAAAGTGCTGCTCTCTTTGTGTTGTGTCGACATTTGATGTTGTCATGAGGGCTCACCCCATCATTTAAATTCAACCCTCCAGGGCCCTGTCTCTCATTATTTTTATCGCCTTCTTTAGTTTCGATGGCCCAAATCAAGCGATGCCTCGTCTGTTCTGATGCTTTTGGCAGCTTCGCTGTTCGCTTTATGACTCCATCTGCTCGGTGGAGGATCTCCACATTCCAAAGAATGTACACATTTGGGCCACATGTTCAGTAGTGTTTCGATCAACCCAACGCGACTACTCGACATTGATATTAGAATTGGATTTGTTTTCTTCCTCTCCATCCATCTCTGCTCTTTTTGTACTAGCCATAAAGCAACGGTCATGGCTTTCTTCAAGTTGCATCAAGTTAATCATTAGCTACGCAAAAGTTCCTGAGCGCCACCACTGAAGAGTTGAAGCTGCAAAATGGGATGGCTTCTGATGATACATACAGTTAAATTTTCTTGAATACTGTGAATGGGATGGCTCCAGATCTACAGTCAATTGATTCGATTGCTTTCATATGATGCCACTCAGTGATACCAGCGTAAAACGCACGGATGGATGCCCATGTCAGGAGGGGATCACACATCCAAATTCCATCCCAGCCGCGGATTCTAACTGCAATGAATTCCTATTTTAACCTAAGTTTTAATAATTTGATAGCAAGTGATGAGTTGTTTCAAGTTGTACAGACTGATATGACTGATTTAAAACCTTCATCTTAACAATGAAGAAAGCAAATCGTCTGCCACGCTTCCCTAATTTACTCCCTGATATAGTCATGAGATGCTGTCACGTGGAACATCTCATGGCCAATGTTTTTTCTATGTGAGACCCACTTAAAACATTTACAACATTGAAATAAGATTGATTGTGAGATGCTCTACATGACAGCATATCATAGTCACATTAGGGAGTAAATCAGGAAAGCATTGTAGCCGATTTCATTCGAAGGATGAAAGGTTATCTGGCTGTGCACGTGCCAATGATCGGGATCTTATACAGGTGCGTATACTGGCAGGTGGAAGCACATGGGGACTACTCATGTTTCTCACGATTGTACGAGCAGTACAACTTATATAATAATGTTGCAATAAGGCCAGCACTTTGTAGTACATATAAGGAGTACAAAATGTGTGCCGGAAGTTGTCGTGGGTTTCTATGGCTTTTTTTTTTTTTTCTCCTTTATTTATGACTAGGCGTGGCACGTGCAAGAGTGTATGTATGCATAGTAATTAAAGTAGGACTGATTTCTCTTGGTCTGTAGACCGTGACCTTCATTAATTAACTAGAGCTTCTGCAACCATGACAATATTCTTGGTAGTTGGTAGTGTACAATAGACCAGTTTCTATTTAATACTTCTTTAGTATCAACTAAGAGATAAAGGTTTTTTAGGGTTTCTTCATCTCATCGATTCAACATTTTAGCCATCGGTTCTACTGCTGCTTTGACAAATACTTCCGGCTAGAACATTTTTCTCTCTATTTTTTCTCTTTCCTCTTCTAAAATTATGAATTATAAAGCAGAAGGAGAGCAAAAGCAACTAGAAGAGAAGTCCGAACCTGGTTCCAAACGATCATGGTTCAGAACTACCCAGTTATTTGAACTTCTCAAGCGTTTAGATCTGAAATTTCCAGTCCATCTCAACCCACAGACTAATGGGCTCGGCTTGATTGCCAATAATTCAGCCTGATCCATATGTATCCATTAATAAACTAATGGATGTGGCGGATTCTGCTGAAGCTGGTTTTTGCCTTTTCCCCTGTTGCAGCTGATTGCATGAAAAATTTATAAAGACATTTTCTTTTGTGTGAGCCTAAAGCCAACGGCTTGGCATATGGAAATCTACAACATAATTATCGAATGGATGAATTTCTTTTGATTTGTCAAGAGAATAGTTGCGCACCAAAAAAAAAAAAAGTCAAGAGAATAGTCCATTGCAATTTAGAGCTGATATTATATTACACTCGGGTAAACTACCAACTTTACCTGAAAATTTATCAAAAATCATGAAAATTATCTCAGAACATAAAATTGTAAGAATCTTCAGAGGATTCAGATTTCTCATGAGATGGAGTTTCATAAACGTAGGAATCTTCTGAAGCTTCTGATTTTTCATAACCAGGGGAATCTTCAGAAGCTTCTGATCTTTCATGAGCAGGCGACTCGAATACTACAGATTCTCCAGATTGAAGGAACTGAAGCATGTAATGCATTCCATTGACCACATCATATACCATTAGACCCATCCTTCCTCCAACCCAACTGCCCAACTCACTTCCAGCAAGATAACCCAGCTTGCCAAGTCTCTGTTCTCCAAGAAATCCTCCACCATAGGCACCCAATAAGGTCCCAGTGCCTCTGAGAAACCCCTCTGTCATGGTGCCACCGTAGTAAATAGCTTCAAAGAAGTCCCAACCTGAAGAAATAAGGGGACCTATAATGCGCTTAGCTTTTCGTGATGCAAGTTTGGCTGCCTTTGCTCCCTCTATCTGTGCCTGCTTTGCAGCATCTTTTGCGCTCAATCCCTGAGACAATGCGTCGGTAAGAGCACTCTCAATTGCCCGATACCTTGCCCCTTCTACGTGAGCAGATCTGATGTTATAGACATATAGCTTGACACCTTCTTTAATTATACATGCTAAGCTACCAGACCCCATGTCAAAGCAGTCTAAGAATGTAAACTTCCCACTTTTAGATGAAGCCTCTTCCCCGACTAGTAGCCGGCATTTTTCAGCTATCAAGAAAAAAATTGGAATGTCATAAAGTGTAGAGAATCGTGCAACGTAAATAGGAAAAATAGAGCAGAAGAAGAAGAAAACATGCAAATTTTAAGTGGTTTGCCAATGTGCCTACGTCCACTGTGAATCATGCAATGTGAATAGAACAAAATAGAGCAAAAGAAGAAAACACACAAATTTTAAGTGGTTCGGCAATGTGCCTACATCCACTGTGTACAGCAAAATTTCCACTTTGAAGGAAAAAAACATCAATTAGGGTATACCAACCCTAAACCAGGTATTTCTGAAATCTCAAAAATACCATTTGCCATAACGAATGGTGCACCCACCACCCCCTCTTCCTTTCCCCCAGCGGTGCATCCCCCAACCCCATTGTTCTCCACGAGTCCAACTCATTCCGACCAAGAATATGAACCACTGTTTCCAACATAAAGTACCTTCTACATATAGCCAAAACTCTATTAAAAGAACAAGTTCTAAATATTTTGTAAACTGTCAAGAGTTATACTCATCATAGCTTGCCAGAAACTGCACAACTGCTGTTGACGTTTGTTCGGGGAAATACCTATCTGTTATTTATTTATATTGTAATCATTCACTAAGTCACTTCCTGGTGAGACATGGGATTTTCTGTCACATGGAAGTATACAATGTCTCATCGAGATTTGTCATCTAATATGGATCTTCTCGATGAGCCATGCGAATGGTGTTTCCATTTGCACAAGTCCTACTCCTTGAATACTGAACTTTTACATACAAGGCCCCTGCTTTTGGAGAACCCACACCAGGTTTCCGTGCTTCTATATACAAGCCATTCATTTTTTTCTTTCTTTCTTTATTTCTTTTTGTCTTCTTCTTTTCTTCTCATTTTTTCCAAAGCGAGATAAATGTCAGAATGAGGTTGCTTTTGCCACATGTTAAGGTGTTTTGAGCTGAAACTTGGCATGTGAATTGGGATTGTATTAAGAAATATATAGAAGGAATGAGATGGTTAATTCATCTGCCGAGCGTGCCACCAAAGGATTTGTATTTCATAATAACGAGTGTCTCAAATATTATTTTAAAACTTGATAAAAGACTTGCTGGATGGAAAGCTGGTTGCCTTACTCAAGCTGGAAAAATAACTCTCATAAATACTTCCATTATGGGCCTTCTCCAACACATCATGAGTTGTATGAAGGTTCCCAAGAGTGTGAGAGAGAAATTGGAAAAAAAAAATAAGGGACTTTATGTGGCACAAGCTGGGAAAGGAAAGATCTATGCACACAATATGCTGGAACCAAATTTGTTTACCTAAGAGAATGGGGGGATTGAATATAAAGGAATTGAAGGCCTTCAATGAAGCTTTACTAGGCAAGAAGGCTTGGGATTTGGTAAACAGGGAACAAAACCTTTGGACTGATATGATGAGGTGTAAATACCTGGGAAATGATGATTTCCTTAATGCTGAGTGCACTTCGAGATCCCCATGGCAATGGAGACAGCTCCACAGCTTGAAAGATAATCTTAAAGAGCGAATTGGGTGGAAGATTGCTAATGGGAATTCCATCGATGTCGATGACCTCTCATGGATTCCCAATAATGGTGATGTTAGAATGGAAAATTTTAATTTAAACCCCCAAATCAGGAAGGTTGCTGATCTTATCAACCCCACAAATAGAACCTGGAATGTGGAGCTCATGTTGGAAATTATGACAAGGGACACCGTGGACAGAATTCTTAATATTCCAATTAGCAAGGTCCAAGCTGAAGACAAACCAACCTGGAGACTGACTTCAAAAGGGAACTATTCTGTTGCTTCAACATATAGAAAGATCATGGAGAGAAAAGAGATCGGGCAAGTCAACACTAACTGGCTTAAGCTATGGAAGATGCCATGCCCTCAAAAAATAAGAGTCTTCATGTGGAAATGTATAAAGAATGGCCTGACCACTTCTGATTTGCTAAACAACAGATTAGGATTTCCTCTTGAACAGTGCAATCTGTGTAACTGTGGAAATGAATCAAGTCATCATCTTTTCCTCAATTGTCATCTTACTAGAGCAATATGGTTTGCTATGACTGGAGGCCACCTGGATATTGAGGCACAAGACCAAAATTGCAAGGAGTGGTTTTTTAATCTTTTGCAGGGAGGCAAAGAGAACAATGACTTCAATGCTGCTACCACATGGGCGAATCTCAGCTGGTTAATCTGGAAAGCCCGGAATGAGGTAATTTTTGAAGGTAAGAAACCTGACATCAAAATTCTAATGAAAAACTTAATGGTTTTGCAGGAAGAATCATATTTATTAAAAAACCAGATGAAAAAGAGACCCAATAAAGAAAGACAAGAGACACACATTAGGTGGACAAGACCGGGAGGAGAGTGGCTGAAACTAAATGTAGATGGAGCAGCTCGTGGAAACCCAGGAAAAGCTGCGGTTGGTGCAGTGTTGAGGAATAATGATGGAATCCCATTAGGAGCCATTGCAAACTACATTGGAATCCGTTATAAATTCTTGTGCCCTTTGTGAAGCAACTGATGAATCCGTTGAGCACCTATGGTTGAAGTGCCCGTTCTCCAGAGCTGTGTGGTTTCAGACTCTAGGAGGCCAGTTGCAGTCTTGTGGCCCTCAAAATAGCTTTAAAGATTGGTTCAGCTTTGTTGTTAACTTGAAAATTCCTAATAATGTCTTTGAACCTGTGCAGTTTCTCTCTAACATTGCTATCCTCGGCTGGTCCATCTGGAAAGCCAGAAATGATAAAATCTTTAAGGGAGTTCCTCCATCTGTTCTGACAACAGCCAAGTTTTTTCACTCAACTACTTCTGAAGCATTGCAAATTATCTCTTCCACGCAGGTTGATCGGGCTGGCGATTCAACGAAGGAAGTTCACTGGGTGAAACCTGAGGCAACATGGTTCAAGCTCAATTTTGACGGTTCATTTCGTAAATCAACTCTCAAATCTGGTGTGGGAGGCGTCATTCGAGATCACTTTGGTCGTTTTTTTGGCGGATTTGCCTCAGAGTGTATTGCAAGCTCTGGAATTGTTGCCGAGGTTCAAGCGGCAGTGGAGGGGCTTCGACTTGCAAAGTTCTTGGGAATCTCCAGATTGATTATTGAAGGGGATGCTTTGGCCCTTCTCCTCATTCTTCAGGGTCGTTCTTCATCTGTCCCGTGGAGGATTGCTGGTTTTGTTGCTCAATTCAACGAGATTGTCACCTCTTTTCCTTCTGTCCGGTTTTCGCACGTTCTCCGTGAAGGGAACCGGGTTGCTGACTTCCTCGCCAACTTTTGTCTTGATCATTACTCCTGTTTATGGTGTAATACTTTTCCCCCATGTCTATCCCCTTTGATCTTGGATGACATGCGTGGCTGTTGTATCTTTCGTAATTAATTTAATATAGGCTTCGTTCTCTACCAAAAAAAAAAAAAAAAACTACATTGGAATCTGTACCTCTTTCCAAGCGGAGCTTAAAGCTATGCTTCAAGGAGTCATAATGGCACACAGGCTAGGAGCAAATCAGTTGATTGTTGAGAGTGATTCAGAGGCTCTAGTCCAAGTTCTTATGAAAAATCCCCCCCGGCATTGTGTTGGTGATTTTGAAGAATTAAGTATGCTGACATGCTCTTTTCAATCCTTTAGGATCACAAAGATATATAGGGAGGCTAATTTTGTAGCTGATAGCCTTGCTAACTTTGCTCTTGATAAATCAGCAAAATGAGTACAATTTAGAAAATCGTCTAACAAAATGCCTTTCATTGATGCTTGGTTGCCAATCCAACTGTGGATTATTTTCAGGACCCTTCTTTCCTGGTAGAACCAACTTCTTTCTGAGTCCTTAAAGATCCTGTGGTTTCTCTCTCCCCAAGTTACCCAAGCTATAGCTGCCGGAATTGAATTCCATATCAGTTCACAACATGACTTACCTTTAAGCCACCCCCATGCTTCCAAACATTGCCTGAAAGTTTCAGGTTGAGTCCATACCAATCCCATTCTTGTTAAGAGCATATTCCATATTTTTGATACACCCATACAATGTAATAACAAATGTTCCACTGATTCCTCTTGCTGTTTGCACATGATGCAACTGTTGGGGAGCTGCCACCCTCTATTCTTTAAGTGGTTTAACGTAAGAATTTTATCAAGTGAAGCTGCCCACAAAAAGAAACCAACCTTGCTGGGGCAACCCGGTGCCCATATTAACTTGGCTGCTTGAAAATTCATACCAGTAGATACCAGATCTTTAGTAGCTGCTCTAATTGAGAAGGAACCCGATTTCGTTTTAGACCAGGTTCTCTTGTCCTCTCCATGCCTCACCTGCATGTTGTAGAGAAGCACCATCATTTCTTCATAGTCTTTTACCTCCCAATCTAATAAAAGTCTCCTTAGAACCATATTCCACACAACAACATTCCCATCAATAGACATAATTTCACTGACCAGAGCCTTCTGATTACTACTTATGTTGTAGATCAAGGGGAAGCTCACACGAAGACTGACCTCTCCGCACCATATATCATCCCAAAATCTAGTCTTCATTCCATTGCCAACAACAAATCTGAAATATGTTCCCTCTAGTCGACCCCATCTTGCAATTGGTCTCCACATGCTTACTTCGTATGGGGCAACAGAGCCATTAGGAAACCAGCCCTCTTGAGACGAGCCATACTTCTCATGAATGAGCATTCTCCATAAACTATTCTGCTCACTGCCGTATCTCCATAGCCATTTTTGAAGAAAAGCTTTGTTAGTTAGAATCAAAGGTCTAAGACCGAGGCCACCTTCTTCTTTTGGTCTACAAACACTCTTCCACCTTACCAAGTGAAACTTAGCTACTCCTCCTGGACCCTCCCAAAGGAACTTTCTCTGAATCATCTCAAGTTTCTTAACAATAGAAGTAGGAATCTTCAATATCGCCATTAGAAAAGTTGGTAAGCTTGCAAGGACACTTTTTACCATAATCAATTTACCGCCCTTTGTAAGTAAACAGCTCTTCCATGTTGCCAATTTCTTCTCCATTCTTTCCACTATAGGATTTCAAACATGAGTCTTTTTATAACCAGCGCCCAAAGGAATCCCAAGGTAAGTCATAGGTAGCTGACCAATTCTACACCCAACATCTTGGCTCATTCTTTCTATATTGTCCACATTCCCAACTGCGAACATCTCACTTTTTGCCATATTTACTTTCAGACCTGAACAAGCTTGAAAGCAAAGTAATATACCCTTTAACCAAGAGGATTGTTGATGAGATGGTCCACAGAAAGTCAATATATCATCAGCAAAAAGTAAATGATTTATGGACACAGCCTCCCCAAACGTTACTCCTTCTATCTTGCCAACTTCCAAGGCCTTAGATATCATACGACTAAAAGCTTCCATGACAATTGTGAAGAGGAGGGGGGAAAGGGGATCCCCTTGACGAATGCCTTTCTGAGTTGGAAAGAAACCCGCTGCCGAGTCATTAACTAGGACTGACATTCTTACACTTGATATGCAAAATAATATCCAGCTCCTCCACTTCTCACCAAAACCCATCCTTTTGAGCATATACAACAAAAAATTCCAGTTTACATAATCATATGCCTTTTGGAGATCTAATTTGCTCATGATCTTGCTCTTTTGTTCTCGATAACATGAGTCCAAGCACTCACTTGCAATTAGGACAGAATCGTGAAGCTGTCTTCCCCCAACGAAAGCTCCTTGGTTTTGGGATATTAGGCCTTGTCGCACCACCTTTAGCCTATTAGCCAATAGTTTCGCTAGGATTTTATACACACTACCCACTAAGCTGATCGGCCTGAACTCCTTTAATTTGCACGTATTATCCTTCTTTGGGATCAGCACTAGGAAAGTGGCATTGATGCTTCTTTCGAAACTCCCTTTTGTGTGGAATTCTTCAATAGTTGCCATAAGATCCTTCTTCACAGTGTTCCAGCATACTTTGTAGAATTTCAAAGTAAAAAAGTCCGGACCCGGAGCTTTATCTCCATTGAGTTGGTCAATCACCCCTTTCACTTCCTCCTCCAAGAAGGGCCTTTCTAATCCTTCCCTGTCCTCTCTCGATAATAAGTTAAACTCCAATCCATCCACCGTTGGTCTGAAGCTTTGTTTTTCCTCATACAGATCAGAAAAGTATTTAGTTATCTTTTCTCTCATCATATCCTCTCCTTCAAACAGCTGCCCTTCGATATCCACTTTATTTGTTGAGTTAATCCAACATCTCATATTTGCCATACTATGTAAAAATCTCGTATTCTTATCACCATCCTTCAGCCATAGAGCTCTTGATTTTTGACGCCAACATGTCTCTTGACGTTTTGCCCACCTCCTAAATTCCCCTTTTAATTTCTCTCTCGCCAACCAATCCTTGGTATTTAATTGCTCTTTCTCTGCTTTATCATCAAACTCCTTTATTTGATTCAAAGTCTTTGCCATGTTATCCTCCACTCTTCCAAACTCTTCCCTATTCCATTCTTTCAATATTCCTTTGAGCAACTTTAACTTTTGACTTTAGACATAGCTGGGCCTGCCATTAACCTGAAATTTCTCCACCATTTTTCCACTCTTTAAGCAAAAGTAGGATCCTCTAACCACATATTCTCAAACCGGAACGGAGATGGTCTTTTAATTTCATTTTCACAAGTAAGTCTTAAAGGTATATGATCTGAAACTGGCCTTGGAAGAGCCTCCACCAACATACCAGGGAAGCAAGACTCCCATTGAGTCGAAACCAGGAATCTGTCCAGTTTAGAGAAAGAAGCCACTGATTGATTGTTTGACCAGGTGAATTTTGTGCCTCTAATTGGAATGTCCAATAATGAGAATTTGTCTATAAATTCTGAAAACTTATGCATTGAAGCTGAAGAGTGAATGCAACCCAATCTCTCGGATGGGAAACGGATCTCGTTGAAATCTCCCCCAATACACCAACGTATCTGCAAACCTTGTCTTGTTTCCTCCAATTCCAACCAAACTCTAGGAGATAAGGGTTCCACGTTTGGACTGTACACCCCACTCAGAAGAAATTCCTCAGCAAATCTGGAGTCCCTTATCAATGCTGAAATAGAATACTCTTTAATCCCTGATTTACTCATCTTAATATAATCACCTCTCCATGCCATAATGATGCCACCTGCACTTCCTCTAGCTGGTAAAACCAAACATTTAGCCTTCTTGTAGTCCCAGATCTCCCTTAGTATTCCTCTGTTCACAACCTCCAGTTTAGATTCCTGTAGAATTATAATATCCGGTCTCCGTATACGAAACATGGCTTTCACTGCATCTCTTTTCTCGCCTGCATTCAGGCCTCTTACATTCCATGATATGATGCTAATCTTCGTGAGAAACTATAAGATCCCTTCTCTTCCCTTTCCCGCTGCTAGGCCTCTCAGAGGATTTCGAAACTTCATTTATTGACCACTCAAGTTTCTGCAATTCCCTTTCTGTTCTCTTATTTGATTCCTTCTCTTTAGTGTGCTAGGCTTCAATGGCAGTGAATAAAGCCATAGCCTACAGCTCAAATCCCTCAAACGAGACACCCAGTTTTACTCATTAACAGGATTTTATCTAATATGTCATCTGAGATCTCCTCACTACTTTCTTCATCCATCTCAACCACCACATTGACAACCTGATGTACTTCATCTACAGGTTGAAAGACACTTGAGTCCCTAGGAATTAAGTTCGGGGGGTGATCGATGTCCTCTACCAACTCAACGCTACGATCACATCTTCTAGGAGACCAAGAACCTTCCCTAACATGACAATTAGGGTCTGCCCAGGGCATGATCGCCCCATTTTCTTCCCCTATAATGGGAGAAGAAGGTTGGAAGACAAGGCAGATTTCAGACTCCTCGATAGGATCCTCATGACCATCTTGGTTCAGAATATATAGTTCTTCATCCTCCTCTCCTGCTGTTTGAAGAATCATGGACTTTACTCTCACAACAGGAGTCTGAGAACAACCATTTGTGACTTCCCTAATCTGTGACGACCCCTTTTCTCCATCTTGACTGACTATAACACTTCGTATTTCATCTAGCCGCTCCCTTGAACAGGTCTCCTCACCATAACTGCCGTCGACCGATGCAACTTCTCTCACCACCTCCAAAAACCCTCCAGCATCAATCATCACACCATCCGACGTCGTCACTGGAAGTGAAAGAGCCAACGAACTTTCCCCTTCATCTTCAATGACAACACTGGCACACTGGTTTCTACCTGTTTGGAGTAACTCCCCTACATTCTCCACAGCCCTGGCCTCATTCGAAAGGCTAAGAAGAGGCCCAGGGGCCCTTTCAATGAGATCAGATCTCATCTCCCCAGCAGGGTGGGTAGATGAAGTGATATGGGCTTCCCTCCTCCCCAGCCCATTAGACTGATCCTCGGCCTTGGTATCAATAGAATGAATAGGTTCTCCCGCAATATGGACATTGAGTTGGGGGTCCACGGGTCTCCAAACCCTGGGTCCAGGTAGGTTGGATTGACCCCCATAGTTAGAGTTTTGAATTCCAACATCTCCTGCAGATGGGACATCTCTGTTCAGCAACTCTCCCCTTAGCCGCCATCCTGGGGACTCCTTGAGAGCGTGCTGGTTCTGACGCCACCTCTGGTGATTAAGACTACCACGAAAGCCTCTGACCTCCACTTCAGCATTGTCTTCTTCCCTCAACAGGCGACCCCATCTCCTGCAACCCGCTGCCTAGACTTCAGGTTCCAAGTGAACCATTGTTTCAAAATAGTCAGAACCATCCCAAATGCAGATGGATCTTGGAATGCGTCTTGCCAAGCATTCCCCAATTTTCAGAACTGCCTTGGTTAATCCGTTTTGAAGCATCTCGATGCCCCCAATCTTCAGCAAGCCTCCACAAGCTTCTCCGATTATTTTTAACGACCTCGCCGCTAATAGATGAATTGGGATTCCTTCAATGGATACCCAGGTTCCCCCGGAGCAAAAGGACCAATTTTTTGTCCACCACAAAGCGAATACCGAGAGAAAGATACTATAGCATGCCTCTCGAATTGCAACTCCTTTTTGTTGAGTAACCCCCCAACTACCTCTTATGATTTTGCTAATATCATCGCCTTCCTCGCTGAAAGGACATATAGTGAACAATTTGGATCGACCGAAATCTGGATCCTGTCGAGCACCCTCCTCCACTCAACTGTTCGGAAAGGTTGATGACAAAATGCCGCTACGCTCCATCTATCGTCCGAAGGACACACTCCGATCACAGGAACCCAACCCCAATTTTGTAGATTGCCACAAACCTCATTTTCTTTCACTAATTTCGGCAGCCCCTCCTCTGTGTCCCTGAACTCCCCACCCGCAGGGATAGATACTCCAACTTCAGGGTTGGAATTACGGTTTCTCGTAACTTCCTTGACTTGCCTCGACGTCACCTCTAGGATAGCCTCTTGCATGTAGCGCCAGCTTTGGTTCTGAGTATCCATGGGGAACACCAGAGACCAATATTTCTGATTTCCAAACGAAGAGAGCTAGAGATAGTTCCCTCTCCAATTTCTCTTCCTCTCCAAAACTAGTTTCCTCATCCCCGATCTGATCACTCCCACCACCTCATAATCAGATGATCCTGTCATACTAGCTTGGAGATTTGAGGTTAGCCATCTCCATTCCTCATCTTCTAAAATGATCCAATTTGAGAATCTTCCATGTTTTTCAGTTATGCGCAAAGAACAGCAATTTCCATTCGCGTAACCTTCGAAGAAGAAAGTTTTACGATGGACGACAACCCAGCGTTTTCTCACCAGTAGAGGTCCAAAAGGCACAACGACACCACCTCTCCCCCAGAACTAACGATTCAGGTTCAGGCCATTACCCTAAGACACGCACCTTAAGGCTCTGTTGCCATGAGTACTTAAATACAGTTCCACCGATAGACACGAACTCAGATTCCGGCAACAACTAAGAATTGATTTTCCAACGACAATATTCCTCTCCCGTTGAATCTCAACTTCTGATTAAAGTTCCAACGACAAAACTCGTCTTCCTTCCAACGAAAGTCACTTCCGACGAGCACGACGACCTTCGCAATAGCAGCTTTCGACGTCCTTCACAAAACTTTTAAAAAGTGGATGGGGGTGCAACACGAGGACTTCCCAGGAGGTCACCCATCCTAGTACTACTCTCGCCCAAGCACGCTTAACTTCGGAGTTGTTGATTTGTAGAACGGGTCTTAAAGAGTAGGATGGGTTGTCTTGGTACACTGTTTGTGTACCTGTACCTCTTTATTTCTACTCTTAATTATAATAAAAGCCTTATTACTTATCAAAAAAAAAACTTTGCTCTTGATAAGTTCTCATGTTTTTGGAGTAATCATTTTCCTTTGTCGATCAGAACTGTTATTCAGGATGATCTTCTAGGCAGGGCTTTTCCTCGTTTTGTGTAATTGTGTTTCTTTAGTTAATAAATGATACTCTTTCTACCAAAAAAAAAAAGGTATATTATGAGTGACTCTGATGAATAGCCTATGTAAACTTAAAAATGATGTTGTTTCCCTCTCAGATTAACCTCCTATCAAAGGCCATTATTTTCTAATTCAGAAGCAAAATTAGTTTATTTGCCACCAATCATACTCAAATATAAATAAAGGTGATAGAACCCATATTCTAAAACAAGACCCTAGAAACTATGTTTCATGGCATTTAATTTATCTTCAAAATATAAACTTATTGACTTGCATCTTGCATATTAATCTGTGGAAAATAGAGTAGGAAAAAGGATGAGAATTTTATATAATTCAACTCAAATGTTCCTATCAATATTTTGGAAATTTCGGCCATTTTATATGGTACTTCATAATAATCTATTTATAAGTGACTATTATACACATGATATTATTGTAATCTAAGTATCAGAGGAACTTAAATGCGATCACAACATCCATAACGGTCTCCTTTCATCTTGTCATATTATGTGCAAAAGTATCACTACAATTAAGCATGAAGCCGAAGATATAATACTAACACCTTTTAATAAAATCAAATAAATAAGGAACTTCGTTGATGGGCCAAAGTGGAAAATCAGGATATACTTGATCAAATAGCATAAACTGAATGAATACCACATGAAAATCCTCCATAGATTGAAATTTCTTCTAATGGACTTACACTTGCATTCAATCACAATAGTCGAAAGGGCAGTATAAATAGAGTACTAGGAGAAGTTTGTTGGGCTGTTCAGTTGTAACTGTCTATTGATGAAAAACTGCATACTATTATTAGGTGATTCTTTTCCTGATATTGCAACAACCATCAATGAGATCTTCATTGAAATCACATTCTTATGTAAGGGAGCAAATATTTTTCCCATTTCTAAGGATGGGATTGTGCAACGAAGATGTACTATTTCTCAAAACAAGAGCCAGTAGCTGATCAAAATATGATACTTGAACATCCTGGGGGCATTTTATCTTTGGTGTATCTAACAGAAGTATCCACTGTGGTCATTTATGGGGTAGAAATTTTAGGTATAACAGTGATAATATTGCTGCATTTTTTGACGACAACATCATTGATCAAGATATCTAAAGTACAATCATGATAAGCTCGGTGAAATAACTGTAACTTATTCACTTGACAGCTTAAAATCACCAAATATGCCCGAGTCGATGCCTTGCCATTCATTTGGCTGTGTGCTCCATATGGATCATATCTTATTAGGGACATGTTGGTGATAGAACTTAATCTTCTCTCAAATAATATTTTCTAGCTCTATATCTTTTAGATCACCTTAGAATTACACAAGGGAAGAAAAACAAAAAGGGAAAAAGAAACAAATTGAGATTACGATTTGAGCTTCTTCTTTTTTTCTAAAATAAAAAGATTCTGAAACTCAATCGAGATCTAATTTTCGTATAACTTTCTTAAGACCTAACTTCAAACAAGAAAATAAATCCCAGTTTCCAATACAACCAACCATCGCAAACATGTTAGTGAAGTTGAAGTTATAGTTGCTAACGCGATTGTGAAGAATTTCGTATCAAACTAAAACGGAGCTTAAATGATCAAGATAAAAAAGAAAAATAAAATTAAAGGCATAGAGAGAAAGAGATACCTGCAATACTGAGAGCAATAACACCCGCAATGAAGAGCAGGAGCTGAACCCTCCTATTTTTGAAATCCATGGCTTCCCAAGAGCTCAAAACTCAGATCGCGACCCTAAAAGCTCTCGAATTTTGAAAAGAAGCAGAAAAAGAAGAAATGCTATACAAAGAGGGATGAATCTAGAAGTTCAAAACCGTGTTGTCTGTTGAATAAAGAGAAGCAAAGCAAGACCCGAGAAAGCGAAGCGCCATCCTTTTCCAGATGACCCCGTTGGTAAGACCAGTAGCTTGTTTGGTAACGAACCTACGGCAGCGCGGAGCAAAGCTATCTCGGTTCACTCCCTGCTAGAGTCAGGACTGTCAACGGGTGCAACATGTCCAATCTACATCGACTCTTATCCGAATCACTAAATTTATTATAGAAATTTAAATTCAAATGATATATGGTCGGACTCGAAACCTATCGGTTCATAAATAATTCAGTTTTCTGTGTTCGAAATCAACTGCCACTAGATTTTATAAATTATTTAATTTTAAAAAATGAATTAAAACGGTTTATTAAATGGTTAAACCAATGGTTTAATTAAACCGTTTGGTTTCTTACAAGAGGGACAGAAGCCCTTTAAAGTTTAAACCTTTACATTCCATGTTATATATTTGAATTTTCAGTTGAATATGGAAAAATTCATATTCAAATCCAGAATTAATCGAATTTTAAAACCTTTATCCGTGTTTGAGTATTTTGACTGAATCTCAGGTTGAATTCAGATCTAGAGGGTGTGTAAAGTCTTGAGCTAGTCTTTATCCCAGAACAGGGATCCACTCCCACCTTTGTGAGATCGCTCGAGACCATACCTCCAATTCAAACAAGACAGCCGTTCGAGTTGCCACCCTATATGGCTCGCGTGAGTCCTTTGACGTCGCACTTCCCTCTTGGATATAAGTGGTAATGTGTGTGAACGCATAAATCTCAGCTATGCGGCGGGCAGGTAGTGCCTGAATCCGTTGTACAAAAAAAAAAAAAAAAGAGGTTGAATTCGGATCTAAAATCTGACCCATTTGTAGCCCTATCTAGACTGATGTTAAAGCATATAACTATAGAATGGGATGTAGTTGATGCTACCGCTTATGAGTAACATCCTTGGCACTTTATCATATAACCTATTTCTCACTTACCTATGTATGGTTCTGTAACGTCGATTCTCACATTAATCAATGATCAAATCATAAGCTTTAATCCATTTGATCGGCCAAGATTAGCAATACTTCGTTTATTTTAAGCCATACTCTTGGAAAGTAGAGTCTCGTTGAAATAATGTATTCCAAGACAGATTTATCCTTTTTTATGCATGTTAGGGATGAATACCTTTTGAACAAGCCAATCAAGACCAGGTTGAATCAAAAATTATGTTGGAGAGAAAATGGGAAAACCGGTTTTCTTGCCGTTAGAACGATGACAGTGAAAGTTTGTTTGTGCAGATTTCTGTTTCGTGCGCTACGTTAAAAAATTTACAATGGAAGTCCATTTTGTTGCCAAGTTTCCTGCTAAGATTGTGTCCTTTGAGCGACTCACCATGTCTAGGTTTGACGAGGGCTGAACCTAGGCGCTTTACCACCATCACAAGTGACTCGCTCCTCTAGCTAAGAATGTCACTCACCACTTAACCTTATATAACTCGCTAACTTCGTTGGCACCCCTTACAAAAGCTCCCCATAATCAAAATCACTTGATTACCAACTCGCTAACTTGTTCCGTCAGTTGATTACCAGATGCTCCACAGTTCCAATATTCAGCCTCCTTTCTTTTGTTTTTCTGCTGCTGCACTAATATAGGATTCGAAAGGAGTTAATTTGCTCAGACATACCTACTAATAAAATAATATCACCAACTTCTACCCAGTATCTTCCATTACAATCCCATTTTTTGTCTAAATCGGAGATCAAATAAACTTCAAACGAGCATTTCACTGGTAAAAGACATACAAGCCTTGTCCAAAATCGAAAACCGGATTCCAAAAATGTTTAATCATGGTGCAGTCTCTTTAAGATACGGGCAGATTCAGAATCCTGGTTACAACTTACAAGTATCGTCAATTGAAAACGTGATTAGGCCAATCTCACCATTGACTACATTTTTTTCTGGAAAAGATGAAGAATATGAGAAATGAAGGTACTAAGGGGTTCTATGGAGCATCCAAAGGCCTGCCAAGAGAACTTAACAGACTCCTGTGTTCATTTTTTCATATTACTTTGATCCACCACAAAACAACTGTCACATGAAATAGAAGGAAATCTTAGTGAAGCCAATTCCACCGAACATAATTACTCAGAGATAATAACAACCAGATTGAAAAGTTCATAGATTAGAGTGATAAAATTCCAAGTAATCCAAACCACAGACACCGGTCCAAGATAAACACCACCAGGAAAATTCTTGTTACAGACCCACCACCAACATCTAAACAGACAAACAGAAAAAGAACCTACCAAAGATGAAATGACTTAAAACTGAAACATATTTGCAGATGCCATAATAGCTTGAGATAGGCAAGGTAGCTGCCATGGTTTCAGCAGAGGATCCGGAATTTCAGGGATGTCCATTGTAAACCCACTAACCTCCTCCACCACATGCAGAACAGAGTTCAGATACTGCAATCTATCAGTCAATTCCATAACCTGAGCCCTTAGAATGTTGTTCTCCGATTCTACCTGGTGGTGGAGCTGTGAGGCGCCATTGACCTTCTGCACAATCTCACCGTTTTCCTTCTGTAGCTGGCTTACTTGGGTTATCAGATCATCCAGGTGCTGCTGCTTTTTCATCCGGGACCGCCTTGCGGATTCCCGATTCGAGATCATCCTTCTCCTTTTCCTCTCATCAACCTTGGCGTACTGCGGGTCTCCCTCCGATCCCGAGCTTAACTGCTGCTGCACTGTAGACATCCTTTCTCTTATTCTCGGAAGTTTTCAAGGAGGGCTTGAAGTAGAGTAGATTCGAGCTTCAAAACTAATTCGCAAAGCTGGTATTTACAGGTGCGGAATGGGATCAAGCAGAGGAAACTAGTTCATGAGAACACATAAAACCAGTAGAGGAAAACAACTGAGAACGATTGGAGAAGACAGAATCGGTGCAGAAGCGTTAGGTAGTTCATAAAGACTTAGAGATGTGATTTCCACAGAAAGGAATCCAAAATCATTGAGATCATGACCGCAAATTTCAACACAAACAAGAAATTTGAATTAAGAGACGGGATTTCAAGGAAGGTAGGGCTTTCAAGCGATGCCCGAATTACAAATCACATAAAAACCCTAGCTTTGAACCTGACACGGAAACCAGAGGAAGTTACAACAGAAAATCGAGATTTGGGAAGTGGATTGATGGTCTTAGACAGGAAGCAAAGATACAATACGAATCAAGGAGAAAATAACCGAAATCCACCGACACAAACAAGATTAATGACACGGCTTTTCTAAAATGGGAATATCAACCAAAAATTTCGAAATTGAAACCAAATCACACCCCAGCAGGATGAGAATTCGCAATTTGGTTTTGATCCAAACAGTCAATATATCACCAGAGAAAGAAACCAGAACAGATCGACCGTAGCAACAGGTCTCGTATAGCTAGCAACAAAACCAGAACTACAGATACAAAAGGAGAAAAATCACTTAGCTGATCAATATCCTCCGGGAGCGAAAGGCCGAAGAAAGACGGAGAATCCAAGAAAGAGAAGAAACCAGCAGATCACAGCGTATTCACGCAATGAAAAGAGAGAAAGCTACGCGGAAACGGGAAGGTTTCGAGCGTTCTGGAAAGGGGCTATTTATAGACGAAACAAGGCGTGCTTTTTTAGCCATTTTCTAATTTTCTTCTCCTTCGATATTCCCAATAACTTTTTTAACAAAAAAATAAATTTTCTCGGAACTTGCGAAGAATCTTACCTCTGAAACCGTGATTGCATGGGCACAACAGCATTGAGATATATTTAAGTATCCTACCTGTCTATCTATCATTGGGTTTCTAATCTCGCGCTCGCTTGATGAATTACATTCGACGAAAGTAGATTTCGGCGAGGAAATCGTGTGGTCAAATTCTAACTCGCCAACCTATGACAGCTGTGTGAGATAGTTATGGAAACCAACCTTCAAAAAAGGAAATTACACTAATAAGGAAAATAATTTATTTATATTTATTTTTTAAAAGGAAGTTGTTGAGGAGATTTAGGTCATCGGTGACGTCGTATCATGGTTTGAGGCGTTAGGGAACACTTGGGTCCATCCCCACCTAAGAAACCTTGCCCTGATTGAACGACGCTGACCATTGGATTGTGACCCATTGGTAGATGGTCAATTATTAAGTAACTAGGGGCTGTATGCGCGTATAAAATGTGAGCCACTTATATAAACAGCCGAGGCAGTTACAGTTACAATTATGTTTAAAATAGTAGACGATTGTTTTATTTGGAAAGGTCAATGTTTAGAAAAAGAAAAGAATGACTAGAATTTAAAGAGAATATTTCCTCATCTACCATTTGTTATTATTAGTAAAGATAAATAATCAAGTTCCTTAATCGAGGAATAGTGGGGGCCACACCTTGTCAAGGATTCTAATACGAGAATCAAATGGCTTCGCATGGCTTCGCTTGGAATTATCGGACTTATCACTCTCAACCATATACGGAGGACATAAAAGGTCATGTTGGTACGCAATTATTTGTTCCTGTGGATTTTAAACTCGGAGCTAAGATAAGCCAATACGGCAAGTATTTCATTTGAAAATGCACGTGAAACGGGAGAGTTCAAGAAGATTCTTCAACTTGCCTTATTGGCCGCAACGAAGGCCTACCACTTTGGTACTTTGTGCATGTAAGGATTGTATTGACTATAAAATATGCTCCAAAGTAGATAAAGTTTTTCCAGATTTCGATGAGTAAAAAAAAATGAGTTGCTTTTATATCAAATCAATGAGCAACCCTTCATTTATATGCGTTATGGACATAGCAATAGAATTAGAACAAAGAAACGTTTTTTGGGAATCGAATATTATGTGGGCAGTTAGTTATAATACTCATATATGTAACAGTAACAAACTTTGGTAGTGGAGTAAATCAAAAAAAAAATTCAAATGGTGTTTTGAGTATAAAATGTCAAAGATACAAAGGTTGGCTTTATATAATAGTATAAATGAGCTATAGATCAATGTCGAGTACTTTTATGAGATCCACAATAGATGATCTAAATCCATTTCAAAAAGCGATGTATAGAGGTTTATTTGAAGAGTTCTATTTCTTAATTTATGTAATGGATTGATACTCATAATGCGCTAAATTTTATATCCAAATTAAATTTCGTCGCGTGGCATATATGAAAAAAAATTAGTTATAATAAAATGTCTGTTATTAAGACTTATGTAGGTTTACATGTTGTCCACTTTGATTAATCAAATGGGTCTCTCGTCAAATGTATAATTTCTAAGACTTAGGTCGTGTTGAAATTATGAAAAATGAAAAGTCTTAGGGCACTAGATATATAAAATGGTAGTTAAAGCAAGCAAGAACTAATCACAATACGACAACATAGCCATTAGAATCTTATCCAGTAAATTTCGTCTTTCACATTTCCAGGAATTCAAATTGTTGAGGATCCACCTGACGACAATATACCCATTAGAATCTAATCCAGTAAATTTCGTCTTTCACATTTCCAGGAATTCAAATTGTTGAGGATCCACCTTTAACAATCTTTAGCCTAACCATTGAGACTTTTCTTGACAAAAGAGATGGCCCCAAGAATAAATAAGGATCAGTGTACGAAGAATTATACTTACCCACCGTATGTGGAAGCTCTCAAGACAACACGTTTGACTTGGCTATCTTTGTTCAATGCTCCAATCATGAATCGATCTTACTATCCGGACCCCCACTTACCAGATTATTTGATTCTAATAATAATATCCGCATGCGTTAATTTCGTTTTCACGCATGGAATAATAGTTCCAGAGCCATCTTCATATCCTTAGTGGCTTTACATGAGAAAGTCAATATACTAAAGAAACAAGGAAAAACGTTGTGTTTTCTAGGCGGCCGGCCTTAAATTTAAAAATGAAAAAGAAAGCATCATCAATAGCAGCCACTGGAATTCAAGACCATGACCATGGCTGCTTTATATATCTTCATCCATCTTTGTTTGTCCTTTTGATCACATTCACCTTAATTTAGACGTCAAAAGAACTGGGCAATTCATGGCTGCTCAGTCCTAAACATGTTATATCAAAACTTAGTCCTGTTACCATCACACTTTAAGCATCTTTTTGACGTATCCCCTAAGATATCTTATCACCTCATCCATTTTCTTAGTAAAGATTAAGGACACCCCTAAAATATTATATCATGATCCATATTCTTTAGAGGGATTAAGGACACCTAGGGCGGGGCATTTTATCGAGTCGATGCGCATCTCGCCGTCCATCCTACCGGTTAGACACACATGACATAAACTTGATTAAAAATGATTAATTAACAAAGAGACAAGTAATTAACCGACCCTACCCCATTTAATCCAATTGATTAAAAAAGCAATTAGATCAGCTAATCAGGATTATTGTGAAGGCTTTCCCTTCAAAATAGTCCATGGTTTAAGACTTGTAAGAAAAGCCTACCACCATTTATATATATATATATATATATACATACATATATTTCAAACTCGTTATGAGTTTGTCTTCAGATGCCATGATGCATGTATCAGCATCTTTCGTCTTGATTAGTACTGACAAATAGCAAATATTCTGATGGATTTTTTCTTATGAATGTCAGAATTCAACTGATTAGCCGCATTTCGGTTTATAAAAGCAGATAATCTTGTCTTATCCATTACAAATTTTTCTATGCAGAAATGTATTCTGTTGGCCATCACCATTAGAATTGGTGCTAAAGTCAAAAAATAAACAAAGATAAAGATGAAAGATTATAAAAAGAAAGGAATCAAGTGCATTGAAGTAGTGAGATAATGTGCTCTTTTTCACACCTTTTGTTCATAATCCTCTTGATTCTCTTGATAATGAAATAGTCTATAATAGACTGCAGATAAACAATAATCCTGATAAGCTGATCTAATTAATTACTTTGGTTATGTAATCCTGATAAGCTGATCTAATTAATTACTTTGGTTATGGTATTAGTGTATTACAGACTTTGACTCTGTCAAATTTATAAAGCCTTGTTTTACCAAAAGGTCCAAACGAAGAGGACAATCGCATTTAGTGGTCATTCCTTAAGTTTCAAGGAAAGATCTTGGGGTCAATGTTGCTTGTCATGGGTTGTTGGCTCAGTTGATGAGGCTTCTTTGAAGTTGAGTTCTTTACTATTATTTACCAACCACAAGGCACGTTTGTTTTGGTAGGTGGTCCACTGTAAACACAACTAGCAGGGTACACGTACATTACTGCACATAGAAGGAAAGAACAATTTTACAATTGTTTTGATTTTAAATGAATAGTTAAAGTTTTGGCTATTTTAATCCTTATATTAATTATGTCTTAGCAACAAATGGTAAGGGTTTTCTAGGAAATCGTGCATAATTGTTGGCACGCTTCCCAAGGGGTCTATTTTCGTTGTATAGAGTGCAAATACATATAGACATATATAGATTCTTTAGGTCCCATTTTGGTCTTTAGTTCATGCAATAATGCTCATTTGACACTTTCAAATGGACATTTTATAGTGACTAAGATTATAAACCAGATCTGCTTGTAGTTACATGGTGGTTGCAACAACCGTCCTGCTTAGGACTTGATAAACGTAAGGTTTAATAATATAGATGCAAATTAAGTCGACTAGTATATAGAACAATTGAAACCAATCATTGTCCTTAGGATTGGATAGTGTTGCTTCAGGGGCGGCTCAAACTTTTTGGGGGCCTTAGGCAAGTTCATAAAAATGAGGCCTTATAATTAAAAAGCGGCTCAAACTTGGTTCTTCACCAAATACCTTTTGATTCTAATTTTGTTCACTTTTATCAACAAGGTATTTGTTCAAGGCCCCTCTTTGAGATTCTACTAAACTTTCTAATTTTTTTTATTAAGTTTTTCATATCCAGATACATATTTTCTACCCGTCATCTCAAATATTTAAAACAAACAGTAAATAGAAGAATATAAAATATTTTCTAACGAGTGATGGAAATCAAATGATTAACTTCTGAATAGAACGTAACGGGAATATGAAATATTTTCTAACAAGTCATGGAAATCAAATGACTAGAAGAAGTAATTTTGAACAAATGATGAGAACCTGAAATATCTGAATAAGACTGTGAAGAATGAATCTCAAGTAGCAATATTGCAGATTTAGATTAGAAATTAGAATAGAATTTGAGCAGTAGATAAATCAAACGAGAAATATAATAAAGAACAAGATCAAACGAATTAACAATTACACTCACGATAAACAAAAAAAGGATATTGAAAACAACAAATAATGAAATCTAATATGTGCAAGAAAAACTTTTCAATCTGAAACCAAGACAAGACTTTCAAGTCTTTGTACTTAAATTGATTAGTGCTCCCTATTGGTACTTTTCCTCAGTGCATGGGTAATGATGCCTTCGCTTCTAGCATTCAATGGTCGGAGACCTCTTCTGATAAGTTAGTAATGTGCACTCGAATACCGGTTTAAAGACAAACTCAATAGCAATGTCACTCTTTGATTTGAGAAGCAAATAAGAAGAAAAGATTAGCAATGTCACACTTCGAGTTTAGAAACAAATAAGAAGAGAATAAAGGTATGAGAAGATGGGTGTTTTGTTTTTCACAAAAGATAGAAACCCTAAGTGAGAGAGAGAGAGAGAGAGAGAGAGTAATCTATTTGAGGAAGTAATCGACTTTGTTTGTTGCACACGTTAGTAATAACGATAATAAAGAGAAAATACCAAACAAAACAATGTAAATAATAACTATAATAAATAAAAAACGTTTAAAAAATTGGGGGCTTTACTCCTTAGGTGGTAGCCTTAGTGAGGGGTGGGGTCCACCAAAAAAATTTTTTTTTTGCCTTAGTTGGGAGTGGGGGCCTTTCATAGTTTTGGGCCCTTAGGCGGTGGCTTAGTGGCCTGCCCCTTGGAGCCGCCCCTATGTTGCTTCTCTCAACTAAGTGATTATTGGGTCCCTATTTGTCATGGCTTCCATAACGCTAAGAAGCATTTCCTCGAGTCAAAAGGGCTTCTTAGTTATTTAACAATTGGTTGTTCTGTGGAACTTTTGAAAGTCACTTAGCAAGCAAGGAGTAGAGATTCTTTTCAAAAACTGTATTTGCAAAAGCCTTTTAAACTTCCAAAGAGCAAAGTAAGAAATTAATATATGTCATGATAGAATTCTCTTATGTTTGCTTTCAAGTAAAATGTTCATGTATAATGCTTATTTTAAGTGGTTCAAGCTTAATTAATTATGATGTGGGATTCTTTTGCTTTCTTCTTATTAGCGGGGCGCGGGGCGCATGTGCAGTATTGCACTTTTGTACATAAAAAGATTAGGATATGTAAAAGATAAGAAATTGTTAAAAATATTTTTTGAAAAGTAAAAATTGAAAAATCCAAAGTTATCCATATAAATGTATAAAATAAAATGATATTAGAAATATAAATGTATAAAATAAAATGATATTAGAAGGATATTTTAGAAACAAAAAAACACAAAAGTATATGTTTAGCTCTCTTCGTTTTCTATGAGTAGAGATAATATAATATGGGAACATTGATTTTCAGTAATGTTTTTCGAAAATAACTTAGATTCAGTCATCTAAATCTTAGTAATTGAAAATTATTGATATTTTTTAAAATAATTAGAAATGAATGTAATCTTATGAATCGAAGATTGGCGAAAGTAAAACGAGATACTCATTTTTTATTAGTTTAAAAATTATAACTAATTTTAATTATCAAGAATTAGGTGATTGAATTTGAGTTATGTTCAGAAAGATACCTAATTTTAAATTATCAAAAATTAGGTGACTGAATCTTGATTATTTTTAAAAAGCATTACTGAGAAGCCAATTTCATATGACCTTCCAGCTTTGAAATGAAATACTCATCTACAAAAAAGACCTTCAGGCTTGGGAGGTCTGGGTGTGACCGTTAGCGTAATTTGTTTTGTGCGATGAAGGCCTAGAGGGCGGGCGACTGTAAGCGTGATTTTACACAAGACACGACTGAATCCGGAGACCTGTGAAAGAAACCTCCACTGAGAAGACCGGATCTCCATCCGTAGGAAGAAGCAGTGGCTTGAGGGAATGACTTCTGCGCAGAGGTCTGGTGCACTTTGAAACTTCGACTCCATGCGATATTCGTAACGGAAGGAAAAGTATAGAGCGAGATAGATCGAGAATGGCGGCAGACAATATGCCCTTGGACGATAAGGCGAAGAGAATGAGGGATCTTCTCTCGAGCTTTTATTCTCCAGATCCTTCAATGGCCGCTGCTAACGCATCTCCTGCTAAATTCGCTTCATTAGACGCCATTAACACGCCTTCCTTTGATCCCGATCAGTACATGAATCTTTTGGTACGCGAAGGCATTTGATCTTCTCATTTGCGGTTTTTAATTTTTCAATTCCTCTTTTCAGATCTTATTCGCGTCTGGTAGGGGTAATCAGGTATCACCCTTGGAGAAATTTTTGGTTTTCTCACAATGGTTTTCTCTCGAATTAATTATGGTTCAGAATTTGGGATTGCTTTCTCTGATTATCTTTCAAGAGTCGCGTGAGAGAACTTAACTTTTGAGAATCTCTACGACTGTCTAGGTTTCCGACGCATATAAAACGAGAAAGTAGCTGGTATCGAAATAACAAGTGCCAATTCATATTTTTCCAGTACTCAATTTCAATCTTGGTGCCGAAAAGGCCCATTTGGTCTGTAAACTACTGAATCTAGGATAGATTTATAATTTTTTTTTCCTGATCGGCAACAACTAATAAGAGAAATGTATTGATAGAAAAGGACAATACAATAAGAGTACAGAACTGTGTGCCGCTAGATAGAGAACTTAAACAGGAATGAAGGAAGAATCTTCTAAAGGCCTCTATTTCTTAATTTATAATGCTTATTATGTTTATTTGTTAGGGAACTGTTTATGTTTATGTATGCTGTGGTGAAGTCCCACCACTTGTGAATGATTTAACTAATACTTTGAAGTTCAAACAAACCAACAAAGTAATGGTAATACACCAAACACACAAACAAAGTGTAAACTAGCCACTAAGTGTGTAAGAAAATGATATAGAAGCACAACCACAAACAAGAAACGAGATTTAACGTGGTTCGGCACTAAGGCCTACGTCCACGGGCAATCCGGCAAGATAGAACTCCACTATCAATGCAAAAGATTACAACAAGAGAAGATTTAGAAGACTTACCTCTCTACAAGCTTGACACATAAACCATTCACCCAACCCCCACAACTTGCAACCTTCCACAATATGCTTGTAACCCCAAACAATTATGAAAGAACTCCCCAATTACATTGGAACAAACCTTGCAAGAGATGGTATTGTGAAAAACCCTTGTAAAGAAAAACCCTTGTCTATTCTCTCTCTTTCTCCTCTTCTTCTCATTCTATCTCTTAATAGAACCCCATCTAGTGTCTTATAACCCACATGAAAGAGCCCCTCTCATGTACCACACTAATGGTATATAAACTTTATTGCTACCATTTACATGAATACCCTCATATAAAGTAACAAGTCCCAAGAGAAGAAAAAAGACATAAAGAGAAGTGATTTTATATAACCTCTCAACAATCTCTACCTTGATAGAAAATCACCTTGCCATTGCCAAATCCACCAACTCACCTTAGCATGATGCTTAGAGAAGTTAAGCTCCACTCCAACTTCTCTAGGGTCACTATTTTAGTCAACATGTCGGCTAAGTTCTCCTTGGTTCCAACCTTCAAGACTTGAATCTTCCCATCTTCAACAACTTCCCGCACATAGTGATATTGGACACTAATGTGTTTAGTTCTTCTATGATACACCGGATTCTTAGCCAAACAAATAGCACTCATGTTGTCACAAAACAACTCCATGGGTTTTGGACTTAAACCAATCTCACCCATAAGACCTTGAAGCCACACGACTCCTTTGCAAGCCTCTGTTAATGCCATGTATTCGGCTTCGGTACTAGACAATGCCACCGTTGCTTGCAACTTTGACATCCAATTAATTGGACCATTTCCCAAGTAAAATACATACCCAGTTGTAGACCTTCCTATGTCAATGTCATTAGCATAGCTTGCATCAACATGTCCATGCATTTGCCTTGAATCCTTACCATATGTGATGGTATAGTTACTAGTGCCTATCAAGTAACGAAGCACCCACTTAGCGGCTTCCCAATGTGTCTTACCCGGATTAGCCATAAACCGACTCAAAACTCCAACCGCATAGGAAATATCCGGCCTTGTACATACCACAGCAAACATTAAGCTCCCCACAAGACTAGCATAAGGAACTTGGCTCATTTTCTTCTTTTCTTCTTCGGTCTTTGGACATTGTTCCAAAGATAACTTGAAATGAGATGCTAGTGATGTCTTCACGAGCTTAGACTTGTCCATGCTAAACCTTCCAAGAACCTTCTCAATGAACCGCTCTTGTGAGAGTGACAAAGTCCCATTCTTTTTATCCCTTGTAATTTCTATCCCAAGGATATGTGTAGCCAGCCCGAGATCTTTCATCTCAAATGCCTCACTCAATTGTGCCAAGCAACATGTCATCAACATACAAGACCAACATCAAGTAATTGCCATCTTCAAGTAACTTCATGTAAACACAATGATTGTATTGACTTCTTTGATAACCAAGACCCAACATGAAGGAGTCAAACTTCTTGTACCATTGTCTTGAAACTTGCTTCAACTCATACAAAGACTTGTTAAGTTTACACACCAATTCTTCCTTGCCTTCTTCAATGAACCCTTGAGGTTGTTTCATGTAAACCTCTTCCTCAACATCATCATGCAAAAATGCGGTTTTCACATCCATTTGTTCAAGCTTTAAATCAAACATTGCAACTAAAGCAAGAGTCAAACGAATAGAAACAAGTTTAACAACCGGTGCAATGACTTCAAAAAAGTCAATACCTTCCTTTTGAGAAAATCCCTTTGCAACTAACCTTGCACGACACTTTATAATCTCTCCATCCTTGCCTTTCTTGAATTTGTAGACCCATTTGCACCCAACCGCTTTTCGCCCCTTTGGTAGCTCCACTAACTCCCAAGTTTTGTTCTTGTGAAGTACATTCATCTCTTTACCCATAGCTTGCTTCCAACTTGTAGAGTCACTATCATTAATGGCCTCTTCAAATGTGCATGGTTCACCATCTTCCGTGATTAAAGTCCTCATTGTAACAGGATCAACATAATCTTGAAGTCTCGATGGTAAATGCCTTTCACGTCTTGGACGTTCTTGAGATAGTGGTGGTTGTGGTTGCTCATGTTGCCCATCATCTTCTTGAGCTTCAACATCTCCATCAACCACTTCTTCATTAGGAGTTACATTTTCTGGAATAAAACCACTCGGAATAACTTCAAATTGCTCCACCTCATTTTGACCTTCTTCCTTAGTAGGCTCCAAAGTCTTGTTTAGCATTCTCGATTCATCAAAGTGAACATCACGGCTATGAATTACTTTATGAGAAACCGAATCCCATAAACGGTACCCTTTAACATTCTTCCCATAATCAATAAAGATGCACTTTTTAGACTTTGGATCTAATTTATCCTTTTGACAACTAGGAATCAATGTATATGCATCATATCCAAATATTTTCAAATCGGAATAATCACTAGGAGTTCCATGCCATACCTCTTGAGGTGTCTTCTCTCCCAATGCCACGAAGGTGATCTATTCACAAGGTAGCAAACTGTGTTGATAGCTTTCGCCCAAAACTTCTTCTCAAGACCCGCATTACTTAACATACACCTTGCGCGCTCCACCAAAGTTCTATTCATACGCTCCGCCACCCCATTTTGTTGAGGGGTTCTAACAACGGTATTATGTATAACAATTCCTTCATCTTTACAAAAAATGAGGAATGTATTATTCACAAATTCCAAACCATTGTCGGTTTTAATCACCTTGATGCTTCTTCCACTTTGTTTCTCTACCTCGGCTTTGAAATGCTTGAATGCAATGAAAGCTTCATCCTTTGTCTTCAAGAATGTCACCCATACCCTCCTTGAACTTGAATAATCATCAATGAAAGATATGAAATAAGATGCACCACCATGCGATTTAGTGCGAGATGGACCCCACAAATTTGAGTGAACATAATCAAGTATGTCTTTGCTAGTATGACTCCCGGCCTTGAAGCTTCTCCTATGATGCTTGCCATAGACACAATGCTCACAAAATTCTTTGTCACTAAAGCACATCTTAGGAATAAGTTCCTTTTTCATCAAGATGTCCATACCTTTTTCACTCATGTGACCCAACCTTCTATGACAAAGCCAAACCGGATATTCATCATGGTCAACCGCCACTTGTACGCCATCTACAATTGTGCTTCCAAGCAATTTATACAAGTTTCCAATCCGGATGCCTTTCATGACAACCAAAGCACCCTTAGAAACTTTAATCACTCCACCTTGTCCGGTGTACTTGTAGCCACAAGAATCAAGTTTCGATAGTGAAATCAAGCTCTTCTTCAAATCCGGTACATGCCTCACATTTTCAAGTGTTCTAACATTTCCATCAAACATCTTGAGTTGTACCAGACCAGCGCCCACAATTTGACTAGTTGAGTTGTTCCCCATCAAGACATATCCACCATCACATGGCTCATATGAGCTAAACCATGATCGATGTGGACACATATGATGAGTAGCGGCGGTGTCAAGAACCCAATTTTGATGATAAATAGGACTACTACTAGCCATAAATACCTCATCTTCAATGGATCCGGATATTGATTATTCCACTTGATTGGCTTCACTTTTGGTGTCGTCTTCATTCTTCTCTTTTCCATATTCTTTACTTGAGTTGGAACCCTTGCCTTTTCTAAAGTAACAATCTTTCTTCAAATGCCCTTTCTTACCGCAATTCCAACAAGTACCTTTTTCATACCGGCCTATTGACTTTGAACGGTGACTAGATTTCCCTCTTTTTTTTTTGGACCGTAAGAAGTAATTTATTTATATATCAAAGGAAATAGCTTACATGAAGATTACTCAGCATATTGTCGTGCTTTACAATCATATGCAATGACGGACTACATTAAAAGGAAATCGACAATATCTCTAAGACCCCAATTTTCAATTACCTTTCTATTATGGTCGGAGTCCCTTACTGAAAATTTGAGACCGGACAGCCTTGTTTGCACATCAAAACGTATATGCTTAGTTAGCTCTCCAGCTGGAAGATAACTATTCTTGAAGCATCTCCTATTTCGTTCTTTCCAGATGTGGTATACCACTGCACTCAAGGACAACTTGAAGATGATCTTTACCGGGTTCGAGTTTGTACCTCTTCTAGAAGACCAGGATATCAGATCAGCCCATCTTCGGTTTGTTCTTCTCATGCGATTCGCTTGTAACAAGGCTTTCCAGACTTGCCAACTATAGGTACAGGCGAAAAAGAGGTGCTGCAATGTCTCATCTTCACTCCTGCAAAGCACACAAATTCTCTGTGATGTTACTCCCCACTTGTTGAGTTTGTCAAGTGTGAGTAGTCCCTTGTTGATCGCCATCCATAGCATGAATGCTTGTCGAGGAATGTTCAAAGGAAACCATACCGCTGTCCACCACAAAACCAGGGGCTGCGAAGGGAGCAAATGGCTATAGGTGCTTGTGATGTCGAAGAGGCCTGACTTTGATGTCGTCCACACCAACCTGTCTTCCTTGGTCGTATCAGGCATCGGAAGCATAATGAGCTTACTCCACACAGCCAATAGATCGATTGTAACCGCATGGGGGACCAACCAGTCATTATGGTCGATGATGCTACTTACCGTTGCTGTTATGGGCAAACCTGAATCATACTCTTGAAATGCTTCTAAATGATCCACCACGTTCATTAGGACGTCCTCTTATAGCAAGAGCCTCCATTCCTACCTCCAATGATGCATGCCTTCTAGATTCATCGGCAAACAAGGCACTAGTCACATCATCAAAAGTGAGCTTATCATCCTTGGAACAACTTAGAGTTGTAACCAAGTTGTCATAAATATCCGGAAAAGTATATAATATGGTCACCACTTTATCTCGATCCTTCATAGGTGCATCAATGCTTTCAAGTTGACCAACAATGTCATTAAAAGTGCTCAAGTGCTCGGAGATCTTGGTGCCTTCTTTCATCTTCAAAGAATACAACTTCTTTTTTAGAAGAATTATGTTGAGTAGAGATTTGGTTTGATACAAGCTCTCAAGCTTTGCCCACAACTCGGATGCCGTCTTCTCACTTTTTATATTAAAGATCACATTATCCGCCAAACACAAGCGAATAGTAGAGACCGCCTTTATATCCATTTTTAACCAATCCTCTTTGCTCATAGTGGATGCTTTTACTTATACCAAGCAAAGCTTCCTCTTGCCCATTTTGTACCAAGACATCATACATTTTAATCTTCTATAACTCAAAGTTATTTCTTCCATCAAACTTCTCTACCTCAAATTGGTTGCTCCCCATTTTACTACACTTTTACTCACATAGGCAAGTTCACAAACACCTTGTTCACACTTTTTTCACATTACCCAGAAGCTGCGATACCACTTGTTGTGGTGAAGTCCCACCACTTGTGAATGATTTACCTAATACTTTGAAGTTCAAACAAACCAACAAAGTAATGGTAATACACCAAACACACAAACAAAGTGTAAACTAGCCACTAAGTGTGTAAGAAAATGAAATAGAAGCACAACCACAAACAAGAGACGAGATTTAACGTGGTTCGGCACTAAGGCCTACGTCCACGGGCAATCCGGCAAGATGGAACTCCACTATCAATGCAAAAGATTACAACAAGAGAGGATTTAGAAGACTTACCTCTCTACAAGCTTGACACATAAACCATTCACCCAACCCCCACAACTTGCAACCTTCCACAATATGCTTGTAACCCCAAACAATTATGAAAGAATTCCCCAATTACCTTGGAACAAACCTTGCAAGAGATGGAATGGTGAAAAACCCTTGTCTGTTCTCTCTCTTTCTCCTCTTATTCTCACTCTATCTCTTAATAGAACCCCATCTAGTGTCTTATAACCCACATGAGAGAGCCCCTCTCATGTACCACACTAATGGTATATAAAATTTATTGCTACCATTTACATGAATACCCTCATATAAAGTAACAAGTCCCAAGAGAAGAAAAAAGACATAAAGAGAAGTGATTTTATATAACCTCTCAACGATGTATTGATTTATTTGGAGAAACAATTGTAGAGGGAAGCTTATTTTGCCTTTCCTGAACTTTGGGACAGTGAGGATTATCAAGTTACTCTTGAATTTAGGATTCAGCTAATTCTCGGGAATTGGTCAGAAAGTTCCAGTTTTATGTTTTTTTTTCCTTTTTAATATTATTACTCAGATGATGCTACATTTTTTTTTCCTATTTATTTCCCTCTGATACTGATGAGTGGAACTGAATACACACTAAAGGAGAAATAGAATCTTTTCAGGCAAACAGCTCAGGCCCTTTATGCGTTCTTTGTCAACATGTTTGGTTTTGTTGCTTGGCTTCTCTACGAAGGGCGTCTACAAGATTATAATGTCTGCTTTATGCGTTCTTTGTCAACATGTTTGGTTTTGTTGCTTGGCTTCTCTACGAAGGGCATCTACAAGATTATAAAATCCGCTTTGATTTCCCCCATTTGGTCTGGTGGTGTGGATAGGAACTGGGGCTTGGGGTGTCAATATGACATGCTCATGCTATTTTGTTGAACTTTTTCTCCTCTAGTCCCAGTTGGACCATTACAAGAGTAGCCTTTAGTATGGAACATTCTTGTTAAACCAGGAGCTTTGGTTAATTAGAATTTGACCTCCTTTTTGCAGAACAGATTTCTTCTAGCTTTTAACAGAAACAAAAGAACAGCGAAAAAAATGGGAATAGGTTGCTTACGTCCTTTTGTCATCTTTCATGGCTTTTAATCTTATAAAAATCAGATGGCTGACAAATCACCCACCAAATTGGTTCTTTAATTTTTATTTTCTCTGTGTTTGCTAACATATAATCTTAAGTTCCAAGTCTTAACAATGATGAATGAATGCATTACATCTCGTTGTGTTTTAACCCTAGGATTACTGGATCTTCACTGTCACAGATCATTGACAAATTTACAGTGACAGCAAAATTTGACCATATTACCTTACATATTTTTTTTTATCTTTGCTTTACTCCCAAGCACGCTCAAATTACTCCAGGAGACTTGGTGTATTAATTCTTGAAGGAACTAATTTGTGCTCTGAGACTGTTGAATTTCATTTTTTTTTTCTTAAATTTTGTGTGTGAAAATCTTCTGCTTTAAGAATTTATAAGTTAACTAACATAACAGCCAATAACATTATTGGTACTTTATGATACAAATATTTATTAACCACAGCTTTTTTATTATTGTTATTATTACTAATATTTTGAAAAACGAACTTGAGAAATGTTTCTTATTTTTTCATTTTGATATAGAAGTATAAAATCTTCCAATGTTGAGATGGAACATCTTTCTGCTTCTTGTTGTTTGCATGATCCAACTGCTGGTTTTTCTCAGTTGTTTGTTTCTACATTCTGAATGATGGTTGTTGAATTCTTATGTTTGATAACAAGAGAAGGAACAGAGTACTTAAAATTTTTAAATTAGGAACCTGTAATGTCCCAAAATCCTAGATAATGTGTTTATAAGGGAGATCTCTAAACAAATTAACTGCAGAAATTGGCATTGATCCCACTGTTGTCAAGATTCAAAAGACACATATATCAGCACATCTTCATGCTCGGTTTCCATCCAACCTCGTTTTGTGTATGTGCGGTGCTTGTGTATGATAGTTCCTCCTATTTGGAGATGTTATGCTTTTATCTCTAGTTTTTTGGTTGGGTAATGAATAGGCTGTGCTATCATTATAAATTTCCAATGTGCCTCCTATGTGGAGATGGTACATCTTTCTGGTTTTTGGGCTGGGTAATGAATATGTTGTGATATAATCATAGCTTTGCGATTCTATACGGCTGCTAGTTTACAGATTTATTGTGTTTGGAACTTTGGACATTATTAACCTTCATCTAGGGGAAGCCTGCTTCACCCCCGCATATAGTTGGTCCATCACATGCATACCTGGCATGGTGGGTATGTTTCAGTGTTTTGCTAATATTCAATACCTTCTTGGGAAGTGACCTGATGTCAAGGGTTACCGTGAAGGATCCTTTTTACCTTTATGAGAATACATTATTCTTGTAAGTTGTAATGCAGTACTGTAGTATTGATTGTCACTTTCTACTGGTTTTGCAGGTCCATAAGTCAAATTTGGAGGGGCTCCTTCAGAAGCATGTTGAAATGGCAGCTGAAATCAAGAATCTTGACACTGACTTGCAAATGCTAGTTTATGAAAATTACAACAAGTTCATTAGTGCAACGGAGACAATTAAAAGGTAAATGTCTTGCTTTTCCATATTGCAATCAAAGACTTGGATTGACTGTTTATCATTTCTTGTTGGCTACAAAGTTATATATTGCCAGTAATCTATAGAACCAACTTTTTCTTTTTTTTCTTTTTTTTTTGGTTGGGGGGTTGGGATGGGGAATGCGGGTTGTACAATTGCTGTCAATAACATGGATCCTATTCCTCCATCCCAATCTATTGAAAACAATATTCTTCACTCAACTTATGGGTATCTAAATCATTTCTAACCGACTCAATTCTTTTAGGTCTTCTAATTCTGTCAGTGAGTACCCGCTCACACACCTTGTAGCTATCTCTCTAGGTTTTCACTTACATGCCAAAACTATCTTAACCTATTTTACTTTATTTTATCACTTATTTGGTTTTTACCATTTATTTAGGCAACACCTAACTATTAGAGAATATGTTCTTTATTTATCTTTCTTAGTTGTCTTCCACATCCATCTCAATATTTACATCCTAACAAAGTTCATCTTATAAATATGCTGCTTTTTTGTTGCCGAACGCTCTAATACATATATCATAACAAGTCTAAAGGCCATCTTATAGAAGTTTTCCTTTTACAATAAGGTGAACATGCCAATCACATAACACTCCAAATGGACTTCTCCACTTAATCCATCTTGCTTTAATTTTGTGTTAAACATCCTTATCAATATCACACTCCTTGTGAATAATTTTTTCCAGATAAGAAAATTGATTACTTTTCGGAATCTCTTCATTCTTAAGTCATATTTTTGCCTCACCCCTACCATTATTCATATTGAAGTTATATTTCATGTACTCAATTCTTTTCTCACCGAGCCACTCCGATTTTTCGTGACATTTTGCATATTTGTAATCCCTTTTCTTTTCTTACCGCTTTTATTTTTTCTACAACCAAATATATTACTTACCAAATCAGAGAACAAATAAATAAATGAGGAAATGTTTTGAGCTTTGATTGCAAAATTCCTGTTTTGCTACCTTAGTTTTCACTGAAATCTTCTATAGTGTTTGAGAACTTGTATCTTTCTTCATAACTTAATCATTATTCTACCCATACAGGATGAAAAATAATATTGTCGGCATGGAGGTCAATATGGAGCAGCTCCTTGAGAAGGTGTTCGGAGAACTGTTATTTTCCTTTTTATTTGTTGACTGATTTAAATTAATTCAGAAAGCCTTTACCTGGTTGAAATCCACCTTTCCAGATTATGTCTGTGCAATCTAGAAGTGATGGGGTTAACACATCTCTTTTTGAAAAGAGAGAGCACATAGAGAAATTGCATCGCACTCGCAACCTATTGCGCAAAGTACAGGTATGGAAACATATTGGAAAACCTTTTGCTGCCATGATTAGTTGAATGTTTATAAAATATGCATTACCATAACAATGTTTTATGACTCAACTGATCTCAAACCATCAAGGAAGGTGGTATGTTTTTTACATGCTTCAACCAGCAGTTTAAACCAAGATGACGAGATATCATAAAACTTTATTCATTTGAAAAATATGTAGAGGAAATTCACTGTGAAGGAATCTTTCTATTCCCAATGTTCCCCTCCTTTTTTATGTTTTATGTTGGTTTTCACTAATTCTTACTGATCTGCTATCTTTTATGAGCAAGCAAACTGTTAAAGATGCCAATTTTTTGGACCGGCTAGTCTGCTTTGGTTTTTGAAAACCCTAATGAACTTTTTAAAGTACTGTAGGCCATGCATAATCAACCTTGTAGCTTGTCAAATGGTGACCATTGACCATTCTATAGAAGTAATCTAGTGTAACAGTGTGACATTGCAGACGCCTTTCATTATTTCACATGTATATGTGGCCTTGCAGAGGCCTTTCAATTTACTTCTTGTCACTTTAACTAAAATTTTTATTGGATAAAACTTTTTTTTTTCTGTATACATTTTTTTTAATTAATTTTATGTAAGTGTTGGTTTTGGCCATGTGTGAGTTACACCAATTTTTATCTTCTGTGAAAAAGAGCAGTTCATATATGACCTTCCTACTAGACTTGGAAAGTGCATCAAGTCAGAAGCATATGCTGATGCAGTAAAGTTTTTCACTGGAGCAATGCCAATATTTAAGGTTATTTTTCTTCCTTGTTGCACTTCAGTGGTTATTTAAACTTTATGCTTAATTCCTTTTTCTTTTTGGCACTGGACTAAGTTGAATTACTGCTTCATTAGTGACATGTTTCTTACTTTTTGCTTCACTAGGCATACGGGGACTCATCTTTCCTGGATTGTAAGAAAGCATCTGAAGAAGCTATGGCTGTAATTACAAAAAACCTTCAGGTAAAAAATTACAAAAAGACTTCAGGTACATTCTTTTGTGGAGGGGGTAATCTATAGTTAATCCATGATTTATATAACTTCTGCTTCAGTTATATCATGTTCTGATTAAACAAATAATTTTTTAGGCACTTTGTATTGGAAAAACTGATATTTTCTCATTTTTCGGTTGTCTAATATATCGGACAAGATTTCAATGGAATATAGTGTGAGAACACATTTATGCTTCAGCCAATAACATTTGATGCATAAGTCCTGAAGCATAGGGATAATAGTTAAATATGCAATTCCCATTTTAATTTTAGTTGGCCTTGTCAGGAGTGAAAGGAATATCCAACAGTAGTTTTGAATCTAATCCTTTTCTGTGACATGTAAAAGGGAAATTTGTTTGTAAAGAAAGAAGAAAAAGGAAATGGAAACTGAATTTTGTGGAAAATTGTTCATACTTGTGGTGGTGAACTCTTGATATATTTTTAAATTTGACATGGGTGGTTTGATATAGTTTTAAACGTCTTTGGTAGTTTTGGTATTCTGTTCTTTTTAGCGTGTGAAAAAAATATTTTCTGGTTTGGGCATTGCTTCACATAGTCATTGAAGGTTATTAGTTTTAATCATAATATGAATTTTAATTCAAGAAACTTCATCACTTATTTCAATATTAATTTGTTTCTGGTCTTCTTACCTGCTTTGCATCTTATTCTCACTGCGGCAAGGCTATATTTATAGTAACTTGCATGGATCTGGAATAATGTTTATTGTTTTGGCCCCACAACAAGATGTTTTATGGGGGTGAATATCAAGGTTTACAATGTCATTTCAAACGACATTTCGCGCTAGGTGTCACTAGAAAAATGTCGGTGAAATGAGGAAAAAATCGTTAGAATAGAAAAAAGGCTAAAAAATGTAAATTCCTGTCATTTCGCAACATTTTGCTGACATCAAGGAAAGTCTGAAAAATTTTCCCTGATGTCGCCGACATCACGGAATCTTTGAAAATTCATTTTCCAAGCTAGTTTCGTGTTGCCACATCGGTGTGTCGCCAAAATGCAACAAAATTTTATCTTGTTTTAGGAGCACATCTTTTTACATTCCACTGTCACATGCAAGAGACCACCCCCACCCCCCCAAACAACAAAAAAACCCAAACCACTACAGAAAAGAAAACACACACCCTTTGGGCAATATTCTGCCCATTCTCTTATCTTCTCTTGTCTTTCCTTGGGTTTTGGGAAGATTATGTACTTCTTATATTAGTCTATCATATGAATGGTTGTGTTTATAAATGATTATTATTTATTTTACCATTTGTATTTTTTTTGGCAAAGAAAAAGCAAGAAAAAGAAGTTTTTTTGTCAAAATTTTTGTGGCACGCAACAATGTGTTGCTGAAATTAAGTGTGAGTCAGTTTATTCCTGAATCGTAGAAAATTCATTTCGGGCACTAGTTGAAATGCCCAGCAGCACTGAATCAATAAACATTTCGGGCACTAGTTTATTCCTGATTTGGTGTTCTGGGACTGAAGGCCATACTGTTGCCGCAGAATGTGCAATGATGTTTCTAAGTAACAAGAAAAAAAAAAATTTGTGAAGAATACTTTTATTTATTTTAAAACTTTATTAATCAGAGATTTGCTTCAACAATAGCATTCTAAAGGTATAGGAACCAGGGGAAGGATGGAACATCATGACCGATAACGAATTAGCATGTGAGCAATTATAGATATAGAACCAAGGTATTTAACTGCCATTTTTTTATTATACAAATTTAGTTTACTTGTTGTCTAAGGCTGGCCTTTGACCAGTGTTTAGAAGTATCTATGTGATTCCATGTTTACCTCCTCACTACTTCCATCACATGCTCTTGTCTCCGTTTTGATCTCAAGATCTGGTCAAAAACCTTTGAATTTTGCAAGTGCTTTACTTAGAACAGTCATACAAGTCTCATCTTTGAAATGGTGGTGCGTTCTTTATTAATTAAATCTATTTATTCAGTTCTAGTATAGATAAACTCTATTTGATGCACATAAATTTATCTTCGCAAAGTATTTTACTATTAGATTACTCTTTAATATTTTTCTCCTTAGGAACTTTGAGCTTCCTTGGAAGTTGGAAGGAACTAAGATTTCACTTGTACTTCCAGAGATTTTTTTAATGATGTTATCCATATAGGTTATAAGATGAAATAAAGTTGGTTAAGATGGTTTAGATGTGTAAAGCAAAGAGCTAGGAAGGCATTTGTGAGAAGATTTGAGGAGGTGCTTCATTGTAGGATCCAAGCAGGTGAGAGGAAGACCAAAAATAACATAGATAGGTTTGGTCAGAAAGGATTTGGATGCCCATAGTTTGACTGAATATATGGCATTTGATATATTAGGATAGAGAAACAGTTTTTATGTGGCTGACCCCAACTATTTGGCGTAAGGCAGATTAGAGACGCCAGATCATATTTAGAAAAAAAATGTTAGTAACGCTATTACTTGGATCCCAAAGGAGGGGACTTGAAGGGTGCATGAACATAGGCACAATTCTGGATCATGCTGTGTAACGACCCGGAACCAAGTCTGCCCCTCCAAGGCCAGACCCATCCCAGATCTTGGCAAGTGGGCCAATTACTTGATAAAATGCGGAGAATTTTAAAACTTTTTCCTAATGAGTGCAAGTGATAAGACAATTTATGCGGTGCATATCAAAAGTGTGTTCTATATATATATGAGATGTAATAAGACACATGAGCTTGGTTACAAAATGACGAGTGACTATATCACTCCTCTCAAATTGAAGGTGTACAATCCAAAAAGAAACTATACATGTAGAACAGGAATAAAACCCAAGACTTACAGAATTCCTCTCAATACCCAAAGGCTTTATCTTTGCCTCTATCCCCAGTCTGGTGCTTCACACCGGACGTCGATGGATCTGAAAAATAATATGAGAAGCAACTATGAGACGAATGTCTCAGTAAGCAACACATGCATGATTCGGTGAAACGCAGTTTATGCAAATATCTCTCGATAAAACCATGGCATGCGGGTATTTCTTAATAATACAAAATCCACTGCATCTTAGTGTCATACAATTTGTTCCTACATGTGCCTTGATGTACAGATAATCCATTTAATAGCAATCATGTAATCAATATTATCACTTATTATCTAGGATGTTTACATATATACTCATGGCCACATCTAACTCTATAGGTTTCCCATATAGGTTAGGCATCCAACCCGATTCCCCTTGGTATTGGGCATCCTAACGCCGATTCCCCTTAGCGTAGGGCATCCAGATGAAGCTTGGGCATCAGCCACCGATTCCCCTTGGTGCTGGAAGTCAATACAATCATCGGCCTCTAGCCGGAATCAATAGAATCAACAAAATCAACATATAGTGAGACAATAGTATCAAGAACAACAGGCCATGGCATACATATATATATATAAACATTCCCATTTAAGTTTATGGATCCATACCTTAAGGGTTCATTATGCTGATGTGTTCATTATCCAATTCATAACAAGTGTAACAATAAAGAACACAAATATAACATTCAAGTATCCAAGCTTGATTGGAGGATGCTAATTCTCTATCTCCAAGTTGGGAGGAATAAGGGTCCACTGCCCTAACTGAGATGAACTGCTCACAACACAACAAGACTTACTGGTCAGTTACTTGTATCAATACCTCTCAATGTTATTGGGGCCACTGCCCTCTTTTCAATTTCATAACCATGGGCCACTGCCCTTTTTGGTTTCATGGTGGTACAAGCCACGGGCCAAAGCCCTTACTGTGGTGTAAATGTAATACGGGCCACTGCCCTTCACTCTATGTGTAGGATACCAGGCCGAAGCCCATTTGGTCATAAGTAGTGTACTCACAGTGATGGTCATATGTAAAGGTTTGGTTTTCTAGCAATTCTACGTTTCATGACCCACTTGGCAATCTATGCCTCACTCCTAGCATGTGTAGAAATCTGCTACCCACAAAACCCCTCAACGAAATCCCTCCCATTTGCCCTATGACTCATTTTCACAACTCAACCCTAACATTCATCTAAACATGCAATCTTTGCCAAAATTTGAAAACAAGGGAGGGGTGGTGTTGCTTACCTCTTGCAAACACTAAAGCAAGCCTTCTTGCTTCCAAATCAACCCACGAACAGCACCCTTGGTTGCTCTTTAGTTGGTGCTCCACAAATCTTCTCCTACACATCAAGCTCATTGGTTAGGGTGTGCTAGAGACATTGGAGCGGGGTTTCACATGCTGGATCGCACAGCATTGTGTGTTCGTTTCTTGATCTTTCTATTTTTTTCACCATATTTGCATCATGCATTTTTTTTTTAAATGTCAACAAGGCACTTGGTTATTGATTGATTGAAGAGTAATTGGTCCAAACTATCAGTTTTGCTAGTAATCTTTCTTAAGATTTTTGGTTGATAACCAAGATTCTTGGGTATGTGAAACATATATGTTGATAGAAATATTTTTAAGCAGCCTTGTTTCTTTGAATACGAACAATGAGTACACTCTTGCATTGGCCTGAGCGTGTAAGTGAGCCTATCTTTCATAGATGGGGAGTCTTTTCCTATACATATATATATTTTCCCGATCCATTAATGCATTTCATTCATCTACTTGTGAAAAAAAAGTAATATTGCTGGTTATTTCATGTTTGATAACTGTTTTGCTTCCAGGAAAAGTTACTCTCAGATTCAGATCCTATAGATGCAAGAGCAGAGGCTGTAGTGCTTCTTAGGCAGTTGGATTTCCCGGTTGGTACTGCACACTTTTTTTTTTTCTGTCTTTTTATACTTTAAACATGTTATATAAGTAGTGCAACATGTAGATCTATGCTTGTTTATATTTAATGCTATAGATGGCTTCTTCTAATGGAACAAACTTAATGGATGGGATGTTATAGTCTTATAGATGGCTCCTTCTAGTGCTAGGTTGGCATAAATGTTGGAAACCTATTTGATAGGAACACACCCTTACTGGTCAAATGGCTATGGCGGTTCAGCAATGAGAGGCATAGCTTATGGCGTCAAGTTATTATTAATAAGTATGCTTCTGTTAATGATGGATGGAATGTTAACGGAAGAGGATGCTTGTCAGTTCATGGTCCTTGGAAAGGTATTATGGCTCACGCTTCGGCTTTTCACTCGCATGTCGGCTTTTGTGTAGGCTTAGGGACCTCTATTCTTTTCTGGCATGATTTGTGGTGGGGACATTCATTCTTGTCCACTCAGTTTCCCAGGATTTTTCGAGTTATTTGTTTCCCTGATGCCTTGGTCCGTGAAGTCCTTTCCTGGTCAGTAATCTATGTTGGAACCTTCCATTGAGGCAGGAGTTGCACCAATCTGAATTGAGTGAGTTAGCATTCTTTTTTGAAGCTATTTGTGATGTGTTTATTGATGCTAATTATCCTGATATTCTTATTTGGAGTCATGATTCTTGAGGTCTTTTCTCTTGCCGGTACCATTTTAATCTTTGTAGAGAGGACTCTAGTGTCCCTTTGGCTCTTTTCAATTGTCTTTCTCTTTGGAAACCTTTTGTTTCCCCCAAGATTAAGGCCTTTGTATGGACTGTTCTGCTCAATAAAATAAATACTGCAGACCACCTCCAAAACAAAAGGAACTGAATAGCCTTACCTCCTAGTATTCACTTTATGTGCATGTGCCATGGGGAGTCCGTTGATCATTCATTTTTACATTGTGGCTGTGCTAGTGTGATTCGGGGCTGGCTCTTGGGGGCAATTGGCAGGAAGTGGGCTATGCGAGGCATGGTAGTTAACTTGTTTAAGTAGTTGAGCTTCCCAGGTTTGTTTGTGTGTGTGTGTGTGGGATATTTGACGTTTTACGTCCACTTTAGTGACAATGATAGAGTCTGTCAAAGCATCAGTAGCATCTTGGGCTATGGTTTATCCTGAGTTCAGACATATAGCTAAGGCAGAGATTTGGAGTTGGGTTCTAGACTTATAGTGTGCTGTCCATCTCCTCAGGTGTTTTCTTCTTTCAGTCAGTGGCAGCCACCCTTAGAAGGGATTTTTAAGCTAAATATTGACAGGTGTTCACTTGAAAACACAGGGCCTTTTGGTGTGGGAGGGGTCTTTAGGGATCACAATGGATCTTTGATTCTTAATTTCATCAGGAGAGGGGGGATTCTTCTTATGCTGAGCTGATGGCTATGCTTTCAGGATTCTGTTTCATGCATAGTAGGGGTTTCAAGGAGGTTACTATTGAGGAGATTCTATCACCATCATACAATGGATGTGAATTTTGTACAAACAGGATGAGGACCTTGGAGGTTTCCGGCATTGATCAAGCCTGCACGATCTCTGGCACAAGGGTTGAACGTCTCTTTCAACCAAGTGCCAAGATCAGCCAATGATATTACTGATAAGCTAGATAAGCAAGGAGCTAGAAGGCAGGGCTTGGTATTTAGGGACTTACGATTTGCTTGACTGACCAATAGGTAATTTATGGAGGATGGAAAGAAGAGTTCTTGTTGTTTGAGAACTCTTGGTTATCCTTTGTATCGTTTTTTTAGCTACATCTTTTGTACGATCTTTTATCTCAATAAATTTTCATCAATTATAAAAAAAAATTAAAAAAATAGAACAAGTTTATTTTTACTTCTCTGCTTAAATGCTTCAGCTCAAGAAGGAATCTGCTACCGTCAGATAGTATATTTTCATGTCTTTCACAAACTTAATCGATGTTTTCTTTCTCCCTTTCCTCACCCTTTTAAGACACTACATAATTTTACATATTCTTATTAGCACTACCATTAGTCTTTTGCTCCTTCCATATTTTACTTTTTAATTTCCCAACATCCTACATTTGATAATCAAATGAAAATATTTCATTGGTACACATAATTTTGGTGAGATGTTTCCCAAGGGGTCCTACAAACAAGAAAAGAAAAGTACCCATCATTACACTAGAGATCATTTACAATGAGAGATTTCGAGTCGGACGTGAATTCATATCTCCGTTTGCAACCTTGAGATTAGGGTTACCAGGCCCATTCGACCAATAAAGCCTCATTTCTATACGCTCAGCAAATGACTTGTCTTTTCCTTTATATTTCGTCCTAATCTGCTTTTTCTACAAATTCCAACGTATGATGAAGGGAAAAGAGTTTCAACTAAATGTTTCCTTTTCTTCGAAAAGCTTATCAAGTCTTGTATCAGTCATTTAGTCCTGTAAGATCTACTGAACATTGTAACCATAGACTATAACAAGTCTTTTATTATTGTAAAAATTTCTTTCCTGTTTAATCTAAATGATCTAGTCACGTCACACTTTGGATTGTAATTTCAACCTTAAACACCCAGCTCTAGTTTTGCTAAAATAGCCTGCCCATGTTACCATTGGTTTCTTTTTCTGCGATGTGAGCATCACTGAGGTTTCATCCTACTTGGATTTTTTCTCACCACTAGAACAATTTGTGATATTATTTTATTTATTTAAATATGAGTAATTGAGATTCTACCATGCATGATATAGCAATTGAATGTGTTTTTACAGGTGGATAGCTTAAAGGAAAAGTTGCTTAAAAAATTAGAGCACTTCTGTGTGGATCTTCAGCTTGAATCTAGAGAAGTGGAACCTACTGTATTGGATTCTGACGAACCTTCCAAATTGGGAAAGCCTTCAGACACGTCTCCAGTGGTCTCTATAGAGGAAACTACAAAAAAGGTAGCAACTCTATTATCTTATTTTTCACCTGTACCATTCAAAGAAGTGAATTTAAAAAGAATTAGTCATGTGGTTTACTACATGTAAATACCTGTGATTGAATATTCATTGATGAATATGCATAATATAACCTCCTTAATCCTATGTCCCCAATATTTTCATTGTAGTTTATCTGTCAAAGATCTTGAGACTATTTTTATTTGATTTTACCATGATCCCAACTAAGTAGATATTGGCTAGTTCTTTGATTCAGTGTGTCCGTGTTATCATTGCCCAATGCAAACATGAGTTGAAAACTTATCACAATACACGTAAAACACAAAAACATTGTTAAGTAAAGATGGAGACTTCCAAGATGTTGTCAAGTTTTTGACTTCATAAAGCACATAATCTTTCTTTGGACAAAGAATTGCTTAATGCAAATCAGAATTTTGACCATTATTTTATAAGAATAAGGCATTTTGTTGTTATTATTGTTATTTCATAGGGAAAACACTTACATACACATTTCTGTGCCTTCCTCAAATTGTCATTGGTAATTGAAATACTTCCTTTAAGCAAATTTACCGATTTACTTGTAACTTAGTTTTGTAGTTTCTCATTTTATATTTTGGACAATCCTCTTTGTGACTGCCTAGGGTTTTTTTCCAACATATTTTCAATCATTTATGAGTATCTAATACAATTTTCTGCACTAAGGATTCTGTCAATGAGTTCGTGGAGGCTGTTCGTGCTTATAGAGTAATATTTCCTGATTCTGAAACGCAGCTAATTGAACTTTCACGAGATTTGTTTAGCAAGTATGGATGTATCTTTTTCTTTTTCTTTTTCTTTATTTAAAACATGTCCTCGTTATTTATTTCTCCTTAGATACATCTGGAGCCTGCTAGTAATCAACTGTTATTGTTGAAGGCACTTTGAAACCATTCAGGGGCATATAAATAAAAGGATTTCTTCAGAAGATCTATCGGGAATGCTTCGTAAGCACTTTTTAATAATGCATCTGCTGTTATGCCATCGCCTAAACCTTTACTGTGAAAGATATGTTCAAGTTTCTGTAGTAAATGTTTGTTTTTAATCCAGTTCTTTATTTTCATATGATTTTATGTTTTCATGCTTCCTACAAATAATTTCTTCCCTTGCATATGCTGGATGCAGAAACCTTTAGTCTCCCTGGAATTTGGTTGGCTTTTGACATATGCTATTTATGTTATACCAGCTTAAAGTTTTGGATCCTGGTGTTTAATTTATCTAATTGAGTTTGTTTTTTACCTCATAAGTCGTTGCAGAAGGCATATTATTTTGTCGTGAAATTTGCAGAAATAGGACTCACTTTCTTCGTTGAGTGACTTGGAGGACAGAATGAGTACATGGCACTAGATAACACAAATATCCTTGAAACCTAAGTTCACAATGCCCATACATGCTTGTGCTTTCAAACTTTTAATATCCCTGCCAGTAATTATAGTGCTAAGCCAAAAGAAAAAGGAAAAGAAAAGGGAAAAAACAAAGAGGAAAAAAATGATAATAAAAGAAAAGAAAAGACAGAAGGATGTGGAAAATGAGAGAGATGGTTGGGCTTGCTAAGAGCTATCAAGCTTGCATGGTTATCCTACTTTTATTTGAATGTAACAAAGAAGTTTTTCATTATCTCAAAGCTGCTAAGTACTGTAAAGTGATAGATAAAATCAAGAAACAGATTGGTATTACCCCTTTAGCTTCTCCAGCAAATATTGCAACCTAATAATTACTTAGCTAGAGAATAAGGAGAAATGAGCTCTTCATGCAGAAGGCATGTCTATGATTTTGTTAAAAGTGCCATGATTTTGCTGTGCTGGAAGCAAAGTCATTTGTGCAACTATGCAACTACAACTTAACACAAATACAATTCATCATCTTTCATAATCTTCTCATGTTTTAAGTTTCACCCTATTACCATCACTCATGAACCCAAGGTACCCGACCTGAAGTTTAAAGAAGTTGATCAACTATGACGCCAAACCCTTTTAGTGACATACCAGCAAAGTTTTCATCATCAGAGATACTACATTAATGTGACGTCTCTGAGATCCAGCTTGGATGAGATTTGTTCAAATGAGATCTGTCAAATTTTTCAAAACACGTTAGGAGGGTAGGACTTAAAAGTGTGCCAATTGCTGAATATTTCAAGTAGATGACATTCTACTAACCATAAATAACCTCCTTCTCAAATAGATAACCTTTTGATTGTAAATGTTCAAGTGGCAAATGGAGTGGAGAAATTCCCATTTGAGAGTGATGTCCTTTCTAGCGTGTACCTATAACGATATGTAAAGGCATTCATGGTTTTAAATTTCCCCAAAAACTAGTGAAGTTTTCCTTGAAATTTTCTTTCTCAAATGGTAATCTACAGATTCTCTATCTGATTATGATGTATTTTCTAGAGGGATTTACCATATCCCAGTCAACTTAGTTGTCCATGGAAAAAAATGAGTTTTAAACATACCTTGAAAATTGGAAGTTTTCACATTCTAGTTTACTGAGCGCTTATTTATCAGAGAATCATTTACTAAATTGATATCCCTTTGTGGATTATTGCAGGAGTTATTTGGAAAGATGTGATCCTGGTACATGAAGTGTTGCCTGAGGCTAATATTGCTGATTTTTCTGTTGAGGTCTTCCTTCTCATTTTTCTGATTTATAACTTATGATTACAGAGGATAATCTATCTCTCTCGTGTATTTTTCATAAAAGGATGAAGTTTGGTCCTACTTCACTAACGAGCCTCATATGGTTCCAGGCTGCTCATGTTGCTGTCCGAAAGTATGTTGGCAGTACATTTTCTCATCTCCTACATGATGTATCAGGTGATTCTTCCATTAATAGTTTCTCTCTGTAATATGTTAATATTAATGAATAATGTTAGCCTCCAAAAAATAGCACAGACTTCTCATATCCAGTGTTGACAAGAACCCTAGGCAAGACTCGGCATTGGACTTGGCTGACTGCCTAGGCATTTACCATAGAACATGGGCACTTACCTAGTGAACTTCGGGAGCTTTTTTAGATATGGAAATTATTGTGTGAAATTAATAGTGTATGTTGATTAATTTCGATCATGTGTGCTATCATGTAATAGCAATATACTATAAAGTCTCACCAGTGAGTCCATTTTGTGATTTTGGAATGAATAACATTTAATGGATTGAAGATATTTGTTTAAATAAAGCCTACAGAGAGTAGGTTTTCATGCTACCACCTTCTTTGTCAGCCATGTTGACTTTAAATTCTCAAAGAAGCTACACTTTTTTATACATTTTTTTGTTTAATTTGTCAGAGGCCCTGACAAGAGTCCAAACCAGGCCAAAGGGTGGAACAGAGGAAGAATATTCCTTACAGGTTGCCTTGGAGGCCAGCAAAAAAGCAGTGATTCAAGGAAGTATGGATGTCTTGCTGGTAAATATCATGCATACAATTGTGCAATTCTTGTATGCGAAATTGATGTTTTTGACATCATTCACAGCTCTATCTTCTGTACCAATATGAGATCTATTAAAAATAACTTGCAGTTCAATTTTCAACTTTATTTATATAATTATATCTACCATAATCCAGAAATTTTCTTCTCCATAGTGCTTGGCCATTGTCATTATTCTTGAGGCTTTCCTTGGTAACTTTTTCTATGTTGTCATTGAATACATATATGTGTCCACAGTATCACGTATTTTGTTGCATGCCATTGGTAATTTTGCGTTGATCTTGCTTTTCAATATGTTGGTGTCTCTGTTCTTTCCAGGACTTTCGCCATCTTCTTGATGATAATCTAGTCCTTTTAGTGAAACTTAGAGACTTCATCATTGATTGGGTTCAAGAAGGATTCCAAGACTTCTTCAGGACACTCGATGGTCACTTCCAATTTCTTTCAGGAAGAAGTAACTCAACTGGTCAAGATCAGTGTTTGCTTGATGCAACACCTGGGGAGAAAGGGGTTGCTGGACTTGTTCTTGTGCTGGCGCAACTCTCTGTTTTCATAGAACAAAGTGCCATTCCAAGAATAACAGAGGCAAGAAGCTCCCTGCTAGTTTTATTCTACTTTCATAAAAACAACTTTTTAATCCCTTTCTGAAGGAAAATCTTTTCTACTGTCATCACAGGTTTCTTATTGACAGTTTTAATTTCAATATGTCAGGAAATAGCTGCTTCATTCTCTGGTGGTGGTGTTCGAGGATATGAATATGGGCCTCCATTTGTCCCTGGAGAAATTTGTCGCACGTTTCGGTCAGCTGGTGAAAAGTTTCTTCATCTTGTATGACTGATGACTTCTATAGATTCTTTATGTGACTTAATACTTGAAGGTGTATTGCTTCAGTGTGGTTATTTTTCTTGAGATAACAATTTTAGACTTGATGAATGCCATCATATTCTAAGATTTTTTTTATTGACTCTAAGTTTTTCTGAAGGATGTACTGCTGTTGTGATCCAAGTTTGTTCTGAAGTTATTTTAAGATGCCTCTAATTTAAGTATCTGTAACCCATTCTACATCTATCCAAAAAATTCCTGGACCTGTTTGAGAGTTGAGATTTGCAGCTTTTTTAGGAAATGGATTTAACACTAACTGAAAGGGGAAAAACGACAAAATGAAATATCGTTCATTGTACCCTACAAATCTGCTTCTTGGGATAATTAGAAATCATATTTTTCTCATAGTTACGTGGGTAATTTAGTAAAATTGATGTAAGATTTCAATACTTTAGAGAATTCATTATGAACCTTGACATAACATGATTTGCTGTTTCAAGTGAAAATCATAATTACCAACACAGAATCGGTATAACTTATACTTGGACAATTTGGTTTCTCATCTCATTGGCTTTTCTGTTGTAGAGTTTTCAATTTTCTATATATTTGGTTGTTTTACTTGGCAATTCTCTTTATTTATTTGTTTATTTCCTCTATTTAGCCACTTATTAAATTGAGAAAAAACTTAGTTTCTAGGCTCTGCTTGCTAGAATTCTTCACTTGAATTTTGAGAACGTTAAAAATGTAGATGCGAGTGTTTCCACAAGGACCAGAAATGACCTGTGATGCCATGCATTATATTCTTTGTCTAGGTGATAAAACAATAGCAAATCAATTTGTCTTAATCATCCTGATGAAGAAGTAAGCATCTACTTGGTAGAATTGGTATGGTAGTAAAACATGCCTCCTGTTTTTCATCAAATTATTATTCCAACCAAGGTTACATAAAGTCATAGACAGTGACTTATTATTGTTAAGCATATTACTTGAATTGAGAATATCATTGGCTAGTGAGTTGATTGAATTGGTGGAGTAGAAATGTTGGAACAAAATTCTGATACCAAATAGTGTGCTGATGGTTAGCCATTTTTGTTTGATTTCTCTGGAAAGAAGCTGTCCTGGTATGAATTGACAGAAGGCTAAAATTACCTGCAATCATTTAGCAATTTGAAGTATTAAATGGCTTTCCCTTTCTATCTCTCTCTCGCTCTCTTGGGCAGTGGTGCAATAGATTTTGATTTCTTTGTACTATGCCATTTGAAACCATTTTAATAGCAACAGATTCTTTAAATTTTTTTTCTTTTCTTGCCTTTTGAGTGAATTTTTGCCTTCAATGTTTTTTTGATTTTCCTTTGGAACTTATTACTTCTGAAAACCTGACTTCAGTGAAACTATATTTTCAGTATATAAATATAAAAACTCAGAAAATATCGAATCTTCTGAGAAAGAGGTTTACAACACCAAATTGGATCAAGGTGAGTGCTGTGTTTACATTGTCTTATTCAATTTTAAAAGAATACTTGGCATAGGCCTGCTGGGCAGTCTTATCTTATAGATTCATGTTTTGACAGCACAAGGAACCCAGGGAGGTTCATATGTTTGTTGATTTATTTCTCCAAGAGGTCAGTACATTGCTTTTCCTTTTGTGATATTCTTAACCTCTTAAGTGATATGAAATATTTCTGGTAATCTCATCTCTCTTAACTTTGTTGAATTTCTTCCCCATATTTTAGTCATTACTTCATCATGTACACTTGTGACAACATTGACGTACACATGCTTTATAACCAGTTCTATAGGTGATTTATGTAAAACTGACATTTAGCTATTGCTTGTATACCTGTTATAGTTGGAAGCCATAGGAAATGAAGTAAAGGAGATTTTACCTCGAGGGCTTACCCGAAAGCACCATAGATCTGATAGTAATGGAAGCACCACCTCCTCTCGCAGCAATCCTCTACGTGAAGATAAAATGATCAGGTCAAATACCCAAAGGGCTAGGAGCCAGCTTCTGGAAACCCACCTCGCAAAGCTGTTTAAGCAAAAAATGGAAATTTTTACCAAAGTTGACTATACACTGGTATGATTTCTTGTGATGCTGTAGACAATAACTGAATTTAGAGCATAACACTGTGTTTGCTTGTAAATTGTCAGGAGTCGGTCCTGTCAACAATAGTGAAACTTTGCCTAAAGAGCTTGCAAGAATTTGTCCGGCTTCAGACCTTCAATAGGAGTGGGTTTCAGCAAATTCAGTTGGATATTCAATTCCTAAGGACTCCTTTGAAGGAAATTGTTGAAGACGAAGCTTCTATTGACTTCCTGCTAGATGAGGTAAAAGAGGGAAGAATAAAATGATTGTAGCTTGCATTCACAACACTAATCTGAAAATTCTTGTGTTGGTTGCCTGGAAAGGGAAAACAGCTCACCCATGGTTCACCCTGTTACATGTCATTCTGCAGCGTGTCAAAACCACCATTAGAAAAAGCCCCATCTAGGAGATCTCTTGATTCTAGGTCCAAAAGTTTATCTCATCAAATTATTCCTTATACCCTGGTGTACTTAAAATAGAACCACAGAAATTTCCAGAATAATGTTGGTAGCTTGATGGTTAAGGTTGTCAAATCTAGTTAATTCTTGGTCCGTAAATGCCTAATTAAAGTGCATCAAAGACTTCCTCAAACCTTTCTTTCCAATTTTCATTCTTTCCCACAAAAATGTTATACCACCAATTGGAAATTTATGAGAATCAATTGCTTTCCAATCATCCTTCCTTCTATTTGCATCATGGAGTCCAACTCAGTTAATATCTTCAATATTGCTCTCCGTCTCTTCGACATGGACTGAACAAACACTGGTTCTTGTGTTGGGCAGGTAATTGTTGCTGCATCAGAGCGTTGTCTTGACACAATTCCCCTTGAGCCAGCCATCTTGGACAAGCTCATACAAGCAAAGTTGTCTAAGAGTAGGGAACAGAATCAAAGTTCATGATATATGGATTTCCACTTATTATTCACAGTTCTTCGACATAGCTGCAAGAGAAACACAGTCTCTCTCTATCTTTGCCATCGTCGGATGCTATCTTCTGACAAGCCAAAATGCAGTGGGTGGTCTCTCTTGCTATTACCTGTCAAACGTTCCAATGAGTTATGGACATCCTTTTTACCTCTTTTATCCTTACATTCTTGAGCATTGAATTTACGAGGCCATGCGAAATGATGCAGCCAGCCTAGCAATCTCCATCGAGGACCATAGGGTGTCTTGGAAGATCCTTCTCCAATCAAGTGCTCGATCATGTCTGCAATCTTCTGGGTTTCTTTACATAATGGTATGATTTTGAATTTGTAAGGAATGAAAAAAGTGAAGAACCTTCTCAGAGCTTAAAAACCTGTCTGATATGGCCGGGTAAGATGCATTAATTGTCTTAGCTCTGCTCAACTTGAATTTGAGCCTGAAAAGAATTAATTATTACGGTTTTGAAATTTGATTTTGATAACTAAGCCTTTTTAGTCGCTGCCTAATTTTGTTTTGGATTATTTTGTTATTAAGACAAACACCTTCTACAAATTTTCTTAAGAATTTACTGTTCACTGCTTTTCCTAGATGTGCTGAATATCGGATTATTAGCAATTACTGTCTCTGGAAATAGTTATTATTGAAAATTAAGAGAAAAAGAAAAGAACTGTTTAAATCCATTGACGTGGTAAGAAGCTCGGCACCACGAGGTTGGGGCAGTGTTGGATTGGGTTGAAAATATGAATGATTTTGAATGAAATATTAAGATTAATAATGTATTAATTTGTAAGATATGTATTTTATATATGTGATAAATGAAAAATAATTTCATTGGCTTAAGGTTGGGTTCGTGTTGAGCTAAACTTTAATCAGGGCCTAACCCAATCTATGCCATAACAAACCTTAACCATTAGGGATGGGACAGGGTGGATTATACACAAGGCCATCACCCACCCACCTTATTGCCATCCCTAGTCTTAGATAATCCTTTATATAAAATGCCTTTTAGGGTTGGCATTAGGGTGGGTGTGGATCAAGTATGGCAAACCTTAACCTGTCCCTATAAAAATTCAGCTCATATTAAACCCACTCTTAACCCAATCAAAGTGGTAAAAAAGGCGGCTACGAGTTAACTTAGTTATACTATATAATGCAAAAAATATGAACTTTTTTTTTTATCACGTCGGAACCTATCTAAGCAGGGCCACTCTTGGACCCACCCTCGAGAAGTAAGACCCTAAATACATGAATCCACCTGTAAGGCCCATATATCATTTAAGTTAGAGAATAGAGAGCAGTGAGCACCAGCATGAGGTATTAAACCTAAGATGTTTGAGTTTATAGTTCATCCAAGGTTCTCCCCTTACAAAAATATAAATTTTGTAAATAGAACATATAGATTAATAACATATTTATTCATGAAATATGCAATTTTTTATATATAATATATATGAAATATAGTATTTTAACACCTTAAGGTCGGGTCAGGCCACTATCCGATTTATGCTATGTTAACCCCTAGCAATTACGGGCGGTGGAAGGCGGGTTGACCATTTAACCCGCCGCGTTGCCATCCCTAACGCCTCCCCCGTATCTTTCCCGCCAAAATGCATCTTGCCCGTCCGCATTTCCCTCCAAAACCATTCCTCTTCTTTCTTCTTTCTGGTTTCTTGAAACACTCTTAGTTCTCTGCAATTCTCTCTCTTACCCGTCTCTCTCCGTTCCTCACTCTTGACGAAGCCAGAGACAAGCATGATGGATCTCGATTTCAATGCTGATAAAGGTAATCTATTGACCCCCTCCCTCTCTCTCAAAGACACACACTCCCCCACACCCACAAATACTCTCTTTCTGAAGGGTTCGATGTTTTACAGTCCTGGCGAAGGAATTCCTCTCAAACTTTGCGGATGCGAATGGGGAAGCCAAGTACCTCAACATTCTCGTAAGTCACTCTCTGTCATCCCATCTTCTCACAAGCTTTACTTGCATATATCAAAACAGAAATTTCGTTTTATTTTTTTGACATTCTCTCCATTTCTGCTATGCATTTTCAGCAAGAAGTCTCCAATCGTAAGATACGAGCAGTACAGATTGATCTTGAGGACCTTTTCAATGTAAATAAACGATCTCATACGCTACTCGATTTTATAGTTTTGATCTTTCTTATAACCCTAATCCCTATGTTCTCTTTTGTTCGTCTTATCAGTATAAGGATTTGGATGAAGAATTTCTCAGACGCGTTACAGAAAATACCCGTCGTTATATCGCTGTCTTCGCTGATGCCATTGATGAGCTCCTGCCAGAGCCCACTGAAGCCTTACCTGATGATGACCTCGATATTCTAATGACCCAAAGGTCGGAGGAAGGAACAGAGAACACGGACGGTTCAGATCCATTTCAGAGAATGCCTTCTGAGATTAAGCGTTTTTAGTAAGTTCTAAGACAGCCCAGCTCACTGCAGCCTTAACTCCCATTCCTCCCGTGGGATTTCTACACCTTGGATGAAATAACTGCTTTCAATTATATTTATATTAAAAAAAATTCAGTCACAAGTAGAAATATTGTTGTGTCCTTGAGACTTTCTTTCAACTACCATAATCTCGAACCAACACCCTCCCCCTCTGCTTGTCTCAGATAATGCATTATTGATTTTGCTGTTTAAATGCCGATATTTGCTGTATAAGAGCATAAGGTAGTTATATTGAACATCCCTATTTAGATGAACACATTACTTAGTTACTGGTTTGTTTATTCAAATGGTGAACACTGGAGATAGAAGAATCGTGACACAATTTCATAGAAATACCAAAGACCAATTATACAATCGTGCTTTGATTGTTTCTTATATTCAGAAATTATTCCTTTGCCTAACATGTGTTGTTGTGAAATGCAGTGAGGTCTACATAAAAGCATCTTCAAAGGAACGCCCATTTACTATTAGGGAGGTTAAGGCTTCATATATTGGCCACCTTGTGAGGATATCTGGCATTGTAACCCGTTGTTCAGATGTTAAACCATTGATGCAGGTGGCTATTTATACATGCGAAGAGTGTGGCTTTGAAATTTACCAGGTGAATCTGAGCCCTCTTATTTAGATTTTTAACCGAGTCTATAAATTATTTTGTCCTTTGTTTTTAGTGCTTTGCAGTTACTGAAGATTTCTTGAGCTATGTTTAACTGTTAAGTGGAAAACAATAGGAAGGAATGTAAAATAGCATTTCCTTTCCTTTCCAATTATTTCCCCTTCATTTTAAGAAGAAAAATTTTCAGTGCTTTCAATGGAAAACAGGGTTTTTTTTGAAAAGTAATTTTCAATGGAATGTGAAAATAACACACAAATTTTAGCTGAAAGTTCATTTCCTTTGCCTTTCCTATATAGAATCTGACAAACCAAGCGTGGTCCGAGTGGTTCCCCCCCCCCCCCCCCCCCCTTTTTTTTTTCTTTTCTTCCTTTTTCTTACCAAAGCAGTATTTTTCTTAACATGTTTGCATGTCAATTGATTTTTTTTTCTCTGTTTTAATTATTCTGTGTTCCGTTTATACGACAATTAGGAAGTAACAGCTCGAGTCTTTATGCCACTATTTGAGTGCCCATCCAATCGCTGTAAAGTAAACAAAGCAAAAGGCAACCTTATCCTTCAGCTCAGAGCTTCGAAATTTTTGAGATTTCAAGAGGTATTCTGGATATTTGACCATTCCTAAAACTCAGATTATCCATGTTTTTCAAATGTAAAATAGGCTCATTCAAGTTTTATATTGCTCTTAACATATTTTCTGTGGTTGTACATTTCAGGCAAAGATCCAAGAATTAGCAGAGCATGTTCCAAAAGGCCACATCCCACGGACAATGACTGTTCATCTTAGAGGAGAACTCACAAGGAAGGTTGGTTGAATCATAACTGCGGACTTTATTTCATGGAAAGAGTTATCTTGAAACTACTGTGAAAGGCAATAAGAGTTCTTGGAAAGCCATTCTATTTTCCTTTAATAAATGAAGGGTATGCAAGTATCATAAGTGTTTCTATTTACTGACTTAAATAAGAACCAATATCAGTTCTCTCATAATTATGTGAAGCTAACTTACCATTCAGGTTGATGGAGTGACTATAATAAAGCTGGTTATTTGCAACCATTCAGTTACATACAAGTGTAAGCTGCAACCAATTTTGATGTCAGGATTTTAACCCAAGTCTCAGTGTGAATGCAGACACTTACTAGTTCAATGATCTAGCAGCTTCATACACATTGCATTGATCTGGCTGACATTGGGGACAATGGATTATTGTAAACTCAATTAAGTGCAAAAATAGAAGTCATCTTTTACTCTTTCCACTTCTGGGACAGTAGTTTTTAATTTGCTCACTTCTAACTTGATTTGTTATATTCCATTTGAGACTTGTATAGATACGGAGCACCTAAAAGACATCATAATATTTACTTTTCACCCATTATTTTTGTTTTTTTATGGATGTGATCAGTTAGCTCCAGGAGATGTTGTTGAGCTATCGGGTATTTTTCTTCCTATTCCTTACACTGGATTTAGAGCGATGAGGGCAGGCTTGGTTGCAGATACGTACTTGGAGGCTATGTCAGTCACCCATTTCAAAACGAAATATGAGGAGTAAGTTATCTGCATTCAATTACTAAAGCTACTTGTAAAAAAGTGACAAATATGCCACAGGTCCTCTTCTATCTCCAAATGTGGTCACTTGACTCACTTCCCTTGTTTTCTTGATCGTATTATCAGAATTTAGGGACTCTATTTGCATTCTAAAATTTATTATCTTAGCATAGAGGTCACTATTGCAAGAATAGCCCTTACCTGCATTGAAAGGGTAAAAACTTGCATATTGGAGGTTACTTTCAGCCAACATGAAAGAAAGAAGAGGTACAAAATTAACTGAAGCTTTTACATTGAATGATATTAACCTAATAAAATTTAACAAAGGCGATGGAATAGTGGAAGAAAAATTTAGCAAGTCTGATGAAATAGTGGAAGAAAAATGTAGGTAGTCTAGTTCCCATCCAAGCTTTGTTTTTCTGTTACAGCTATCTGTAATTTCTATTTGATTTCTGTGGTAACGTTAAGAAATAGCCCATGTTCCTTTGAGATTTTGTTGGAGATTGAGTGGTGGATTTCTCTTCTTCTCTTTTTTTTCTTTTCAATCCTCAACTTAGGGTTAGTTGGATGTGGAATTTTGGACCAAAAAAATAAATTTGTTGTAATATGATATATTAAGATTCTTTTGTCACGTCTTAAATGAACATTAATTTTAAAATGGAACATGGAAATAAACTCATTTATGACATTTCTATGGAAAAACTTCTAGTTTAAGAGAAAACACCATCCAAGAATCTAAGCAACATAAGAAACTTTGGAAGCCTGTATGTTGTTTTGTGACAAAGCATTTTGCAGAGCTTTAACATTAATTTACCAATGTGGGCAGACTAATCTAAATCAGGACAGCATGTGTCTTGTTTTGGTTATTTATTTATTTATTTTTTTTCAATGGCTGTTATGCCATCAGTCAGTGTAGTTCTCTGCTATTTATATAACAGGTTGTTTCTTAAAAGCAAATCATCCTTTGAATATCCTATTTAAGTAGAAAATTGGAGGAAATCAAAATTGACACAGCCCATCGATTGCTACTGCAGCTATGAACTGAGAGGAGATGAAGAGGAGCAAATCTTGCGTTTAGCTGAGGATGGTGATATTTACAATAAATTGGCACGGTCACTAGCTCCCGAAATTTTTGGACATGAAGATGTTAAAAAGGCTCTGCTTCTTCTCCTTGTAGGTGCACCTCATCGGAAATTGAAAGATGGGATGAAGGTAACCAACTGCAGTGAATGGATGGATATTTCATTACACAATATCTTTGTTAGAAAACACAAGACATATAGGAATGCTCACCATGCAAATGGTTAGGATGTGAAGTTGTGAACACATGTTGGCACAACATCTTAGTATTCACGTCTCAAGGGTGGACACCTATGAATATTTCTATGTTTGTTTGCTAAAAAAGTCTTTAGTTAGCTTTCCAAAATATTCAGAATTATTGTATGGCATGGATTATATTGTGTAACCTATTAATAACATTGTTATATATGCTTTTCAAGTTTTTTTTTGGCTTTACGGAAGGACTTGATAGATTGTGTCCAACATATTTGTGACTCAACTTCGTTTTATGACTAAATTTGATTTTGACTGCATGGATTCATGTTTTATAAGTGAATTTGCCACCACATTTTTTAATAGGTAAAAGAATGATTTATTATATTATCTCACAGGAATAGAAAGGGGCAAAGTTCCTAAGGCTGTGTCTGGAACCCTGGATTTTGGGAAAAAAGGAAGAAGGAAAATGCTAGAGAAATCACTTTCTCTTGTTTGGGTGGAACTAGAGATAAGGATTTCAGGTGAAAATTTGTTTAAAAAAAACTTCTCTTCTAGGATCATAACCTTTCTATTCCAAAAGGTCAAAATTTTGAAAGAAAATGAGAAACATACAATATAACTTCATTTGAAACTCTGACTTAACTCGCTATCTGTCTTAGCTTGTGTTGACAAACCAACCTTGCTGGAACTTATGAGATCTTATTAAAAAATTGTAAGAAAACATCAAAATCTGCCTTTTCTTTTCTCTACATGTCATCTTACCCAATTGCTGGAAAGGATATATAAATCATGCATCTTCTTTTCTTTTCTTTTGCTATTTTATTTTGTTTTATTTCTTCCCAAATCCTAGGTCCAAACATAGCCCATGTGCACAAAAAAGTTACAGCGGGCCAACTGCTCAAATAAAGGCCGGCAAAAATCCTCATATAACCACTTTAAAATCTCCATAATATCCGTCCTGACTAAAAGAGGAGAATGGATGTACTTGAATCAGGATTGTGAGCACATAAAATCAGAGGAATGCCACAATTTACTACTACAAATATTGTGAAAATTTTTAGATCTACAATGGGAAGAGGCATCTTGTTTTGACTGTCTGAATGAGTTATGTTTTATTTATTATTTGTGAATTGGGTAACAAACAAGCTCTGCTGTAATGCTTTGCGTTGTTGAATCTTCTTTGTGCATTGCAGTCTCAAACCAGGACGAAAAAGAAGGGTAATATCAGGCTAGTTTCGGCTGTTTTGATATATTTTTTAAATCATACCCTTTGAACTGTTGATTGTTTTTTATTGGTTCGAATGGCATAATAAAATTCTAGTTTCTGGGTTTCCATTGCCCAGCTGGTTGGAATAAGCCCCTGTTGCAGTTACATATAACAAATTTCGCAGATCACTTAACAATCTCTTCTTACCTTATTTCCATACCTTCTCAAATTAGAGTCTGTGGCATGGATTCATTGATCCTATTTATGCTGAATATTATCTGCAGTAGAAGATTCTATAATGGTAATGCTAACATATCTCTTTGAAAATATAGATTAGAGGAGATATACATATTTGTTTGATGGGAGATCCTGGGGTTGCAAAAAGTCAGCTTCTCAAGCACATAATCAATGTAGCACCAAGGGGAGTGTACACCACAGGTAGAGGAAGCAGTGGGGTTGGTCTAACTGCTGCTGTACAGAAGGACCCAGTAACAAATGAAATGGTCCTCGAAGGTGGAGCATTGGTGAGATTTAAACTACTTTAAGTCTGCATCTTTTTGTTGTTCTATTTAGATATTTATCCATACATTGCGTAGTTGTGTATGACCATTTGTATATTTTGTCTGCAACAGCAGATCTCTATGCTGCTAAGTGAAACAACTCTTAGGATTTATGTGGATCATATTCATGCAACTGGCATGTTTATTAGTCAAAATCTTCCAAATGTTATGTCACATGATGTGTCAAATGATTTCATGATTTTAATGAAATGGTATTAGATTCTAATCAGAAAATGGAATGCTACACATAATTTATTGTACTTATTGCATTCACCGGAAGCATGCTTGAATATGCCAAGGATTCCATAGAAGGATATACTAGAAGTCCTTTGCTTGGTTTTGAAGGATTTCCTGGGATCAACAGCAAAGGTTTGCTGTGTTGTAGGTGCTTGCAGATATGGGCATATGTGCTATTGATGAGTTTGACAAGATGGAAGAATCAGATCGTACATCAATACATGAGGTGATGGAGCAGCAAACTGTCAGCATTGCCAAAGCTGGGATCACAACTTCTTTGAATGCTAGAACAGCTGTTCTTGCTGCTGCAAATCCTGCCTGGTAGAAATCTACTTAAATGCTTTAAGTTATTGAAGTAATTTTACTCGTAAAACAATTTCCCTATTGTTGCTTGAATATATCTGGGATGGTGGGACTAATTCTGTTATACTTCCTTAAGTGGACTAGAGTAATTGTTAAGTGTGAAGACTATAATCTACTCCATCTTTTTCATGAAAACTTGCAATTGTATCATTGGACAATGCATATTGCTGGACTTCATATTAACTGGCACTCTTTTTGGTGTCCAATCTAATTTTAGAAATACTAATTAGTTTACTAAGGAACAACTTGTATAATTTCCGCAATATTATAACTACTCTGCAAAATGAAAGTCTATATAAAACCAGACATGTTAATTGTGAAGGTTTCCTTTTTGTGCTGTCAGGGGAAGATATGATCTAAGGAGAACTCCATCTGAAAATATCAATCTCCCTCCAGCCCTTCTATCACGCTTTGATCTTATGTGGCTGATCCTTGATAGAGCGGACATGGATAGCGACCTTGAACTTGCTAGGCATGTTGTTTATGTCCACCAGAATAAAGAGTCCCCTGCTCTTGGGTTCACTCCACTTGAACCGTCCATTCTTCGGTAATTCCAACAAGTCATATACCTCTGAAGTATTTCTAAACAGTGATGATATTATAGTGAAAGTGCAGCTAGTAATTTACCTTGAAATATTTCTAGACAGCAATGATTTGCCATTCCAAGAATAAATATTTTTTGATAATTGAAGGCCTTGAGCTCCATGCACTTGTTTTTATTCAATATTCTTGAATGTTTTGGATAAGACTGGATTTTTTTAAAACAGAACCACCATATGGATCACTCACGTGAATGATCAAAATACATATCACTGAATATAGGGTCTTTGATAGATTGGGATCTTGGAACAAAATTTGTATCACCCATCTCAACTTGATAAGATGAGGCATCTCATTAATGATGATGTTGACAGTGTACATGAACATAATGTCTGTATATCTTGAATCTGGCTTTCATGACCATGTGCTGGAACCAGCAGTGATAATAGAGCACAAAAATAATTGTTTTGTTATATTCAGAGGAAGAAAATAAATCATCCCTGCACCTATCCATTAAAGTTCCTTGTGTCAAATTAAAAATGATTCTTGCTATGATTAGAAGGTTTCCTTGTGTTTGTTGGAAGGGATTTCGGTCACTAGTTTGTAATAGTACCTTTCATGACTCCTTTGGGAACCTGGCACTCAAAATTCACAGCAGGAGTTAATGGCTAATTTATGTTTTCTAATGTTTCATACAAATAAAAAGTAAACTTTGATGTCAGAAATTTCTTGTCACTTTTTTTTTCTTCCATAATATAGATGCAAAATGATCAAGTTTTGGAACTTCGTCTGATATCTCGAAGTCTAGAACTTGATAGGGTAAAAGGAGATGTTCTAACACCCAAAGATTTGTTAAATAAAGTGCCTCACCTCATGTCTTTTCTTTTGATAACATTCATACTCCTGCTTTCTTTGACTTAAAAAATTTTATATTATACAAATTTTTGAAAGGTTTAATTACCTTATATTTGTTTCTAGATATTCTGATCCTCTTACACTTTGTTTGGATTAATTCAGATTGATGATAGCGTCTGCAGTGTTGTGGCTCAACCCTAAGAGTTGTGTGGATTGATTTTAGAGTGTTATTTTGGGATTTTTGTTCTTTTTGATAAATAGAGTACAATTTTGTTTTTATGACATGGAATGCTAACATAGTTACTCTATTTTCTGCTTTTCGTTGCCAGTGCATATATCTCAGCTGCAAGAAAAATGTCTCCCCATGTCCCAAAGGAATTGGAGGAGTATATTGCTAGTGCATACTCCAGTTTCCGGCAAGAAGAAGCTAAATCAAATACCCCCCCTTCGTATACGACTGTGAGAACCCTACTAAGCATTCTGCGGATATCTGCAGTAAGTGTTGGTTTTGTTTCTCTTTATTCCCATAACGTCAAACATTATTCTACTCATTGCCATATCTATATACAAACAATAATTAGCTATCCGTGCTAAAAGTTGATCTGATTTTCTTGAAGGCATTGGCTAGGCTGCGGTTTTCAGAAACTGTAGCCCAGAGCGATGTGGATGAAGCATTGAGGTTAATGCAGATGTCAAAGTTCTCCCTGTACTCAGATGATCGTCGGAGGTCAGGTCTGGATGCCATATCCGACATCTACTCAATTCTGCGAGATGAAGCGGCCAGGACTAACAGGATGGATGTGGGTTATGCCCATGCACTTAACTGGATATCCAGAAAGGTTAGTGCTCTGAAGCCACTGACCTTCAAATTGCCCTTCAACCAAATGGATCAGATTGGAAATTGGTCAGATAGGCTCATGTTAGTGGTAGCTTAGCCTAACATCACTAATTCACATGGCCATACTATCAGAAAGGTATTAACACGAAGTTTGTGGTAGAAGATAAGTTTCTGTCAGTGCTGTGCACATGGCACATCAAGCAGATCAATAATCTGTCAAACTGAAATCTCGAGGGAGACCTCCACTCTCTTTTCTAATCTTCCAAAAAGTTGTGAGCTTCAGCTAGAACCTATCAAATCTTTAAGCCTGCCAGTTGTGCATATCTCCACATTTGTGGTAGGGAGGGATGCTTCCATCTCCCCCATAATGAGACTGTCAGAGGTAGTTTTCCAGTTAACACTTCCTTATCCAAGGAAAAAGGGTTTATGGAGTATATCAATCTGCAATTCATTTTTCATTAATGGGATTCTGCAGCATGCATCCCATTAAACCTTTATTATCAAAGTCATTTCTTCGGTTAGAAAGGCTTTTCAAATCCTTCCTCACCAGCTTTATAAAGGCTCTTCAAATTCTTCCCAGCAACCCAATCAATGTCTTTTTAGGCATTCCACCATAGACAGGCTTTTTTTTCCATTGAAAACAAGTTTTCTGTTTATCTCTCCCATTAAAAGAAAAAATCCTTCTATTTTCATTCTGTAGTTTCTTAATTTTTGAGATGTTTGAGTGTAAACAGGGATACAGTGAAGCTCAGCTGAAGGAATGCTTGGAGGAATATGCAGCCCTTAATGTGTGGCAAATCCATCCCAACACCTTTGATATACGATTTATTGATGCTTGATGTTTATATTAACCTTGGGTTATTACTATCCCTAAAATGCAAGAGCTTTGATCACTTGAAGCTTCTCAGGCAAATTTCGGCAGCAGAAGAATTATAGTACCCTCTTGAGCTGTCGTTGCAACTGCTCTTCAATCTGTAATTTTCTAATGTTATCTTAAAATTAGGAGTCACTCGCCTACCATTAGTATTTTCGTGAAATTTGAAACTGGATGATAGGTGATATTCCCAATTCTTGTCAATATGCCCAAAAAGGTATGCAATTAACTCTCAGTAATTATTTGATGCTGTTGAAACTCTTGAACCAAGCCTAATTAAAAAAGGGAGTAAAATTGTTGCCCTCCATCCTCCATTATTTGCAGTGTTTGAATAAATTTGCTCATAATCAATTCAAGACTTTTACAGATCAATACATAAAGTATCCAGTGCAATGTACAAAGGGGGTAACATGAAGAAACTTGCCTTCATCTAGCTAAGATGTAGATTCAGCTTTTATTGTTCAAAGGGACGGCAAATGAGATGTAAGAATCTCGTAGGCTAATTGCATGTTGACACGCCATCCACGAGGAATAAGCATTATATTTAGCTAATGGTAAAATGAAATAATATTATGAAGATTTATTTGATAGTGATTCACATACATTAGCTTTCAGCTGATTGATTATCTTTAACCTGATACTGTCGATCATACCGGAATGAAATCGTCTGCCACAATTTTCACATGGAGTATCTCACGGCCCTGATTTTTCAATGTGAAAGGATGTTTTTCACATTGAAAATGGTGAAAAACCATAACTGTGAGATGCTCCACATGGAAGCATCTCAAGCTGCTGTAATGTCTGTTGGAAGGCTCATGCGGTAAACGATTTCAGCCCGACCGTACTGTTGTTCATTAGCGTTTCCGAAACGTCTTTAGGAGTTATCACAGAAGTTCCCATTATCGTTTATTTTTTCTCCTAGTTTCTTGTATGCTTCAAATCAAACAAAGACGCTCAATAACTCACCTGCAACAAGAATTTAAAATGCTTAGCTATGGGAATTGCCACGATAAAAATAAAAGTTTGCATAAATCAGGGGATAGAAACTAGAGTCGTAAGTTTTCCCCAGCCCGCTCGAAGCCTGACGGCACCCAATCCGAATAACAGTCCCATTTAAAATTTAAGTTTGGATTTGGGTTTGGGTTTTCCGGAATTGAGTTCGGGCTCACGTGTTATAGCCCGAAAAATCCAAAAGCCCAAACTATTTATTTGTTGCAAAAACGGAAAAACCTAACCTAGGTTGTATCCTGCGTATTTCACAAATCACAGCTCGTCTCCCGCCAGTAAACATAAAAGAGGAAGACAAGAAGGGTTCTTCGGCAACGTCAACTGTCTTCGTCTCCAATCTCTTGGTTCCAGTAAATTCCTCTCTCTATCTCTCTTTCTATCTTCCTTTTCGACGATATCTATGTTCTTCCTCATCCTGTTTCAATGTACCCAGCTCGTTTTCGTGATTTGGCAGAGAGATCCCTAAATTTTTGTTCCAGTTCAGATCGTGATGTTCTTGATTAGCCCTAATTACTGCTATGTTTCGTTCGATTCTCGTAAGCTCACAATTAACATATCTAAATTGTTTAGTTTTTTGTCCATGATAATCAATTCAATTCCAGCTAACCTAAACGCTTTGATTTTTCTCTTTTTTCTTGATAGGAAGACTTAATACTTTAGAAACCGTAACCACCAAAGCCACATTCTGATAATGACTCTACGCAGTTTTCTCCCTTTACAATTTGACTTTTGGATTTTGTTTCCTTCCGTTTTTAAACCGCTTTCTTTAGAAAGTATTACTCCAAACTGCATGTTTAATACTCTGATTTGAAAGTGTTTAACCTTTTGTAACTAAATTTGCTTAGTTGTGTTGGATAACAATTTTTAAGGCTCGAAACTTGTTAGAGGCTGCTCATGCTGTCACCAGATGACAATCCGTGCTACTACTGTACCGAACCCCTGTAGGCCATAGTTAACACCAGTTAATTTTTCAAATTCAAGACATTAACTGATACAACATTCCAATTTGTGTTATTGCATTCATCTGTATCTTGTAGGTTTGAGTCTCTTTAAATCTGTCATCTTCGATAATGTTCAGGTCTGAGTAAATGCCACACAGTGAACAATAGGGAATGATGAGCATGAGATATTTATCTATTGTACAGGCTCATTCAATATTCATGCTTTAACATCCACTCGGACACAACACGAGATATTAAAACTGCTATTATGCTTTATTAATAGTCTGATAATTTTGCTTCATCATATTTTGGGTATTGAATGTTTTATTAATTGGTACTTAGGACCCAATATAAATATAAAAAAGAATTTTAAGTAGTGAGCTGCAATTGTGCTTGAATGTATTTGTATTTGACCAATTGAATGAACCCAAAAAAAAGCATTTATTTAGGTTATTTATTTATCTGAAGTCATATTTTGGATACTAAATATTTTATCGGTTGGGAAGTGTTTATTTAGCTTATTTTATAAATTTGGCAATTTCAGGTGGCAGCATATATCAAAGCGTGTTAATTCAAAATCAATGTGTGCCAAGAAACTTTGTTATATATATCGAAATATTGTAGTTTATATATGTGAATATACCTTTGTCAATTAGAAAAGAGAAGTTTGGGCTGGCTATTTTAAGGTTGGGTTTTGGCTCAAGGAGTTTGGGTTTAGGGCGGGGCAAGGAGAGTTTGGATTCACTAATTTTTGATCGGGCTAAGCCCGAACTCATTAAAACCCTGCCCAACCCACCCAGTTACACCTCTAGACCTCCTAGCAAGCTTGACCCAACTGCTCTCTTCTTCGCCGAGTGTCTTCTTCGGTGACGGTAAGGTTTTTCCATCTCTTCTTCTTTCTTTTTTTTCTCTCTACTGCATAAAAATTTTGGGTTCCTCTGTTTTAGCAGAAATTTTGGTACATTTCAATATCAATTCTTTTTAGGGGTACATAAAGGTTTAAAGTATCGTTTCGATTTGCCATATTAGATGATCCAAAAGATGTATCGAGGATACGCACTAAAATGGTGGATACATGAAACAAAACCTATCTAGATAGAAAGATAAGTCAAAAATATGATAAATAAACATGTTTCTTACATCATAGGTCTACACAAAGAATACTTATGTGTTATGAAAACAAATCAACATATATTCAAAAAGACTTTAGGAAATTTAATAAAAAAATAAACAAAAGCCATAATATGCTAAATAAACAAATAAATAGAGTAATTTAAAATTTAATATTAGAGTAATAATTATGATATAATATTTTTAATAATTTCAAGAAATATATTATTAATAATTAATGTATATATACATGTTTGTAAATAATAAAAAAATTTTGTAATTTTTAACCAGTCAAATATATTTTTTATAATTATGTATGTAGATTAAATATAATTATCTAATACTATATTATATATGTGTGTACATAAGAATAAAATTTTATAACTTTTTACCATTCAAATATTTTTGTACGTAAAATATAATTTTCTATATATATATATATATATATATATATATATACATACATACATATGTATGTATTCATATTCTATTTATTATATTTATATAATTATAAATGAAAACTCTTTTTTCTTTTATATATAATATAATATATAAGAAATCATTTTGTATATAAAATATAATATTTCTTTTTAATATAGAAAACTTTTATAAAAAGTCTCTAAAGAGACTTCAACTCGACTTCGACCGCAACTCAAAAAAGAGGGACTACAACTCAAAAAGAAAGAAGAAGAAAGAGGCGGCGACGGCAACGAACCAGGTACGCTACCCACCCCTCTACTCTCTGTCGCTCTCTCTCTCGCCCTGTCTCTCTCTTTCTCTTGCTTTCTCTTGCTATGTCTCGTTCTCTCTCCCCCAGTCTCGCTCTCTCTCTCGCTATGTTTCGTTCTCTTTCTCTTGATCTCTCTCGTTCTCTTTCCCTCGCTCTGTTTTTCTCTCTCTCTCTCTCTCTCTCTCGCTCTCTTTCGCTCTTTCTCTCGCTATCTTTCGTTCTCTTCCTTCCGCTCTGTCTTGCTCCCTCTCGCTCTCGCTCACTCTGTTTTTATGTTTTTTTTACTTTTTTTTTCCGGTTCTTATCGACTGTATCGAGCAATACAGTCGATACACTGTATCGATACATGGTGGATACAAATCGATACGACCTGTATCACAAGCACGATACACTGATACGATACGATATTTGGTAGTCAATATCCTGATAAGAAATTTTCACTCGAAAATTTCTGCTACAAACAAAAGACGTACTACAAGGATTAGGGTTTTTGTGCAACAGATATACCACAAGGATTATTTTTTGTGTGATGCTGTGCTTCCTGGTAAGAAGCCTGCAAAGTCCTTTGTTTACAACAGAGAAGAAGAAAACTCCAAAATTTGAGCGTCTTCGATTTTTTTTTCTTCAGCAAGTTGAACGAGTCGCAACTTAGGATGTTGCGTGGCATTGGGTTGAACGAGTCCTAAATTAGGGCCATTAACTCTGTTATTTCTGCTATCAAGTGTTATCACTTATTTTGGTACAAAATATCTCTGGATTGCCTGGTACTAGAAACACTGAAATTGTTTGTGCAATTTTAGCAAAAAATTACCAAAATGCTCAGCTTCAGTAGAAGATCTTTTGAAAAGCAAAAAATTAATTTTTCACTTTCTTGCTTCTGACAGATTTTTTTATCAGCAAATCCAAGCGGGGCCTAATTGTCATCTCTGAATTTGAGCTGCTTGTTTCTTCATCAATGGCGGGAGGGAAGATTAGGAAGGAAAAGCCATCTCGTGCTGCAGCTAATCATTATCAGGGTGGCATACCTTTTCACAAATCTAAAGGGCAACATATCCTTAAGAACCCTTTATTGATTGATACCATAATTCAAAAATCTGGAATTAAGAGCACGGATGTGATCCTTGAAATTGGTCCTGGAACGGGAAATCTTACCAAGAAACTACTGGAGGTGGGAAAGATGGTGATTGCAGTTGAACTAGATCCTCGCATGGTACTGGAGCTGCAGCGTAGGTTCCAAGGGACTTCCGTTTCAAACAAATTGAAGGTAAGGATGTTTTGAAATTATTATTATTATTTTTTCCTTTCTTTCTCTTTCTATTTATTATACTTTATCAGCTGGGACTAGAAAATTAGAGTTGTAATCGATGTAACAATCTTGGTACAAAATAACACGAGAAATGATCTATGAAATTATAAAACTGTGTAGGAATAAGACAGGAGGTTTAGATCAAGTTAAATGTAAAGTATGGATTTAAGAATCTTAGTAAAGGATGAGGAGATTAAAGAAAAAAAGAGAGATTACTTTTAAAAGTCATTAAGCATTGAAGGTACAGAAAACTTTGTTTCAGATGCAAATGTCATTATTGAAGAGCCAAGCATGCATAGAGGTCTTGTAGGGTATCCTAGAATCAAAAAATTTTAAAATAAGTCAATGCAATCAAGCATATGAAATATAAATTTAACACAATTGGTACTATAGGTTTAGCAGTGAGAGTAATTGTGAATCAAGAGATTTCTATAGCAGTTAATTTTGTTATTTATATCAATATCCACGTAAAATTGAGTCAAGTGGCGTAACTAGATAGGCATTTCTATGTTGTCATGTGTTTAATGTTCCATTCACATGAAGGGGAAAATTTTACATCAAAACGCTTTGAGAGGCAGCTATGAGGTGACCTGAGATCAGGGAGTTGGATATGTGTGGAAGAGAATGAAAGATAAATTCAGGATTAAACTAGGTATTGTCGAATTGGAAGATAAAGAAATGTAGGTTAAAATGGCTTGAGTTTGTAAAGGGACGACCTAGGGAGGCAATTGCACGAAGGTGTAGATGCACTTATTGAAGAATTCAAAAGGTTGAAAACATGACAAAACAAGACTTAGACAGAATTAGTTAGGAAGGATTTGGATTTTTGCACTTGATTGAATATTTGGTTTTTAAGAAATTGGGATGTAGGAATAGGATTCATATAATTGACCCAACTAGTTGAGATAATGCATTCATTGTATTTTTTTTGTTTGATCAGTCTCCATTTTGCAAAAGTTTTATCTATTAATTATGAAATATAACATGTTTCATCCTTGGTTTTTAATAGAGTGGGATGGGGAATCAATCCCACCTATTTGGGTTGATTTTGCTATTGTGGATATTGTCGTCATTGTTGTTTTTGTGGATGTGTATACTTTTACCCGTGTTTTCTCATTTATGTGATGAGTCAATATTTAATTTACTGAAGGTTTGTACTCCTAGTTGTCTTTTTTTTCTTTTCTTTTTGGGGTATAAATACTCCTATTTATTATTTTCTTTTAGTTTATCAAACATGTGGATATTGGTGACTTCTATTTACATGAGGTTTGTATGAATACCAAGGATCGACTTTTCGGTGATTTGGGGTGCGCCGGTAGGCGGCCGAAACGAAATTCTGATGAAATTTCGCTGAAATTCCGACGAAATGGCTCGAAACAGCATTTTTGGCGAAATCGGCGGCACGCCGCCGAAACGCCTTTTTTGATTAAAAAAGATGAAATTAAACTGTCAGAAGGGCCATTTCGCCGAAATTGGCGGCACGCCGACGAAATGCCTGTTTTAAAAATAAAAAACATAATTAAGCTAAAATAACATAATAGACATGATTTTATACAATTTATATGCAAAAATAGATAGAATAAATAAGTATTTGATCTAATTTATGAACAAATAGTCAAATACAAACACATGAACATAAGCAATTACAAGGCTACAACTGTAAGCACATTACATCACACTTTGTAACATGTGTTACATACTTACATGCATAAAACAAAGTCATAGCCTCATAGGCACATAGATTAATAATCATAAAAATTAAAAAGACAAATTGCAAAAAATGCATACAAAGTAGAAGTCTACAAGAGAGTCAAGAGATAAGAGACAAGAGTCACAAGATTACAAAGTACAAACTACAAAGATCAATAAGAAGTAGAATGTCTAGAAGGCTGGAAATGCTGATGTTGTTGCTGTCGTCGTCTCTCCAGCATGTGAACATATCGCCTCCATGACGTGCGCCCTGCGTACTGACTTCTGTAACGACGCACAACCTCCTCATACTCATCCTGATCTAAATCCACAATAAAGCCCACAGGAGGACACTCATCATAATACTCCCTCATAATAATAACACCCGCATCCTCATCTTCTTCCTCTTCCTCCTCCTCCTCCTCTACTACGACTGGTGGAGGATAATAACCATATGGATATGGGATAGCTGGGACTGGCACTGGCACTAGAACATACCCATATCCGTATGCAGCTGGATATGGAGCTGGTGCAACTGGATATGAGGGAAAATCAAATAACCCATAGCTGTCAGATGTGTGAAACTGCCCAGGATATGGATATGCATATCCTCTATACTGCCCACTCTGATCCCCATAACTACGTGAAGATGTACTGCTAGATCCCTCCATGTCCATACTCATAAACGATCGAGACATCTCATCCTCGTCCTGGGCACCAATCCTCTCCTTCCCCTTACCCCGCCTCTGAAAAGTACGTGGCTCTGGATCTGACTGATCACCCTGACTGTATCGCCCTCCATGGTGGGTGTCCTGGGTGGCATGTGTGTACACTGCCTCCCCAGTGAAAGGACTAACCCCTGGCCTATGTGATTGTCCTCCACCTCCCTGATGATCATTTCCACCATCATCGTCGTCATCATCATCAGACCCTCCACCATCCCCACTATGTCCATCCTCGGAGTTAGACTCTGTACCCTCAACTGACTGAACTGGGACTGAGGGTGTCGCTGCTGCTGTAGAAACTGAAGGGGGCACTACGCTGGTATCTCTATCAAAAGAGTCAACAGAAGGAAATCCCCTCTCTTCCTCCATAACAGCATCAACATCAATCCCCATCTCTGCTGCGGCGCGAGCAACGACTGAACTTGGCCCACCATTAGGCTCGTCTAACTCCGCAGTCCTCACCCATTCTGAGAATGGGTTGTCTTCATCAATCCGGGTGCTGCATAGGATGTCCAGAGGGTCGTCAACATATGCACTACTATGCTGTGTCTCGATCTCCAGCTGTTTCGCTCGTAATCTCATGTTGTAGTGACAAAACACGAGCTTTTGTAGCTTCTGATAGGCCAGCTGGTTCCTTTGCTTTGTATGAATCAACGCAAAGGTGCTCCAGTTACGCTCGCAAGCAGATGAGGATGCAGTCTGAGCGAGAATCCGACACGCAAGCTTCGACACAGTGGGAGCACAACCTCCGTACATGGCCCACCATTCGCCTGAAACGTGTAATGATTTTCAATAAGCATAAAATAAATTTAGAAATTCTAAATGATTTACCAAAATGTAGTAAATTACATACATGGCATCATCGTACTCCGCGAGGCAATGGCAGTCGTCATTCCAAATGATTCCATTGCATCTCTAAACTTGATCAACTGCAAGAGCATGTTCAGAATTTAGTAAAAATTGAGGAAAAGATTCCAAAATACAATTGATAGAGCACTTATTTATTATTTATATAGAATTTACCTCATTGCCGAAATCTGCCTTCCCGGTAGAATTGGGATCGAGGTGGGAATAAACCATCAGCACAGCTGTCCACATCTCTGCGCGCATCCCAAGGTTGTCCTTGTAGTGATATTTTGGGTTAAAGTAATGTGCTGTTATTGTGTTTGAAAAGAAAATGAGAATTAATAAACAATTTAGCATTATCAAAGAAGTATAAGTATAAAAAAAATCAACAAACCTTAATTAATATTATAAATTAATTACCTGCCAAAAGTATGGGATGCTCCATCGATTTAATCCAACGATCATCAATGATCTTGTGGACCCACTGGTAGGACGACTCTGCGGCAATTTGAACTTGTTCTTTCATCACCCTCATGCTCTCATAGATGGAACCGAGGGTCGGGTATGAATCTGTATCAACAATCCGTAGCACCCTGTAAATGGGCTCCAATATATCGACAACTTCCTTCACACCATCCCAAAAGCTGCCACGAAGAACGATATCCTCTACTTCCCTCCCCTTCTCAGTGCGACTATGAGAGCAAGCACCCCAATCCTCACTAGTAAATAAGGTTCTCAATCCTTGCTTGTGTCGGAGCATGCTATCCAAGGCAATATAATTTGTACCAAATCTAGTAATTCCTGGCCTGATTATATCTCCATGACATACTGCTCTCATCTTCGCTAACACATAATTATGATTATAAATAAATGTAGTCAACTTCCGAGCATCTTGTAGTGTCTTCTTCACCCTCTTCCTCTTCCCAATGGCCTCTAACATCAGGTCTATACAATGTGCAGCACAAGGGGTCCAGTATATGGGGTACTTCGCCTGTATCATTTGACCAGCCTTCTTAAAGGCACTCCCATTGTCTGTAACAATCTGTACAACGAGATGTATCCTAACCTCTCTGATCACCTCCTCTAGTAAACCAAAGATGTACTCTGAATCCTTGATTTTATCTGAGGCATCTACAGACTTCAAAAAGACGGCCTTGCCTCTACAATAGACCATAAAGTTGATGATTGACAGCTTCGTAGGGCCTGTCCAACCATCACACATAATTGAAACCCCGAATCTCTCCCAATATGGACGCAAAGATTTAATAAATGTCAGCATCTCTTTCTCTTCATCATCCAAATAAACCCCCATGATCTCTTTCGGTGTAGGAGGTAGGACTCTAACCCCAGACTCCTGAATAACGTCAATCATACTCTTAAAATGCGGAGAGGAAGCTGCATGTGCAGGGATATGGTTGAATATGAAGAACCGAGATATGAACTTACCCATCTTCTTTCTAACTGATCCTCCACTCCAAGAATCTTTCAGCCTCTTTTGCTTCGCATCTGATGATCTATGTGTGTCAGGGTCCACAGGATAATCAGGCATTCTCATAGAATGAGAACGCCTCAAAGAAGCCGACCCACCAGCCCCAGAATGACCGCCTCTCTCAAATCCATGTCTCTGCATCTCTCTCCGCTCAAACTCTGACTCCAGGGATGCATGGTGTGCTGCTCTATACTGGGCCCTCTCAGCTTCTGTGTCGATCCCGCTAGGGTAGACAAAATCATCATCATCCTCAGCTACCCGTGGAGGCTCTGCTAGTCTCCGTCTGATCTCGTCCTCTATAATATGCTTCGTTTTTCTGCTTTTCACACCAATCTGTAGGTGCTCACACATCTGCTTTTTAACTGCAGGTGGCACTCTATTACAATCCTTGACGTCCTTGGCACCACCTGCCAGATGCATCTTCAGTCTGGATACACCTCCCCCCTTGAATACATGACCACAGTAATTACATACTGTCTTATTTCTGTCTCCCTGATAGCGGGTACCATGCTGCCATTCAATATCTACTTTACGTCCACCCGTCTCGGCACCATCACCACCACCAGATCCTGATGCCATCACCCGCTAGGCCGCTACCTAATCACCTGAAAACAGTAGGTTACCTGTCGAAGTGTCAATTCCAAATTTCCAATTTACAAACAATTAAACAAAGTATCACTTTAGCATACCCATCTAGAAAATAATCAACTAAAAAAATAAAAGTTTGCACGCCCATCTAAAAATTGGGTGTCCACAGACTCCACACTTCACATAAATATAATCCATATTTTTACTAATTTTTTTCATATTTTCTTAAAATTTTTTTAATTTTTTAATGATTTTCGGATTAAATAAACAATTATTTATTCATTTTTTACAAAAAAATAAAAGTTTGCACGCCCATCTATAAATTGAGTGTCCACGCTTCACATAAATATAATCCATATTTTTACTAATTTTTTTCATATTTTCTTAAATTTTTTTAATTTTTTAATGATTTTCGGATTAAATAAACAATTATTTATTCATTTTTTACAAAAAAATAAAAGTTTGCATGCCCATCTATAAATTGAGTGTCCACGCTTCACATAAATATAATCCATATTTTTACTAATTTTTTCCATATTTTCTTAAATTTTTTTAATTTTTTAATGATTTTCGGATTAAATAAACAATTATTTATTCATTTTTTACAAAAAAAATAAAAGTTTGCACGCCCATCAATAAATTGAGTGTCCACGCTTCACATAAATATAATTCATATTTTTTTTAATTTTTAAATGATTTTCGGATTAAATAAATATTAATTATTCCTTTTTTACAAAAAATAAAATTGTGCACCCCCATCTATAAATTAGGTATCCATGCTTCATTCATATAATATTTCATATTTTCATCCATATTTTTACTAATTTTTTTTCATTTTTTAATAATTTTTTCAAATTTTTTAATGATTTTCGTATTAAATAAATAAATAATTATTATTGTTATTGTAAATTTGTAATAGTAATACTAATAGTCTAATACTATAAAACATTCTCATTATATTATTAATATGTTATTTTTAAATACATAATTAATTATTTTCGTATTAAAAAAATAATTAAAAATTATATTTAAATGATTTTTCGTGTCAAATAAATTAAAAAATACTAATTTTTGGAGAAAAAAAAAAGTAACAACACCCATCGATAGATCGGGTGTTGTTACATAACATATAAAAAAATCAGTACAATCTAAGTTAATTACAAGCATAAAAAAGGGAAAAAACATGATTACCTCAATTTTACACTCTTCAAGGCTTCAAATCACACAAAAACTGATGGAGATTGCAATCCCAGGCTTCAATCCTTCTCTATCTTCGATTTGGAAGAGAATGGAACAGCTAATTTGAAGAAATTCAAAAAAAAATTTGAAATTTGGGGGTTTTCGAAACCCCCTTCTTCTGTTCGTCGAGATTTCGCCAGTTCTGGCGAAATCTCAACGGCACCTCACCTTTTTAAGGTGAGGTGCCGAGCGCACGCGCCTTGCGCGTGCGCTCATTAGTAACCCCAGCGCTTCGCTGGCACCTCAGCGAATCGCTGAGGGGCCAAAAAAATTTATATTTTCCCTGCGTTTCGCTGGGATTTTGCGAAACTCAGCGAAATTTCGCTGAGTTTCGCCGGCACCCCAGCGAAACGTAGGGGCGAGGGTTTCGATTTGGTTTTTCGTGCCGCTAAGGCACCGAAATCCGAAATTTCGGCAAACGGCAAACCTTGATGAATACAACACTGACCCCATTGATCTTGGTATTGGACACTACTGAAAATTTGGTATGATGCATAATTTAGGTTCGGTTATAAATTTCTTCTTGTGATTTGAAAACGGATTTGACTGTATAGCTATACCCTAATTGTATTCTTCTGTAACTGTCTTGGTTGTTACTCTATTTGACAACAACATTAGTTGAATTAATTCATTAGAAAAAATTAATAATTGAAGTCTTTTTCAAATTCCACATTGTTTTTTCTTGTGCTTATGGATAAATGAGAGGGGAACGTTCTTTGGTCAAGTGAATCATTTAAAAAAAAAATTATTTGGCTAAGTGGTTTCTAATTCATCAGAAAACAGCACCTTTAATTCTATGGATTTAAATGGCAGATGTTATTAAACTGATAGAAAAAATAAAAAATAAAAACTAAAATTAAGTTATTGATTTTAATCCTGCCAAAAATATAAAGTTTGTGATTTTAAGTATATGCAATTTCTGTAAAACCAAAAAGCAAAATCTACCCAGTGCAATTTGTTGTGGTTGTTTTGGACTCTTTTCCCTTATTCTTCCAAGTACCTATTGACTGACATGCTGATAACTTGCAAGAGCATCAATCTCTTGTTTTGAAGGAGATAAGGCAGTAAACTGTATCATTTAATTGAGTAGAAGGTGAAGAGACCTTCTGTATGTTTCTTGTTTTATATAATCTGTTCATCCAATCTGGAATACTGGTCTTTATGTTCTTGTGTGTTCTGCTTTTACTTATGCTGTGTCATGTGTTTTCAAATATTTTCATAAAACAATGATGACAAGTTTTTGTCATTCGAATTTCTACAGGTTATCCAAGGAAATGTGCTCAAGTGTGACCTTCCCTATTTTGATATCTGTGTGGCAAATATCCCTTATCAAATCTCATCACCCCTCACATTTAAGTTATTGTCACACAGACCAGCATTCAGATGTGCCATTATCATGTTCCAGAGGGAATTTGCAATGAGACTTGTTGCTCAGCCTGGTGACAATCTCTACTGTCGACTTTCTGTGAACACCCAATTATTGGCACGGGTTTCCCATCTTATGAAAGTAGGAAAAAACAATTTTCGGCCTCCACCCAAGGTAGATTCCTCTGTTGTGCGAATTGAACCAAGGAAACCTCTGCCTCCTGTGAGTTTTAAGGAATGGGATGGATTAGTCCGACTTTGTTTCAATAGAAAGAACAAAACTTTAGGTTCAATTTTCAGACAGAAGAGTGTCCTTACTTTGCTGGAGAAGAATTACAAGACCTTGCAAGCACTACAGCTCTCGCAGCAATCATCTGAGGACACGGAGATGGAAATGGATGTATCTGTCTTGGGGGACACCTTTGAGGACCTGAGTGTAGAGGTTGATGATGGAAGAGATGATGAGATGGAGGTGGAAGATGGTGATGGAGGGAGGGAGAAGTCTGATTTCAAAGATAAGATTTTGGGTGTGTTGAAGCAAGGAGATTTTGAAGAGAAAAGGTCTTCCAAGCTAACACAAGTGGATTTCTTGTACTTGCTGTCCTTATTCAACAAGGCCGGCATACACTTCTCTTGAAGTCTAGAAGAGTTTATATGAACCTTTTTTGACCGAATACAGTTTTGTTTCTTGTATTTCTGCCAATTGAAAACATCGAGTGGTGAACTAAGAGTGATTTTATTGCTATATTTATTTTCCATCATGTAATTTTGCCCCTGCAGAACGGTGGTCATTTCGTTTGGCGTGGTGCCAACATTACATTTTTTTTTTTTTTTCTGTTTTCGGTGTCAAACACAACTATGGTATTTTCAATTGCTAATCTTTTCATTCAATTGATTTATCATTGACTCGATCCTTTCAATGTTTTTGTACCATCAGCTTTCATCTACTTTTTTCTGGGGCGCATCCTTAGTCCGGAACGCCAAAGGGAGAGAGATCCCAATCCAGATTTGTTACATTGGCCCTCCACGAGATTGAGAGGAAACTCGTTATATTCAACTGCAACCAGAAACCCTTTTTTCTTACGTCGTATATCAAATATAGCTTTAGAGCGTGTTTAGTTGGCCATAATTTATAGGAAACGAAGAAAACGAACTTCCCAATGAAATTTGTGTTTGAATCATGGGAAAATATAGATCCATTGGAAAATTCTTTCAAAATTTCCTCTAAAAAATGGAAGGTAAACAATGAAATGAAAATACTCTTTTACTTTCCATCATTTCCCATATCTAATGAAAGACGACCGAAGTTCCAGCCTACTCGCCTGAGAAAATAGAAGTTCCACGTCTGGAGCATAAACGTGGTCCAAGCTAAACATCATGGTGATAACAACTGTTCTTTATTTTAAGTGCAGGACACACTGGTTGTAGCAAACCTTCTTTTTAAAGCTTGGGCAAAGAACCTTCCACCCTACAATTGAAGTTCATAGATTTTCATTGATTACAACAATCAGATATATATATCTTAGAAACGAATGCTTCGACAGCTAGAATGAGATGAATCAGATATCCCATGTTCAGCGTACAAAATGCAAGAGGAGCAGGATTTAATGCTGGGAACCTATAGCACTTGGTAGAAGTTATCCCACGAACCTTCCCTGCCTGTTTATGCAGCAGCTTGATCTGCCTAACGCATCATTTGCTTTCTTGCCAATGATTTCATTTCTGCTTCCATTCCATTTCATCCACTTCCAGATGTAACATGCCCTTTTTCTTTAACCAGCAATGGTCGCCATCTTTTCTGGTGTGGTAGATGCTAGGCAGAAAGAACATCAGAGCATGAATTTCTTAGCTTCCATCAATTGAGATTGTATATAACATAGAGTGAGTTCTATCCCAAGGCTTGTTATACATTGCAGGAATAAAAAAGAAGGGGAGTAAAGAGGGGAAGTGGGCCAGAACAAATGGGATCTCCACAAGGTCATTGATTTGAAATCAAATCTTTCTCGAAATGGGGTAGATTCTCCCCCAAGCTTGACTGTATTATTCCCATCCATGCTAAAGCGGATGTATGTTGCTGTAGGAATGCAAATTAATGTACTTTACCATCCATCATAAGTAAGTGAAGCTCATGCCAGCAGGGGCTTGCAACTATAGCAGGAAGGCCGGCCTGATGATTCAGCAAAGGTAAGAAGCATCAGCCAGATGATTCAGCAAAGGTAAGAAACATCCACCTAGATCACGAGTGCTTACAAGCTTCAGCTTCATCCATGACATCAATATACAGTCGATTCTCATCTGGATGCTATCTTCTTGGCTTAAAAAAAATGTTATTTAAAATTCATCTTCATCTTTATCCAAGGAAGCTGATAAGAAGCTCAAGATGAACCCATCAATATCACCCTCAAGGACAGAATCAGGATCTGAAACTTCATAGTTTGTCCTGAGATCCTTGACCATGCGGTAAGGCTGTGTGAAACAGAAAATGATTAGATTTCAAAATTGCAATGGTAGCCAAGAAGTAAATTATAGTTTTACTTCTCTCCCAAAAAAGGGAAAAAAACAGAGAAGAGAAGTAAATGATAGTTTTACTGTGTCAGGACATACATGAAGGACGTAAGAACGTATCTGGTTGCCCCAACCTATTTCAGTGAGAGATTGAGTATGCTGAGCATTCAACTGAGCTTGACGAGCCATCTCAAGCTGGTCTAATCGGGATTGAAGCACTGCCATTGCTGAAGCCTTGTTTTGATGTTGTGACCTGCTTAACACAAAATTTAAAAGTTTAAAATTGTGAAATCAGGTCAATAATGTATAAAACATCCACTAATGACAGTAACCAAAAAGATATTCTCCGCAGACCTTTCATTTTGACATGTAGCAGTGACTCCTGTGGGAATATGAACTATCCTCACTGCACTTTCAGTTGTGTTAACATGCTGGCCACCAGCACCACCTGCACGGAATCGCTCAATACGGAGGTCAGACTCATTAATTTGAACATGAGCAGATGAATCACCCAGTATTGGAATCACAGCTACAGCAGCAAAGGAAGTATGCCGGCGCTTTGCACTGTCAAATGGTGAAATCCGTACCAATCTGTGCACCCCTACTTCTGCTTTGGCATATCCAAATGCGTAGTCACCATCTAATTTGATTGTTGCACGCTGGAAACCATCTTTTATTTAACATTAAGACAACCAACACAGGAACTTTAACAAGCAGTAACTAATCAACAATAACATCTTATCCCAAGTTCCCAACTAGTTGAGTTCAGTGACAAAAATCCGTTCTGATATTGTAATCTGTCAAACCACATAATAATCAGCACTCATTTGGTACTCAATTTGAGTCAGGGACTCATTCCAAGAAAGTATTCCTTAAGTTCATTCAAGGTGCTGAGATAAGATGTTATTGTTGATGGAAAAAAAAAGTGCTGGTTTTTAGGGTTTCTTGATTATGTTCGGCTAGCATGAAGCAAAATGAGTTGCAACTAGAAACAGATGTTCGTTTGATGTGTAATAAAATGGAAAACCTAGCATACAAGTTTTACAACATAAAAAAACTTTTCTTGTTTACAAGTTTGCTAAAATGAAACGGAAATCCTAGCATACTTGGTAAGAGCCGATACTGAGTTTAATCCCCCAATATCATTTGGTATCAGGTGATCCATTTCACCTGGCAAGAGCCATAGCAAATATGGTTTCTTAGAAATAATTCTTTTCATATTATTGATATCTTCAGTTTTACTAATGGCTCTTCTAATTGCCTCTTATAATGCATTTATCTTTATTTTTGTCCTCGGCTTCCTCTATCTAAAACCAGCAAGATTCATATCTCCTGCCCTTTTTGGATATATCATATTGTTTGGCATCACTTGTTATTTTTCCTTTTTCTTTTATTTTCTCCTTTTTCGGAATTATCGAATGCAGATACTTTGCATAAAAATCTGCACTCAAATACCAATGGTTGTGTGCTGCTAGTCCTCCATTTCTCCTAAACCATGCTTTGGCAGGGACTGTACCAGATTATAGTCCCCCTTTATCTTCTTCTTCTTTTTCTTCCTCTCTCTCTTTTATTTATTTCTTTATTTTTTGTCTTCTTAAAATGGTCTAAGATAACAGAAAGACATTCATAACAATAAAAAAAACAGGATGTCACCGTGGCAAGAATAGCTTAGACAGAGATAATGCAATCTGCAGCACAAAGGACCACCAGACATGGCCAATTTTTCTAGAATAGTATGAAAACTAAGCACAAGCTTCAATATGCTCCAAATTTGATACCTAAAGATAGGTCAAGCAGAATTCAGCACTTCCTCATGGATTGGAAATTATGCTTTGGTTTTAACATCTAATTCATATATGAGAGAGTCTACAGCTTTCTTCTTCTTGCATTGACAAAAACACATTCAGTGCTCCCAATGATGACCAAAGGTAAATATTTCTACTTTAAATGTGCAATTGTTTAATGGAGAAGTATGACAAAAAAAAGACTACAAAGGGGTAGGAAAGCAAACCTTGATTCCTGCAATCTCACCAGGCATTTCCTCCATTACAGTGACTCCATAACCACGATGATGAGCCCACATTTTATACATTTGCATTACCATTGCAGCCCAGTCATTGCTCTCAGTGCCCCCAGCTCCTGCTTGAACCTGAATCATATAGCAACTCATCAACATATAAGGCACAGAATTTCCCATAAATTGTTTGTCAGGAATTAGAGAGATTGTATTCATCAAAAAGAAAAAGAAAATCTACCGTGTGAAGCTTGGTATAAACCTTCCTTTACTAGAAAGAGTATGCATACCGTGCAATCTGGATTTTCCTCTACTAGAAAGAGTATGCATACCATGCAATCTGGATTTCAGACTCAAAGAGGACACAACTAAACTTTATAAAAGGAAAAGAAGAATTCAAGGAACAGAAAAGATAACCTCTATGAAACATGGGCAAGAATCCTGCTCCCCAGATAATAAAGCTTCAAGCTCTTTCTCTTTTGCATTTCTTCTCATCCTGAGCAAAGCTTTCATCGATTCCTGCAGAGACAAGAAATATATATTTATGATTTATAACCTACAAGTATATAAGAAAAGAAAAAACCAGCAGTTGGATTTGATGGATCAAAAGGGCACTTATTCATACAAAAAAAAGGAAAAGAAAAGGAATGGTCAAAAGTGCAGTTAGCATCAAGTATCAGAATATAAATTACAAAAATATGCTCATATCTAATTGACAAAAATAAAATTCCATCCATTTCATTTCATAAAAACAGAAAATAGTGTTTTTTCCGTAAAAAAATTCAGCATCACCATGGAAAGAGTTATAATTGCACAATTATAAATAAACCGTCTCCCTTACCAGGCGTAAGCTTTATATTACATCCAGAAGAGTTTTTGAATCATCTCAAATGGAGAACATGAACTTCATAAACTGATAAACGCTACTATGCACATTTCAGGACCAGTACCAATTCAAAATGTTTACAAAATTAGCATTTACATATCAATTCAATTCAATAAGAAGAAATCCACAAATTAATAGATCCACTACATGCCTAAGACAAAGAAGCAAGGCCCCACCAGTTCCAACTCACTGTCATTCTCTTCACGAGCGAGCTTCAACATATCAATGTGATCGAGCAATTCACGCTCGAATCTGTTCACCTCTTTCATCTTACCCATAAGCATCCCATGCTCGCGACTAATCTTCCCAGCATAAACAGGATCGTTCCACAGATCGGCCTTATTCAGCTGCATTGACAACATCTCCAGCCTAACAACCAACTTCTTCCACTGTCATCAATACATAAACACAAAGTTCAATTTGAACCCATAACCAAGACAAACAAACATGGTGTGGAATTCCAACTACTAGCTCTTTTTCAGTTATACCTGTAATCGCTTCTTGATTAGTTGAATTGATTGCGCTATTGCAGCGGCGTGGCTCTTCCAATCGCCTTCGGTTTCGTCGAGTATCATCCAGCGATTAGCGATAATGCCTTCCACTGTAAGACCATCGGATGTCATAGGCTCAACAGCAGCCTGAGAACTGAACCAGCAAACACCACTTGAACGAACTAAAAGTTGATGAAAAGCAATTGATTTTTTAATGGTTTGAGGGCCAGAAAACGAAGATCCCAAAATGTTCTGCAAAACCCTAACCCGAGAACCAGCCATGTCCTTGGAACTTGAGACATGGAGAGGTTGCAACAAATTTGGTACTCCGTTCTGCGATTCCGAGATAGACGAGAAGAGAAAGGAAACAAAGCCAATTCTAAGTCTAGGGTTTTGGGGAAAAAATGAGGACCCATTGCATGATCTCCTTAGCAGCAGAAATCCCATTTTTCTTTCCCTCTTCTATTCAAGTTTTCAGCATCATGAAGCTCAGGACACTGGAAACGCCTCGTTACGTCGAATGAAAGAAGGGTGTTTTAGTCATTTAGGTATGGGTATTCTAGCGATCGTACAAAGGGTACTTTCGTCTATAAATTTGTTAATGAGGCTGAACCGCTGGCGCTGAAGCACGGGACTACAACTTCAATTATTCAGAATGACTAAATTAGCCCTGCCTCTGCGTCTTACGTCTTGGCTTCTACCGTCCGATTATGCCCTACTCTTCGTCTCTGTTGGAATCTCTTCCAAAGTTTCGCGCCGTCTCCAGCTTCTCAGCAACTTCTACTCTCACAGGATCATGACAGACCCAATTTGTATCGATTCTGTAAAACAAGTAGATCCAAATGATGCCAAAACCCTAAATTACCCGTCCCCAATATCTCCGCCATTGCCTCTCATCTCGAAGAATATCGAGCTGAATAGAGCTATGTCCGCATCTTCAAAATCGAATCTATTTGCTTTATCGGTAAATGACATAATCTTCGAAGACAATTGGCTCATCGTCGTCAATAAGCCTCAAGGTATTTACTGCGAGAGCGTCTTGGCCTCGATCCCTCGCCTTTTCGATAATTCATCCGATTCGTCCTCGAAACTCGGTAAGGTCGAGTCAAACTCGCTATCTCGTGACGAAAGTTGAAACTCAATGGTGTAATAGCTGTTTGATTTTTTCAGGAACTGCGATTACGTCGCCGGAGCTTCACCTTGCAAATCGACTTGATCGCGACACCGGTGGTGTTATGGTTATTACCAAATCGCATAAAATAGCGGGAAAGCTTGTGAAGGCATTCACTGCTCACGAAGTGACCAAAACATATATCGCTCTTTGCATTGGATCAGCCCCGAAATGGGATAAGATCAGCATAGACTCGGGTCATGGAAGATCGAAGTTCGGTGCGTGGCGCGTGTATGCTGCATCAGACGTGGGTCGAACGCTCCCAGGTGGATCCAGGGTCAGAGACATGGCAACTTCATTCGAAGTGTTATCTGTAAATGGGCAAGGGAGATTCAGAGAGCCAAGTGAACCGAGGAGAGATGAAAATGTAGTTGTTGTTGAAGATCGAGCTGTGATTAATGGGGAGAAGCAGGACGAGATTGTGATAAGAGCGTATCCTCGTAGTGGAAGGACTCACCAGATCCGTTTGCATTGCCAGCATCTTGGAATTTCTATACTTGGGGATGTGAAATATGGAGGAGTTTACGAGTGGAAAGGAAGAACATATGATGGCCATGCTCTTCATGCGGAGAGCTTGTCATTTGATCACCCTGTTTCTGGTCTTCCAGTTGAATTTCGGGCACCTCTGCCGCTCTGGGCGACACAGGGTATGTCACAGCCTCACAGGAGATGTGACCTGATCATGCGTTTAGAATAATAACCCCAATTGTTCAGATTCTAATTGAAACGATGAGCTCGAATCAATATTGAAGACTTTTGTTACATTGTTCCATTTCAGGCTCGTGTGTATCTTGTGCCTGCAATTCTAAGACTCCTGGCAAAGATCTGTATACCATGAGAGAAAAAAAACCTACATATATGGCTTAAATCGCCAAAAACTTTCTTCCATACATGAAATCACCTTAATTTTATTTCTGCACTGGGAACACCGGAAAGTCCTAATCAAAACATCTAAAACCAAAAAAAAAAAACTGCTTTTCCTTGTTATTTTTTACATCTACGGCTCGTCTAAACAAGAACATCAAAACTTATTTTAGCAAGCTCCATGAACAAGTCTGCGAAAACTTTCATCAGACCTATGTTAAAACTGGAAATAGTTCTAAGGTTAAAAGATAACTGAGATATCACAAACATATCAGCTGAAGCTGTTTCCATTTCATTCTTAACATGCTCCCTTACCGCCTCCGGCTGTGCCTTCTGCTCTTGCTACGGCTTTTCTTATCATCAATATCAGAGTCTGAAGCTGAATCGGAATCAGAAGATTCAGATGATGAGCTGCCCTTTCGGTGTCTCCTGTTCTTCTGCTTCTTCTGCTTCTTCTTCCTTCTCCTCCACTTCCTCTCTTCCTCTGAATCTGAGGATGAACTGTAACTAGAACTACTCTCCCCTGAAGAATAATCTGATCCTGTTACTGATGACGAACCACTATCAGTCTCAAAGACAGAAGCCTCGCTATTATCGCTCCCCGAGTCAGAATCAGACTGATGTTTCCTCTTGCTTTTCTTACCACTCTTTTCACGCTTCTCTCCCTTAGGGGTATCTGGGTTATCCAAGTCATATGATACCGACAGCTTCATCTTCAGTTTAGGGTTTTTAAGTTGCTGGGTCCGAGAAGGTCTTGAGATGTAAACCCGTTCATTCTTGCACTCATATGTCCAATGGCCAGGCTGGAAACACTTTTGGCATTGTGACATTCCCCCAACAGCAGAAATTGAGGGCTTATCTTTTCTTTCACCCAATTTCACAGCCTTCTCTGTACTCATCAGATACATTTGGCGCTTGGCTTCTTTCCTTTCCTGCCATCGGCTAGGTCCTTCTTCCTTCTGCCCATATGCATTAACATTTCGGGCTGCAGCTGCAGCAGCTCGTTCAGCCTGAGCACGACTAAGACCCTTTGCAGCTGTCAACGCTGCAGCTTTGATTCGGTCTGCTGCAGCCTGACCTTTCTCTTCTTTCTTGCTTGACATCTCCTCCAAACAGCTGGATCAGAATAATTAGAGCTTTCCACCTAAAGCAACAATCAAATATAATCCCCCACGTTTAGAATGATTATCCGTCAAAATCAATTAGCAACATCACTGGAATCAGGTTTCTGTTGTCCCTGTAACACATAACAAACCAAGTTTCAAGCCAGGCACAGAAGACAGGAATGAAATAGAAAATCACCTGTTAAAACTGGAAACAAAAGACCAAAACTAATTGAAACTTCCAAAGCCACACACTAACTTTCAGAATTCAAAGTTGGCTGAAAATTTTTCTTTATTGGATTAAAAAAAAAAGAGGATATAGAAGAAAAAATAAAACGGAATAAAATAACACCAGTTACAATGTGATTTCAAACTTTCTTATGTGAACAGAATTTTATATATATATACATAAACACATATAATCGCAAAATAAATCAAACCCTGACGACTAATGTTGGAGAAAGGCACCAATAAGATCCAAATCCTAGATTCCCACAACCTGAAAACCAAAGACTACAGTCTGTATTTTCATAAGCCACAAAATCATCCATCTCAAAGAGTTAAAGCAACCTAACAGTAGGTTTCCAACTTTCAAGCATTAATAAGTAGATATAAGACTCGGTGAACAAAAAATAGATATAAGATCTAGTAGATTATAGTAATCCAATTTCATAAAGCTTTTTTACCCTGGATAAACCAAAAGATTCAAGCTGATCTGATACAACCATCAGTCTGAAAAACCTGTTATCGGAAACATCCTTGACTTATACTATGATGTTATGTACTTATTCAAAGTCGATCCAACTAGAAAGAATCGGGGCCTTAGTATAGATTCACAGCCGCAGATGCATATTCCACCCACAGAACATCTGAAGTTTAGAAGGAACAGTTATACAAGGAGGTACGAGAACTTCATTAAAAAAATTTGACCCAGCTCTTCATCCTTTAATTAGGAACCAAAATTCCCTTCAACTTCAATGATGAAGGCAAAAGGCCGATCAAGCGCTACTACAATCAAATCACAACACTCAAGCTCAACACCAAAACACAGTTTACACAAATCTCTTCTTTCTTTTCCCCCCTTAATCGTCTTTCCTCTTAAGGATTTGATTTCGACAGAGGAACAAAATTAAAATACTCAAAATGATGGATGAGTTCTTCAGCTAGTAAAATCGAATCAAAACGTACAAATCCAGCAGAACATCAATACCAAATAACTTTCAGGAGCAACTACAGATCGAAATTCCACTATAAAAGAGGAGAAGAATAACTACAAATCAGGAATTAGTACCCTAAAGAAAGAAAAACAAACCAAATCAAACAAGAGACTAAGAACCCTAGAAGTTTGACACGATGAACAACTTGAAATGAAATGAGAGCTACTGAAGTCGAAACACATACCAATCGGATCGAAGAGCTTGCCAGAAGGCCCTGAACGTTAAGAAACCCTAGAAATGTTCAAGCGTGCAGAGCAAGCTTTGTTAACGACTACAGCGTCAGGGTATATATAAATAGAGTAAGTGTGTTCATGCGGTTTAAACTAGGGGTGGCAATCGGTCGAATACGGTATGGATCTACCATGATCCAAATTCAATCTGAAAAAAATTTAACGATATCCAAATTCGATCCGATATCCGACGGATCTTTAATACCTAAATCCGAATTCGAAACTCAATGAATATCTGAAATCCGAATTCGAAATTCAATGTAGCTAGTTTGAATTTTTTTTTTTTTTATAGGTAATGAAGCTATATTATTATATTAGTGATTTAAATACTGTTTTATAGGTACACAAATAGTATACCTATATCACATAACCTTTTACAAGCTCACTTATCCCCCTCATATAGACCATATACATAAGAAGAAGCCCACCCCCTATACTCAGCACCCGACCATCTTAATTCTAACTCCTCCTTATCCTGGAAATATGTGGCATGCAAGTAGATCCTGTAACTGAATATATATTATCAAGTTGTGTACTGCTAACCAGTTATACATCATTGTCAATACTTTCCTCTCTAGATATTCCAGTCCCTGCTCTATATTCCTAAATATTCTGTTGTTTCTTTCTCCCCAAATTACCCAAACAATGGCAGCTGGTGCTATATTCCACAACAAACTCTTTGGCGATTTCCCTTTCCGCACTCCCCACGCCTTAATCACCTTACCAAAATTTTTTTCTTGAACCCAAGGCATTTCAAACCTTCCAATTAACCTATTCCAAAGGGTACTGGCCACTTTACAATGGACAAGCAAGTGCTCTACTGATTCTTCCTTTTTCCTTACACATCACACATCTGTTAGGGATCTGCCATCCCCTGTTCTTTAGGTGGTTTACGGTTAATATCTTATCTAAATATGCTGCCCAAGTGAAAAAAGCTACCTTATTTGGTATATGTTTTGCCCAAATCAGGTTGAATTCATGCCTTCTTGAACCTGTAGAATTCAGGTTTACAAAGGCTTCCTCCACCGAGAATAGTCGAGTCTTTCCTCTTATTCAACTTCTCCTATCCTCCTCTTGTGACAGCTGTGTACTGTAAACCTCCTGCAGCAATTCTTCATACCTACTCATCTCTCAATCACACAAATTCCTTCTCATTGTAATGTTCCACACCTTTCCAGTATTAGTTACTTCCAAGTAATCACTGACTGAGGCATCTTTATCCCTACATATGTTATATAAACTGTAATACTTGTCCTTTAGGCACTCCTTGCCACACCATATGCCATGCCAAAACCTGACCCTATCCCCATTACCAACTAAATATCTGCAAGCCTTAGCCACCGAACCGATTAGTTTTGCTATTGGTTTCCATAGACTCACCCCAAGAGCAGCCTTTGATTCACATGGGAACCATCCACCAAAAGTTGATCCATATTTTTGATGAATCACCTCCTCCATAAATTATCTATCTCAATACCGTATCTCCAAATCCATTTCTGAAGTAAAGCCTTGTTGAATACCGTATCTCCAAATCCACCGAACCGATTATCTATCTCAATACCTAGTTTGAATTGTTAATAATAACCAATCTAAATAAACCAGCAGGCAATAAATTGCGGTGCAAAATATCACCACCTTCAGAACCCGGAAAAGTAATTATACTCAAGAAAAAGAAAGATCTTGCCCAAAGAAAGAAAAATAATACTTCTTCATCAATCTGATCCCCAATTTCAACTCGTTGACAAGCATTAGGGCAAAAGATTCAAATAACCATAAGCAATTGCATTAAAAAACCTCAACTCGAGATACCATTCAAAATCAACATCACCATTATAGTGGAAAAACCACACCCCAAAAAGGAAAAAAAAAGGAAAAGAAAAAGAACAGGGTGAAAGAGAAACCGTGGTGAACGAAGACATGATTTGCTACTGTTTCGCCCATAGACTTTTGGGCATATAATTAAGCTTAATACGCCAACACATAAAAGCTGAACTAACCAATCGTGCCAACAGCAACCAACTACGAACCAGTCACGAAAAGGATCGGTTCCTCTCCACCAAATCGATCAGATCTGGTGATGGTGAGGATGAGATCTTTGGAAGAGAATCGGAGGACGAGCCGACGAGTAAGAGAGTCAGTTGTTCACTCAAACTGCGGCTACCACCGGAATCAACGGGCGATGTGGGCAGGAGGAGAGAGACTTACAGACTTACAGAGAGCTGATGGCAACCGTGGCGTTCGTAGTGGTGTTGAGGAAGATGGTGATGACGCCGTCGGCAGTAGCGTTCGACGGCGGTGGTGACCGAGGCGTCCGTACTTCGCAGTCGACGAACGAAGAAACCCCAATATCGTAGAGTCGGCAGAGAAGAGAAGAGAGTTATGGAAAAATGGCAAATCGATTTTTGGTCAGGAAAAGGAAATGAGGATTAGGGCAAATCGGTTTTTGGTTTTACCTTATGGTTGAACCATGCTTTAAGTTGTGATGGTTTAAGCATCGTCTAATTTCTGGTTTGGGCTAAGTTTATTTATACTATTAAATATGTTTTCGGTTCGGATCTTTTTCGGATCAGATACATGTATATCTGAATTTGAATCCGAATTTTTTTGGATCCGAAATTCTAGATCGGTATCCGAACTATGAATCTAAATCCTATATCCAAATTTGACAATTTTGGATCGGATATATATCCGACCCATTGCCAGTCCTAGTTTAAACAGGTATTTGATAACCAGATAGATCATTAAAACAAAACACACTGTACCCCCGTCTTATTCATGGCCCCACAACCCGGTTCCGTCATCCACTTAAAAGCCGTTGATTTTAGAGAACGCGGTTTGAATAGGTATTCGAGAACCTGACTGCGGCTTTTAAGTGGATTACATTGATGGCCAGCAAGACGTTCTTTTATTATGTGAATCCCACCACCAGAAAATACTTTGGTACAGTGAAGACAATTAAGCCTTAATCTGTCACCATTCACAGAATTTCTACAAAAGGCCCATCTTTGATAGTACAATTCTCAAGCTTTCTCTTAAACCATTTCATCACTTGGACAAACAACCAAAACAATCCTGTACTCTTTTAAACAGAAAAATCTAGTTGAGAACCATCTTTCCAATTCCATGTTTTCTATGCTTATAACTAACCCACTTAGACATATCCAAGGTTCCTAATTATGCGCAAAGTATCCCAATCATTATCACTACTAAACAATCAATGAGACTTCTCATTTGGAGCAAGTTCTAGATGTCTTGACCAGATTTGGCCATGTAAACATTCTGATTCAGTATATCCAAGGTTCCTAATTATCAGCAAAGTATCCCAATCATTATCACTATTAAACAATCAATGAGACTTATCATTTGGAGCAAGTTCTAGATGTCTTGACCAGATTTGGCCATGTAAAAATTCTGATTCAACCTGATGTTTGAACCCGACATCTCTAATTTCCTACAGTTAGAACCTGATATAACTAAGAAATCACTCCAATCAAGTAGGAAACCATGTACTGTACGAAGAGATAAGAGTTTTCCCCTTTATCAAGATTTGTTCAATCAACTGTTCCACATACCCATGTGTTCTGCTAATAAGCAAGTGTCAAAGATATTCAGAAGTTCTTTGCACCAAGTGTGTGTTGACATTTTGTCAAAAGTTCAACAAGAAAAAATGTTTTCTCCAATGGTCATTCGTGTCTCATCCTGCAACTTTTTTCGTTTTCCTTTTTTTCACGTTTTATTTTTGTGGAACCTGCATATTCAAGCACCCAACAGAGTCTCCCAAACAACCGTGGCATCTTTAAATGGCATTGTTCCTTTTATCAGAAGGTTCGGCCTTTAAGGGTTGTACCGTTGGTAGAGGTAGAAAGGACCGAATAGTGAAAAAAATGTAAAAAACGCTTGATCTTTTTTCTTCGTCATTTTTGTCATGTTTTATTTTCGTTGAACCTGCATATGAGGAGTTCTTATTTTTTTAATTTTCGTTTCTGACGGTTGTTCTCTTATTCATCTGTACTTGCACCTACGTTAAGTTGCAATTCCCAGCCATCCTTGAACAGAGAACCTGGTGAGATCTCTATATCTATTTTGAATTTAGTGGAAAATAAAATTTTTCTTATTTTGTTAAATGGAAAAAAAACCTTTCTGATTTTGAACTCTATAAATATGATATAAAGTTTCAAATTTAACAAAAAATAAAAAAGAAACCATTCTTATTCTGAGCTCTAGGAATATGATATAAAGCTTATATAACTCATTAAAGATGTACTTATGCTATGCAATGATGAGTATGGTTTATAGTTGTATCATCAAAACAGAGTGGTTGTACTTAATTGCTCATAGCAAAAGAATAACTTTGTCATATTTCAGTTAGAAAACTTTGTTTTAACTAAATGGGTATTTGCATAGAACTCAAGTGGCAAGTTATAATTTGAACATCCCCTATATAATACATTTTTCACTTAACTTTGTCATATTTCTGTCAGAAATTAAAGCATTCCTCAAATGACAATTTCTGAAAAAACAGAAATTATTTTTAAATTATTAATAATCATACAAAATGTGGGTTTAGCATAAACTTTGTTTGATAATTCGTTTAAGTATGCAAATTCTATTAAGTCTTGGAATTATATTTGATAATATGTTTCTTTGCCTTCATATGGGGAGATGCATTCAATTTTTATAAAGTAATTTGTGACTCTCTTTGGCTGTGAACATTTATAGTATAAGGATGCAAACAGGCCTAGGTCTTCAATAAGTTATGGCCTACTGTGGCTGATTATTCTACCCAGTGTGTCAGACATGCCTCTCTACTGGTTTTGTGACCCCTCATGCTACCATGCTTATAAATTTTTTTTATCTCACTAAATATCTGTTCTGGTATTTTTCATTATGCAGTATGCAACCAATGGCTACATGGAATAGTTAAAATTTAAGAAATGCATAGGAAGCCTGAAAATTATTCTTAAGTGTAGTGATGGAATAGTTAAAATTTATATTCTTTGCTTGTGTGAATCTTCCTGAGACTGTAATTCTCAAAAAAAAAAATTTTATTATATTATGGTTTGCATTAATTTTGTTCTCAAGCTCAACCTGTGTATCTTTAATGATATTTGATTATGGCATTTGAAATTGGATTTTCAGTAGCTATATTGGACTTATGGCAGCTTTCATGAGCTTCCTTTCATATGAAGTTTGTTTATAAAACTGTTATAATATTTTATTTTCTGGGAAAACTGATTATTGTTTGAGATTAAAGGTACTTTGAATTGATGTTATTCATCTGTAACCCCATAAGTAATTATTGTTTGAGATTAAAGGTACTATTTTGTATCACTTTGAGATTAAAGGTACTTTGAGATTAAAGCTACTATTTTATAGCACTTTGAGATTAAAGTGCTATAAAATGTATGTTTATAGCACACAGCAATTTTGTTAGTGTTTAATTAGCAACCAATTTTTTTGGCAATATGTTACTCTTTAATGGCACCTCATGGATAATGCATGTTTTTTTTCCTTCTCATTTTAAAGATTGATGAGTCAATCTAGAAAAGCTCATAATTCATCTCAAAAGCATACATGACTCAGTTATAGACTTCTGTTTGCTTTTGAATCGAACTTGACATATCACCTAAGGTCCTCATTTAAATGATCTGAAGTATCAGGAGAGTAAAATATAAAAAACAAAATATGCACAATCTACTGTAAACACTTACTATTACAAATAAATATAAAAAACAAAATGTGTGCATAGTTTAATCTCTAAACCTAGGCATAATAAATAAATATAAAAAACAAAACATTATTTTTTAAGGAAGTGATTATGACTTTATTACAAATAAAATTTTTATATAATTGCTCATATAAAGAAAACACATGGGATCATCATTATCTTTCATCTCGTCTACGTATTATTTTTTACTTTTAATCTAAATAAAATTCCCACGTGCAACGCACGTGCTTATTTACTAGTAATATACAAATACTAGACGACTAAGGAAAATAAAGAGAAATATTGAATGAAGAATTAATTAACAGTGGACTTACCTGATTTTAAAAGAAAGATGAGGAAGCTTCACCAAAGATCGAGAAAGCTTCAGCGGCTGCCAAAATTCGTTGGGGAGGTTTGTTGATTGCTGGAACAGAACAGATAGTTGGAGTCTAATTGAGTCACTGCAAGTTGCAGAAAATCTTGTTATTTCCAGAAACAAGGCGAACCGAGAACAAATTAAAAGATGGAGAGATAATTAAATGAAGAATTTAATGAATCGGAGGCTGTAAATCCCGATCGCTTGAGTTGGAGGAGTTTCTGTGTATAGTCTATGGTGCATGGTTTGACTTGAGTGACTTGCCGGGCAGAAAAATATGGGTAAAGGAGACAAACTTCGATTGAAGTTTCCTGTCATTACTTAATGCATGAAAGTTTCCCAAGTCTTTGTTCTTTTGCAACATGAAGAGGAACAGAAAATCCATCGTTATCCAATTAATCGCCACAGAGAAGGACAACATCGCAAATAAGAGACCGTAAAGCAACATGAAGAGGGACAGAAAATCCATCGTTATCCAATTAATCGCCACAGACAAGGGCAACATCGCGAATAAGAGACCGTAAAACAACGACAGAAATTGCAAAGAACAAAACGACAGGGAAGATAAAACCAACAATTTATGAGGAATCGAAGGGGATGAACACAACAAAGTTGAAACGGCCGACCTTGAGCAGTAAATTCCTCCAAATTTCCACCATGCGAGATCTCAGTTTTCACCAATTAATATCAGAGACAAGAAAAAACAAAGACCCCAGCAAACCAGTCTTCCACCTTCAGATGTCCCACTCCCCTCTCGGCTCTCGATTTTAGGAAAACAGCATTTTGAGTTTTGAGAAGTATTTTATGAAACCTAAAATACCGGACTCTCCCATATCCAACCAAAATGCGAATAGGGTCAGAATGACCTAACCAGAATAAAGAGCCCTAGATTTCCAAGGGAACTTATCAACCATCATGGTCGGTAATACATAGATCGATCGTCCGAAAAGGAGAAAATCACTGATAAACAGGTAGTAAATCGAGAAATCCATGAAACATATACAAGGAAATTTGAGAAGGCAAGGGACTTACGAGTTTCCGTCGATTGTAGCGGCCGGTGATCGGTTTTCCTCGTATGCGCCGACCAGAAAGAGTATAAGACGAGAGAGAGTAAAGAATGAAAGGGGTGTTTCTTCGCTATACCATGCGCCGACCAGATCGACAGAGTGTAAAATGAAAGGGGAAAGGAGGGGCGCCGACCAGAGCGAGTAAACGCAATGAAAGGGGAAAGGATGGGCGGATCGCAGGAGAGTGTAGAATGAAAGGGGAAAGGAGGGGCGGATCGCGAGAGGAATTAGGTTAAATTTTCAACGGCGGTAATTTTTACCGCTGCTGATTAATAAATGCCACCACCGGCGGAAACTTACCGCCAGTGACACCACCACAAGGTTGTTACCGACGGTAATTATCTTACCGCCGGTGTTTCATGTCCACATTTCGCGAAGATTTCTTCGCTTTTAACTTTTAAAGGCGGTAATAACAATTACCGCCGCTATTTTAATTTTTAGAGGCGCTATTTATCTATCGCCGCTAAAAGCCCGTCGCTAATTCCCCTCTTTTTTTTAGTGTGCAAGTAATTTAGGTGACGTTTGAGATTGCTACTGCTTATGGATAAGCACTTATATGATAAGTTGTCTTATTTGAGAACTTATCCATAGCTGCGAAAAATTGTTTATTTAAAGATTTCGTGTTTGGTAAACATTTAAAGCTTAAAGCGCTTTTCACTTCAGAAAATGTCTTTGGATGACACGTGTGCCAACTTATGTCAATAAAAAAAGAGGCTTATAGGGTCTTCTTCCTCCTGTCTTCTTCCTTTAGGAAGTTGCAGAACGAACAAAGAAGTCCCGGGTAAGGTATCTCATGCTACTGATTGTATAGAGAATGTTAACAGGTACACTCCCTCCCATCTATCTTTCCGTCTTTCATCTCTCTCTCCCAATTTCTCTTTGCTTTTTTTTTTCTCTTTCCTTTAGATTCCGCACGAGAGCAGGACAGGTTTCTTCCCATAGCTAACTTGAGGAAATCCCTACTGCTAGTTCGAATCAATGACTACACCACATCGTTCTCAGTGTGAAACCAACGTCATTTCCATTTCTTGAGTATAAACCAATGAGCGTTGAGAGTAGGGCTTTGTGGAGTTCGCCTTGTCCAAAGAAATATGGGGAGATCGAAGAGAGGAGGAGCAAAGAGAAGTTGACATCGAAAGAATTAACCCAATAAAATTACAAAAACGCCATCGTTTCCCTTATAAGCGTTAAGAGAAGCTGTTGTTATCAGCTTCTCCTTACGGATATTCTTCCTCTACTGCTCATGGGTAAGGAATTATCCGACTTTCATTACCAAACAATTTTTTAGCTTAAAAAAGTGTTTTATTAAGCTAAAAGCTCAAATAAAGCACTTAATTAAGTAACCCCCAACGCAGCCTTAGTAACGTTTGGCAACTTTTTCGAATCTGATTTTATCATTTTTGAAAACTAGAAATACAAAATCGTGTTGGATAAGCACCATTTTCAATTTGTGCTTAGGAAAAACGATTGAAAAAGATGATCGATTTTAGAACCAAAAATTCCGATTTTTAAAAACGATGAATCGAGTTTATTTTTTTATTTATTTGGATGGCATTTTTGTAATATTCATACTCGGTTATTCTCGACTCCCGTCTTCCTCACTTGCAATCCTCTTCTTCTTCCTCATATTCCGTTCATAATAATCTTCGTGCAAAGCTTTGCTCCAAGGACGATCTATTCGCTGGTTCTAGTGAACTCCGAAACGAAATTCAGGGGTTTCAAAAATCCAATGTTTTCGTTCCGTTGGTTTCGATTGATTTTGCAGACTTCAGAGTTCAGATTGGTTATGAAAAACCCCTTTGATTTCTCATTTCACCGATCAACAACACGACAAAATCGACGGCGTGCGTTGCGTGGCGTCGATTTCAACAGATTCCGTACGTAAAGCCGTTCAGAACCCTTTGAAAATCTATTAATAGAACGAAGAGCGACAGATTCTAGAACCTTTTTTTTTTCCAACATTGCTTTCAAGTTTCAACAATTAAAGCAATTCCCCTGTAACGCCCCGTCACTCTTCTTCCCTCAGATTCTAGTACTCTTTTTATAATAAAGAGATAACACACTTTTATTTCTATGATCTACATTACTCTTTTATAATGTTCGTTTATTTATATATATATATGCATAAAGTATTTCTTTCAATAAAAATTTGTAAGAAGTTATTAATTTATAAATATACTTGTAAAAAATAATAAAAATATGATAATACTAACGTAATGTTATTATAATTAACCTATCTCTTATTAATACCAACAATAATACATCATATAATAAGTTTGGTATTATTTTTGTAATTTTTATAATAATTTTTTATGTTTTATAATATGTTTAGTTTTTTCTTTCTTTTTAAGAATATTATGGCATAAAAATTCTGATGACGTCAAAATATCGGCGAAACCACAAACAAGACTTACACACAAGACTTCCAAATTAAATGGCACCAAAACCGGGATGGTAAACTATTGCCAAATTACATTGGACTTAGACCAGTGTATGCAGCGAAGCCAATCACCGGTAGCCTAAGATCCTTTTTTACCATTGAAGAAAGATGGAATCCACAATTTCTATAGTAATTTCATTGAAATATCGTCAAACTAGATCCCTTGCTCCCATAAACCAATGCAAATCCACCTCGCATTGAATCTGCACATCGGAAATTCTCCGGTACATGTGTTCTGGTAATAAAAATTCTAGTGCCCGTATGTGATAAGACACAAATCGGTCAAAAGATATACGTGGCCGTAAAACAATACTGCCGGGTTACGGCGGGTGTAAACAGAAGCCTACACATGGAATATTTCTTTCTCTTAAACGAGCGGGTGTACATGTGTTCCGGTGATAAAAATATTAAGGAGTTTCAAGAGTATTGTATGTCATAAACAAAAAATACCAGTCAAAATCTGAGAATGTTCCCAAGATAGTTCGCTTAAATAATAACATAGATTTTAAACATCTAAATAATTTACATGATATTATGAAAAAACTATAGACTCTTTAGTTCGTGTAAAAGCTCGTGATACATCTTAGGGAAGCTGTTGTTCCAAAATTGGGTCGGTGTGGACACGTGTCTGTGTTAATGATGTATCTCTACGCGGGCATGCCAGTATCGTTTGATACAATGATTTTCGAGTCGATTCCTGACCCCGGGCACCTGTTCCGAATCTGAACCGGGATCGGTCCAGTCGTACTGCAAGTCACCTGTAATAAAGTCGGTCAGGCGATGATATGAAAACTAGGGGTTCGGTCTTCGCTTTAGGTTCTTGTAAGTGTTTGAAAGGAAAAGCAACTGATGGTACACAAATCCTTTATTATAAAATCGGCCGACGAGCCGAAAGCGACAACAGATAATCCTCAAAAGGGAAACAAAAGTAAAAAGAAAACTGACAGGGCTCGCAGGACCGGCCTGTCCTGGTCTTATAGCCGTAATCGGGTATAAGCACAGGAGGAAGGGGGCGGCTGCTAGCAAAGCCAATTCAGGGGGTTCACCTTGGATTGCTACTTACCCGAAAATACACAAGTCACCTGGCGTGATCAGAGCGAGTCTCGGGACCGGCTGCTCGGGATCTTGTAAAAACAGAACTGCAAGTCAGGGGCGGCCTCAACTTACTCTCCGGTGGCAGGATTCTGGTGTTAATCGGAGTAAAGAGGGGTCGAAGATGTCACTGCGACTGGAAGCAGTGAGAGAGGTCCTAGTTTATCCTTCTGTAGTAGAGGGGATAAAAGATCACGGATGATCAAAATATAATAACCGGTTGCGGTTAGGTGGATTGTGTCCTCGAGCTCTTCGAATTGGTGCCTTTTATAGCCAATCTTTGACGGTTTGCTCAACTTCCCACTCTTGCACGATCTTCGAGGGATCCATTTCCCATGTTTGCAGGTCCGTTTTGCTTTACCACAAAGTCTCCCAACGACCCACTTTTAAGAAGTTGAACCCACCTTATAACCACTCCACGTTTTTAGAGTGGGGGACCCCACTCTCCACGTCTTTAAAGAATTACCGAAGTATCTTTAATGAGCCATAATCGACCAAAAGGCATAATTGGTCAAATGCACCTTTTCATAAATAAAAGGCAATTGAACATACCTTTTATCAAATAAAAGTATCATGGGGTTGATCAAGCGTCCAGCAATTTTCCTCAAACCCAATAAAGTAGCATATGCCATGATAACTCCTTTAATGGCTTTAATGGCAAAATCATTCACCATCGTTTACCCAATAAACATATATATATATATATATTATACTTAGACCCCTGTTTATTCCAATTTCACCGGGTTACGACGGGTGTAAACATGGGTTTCACTTGACCCGTATGTGGTAAGACACAAATCGGTCAAAAGATATACGTGGCCGTAAAACACTACTGCCGGGCTACGGCGGGTGTAAACAGAAGCCTACACATGGAATATTTCTTTCTCTTAAACGGGCGGAATGGAAGTGAATTTACATTTGCTCAAGGCTCTAATACCATGTAGAACACCGCTCCTACTAAAAGCTTTAAGTAAAGATGAACTTTATATATTTACTTTTATATTTCTTAGAGTAATGCTTTAAAACTCCGAAGATCAGCATCTTCGTTGCTCTTGGATGCTTGAAGACGCAGCTCATGGTCGCGGGTGTTTTCGAACAAAGATCTTGCTTTCAATGGGTTTCGTGGAAGCTTGAATAAGTTGCTCGTGGTTATGAATCTTGCAATTCTACCTACAATTCATGGCTCCAAGCGTCTACTTGCAGCAACATTTGCAATTGAAATTTCCCTCGCTTACCTCTTCTGCTTTTCCAGCATTGCTCACACATACGCCTCATTCTCAACCCTTTTGTTCCCCAAAACTCCCCAATCTCGTTTCATGTACATCTTCTTCCTCCTTCCGTTCATTTTCTTTTAATTTTTTAAAAGGCACATATGTACGTCAAGGGCTTGCATTAATCCACCTGCCATCTTCATTATTTTCATTACGAATCGTGATCGCTCGAGTAAATGATGGTACAGTTCAGGGTTCTTTGTTATCATTAATTGTCATTTCTGCTTGAATCAAAAAAATACAATCACTGGCCCTGTCGACTCTGTTCGCATACGAAAATCATCATCTTGGTTCTTAAAGAAATAAACACACACTCAACAATATCCATAAGCAAAGAACAAGCTAATTAAGTCAATTACCCTCTTACGAACACCCCGGTAGTGTTTGCACTCCACCGCTGCAACCTAAAGGACACCCGTGAGAAGATTAGCGACAGTAGAGATGGCTGCTCCGGTGATGGCAAATTGCACAATTTTCTCCCGTGAAGCATCCTCCGACGTGAGAGCCAGTGCAGCTCCCGTTGCTGCGCCTGCCACTGCACTGTTTCTCTGCACCAAACCATTTCAAGAGTTCGATCACATCCCCATGAGTCCCAAGGACTAGTGATGGCAACGCAGAAAGGATTAACGCACACAGGGGAAGGTTACTAAATTACCCAATCATGAGCTCCTCGGGCCTCCTCGAGACTATAAGTGAGACCTGAATATACCCCAGCCGCTACCCCTAGCAGTAGAAAATGAATTTTTTTTACGATATTGAAGAATAAAGAGTGAGGCATTCAAGATAATGAGCATATTTACCCCACTGGAGCGACTCCTTCCCTGTGTTCTTCACCTGCATCAGAAGATGGTAACAAGGCATACGCTTCAATAAGATCGCCATGAACATAAGCAAGAGCACAATTGGTATATATCCTAAAGCCCACTCATAGCTTACCGTTGCTTCGAAAGATTTTCTGTTTGTGACTCCTGCAAAAGAAGCGAGTAATTTGCTTAATTTGTTGGACATTGACTTGCTAATTAATATGTGCAAACATCTTTCTTAAATTTTAATAATGCGTTCATAAGTAAATACAAGAGAAGAAATCCGTTAGATCAGAATAAAGTTGGAAGAGAAGAAAGGCGTGAAGTCAAAACTACCTTTGAGGTTTGGGAAGTGATGCTTCTTGGTCCCCGTGACATCCTTCGCATCACTGGAATCAAGCCCTGCACCTGGAAGAACACACTGACTTCATTTTTTTTCAGTAAATGCAATTGCATATAATATAATCATTCATACCTTCAATGGCTGTGAAATACGCCTCACGCGAGACTGCTTGTATCGCTCCGATCTGCAAATCAGGGAGAAGAGAAGGAACAAGAAAACCTTGATCAATATTGAGAGAGACAGAGAGAGTGCGTGTGACAGAGAGAGAGAGTACCGCAGCGGCCTTAATGAAGCTGTGGGCGATGCGGTTGAGGAGAGGATGGCCAAGATCGAAGAAACAGCCCTTTTCAAAGCGTCGGAGCTCATCCAGCAAAGATCTACCCCCCTTATTATCGCTCATCCTCTCTTATGTTCTCTTGAATCAAAAGAATTTACGTTAGTCGGAAGGAGCAACGAGAACGAAAACAGGAATTGTTAGTGTGGAGTTGCAGATACTATGGACAAGATACAAAACACATGACATGAACGAAGAAGAGTTCCTAGGAGTTTGGAGTAGAGGAGGAGTCGGTCGTAGACACGCGTCAGTTGGATATTTACATGCGGAATGGTGATGCGTACCCGAGTGCCATATTCGTGGCGGGTCTCAAGCGTGTATGAAACACGTGCCAAACGCTGGTAGAACCAGAGGGGAAACGAACATTTCGGCGAGGAACACATTCCATCAACGATTTTGTGCAGCTCGCGTCGGTTTTGTGGGATCCTCATTTACGTGATCAGATCCTGCACCTACCCCAAGGGAACACATACGTCTGCTGCAAAAAATGCCTGGGTGCCTTACGATTGGGCTTCGTTCAATCACTTAAATAAAAAATAGATTTCTTAAGAAGCCTTCGTTCTCTGCAACAAAAACCACCTTCATTATATTGTGTAAAGCTCTTGACTGGGCTATGAAATTTTAAACATTCATTAACTAAACTCGATGCCAAACTAAAGTAATGCTATTATTAAACCAAGCGACTTAAAAACGTAATCCCATGGTTCTTAATCTGAACCAGTGCAGGCACCCGCGGAGATCGGTATGATACAAGAAATTGACCTAAAAAGGTGTAACTTTACATATAACTGATTCCATTATTCCTGTGACCAACGGGCACAATCTTTCCCATCCGTGAATCAGAGTGAAGCGTCGCGCTTAACGCCAACGGTACTTCTTTTATCACATAGATTAGACGTAAAATGGAAAACGTGAAAGAAAAAGTACAGAAAATTCAAAATGAATATCATTCTAGGGATAACGAATGTTTTACGCAAGCAATAACATTGTTTAACGTGCTTGCGGCTTGGGCATAGATAACCTGAGATTTTGAACCGATTCACCATCTCTGTGACTTGATATGATCTTCCTTGGCAAAGCATTGGAGAACCGGATGGTCAGTCGGTGTCTTCTTTCTCGCCTCTGCCTTGCTAAAGGAAGGAAATTGAAGATTGGTTGCCATCTCATTTTCTTAATTCAGCAGGTAAATAATATATGACTTGTGTCATCGTACTGAATATGGTTCTGAACCAGCAATATTGCTACCATTTATGGCTATATCCGATGGCGAGCTATTACCAGCAGGTGGTATCAACGAATGTTCCTCGCTGTTCAATTCTCTGGTGTCCGAACGGTCCGTCAAGCAATTTGAACATTTTGTAGGAGAGGCAGGTTCCTTCTCACCATGGGTTTCGTGAACTGTAACCTCATCAAACGTGTGAGTAGCAGCATGTGTTCTTGTGATTGTTTTCTTGTCGACAGATGATGCTCGATTAGATGCTGAACAGACAACGGCAAAGACACAATCTTTGAATTTCTTATCCAACCTTGGCTTCTTCAACAGAGGAAACTCTTCCCTAGAAGTCAGTTGCCGTCTTGACTCTAAGCAGTTCTCAGTTCTCTCTTCTTGGTTCGAAGTGTGCGGCTCACTTCTATGTGGAGGATTGTAGTCCTCGTCGTCATCGTCATAGTCAACCAAACCTCCAGATCCAGAACTACAAAATCAGGATACAAATTCAATGAAATGCAAACATCTTGAATGATGGTTTTTTGAACAATAAATGAACGAGGAGTTATAGTTTGACTACCAAAATGAGACTCTGGAACTTGCTTCTCCATTGGGCAAGACAAGTTGAGTTTGCTGGTGATGGGTATCTGACGTGCATGCAGATGCAGTGTCTTCTTCATCGCTGATCAAGTATCAGGGTTAGTAGCTATCGAAGATATGGAATAGCATAACCCAAGTACAAACCTATCCTCATTGAAGTATTCCTCTTCTTCTTTCTCAAGGGCACGATCATCAACACGTTTTCTATGGCTCACCAACTCAATGGTATTTGTTTCATAGTTCTCTTGGTACTGTTCAAGGAAAAATCCTTCAGCAATCATTAGTTTCTGAACATAAGGTAAAGCAAGCTAAGAAATATAAGAGAGAGAGAGAGAGAGAGAGAGAGAGAGAAACCTGCTCATATTTAAGCTTTAGAGTCTGAATGGAAGGTAAATAATCAAATCCAACTAATTGATTCCAGAAAGAATCAACCAAATATTTAACCAAAATTTTAAGATTTTGCTGCACGAAACAAAACAAAAAAAAATACCTGTGTTAAGATATGCATAAATGTTTATTGATGATAAGGCAGGGAGAAAGAAGCATAAGAGGGGCCATCACCTTTCTGATATACTCAAAAAGTTCTAGGACAGCAGAGTTCAGCAAATTGTACCGATTACCATTACAAACAAAGGACTCTACAACTGGTTTTAGAAGGTCGTTCTTGACAATATAACGTAGGACTTGTTCATCCTGCAAATTGACCAGCATGCAGCAAAGTTTTACCACCTCATAACAAAAACCGTGCATATAACAAAGTCATCCAACAGATGCAGAAAAACATTTAGAAAGTTTTACGAGTTAATGAATTCACACAAATGATAACTGGCTTGCCAACCGTAGTACCCTTCTCCTTGATGTTTTCACATGCACAGTTTGATCAGTGTATTTTCAGGAACATCACTGTGTTGACAAATAGGTTTTGATTCCCCCATTTGTCTTTAAATGCTGAGGTTATTGCAGGAACTATTTTCAGGTACCAGAATAGCCAATTGAATGCTGATTGTTGAATCCTAATTCCCCACATAACAAAACTCATAATATTGCATTGGTTACTAAAATTTTGGAATAATAAATTTGTAAGAATGATTTGCAATGATTCTTACATTTAAAGTAAAGACCTAGTGAAGCAACTGGAAGGTGTGAGAATCTACTGATTGAAATATCTCATGGGACGAGGGGAAGACCACAAAAAATATGGATGAAGTCAAGAAAAAGACATTGGATACTCATTATCTGGCTGAAGATATTGTTTTTGACCAATTAGTATTGAGGAACAAGATTACCATCACTAACACCAACTAGTTGAGATAAGGCATTTGATTATTGATTGATCATGAATGACTTTCCTAGTGAACATTATCTTCAAATTTTTTAATTGATATAGAACCCTGTGGTTAATCTGTCAATGTGAGTGAAACCTAATTGCAATGTGAGTTATGGTTCTTTCTGTGCTAGTGGGTGTTAGCCCAAGGTGGAAAATATTTTCTCTACATATGAAAATCAATCAAAGATATAAACTGTATCAGTCAGTCGTGTTTTATTTGCTTAAAGAGCGTAGGGTTCTTGAGATGGAAGAACAATATATATTGATACCAAATAGAAGGTTTGCAAAGCAGACCTCTAAAAATAACTGGTCCCCCTGCCGTTCAACCATGCATAAAGATTCTTCAAGATTTGGCCTTCATATTTCTTGATTATTTAAACCATTGCAATGAAGATGTGAAAGCAAAAGAAGGATACCAATATTTGCACACAGAATTTACATAAATCAGCGTTGTGCCTATGTCCATAGGAGAGGAAGATTTTCCCATACATAAAAAATGAACAAGGTAACAGCCAAAATATCCAACCCTCGGTTAGAACCCTAGATGGGTCAGAAAAAATTACAACTATAAGTTAACCATATTGGACCCCCACAAAGAAATAAAAGTAGGAGCCACACTCCAACATGATTGTTGGATGTTACTGACTAGCCAAGAGGTCAAGACCCGGTATCAGCTTATACACACAAAGAGAGGTATGGAGTAAGAGTTGAAAGCCAGTCAACGACAATCAACAGCCACCAACCAAAGAGTGAACCGTAATTCACGGATCAAGCTCTCTTGTGCCAAAGATGAACAGGGCTAAGCGGTCTGCCAAAGCTGTGGGATGTCTAAATGCATCAATAGGGCAGCATGCCTACATTTTAGCCTTAATTGCAAAACAAGAATTCTCTTTTATTTTCACCTCATGGCAGTCTCAAATTGATTTACTTCCTAAGTAGAAAACTCATTCAAAATGCAAAGTAGTGGATTTCTCTACAATGGCATTACCCAAAAGCCTTCCCAAAGATAGCCCCTATGTGAAGCAGAACTGGCAATGGCCAACCCTAACACGAGATTTGTATCCAGCAAAAGATAATAGTTTCTTTCTATACAATGCATAATATTAAGATAGTTCAAATCCATGAAAGAAATTGTAATCCACAATGATAATACCTTTTACAGCAGCACATCAACTATTTTAACTGGATCAAAGCAAATTCACTTACACTGTGAGAAATAATGCCGCGTACAAACCGAATTGCAGCAACTACCAGATATTTTTCCCTTCTTCGTGTAAGAAACAAGACTTTCTCTATAACATTATTAAGAAGAAGGTTGCACCTATGAACATAAAAAAAGGTTAAAAACAAAAAGGAAAAAAAAAAAAAGTCATACACTTTGAAACATGGAAGGGAAAAACAACATTAACTGATCAAGCTGCAAGTTTATATTAGAAGATTACTTTATTCGGCATGGATGGTGATAAACACAAAAGCAAAGCAATTCACAGATGTTTGACAATATTTCAGGCTTTGTAGCAGCCAGATTTTTGTTTCCTCCACCAGAAACAGCTGATTTCCCAATTGATCGATCACTGCCTTTCGAGGGGCATGATGACGTTATAACATCGATTAATTGATCCAGACGCTTCTCATAGAAAATCTCAATTATATTGTCCCTCTGCAATGAAAGATATACTTACAGTGTGCATATGCAAGATTCAGAAAAAAAAATTTTACTTTGAAAGCAACATGTTTTGAAGAGAGAAGGAAATACTCTTACATGCCAATTCACGGACAAAATTTTCCACTAATTCAGAGCAGAAAACATTATCAAATATAAATGAACATTCAATGTTCTACCTGCATAAATAAACTTGAATAGGTTGCAGGTAAAAAAATGGAGAAAAACAATGAAATTTATTGGAAAAAAAAAACGTATTATCCTGTTATCCATCAAAAAAATTTCAACACACACGATCAAACAAAAATGCAATATCATATAGATTGCAAGGGAACCTGGTGGCATGTCGACCAGAAAAAATCATATACTTTTATGATACAGTAGCTGATTAAAATTACATGTGAATCATAGAAGCCATGAAACTAGACAAAAATAAATTGAGCATTGTTGAAACACAGAATCATAGACCCAAAAGACAAGCTTGCAAAACAAAGAACTTGAAGACCCAGGTCAAACCAAAATAAGGAGCAGAAAGGTAAAGACACCTTTCTAGCCACAGTGGTGCCAGAAATTCTGCAGCACAGTCCCCAAAAGATTCAAGAGCATTCACAAACATGGAAAATAGTGTTAAAAAGACAATTACATGAGACATGAAACCGCTACAAACATCATAAGCAGGTGCTTTTGTATTTGAAGTCCAAGGGTGAATCTGTGAACAAGGCATATTATACTAATGAATTCAGGGGATGAGAGTTGCCAAATAATCTTTTGGGAACATAACATTTCCCAAAGTAATTCTTTTGAGAGTTACTACATTTTTAAGAAGCATAAAAAGTGCCAGAATAATGCCTGAAAGTCATACATTGGTTTATATTTATAACACAGCATATTTGGCAATGATTAATTCTGTGAATCATACATATAGCTTCTACAGAGTAACAATTCTAGCTACTACTGTCATAATTGGCAAGATCTAGAAAAAAATGATGAGTTTTCATGCACGATCATCATACAGAGATGTGCATCTTGTATTAATATTCAAATAAATTAGTAAACACACAACAGGAGCTCAATATTTAGCAGTGATATTCCATGAGGACTTGCAAACAAACTCAATAAATTTACTCAAGGAACAAAAAATCACATGAGGAAAATCTACCCAAGAAACAAAATAACCACATAGGGAGATGAATGATCAGTGCACCTGCGGCCCTGATAGTGTGTGTGAATCCAATAAACTACGAAGAATTTCAAGGAACTGGTAATGCATGTCCTCTCCAAAATCTGTTGTCATACCTTGAACCTGTAAATAGAACACACCGTAAATTAATCAAACAAAAGATAATTTAAGCAAACCACATATTCCATTACTTAAACAAAGATAACTAAACAAAGAAAATAAGGAGAATACACAGCATATGCACGCAAACACAAACAAATTAAACATAGAAAGGCTTCTGTGCCATATGCCTCAAGGCAGAACCCTGTTACAATATGCCCAGGCGGTCCTGTAAGTATATGTCCTTACAGGGTGTATAGCCACCCAATAAGACAATACAGGGTACTTCATCACAGTATTAGGAACAACAAACTGTGTTGCTGTTTGACCTAAACAGATTATTTACCTCAGATCACTCAATAAAATAAAAATAAATAAATAAAAGTAAATAAATTTAAGTATAATTATTTTTTTTGTTCCATTTTGTCCATAGGTTCAGAAGTCACAAGCTTAATGCTATTTGAACTTGGAAACTCAAAATCTTCTCATTGTTTGACAAGAAATGACATGTTGGCTACATTACGTGTATCAAATAGCATTTAGATCATTGAAACTCTAGCAACGCACTCTCTCTATTATAACTCTTACATGTTGATGCATGTGAATAATAGCATTTAAAAACTCAACAGCAAGCATACCAGAAGTCCGAAAAGAGGGTCGCCCTCTAGTCGAATGACATAAGACCTCAGAAAGTTTGGATCCTTGCTCATGAAAAGATTGAGGATATCTGTACTGCACTCCAATTAAAAGGAAATATATTAGAACCATACCTTTGCTGACAGAAGTATTTAAAGAGAAGATAAGGAGATTTTATATACACACACGTACATATAATAAGCAAACACACACACTAAAAAGGAAAGATCTTAAAGCATTGCAAGTATAATTATTACCCAGTTAAAACAAGCCTCTTATCTTGACTTCTCAAAGCATCAGTAATGATATCAAACATTCCTTCATTCATGAGGTCCCTATTTAGTGAAAAGAAAATTAATATTAACTTTATAGTGCTGATAAACAACATCTATCATTGTGAAGAGACTACTAAAAATGTGATGAATGCACCACATGGCCCATATTTTACTTGAAATATTCCATAAAAATAATAAAGTATCAATTTTCTACAAGGTCCAATGATTAGTATCTATAAATGACACAGTCTTTAGAACGTTGCATAGAGCTCTAGAAGTTACATACCTAAAGAATCTCAATTGTTGGCCCAGTTGCAAACTTTTACTTAAACTACAAAACTCATGCAAGAAAAGTACCTGATTCAAAGAAAATACAAAGATAAACTCAAAGAAGGCAGAGTGCACAAATAAATAATCAAAATATCTTATATATTCTTATCATGCAAACAATAAGACCATTATGAAAATATCAAAATAAAAGCTACCCAACAAATCATCTTCTACCATGTGTAGTAAAATGTGATTGTACTTTTTATACTTCGTTAGTTTATTAGTAGTAACTTTAAGTTGTCAATGTGCAATGTTAATTTACCAGATGATGGTTCCAAGAGTACAAAGAAATAATTATTCTTACATATACTTGAACTGTGCATGCAGTTGCATTCAAGTATTAACCTTATAAATTTATTAGAATCCAAAACTTTTCACAGTCGTTGTCGTCACAGTTAAAAAAGAAATGGAAAATTTTCAGACTTCTATCAGCTGAACATCCGAATCTTTTAACTGGTAAAGACCATAGTTCTCATTCTTTCAAAGTGTGTCCATCATTTGGAAATCCCACTAAAAAATTTAGCATCAAAAGGGCACATTCTGAACTCTATCCAGATCACACCAAAACAATGGTGGTGTAGATCACTGATATCAAGCAATGTAATCAAGGTTGGACAGGTGCTCTCTCATTTGATTGGTTTCTAATGACTGGCATCAAGGTAAAGCAGTTGGCAACATAATAGAAAACTGGAGCAAAAGGAAAACCATTGCTAATGTTGACATCAAAGCCATGCCCTTGCACATATCCAAATATATAGTATTCTTCTGCAACTATAAGTTAAAAGTCCCAACTTCAACTTGAGCAAGCCATGATATCTCCTCATTTCCAATTAATGAAAGATAAATAAAACTTTTCTCCATACCTTCCACTTGAATAAAGCGGTTCTTGTTAGAACATAAAATCCAAGACAGCAGTTACTGTCTTTAGGTTGTCACTTGTCAAGGTGTACAAACTATATCATCCACACTTGGATGAAGGGTGTGCTGAAACATTTAGTAGGTAAAAAAGGGAGTAATCAACCAAAAACACTCCAAAAACACAAGGGCCTAAAGGGGCCATGTGAACAGAAGTGTGCTTGTCTTGAACAAAAGTAAATATGTTCTCCACAAGATGTTCAAAACGAAAAACTTCTTTATTTCTCAATTTTGAGCAAACACTGAAAGAAACAGCATTTCTATCATATCAACAAGTTATTACTATATTGCACTGGAACTCCTAAATGGATGTGATCCACCGGCTAACTATGATACAAAACAGATACTCCTAAAACACAAATGTCGGTGGACATCCAAAAAAGAATGGAGAAACAACCAAAGAACGCAACATATCTCCTTTTCTCATTTTTCATTTTCATAAATATTTAATTGTAAAAGTGTTCATTAAATAAAAAAGGATGAGTATAAAGCTCCCAAAGTCGGAGACTGAAAGAGCACAGCTGAAACATCACTTCATGGCAGTAAAAACTCTCAGAAGAGAAAATGAAAAAACCACATAGCTTATCCACCTAATTTTAGGGGAGAGATGGACATAAATGAAGGGAGAATCAAGACAAAGGGTAGGAGGAAGACATTTGATCTTTTCTCAGTAAAAATCTGCTAATTCAATAAAATTGTCCTGTTGCTATGACCATAAATGCAAGGTTGAAGTTCATGTTAAATAGCCAAACTCAACCTAAATATATGAGGAAAAGTAGTTAACACAGCTTGGATGATTTTAGCACTGCACTCACAATCAGTTACGGTCTTCAAGTTTTAGGGATCGTGCCTATGAAATGTAAAAATGATGAATGATTTTGATGCACACTGCCAAAACTATTAACTATTTAACTGAGGCAGGAATGAAAAAAGACAAGCCACATTAGTAGCATGACCAACAGAAATTAACTCCATGAATATCCCCATAATCTCTTAAGAAAGGATATAAAGATACATGAATTTCCTAAAGTAGTAAACAAGGTTGATGAATTGTGAATGGAATCAGAAACCAAAATGCGACTCTTAGATTTTAATCAGAATTTTGAATTGTTTATCACTATACAAATATTCAATTTTTTCTAAACAAACTAGCAACTAATAAATTTTGGCATGCAACAAGAAAAATATGCACTTAAAATGTCTTTTGACTAGACAACAGCAAAAGGACTCAGATACCAGAATTGAGCAAAAACTAATGTGAAATTTTGAAAAATAGGGATTAGCTCTAGGTTTTAAGATTCTCTAATTAAGAAAAAAATCTATTAACAAAGAGGTGCGAAAGAGGCAGAAGAAGATCTGCATATAAACTTAGCATTGTATTATAGTGAGATTAAAATACTTTTAAACTTTAAAGCAAGAGAAAGAAAAAAAGAAGGAAGGGAATTACTCAAATTTTTGGGAAAGCAAACTCTTTTTATTGACTCAGTGTAGACTTCGGCAATTCACAATTTAAACTTGTGATTCATTTGTGAATAGCAGAAGTCAACTAAGAAACAATTCATAGGTGGGATGTGGCTCATTTAGCATGCAATTTGATTGCATTTTCGTTTTACAATTTAAAACTATTAAAAAGGTTAACATCCAGACAATACAACAGAAGCATCACTGAACAATCACACCAGAGCATTATGCTGGTCACGAGAAGCATATGAAACAGTATAAAAGACTCAGTAAGTACCAAATTCCTTTTAGAATCTGGAGAAGTTGTGGATGATCTCATCCTTGCAAACAATTCCTGAATAAAAGTATTGTCATCCTTTAACAAAGAAACAACCTACAACAAATGCAACACATGAGAATTAATAGGAAACCTAATTTAGCTTAAAATGATTAATGATCACAATCAAGAACCTTACTTTGGCATTATTTTCATCAATGATGGAATTGAGATTCACAACTGTAGCCTCATCTAATTCTCTTGGTAAGATGACATCCTACGAGAGATTCAAGTGAAATAAGGACAGAAAATGTACAGAAAATCTAACAGGCTCACCAATAAAAGGGTATCGTCCAAACCTTTATATAACCAACTCTGTATGTCTGGTGTATCTTTGATAACACTAAAGGATCGCTGATGGGAATGGCCTAGACACATAAAATAGGGGGCAAAAACCCAAGAAAAATTAATAATAATATCTTTTAATGGTTAAAAGATGGCCCCTTATACCATTGAGTAAATCTATCACCAACATTGCAAATGCACCCCACCTTGAGGAGAGGGGAATAAGGAAAAGTGGGAGAAGCATAAGCATATGTTACCTCCTTGAAGACCACATGCTCCTTTAGAAAAGCTCGATGATGTTGAACATGAGGAACCTCAGGGTCATCTGCAGAAAATACCCAAAGCAGGAATCATTGGAAACAAGCATTTCATATGCTCATAATTCTATGGATGCACAAATAATTGAGAAAATTTTGCTTAAAAATAAGTCCAACAGAAATATCAATAATTAAATGTCACATAAACGAAGACACATATAAATAATATGCAAAATTTTGGACAAACAGATATGTCATAGAACAAACAATAACGAAAGAAAAGTGCAACTATTTACAGATTACCTTTCCACAAAATGCCCAAATACAAAAACCATTTATGGCATTATGCAGTGTAGTGGTAGCTCTACCATAAATATCAAAACACATTTACATATAAAAAGAAAAAGAAAGAATAGGAAAAGAAAATGCTTAGAAACTAAGAATGCAGAATTAAATTCATATCCCACAATCTAACTAGAAACTACTGAATGATTTGTTTACTCATAGATTTCACATTATCATGCACACAATGAGTTTTTCATGCAAATAGATAATTGGTGACAATTTTAGCCGCATTACAACATCAATAATGACTTATGATCTAGTAAAACTACTCCGATATTTTCAACCATACTAACAGAGATATCTAATAGGAATCATATTTTTTTCTCATTCATAAATTTTCACATGATTTAAACTTTATCTAATTAACTCCTCTGTATACAGGGCCTATGGCAAATTATGTATTTTAAATTACCAATTAAAATTGACCCTCAGGTAATAGGGTTTCTTAAATATTTTCTTGTAACTAATTAACTATTAATCATTAAAAAAGAATCTCCTAATAAGTAACTGATCGTTAAAAGGCGTCTTTTTGCAACAACTAACTTGTAACTAAGTATTTAATTAATTATTAACTAACTGACTAATTATCACATTAAGAGAATCTTTCAATAATTAACTAACAAAGTAATTTCTTATCTAGCTAACTAAATAACTAACCAACTAATCCCCAATGAATAAGCCTATAATTATTAAACCTTTTAATTAAAAACCATCACCTGTGACATGTCTTATAATTATTAAACTTTATAATTAATAACTGCCACCAATTTGGGCCAGGCAATTAATTTTTCAATGGCTATAATTTAACCAACTACCAAGAGAATGGGATTTGGAGATACTTTCATATCCACTGTAGAACCAACAACATATCAAGGTAGGTAGTGATTTGTTATTTATCACTATATAAATTAATGCCCTAAAATTTTAGGAAAATAAAAGAATGGGAATGAAAGACTAAATATCTCATTTAACCTCTATTCTCTTTTCACATTAATAATTTGGGGTTTCTTAAAAACAATGTTAATACTTATTAATATTCTTTTCAATTAGATACATTGTAAATTTAAATCCAGACCATTACTCTTTTCCGAAGAACCTTCAATATTGATTAATATGTGATCTAAGATCATCCAAGAATGTCAAAAATCAATTCTGTAATTCCCAGATTTCAATAATTAACTATTTTCTTTCAATAATTATATTATAATATGAAAAACCAAATTTTAAAGTCAAATCATGATTCTAAATACCCTAAATTAACTTTATATTTTATAGAATGATAAAACAACTAAAAAGGATTTCCTTCACTGGATCATAATTATCGAGACAATAAAAAGTTATAAATTTTTTTAGCACAAATTTCCATAATAAATATCATCAAGAAACCCTAAAAACCTCATCAAGAATTGGACTTGCATTCATCTACTAGTCTAAAACAACAAAAGAATCAAAGTAAGTTGAATCATAATTATATTATAATATGAAAAATCAAATCTAAAAACCCACATGTGATCGCAAAATATTTTCTATGCTTGATCTTCACCAAGAATCATAATTATCCTACTCTAAATAGCAAAACCCTAGTCTGCTCGTGCACTTTTCTCCCTTATTCTCTCCTAGCCGTCCATTTCAAAACTGGATAAGTAATAAAAATAAAATACTAAGCCTATATATATTATTAGGTTTCGAGTTTCCTAATTTGATTAGGTTTACTAAAGCACTCCTAATCCTCCAAAGTCTCCAACTTCCAAGGCTTCCTAATAATAATAATAATAACAAAAACAACAACAATAATAATAATAATTGTAAAATAATGGTAAGAGACACATAGATGAATTAGGATTAGGGTTTCTAATTTAAAGTACTCTAATTTTTCTACATATTTCCTTGGTCTACACGTCCACATCTCTTTCCAATTTGCGTCCATTTTTTTAATTTGTTAATTATAGAAATACCTAATTACATTCTTTAAATACTAATTGTATTAGCACTCCATCAAGTACTATTACCAAGACACCCTTAAGTCCCTTAGATCTAACCTAGGCCAGACTTAGTTCTAATGGGTTCTTAAGCCCAAGAAGATTAATTAATTATTTAGTTAATTAACAATTAATTAAACTAATAAAGAAAAAGACTAAATTAACCCTAGGTAAATTTCTATGCCATTACGAGGTGCTCGCTCGTTACTTATACCTTGAGTCCGGTTTTGAAGTTTCTTTTCTCACAAATAGATATTATGATAAAATCATAAGCAATTTTTTTTTCTGAATCATAGATCAGCCTTTAGGATTTTGGGTTCCTTTCAGAACTTTTGGATTGCCCTGATCTGTACCACGCAAAAGGTTTTTCCCTCGGTTTCCCACTAATAAAACAGGCCTTATGAGGTGACTAAGGTAATTATAATGATGAATTACAATCTCACTGTCAGATGGCAAGGAACAAGCTTCTCACTACAGAAAACATCAAAATCTGATGAATGAGGAGCAGATAGAGTTAAGGATCAAATGGAAACATAGGTTATCAGAGAATTTAAAGAGATCAGGCAGGCCATATTCTATAGCAAATGGAACTGCATAAAAGAAACTAAGCTTAATATGCAGTTTTACTACTGCAAAGGCAGTCCCTCCTCTGCTATCTATCTCTATTAACAAATAACAAGAATAAAATTATGTGAACCACTTAAGAAGAGAGACAGATAACTACACTCTTTTTTCAGGTAAGTGATTCTGAGATTTTTTTCTTAAATGTTATCAAATTTTTGTGAGGGTGTGCATAACCATGGGCTTTCAAAGGAGTGAATTGAGTGGGCTAACATTTAGAAGATTTCCAATCAATCTCCTAAAAATAAATTATTAAAGCCTTGTGAAATAACATCAACAAATTATGCCAACTCTTACCAACAACATTCTCTAGTAAACAACAGAAAACTATTATAAAGAGGTGTATCAAGAAAGTTTATTCAGACATGCAAAAAACAAGAATTTAAATTTCAAAACAGAAGGAGATAACCTACATTCGAAGGATCCAATTATATCCATGATCAATTCATCCCCAAATATTTTCTCAAATATCAGAGGGCTATTGAGTAAAACTGCAAACAATTGAAATCGCAGATTGCTCAGTACTAACAATAGGGTAAAAAGATATGTAACACAAATTAAGAAATTTAGATGAGAGAGAAATAAAATAGAATAAAAAATACTGACTGATGCCCTTCACTAATTTGGATATCAATCGAAGACCATGAACTTCTTGTGAGTCTTCAAATGTCCTAAACAGTTCTATAAGCTTTTGGAAGAAATCTTGCTGCACAAAAGACAAGTTTTATTTGATACTGGAAGTTCATAACAGAATCAAAGGCACAACAGTTAAAAAGAACATGTCCTCGTTAAAGCAATAGCTCTTGATCAGCAAAGTAAATAACTTCCCTTCCTTTGAACCATATTACATTATGGTGGACAGAGAACCATTAACAGATAGCACTATGACCTAGTTTCAATAACTCAGATCCAAGAGTTAGCCGTAATGTAAATCTGTCTGTTATTTCAATAAAAATGACTGTGGCAAAGGGACATAGAGACAAGGCAGTGTTGCAAAAAAATAACCAGAATAGAGCGTGTTTCTTCCTTTCCTTCCTGTACACTGTTGGTGTACATGTACTCTGTTTCTAGCTTTTTAAATTAATACATAGCCTACTATTACCGATCAAAAAAAAAACCAGAATAGAGCAGTCATGTTCATGGAAATTACAAGAAACAACCCATAGGTGTGAATTGCAATTTTCATGAATCATGAGAATTGGGTGCCTTCTTTCCCTATGTAAATATTCAACTCCCACAGAAATTGTTCTCTCATTCAAATTGAAATTCAAACTTACCAATTCAGATTCCCACCTCTGAATTATACATATGAATCAAATTCATTCCAGAGCAAAAGGTTTTAAAGAAGTTTATATTAAACACTCTTAAGTTCTATTGCACAAACTGATAGACCTTTAAGGTCAATTAATTTGTAGGAAAATAATTTACAATTCCAAAAATATATGCAACAAACAAGATGAAGAAATTTACAGAAGCTTTCTTCTTTTTTTTGGATCAGTACAGCAGCTTTCCTTTTTCATCTTTGGAAAAAAGAAACACTTATTATCAGATCTTAGTGCATGGCATTTTTGGGAAAAAAAAAAAAAACAAATCTGCTATATTTTGCTTTCAAGATTTCAGATGATCACCAAATGCTAGAGTCTTGAAATAGCAGCTTTTAGTCATTGGAAACCATCAAGCAACTCCAATTTTTCTCACTATAAATGGTCAATTGATTTCTGCTGTGCCAGATTCATGACTTAAAAAATCATACTCTCACATACACAATTTAACAAGTACTCAAACTAGTCCAAGCTCAAAAGATTTCTAGGAAGCTTACATTGTGCAATATAAGTTCAATTACACGCATCTGATCAGCTATGCCACACTCCACAACAGTCTGCATGTCCAATTTGATGTGTTAGGTACTGTGTAATGAAGATAGTAAGGAAATATCAAACAAATAGATATAAATATAATGTTATTCTCTGTGTAATAAAAAGAGCCTGGCACAGGTATCAAAATTTTATCAAGGAATATGATTGAAAGGAAAGAAGCCACTTTAGAAGGAACATACACCTTGCAAATATAACCAACCTCGAAAAATAAGATAAAACTATAGAAAGATCTACTGAAAACATGCCCATTTCTTCGACATCATATAAATGATCATAATCTATTCCCCATGTCAAATTTGACTAAAGAAGGTCTATAAGAGAAGCACACCAATCTACCCCCCAATTGAACGTATCTCTTCATAATGTAACAGCTCAAAACCATGTGGAATCACTTTGTGAAAATATCACAAACAAAAATCATGCCCACATTCATTGCGGCATAAATCGACCCAAAAGGGCAAAAAAACTTATTACAAAGTAAATATCCCAAACAAAAAGACTCCCAAAAAGTGGACTTTATCACCCAAGTCAACACCGCAGGTCTCTCATGCAACTGTTAAATATTTTCATGATTGCCTTCTATATACAAGTACCGAAGGGACCATAAATATAACATTAAACTAGTCCCCATGCCACTCTTCGATTTGACCTGGCTAATTTGTACATTATCAAATTCTTAACCAAATCCCCACAAACAATTACTGAATTACCCAAACTATTTCAGATGTCCTTTGTCCTTTATGTCATCTATTACATCCATAAAAACTAAACAAATGAAAATAAGATGCCTAAAAAGAGTGTTGAAGTTTCCAAGTGATTGTAGCTGCAAGATAAGCTGCATATGGGGAGAATTGAAAAGATAGGAACTGAATGCAAAGGTGTATCTAAACCAGCAAGGATATCATTTCCTCACAATGCAAAAACAATCATATCTGTTACAATTTTATCTTGATAAATTCTAAGGATCCACTTAAAGTTAGCAAATACATTGTTATTGATCAACGCAAAAAATAGCATCATGACAGCATCCAAACCAGGTTAGGAAGATCATACCAATGTGAAGAGCATATTCAATCTCTATGATTCCCATTTAGATCGCAGTGTAAAGCCCATAGAGAAAAAAAAAGATAAGAGAGAGAGAGAAAGAAGAAGAAGCACTAAAGCATTCATCAACACCTTCAAAATCGAAGGAAGTGTGGATAGACTAACTGCTGGAAACTCCATCAACTCGCTCTTGGCATTTTTAAATGTCTCACCTGCAGAAAGCAACAAGGAAGAAGACCAATAAGTCAAGCATAATGCTACTTCCATGCATGAAATAGTTTACTAATTGCAAGCACGGGAATTAAGGGGTCTGATGGTGAGAAAAATGCGACTTTACGTTGAATCAAGACTTAATCACAAATCAAATAATTCTTAAGAGGGAACCAACATAGAAAATGAACATACTGTAATACCCAGTTTAGTTTTGTACGCTATTCATCCGTATTTAAATATCCTATCCTATATCTGTATGAGATAATGTTTATGAGTTTCGATCCACAAGACTTTGATCGGTATTTGAATTAGACTGCTATGTATAACCAGTGTATTCAATTCATGCAAAATTTCGTCACTGCTAGCCAAATTTGGCTGCTTTATGTGGATTCAGTTGGGGGTTAAAAAACCCCCTTATCTCGACCAGCACAAGCGATGTTTGGTTTTTTTCTAGTCAAAATATGAATGATTTTGACAGCATGACCTGCATGATGTCGAAATGGTTAGATTTCACATAACACAAACGGCATTCCATCCAGAACTCTTAAAAAGAAAAAGAAAAAAACTTGAAACATCTAATAGAGAGAGACAAGAGGAGGGGGCAAACCTGGTATGCCATCCTCCTTTTTCTTCTAAAAAAGGGCAGAGAGAAAAGAGGGAGAGGGGGATAGAGAAATGTGGAAGACAATGAGGAGAGAAGGGTGAAAAGGGGACCGTGGTGCACACGTGTCTTGTCCTTCCTCCTCTGTCAACTCGATCAAGAAGAAGGGTTTCAATCAAAGAGCATTCTTTTATACATACACACAATATGTGTGTGTGTGTGTATGTACATGTGTGTGCATATGTATGAACGCGCATGCACGTAGGGTTTCTACGTCTTCTGAATATATAACGGTTAGAAACTACCTGCCTAATCAAGTAGTTATTCAAGAGACGTGGTGTTCATGTAACTTGTTTGGCAGATTGTTTGCCAGATGAAAGTCATTCAAACAATCCCCTTACTTTATTTTGAATGATTTTGATCTCTCAAACAAGTTACTTGAACATTTGAACAATGCATCTCTTGAAAAAGAAAAACTACCTTATCAGATGAAGGTATTTTCTAACAGTTAGAAATTTAATAGAGGTAGAAACCTATGTACAGTATGCATGTGAATATATATTACATTCAATCACGCATACGCGCACACACACACACGTGCACACACACATGCACATGTGCACACACACATATGTACTAAGCTACAGAGAAGGACAAGACAAGGTACACTCCAAAGCCCCTCTACCCCCCTTCTCTCCTCTAATCTTCTCTATCTCTCTTTCCCCTTCACCCCGCTTTCTTTTTCTCTATTTAGTTTCTTTTTTTAGGGAAAATGAGGGCAACATACTAGGTTCGCCCCTCCTCCCCTCTCTCCTTTAATCTCTATCTCTCCCTCTCTAACTAATGTTTCGTTTTTTTTTTCCTCTTTTTCAGAGTTCCGCACAGCACGCCTTATGTGCCATGCGAAATCCAACCATTTTGATAGCACGCAAGTCATGACTTCAAAAATGATCATATTCCAACCACCACAAGGCTAAACGTTGCATGTTGCAGTTAAAACAAGGGGTTTTTTAACCCCCAAAAGAATCCAAGACAAGCAAAATTTTCCCCGAAATTGAATACACTACTTATATTTACCTATTAGTATAGAATTTTTTTAATACTTATTAAAGGATTTTAAATACTTATTTTTCGATAACTTAAGTAAGAAAATACCATCAAAAGTTACAAAATGAATTAGTAATATGGCAAAATAATTTTAAGATATGTATAAACAAATTAAACTAGATTCATACATTATTATTCAAGACGAGGCTCAGCCCGGACATGTGGACTTTAACATGCCTAGCCAAGAACAGCCCTAATAATTTTGAGGTTTAAAAACTAGACCAAATAGGCCAGTATTATTTATTCTGGGAGCACATGACATACGAATTATATCACATCTACCCTACATGTTACAAACAAGACCAATATTATTTATTACTAGGAGCACATGACGTACAAATTAAAACACATCTACACTAAATGTTAGAATCAATACCAATAGTGTTTATTACTAAGAGAACATGAAATTAATCAAGACCAAAACAAATCTAGCATAAGAATTAATATTAATTTACCTATTTGTCTTATTTAACAATTATCAATGTTCTACGTTGATTAACAATCCGTCCCTATGAACTATTTATCATCTTTCAGGATGTAGGATAAAATGATACTGTTATATTATTTTATAATTGTTAAAGAATATATTAAATATACAAAGTTAACCCCTTACTATAAGCTTTTAGTAGGAACGGTGTTCTACATGTTATCAAAGCCTTAGGCAAACGCCAAGGTCTTGTGTTCAAACCTCAACTCCACCCTTTGAGAAAAAAATATTCCACGTGTAGGGCATCCCTAAAAATGAGTCCCCTAAAAAAAATATATGGGTTTGAGTCCAGCCCACACGTGAGGGGGAGTGTTAAAGAATATATTAAATATATAAAGTTCACCCCTTACTATAAGCTTAAGCTTTTAGTTGGAACGGTGTTCTGCAATAATAAAAACAATCAATTCCCTGAGAATTTAGTTATACTCACTCTCGACCATAGTTATAAATATGTATATCAATCTTCTGTCGCAAAAATTTATGTAAATCTTCTAGTATTAGAGGGAATCTTTACTCGTTAATTTTTTTTATCATTAATGAAGCATATATATATATAGAAATAAAGACAAACAGTACAATGGGACACCCAAAAGAGGGGTGCAAGCTACAGAACCCCAACGATATACTAGCAACCCAATACATTGCTTTCGAAGCCATACTCCTAAAAGTATGACCCAGAGTGTGAGATGAACAAGATGTTCAAAATGCAAGTTACGCGAAGCCAACAATAGTGATATGGTCCCACCTCACTCCATAGACACCCAACATCTTCTAATACCACTGCTCGAGTAACCCCTAAATACCAAAAGTATGGCAGCCCAAGTAGATACATGAGTAGCAATACAGTCCTGAATAATTGAAAGCAGCCACTATCAATCCTCAAAATGTGTCTATTCCTCTCCTTCCAGACACACCAACAAATAGCAAAGAAGAGTAACTGATATAATCGGTGTCCTCAAACTCCTAGATATACCTTCTTAAATATCAATATACAAACACTATCAATTGAGTGGTCAATCTTTACTCGTTAATTATTGACATATCAATATAAAAACACTCTCTTTTATTTAACATATCATCATCATCATCATAAGCCAGTTCCCACCATAGTGGGTCGGCGACACGAATCTTGTCTCTCCATCCCGCTCTATCAAAATCATATTTTCCGTTAATTTATGTTTTTGTAAATCTTGTCTTTTATTTAACATATACCATTATTAAATAATAAATGATATTTACTTTATATTAAAAATTCTTTTCCTGAGACCTTAAAAGTGTTATGCTTTCTAAATAATAATAACTTATATCTTCTAAAACCTGAAGGTATGGTAACCAATAAATGGCGATACCTTTATCATTATTAAAAGCTTAACCCCTCAATTAAATGTAATCATCCTCATTATATTTATCTGTTTATTCGTTAAGCTTATGTCCAATGTTATTTTCTATCTCAAATTTTCATAGGGGCACTACATTTACTATAAATGGTTTCAGGAATCAGTTATTTTAAGATCAACTTGGTACATCTTATCTAGGCTAATCACAATATCCTAACCAGATATATAATAGGATATCCAAGAACATTAAATGACATTTAAATATATTCAATATCTATCAAAAAAATATATTATTCTTCATTTATTACTGATCAAAAAAATATATATATTCAATATCTATCAAGTAACATGCAATAACATCTACGAACAATCAAATCCATTCAAGTTCCATGCTTTCCACTCGAGATTTCAAAGATGACTATTTTCCAAATCCATTTATCTAATTTCCTATGCTTAATTATATTTTCTAGTGTTCTCAACATAAACCTTCTTAACTAATTCAAGCTCAATGAATGACTCCGAGTTCAAAGATGGAAGTACAGATCATAAATTAGTCAAACCTGGTTTGCCAGATGCGTCAGGCTTGGAATATTTAATAGTTTGGAAGTACCGTTGATCTATCCAAGTCGTTAATCTTAACCATAACAATGGAAACTTCAAATCAACAGAGTATAAGTCTTAATAATCATTGTCAACAAAAAAAAACAGACACTTAGAAAGAGGAAACAAGCAGAGAAACCACATCAAGAGAACAAATGGATGCTAAAATTCTTTGTACTATTTTTTTTTTTTTTTATCAATAATGAAAACATAGATAAAATGATAAGAAAGAGAGAAATACAAGTACAGCACCTAACAGAACAGGTGCATATCCCATCCAAGGGCAGACAACATACCAACCATAAAATCCTTTGTATAAATGACCCTACCATTTACACATGAATGATAAGGTAGCCCACAATAAGACAGTTCACAAGCAAGTGAATGCAAGACAACAACACTGACTTATCACCTGGATGTAAGTACATCGTTAGCACCTCTAACATAACATACAGGTAAAGGTTATGAAAGGACCCTTTCAATAAAGGATTACCATTGGCCTGAGTTGAAACAGATGCTTCAGGCACCTCCGTCGCCGAGCAAGGAGATGTATCAATATCTAGAGGAAGTCAAGAAATTAGTGAATAAAAAAAGTAAAGCAATATCTTCAAAAATTTAGCCAACAGAGTATCCGATAATAGATAATTACTACCATGAGTATCCAAATGTAGATTTCTTTTCACCCCACAAATCTGCTCCCTATATAAAATAACATGCAGATTACTATGTAATAGATAACATGGTTAGAACAAAAGTCAAAATAAACAAACAACAGGAACTAGGAGAACAAGTACACAAGTTACCATATACAAGAACACCCGGCAGTTTCTTGAAAACTAAGAGCTAATTCAGTGGAATATTCAGGGTCTCGCCATGAAATTATTGTATCTGAAAATTAAAGATATTACCCAGTATTATCTATCCTAATCAAATAAAGCAGTAGCTGATAGTAAATGCACTTGCAGAAACATGAGAATACCATCTTGCCTTCGGTAGATCTCATCTGATCTGATACGATGAGCAAGTAACGTCTCATTGTCTTCTTCATCGATAACAAACAAACCAGGGTCCTCCGATCTCTGTATCAAAACTTCATGTTTAATCAAATATGAGAGTCAAACTTGACCCACTAATTTATGTGAATAATACTACAGGCATCGATATATTCAAAATAAGAGACATTATACAAATATATCAAGGACCTGTACAGAGACAAACCTCCAGATAATCAACAGTGACATGTCCAGTTCCCCAGTCATCCCACTTCCCTTCATCATTCAAGCGGTAAACCTTAACACGCTGAAAGTTGTACAGTTTAACAGGTGCATAATCTTACAACCATATAAAGTTTACAAATTAAAAACCTAAGGACTCTAAATACTAAATTTGAGAAATGAATGAAAACCAGGCAAAATGGAATGTGCAATTGTAAACAATAAAAATTAATTAGTCACGTAACCATAAATAAATTTCACTATTCCAAAAGAGTTTTGATAAAATTCAGGATGATCATAAGGTAAGAAGGTATATTGGCGACATTTATGATCACTAACCAACCATTCAACAAACAATATGATCCTATGCCAGTATAGACTGATTGTTAACTCAAATGCATTGAAAGTATATTCTCAAGACTTTCACAAACTTGAACAATGATTATGAAATCAAGGACTAGAAATCAGTCGTCTGTTACTCTCACAGTTTCACAATGAACGATGAGAGAAATTAAGCTTTTATTAAACCAAAAAAAAAATTTGGAAGAGTAACGTGAAGAAAGACAAAAAGTGGAACGGAAATACAAAGTTACAACATAAGAATGCAAGATTTCGTATGACACCGTTATCTAATTGCCAACCATCACCAACTACAACCACCGATACCATCACAGCTGCTAAGTATGCATGCTGCTGGTAAGAACAACAAACCACTTGCCAACACCGCTGTCATTCCTACCACCGCCACCAGCTAACATCGCCACCATCACAGATCAATGTCTATGACCTCATTTCTACCTACCAATAATATCATCCACCAACGGTATGGTTCACTACTTGACTAAGAATTTTTGTCTCTTCCTTATTTCTACTTTCAAACTGATAGAAGAATATTTTGAATTCTTTTATCTTGTACTTTCTTTTCTTTCATTTTCCTTTAATACAAACAAATTGTAAATCATTTAAATGTAAATGATTTGCAAACATATCACAGACATTTTGGATGAAGATAGTTCAGACTATAGGTTAATTATTCTTCAAAAAGGTTAATCTAATGTAAAACATTCAAGGATGCCACGCAGAAAGCTACACAAAATGAAGGCTCCTTAATTGTTAACCAAGGTGAACCCAAGTGAGCAATTTGGAAACCATTGTGTTTCAAGGACTATGAATGAGAGTTTCTTCTTAACATTTACTTCTTTGGTCGGTAGCTTTCTCTTTCGTTTACCCATATCTCATGGATTTCTTGTAACTGTACTCCCTTTCCATAGCTTTTAATATATCCTTTCATTAGTCATTCAAAAAAAAACATTTACTTCTTTGGTACTTCTTTTATTTATTTCCTAGTTTTCTAAGCTGCTTTCATCAGACTAGTGCTTTTTAAAAATCAATATTTTGGCTATTTATTTCCTATATAGGTGAATATTGGATTTTCAGCATAACAATCTTTCTAATATAGAATTGAATAATATTCCCAGCATAAGATCTTCTGCTTGTTTTTCCAGGAATTAACAACAGTCTGACATTGTAAATAGATGATCTCTTATAATACAATATACAATGGGGGACTTATTCCAGGATTCAACATCATTCTAATGTTTGTAAATACAAAATAGAGGAACTTTTATAATGCAATACACATTCTCATAAACAAAAAGGAATAATTTAGTATCGCCATTGATGTTGATAACACATTAAGTCCTGTGAAAAAAAATGCAGCAATGTGCAGCTTATTTAGGAACACTCAAGGAATGTACCGGAGGCACAACAATTAGAGGGATCGCATTTTTCTACTGGTCAATAAAGGCTCGGTATTCCAAAATCTAGTTCAAGACAAACAAGTCACAAGAGACTATTGGTTTCGAAACCACATATATAGCAACATCATATATCCGACTTTGAGACCTTCTTGCAGCAATTCATTATCTAATAGTAATGGACCCTCTGTATTCTATTTTAGGTTTTTACCTTTGGTAACCTAAAAATGGTGCTACACCACTGTCGGACAAGTCAATGGCAGTTAATTAAGTTTTATAAAAATGAAACCCCAATTTCATTTCCTCGCATTACAGTGGTGCCCAATTACCATCAGCTCAGCATTGAAAATTCTGGTAACTATGCGTGAATCCATCATATGAAGTTGCTCCAGTGGTAGTACTTGTACTGCTAGTCAGCAACCAGTGGTAAATGACTCGGCCAGAAGAAAAAAAAAACAAAAAACAACAACAACGATTTTACTTTTGCCACAATAAATGCATATATGCTTTAACCGTAACCGTCTAAAAGTGAACTACCTGACTTTGTTAACGAAACACTTAAAATATTCCCTAATACAGGCCAGAATTCAAACGCAGCCATGAGTAAATAATTATTGACTTCCATGAAACGGCAATAAAAATAAATAAATAATAATTATAATAATTTCTCTGCTAGAAATATCGAGATCAAACGAGGTCCAATAAGAAATGAGATTGCATTTTATCTTCACGTGAATTTAACACGAACGGGAAATTAATTGCACCGCCATTTGACTGGAACTAAAATTGTAATTTATCTTTGTTATAACCTAATCAAGCTCGTACTTCAAATCCAGTAGCTACAGTGCAACCTACTTTTATTTTAGGGCAACAAAGTTGTTAAAGTAGACGTTGAGATCAATTTTATACACTGAAAGCAATTGTTATGATAGATAAATCAATAAGTGTCGAGATACACCTTACCTGCCTCGGCTTTTCTATACTCGGCATTTCTTCTTCCGCGCCCATTAGTTCTTTCTACGGAATTTACAGATGAAGTCGCATTCTGATCTGGTCGACGGAGTGGTTAAATCGGACGCGGAGATAACGAATGGCGATAGATTTTAGAATAAGAAACCCTAACCACCAATAAAGTCGTATATAATCCTTTGTCTTCCCAGATATTTATCTCCCTCCTCCTCCTCCTCCTCCTCCTCCTACCCGGGATAACTTCCCTGTCCTTCGATCGATATACCAAACACAAAAACAACAAAGTCCAGATGTCCTTTTCTTTCTCTAAATTGTTACAAGTTCGGTTGACTGATGAGACGAACCAGTGTTATAGCTTCTCTTCCGCTGATGGACGCGTGCCAGTTTAATTCCACGAGTCGTCCTCGAACACGTCGATTTATTAAAAATATAAAGGAAACATCGGGCCTACTTTTATAATAACGTTACAGTTTACGGGTGGATTTAAATGTATCTATGTATAGTTTTTTTTTTTTTCTTTTTTTCTTTTTTTGGGTAACACAGTCTTTTTTTTTATAAAAATAGTTAACGCATAGTTAACACAGGGAATAGGCGGAATATTCCTCCTAGATTTTAGCCCCATTTTTTTTTTCAAATATTATCCACCCTAACTAAAATAATCCTAACATATAACCACCCCTATTTCGACAAGAAAATTTATCAGCAATCTACACTATATTATACATTTACCCACACTATATTTAACACAGGAAGGCCTTGGGAAGCATGCAAAACTCTATGCAATAATTTCCCAATAAGCCCTCGCGATATGTACAATGTTAATGTTTTATTAATATAAGGTTTCAATAGTCATAACTCTATATGTTCGTTCAAAGCTGAAGCAGTTACAAAACTACTTCCTATTATTACATGTAGTATTGCACGACTTGCACATACAACTCTACTAGCTATATATAAAGGAAGTGCCTCATTGATAAATGTTCCAAAAACCATATTCTTTGTCTATAATATCCTAATAAATCACTGTTAAAGTTTATTAATATAATTGTATAGCTGTTTTTTTCCCCTCTCTGATATGAATTGTTATATAACAGTTCTTATTTATATAGCTAGTTCGTTAACTTCCTCACGTGCAGTTGGTCCTTTTTGCCTTGGGAGATGCTCCATGTGACAGCATCTCGTAGTCACAGCAATAACCAACTCATGTAAACATATCAAAAGATTTCATCATCCTAATTGTTGAATTCATAACTTGTGAGCTTGTGGGACCCACTACACAGAAGTTTACAAGTTACAATCTTACTTTCACCTTGAGGTTTTTAAAATACCAAATTACCACCTTTGAGGTTTGTTGTATGTAGGGATGGCAATGGGGCGAGTTGCCAGTTTAACCTACCCTACACCTAATGGTTAAGGTTTGATATGCCTATAATTGGGTTAGGGTTGGTTCGGGTCTAGCCCAACCCAACTTGAACCTGACATTCATATATTAAAATATTGTTATTAATATTATTTTAATATATAGTATGTCTAAGATATACATATATTTATTAATAAAACATATTACTAATTTATATATTTTATTTTAAAAAACAATTTTTTGGATTCATACACCAATGAGGCAGACTTGCTCAGCTCTGTTACCGACCCTATAGGGACGAGTTAGGGTTTGGTATTGGCTAAACTTCTATAGGTACAAATTCAGGTTCACAAAAATCCGGTCCATTTCTAGCCCTATTTGTGTGTAATAGTTTTCTCTTAAGGGATTTGACTGTTCAGGTTGCAATAAAAAATATATATTGACAACTTGCACTTTTTTATTCTAACCCAGCAAAGGGCAGACTTATATTTGAAAGGGGTAAAGTTGTCAATATATGTTTTTTTCCTCTTGCCACCTCATCAATCAAACTACTCGAAGGGGGAAATTGGTATATACAACAAACCTTACTGTGGTAAACCAGTATTTAAAAAAACTCCAAGAAAGTGGTAAATTAGTATTTCAGAAACCTCAAGGGTTAAAGTAGGACTATATGAAACCTAAAGTGGATAAAGTGTAGTTATCCATAATTTTCTTAAGCGGATCTAAGATGGAATCCATGCCGTGTAAGTGAGATGCTACCGAAGCATCCTACAATTAGCCTTTTTCATTAAGGCTCCGTTTGTTTTGATGTAAAATCAAATCTGGAAAATGTTTTCAGAGTAAAATGAATTTTCCAAGTGTTTGTTTCAATGTAAAATACAATATTATGTAAAACTATTTTCCTAAAAAGTAACAATTTTCCAGAAAAGGACTTACCTTTAAAAATCCCATATGCCGTTTTTCGGAAAACTGTTTGCATGCGTGGAGCCTTCCCATCGATACTCTTCTTCACCATCAATCGATACTCTTCTTCACCATCAATTCCCGTCGATACTCTTCTTCCCGTATGTCGTTTCTTCTTCTTGTTTCTCCGCCGATAAATCTTCCGTTTAAAATTTTTGGTGAGTTTTCCGACTGGAGCCTTCCTCCGAGGGGTCTTCTTCTTCTACAAACAATAAGACTTGTCATCCCCTATGGTCACTTAAACTTCCCTCTGAAAGTGCATAAATAGACCTGTTAATTAACTACGGGGAACGAAAGGCCTTCCCCGTCCTCGGTAATGGTAGATAAATCCTCTCTTTCATTTTATTCATCGTCCTCCTCGTTCTTCTCTTGTCTAATTCCATTGAAGCCAATGCGCGTGAAACCCAAACGTTTTGACTTTACCCAGCATTTGAAAGGATGCCACAAACGAGAGAAGTGAAAGGGCACGCTTCATTCATGGAGTTTCCCATTATAGATTCTTTCCTAGATCTCCTAAGTGGCCGGCTTCGCTGACCGACCACCGGCGTTCGCCACCAATCAGATCATAACCAGTAAACAATTACGGCCCTCTGTGGAGGTTTCTCCGCCGGAATCTATCCTCGGAAATCTTCCACCCTTCACGGGTGAAGTCCTACGCTCACGCACGCAAATGGGTTTTGGATATACTCATCAACAGGCTCAAATCCCGAGTTGTCGATTCAGGTGAGCCCCTTTGCGTTGTGGATGACTTCCGGTACACCATGTTCTGTTTACTCACTCTCATGTGCTTTGGAGAGAAGCTTGATGAGAAAACCATTAGAAGGATCGAAGATGCGCAGATATCGTTATTATTAAGGATAGTTTCACTATCCTTAATAACTTACCCAGATTGACGAAGATCCTGTTTCGGAAGAGTTGGAGGGAGCTCAAACAGCTACGTCGAAATCAGGAACACGTACTGGTTCCTCTGGTAAGAGCTCGAGAAGAAAACAAGAAAACGAAGAGGGAAGAAGTAGAAGATTCTGTTTTGTGTTATGTGGATACCCTATTGGATCTCCAGCTCCCAGATGAGAATAGGAACCTCAACGATCAAGAAATGATGTCCTTGTGCTCGGAATTCTTGAAGGCCAGTACAGACACGACCTCGACGGCGTTGCAGTGGATCATGGCTAACTTGGTGAAGCACCAACATGTACAAAGGAAGTTGTTTGAAGATATTCAAAGAGGGGGAAGAGATCAAAGAATAAGATTTGCAGAATATGCACTATCTGAAAGCGGTAGTTTTGGAGGGTCTGAGGATGCATCCACCAGCGCACTTTGTACTGCTACATGCGGTTATAGAGGATTTCATGTTGGATGGATATGTTATTTTGAAGAATGGTTCTGTGAATTTCATGGTAGCAGAAATGGGGCGGGATCCAAAGGTCTGGGAGGATCCAATGGAGTTTAAGCCTGAGAGGTTTTTGAGATATCACCTACGGATTCCTCTCAGGTACCCGAGTTTACGTTATGAGCCCCATTTGCACTTGAGCCTTTATAAGGTGTTCCAGGAACATGCTTCACATTCTAGAAAATTCAAAACTATATATGGCTGCAGACATCAAGATCAGCTTCCATAGTGGCGATAATGGAGATGGTTTCGGTTCGATGGGTGTGGGGGACTTTGGCTCATGCTTATGCACCCATTGATAGAAGGTTTCATCACGATGCAGAACAGAGCTGGGCGAATGGGGCGGTCCCGGGTGCATTCGACTCAGAGACTAGAGAGTTTCTGGTTATTTTCCTTGATTATTTTCATTTATTCCAAACATAAGAAAATGAAAAACTCTTATTTTCAAGTAATATTTTTTATGTCCATCCAAACAGTTGAAAAACTTCGATTTTCTTGAAAACATTTTCCAATGTAAAATGTTTTCCTTTGGAAAACATTTTACTTCAAAACAAACAGAGCCTAATTTTCTTTATTTTTTCACATTTTCAAAAGTAAAAACTTTGCAATTGTTGGATGGGCGTTCGCATCTTAATCAAACTTTACTGACCGTTGCAAGTAAATGAACCAGACGATTACTATATACCTCTTTAAAAAGTCAAGCAAAACAGCATCCGTTCTGTTCGTGTAGTTAGGGTTGGAAATAAAATATTTGACTTTTTCCCACCCCCCCCAAAAAAAAGGGTTGGAAATAAAACTGGCACACTTAAAGGGGATTAATGATTTTTCCTAATTTAGCAACAAGAGTTGTCCCAAAGTCCGAGATGGACGGAAGAGTTTGGCTTAGAGCAAAACAAGACTGATTAGGTGGGTGCACGCTACGTAAAATTTCTGCGTGGGTCCCAAAGTCATACATAAAAATCACGGGAACACATGGACACGATCACAGCCATCAGTTGATCCATGCACAGGTCAAAGTTACCCAGCGAGTCCCCCAAAGCCTCAAATTCTTCTCATTTTATTTTATCCAAATTATTTCCCCTAAAACGGATTCTTGTGTGATTTCGGCAGTATTATCTTTTGAAAAATAAATTCCTGAAATCAGACGATACAGGGGCGTTCATCATAAAGCTTAAATAAGCGCATACCCACCTGATCTTTAGACATCGTACCCTATCTATTTGGCAAATCAGTTTGTTTGCTTGCTTTTCCGAATATACCCTTCATCAAGTTCTCTATTCACGATACGTGAAGACAAAGAGCAAAAGACACTGACAAAAGACCGATTCCAGTAACAAACATGCCGAAAATATAAATAATTGGATTTTAACGATTTAAAATCACAGATTGTCGATTTTATTAAAAACAGAACAAAATTAAGAGCTCGGCCGGAGAGGAAAAATTTTTGTAGAGAGATAGGGAGGCTGTACTCGGATCCGGGCTGTACTCATTGTGTGGCGTGTCTGCTGTCTGTACCACATTGTAAATTTTGTAAATTCGACGGACAGCCCTGTACATTAGCATTTTCGTTGTGGCCCCACGGACGTCAAATTGTATTAAAATGCAGTTTACCAAACCCTACTGTGAGAAATTTGTGAAGCGGATTCCTATATTAGACCATCTCCTACTCAGATCCAGTTCGAAAGAGCTCTCTCCGGCTTATCTCAGCAATGGCGATTACGAGAATATGCCCTATTCTTCTCGGTGTCATCGCCTTCTCTCTTCTTGCGACTGCTTCTGCTAAAGTGATCCTTGAAGAACGCTTCGAAGGTACATTGACCCGAAGTCTCTGATCGTATTGTGCCCCTGTTCTCAACTTCTTTACCACTTTTCAGTTGCGTTTGTGTATCACAAGTGTTATTGGTGGCCTTTGGTATTCGATCTATATTTTGTTTTCCCAGTTGAAGAAAGATCGCTTATTTCGCTGTTAATATTCTGAATTTCTGATATACTTTTGCTTGAACCACTACTACGTCTCCACGTCGAAGTTGGATAAGAGATCGAGTCTAGGATGGTAGATCTAACAGATTCATGATGCATATGTTGATAATTACATCGGATGTTTGGTTCTGTGTTTTATTTCTGTTGACGTGTACTTAATTTGAAAGGAAAGCCTCTGAGGTTTAGATCAATTTCGTATTTACCCGATCTTTTTAGCCGAAAACGGTGGTTCCTTTACTCTTGATTTACCACGCCTCGTTTATGCTTCTGTTTGTCTCTGATCGGATTCAACTAATTGGTGCCATTATTATCTTTTTAAAATATTCATTGTCGAATCTAGGTTGGTTTCGCCCATTTTTTTCTTCTGTCGCGCGTGCTTGCACACTGTTCTGTATTCCCGATGATAAGCTTGATTGAATTTCGCCGGAGAAGTTTTAAGTTAGATACTTTATCCGTCGGTTCATCATTTTATATCTGATTTGAATTATGATGCAGTCATCTGAATTGTTATTCTATTCAAAGATTTTGTTTCCATTTTTTATGTAAGAGTATTAATATGTATGCATTAGGATATCAAACCATTTATTTCTGTGCATGGGAGCTCAGTTAATGTTCTGTAGTGTCTGTTGGTTTTGTTACTTTTGTATACCATGATAGAAATAATGTGGAGGAAGGGGTGTTGTATTTTGACTTTTGTTGTTTTCATACTTTCTTTTGTAAATGGAAATCAAATGGATAAAACTGATTAGGATGTTATGATTTTTCTTTTGCACCAGGATATTCTTATAAGTCATAGGTAGGTGTCAAGGGTTTGATTCCCTCCATATCTTCGGTATCTGCTGAGATGGCTAAATTTGAAATTTATTATAATTTGTATATTTTAATGTAAGGATATAGAAAATGAATCTCTAAAACCAGCAAATAATTCCTAAAACCAAGAAATTGAAAGATATAAATAAAATAAAAAAAACAAAAATATACTTTTAAATGTAAGGTAGAAATACGACTCCAAATTTTATTTGTACAATGAATAGAGGGTAGACTGTACAATATGTAACTCACTGCTTATAAATCTAGCATATTTTGACAAGATAGTAAAAAGAGAAAGCAAGAGTTCAAATGTTCTCATTTAATTAGTTATTGGTTGCTTTGAAAAAATTTATGGATATTTTGTCTACTAACTATTTATTAAGTAATATTACCTGTAAATTATGAAGATGTTTCAAGTACACAATACGATTGGGTGAATTTTATACTAACATTGTGAAGAAAAACATAAAATAGGCACTATTTACCTGTTCAAATATTGGATATCTGATGTAGAATTGATTAGTGTTGGTTCACTGAAGGGACTACCTGGCACCATACCAAAAAACATATTTGGTTTCTTGATTTTAGAACCTGAACTAATTATTGGTTCTGGCTAGATCAGGTAACCAGAAAATAGGTACCAATTTACATCCCTAAGCGTAATTGGAGCTGTTTGACGATAGGTTTTTGATCTATTGAATATCTGGGATCTGGCTAATTTTTGTGCTTAGGGACTGATGTGTTTCAATAATTCATATTCCTGATTTGTTCAGATACTATGCTCCAAATCAATTTTTTCAGTGCTGTTTTATTGCCTCATAATACATTTGAATGATTCTTTTCATGGTAAACATTCAAGATGGATGGGAGAAACGATGGGTTAAATCTGATTGGAAAAAAGATGAGAACATGGCTGGGGAGTGGAACTTTACATCTGGCAAATGGAGTGGAGACCCTAATGATAAAGGTAGTCTTTACCTTTTCTCTCTATCATTTTTGGTATCTTAATAGATAATGACGGCTTATTTGGATTTTTTTTTTGTAAAGATGATTACGTGTTAATTTTTGGTTGCGGATAACCTCACTGTCTTGATATAGGCATCCAGACCAGCGAGGACTACAGATTTTATGCAATCTCAGCCGAGTTTCCAGAATTTAGCAACAAGGATAAAACATTGGTATTCCAGTTCTCTGTTAAGCACGAGCAAAAGCTTGATTGTGGTGGTGGCTATATGAAATTGCTAAGTGGTGAGGTTGATCAGAAGAAATTCGGGGGTGATACCTCATATAGGTAATTCATGATATGGCTAATATCATTTGTCTCTTTTGTTGCATTTAAGGTTTTTTGGTGTATGTTGAGAGATTTAATCTTGTTATTATTTGTATTTGGCAAAATGCAGTATCATGTTTGGTCCAGATATTTGTGGGTACAGCACCAAAAAAGTCCATGCAATCCTTTCTTACAATGGATCAAATCATTTGATTAAGAAGGATGTTCCTTGTGAGACTGACCAGCTGACTCATGTTTATACCTTCATACTCCGGCCAGATGCTACATACAGCATCCTGATTGACAATACAGAGAAGCAATCTGGCAGCCTGTATAAGGACTGGGATATTCTTCCTCCAAAGAAAATTAAGGATCCTGAAGCCAAGAAAGTAAATACCTGTGTGGAACTTAATCACTTTTTATTGCCGTTTTCTTAATTTGGGTAGTGACTTGATTCATTTTAATGTATAGCCCGATGATTGGGATGAGACGGAGTATATTCCTGATCCAGAAGATAAGAAGCCAGAGGTAATTTGTGCTTTAAATGCTAAAGTTGATTTGAACTTGGCTAAAAAATTTTCAGTTTACCCCGATGAATATAGTGTTCAATTGTCATCAAGAAAGGAAAAATTTGTTGACCAATCTCACTGACTGGCTTCATTTCTTTATGAAAAGGGCTATGATGATATTCCAAAGGAGATTCCTGATCCAGAAGCCAAAAAGGTTGGTGATTTATTTTTAAGTTAAACATATGAACCTTGTTTCAAAGAAGTATATTTTCCTGCAAAGAAACTTACCACTATGTGACATGATATACCACCGTAGCCTGAAGACTGGGATGATGAGGAAGATGGCGAATGGACAGCACCAACCATTCCAAATCCTGAGTACAAGGGACCATGGGAGCCAAAGGTTTGTAAAATCCTATCTTGACTTGGTACTTCCCTTGAAGTTTTGTACATTCCACAATTTTCTTATGACTTCCCTACTTGCGAACAGAAAATAAAGAACCCAAATTACAAAGGAAAATGGAAGGCGCCAATGATTGATAACCCAGGTTCATGCTATTCTTACAATCATCTGTTCGTCCTTCTATTCTATGTTCTTGAGCAAAAGCTATAATTTTCTTTATGGACAATGAACATACAAGTTCTATTTTATATTACAGACTTCAAGGATGACCCAGACATTTATGTTTACCCTAATCTGAAGTATGTGGGCATTGAATTGTGGCAGGTAATTCTTTTTAATGTATTTCTCAGTGCTGATGTTCATAATTAAATATATTTGTTCGAATCCCCATTAAGCACTGCATGTACTGGGTGCCAGGTAAAGTCAGGGACCATGTTTGACAATATCTTGGTCTGTGATGATCCGGAGTATGCGAAGAAGCTTGCGGAAGAAACATGGGAAAAGAACAAGGATGTATGCTTCCTTCTACCCTCTTCATGTCTGTTTCTTTGAGAAAATCTCTCGATGTTAATTGATGGTGAGATTGTCTTGCAGGCTGAGAAAGCAGCATTTGATGAGGCAGAGAAGAAGAAAGAAGAAGAGGTAAAGATGTTACCTTTATAATTATGCAGCCAATAGATTTTAAACTTTCCAGAGAAACTGTCGAGATTTAAGACCTAATTTAGCCTTCTAGATTCCTTTTTATATTTTTATTTACTTTTTATCATTTTTTTTATTTACTTTTTACCTTGCTTTTGTGTGGATGCCCTCAAAAGAGATTCATATTAGCTAAGTTGTATTTAGTGGTTGCATTGGTTGCTTATGGATCCAAAAGAACTCTATGTAGACACCAAAGAGGAAAAAAAAAAAAAAAACTAAAGAACTTCATGTGGATTAACGTGTTTTTTTAACCCTTCCATTTTGTTTGGTTTTCTTTAACGGTCAAATTCTGTAGTATTTCTTCCGGATCCAAAGGGATGTTATTTAAATGGATGATACTTTCTCATTTAATTTGGTTAGCTTTAACTGCAAAATTATTTATTTTTTCTATGCAGGAATCAAAGGATGATCCAGTTGATTCTGATGTAAGCTGACAAAGATGTCCAAAAAATTTGATTTAGCTATCCTGCTTCAACTTTTTCTAAGTTATGGCAAATCTTTATTGACAGGACGAGAAGGATGGCGATGATGAGGACAGTGATGAGACGGCTGGAGATGATGCAGATTCTGAATCCAAATCTGATTCAGAGAAGGAAACCGGAGATGATGATTTACATGTATGTTTTAAACTCATCTTTCTAAACATAATTCTTACCAAATCCTCTTATAACCTGGCTCACTCCTCCGTGTGCGTATCTTTGCAGGATGAGCTGTAGAGAGCAAGCACTGAACAATTCTGGCGGCAAATTCATTTTAGGAATTTTCAACCATGACTAAAAACCCTTTCACCTTTTTATATACTTAGGAATTTTCTTAGCGAGAAAGCATTTGAAGGCTGCATGCAACATTTGTGGCTGATTTCTCCTCCATTTGAGTCGGTCAAACTGTGTGGAGTCCGTACTGTTTCTTTTCAGGCAACTTATAAATGGTAGAATGAACTAAATAATATGGATTGATTGACTGCTTTTCTGCCATCAAGTTTGATGTTGGACTTTTCCTTTACGAGTTTCCGGACAGGAAATCCCATTTAGTGCTGCAGGCCCTCTATCTCCGGAGACATATCTCATGGTACATGGAAAGATTTTCCAATACCATTGCATTTTACTGACTTGAAAAATCTGTTAGAGCCCTAGGCTGGAAGATCTGCTGGTCCAACTGTGAAATACGCGTGTACATGGGTGCATGAAGCCTACGTGTACATATTCTCGACTATTGAACCAGTAGGTGTTCTAGCATGAGAGACCAGCTGATATGGTCTTCTTTTTACTTGATGTCTCCCCTTTACCGTGATTGTGTATTTGTATAAGGGGAGATGATTTGTTTAGCCAGATTAGCTGTTCTGATGCACACGGAACAACTCCCTGCAAGTTATATAACGAGAAGACCCGAGGACACAATGCAGAGCCTCATGAGTCATGACTTTTTAGTTTTTAATGACACTGCGGCGAGAAGCTGTCTAAAATCGTAACGGGATTCTCCAGTTCCTGGACAATTGAAAAGGCCAAAAGGGTATCGATCAACAAATAATTCAATTCAATGGCCATCAGCTTCGCTGGGAACTTTTCTCTAATCTGCCCGAGCTAACCCTGAAAACAGCAAGTTTAAAGTTTTGTCACTTTGTTTGGTCAAAACATCTGAGACCATTCACCATCGCATCTGACGAACACAAACACTTGCAAAGATTAGACACCATTCCATATATCATACTGGCAAAGATTAGACACCATTCCATATATCATACTGGACAAAATCCCTGAAACAATGACTACAAGGGTAAAGCAACCCATAACAGAAGCATGACATTTGCAAGTTTTTTGCAAGGAATTTGAAACCTTACCAAACCATAAGGTATCACTCGGAAGCTATTTTGTAAGTGAAAGGGTTGCTTGATCAATAGTTTTGTTCAGCTATCATATCTAAGCACAGACTTCCCCCATTGAGTCCCAATACCTAACTGCAAATAAGACTTAGATGCCTCTCCAGCTTTCACCTAAAAACTCTGAAACAATGGTAAAAGTATTTAAAAAAATTGGTAGAAGCACCCCATTTGCAAGCTGTTGCAAGGTCTACACCCCGTACAGATGATGGAAGAGGTAACTCAAAAGCTGTTTGGTATAAGCGTATCATTCGAAAATCACAAGTTCTTGTAAGAAGCAATCAGAATGTATAAGTCTCTTATTTTCTTAATGATGATTCTTGCAAGTACAAAGAGGATGCCCAACAACCATTTGAAACTATACAAGGACACCACGAACATTACATCAAAATACTGAAATCACACATTTAGAAACTCTAAAAAGGAAAAATATATATAAGTTCACAAGCACAGGCAAACACGTGCGGTTCAAAAGTCATCTAGATACTCCAGAACTGTTGCGCTCAAACAATGAACTTAAATTATCATTCAATATCCTTGGGGATCTTGTCTTTGAAATCTTTTCTTTGTCATCTCAGAAAACCTCGCAAACATACTTGAGGCCTCAAATTTGCCCAATAACTTCATCTTTTGAGCCAGCTCATCGAGTACATGAGATTTTCCTACTGTTGACAGATCAGCCGCAAACCTGTTATAATCAAGCTGAGGAGCCCTCATTCCTTTCTCTATCATTTCCTCTATGTATCTGCGTGCCTCTTCCGACCTTCCCAGCCCTATAAGCCCTCCAATTAAAACAGTATAGGAATTATCATCAGGGCAAATCCCCTTTTGCCTCATCTCATCCCATACTGCATGTCCCCTCTCATAATTTTTCTTTCTGAAGTAAGATTTCATCATCATGTTGTAAGTGTGGATTGTTGGTTGAAGACCATTCTGAATCATCTTCTTGTAAATCTTAACAGCATCATCTGACATCTGTCGATTGGTCATCAATTTGATAAGGGCATTATAGGTCTGCTCATCAGGTGGGCAGCCCTTCTCTTTCATCTCCATAAGTAATCCATATACCTTATCCATTTTCTTTTGGTTACCAAACCCCATAATCAAACAGGTGTAAACTGCAGGGTCGGGTTGGCAACCAGAATCAAGCATCTCGTCGAAGTACCCAACAGCTTGATCCATCATATTCCACTTGCACAAATGCCTAATCAAGATGGTATAGCTTCGAACATTTGGAGATGGGCCCTTTGCCTTCATGAGCTCAAAAAGCTTTATCGCATCAGAACTCCTCTGACAACTTAACAAACCATGAAGCATTATGTTGTGTGCAACAATGTCAGGTTTTAAACAATTGTCAATCATCTCATTCCAAATCTTCCCTGCTTCCATCAGATTCTTTACTTTGCACCAACCGGCAAGAAGAACCGAGTAAGTCTGCAGATCCGGAGGAAACCGGACCTTCAACTTCTCAAAAAGAGCTTGAGCTTCCTTCGCAAGCTTCGCCCTCCCAAGGTCATTGAGCAAACAATTGAAAGTCTCAACCTCTGTTTTGAAGTTATGCCTCTTCATCAGCTCAAAAACCCCAACAGCTTTCTTCCTTTCCCTTGCAGATGCGAAAGCCCTGATTGCAATGGAAAACGTATCCATTGTCAGAAGCCCTTTCTTTCCCATTTCTTCGAGCATCACAACCATGCTCTCAAACTGTCTCGTCTTCCCAAGTATCCCCATCATCATATTATAGGTCCTTGAGTTATGAGAGAACCCTGGCTTCTGCTCCACCCAGCAAAAGAACCTAAATGCCGGCCGCCAGGCATGACAGAATCGCACTAACACGTCTGCAACCAGATCATGAGAGAGCTTGACACTACATTGATCTAGAACTGCTTCCATATTCCGATCTGATGCAAACAATTCTTCAATAACGTCGCACACCTTGCTGACCTCCTTTGGGTCCACAGCGGACTTAACATCCTCAAATTTTCTCGCATCATTACGATCATCTTCTACTTCTTCGTCACTTTCAGCATCTTCATCCGAAACCCTAGAAAAGCTCCTGTAATTCAAAGCCCTGGAATCCAAATTAAACGTCTTTCCTCGAGAAAAAAGGTGGGCAATTGGTGAAAATGACGGTGACCGAAGAAAGGGAAATTCATAACGAGAAGAAAGACGAAGGAAAGAAAAAGGAAAATTCAGAGAAAATGGCAGAGATCTAAAACCACTGTCTCTGTTATCAGAAATGATGGTTTCTTCCTCTTCTACTAAACGTCTCTCCGAAACAGTCGAGAAAGCCCTAGACCTAAAACATCTGTTGTCCAAAACTAGCAATGTTTCTTGTAAAACAAGCTGTGGAAAGGAGTGTGACAGAACAAATGGAACTTCACTACAAGGATAATGGAGACCACGATGAGGATGATAATGAGAAGGACGAGACAGGGGCAGAGGGCTACCATAAAGAAGGCGCATTTGCTGTCGACGAAATCCTCCTTCTCGTCCGTCTTGTCCCTCACCTCTAGAGAGTAGCTCGGAAGAGGAGCAGCAGAGGAAGCCATGAAGATCAGATGTTGGGCGGAGCTGAGCTTCTCGGAAATTAAAGCAGCCGGCGATGATCGACTTCTTGATGAGTTTTCTCACAGAAATAGCCATTCGACCGCCATTACAGGAAAGGAGAAAACACTGTCATAGATCGAGAATGAGTGTGTGCCGTAGAGACGAAGAGATGTTGGTTGTTGAGAGATCGGTTGTCGGGGCGGGTAGAAAGAAAGGGATAGGTCGTCTTACGGTGGTCTTAGTGCCTTAAACCGGGGACGGAACGAAGAATCCCAGATGCGAACTTCCTAATTTGAGATCTGCTCATAGCCGGTTTGGTCTTGGAACGGTGGAACCCCGCATCTTTTTCTGGTTTTTTTTTTTTGGGAAAATTGAATTTTAGTGAAACTTTTTAAAATACTTAATATTCAGTCAAAAAATATTTAACTTTACCTTTTAATAACAATTTATCAACCTAATTAATTTTTTATAATATTTCAGATTTTCAATATTACGAACAAAATAAATACCATTATACAACTCACTTCGTACAAGCCATTTGGTGAGTTATTTGTACAAATGGTTTGGATGAGCGATGTAAAGGTATTCTTGAAATTTATAGTTAAATGTCACTAATAATTAATTATTTTGATAAAGATTTATTAAAAATTAAAACTCAAAACTTTAGTAACTGAATATTGATTATTTTAAAAGTATACTAAAAATTAATTTTTTGAAGGACACGGAATGCGGATACGTTTTTTGATACGAAGAATGCGGATACCCGACGGGGATGTTTTAAGCCAAACACATTGGAAACCACATCTTTCCATCATGTTTGTTTGAAATTAAGAATTAATATTTTAAACTCTTTATTTTATTTTATTAGTAATCAAAAGGTCATATAATAAATAATTAGAAACGATTGCATAGTACACAAACTTGTGTACTAGTAAAAGAACTAATTACAGGTCCAGCATTATAGAATTAATATTTTAAACTTTAACCATTGTAATTTGAATTTGGTTAATCAGTTTGTGAGGATAGTAGTAGTTATATTTTATTTATTTATTTTTTTTACATCAAATACAAACACTTGCCCAACCGATAACAATAAATGTACATATTCGTTTACAATTATCAAGAAGCGCAGCATCAAAGGGACCATAGGCTGTAGGTGGTGGTAGAAACTTGAGCGATGACTTGTGTCTCAGTTGGAGGCGGGGCTATTGAGTAGCAATTCCTTTTGATGAGAGCAAGAGTGGAAGCCAGGCGAGGGAGGGAGTGGGACCTTGCCACCAGCCCAAGTGAGTCCACTTGGTATGATGTTGTCCGAGTTCGACCTCATAGCCCACATGGTTTTGTTTCCGGATATAACATGAGGAAAACTTCTTAGTGGTCATCCATTATAGCACTGTTCATCACCCGAGCATACTTAACTTCAGGGTTTCAAAGGGATTTAACTCCCGTGTTATGCTTTAAAAAGCTTCGTATCAAAGAGATCCAATGCTTAACTTATATAGCACAATCCCCTTTCTATACCTAGGCAATGTGAGATCTCAATCATATGCACATCCTTGTCCAGTAGCTTGCTACTATGGTAGCTTACCCAGGTCTCTCACCTTGCCAACATAATAGCTGCCCACTCAAACAGCTAGGACGTCACATGGCACCTTTATTAATAGTGGTGCTAACTATATTATAATATCCATGATAGTGTAGTGTCATACTAATAGTGATGGTTTTCATAGTAATAGTATTGTCAGTACTGGTGGTGAAGTGGTGGTAGTAGTCGCTATGTTGACGAGGTAGTAGTCAATCACAGCTGGGTTGTTGATGCCGTTGGAATCGATTATGGACTTTTTTTTTTTTTTGATAAGGATTCGATGATGGACTTCCCCACGCACACCCAATAGTACATGTATTTACTATGGATTCACATCCTTTGCTGGGTGCAAGCAATGCTAGGCATCCAGCATCCAATGGGATCCGGGCATGTCAGCGCCAGTTTGTGTCAAAACTAGCGCTGACATGCCCGGATCCCATTGGATGCTGGATGCCTAGCACTGCTGGGCACCCAGAAGAAGATGTGAATCCATTTACCATTGGGTTTGACCCACATCAATGGGTCGACGTAAAGGTTTCATTGAAGTCAGGTTTCCATATAATGGCGATGCCTTCAACTGTCGGATCGATTTCCCGCCAAACTGCTGCAATCGAGGCAGTTTCCGACCGTAAATTCCCGCCACCTTTCGATAGTCATTCGGTCCGCCATCTTCATATATCGCAAACCAGGGTTCGTTTCTATGCCCGTCGAAGGTTCTGAGAGTCTGCATCCGCAAGTCGCTATCGGTGACGATGGCCTCTTCGCGTCGTTTGAGCAATGGCCGATCTCCTCTTGTAAACCAACAAAGCCAAATAACTTCCTTGTTCTCCAAGAGTTCGACCTCCCCGGCTTCAAGTTCACCCGTTGTTTCAAAACATAAACCTGAACTTAACCCTAACCCTAGCCCTTCTACCCCTTCTACTTCTGAGACGAAACAGAAAAAGTCTCTTTTAGTAATTGGTCATTCTCCGAACAATCATATTCCCACTCCCAATCTCGATGATGTTAAGACTCCTGATTCTGGTAAGGCACCATATAATGAAGAGGTTGTGGGGAAAAGAATCAAGGTTTATTGGCCTTTGGACAAGAGCTGGTATGGAGGTTTCGTTAAGTCATTTGATTCGCTGTCTTGTAGGCATATGGTTCAGTACGATGATGCTGAGGAAGAGGTTTTGGATCTCGGGAAGGAGAAGATCGAGTGGGTGGAGGAGGCGGAGATAAGCTTTCGCAGGCTGCGGCGACTTTCGGCTTCTAAGAAGGCGGTGTTGGATGACGGGGAGCAGACGGAGGAGGGAGATGGTGTGGTTTTCGATGATAACGAAGGTATTGAAGAGGGAATGGGCGACGACGATGATTCTGCAGACGAGGACTGGGGGAAGAATGTGGGGAAGGACAAGTTAGAGGATGAATCGGAAGAAATGGATTTGGAGGATGAAGAACAGGATGGATTGGAGAGTTTGAGGCAATCGCGGGGCAGGAATGTGGAGTCAAAAAAACGAAAAACACTTGAAGTTGAAAAGCAAGGTTCTGGTAAGAAGAGCAAGAGTTGTCGAGCTGGGGAGAAAAATGTAGTGAAGGATTCTCTGGTTGGTAGTGAAGGCGGATTGGTTGAACCTCCAAATAATGCCGAGAGTAAGTGACTTTTACGGTTTTATTTGAACGAGAAAAAATGTGTATCAAAGAAGTATAGATCGTTGGAATTACGTTGAGTCATTCTGAAAGGTTCAATTAAGATGTTTAAGTTCTTCTTTGTGAAGCCTTTTTGGAGCTTGTTTCAAAAATGTGCAAAACCAAACGCGTAACTCGGTCAGATTGGCTCAATCCAATTATACTTTATATTTTAGTTAAAAATTACTTTCTAAAGTAAACTATGAACTTCTTTATTTTTATTTTTTGACATTTTTACTTATACAATATCTTTCTATAAATAGAATATATGTATCATTAACATATGCTTTAATAGCAACAGGGTGGTTTAGGCCTTAACTGAACCTGATTTTTCAGTAAGTAAAACCTGTCTCATATTCCTAGTTGTGATGGCAGTGATGGTTCTTTTTGGTTAATATTGAAATATAAATATTTAAGAGTTAGTGAATAACAAAAATATTGGAAATAATGGCCGTTGTATTTATGCTGTCATACTCAAAGATAAATCTGAAATTTATTAAAAAGTGTTGGAACATTGGCATTCAAGTTAGACTAGTGATGCTCATTTGAAACCCATCTCTCCACTTTCTTCACTTTTTCATCCTCACCTGATTCGGGCACAGAACACAGATTTGCTTTTGGTTACATTTTTGGTGGGTTGAGATGTCATTGAATTTTCATTTTCCTGTTTTTTTTGCTCATTATGGACGTGGACTCTTTAGTCATGAATTATATATTCATTGCCATCGAGAGATTGGGTATGAGATTTGTCAGTTAAAATGGGTATTCTGCCAGCTGATTTGATTGAACTTGCTTCCTTATTTGGGACCCCAAAGGCTGTGCTTATATATTTGCCTTGTCTTGATCACCGTATTTGGAATCGTAGTCTGGAGGGGTCTTTTCCGAACAATAATTCTTCAATAAATTTGTGATCAAGAGAGCATGCCTTTTCCATTTCTTTGCATCAATCCTGGAAATTCCATTTTATTCTTAAGTTCCAGTTGTTTCTCACATGGTTTATCTTTACAACTTGAACAATTTGCTTTGCTCTCATGTACAATTTATTTCTGTAGCAATAATCAATATAATCTTACTTACTAAAGGGAACCAGTGAATCATTCGATTGCACGTATATCTGAAAGGAAAATGCTGTAATCCAAAACTGGCCTATTTTTTTACATATTATATCTGAATGAATGGGATTTTTATTCCAAACTTGTTCAGAAAAGAGTGCTATTTGATTCCATCACAGGGACATAATGTCTTCATTATTGCTTGACTATTGAGCTTGAGCATGTTTACCTGCAGAGGGGAAGTTATCAAATATTCTTTATGATACTTTAAAGGGTGATGCTGCAGAAAGGTTTGGTCTGCGAGAGGCGGAGAAGTTATGGTTCCTTCAGGAGTAAGTATTTTTATTTATTTTTAATCATATGTTATTGCTTTTCTATTTCATTTTTTTCCATCTTATTTTATCGCATGTACATCTTTGAGGGAGAAAAAAAATCACTTCTAATTTCAATAAATACCTATGTACATTATCTTCATCTAATACTTTCATACGGAGTTTAGTGCTTCTAACATCTAATATTGTGACTCATGGAATCATCTGTCCAAAACTTGTATTCTTCTAATTTTAGAAGAATGCACATCTAGGTTTCAAATCTAATCAAGAATCCGAATTATTCTGTATAAACATCCCATTCATTTAGTGATGTTTTGCTCCTTTCTGATCAGTGGTCATAGGGATGCTGAAAGAAGACGCCCTGGAGATGCAGATTATGATCCAAGGACTCTTTTCTTGCCTCATGACTTTTTGAAGAGCTTATCAGGAGGCCAGGTAAATTGGTTACAAAGATATCTGGTCAAGGTTTTTGTTTGAATCCCTATCTTTCAGTATCTTCACCTATGTTTATTTGATGTGTCTTATTTGTTTACCTTCTTAACCTTCAGAGACAATGGTGGGAGTTCAAGTCTAAGCATATGGACAAGGTTTTGTTTTTCAAGGTATAAACTTGGTTAATATGAAGCTGTTATTGTTGTTAAACTTGTTCCTGGCCAAAGGAATCAAGCGCTAAACATTTTATCATTTTTGGATCAGATGGGCAAGTTCTATGAACTGTTTGAAATGGATGCACATATAGGAGCAAAAGAATTGAATTTGCAATATATGAAGGTCTGCGATTGTTTATGCATATTCCTAGTGGTTCATTTTTTTTATTTTATCCATTTATCATTGGTTGCTGATCCTTTCTATTTGGGCTCCTAAAATTGTCGTCTAATTTTCTAAAGGATAGATTTTATTAGGTAATCAGAGTGATTGACTTTATTTTATTCTGAACTCTACTCCATCTTCATGTTAAATTATTGATTGGTTTATGAGCTTATGTTTGAGGATTTTATTTCTAATGCTCTCAGGGTGAGCAACCTCATTGTGGATTCCCAGAGAGGAACTTTTCAATGAATGTGGAGAAGTTAGCTAGAAAGGTTGGCCACCCATATGTGTATATATATGCTTCATGTGAATAATGAATCATATCTTTCCTCTTGAGCTTTATTTTTACATTTGTGGGAGTGATCTTGCTTGAACTTCTTTGACAGAGCAGGGCTATCGAGTTCTTGTTGTTGAACAGACTGAAACCCCTGAACAGCTTGAGGTTCGTCGCAAGCAGAAGGGCTCTAAGGATAAGGTTAGTTTATGCTTCATGAGATACTCATGAATGAAGAACAATTGGTCGTCATTTTCCATTCCAGCCCATTGTTTTAGTTTTGGCAATGTACTTGGTAAATTGTGTTCTTATTGAATCTCGACCAACAATCTATGTTATGATGGGATAATAGTCGGGAATTGCAGTGATGTCATATTCCAAAATGCTAATGAAACCAGATGGAACTTCTTCCACATCATCATTTACTAAATTCCATTTCTGGTGTGTAGTCATGTGATTCAGTTCATTTTATCAATTTAGATTTTGGTCCTGGAGGTTTTGAGCTGGTTTTGTGGTTGAAGGGTCTGTTTTATTAGATATGTACTGACTACAAATTATATGATGTGGATGCTCTACTGTTGTTCTCTTAAACTTCAGCTGGAGTCCATTTCCCTCCTATATCTTGTTCTACTTCCGTATTCGAATTCCATTGCTTAGCTTGATATATCATCTGTGTTGACAATTATTTTGTTAGAGCAATGTTGGTGGTTAACGTCTCTCCATTCCTTCATAGGTTGTGAAACGTGAAATATGTGCAGTGGTTACAAAAGGAACACTCACTGAGGGAGAGATTTTTTTAGCTAATCCTGATGCTTCTTACTTGATGGCGGTGACTGAAAACTGCTGCACTTTGGCAGACCATGAAAAGGACCTGGTTTTTGGTGTTTGTGTGGTTGATGTTTCTACAAGTAGATTTATGCTCAGTCAGGTTCGTCAACTCAAAGTTTCCATTAATGTTTATATGTTTGTTTGTCTTTCTCATATGAAGTTCATTGACTTGATATGAGGAAGTTATATTATTTTTGAGTTATATCATAATACATTTATCTTGTATGGCAGAGTGTCACACATTGTGTACTGAGTCGACTGATCTGTAAACCCTTTGACTTTTGCTGCTTGGTGTTTGAACTTCTCTTTTTTATCCATCCACCAAAATCTTTCTATGCACCTTTGACGTTTCTGTATGTTAATTGAGTGTTATCAGCTGATTGGGTTGATTTTTGACTTTGAAATGCTCCTAGTGGGGTGGATTCAGCAATTCGTCATCCTGTGTGCCACTTCTGAAGTTTTGCATTTTCAAACAGCTCATGCTTGATATGACTTCTTTATTTTACCTTTTCAAATAATTTGATACTGTTTAGTACTGTTTTTAGCTAATATTCTCGAGTACACAATTGAAGTTCATCACTTCTCCCAAAATTACTAATTGGTTGTTTTTTTTTAACAGTTTGAAGATGATTTGGAGCGCAATGTCTTGTGTTGTTTATTGTCTGAGCTTCGGCCTGTGGAAATTATAAAGCCTGCTAAACTACTTAGTTCTGAAACTGAGAGGACATTGCTGAGACATACTAGAAATCCTCTCTTCAATGATTTGGTTCCACTGTCAGAATTTTGGAATGCTGATAGAACTGTTAGAGAAATCCAAAGTATGTACAAGCGCATCAGGGATCAATCTGGAATCGGCAATCCTGATTCTTATGTTGAGGCGAATGACTCAGGGTATCTTCCTGACATCTTAAATGAGCTTGTGAGTGCAGGGGAGAATGGAAGCTTTGCACTTTCTGCTCTTGGAGGCTCTCTTTTTTATTTGAGACAGGCTTTCTTGGATGAAACACTGTTAAGGTTTGCCAAGTTTGAAATTCTTCCATGTTCTGGATTACGTGATACCCCTAAAAGACCATACATGGTGCTTGATGCTGCCGCCCTGGAGAACCTTGAGATATTTGAGAATAGCAGAGACGGAAGTTCAACAGGGTAACTTTTGCATACTTGTCTGCTTTTCTGGTTCACTTTCTTGGTCGACCTTCTGCCAAGACAATGTTTTATGTCTATGTAGGACACTGTATGGACAACTGAATCACTGCGTGACTGCATTTGGGAAAAGGTTGCTGAAGAAATGGCTTGCAAGACCTTTATGTCATCTGGGGTCAATTAGGGAACGTCAGGATGCTGTAGCCAGTTTGAGGGTGGGTATCATTTTGTGATAACCATTTGTTGCCTTAACCAAAAAAAAAAAAAAAAAAGATAACCATTTGTTGAACCTGTCATTTATCAAATATCAGTTTATCTGTTTGAATTTTTTTTAAAACATTCTCCTGTTTTGATTTTCATGCTCAATTCTTTTCTTATGAGATTCAGTTTGCTTCTTAGGGAGCTAATCTACCTTTTGCTCTTGAATTTCGGAAAGAGATATCTAGGCTTCCAGACATGGAGCGGTTACTTGCACGCCTCTTCGCCACCAGGTAGGGTGGAACCTCAGACAAGTAAATGATTTCAATATTTTATCTGAAACTGATCTTTTTTTTTATTGATACATCTTCCCTATTTGTATGATTAGCAGTGAAGCTAATGGAAGGAATGCTAATAAAGTAATCTTGTATGAGGATGCTGCAAAGAAACAACTTCAAGAGTTCATATCTGCTTTGCGTGGTTGTGAATTGATAGCCCAAGCTAGTTGCTCTCTTCAGGCCTTATTGGACAATACAGATTCTAGTCTCCTTCAATATTTGTTAAGCCCTGGTAGTTGGCTTTCCTGCCAAAATTATGGCACTGATCTTGTTTTGTATGATTGTATCTTATGCTCTTTGAATTATATGCAGGAAAAGGTTTTCCTGAAATCCATTCAATTCTAGAAGACTTCAAGGGTGCTTTTGATTGGCTAGAAGCTGATCATTCTGGACGTATTATACCTCGTGAGGGAGTTGATAAGGAGTATGATTCTGCCTGTAAAGTAGTTAAGAATATTGAAATTGGGTTGACAAAATACCTTAAAGAACAACGTAAATTACTCAATGATGCATCAGTAAGTACTTGTTTGAAAATGGATGTTGCTTTTGTTTCTAGTGACTGTACTTCATCATTCAATTTTGCCAAGAAGATGACTGATTCTATAGTTTGATTCTTTGTTTCAGATCAATTATGTTACAGTTGGAAAAGAGTTGTACCTTCTAGAAGTACCTGAGAGTTTGCGAGCAAAAGTTCCTCGGGATTATGAGTTACGATCCTCTAAAAAGGTGCATGGAAAAAGGCATTGTGTCAAATTTTGATGATCTAATTGCAATAAATCACTTGCACAATAACTGGATTACGTGGTGTTACTTTGAATGCGGAAGGACACTTCAAAATGGAAGGAAAAAGGTTTTGGCCCCTAGCTAATCATGTCATGAAAAAAGCATGCTTTCCTGTTGGTGGAAATATAGAAATTGAGGTTTTATTCACTAACAAAAGGGAAATACAGCTGCTATTAACGTTTTGATCATCAGCTGAAGGAGCCACACACTGTTTTTCTGTAATTCATTTGTTAGATACCATCAAAATCAATCTTTATATAATTTATTTTTTTATTTTGAACTTCTTATCATATTAAATATCAATGCCATACGACTTGAGATTTTGGATACCATCAAGACAAAATGAATGGAAGTCTTGTTTTGTGTAGTCGGAAGACCTCTTTCACAGATCACTGTGACAAATTTCCTCAGAATTGAGAGGAAGTTGTATTTTCTCATCAAATGATTGATAGGGGTTGAAATAATGAATTAGAAAAGGCCATCGCACCCAAAATAACATTGTAAATGCCTATAGTGGCAATTATGCAGTTCACCCAAGCTAATGTTTCTAACTTCCTTAGTAGTATTTAAGTTTACTTTGGAGATTATCTGTTTCTGACCTTATGAATTGATGGCTTTTCTTTGGAATATGTAGGGGTTTTTTCGGTACTGGACCCCACATATCAAGGAACTGTTAGGAGAGCTTTCTCAAGCTGAATCTGAGAAGGAATCCAAATTAAAAAGCATCTTACAAAGGTTAATTGGACGTTTCTGTGAGCATCATATTAAGTGGAGACAGTTGGTTTCTGCAACTGCAGGTTAAACCCTATTTCTTGCATATAAAATGGAAGAGCAGTCCTACAGTGATCCGTAATTTAGTGCAATGGGGGCATATTTTCTGAAATGCCTTGTATTTTCCCTCAAATGTGGACAGTCTCTATCTTTTCGATTGTGTTTTTGCTTCAATGAAAATTTCTGTGTTATAATGGGAAAATGCTAATTCAGTACGGTAGCATTTTGATGCATCCTGTTCCCTTTTTTGATAATAGATACTTGCATTACAAGGTTGGCACAAAAAATGAAGCTTTTAAAGTGAGCAGTCTGGGAAAAAAATAAGGTTTCCTTGTATGATTTTTCCCTCATTTTCATTTGGCTGATTTTTGGCTGTACATTCTGCAGAATTGGATGTTCTGATCAGTTTAGCAATTGTGAGTGATTATTATGAGGGTCCAACTTGTCGTCCAATTATCTCTGATTTATCACATTCAAGTGAACTACCACATTTTTCTGCAAAAAGTTTAGGACATCCTATTCTCAGAAGTGATGCTCTAGGAAAAGGTTCATTTGTTCCCAACGATGTTACCATTGGGGGTTCTGGAAAAGGCAGCTTAATCCTTCTTACGGGTCCTAACATGGGTGGAAAATCAACTCTTCTTCGCCAAGTTTGCATGAGTGTGATTCTAGCCCAGGTTAGAATTTTTCCTTATTATATTACTTCTTGATTTATCTTTTGTATGTGAATCTTCACATGTGATTCTGCTTGCCCAGCTAGGTGCTGATGTCCCTGCAGAAAGGTTTGAGCTATCACTTGTTGATCGAATCTTTGTTCGAATGGGTGCAAAGGACCATATTATGGCAGGCCAAAGTACATTTTTAACTGAACTTTCAGAAACTGCATCTATGCTGGTGAGGTTTATTTATTTTGCGGACTTATTTGCTGTTTCATGCAAAAGGATGGACTGAAATTGATATTTCAGTTATCAATTATAGAAGTTCTACCCTGCTTAAGGCATAATTGCGAGACTGTGCTAATGTGAATTAAACTGTTTTGTTTCCATCGCTCTGCAATCTCCCAACATATGGATAAATTGGAGATCTTTAGCTGTAATTTTCTCTTGCATTCATTTCTTGTCTTAGATTGTTGAAATATTTTAGATCATGGCCCCCAGCCCGAGTGGAGTCTGTTTTGATGCATAGTGCTGCATTGCGATTGACATTACTCCATTCCATTTCAGACATACAATTTGCTTATTTTGCATATTATCACTTATTGTGGACACATTTATTGCTTGTTAATGCAGTCTTTGGCAACGTGTAACTCACTAGTGGCATTGGATGAACTTGGGCGTGGGACATCAACATCGGATGGACAAGCCATTGCGTAAATTCTAGAATCAAAAGACATTATGCTTTAATTATTTGAAATTTTCAATAGTCATTTTACATAGTTTGCATGATGTCTAAACATCCATCAGGGGATGTCTGGCTATTCTTACTCTCTTGATTTTTTGAATTTTTCTCTGGGTCTGTCTGTCAGGGAATCAGTTGTAGAACATTTTGTCCGTAAGGTACAATGCCGTGGAATATTTTCCACTCACTATCACCGATTAGCAGTGGGCTACCAGAAAGATTCCAAGGTACCATTTCCTCCCCTTACCTTGTTGCAATTTTTAACCTCACAAGAATAACATGCTAGGGATCAAACACCATTTCTGGTGGTGTTTGTTTTTGCACAAACTCAGTTGCCTTTCTGGGTGTGATCATCCCACTGCAAGATTTATTGTGTGGTCTTTTAATGTGACAGCTTTGGATTCCATTTACTGATAGTTATAATGGTTAGGATGTTTATATATGGTTTGCTGCTATCAGACATTTATACAGGGTTTGCCACCATCAGACCTGACAAACAACCTTTAGCAATATATTGCAAAATGATCAGTCTGATCCTGTTTCTTCTTATTGTCAACTAAAGGTATCCTTATGCCATATGGCATGCCAAGTTGGAGAAGGAGTTGGTGGCTTGGAAGAAGTTACGTTTCTTTACAGACTGACACCTGGTGCATGCCCCAAGAGTTATGGTGTCAATGTTGCACGTTTAGCAGGTATTCTTGATTTCAATTATTCTTCACACAGATAGTAACTTCCACAATAAATCATGTTCCTGAAAATTGATCTATTTGCCATGCATTGATCATCCATGTAACAAGTGAGAGCAAAGGACTTTAGCTGTATGATAAATGTTTCCATCCCTAGAAGTGTTTATACCTACTTGGACAGTAATATGTGAATATTTCTGGAGTAAAAGCAGATAGTGAGGAGTTTGGAAGGACAGAGATGAATAAACATGACTACAGAGAGTAGTGTCAGTTCCAATCAGAAAACTTTTAATTTCCATTCCAGACCATATTTAAGTTTAAAGATTTAGTATGTCATGGAAATGTCCAGCACATATCCCATACTCATCCATTGTTCTGTCACTTGGATATGGGTATGGAGGTTGGAGCATAGGATTTGTAGACTACATGCAGCCAAAAAAGACGTTGCCAAACAATATCACAATTTGTGTAGTTATGTTTTCCCTTTTATCATTGACTAAAAGGTGCCATCCATTGGCTACTGTGGCAGAAACATTGTGTGAATGCTTTCCAGTTCTGACTATGTTTAACATTACAGGACTTCCTGACTCTCTACTTCAGAAAGCTGCAGCCAAGTCGAGGGAGTTTGAGACTGTTTATGGAAAAAAAAGAAAGGGATATGAAATTGAGTGTTATAATCAATGCTGGGATGATGAGATGGTGGTCTTCATACAAGAACTTGTTCATGCTGCCACAAATTCAAATTGTCATGGCAATTCCAATGGCATGGGTATTGGCTTGTTGGTTGAACTTCAACATAGAGCAAAGTTGCTTCTGCAGGAGGGAAAGTGAACTAATGGATGTTTTTTGAGAAATTTTGTATTAAATCACACAGTTGATATGATTCTAGGCAATTTGGGTTGTAAAGCAATAGTAACCTTGTAAACAAATCATAGTTTTTCCGAAGCTGTAAAACATAGAGCAAATTTGATTCTGTGGGGGCCTCTCATACGTGACTGAGGGGGTAAAGCAATCGCAAGTTCCTGATTTCATGTTTGGAAGAAGCTGCCATTGATATTGAACTATTCTGGACTAATTGAAGTTGATAGCTGAGCCTGGCGTGTAAAAAAGATGGTCAACTTCGTCTTGGATGCCGAAGGAAAAACAGAGATGGTGTATAATGTAAATCTGGCTCCTTGATTCTCGTAAAATCCACTTCACTTGGTGAAATATATTGGATCTTTCTTTTTGGGTTTCCCAAATCTTTACAACCGCTAGTTTAGGGCCTTTGCCCCTCAGGAGACTGCTATTGCCAAGCTGCTTTGGCTGCTTCCACGCATAATTAATATGACAGCTTCTACCCTTATACGAACCAAAACAACACCACATAGCCTAGAGGCTGAGTCCGACACTTGTCTTATGTGGTTGTTGGGATTTTCCATCATTCCATGACATTTCACTTCTGCAGAAATTAATGAGTGTTTCGTCTGGTGCCATTCAGTGGAACCAGCGTAAAATGTATGGATGGATGCCCTTGTATGGATGGATGCCCTTGTGAATAGGGGCCCATACTCCATCCCAATCAATCAGATAAAATGCATTCGAGATGAATAGGATGCTTCCAGGAACGGGCTCTTCATCGCCTTCGGCTGGTCTATCACGGTTGAGTTTGCTTCAAAGCTTTAAACTGATTAGATTACTTTGGATTCTTGCAGTCTATGCGTCTGGTAGCTGTGTAGGTACTAGGTACCTGTTCTGGTTCTTTAACGTTACCTGTAGCAAACATGACTCTCATGTTCATGTGAGTGGGTAAGCGAATATTCTTTCCCTGTAACAAACTAGGCGCCTTCCCCAAATGTGGTACAATCATTGCTACAGCGTGACCCTCACAACCCCTTTTTCTCTTTTTTGTCTGGAATATATGAATTAATATATGCTATTATTATATCATGGCCATTCTTAAAGATGACCATTCTCAAAGCTGTTTTGACAGCTCCCAAAACATTGAAAAGTCATTTTTTAATCTTACTCTGTCCAAAACATGGGCTGCTTCCTGCCTGAACATTACGAAATTTGTAATTGAAGACCAAATATTGCACAAGACTCATCTAGAGTTGATCTAACGATAGGGCTGAAAAAAGGGTTCTTGACATAATTGATTAAAGGGGAGTGGTGTAGATCTATGCCACATGTAGCATCAAGCGGTTATGATTTTTGTTGTTGTTATGAATGGAAAGAGGTTTTTTTCTTGTTGAAAAATTTCAACAATTAAATGCCTCCCTCAAACTGCATGGAATCATCCCTCCAATCAAGTAGCCAAGCACAAACAAACAATGTAAGATGCTACCATATCATGTCATCGTTATTGAATGTCCAACAACTTTAAAAAAAAATGTAATCAAATCTTAAAGAAGAAACGGCAAAAGGGAATCATGGTTATATCACGGGAAGATTCGTTGTGATGCAATCTAGGTGAGAATTGCTATAGTTGGAAGTTGGAACAAACTTTCTGACTTTCCGGATCTACAATGTCAAAAGTCTCCCCTCATTTGACCCAAAGAACAAAAGAAAAAGAAAAGGTCTCCTTTCATTACTCTGCCCTTGTTGTTGATCCATGTTACAGTTATCATCATCATCATCATGGTCTCATTGACTTAATGGATTGTCAGAATCACCGAAAATGCATCCATCATGGACAGCTAGTCCAAAGCCCTTCTTTGAATGAAGTCTATTTGTGTAACCTACGTCCCTAACAATGTGGGTGTAGGAATTACTCTTGCTTTCATGCAGTTGTAGCCTCAATAATGTCAATAGTTTCCTTTATAAATGTCAATAGTTTCCTTTATATGTAGTAACGGGGTTGCATGTACGCAAATAAAAGGTAAGGGAGAAAAATACAACTATACCTTTATATTAATGAACTTTAATAATGATTTATACGACATTATGGACGCTTCCCAAAGGAAAGCTAGAAAAAATGGGTAAAAAAAGGAGAAAGTATTTGTGCTGTGTACATTACTTGTATTCAATAGATACGGGTTTTTTAATATACACACGGCCCCAACTCCAAGATTCAGGCAGAGTCTCAAGAAAAAGAATTTTGGAAGTATTTTTGTAATTTGGGTATTTTTGTTATATACTTGAATTAGGTTTTTCAGTCTTAGATGAGAGAGTGCAGTTTTTCAACCAGGAGAGGGCATTGTATGCCATAACTGTCTTCAAATAATTAGTGAAGGAACTTTCATCATCCGTCCGTAGATGTAGACATCTTTGTCTAGATTTTACCATTTTATTTTATTTATTTTTTGTTTAGTATCAGCAATTAGCAGCTCAAATGACAAAATTGCTTCAACAGCCGTGCATGAGAGAAGGTTTACTTGAAAATTATTATTTTTAAATTCTTTTCCTATCAGCAAAAATACAACGAGGGAGGAATAGTGCATGGATAACTGCTCTTGGTACATGGACAAGGCAAAATGAGAAGTCATCAGGAGTTTATTTGGACTATCCGGTGCATCCGCTCGTCCCCGTCGCTGTCTTCTTGAAAGGTTGAGATGTTAACATCAGACCCCTGGTGTAAAATCAAAAGCACAAAATGATTGGATTAGAGCTAGGTTGTGTTATAATGGTATTGATGGTTTAAATCATTACTGCCTTCTGAAGCTCAAATAAGCTTTCAAGTTAAGCAAGCTAGTTTGTTGAACCTTCCTGATCTACCAGAACAACTACAACTAACTCTGTGATCATATACCTTTACCGAATTCTAATTTAAAACCCTTTAAGTGTCTTTCTCAAGTAATCCAATAAAACAGTACTGCAGCTCCTTTACTTGCAGATCTAGTTTAAGAAATGGGTTGAGTAACTAACATTTGATTGCCGCTGCAGGCAGTTTTGAATCGCCGTAACCGTTCGAATCATTACGTACAATGGGATGATAATTCCACCAGCTCTCAGAAGAAGTAACTGAAAAATTCATTACAGAAAGGTAAAATGTGAAAAAAACAGGGTTTGAGTAATTAAAAATCAGTGCAGTAGTTTCTAATTGAAAATCCAATTACTTACTGTTAAAATGGTAAATTCATAATTTTCTGTCCCACTAGCTAGCACACAAAGGAAGTCTCTCACAAGCAAGAGCATTGTGAACTGCAGATTTCATTTGAAAAGAAAATGAGGAAGTGAGATACCCTCTCCATCAAACTCCTAAATGCCAATTTCTGAGTTTGAATTTAAAACATATATTGAAGTCTGTGGCTCACTTGGACTAGGAATCATGAAATATTTAATAGTGCATCACCATTTGAATCACACCAGAAGGTTTGATGAAGATGACTTACTATGACAGCCGCCGACCGGCAGAATGATGCACTTCCTTCGGCTGCAGATGAGCAATCAGAGAAGTTATTTTCAAGTTCTTCGTCATCGGCAGCGACAATTGCCATTAATCCCGGATTGTATAGCTCCCGATCTTGTCTTGGATCATTTAAGCTTCCTCTGTTTTTGTTTTTTTTAGTTAGTACTCAATCAATTGTAGTTAACAGTAGTACATTTCCAGAAAAGTTTGGCTTCAAAATTTGAAAACTTACTAACCAGAAATCTATTAAAAAAAACCTACTGACTAGTATGTAAGACCCATGAAGGGACATAAGTCAACACAGAGAAAGAGCACCAGCCAGTGCGCACTTTAGCATACTGACTGGTTTGTTGCTCAGACAACTCTTAAAATCCGCAGCAGTCAGTAGGGTACCTGATGGTCACAGCTGCGTCAGCCAACAGAGACTTTTTTGGTGGTGCAGTGTACCCAGGCTCAAATTCCTGCAAAATTCAAACTATCATTTTCGGTAAAAAAAAAACAAAGGAAAAAGAAAAACCCAATAAAGCTTGAATTGTATTAATGGCGAGAAATATTTTGAACTTTAGCCAAATAGATGGCAACAGAATTAGAAGAAAAGCAATCCGATTTTTTTAAGAGAAAATCCCATTTCTGTATTAGAAAAGTTAATAAATTCTAACTAAAAAACCCAGAATAGTTTAGTTCAAATTCAGTTTTCGTTTTTCAAATAAGCATCAATCAATACGGATATCAAGAAATCGATTTTGATTAACAAAATAACTCAAGCCCCATTTTGAGTTAGAGGGCATAATAGCAAAGGACATTAGAAAAATAAAAGAACCCCGGTTTTGAATGGGAAAAACATTCAGAGGGTGAGAGAGGAAGAAGAAGAAGCGTACCGCCATAAAAGAACCAAATCTCATAACAAAACGACAGAGATAACAAAAAGAACAAAACTTCCAGAACAAGCTAGTAGAAATTAATGCCAAAATTAAGAGAAAAGACACGAACTAAGAACGTAATCGTCTTTTCTTCAAAAAACAGATGAGATCAGATAGAAGCTCAAATTGCAGTCAAAGAAGCAAACTAAGAAAAACCCAGTTTTTTTCCCCTTCTGTTATGAAATTCGAACCTGGAGACAGATTTCACAGGTGGTGTTCCCTTTCTCGTTGCACCATCTTTGGATGCATGCTCTATGAGCAAACTGTAAGCAACAAAACAAAAAGTGTCATGAAATTTAACTTGGAAAACATAATAAGAATTTATGTTGTCATTCTCTGTTTGTCACCTTGACTGTTCCAGAACAAGCACAAGGAACTTCCAATCTCTTTGAATTTTCAGCCTCTTCTTCATGGCAGATCCTACACTGTGAAAGTGAAACTGATGAAATGGGTATCAAGTCCTCCACAAACAATACAACTTCATCTCCCATTTTCAAATCTCTCTCTCTCTCTCTATTCCCCCTTCCCTCTATGTCTCTCTCTCTCTCACTTTGTCTTTCTCTCTCTCTGGACTTTCAATAAATAAAGAGGAAAAAGAGGAAGCTGCAGTGCTAATTTAATTTCAATTTCAGAATTACAATTTGGACTAAATCAATGACAAAGAGAGAGATAGAGAGAAAATAGGAAGACTCACTCCAGCCCAAGGGGGAGGACCGTGACTAAGCCTGACCAATTCACAAGACTGCCTCGTCAAACAAAACTGCATTCCTGGGAGAACATTCAAACTAAGTGCTCTTGAAAATACTTATATGACCCTTGTATTCAAACCTTTTAACATAGGAGGGAAGGGCTTTTTGGTCCTTCTGTACCAAAATATGGCCACCAACGCCATGATAGAGAGTACTGTTTATATAACCAACCCCATGATGGTAAAGGGCCCTCCTGCCTATGTATTCTCGCACTTGAATCTTATCTTTAAATAAAGAACTTGCTTGGATCAAAAAATAAATAGAGGAAATGTCAAGGGTAATAATTAACATGATTAGAGAAAGAATCAAAACTGTATTGTTACTTTATTGAAGAATATTTTTTTGTCAGATTTATAGCCTTTGTTTCTTGTTTCTAGATGACCGTTTCGTCAAATTTGAATTTAAATTCCTGTGATCTCTGATTAACGGATAGGTAGAGACTAGAGAGTAGGAAACGAGAAAAATACAAAGAAAGTAAGAAACACAGAACCGTAAATCATAGAAGCACGGGTGCTTTGTCTTCGTGGGAGGGTTTTTGGCGCTCGAGGCCCTCTGATTTCATCTTTGTTTATCCTTTGTCGCTTGAAATGAATTTCTGATTATTTTATTTAACATGTCTTTATATGAAGAATGGGATGAAATCTCTGCCGCCAAGATGCGGCTATGTGGCTATGTGCAGCATCAGCTACATTTTTTTGATGAAACATGTGAAAGAGCAGCCATCATAAGGTACTGCATGTGGTAGCAGTGGCGGAACCAGCCTTTAGCTAGGGGGGGCAATTGCCCCCCCTAAATTTTTATTTTTTAATTAAATATACATATTTTTCTATATTTTTTGATTGAAATTTATGTTTTGCCCCCCCTAAAATTTCTGGTTTGCCCCTCTAATTCCTTGAAGTTTTTATATTTCATGTATAAGTGTTAATTGAAAATTTTTTTTGCCCCCTCCAATTTGGACTCCTGGTTCCGCCACTGTGTGGTAGCATCCCACGGTGGTTACAGGGTCTGCCGCAGCATCTTGACGACAGACGATTTCAGCCCATGAAGCATGTAGCAGCAAAAAATAGCTTTTACGATAATTAATGGGTAGCATGTGCACTTTTGAAGTGCTTCATGTATGTAGAAAAGACAAGATATGAGTAATTGTTTGAGATATCCAAGATTTTTGGAAATTATTAAAAAGCAAATTTTGAAAATTATAGAACAAAAAGACCAACTTCTTGGTGTAGAAAGAGTTTATAATAAGGCATTATAAGATTGTTTTGGGAAAAAATAATTTTGTGTTTAACAATTCTCTGAGAGGCCCCCTCTTGTTATGTACAGCAGAGATCTATGATCTAGAATTATTGCATTGTGATGATGGTACCACACATGAAACATAATTGACATTTTTTAAAAAAAATATTTCATGGGTGGTGCTAGGTGTATCCTGTGTTTTGCAACTTTTTTTAGACAGAAGACCAGTTTTTAATACTATACTCAAATTCTAACATATCCCAATCTTGTGGTACTCTAAATGATTTGGAAATAGATACAATGCCTAATTCAAATTATGAAAAGATAGTGTAAAAGAGAATAAAACTAGCTAGTGATCACAAGAATGGCTCCCTTGGGCTGTGCCAGCTAAAGATTGTAAGATGTTGGTTTTAACAAGTTCAATAGAACTTTAAGGTTGTTAAAAGCAGGAGAATTAAAAATGAAACTTAAAAAGAAAAAATTTTTTTTGGATATGCAACCTTATTTTACTTTATCTTAATACTTAATTTGAAAATATTCTTTTGACATTATAATAGAGGTAAGTTTCAACGAGAATCATATTCTGATGCTTCTTAACCATTTATGTGATATGTAAGAACCATTGCAAGAGTATGAATATATAATATAATAGTTAATTAATTTACAATGTCACACATCCTAAAGGATCTTAAAGATATTTTTCCCATGGATCCTCTTATATTATATTTACTAGCGGTGGCACATGCATACTGCACGTTCTTACCTTTAATTGTAGAACATAAATAAGGGTTTAAATTTGAATGTGGAAAGAGTAGTGGGTGGTTATAGTTTCGGATTGTTTTAGTTAGGAAGGGCAATAGTTGAAAAAAAAAAGTGAGGTCAGAATCTGAGGAAATATTCCCCCCTTTTCCCTTTACTAATACTAGTAGGGTTGCACGTGCAAGACTGCACGTGGAGAGAGGAAATAGAGAGTCGAGAGACGAGAAGTGGGGAGAGAGGGAATGGAGAGAGAAGTGGGGGCAGTTACAAACTAACTATTTTTGAACGAAAATGGTGAGTTGAGACTAGTATAGTCCTGTATTATTGAAACCAAACTATGCAGGGGATGGGTATTTTGGGAAAGTTGTAAATTGTTTTGGGCACGCTTCCCAAGAGGCGCCTCATGTTATATATAGTATAGATTATAGATATATGGGTTATTAATAGATTTCTTAAGGCACCAAAAGAATTATATGCAAGGAATAATGCTCATGTAGGCATCCTATATTATTGCAAAATTAGGGGACATTCTCATAAACTTAAAAAGTCATTTTGGAGTTATAGACAAGTGTGGGTCGCATGGACATTTATTTATATATGCGTATATACGTATACATACAGATATTTGTGCTTATCCTGTCTTCGATCTTATCGTCCATGATTTAAAAGATTTGGACCGGTTGCTTATTGGGGTGTCTTTCTTATCCTATATTTCGCTATCTCACAGATGTTAGTCCTAAAATATCTCATAAATTTCCAAGGATGGAGGTTGGGTTGGCCGTCGTTCTTCACCGGGTCAGATCAGTCTCGGCCGTCCATGCCATTATTATTATATGGTGCCCACGTCCTCATCTTTGATATTTCCACGGGAATTTTAGCTGCTTACAGAGAAGCTTATCGAATGCAAATTAATAAAGGAAGCAGTGTAAACTGTTCCAGCAATCGTAGAATACGAACTCTAATACTGATGACTGCCCTAAAGCAAGGTTTCCGTAGTTATGTCTTGAATTGCTCCCCGCTTTCGCCTTAATATGTTGTCATGTGGTGCATTTCATGATTAATGTTTTTCCATGTGAGTCTCATTTGAAATGTTGATAACAGTGAATGAGGAAAAGTAAAAAAAACATTGTTTTTTAGTTTATTTCTTGAAGCAAGAAACTTAAACTTTTTTACTCATAAGGAAAAGCTAAAAGAATTGCTTCACAATAAACTAGAAAAGCTATTTTTTTATATGCATTCTTCAAAATCCTGTAAAAAAATTCCTATTTCGTTTTATAATTTTTACTTTTGACAGAAATTTTTAGAGCAAATCCAATTAGAAAAAGTGTTTTTTTTTTCTTTTGCTTTTCTCCTTTTCTTTAGTTTCGATTGCAACTTTTTAAAAGCAAATCCAAACAAAGGCTAAACTCTAAATTCAGCAATCATATATAGAGCTGTAAATCTAGGCTGGACCGCCCAAAACCCCCCCAACTAAACCCGAATAAGAGCCTGAAGTGAGCCTTAAGTTTGGGTTTGGGTTTGGGTTTGGGTTGAGTTTTATTTCAAGCCTGAAGTTGAGTTTGGGTTGGACTTGTATTCAAGCTATACAACCCGAAAAGCCCGAAGTTAATGTTGACTTTATGTACACACTCTCATATAGATATATGTATAAAACTCCACCAAATATATATATATATGTATTATTGTTTTCTTTTCTTTTTATATTGTCATTGTATTTATGCAATTAACTATTAAATATAAATTATTAACATGTGATAATAAGTTTATGAATTTTTGTCAAATAAATAATTTTATACTCACATACATATACATATTTATTACAATGAATGTGATATTTTGGAGCACATACTCAACAAGAAAGATTGTGCAAAACCACAAATATAGTGAGCTAGTATTATATTTTAAAATTTTTAAAGAAATAAATTAATTAAGTGTGTTTTTCCCAAATTCAAGGGACAAATCAAGAGGAATTTGTAATATTTGCATTTATAACAAACAAACATAAAACCATGTTGATAGATGAATTAAAGAATGATATTCCAACATTTTGTAATTATAACAAAATTTTAAAATCTTACATTTTGTTTGGGTCAGCTCGAACCCAGCCCGAACTCAAACAATAATGTTTGGGTTGGGTTTGGGTTTAGTGAGTTTAGGTTAGGGCGGATCAACGACGAGTTTGGGCTAATAAATCCTAGATTGGGTTGAGCCCGAACTCTCATAACCCGACCCAACCCGCCCTACTTACACCTCTAATCATATAGCTATTGATCAAAACTGGAATTAAATTCATTGCTTCTTCTAGCCATCAAGATAGTTGAGCTATGGCTGTTAGTAAATGCTAATGAGTTCATATATGGATTCAATTCTTAAATTCATGTCCATAAAATTTCTCATTTAAGCTTATAAATCACCCACCACAGTGGCAAAACTCACAATCAGTACAATTTCAATGATGATGCAAATAGGAAGGCTTGGGCTTTTACTTCTCTTGCCCAAGCCCAATTATATTTAACCTCAATGTAAGGCCCACAGAATAATGTAACCGAGATATGAACCCGTCCAGACTCCAGCCTAAGAAATACAGTCCTCCCGAAGCCTGTCTAAGATAGCCCATGAACAGCCCTACCGAAGACGTTGCACTGTAATTGTAATTGCCAAAAACATCCCTGGTGAGGAGATCAAAAGACTCTATGACACCCCCGATCCAATCCCCTCACAGTTCTAATCCGGAAACTTATCTTAAAACTGCGGTTGTAGCTGCTATACAGCGACTGATGAAAAAAATCTGCGGGACTAGAAAGTTAAAACCGGAGCGGTTGACACTAACACTTGCAGCAACTCCTATAAAAAGGTCTTAAGATATTTCTTGTTTTGAGATGAGATAAGAAAAGGTGTCTGGTTTCAATGGCGGAAGTGGAACAGAGAGGCCGTAAGATAGTAGTAGCAGTGGATGAGAGCGAGGAGAGCATGTACGCTTTGTCATGGTGCCTCAGTAACCTTATTTCTCCAAATCCCGAAAATACCCTTGTCCTCCTTTACGCCAAACCTCCTCCTCCTGCCTACTCTTCCTTAGACGGCACAGGTTAGCCTCCGCTTCCCACCACCACCTCAGTATCTCTCGGATCTCATCTTTCTGGGTTTTCCTTTCGCTGGATTTTTGTTTATTTAGTGTTTTTTTTCAGGGTTTTTGTTTGCAGACGATGTGATTGGATCCATGGAGAAGTATAGTACAGACTTGGTTCGTTCAGTGATGGGGAGAGCAGAATCTGTTTATAAGAACTTTAAAAATGTACTTCTTTATTGCGTTTTATAGATAAATCTATATGAAATTTCTTCTTTAAGAATTTGATTAGGGAAGATGTGGGCTTGAATGTTGAGATTTCATCTTCAACTTACATCAAACATGCAGATTGGGATCCTTTGATCTCATAAGATGTATTTAAAGATAAACTATTGATGTTGTTATACATCACTTGGGTGTTGATCAGATCAAAGTAGAGAGGAAAGTTGGGAGTGGAGATGCTGGGAGTGTGATATGTGGGACAGTGGAAAAGCTTGGAGCAGACATTCTGGTCATGGGAAGCCATGGCTATGGTTTCTTTAAAAGGTATATTTTTAAGTATGTTTAAATTTTAAAGTGATAAACAGTTGATTGTTATAGATTTGTGGGGTTGATGTAATAAAAAAATTTTTTTTCTTTTGTTTTTTGTTTTTCTGATCAGTTGGTGAATCTAATGTTCCTCTTATTTCAATCCAAAATTTTGGATAATTGCAGGGCTCTTCTGGGGAGTGTGAGTGATCATTGTGCCAAGCATGTGAAGTGTCCTGTTTTGATCATTAAGCGTCCAAATAACTGATGAGACATTTTTTCTTGTTCTTGTTATAAGAGATCTTAGCCTTGTGTGCCTACTAGTTGCTGAGCATATATGTGTATAATCTGTGTCCGCTGCTATGAAATGTACACATCTCTCTATACAAATAAATAGGATTGTTGAAAATGTTTCCTATTAAGCTATTGAAACGAGTTAAAAATGTCTCTTTGAGATGAACAATAGCAAAGAATAATAGCAGAGGCATCATGAGAAGTAGAGCTGGCAATGGGTCGGGGTTAAACCTATTAATGGCGGGTTGGGAAAACCCCAAACCGAACCCAACCCGCCAACCCGATTAGATATTTTTTATTTTTTCAAAAAGTATTATTAAAATAGGATTTTTTTTGGGGGGGGTAGTAATTGAGTCTGGTTCGTCATAATCGGGTTGGTTTATGCCACTTTTTTTTTTAAATCGGGTTGGCGGGTCATAATCGGGTTGACCCGATTACAGGCCGGTTGGGAAAACCTAAACCCGCACCTGACCCAATTAATAAACAGGTCAACCCAACCCGTTTACAATCGGGTTAGTCGGGTTGACCCGTCGGGTCGATTCGATTTTTGCCATCTCTAATGAGAAGATAAAAAATAGCAGAGGCATCAGCTTCAAATATGAGAATGGAAATGCTTCTTTGAGATGCACAATTTCGTTGGAGATATCGGAAGCCATTTTTTTTTCTTTCACATATCCTAGCAGGGTGCACGTGTAGTACTGTATTAATAGAGAGGAAACATTTTTGTAACTGTCTAGATTTTAAACGAATAGGTAGAATTTTGACTATTTTAATCCTATATATTATGCCTAAACAATGAACGTTAAGGGTTCTTTAGGGAAGTCACGGGTTTTTTAGGAAAATCGTTATGTGTTGTTGTTGGCACGCTTCCCAATGGTATATTCTCATTATATATATACTTTTTTTTTTTGCTTTTGAAGGTTATGTGGTCCATGGACCCTCTTCCATTATAATGATTCCTCTAGTAGGTACAAATAGGTTGTTGGTGAGTTAGTTGGAAAATTTAATAGATTTTCTCTAATGAAAACCTTTCCTTCGTAGTCACATTACATCGATGGAATTATGAAGAATAGACGTTTGGAATTTTACGTCCATGATATCTGTAAATGCAAGTTCGGTTGAAGTTTTGAGGGTTTTAAGTTCCAATTTCCAAACAGTAGATGTTTTCTTCTTCTAAAGATTTGAGGAAGAGGATAACTCTAATAGTCTAGGTTACTAGATATAATCAAGGTCCAAATCCACTTTGAAACGCATGAATTTGGTAAAAAATTTTACGTGTTTTAATGGTTCGATTGAATATGATCATGAAAGAAATCGAGTCAAGAACTGTATCCGATCTGAAATTGTTCCTCCCAAATTGGTCCGGGCATGACACGTGGCCGTGGGGATGATATGTTTTCGTGCGGACGTGCTAGTATCTTTCGATACGATGATTTGGGTCGGATCCTGACCCCGGGCACCTATTCTGGATTTAAATTGGCGTTGGTCTAGCCGTACTGCAAGTCACTTGTAATAAAATGGACCAGACGATAAAATAAAAGATAAGGGGTTCGGTATTCGTTTGAGTTCTTGTTTGTATTTGAAAGCAGCAGTAAACGATAAAGAAGTATTTTTATTCAGGTATCGGTTGCTCAAAATGCAACCGTTGATTACAACAAATCCTCAAGTAACTCAAAAGGAAATAAGACAAAATAAAACCAATTGGGTTGGCAGGACCAGCCTCCCCCGACTTTATAGCTGTGATCAGAGTATAAGGAAAAGAGGTAGGGGGCAGCTCCTAACGAAGTCAATTCAGGGTTTACCCAGGAGTACTACTTAGGCATTGTTTCGGCAATCACCTGGTCTTGACTAAAGATGGTTCTGGGACCGGCTGCTCGTAACCCTATAGCCGTAATCGAAGTATAAGATTAGAAGTCAGGGGCAGCCGCTACCTCCTTGCCGGCGGCAGGGTCTTTACCTTAACTGGAGTAACTAGTAGCCTGAAGTGTCACTGCGACAGGAAGCAATGAGATAATTCCTAAGTTATCCTTTCTTGTTACAGTTTGGGTGTAGGAGATTGGATAGTGATCACGGATGATCGAGTTATAATCATAATAACCGATTGTGGTTGAATGGAGGTTATCCTCGAGTTCTTCGAATCTGTACCTTTTATAGTCAGATTCTGACAGTTGCTACCGGCCCACGTTCACACAAACTCTGCTTCTGTTTCAGCAGCTATTCATTGGTTTCTTCTTATCCATGTGAGATAACTTCTTTGCCAAGTTCATAAACTAATAACTTCCTCGTCCGTCGATACCCATCCACATTGTCCATCAATCCTGTGTTGATGGTGACATTATCCCTTAAACGTGTAAGTACGGTTGTCTTATGTACTTATGTGGCTTTGGCTAAGTGTCTAGCTCATGTGGATGTTGACGTGGCCTATCTGGTTGAATTAGGCCATGTAGATGCTACGTGGCCTTTTTTTTATTTGCTGGTCTATGGAGGGTGTAAATAGAAATATAATTATAATTTCTTAAATGATTTATTATTCGTGCCCTATTGCTACTAATTTGATTTAAATTAGATATTAACTAGCTCGAAATTACACATATAGTCCTTCTTATTAGATCAAAGTCAAATCCATCATGATTCCTTATAATATAAATCCATTAATAGGCCCTCCTAAGATTAACACAACTAGAAATATATGATGAAAAAATAACAATTAAGATTGTGACATTGAAATTACTCTAAAATTGTGATATTGAAATTGTGATAATGAGGAAATGGATGTTGAATTATTGCTGATGACTATGTGTTGCTCCGAAATTGGGCCGGTGTGGACACGTGTCGGTGGTGATGATGTGTCTCTACGCGGGCATGCCAGTATTGTTTGATACAAATGATTTCGGGTCGAACCCTAACCCCGGGCACCTGTTCCAAATCTGAACCGGGATCGGTTAAGTCGTACTGTAAGTCACCTGTAATAAAATGGGTCAGGTGATGATATGAAGACTAGGGGTCCGGTCTTCGTTTGGGTTCTTGTAAGTGTTTGAAAGTGAAAGCAACTAATGGCACACAAATCCTTTATTATAAAATCAGCCGACGAGCCGAAAGCGACAACAGATAATCCTCAAAAGGGAAACAAAAGTAAAAAGAAAACTAATAGGGCTTGCAGGACCGGCCTGTCCTGGTCTTATAGCCGTAATCGGGTATAAGCACAGGAGGAAGGGGGCGGCTGCTAGCAAAGTCAATTCAGGGGGTTCACCTTGGATTGTTGCTTACCCGAAAATACACAAGTCACCTGGCGTGATCAGAGCGAGTCTCGGGACCGGCTGCTCGGGATTCTGTTGACACAGAACTGCAAGTCAGGGCGGCCTCAACTTACTCTCCGGTGGCAGGATTCTGGTGTTAATCGGAGTAAAGAGGGGTCGAAGATGTCACTGCGACTGGAAGCAGTGAGAGAGGTCATAGTTTATCCTTCTGTAGTAGAGGGGATAAAAGATCACGGATGATCAAAATAATATAATGACCGGTTGCGGTTGGATGGATTGTGTCCTTGAGTTCTTCGAAGTTGTGCCTTTTATAGCCGATCCTTGACGGTTGCTCAACGTCCTACTCTTGCACGATCTTCATGGTGGTTGGCCATCTTCAGTCTTCTGTCCAGAAAGATAACCGCTCGGCCACGATCCTAAAAATAGGTTACTCTTGAACGACCGATGGCACGATCTTCTGATATTTGTGGTTTTGTCGCATTGGCTTGCGTGGCTCGAACTGTATTCTTGGTTCTGTGCGTATGCTGATGTGGCCTATCCAACTGTGCAAGGCCTACATGCTTCGATGCCATGGCCTAAATAAACCACATAGGCACCACGTGCCTTTTTTTATTTGTTGGTCATATAGGGTGTAAACACTATGACATTACAATAAGAGACTAGTTCTAAAATATTGTTATTGACAACTAAAAGAAATTATTGGTGGGGTTCAGCCTAAAAAATTTCTAATTTTCACGAGCTAATCACATACCTACTGCATGAAATATTTTTCTGAAGACGATGTTCAGTATTATTATATTAGCAGGGTGCACGTGCAATATTGCATGTATGTAGATACAAATTTTAGGACATATAAGGCATAAGGAATTGTTAAGAGCCTTTTTTGGAAATTGAAAAATATGAGAAAGACAAAATTACTCATGTAAATATACAAGGCAAAATGTTATTAGAACTTTATTTAGGGAAAAAAAATTCAATTAGTTTGTCACATTTCCCAAGGAACCTCGTGTTATATATAGATATAGATAGGCAAAATGGGTTTTTAGTGATATTTTTTGGAAAAAATTCTCATTCAGTTGTTCAATTCTTGTAAATTGATAATTAGTGATACTTTTTAAAAAGAATTAGAAATCAGTGTTATTTTACTGTATATGAAAAATATCTTCCGAAAATGCCCTCAAAAGACCTGTAAACTTCAATGGTAACAAAATGAGTAAAAAGGTTTTCAAAGTCTTTTGAGGGCATTTTCGGAAGATATTCCTTATGAACAGTAAAATAACACTGATTTCTAATTATGTTTAAAAAGTATTACTAATTGTTAATTTACAAGAAGTAGACGACTGAATGAGAATTCTTTCCAAAAATTACACTAAAAACCCATTTTCCCATATAGACATGGATGATTAATGATTAATCTTCAATTCAGCACATTATTACATTACTCGCACTTCCCAAAGGGACACATCGACACACTTTAAGCGAAGCTGTCACTAAGTGGCTACTCGCAATTTAGAGGGAACACCACTATGCACCATGCGTAAGCTAGCAAAGGCTCAACCAAAACAACGCGACGAGAAAGCGAGAGCGCCAAAAGGAAGAAGAAAACGAGCAAGCGGTAGTTTATCTGACTCGCATAGTTATCTCCGCCCCTTCAAACGGACCTGTCGAGGCCTCCAACTACACCGAGAAAGGCATATTTATTCATATTTCGATCCAAGCTATTCATCATCAATCTCGCCTCTCGTTTCTCGTCTGGAAACCCTAGAACTCAGAAATGCAGGCTTCGATCTCTCTTTCCATTGCGTCTCCCTCTGCTCCCGCCATTACCAGATCAGATTGCTTTACCGAGTTATCATTCGTTAATGTATCTAAACCTGTTAATCTCCGTTTCTGTGGTCTCAGAAGAGAGGCCTTCGGATGCAATTCCGTGAAACGGTCTGATTCGAGTCGAATACTGTCATCAAGGCGATGGAAGAAGCTGTCAGCTTCGTTGTCGGGAAACGGAAGTCCTCCGAAGGGATTCGATTACGATCTAGTTATAATTGGAGCTGGCGTTGGTGGTCATGGAGCTGCGCTTCATGCTGTCGAGAAGGTATACTGATTTTTAAACTGATTGGATGTGAAAATCGTAGAGCATGTTAGTGTTGACATGTCGAAGATGTTGTCATTGGAAGTGATAGATTTTGTAGTTTAATCTTGTCGGGACCTTCACTGTAATCCTCGTTGTTTTAATCTGTAATGCAGTTTTCTTCCCTTGATTTAGTTGAATTGGCTATTGAAGTATTGAATATAGCTAAGAGAAACTCTGAATTTAGCTATACTATGTTGAATCACCGATGCTGCTTAGATTTTTAATTGACCTGGAAATTGGTGTCAAACCGGAACGTTACAGAATTGAAGCAATAACTGCCACCAAATAAAAAAAGCGCATCTCGTAAAGTCATGATCAGGTGATGATGGAGTTTCTGATTTCACTCATTCTCGACTTCAATGGAATTGTAGCATGCCAGATATTTGAATTTTTCTTTTCTCCTGGAGCACATGCAATGAAATCGGCGGATGATTTAGTGACAGTGCTGCACTGAATAATGAGTTTCCATGATGGTTTGAATGATCCACTTTCCTCAACTGGTTGTTGCAATCAACTGCATTTGTCATCTTCTTGTTCTTGGGAATTTTGTCTTTGCCTACTTACTTTTCCCTCTTCTAGTGATGTCATGTGAAACTGGCCACTCATTGGATATAACGTTGAAGTTTGTGTAGCTAATGTAATTTAATTTGAGTGATTTGTGATGTAATTTAATTGGTTATAACTGTGATCTTGCAAGTGCTGATGCTAATGTAATTTAATTGGTTTTGTTGCGTATTCTTCAAATCTTCATGAACTCAGGGCTTGAAAACTGCCATCATTGAGGGAGATGTGGTGGGTGGAACATGCGTTAACAGAGGTTGTGTTCCTTCGAAAGCTCTTCTTGCTGTGAGTGGCCGGATGCGTGAGCTTCAGAGCGAGCATCACTTGAAGGCTCTGGGTTTACAGGTAATGAAATAATCATGCAGTTCAGTTTTTTAGATCTTCATGTTGCATACTACATAATTTATGATCATTTCTGGTTCTGAATCCTGTATTGGCATCTTATCGAGTACCAAGGCACTGAAAAATGGTTCATTCATTACTAATTCCAATTGTGAAAATATTATAATTTATAAAGATTCAGATTTTTTAGAGCTCCATGTTGCATACAATTAATTCCAATTGTGAAATATTACAATTAGTTTGTAATCATATCTGTTTTTGCAACACTTCCTTGCATTTCATTATATTCCATGACACTGAATGATGGTTCGTTCAATGTTTCATTCAAAGTTTGAAAGGATTGTAACTTATAAAAACTCAGATTTTCTGAAACCATAGTTTCACTGGTTTCTTTTCTGAGATGGCTTCACTTAACTGGAAGGTGCTTGTCAATGTTGGAGCAGTTTGATTTGATTGAGCACAAGCTGCAGGCTCCATAATGTTAAGATTATTTTTCCTTTCTCTCTACTAATTTCTGGATCCTTGTTCAAGTTGTCCATGAATGCTTGATATTGGACTCAAAGTACATCATTTAGTGATGTTGTGCACTGCAGAAACATTATAACATATTGGACTGACATCTTATAACTTCTGATGATAGGTTTCAGCTGCTAGATATGACAGACAGGGTGTAGCTGATCATGCAAATAATCTTGCTGCGAAAATTCGTAATAACTTGACCAATTCGATGAAGGCTCTTGGGGTGGACATATTGACTGGTGTGGGCACCATTTTGGTAAGTCATACGTGTTCTGATCAGGATTCAGTGAAACAGATCTGTGATGAAACAAATTGATATCAAGAGAAAAAGGAAAAAAAAGGATCCTAGATGAGAATAAGTCTCTGACTAATTTCATAAACCCTAAATTTGATTTCAAAGGCAATGTCATGCTTAACATGAATTATCATTAATTATAAAGTTTTCATTATTCAAAATTTGAATTTATATAGGGCCCTCAAAAGGTGAAATATGGAAAAGTTGGCTTCTCTGACAATGTAATAACCGCAAAAGATATAATTATTGCTACTGGCTCCGTTCCTTTTGTCCCCAAGGGCATTGAAGTTGATGGTAAGTTCTGAAAACCCTGCACCATACTTCTTATTTAAGCCATAGCATAAAATTTTATTCCATTTGGTGTGGGAATCATTCATTTTCTGATTTTAGAATATTGTGTATTAGCTGACAAGGAATGCATCCTTTTAGAGATTATCAATTTATAAGGTGCTTAAAGTCATGATCCCATACAATGAACTGTCTTCTGTAGCTATTACTTTGGGATCACTTAGCTGATGATACAAGACATAAATTGTAGAAAACTTCACTATTTCCTTTTTCCTTGTCTACATATTCTGAATGAATAAGGGATATATGAGCAGGAAATTCTTCAGTATAACAAAATTCATCTCAATAAGGTCATTTAGACACATGCATTGAGCTCTGGATTGAAGAGCAGCAAGTGGCGATATTTGTCCCTCAAGTTTCTGCAATTTATGTTATTTTATTTATTAATATTTTTGCTGGGTTGTCTGTACAGGCCATGCCTTTTTTGTGGATTAAGGATTGGGTACCTGTTTTGGCATTATAAATGCTGCATTTTTTTACGTCTAATTGCTAAATACTGGAAAATGGCTTTCAGGAAAGACTGTAATAACCAGTGATCATGCACTCAAACTGGAGTCTGTTCCTGATTGGATAGCTATTGTTGGAAGTGGTTACATCGGTCTTGAATTCAGTGATGTGTATACCGCGCTTGGCAGCGAGGTACTATATTTTTATCATAATAATCATAATAATGTCATCTTATGTTAATTGGGTGAACAAATAGGATTTGGAGCCAGTAATGAATTGCTAGTTGGCTAGCTATTGTGGGCATTTAATTTACTTCTGATTGGTTCCATCCATGTCATTATTGTCTTCCTCTCGTCCTTTATGTTCCTTCAATATGCAGCGCTAAAATGTGTGGTGGTAGTACTACCACAACAACAAAATAACTACTCCTAACTAATTTTGGTTGGCAACATGAATCCTGATCCATTATTCTAATCCCATCTCCATCGTTCCAAAGTCAGATCTTCATTGTACTTTTATTACGTAACAGAAATCAAGCTGGTGTCAAATTTAATGTGCAGGTTACTTTTATTGAAGCATTGGATCAGCTTATGCCTGGATTTGATCCTGAGATTGGAAAACTGGCACAGAGAATTCTTATAAATCCCCGAAAAATTGATTACCACACTGGTGTATTTGCAACCAAGGTGCTTTTTGGTTCACAATTTATTTCATATGTTATTTTTAGCAGAGCATAACTTAACCGAGAGATCTGTTTTCTGATGTGTATATAGATTACTCCTGCAAAGGATGGGAACCCTGTCATTATTGAGCTCATTGATGCAAAAACAAAGGAGCCAAAAGATACACTGGAGGTAATTTCGAATCATCCGCTACACGTGAATATCTGGACTCAAAATAATATAAAATTTATCCTAACTTTAATGTTGGTAGAGATGTACTAAGGAACAGAAAAGAGTGGCCTGAAGGCATGAAAGAGGGGGAAAATAGCAAAGGAAAAAAAATGCTAGTAAGTTTGAATCTGACAATGTTGGCTCAAATAAATAACAACATACAAGAACATATGCTTTAGATTCTCAAAGAGACAAGAGAAGTAAGATTTTATCATCAAGTTGTCAGCTTGCTCATCAATGTTTCTTTGTATATTACAATCTGTCCAGATGTGTACATGGGTTTTACAACAAGGATATACCTTATCCTTTTCTCCAATATTTATTGTTAATTCTACTTTGTAATTTTTATTTGTCCTTTATTATTGTTTCAGTATTTGTTTTACAATATAATCGAAGCAATAATGATATTCGCCTCAATAAAAAAAGCTACACAATGTCAAGGGCTAAAAGGAAGGGGGGGAGAATCACTTCAGTAGTCAGCTTGTTAACGAGACAACTTCCATTTATTGCCTGGGAGAGAAACTTCTATTTGCATTAAATGGTATAAAACCTATGCTCTGCAACTCTAAGATCAGAACCTATATTGACTTTGACTCAATCAGGATCTACCATCCAAAAACATAACCGTGTTTGAATGACCATTAGTTAATCTAGCAAGTGCTTTAGTCAAAGCCCTGGCTAAATCCATGTAAATTGGTCAAGATTTGATTATTGGTCAGGAACTACATATTTCAGAATTGATATCATAAGTATCTAAAAACACTATCTAGAACCCTATTTGCACTAAGAAATCTTCTTTAAGATTTTAGGTAAATAAACTTGACAACCTACTCCAGCTATCATACATATTCCAAACCTAACAGATCTCCAAAGGTTAGATATTGCCTGTCAAAATAGCTGCTAGGACATTCAGTGCTGTAGCCTAATGTATTAAGTTTGTAGTATTGGATTTCACTTCTGCTTTTTATTGTAAGCACACATCCAATTCTGGAAATGAATTACTGACTTGCAGTAATTGAGTTTATACCAGGTAAATGTATTTTTTTTTAGGCTAGTTACATATATACTTCACCTGATTTGTTGGACACCGTGATGCAAATGCTGCTATAAATTGTGCATTCAGTTTGAGCCTTTTGAAAGGTGGCTTGTGTCCGTTCTTGGGCAAGCTTTGCAGATTCCTATTGTTTCCTTTGTAACTATCTGTTCTCACAATAATGGAGGAAATTTTTTAGCAAACGAGACTATAGACTTGTTATCTTTTTTGTTTTTCCTTTTCCTTTTCCTTTTCCATGCAGCTGTTGGGCTTATTGCACCACTAATAGAGAACTTTGATCTGTATCATTGCTCAGGTAGATGCTGCTCTTATTGCAACTGGAAGAGCCCCATTCACAAAAGGACTTGGCTTGGAGAATGTAAGTGTCATAAATATTGGCATTTCAGGGCATTAAGATAAGATATATACGTAAATGACAAAGAAAGTGGATTAAGAGACATGATTGGTCTATTTGCAGATTAATGTAACAACTCAACGTGGTTTTGTTCCAGTTGACGAACGGATGCAAGTAATTAGCGCAGATGGCAATCTGGTTTGTAACAGAAGAACCTTTGTGTTGACAGTTATCTATATGGCTATTCTGACCATTACTGACATTAGGCTTTGTAACCAGGTTCCTCATTTATACTGCATTGGTGATGCAAATGGTAAAATGATGCTTGCTCATGCGGCAAGTGCCCAAGGAATCTCTGGTAACAACCTTGTTGTTGCCACTTTCAGTAGATTATAAAATATTCATGTAATTAATTTTTATCTTCACCCATCTGACACCTTGAATTTTTTTAGTTGTTGAACAAGTTAGTGGGAAGGATCATGTGCTGAACCATTTAAGTATTCCAGCAGCTTGCTTCACCCATCCTGAAATCAGCATGGTTGGATTAACAGAGGTACTTTTGTGCCCTCTCATCTCTGTTAATTTTTTTATGCACTAGCTACAGTTTTTATTTTTCTGGTATGCAATGTTAAATTTCTTCACAAATCAGTTATTGATAGACAAAATATGATTTGCTGATTTGGAAATGGATCAGGTTAAATTGCTCTATTTGGGAGTCATACATTGGGTTTGAGTCCGTGTAGCTCACCTGACCCACCATGTTGTCATTCAAGTATATGTTAACAATATATATTCATAAAAATCATTTCTTTTATGACTAATAATATTAGGAAATATATTTTTACTTGTAAACTTGTTCCTTATTCTAATATAAGTTAAATCAGGCCTGTTTCGCTGCATTGTTCAGTTAGGAGCAGGTTGTTTAAGGTGGTATCCTATTGGGGTGGGGTCAAACTGTTTTATTTCCTTGTTGGTTTTCTTTTTCTTTTTCATTTTTTTTATTTGTACATTGGAACTACCTAAATAAATTGGGGCAAGGTGGACCTGTAGTGTTTTCTGCTCAATCGAAGTTTTTATATTTCTCTATCTAAATTATTTATCAAACTCCTAAACGGACAATATAATAGTTTGAATGCTTTTTTTCGTCCCCTGTGAATGGCCATCAACTCAAAATTTTATTGAAGAGCTTCGACAAGAGAATAAGTTTTTCTACGAGAAGAAGAATCAACATTTGATCTGTGAAATTGGAGGATTATTGAGTATTCATGCAGCATCTGATCATCTTTAGCAGTTTTCTTTAATTTTAGCAAAGCCAGTAAATTTTAATGATACAGTCTTCAGGCAGTCTAAATCTGATGTAGGACAATATCTTATGTTTGTAGATATGAACGGCTCACCATTAAGCCATCTGGTAACCTTACTTTAATCTCCTCTGTCATGTGATTCTACATACACTATAGGATTCTTCTCAACGTTTGATGTTTCTATATTGTGCATTCCTTTAACGTAATTGTTGAAATAAAGTACTCTCTTCTGATTTTTAGTTTCATCTGAATGCGGCTAATATTTCTGCAGCCTCAAGCAAGGGAAAAGGCCGAGAAGGAGGGATTTGAAATAAGCATTTCCAAGACAAGCTTTAAGGCTAATACTAAGGCCCTTGCAGAAAATGAAGGCGAAGGGCTTGCTAAGGTGATATATTTAACTTTTTACTCTTTGTATGCTATCCATGAGAAGAAAGAACATAATACAACCAGGACATGTTCATTCTTCCTTGTGTCATTTGAAGTCCCATACAAAATATCATGGTCTGAGTGACAATTCGAAGATACTTTTCGAAGTTCCTTATTTGGTAGAAGTTCTGTTGATTTTCAAAAGAAAAAGTTGTAGTGACATCATGATCTGTAAGTTTTTTTAGATTCTTTCATATCATTTGGTGGAATCTGTGTTGTTTTTTAAATATGCTTCTGGCTGGAGAAAAAGAAACTTGTGAACAACAAATAACATTCTTGACACCATTGACATAAGATAAGATTTGAGGATGCGCCCTTAATAATGTCTACTTGAAAGATAAAGTGTATAAGAAAAGCAGCACTGTATTGATTAGATCATGCTATTTTCTTTGCTATTCAAGATGAAATCCATGCTAAAATTTGAGAAAGGAATCTGATTACCTCCAAAATTTCAGTGAACCAAAAATAGGTTGGTTTTCAGATCTCCTCTAGTGATTTCTATGGTTATAAAAGGATATTTATTAACTCAGAAAAGGTAAGGGTTTTTACTTGCAACTTGTAATATTTGTAAATAGCATGTGTTTTACTGAGGAATTTAAATGTTAGACTTGGTGGTTTTATGCAGAATGAGATTTTTCTGGTATAATCTTCTTTCTAACAATGATAATTGACATACAAATTCATCCATTTATTTCAGGATAGGTAATTACTTTTTAGGGGTTTTTAGGATATCCCCCATAAATAATTAACAAGAGATGTAAGCAGGAAGCTTTATCAACTTTTTATGTTTCAAGGGTTAGATGCTTGATGCCTCATCCTGCCACTGCTAATCTGCCTCTCTAATTCATGGACTATCCTAGAATCCTTGAACTTTATTAATAGAGCAATATTGCGTATTCTCTTTAGGTTCTTGTTGCATTGATTGCATAAAGAGAATATGTTGCATTGATCGCATTATCCTTGTCCATTATAATGGTAGACTGTATCCTAAAGCATATATAGACACCTGATTCATCTAATTTTAAATATTGCAATTTTTAGTAGCTTCAATGTTTGTAATTTCTCAATGCATTATTTTTGCAGTTGATATACAGACCTGATAATGGAGAGATCTTAGGAGTACATATTTTTGGGTTGCACGCTGCTGATCTCATCCATGAAGCATCCAATGCAATAGCTTTGGGAATTCGTATACAGGTGATTCCTATGTCCAGAAAATGGTACCTGTGATGCTGTAAGCACATTGACTGCAATGTTTTACGTGTCAGCCTACAGCATGTGAAATTGGAAAGGATTGGACATATCCTATATTCCAAACTAATGGAAATCTAGAGCAACTATTCTTCCGATTTTCAGTACTTTTCCTGTTTCTGGTTTTTTTTTCTAGGGAACTTGGTCAAACAAATCATCATAATTTTCACATGGCATCTTCAAACTATAACATTCCAATTAATTTTTGCATATCTGACACTGCAGGACCTAAAGTTCGCTGTTCATGCACATCCAACACTGTCCGAAGTGCTAGATGAGCTCTTTAAATCGGCAAAGGTGAGCTTCTGGCGTCCTGTGTTTTATCTATGATTGAGAGCATATCTGCCTGCGAGGATGTATGATAGATTTGAAAACAAAAAAGAATGTGGTTACAGACTTACTTCCCACAGAATATGAAGCAACAGGTTGGATGCTTAAGATCATCTGATGAGCTCAACTTTTGGCCTGAGACATCTGCAAGGTGAGGCTCACCAAATGGTGGTCTCAACACCTGTGTGCACAGGAAAATCCATAGATTCCTGACCTCAGATTTCTTTCATTTTCCAGTGTGGCCTTGTTTGTTTTTCATTATGTGATTTTCTTTTCCAATTTTTCTTAACAATTGAATTTTTAGGGTAAGTAGCCAATCCTCATTTGTGGACGTTAATGTGACTTTACTCTTGTCCTCAAATCTTCCCGTTTTCTTTCCTGGGACAGGTTGATGCTGAACTTTCTTTTCCAGTTGGTAAACCAGTTGCAGTCTAGGCTCGCCAGTTTAAGTGCAAGATTTTTAGAGAAGTTTAGGAGCTCCTGTGAAGCTGCACGTCATCTCTGAAAAAGAAGACATTAACTTATGTGACAATGGCATGGAAGGAAACAAAATCCAGAATCCAACCACTATTTCTGTGCAGGTCCCATTTTTGCCTATGATTCTCCTCTATTCCCTCTCTCTCTCTCTCTCATCTTTCTTTCTAAATAGTTTTGTGCGCGATTTTGTTGTAGAGATACTTTGTTTTGCAGAAATGTATTTTGATCCTAATATAAAAGGCGTCCAACTGGCGTTATAGTAATCATTCTTAATGGTGGCTTTTCCAAACTAATAATAGCATGTGTAATTTAACCTTAGCATAAAAGATAGCAAGTATAGCAACACTCTTATCCTAACAGCGCCGGATAGGGATGCTTATTGGGCCGTGCCGGGCAAGTATAGCAACACTCTTATCCTGATAGCGCCCAATAGGGATGCTTATTGGGCCGTGCCGGCACGGCCCGCCAGGGCACGCGCATTGTAGCGTGCCGTGTCGGGCCGAGAGTCCTGGGGCCGCAGCCCGTTTGGGCACGGCTCGCTAGGGCACGCAGCACGCCGGGCCGTGGCACGTCGGCACGCGTGCTGGCCCGGGCTTGCGTGCCGCCCGTTTGGCACGGCCCAACGGTGGGCTGGCTCGCTATGGGGCATGCCCAATTAGGCTAAATAAACCCAAAAAACCCAACAGATTTTAAATCTGTTTCCTTAACCATTGAGACATAGCAACTTCTTGCATCAATAGTATCATAATTAAATTATTTTAGCTAAAAATTAAGGATACCCTCACGATTGTTGGAAAATATAATTATAGAAGCTCTTATATAATCAATTAAAACTAAGAAAATAATTAGGTATAAATAAGCCCAAAAAGCTGTTATAAAATCTCCAATTAAATATATTTGTTAAGTCTATGGTTTTTAATTAGACTACTTTAAGTCTCTAATGGGTGTAAATTTTTTTTTTTTGAGCAAAATCTATCCCAATAAGTGTAAAACAATTTTATGAATAATAAAAATATTTTTTAGAAATTTTTGGGTTTTTTTTTTTAAATAAAAAGGGGGTTTAATACCCCTGGCCCGCCGGCCCAGCACGCCTGCTGGGCCGTGCCGTGCCGAGCCAGGGGTCCCGGATAAACGGGCCATGTCGGGCCGGCTGGACTATCAACCCTAGTGCCCAACACTCTTCGCAGTGTTCCGAAGTTCTTTAGAACAATTCACGAAAGTGGGGCCTAAAATTGGATGTGGATTAGGAGGTGTTGATCGGATGAATCTACTGCTTCCCCCAATGTTACAATTCAGAAAATCCTTAAAGTATGGCTCTGAAAATTTAGCATTACAAAAGATGATGGACGTCACGCAATACAAGCATACTGCTAGTCTGCTACCCAGGGGCGGAGCTGCATATAGGTTAGGGGCCCACCTAAAATTACAAAAACCTTTTCTATTTATATTTAAATATACAGTTTGCTCCCTTTAGAATATTCAATTTGCTCACTATCCTTTTAATTTCAACCAGTCATCTCCCATTCTATGTTGCACTGCCCACCTTAAAGCTCCGCCGCTGCTGCGACCAAGAGTGTATCCAATAATTTGTATGCAACAGAGATTACGTGCCTAACAAGAGTACTAACTATAAACCTTACAATCCTGGGCTCTTCTCGGAGGATCTTAAAGACCGTTCCAGGACGCTCACGGAAGGAGAATTCTTTTACAAAAACCAGGAATGGAAAATTATACTTCACAGTTGAGGACTCCGGACCACAAGTATCATCCATCCGGCATCCACCGGAAGTGAAAAAGAAATGACAAGATGATCAACACAATGCCACCTCCTCCATCGGTCCTTCCCTTTTGGACCACACTAAACAGGAGGGGCGTAAACTGCATTTTACATGGATCTCCAACAGTTTTGAGATACTCGTTGTGGGCTATCAATGCTCCGAAACCCAATTCCTTTTAGGCTGTGTTTGTTTCAATGGAAATTATTTTTCAGCAGAAAGTAATTTCCGGATAAAAATTTTTCCAGAAAAAAATTTCCGGATTCTTATTTTTCAGGTGTTTGGAGGTAACAGGTATAATTTTCTGAAATTTTTTTCCCGTGGATAAGAATAAAGGTGGAATTGAAAAGAAAGTTAAATAGACCAGAAAAGGTGAAATTTGAATATTATATTTTAATTCTTCAACTTTTTAACATATCAAACTGGCATAGGACTTTATCAAATTTGCAAATGTCGAACCCTGGCTTTGTTCGGCTTTAACAGTGTACTTGGTCCGATTAAGTTGCTGTTTAGGTGACCAAACTTTCTAAAAAGGATTAGAAATTAGTCCTAATGTGTTAGATAGAAGATTGAAACCAAGATTTATTCAATTTTAGAAAGAAAAATCAAGCGTGACAGCAGTTTAAGGTTTTCATCAAAAAAATCAACTATCAAACCAACGATTTAAGATTTTCATGAAAAATCAATTGTTAAAGCAACGATTTAAGGTTAGGCTCTATTCTGTTTATAAAAAAACTAGCTCTATGACCCACCTCCTTCCTCGTTCTCTCTCTGACTACGATCCGACTCCCTCCCCGTCTCGCCCTTCTTTCTCTCACTGCTACTCCAGTCAGTGGCTTCCTTCACCATTTTCTCAACATCAAATTTGTCAGATCTATGGATTTCTTCTTCATCATATCTACAGACCATCAAATCCCCTCCTTGCAGAGCTTGTGCCGGGAAAAGCAGACGTCGTTGTCTCGATTGCAAAGCTCTGGAAGAGACAAGAGAATAAAAGGGAAGCATTGCCATCACCTTCCTTACCTCGCTCAATGGTAGTCGCGTCGGGATCGTTTTTTCCAACCGGAAGGAAAATAACTGCCACTGATTTTTAGCGGAAGTTATTTTCCTCCTTTTTTTTCCGGTAGTTCAGGAAAATGTTTTCCGTTGATTTTAATTTTCCACTAAAACAAACGGAAGAAAAACCTTAAATTCTAGAAAATATTTTCTTTTCCGCAATTTTCCGATGAAACAAATACAGCCTTAAGGACTCGGTCGGAGATGCTTAAAATCCCCATGTTTTATATCAAAAATTGAACATATAATCTAGAAAAACACATCCAACCGTACGAGGCGCACAACCTATTCGGACAGAGGTGAGTACTGCTATACATATGATCTCTAATCTAAGAGAGGACGTGCGCACATGAGCGATCTAGTGATGTTTTGTTTATAACTAACTAGTGGTGATTTAAATTCCGGTAGTTATAGTTTTGGATTGTTTAAGTTGGGGAAGACAATAATTGGAAGAAAAAAAGAGAGAGAGAGGTCAAAATCTAAGGAGAATATTCCCCCTCTTCCCTTTATTAATATAATAATAATAATATAGATATAGATATCGTTCTAAGTTCTGACCCATAACGGTCTATACAGTAATTACGGTTTTTACTGGCTAAAACTTGCAGAACTGGGAGGGAAATCCTACTTAAGGTAATGGTAAACGAAAAAAGAGGTCAGGACGTGGTATTTGCTTACTTAATTTCATAAAAAGAGACAGTTTCGTGTCTCTCCTTATTTGCTTACTTTCATAAATATCTGAGGAACTACATGAAAGTGGTGACAGGATCATAATGTCTTTATTGATAACTATGTTATTAAAATATTTTGTTCCCGTGATGAAAACTTACATGTAGAAGCCATTATCATATATGTGTTTATAAAGTATTAGTCAAGCTTATGACTGATCACGCGTTAGCACCTACTGTTTTATTTCGATCATTTTAACACTTGTAGCTCTACCATCAATTTCTTTCTCAGTAATTTTTTTTGACCATATTTCCAGCATGTTACTTCCAATGGTTGTGAGAACCTAACAAGGTGTCCAAGGGAACCATGGGAAATCGAAGCTGTTATGGCTGGTGCACTATGGCCATTGGAGAAGAGCTTCAAGCATACAGATAATGCTGGTGAGGGCTAGGTTTTCGCTACTCACATTGATAAGACAGAATAGTATGTGGTTTGTGTTTATAATCAATAAGACGCGCTTGTAAGTGTTCCAATTTGGGTTCAATGTTAAAGGCTCTCCTCATCAAATCAAAATAGTGATTCCCTTCTTGCAAAGCTCCCCTATGCCTACTTGTAGATAGAATGTTCGTGAAGGTTACTACATTGGCTTTTACACAGTGCTCTCCATTTTCGTTGCTTTTGATGTAGCTGTTGCAACCCCACCTGTAGGTTTTCCATGCTGAAATTGTTTCAAATAGTTTTACAATTTGTAAACGCCATCAAAAGTGAACCAACTAACCTCCCCCTTGAAGTTCTTTTGAACTCCATGGTATTCAAAATTTCTAAAGTTCAATGTCAAATGCCAGTGCTTAGATTAATCATAGCGAATATAGTTTTTGTTGTTCACTGGTAACACCTTTGTCCGAAGCTCAAACAGGGTCTAGTGATTAACATTATTATGCTCTCAAACGTCAGTGGGATGCACTTCAGATGTTATTTTTCAGGCACGTATAGCAACACTCCGGCATTCCTTAATAATGATAATAGGCCCATTGGGAAGCATGCGAACAGCTATACACAACTTTCCCAAGAAGCCCTGACCGTTCATTGTTAAAGCATAATTAATAGAGGATTAAAATAGTCAAAATTTTGCTTATTTATTTAAATTATGGACAGTTGCAAAGTTGTTACTTGTTGCCTCTCTCTATGTCCCGAAATTGCTCTCTCTCTCTCTCTCTTTCTATTTCCTGTACTTCACATGCACCCTACTAGTAATGTTTAAAATTAACTACTGCATCATATTGAAAAATCGTTGTGCAGCAACACCTCTGTATCTCCCGACAGCTCCAGGACTAAAGAAAATAACACTAAATGAAAACTTTCATATTCATTCACAAAATGCCTTTCGCGGCTATATTTGTGTACAAATAAAAAAAACTATCACAACAAAGGAAGACAACTGCTCACTCAATATGCATGCATTGCGTTTGAAGAAATCAATAGAGAAGAAGGTTTTGACATTTTCAAACTCCATGAATGATAATACAACTACAACCAGAAGAAAACTTTACCATATGTATAAAAAACCAAAATATTGGTTTAAATTTGTTAGTTATATTAAAAGCAATTATATGATTGGACTTAATTATTGAGTATCAGTCTCTTACATTCATGTGAATATGTGCTTATTTTTAAGTACAAAATATATAAATTTTTTCTAAGGACAAGGTATATGCTTTCCTCTCCTACTAACACAAATCCATACCAATTTTAAAATCCAAATCTTCTATCGAATCATATCAATAACACTAGCAAGGTGCATGTGTAGTAGTGCATGTGTGTAAGAAGGGAAGGACGTGTGCAAGAAGGGAAGGGCGGAGCGTGAGGGGGAACAGTTACAAAACAGGAAAAAAAAATTGGAGGCAGTTTGACCATTTTACCCTTTTATTAATATATCTTCTGAATACTGTGTAAGGGCTGTATTTGAAAACTATACACTTTCTTTGGCACGCTTCCCAATGCCTATTCCCATTATATAAAGTATAGATTTGTTTAGCAATATAAGTAATCATGAATTCGATCTCATCAGATAACATCCTTAATACTATTTTCACTATCCTTTTTAACTGCTCAACAAATTATATTATTGCTTTTATTATTATTGTTACTATTATTGTCAATGGGTTTAAATTATCTATGGATAAGCCTGTAAAAGACTTACTTTTATTATTATTTTTATTATTATTGTTATTATTATTATCAAAGAGATTTAAATTTTCTTAGGACGAGTCGGTAAAAAGGGCTCATTTGTAACCAATAATGGGTTGCCACGTTGTAGGTTATCATTTGCTTTCCTTTCTAAGATGAAATCTTACCTTTGCGTTGGCCATGAGATGTTGCCGTGTGGACGATCTCACAGTTGGTGTTTTTGCATGTGGGTCTCACTTGAAAAAACAGTGACCGTGAGATGCTCCACATGACAACATCACATGGCTTTTTCCTCATTGATTTTGAAATTGACTTTGGGCAAATTTGGATATTAGGGGGCCCTCTATCATTTTATTGAGAAGATAGACAAGCTTTTAAAACCGTTTAGATGAAGGTTAAACTTTTTATAACTTTTTACATTTCAGCGGTAGTTTACTGTTCACTTATGTTTTTAGACTCAAATGCCCTTCTCTTCCATGTGCAAAAGTCCACCAGTTCATGGGCTCCATGAGCAAAACTCCACGAGCTCACAAACTCTATGAGCAGGAACTCAACATGGTAAATGAATTCTTGATACACATAGGAGCTCATGAACTAGAAGAACCCAATGAGAACGAGCTCACGAGTAGTAGAGAACTCCAATTTGATATACACAGGAGCTCATGATGGGGAATTCCACAGGCTCACAAAGAGCACGAGCAGATGAGGAACTCCAAGAGCTCACAAACACCATGACAGCGTGATGATGAACTCGAACAATGTTTTCAAATTATTCCAAATCACAGACCACGAGCTCGTTACGGAGAGGACATAGCAATCCTCAATTCTAATATTTATGTAGGAATCTGTAATGACGAAGACAGAAGAGAATTGCATTTAGAGGGAGAGAGAGACTGAATATCCAGTCGGCAGGCCCTTTCTGGTTAACCGCAGAAGAAGTCACCGAAGAGATTTGAGCGGGTCAAGGGATCTTTTCCCTTTAGAAATCGTTACCCACAAATCCTCCCATGTCAAAAATACACCATCGCCGGGAGATGCCTGCAGTCCTAGTAGTAGGAGGGGCTCTCTTGAAGTGTTCTACGTGTTTTGGCGTATATGGATGAAACTTTGAAGAGATTTGATCGGCCTAGGCTCAGAAAAAATAGTAAGAGGGGAGGACATAGCTTTTGATTCAACGAAGCCCTCTTGGCCGTGTCTCGTTTTCTCTAAATTCATCTCTCTTAAAGCTACTTATCTAAAGAGCTCTGTCGTTTGAAAGAGAAGGGCAGATTTTAAAAATTAGTTTAGAGAACAAGGGCTTTTCAGTCTAAATACACTTTTAAATGGTAAACTACCGATGAATCCTAAAACTTCATAAGTTTAATTTGTATAAAAGTATTTTAAAGTCTCACTTTCCTCTAAATAATATAATAAAGTAACCCTAATTTCTACTTTTGTCTTGATTTTGATTTTGATTTTGATTTTGCTGCATCCAGCTGCTTTATACGGCGGGCACGTCGTTACGATGATTTGACTTATTTCAAAATAACGGTCACAGAAACTTTTAGAAATTTCTTAGAGGATTTAAACCCTCCCCCGCTCCTCTCCTATGGCCCCACGGCCCCCACCAATGTTCCCTCAGAGAGAACACCCGGCAACTCGCCGGAAAGTTGGTTGGTGACCTGCAACTCTTCAAGCTTCGAATAATGGCCCAGGTCCGGAGGTAGAACTCCCGTCAAGCTGTTGTTGTAGAGCCGAACACATTTCAGAGAGCGAATCCGACCAAAAGCTCCCGGGAATCTCGTCAGATAATCGATTGTCCCCTAGTTTTCCGAAATCCTCCGGTATCGTTCGGGTCAAATTGTTCAAAGAAAGATCGAGCAGGGTTAAATTTAAAGCTTGGATCGTTTCCAGAAATCTCTCTTGTCAATTTGTTTTCGTAAAGAAATAACTCGGATAAGTTTCTCAACAAAAACAGACCAGGATTATACTGTGATGTTAGATTTCCTATCACTTGGGGAATTTCTCCAATCAAATTCGTTTGCGTCATCCACAAGAACTTCAATTTCTTCAACCGGCCGAAATCGGACGGTAACCTGAAAGGCCTAAACTTATCGTTATAAGCCATGCGAAGTTCTTTGAGGTTGGACAAGTTGCCGATTTCCGGTGGGAACGAGCCATCGAATTCATTTTGAACAAGCGAAAGGAATTGCAGCTCCGATAGACGGGTGATTCCGGCTGGAATGTCTCCGGTGAAGTTGTTCCCCTCAAGATTAAGGTACGAAAGACAATAAATCCGGTAAACATTGTCAGGAATCCGGCCGACGGAATGATTCTGGGAGAGATCGAGAGATTCGAGCTTCGAACAGTTGTATAATACCGTCGGAAATTCTCCACTGATGTTGTTTGAGGAGAGATCGATGTAGAAGAGGTTTCTGAGGTTGCAGATGAACGGCGGGATTTCTCCTGTGATGTTCTCTTCGCGAAGAAGAATTGCGATGACCGAACCATTGGTGCAGGATATCTCATTCTAATCGCAGTGGGGCTTACTCGTTGAATTCCATGACTTCATGTTCGTCGTTTTCAGTTTGAGAATTTACATGGACGGAGGCAGAGAGCAGGAGGAAGAGAGGGATTGTCGAATATGCGCAGAGATGGTGTGAGAAATTGGTTTGAGAGGAAATTGATTCCATTGCCGACTGGACTCGAATCCATAACCACCCTCACGCAGCAACAATCCCTGCAACTCATCCGATGCCTTCTTCGATTTCGCTCTTGATGAGCCATTGCAGCCGATGACTCCTCTTTCAACCTCTTCGACGAGAAACCTCCGCGCGCCCTAAGTTCGGCCACAAATGGCAAATTCCCTCAGCGCCGCGACGAAGATGTTGAAGCCCAGAAACGCAAAGCCGAGAAGGAGTTTGCTCGCCGTGACCGCTTCTACAATTTCAACCTCTTCGGCTGCTGTATCACAAGAATCTGGTACGCCTTGAAAATTTCTTCAGTCGGAATTAGTATCACATGAATCAGGTACGCCTTTGATACGATTCTTTTCTTGTTTGATGCTTGAACTTGATGATACTTTTAGCTTGAAATTTGTATTTCTTAGTTAATTTGGCAGTTTTTGGTTATGAGGTTTGTGCAGGTGTTTCCTTTTAGATTTCTTGGGTTTTTGATTAGATAGATCACCATTGGGTTTGTGCAACTCTTCTAGCGTTTCGAGTTAAGTTGTATGGGTTTTCATTTTCTTGACTCGAGTTAAAGTTGTATGGGATTAATGCCAGATTAAAGCATAATAATGCTTTATTATGCTTTAATCCCATGTTGTGTGGGATTAATTTTTAAAGTTGTATGGGATTAATGCCAGATTAAATCATAATAATGCTTTATTATGCTTTAATCCCATGCTGTGTGGGATTTATTTCGAGTTAAGTATGTAACGACCCAGAACCAAGTCTGCCCCTCCAAGGCCAGACCCGTCCCAGACCGTGGCAAGTGGGCCAATTACTTGATAAAATGCGGAGAATTTAAAACTTTTTCCTAACGAGTGCAAGTGTTAAGACAATTTATGCTATGCATATCAAAAGTGTGTTATATATATATATGAGATGTAATAAGACACATGAGCTTAGTTACCAAATGACGGGTGACTATATCACTCCTCTCAAATATGTAGAACAGGAATAAAACCCAAGACCTACAGAATTCCTCTCAATACCCAAAGGCTTTATCTTTGCCTCTATCCCCAGTCTGGTGCTTCACACCGGACGTCGATGGATCTGAAAAATAAGATGAGAAGCAACTGTGAGACGAATGTCTCAGTAAGCAACACATGCATGATTCGATAAAACGCAGTTTATGCAAATATCTCTCGATAAAACCATGGCATGCGGGTAGTTCTTAATAATACAAAATCCACGACATCTTAGTGTCATACAATTTGTGCCTACATGTGCCTTGATGTACAGATAATCCATTTAATAGCAATCATGTAATCAATATTATCACTTATTATCTAGGATGTTTACATATATACCCATGGCCACATCTAACTCTATAGGTTTCCCATATAGGTTAGGCATCCAACCCGATTCCCCTTGGTATTGAGCATCCTAACGCCGATTCCCCTTAGCGTAGGGCATCCAGATGAAGCTTGGGCATCAGCCACCGATTCCCCTTGGTGCTGGAATTCAATACAATCATCGGCCTCTAGCCGGAATCAATAGAATCAACAGAATCAACAGAATCACATATAGTGAGACAATAGTATCAAGAACAACAGGCCATGGCATACATATATATATAAACATTCCCATTTAAGTTTATGGATCCATACCTTAAGGGTTCATTATGCTGATGTATTCATTATCCAATTCACAACAAGTATAACAATAAAGAACACAAATATAACATTCAAGTATCCAAGCTTGATTGGAGGATGCTAGTTCTCTATCTCCAAGTTGGGAGGAATAAGGGTCTACTACCCCAACTGAGATGAACTGCTCACAACACAACAAGACTTACTGGTCAGTTACTCGTATCAATACCTCTCAATGTCATTGGGGCCACTGCCCTCTTTTCAATTTCATAACCATGGGCCACTGCCTTTTTTTGGTTTCATGGTGGTACAAGCCACGGGCCAAAGCCCTTACTGTGGTGTAAATGTAATATGGGCCACTGCCCTTCACTCTATGTGTAGGATACCAGGCCGAAGCCCATTTGGTCATAAGTAGTGTACTCACAGTGATGGTCATATGTAAATGTTTGGTTTTCTAGCAATTCTACGTTTCATGACCCACTTGGCAATCTATGCCTCACTCCTAGCATGTGTAGAAATCTGCTACCCACAAAACCCCTCAACGAAATCCCTCCCATTTGCCCTAGGACTCATTTTCACAACTCAACCCTAACATTCATCTAAACATGCAATCTTGGCCGAAATTTGAAAACAAGGGAGGGGTGGTGCTGCTTACCTCTTGCAAACACTTAAGCAAGCCTTCTTGCTTCCAAATCAACCCACGAACAGTACCCTTGGTTGCTCTTTAGTTGGTGCTCCACAAATCTTCTCCTACACATCAAGCTCATTGATTAGGGTGTGCTAGGGATATTGGAGCGGGGTGTTACAAAGTATAATAAAAACTCGTATGATGAAAGCATAATAATGCTTTAATCCCATGCTGAATGAGGCATGATACCATTTGATCATATTGGCCTATCTGTCATTGCTTAAGAATGTTCAGTCACAATTATATTCCCTTATGTCAGAATTTTAAGTTTGTAATAGCCTTACATGTGGCAACATCAAACTGAGATATCTTTGTTGTACGCCTTTTGGTAGGTGTCTATTATTTTTCCATCAACATGTGCCTGATTTGGGCCTGTTATATCCTGGGTTCTCAATGTTTTACATTGTGTAGTTTTTCTCCTTTTTTAATAGTTGTTCCGTTTTTTGACATTTTATTTTTTTCTTTTATCTATCATGATTGAGCTTTTTTTGTTCTTTATTCTTATCTTAATTTATTTTTAAGCTCATTTCAATAAGTTTTCTTATTCTTATTTAGTTTTAGCTTTGCATTGGTTTATTTTTATTCTCTGTTTTTTGTTCTTGATGCATATGAAATTAGTGTCCTTTTCTATGATTTGGTATTTTCTATTGTTACTATTTGATTTTTTATGATATCTTGCATCTATACTTGTTTGCTTATTCATAGATATTTGGAAAATGTTGAAATTTGGAAACTCGGAAACGTGGATAAGTTGGAAAATCTGGAAAACTTGGAAATTCTGGACATCTGGAAAATCTGGAAACCTGGAAAAATTTCTTCTACTTGAATAAACTTTTAAGCGATTTGTTTGATCTTTAATTTCGTTTGACCTTTTTTTTTTCTTTCTATTTTCATTGGATCCATTTCAGGATATTTATTTGTATTTTATAATTTCAACTTTTTTGCATCCTTAAGGTATTAATGATATTCTCATCTTCCGATTTTTCAAGTTCGTATAGCGCATTTGTCAACCTTTTGTGTGTATTTAAAGACGAAATTAGAGTTTAGTCGCACTTTATAAAATGTAAAGATTAAATGATGGTTTTTGAAATAATTAAAAATTTGGAATCCTGTTAGAAAATTTTTCGAAATAAGTGGTGGTTTATTGTTACAGTTTTTATCTTAACCGAATTACACATGCATTATTGGGCACATATGAAATCATAGTAGGTTAGGCACCAAATCATCATAGGGCATGCATCTCATTATTATAGGCTTCACATCACACTATTGTAGGGAACACTACATTATCATAGGGCACACACCACGTCATCATAGGGCACACAATTATTTAGGAAACAGGCTTATAGGGTAATTCAATGCAAGTAAAAATCGTAACAATAAACCACCATCCATTTCTAAATATTTTTTTTGAAGTGTATCTAATTTGTTAGTTAATTGAGAAACCATCAATCAGTCTTTGTTTATTTTACACAGAACATTAATATTGAAAAGAGACCTTGAGATAGTTATTAGAGTGTAAGATGAGGGATTTGATTGAAATTGTACCAAAACATATGACGATTTCAACAAAGAAACGAAGATATCTATAGGTCTTGATAAAGTGGGAAAATTGCCTCCACTTATTACATGGATGTTTGTAATGAATTTTTAATGACTTAATGTGGTATGTGAACTTGTGAAGTAGTAGGCATATCAATTGTTGGAATAAGGTTTTCTCAAGTGAGGAGAGTTGAGAGGATCAAATACCCAAAGTAAATGTTTATGCCATAAAGCCGAATAGGCCCATGGTTTTCCTGAATAATCTTCTGTATGTAGTTCAATTTTCTAATTGCTATTGCACAAAGTTTACCATATGGCTCATACGGTGGATTCTATTTACCATTAAAACAAACCCATGTTTCTATGTTAGGATATGAACTTGTAAATTTTACAGTTTAGAGTTTTCATTCTCTTCAAGTTCTGAATTATTTTATTTCCTAGTTAGAATAGTATTAATCTTATTTTTGGGAGTTTGGCTTGTTTTAAAATGTTTTAGCCAGAAGCCCACGTTTACTGGTATATTTAGGGATCCTGGGTAAGTTTACATCTTCGAAGTGTACATGTTTGTCTCTTGTTGATGAGATGCCTTCTTTACCTTTTGGCTCATATTCGTAGTGTTGGAACTTCATTAGGTAATCAATCCTATTACTTCCTATTTCCTTAATTTTATAGCATTATTCTATATTAGTTCCATCATTTCTAGTTATTTCAATCCTTCCAAAAATTCTAGATTTGTGATATCTAGAGGAGCCCTTAGATTACAGTTAACCTTTTGTTTTAGCTATTTTTTTTCCAATACTATTTTTCGTGTTTTATGTGGTTTTATAAACAAAATTGTAGCTTCTGCAGAGTTCATAAGTAAATCTGAACTGCCTCCTGGAACAAGTGTTTTGGTTGTTGTTCATTACTAGCTTTACAAATCATAGTTTTTGTAGTTCAGCTTGAAGATCGAAGTTCATGTCAAATCTAAGTTCTAATTTTTGTAGTTCATCATGCTGTATTTGCTGGCCATCTATCTCTAAGTGCATGCTATAATTGTGTTTTATATTTGATACTTATTAAGCTTCAAACGTATTTATTATCTTTAATTTTATTGATTGATTCTTAATTTGATTGGAGTCTTATATACTTTGTTCCTTTAATTTTTATTTTTTTGTATGAATAGATGCTTAACGAGTACTGTTATACTTTTCTATTCTTATTATTCCTGTATGTTTTACTTTTTCAATCTTTTAAATGAGTTATTCGCTTTTTATTTTTGTGATTTGATGTTTTTTTTATATTCAGTTTTTCTTTTCACTAATTTCATTAAGCTTCATATCGTATCTTAAAGAAAGAAAACGAAAGGAAAAAAGAGCCAAATCCAATTAAGATGGAAATAATATAAAATAAAAAATACAAATAAGCCTAAATCTTTTAAAAAAGAAACATTAACATCTATTAGAAGGAGTTTGGAAAAAGAAAATTAGATTGGAATCAAATCATTAAAATTAGAAATGTGTGTGTGAAGAGATCAAAAAGAATTATGAACATTTTCTAAAACAAGCTTAGAAGAGAAATTAAATAGAAAATGTGTAATAAAAATCTGGAAGAATTAAAAAAAAAAAAAGGCAGGAGATATAATTAGATAGCAATGAAAACATATTAAAACAAATTAAAAATATAATATTATAATTAAGAATCTTTGCCCTTTTTCTTGATTTTTCTTTCTTTAAGATATGAAATGAAGCTTAAAACTATTTTCGTCCTCTCATGTTCTTTAATATGTTTATCATTCAGTTTAAACGTGTTTTTCTCATGTCTTTTCCTTTTTTTTTTTAGCTTTGTTTTCCTTTAATACTTTATTCAATTTTCACTTTGATGATTTAGTAATCTTCTACATTCGCTTTGTTTTTTCTTTTTTTTCTTTTTTGGATCTCATGTGCCGCATTTATTGATTTTCTTTGGTATTTTTATATGTGTCTGTTTGTTTCATATTTTTGTCGCGATTCAATAAATTCTCCTCCGTTTCCTTACTTAATGTCTTTATTTCGGATTTTTATTTATGTTTCCCTCTAAATTTTTTTTTGCTGAAATTTTTTATCCTCTTTTCCAGTTCTTTTCTTTATGATAAAAGGAAATGAAAATGAACTGTTTTTGTGATTTTTTATATTCTATGATGTCTTCTTTCATTTAATTTGAATGCATTCTTCCCAAACCTTTTCCTTTTAGGTTTTTTCCTTCAATTATATATTCGTTTTTGAATTATGTGATTTAATAATTTAAAACATTGGCTTTTCGAATCTTTTTCGTGGATTTCATTTCCCCTTGTTTAATTACTTATATATATATATATATATTTATATTCTGATTTTTTTTGAAAAATATCTGTTGTGATTTAACTTGTTTTTCTGTATTAAGTTCTTTTTTATTTGTTTATATTTCTTTTCTTATGAAGATTTCGTCTTACTTGTCCTTAGTTTTTTACTTATTTTTAATTTGATTTGACTTTTATTTATTACTTTCTTTTTTTTTTCTTTTTTAAGTGTAATTGGAAGGTTAATAACTCTCTTTCTTCTTGTATATGCATTTTTCCACTCGTAACGGTTGCGTTTCTTTTTCGAGTCTCAATTTGGAGTTTGGAGAGCGCTCAGGTACGCTTATTTATTTAACATTTTAGCAACATTTCTGTGATTCAATTTTAAAGGTTCTCAGCTTGTTCTTTTTTGTTGTATCTTTTCTTATGTATCTTTTGTTGCTCACTTTTATTCTGTCTTTTTTAGCTTTTTCTGCTATGAAGTATGGTTTGTGTTGAATGGTAGAAACTTGACATCCTTTTTTTTTCGTCATTCTTTATTTCTATATTTTCACATTTTAGTCGTTTTTCTTTTCATCTCATCAAATCGATTATTGGATGTTCATTTATATTTTATAGTTTTACTATATTTGTATGCATATTTTAAACCATGTGTTCTGAGATATGGCTGCATAATAAATTATTTTTTGCCCTGATTTTTTAGGTTGTTGAAGGTGCAAGAATTGCTGGATCATCAAGGATTTTTTGGGTTAATTGGAATGTCAGATTCTTAAGAGGTTTGAAGAAGGTAGCAATCATCATGTGATTGAGTAATATATAATGCACTCTGTAACCTAGGGTAAATGGTGTAATGTTTTCTTTATCCCTTTATATTATATAATCTTTTCACAGTTTTTTATTTTCTGTTCGTTTTTTTTTTGGCTCAGAAGTGTTGTATTTACTGGCCCCATTTATGCCGTGACCTCTCATTTTGGATGCATTCGCAATGTATGTATTGTTATACTGCATTCATCTTCATTCCTTGTGATAATTTAGTATTAAATCTTTGCATATTCTATTAAATTAGGGAGGGAGAGCAGTTCTGCCCATCGGAGTGCTGAACAAGGATGTTATCTTTGTGGCAAAGACAATTTGGCCTTGCTGTAAGCATCACCAATTGATTGACTTTTATATGATATTGTGATTGACCAACCTTAGTAATTTCCTGCGATATGGCTGCATAAGATCATGCTTGTTGCCTTAATATTTTAGGCTGCTGAAGGTGTTAGAATTGCCGCGGCATCAAGGATTGTCTGGGTTGACTTGAACCTACGAGGTTTGAAAAGGTTATCAATTATAATGTGTTTTAGTAGTAACTAATCTACCGTGTAAGCGTAGATAAATGGTCTGATATTTCCTTTATCTTTTTTTCTGTTTGTTTTGTTTTTCCAGCTGAGAAATTCCGAATTACGGGAACTGTGATCTCGCATTACAACAATAGACCATTACAATAGGCGGATCTTTATTAGCTCTTTTAGTCTTTTCGCATATGCATTTAGTCAACTGTAGGCCTCATTCAACATCTGCTTTTTTGCAGGTAATTGTTGAGATGAAGATTGGAGTTGACAGGAGTGTCGAGTGTGGCTTCATTCATGTTATGACCTCTGCTTTTGAAAGCATTCGCATTGTATGTATTGCGAAACTACAATTGTAGAGCTCTCTCAGCTTATTTTTGTTTGTGCTAATTCAGTATTTAATTTTGGGCTATTATATTAAATTAAGGATGTACAGTAATTGCGCCCATCGGAATGCGAACAGAAATTGCAATCTTTATGAGCAAGTCAATTTGGCCAAGCTGTAAGCATCATCAATTCTTTAATTTTTACACCATGTTCTGAATGACCATCCTGAGTAGTATTTTTGAGATATGGCTGTTTAAGATCTTTTTTGTTTCGTTAATATTTCAGGTGGCTAACGGTGCAAGAATTGCTGGGACATCATGGATTATTTGGGTTGATTTGAATCCTAGAGGTTTGAGGTAGGTAACAATTATCAAGTAATTTACTAATATATGATCCAATGTGTAATCCTTGATCGATGGTGTAATGTTTCTTTTATCTCCTTGAATTGTGTAATGTTTGCACAGTCTCTTGTTCTCTGATTTTTTTTTTTCAACTCAGAAGTTGAGAGTAATTGTTTTCTTTTTTGGTTCAGAAGTTCGGGGTTATAGAATTTGTAAACCCCAAGGACCACGATGGACTAGTGCAAGAGGGAGATCTTCAAGCCTTATTCGATTTGCCTTCACTCAGCTCTCTGCCTCATTCAGCAGTTGACTTCTGTAGGTAATTCTTGGGATGAAGAATGGCAAGGTTGACAGGAGTGTCGAGTGTACTAGCCACGGTGATGCTATGATATCTCCTTTTGAACGCATTAACACTGTATGTAATGGTATATATAATATTAGAGTTCTTTCAACTATTTTCACATGTGGTAATTAGGTATTTAATTTTTTTCAATTCTATTAAATTAGGGATTGGGAGTAGTTGCGCTTGTCGAAGTGCCGAACAAGGATTCAATATTCGTGGCAAACTAAATAGTTTCTTGAATGGAAGGACACTTAAGGGTACCCTCGTGCTGATCTTCCACATGATAAAGGTATATTACGTGCATGAATTTACTTAACCAGTCTCTTATTTTTAATTTCTGTTTGAGTAAATGTTTATTTTTTTTCTTCTATTTGTATTTACGCTTATTTGTCTTTCTCCATTTTATTGGATTATATTCAATTTTATTTGACTTTTATAATCTTATTTGCCACTCTCCTTTGGGCTTCTTCTTTTCAAGATTTACCGATAAGATTATGATGGATTTTAATTCTTTTGCATTTACTTTTAACATACCGGTCCGATGGCTTTCCTTTTTTAATTTTTTCTTCAAAAATTTGGTTATGTAATTATGTAATTTTAGACATTCCCTTTGTTTTTTTGGGTCTTTTTTTTCTTGTTTTACTGATTTCTTTTATTCATCTTGTTGGTATATAATTGTGTTTTATATTTGATACTTATTGAGCTTCAAACATATTTATTCTCTTTAATTTTCTTGATTTATTCTTAATTTGATTGGAGTCTTATATACTTTGTTCCTTTGATTTTTATTTTTTTTGTATGAATAGATGCTTAACGAGTACTGTTATACTTTTCTATTCTTATTCTTCCTGTATGTTTTCCTTTTTTAATCTTTTAAATTAGTTATTTGGTTTTTATTTTTGTGATTTGATGTTTTTGTTATACTCAGTTTTTCTTTTCACTAATTTCATTAAGCTTCGTATCGTATGTTAAATAAAGAAAACGAAAGGAAAAAAGAGCCAAATCTAATTAAGATGGAAATAATATAAATTAAAAATTACAAATAAGCCTTAATCTTTTAAAAAAGAAACATTAACATCTATTAGAAGGACTTTGGAAAAAGAAAATTAGATTGGAATCAAATCATTAAAATTAGAAATGTGTGTGTGAAGATCAAAAAGAATTATGAATATTTCCTAAAACAAGCTTAGAAGAGAAATTAAATAGAAAATGTGTAATAAAAATCTGGAAGAATTAAAAAAAAAAAGGCAAAAGATATAAGAAGATAGCAATGAAAACATATTAAAACCAATTAAAAATATAATATTATAATTTAGAATCTTTGCCCTTTTTCTTGATTTTTCTTTCTTTAAGATATGAAATGAAGCTTAAAACTATTTTCGTCCTCTCATGTTCTTTAATATGTTTATCATTCAGTTTAAACGTGTTTTTCTCATGTATTTTCCTTTTTTTTTAGCTTTGTTTTCCTTTAATACTTTATTCAATTTTCACTTTGATGATTTAGTAATCTTCTACATTCGCTTTGTTTTTTCTTGTTTTTCGTTTTTGGATCTCATGTGCCGCATTTATTGATTTTCTTTTGTATTTTTATATGTGTCTGTTTGTTTCATATTTTTGTCGCGATTCAATAAATTTTCCTGCTTTTTCTTACTTAATGTCTTTATTTCGGATTTTTATTTATGTTTCCTTCTAAATTTTGTTTTTGCTGAAATTTTTTTTCCACTTTTCCAGTTCTTTTCTTTATGATATAAGGAAATGAAAATGAACTGTTTTTTTGATTTTTTATATTCTATGATGTCTTTTTTCATTTAATTTGAATGCATTTCTTCCCAAACCTTTTCCTTTTAGGTTTTTTTCCTTCAATTATGTATTCGTTTTTGAATTATGTGATTTAATAATTTAAAACATTGGCTTTTCGAATCTTTTTCGTGGATTTCATTTCCCCTTGTTTAATTACTTATATATATATATATATATTTATATTCTGATTTTTTTTGAAAAATATCTGTTGTGATTTAACTTGTTTTTCTGTATTAAGTTCTTTTTTATTTGTTTATATTTCTTTTCTTATGAAGATTTCGTCTTACTTGTCCTTAGTTTTTTACTTATTTTTAATTTGATTTGACTTTTATTTATTACTTTCTTTTTTTTTTCTTTTTTAAGTGTAATTGGAAGGTTAATAACTCTCTTTCTTCTTGTATATGCATTTTTCCACTCGTAACGGTTGCGTTTCTTTTTCGAGTCTCAATTTGGAGTTTGGAGAGCGCTCAGGTACGCTTATTTATTTAACATTTTAGCAACATTTCTGTGATTCAATTTTAAAGGTTCTCAGCTTGTTCTTTTTTGTTGTAGTATCTTTTCTTATGTATCTTTTGTTGCTCACTTTTATTCTGTCTTTTTTAGCTTTTTCTGCTATGAAGTATGGTTTGTGTTGAATGGTAGAAACTTGACATCCTTTTTTTTTCGTCATTCTTTATTTCTATATTTTCACGTTTTAGTCGTTTTTCTTTTCATCTCATCAAATCGATTATTGGACATTCATTTATATTTTATAGTTTTACTATATTTGTATGCATATTTTAAACCATGTGTTCTGAGATGTGGCTGCATAATAAATTATTTTTTGCCCTGATTTTTTAGGTTGCTGAAGGTGCAAGAATTGCTGGATCATCAAGGATTTTTTGGGTTATTTGGAATGTCAGATTCTTAAGAGGTTTGAAGAAGGTAGCAATCATCATGTGATTGAGTAATATATAACGCACTCTGTAACCTAGGATAAATGGTGTAACGTTTTCTTTATCCCTTTATATTATATATTCTTTTCACAGTTTTTTATTTTCTGTTCGTTTTTTTTTGGGCTCAGAAGTGTTGTATTTACTGGCCCCATTTATGCCGTGACCTCTCATTTTGGATGCATTCGCAATGTATGTATTGTTATACTGCATTCATCTTCATTCCTTGTGATAATTTAGTATTAAATCTTTGCTTATTCTATTAAATTAGGGAGGGGGAGCAGTTCTGCCCATCGGAGTGCTGAACAAGGATGTTATCTTTTTGGCAAAGACAATTTCGCCTTGCTGTAAGCATCACAAATTGATTGACTTTTATATGATATTGTGATTGACCAACCTTCGTACTTTCGTGGGATATGGCTGCATAAGATCATGCTTGTTGCCTTAATATTTTAGGCTGCTGAAGGTGTTAGAATTGCCGTGGCATCAAGGATTGTCTGGGTTGACTTGAACCTACGAGGTTTGAAAAGGTTATCAATTATAATGTGTTTTACTAGTAACTAATCTACCGTGTAAGCGTAGATAAATGGTCTGATATTTCCTTTATCTTTTTTTCTGTTTGTTTATTTTTTCCAGCTGAGAAATTCCGAATTATGGGATCTGTGATCTCGCATGACAACAATAGACCATTACAATAGGCGGATCTTTATTAGCTCTTTTAGTCTTTTCGCATATGCATTTAGTCAACTGTATGCGTCATTTAACAGCTGCTTTTTTGCAGGTAATTGTTGAGATGAAGATTGGAATTGACAGGAGTGTCGAGTGTGGCTTCATTCATGTTATCACCTCTGCTTTTGAAAGCATTCGCATTGTATGTATTGCGAAACTACAATTGTAGAGCTCTCTCAGCTTCTTTTTGTTTGTGCTAATTCAGTATTTAAGTTTGGGCTATTATATTAAATTAAGGATATACAGTAATTGCGCCCATCGGAATGCGAACAAAAATTGCAATCTTTATGAGCAAGTCAATTTGGCCAAGCTGTAAGCATCATCAATTCTTTAATTTTTTCACCATGTTCTGAATCACCATCCTGAGTAGTATTTTTGAGATATGGCTGTTTAAGATCTTTTTTGTTTCGTTAATATTTAAGGTGGCTAACGGTGCAAGAATTGCTGGGACATCAGGGATTATTTGGGTTGATTTGAATCCTAGAGGTTTGAGGTAGGGTACAATTATCAAGTAATTTACTAATATATGATCCAATGTGTAACCCTTGATCGATGGTGTAATGTTTCTTTTATATCCTTGAATTGTGTAATGTTTTCACAGTCTCTTGTTCTCTGATTTTTTTTTCCAACTCAGAAGTTGAGAGTAATTGTTTTCTTTTTTGGTTCAGAAGTTCGCGGTTATAGAATTTGTAAACCACAAGGACCACGATGGACTAGTGCAAGAGGGAGATCTTCAAGCCTTATTCGATTTGCCTTCACTCAGCTCTCTGCCTCATTCAGCAGTTGACTTCTGTAGGTAATTCTTGGGATGAAGAATGGCAAGGTTGACAGGAGTGTCGAGTGTACTAGCCACGGTGATGCTATGATATCTCCTTTTGAACGCATTAACACTGTATGTAATGGTATATATAATATTAGAGTTCTTTCAACTATTTTCACATGTGGTAATTCGGTATTTAATTTTTTTCAATTCTATTAAATTAGGGATTGGGAGTAGTTGCGCTTGTCGAAGTGCCGAACAAGGATTCAATATTCGTGGCAAACTAAATAGTTTCTTGAATGGAAGGACACTTAAGGGTACCCTCGTGCTGATCTTCCACATGATAAAGGTATATTACGTGCATGAATTCACTTAACCAGTCTCTTATTTTTAATTTCTGTTTGAGTAAATGTTTATTTTTTTTCTTCTATTTGTATTTACACTTATTTGTCTTTCTCCATTTTATTGGATTATATTCAATTTTATTTGACTTTTATAGTCTTATTTGCCACTCTCCTTTGGGCTTCTTCCTTTCAAGATTTACCGATAAGATTATGATGGATTTTAATTCTTCTGCATTTACTTTTAACATATCGGTCCGATGGCTTTCCTTTTTTAATTTTTTCTTCAACAATTTGGTTCTGTAATTATGTAATTTTAGACATTCCCTTTGTTTTTTTGGGTCTTTTTTTCTTGTTTTACTGATTTCTGTTATTCATCTTGTTGGTATATAATTGTGTTTTATATTTGATACTTATTGAGCTTCAAACATATTTATTCTCTTTAATTTTCTTGATTTATTCTTAATTTGATTGGAGTCTTATATACTTTGTTCCTTTGATTTTTATTTTTTTTGTATGAATAGATGCTTAACGAGTACTGTTATACTTTTCTATTCTTATTCTTCCTGTATGTTTTCCTTTTTTAATCTTTTAAATTAGTTATTTGGTTTTTATTTTTGTGATTTGATGTTTTTGTTATACTCAGTTTTTCTTTTCACTAATTTCATTAAGCTTCGTATCGTATGTTAAATAAAGAAAACGAAAGGAAAAAAGAGCCAAATCTAATTAAGATGGAAATAATATAAATTAAAAATTACAAATAAGCCTAAATCTTTTAAAAAAGAAACATTAGCATCTATTAGAAGGAGTTTGGAAAAAGAAAATTAGATTGGAATCAAATCATTAAAATTAGAAATGTGTGTGTGAAGATCAAAAAGAATTATGAATATTTTCTAAAACAAGCTTAGAAGAGAAATTAAATAGAAAATGTGTAATAAAAATCTGGAAGAATTAAAAAAAAAAAAGAGGCAAGAGATATAAGTAGATAGCAATGAAAACATATTAAAACCAATTAAAAATATAATATTATAATTAAGAATCTTTGCCCTTTTTCTTGATTTTTCTTTCTTTAAGATATGAAATGAAGCTTAAAACTATTTTCGTCCTCTCATGTTCTTTAATATGTTTATCATTCAGTTTAAACGTGTTTTTCTCATGTCTTTTCCTTTTTTTTTAGCTTTGTTTTCCTTTAATACTTTATTCAATTTTCACTTTGATGATTTAGTAATCTTCTACATTCGCTTTGTTTTTTCTTGTTTTTCGTTTTTGGATCTCATGTGCCGCATTTATTGATTTTCTTTTGTATTTTTATATGTGTCTGTTTGTTTCATATTTTTGTCGCGATTCAATAAATTTTCCTGCTTTTTCTTACTTAATGTCTTTATTTCGGATTTTTATTTATGTTTCCTTCTAAATTTTGTTTTTGCTGAAATTTTTTTTCCACTTTTCCAGTTCTTTTCTTTATGATATAAGGAAATGAAAATGAACTGTTTTTTTGATTTTTTATATTCTATGATGTCTTCTTTCATTTAATTTGAATGCATTTCGTCCCAAACCTTTTCCTTTTAGGTTTTTTCCTTCAATTATGTATTCGTTTTTGAATTATGTGATTTAATAATTTAAAACATTGGCTTTTCGAATCTTTTTCGTGGATTTCATTTCCCCTTGTTTAATTACTTATATATATATATATATTTATATTCTGATTTTTTTTGAAAAATATCTGTTGTGATTTAACTTGTTTTTCTGTATTAAGTTCTTTTTTATTTGTTTATATTTTTTTTCTTATGAAGATTTCGTCTTACTTGTCCTTAGTTTTTTACTTATTTTTAATTTGATTTGACTTTTATTTATTACTTTCTTTTTTTTTTCTTTTTTAAGTGTAATTGGAAGGTTAATAACTCTCTTTCTTCTTGTATATTCATTTTTCCACACGTAACGGTTGCGTTTCACTTTCGAGTCTCAATTTGGAGTTTGGAGAGCGCTCAGGTACGCTTATTTATTTAACATTTTAGCAACATTTCTGTGATTCAATTTTAAAGGTTCTCAGCTTGTTCTTTTTTGTTGTAGTATCTTTTCTTATGTATCTTTTGTTGCTCACTTTTATTCTGTCTTTTTTAGCTTTTTCTGCTATGAAGTATGGTTTGTGTTGAATGGTAGAAACTTGACATCCTTTTTTTTTCGTCATTCTTTATTTCTATATTTTCACGTTTTAGTCGTTTTTCTTTTCATCTCATCAAATCGATTATTGGACATTCATTTATATTTTATAGTTTTACTATATTTGTATGCATATTTTAAACCATGTGTTCTGAGATGTGGCTGCATAATAAATTATTTTTTGCCCTGATTTTTTAGGTTGCTGAAGGTGCAAGAATTGCTGGATCATCAAGGATTTTTTGGGTTATTTGGAATGTCAGATTCTTAAGAGGTTTGAAGAAGGTAGCAATCATCATGTGATTGAGTAATATATAATGCACTCTGTAACCTAGGATAAATGGTGTAATGTTTTCTTTACCCCTTTATATTATATAATCTTTTCATAGTTTTTTCTTTTCTTTTCGTTTTTTTTTTTTGGGCTCAGAAGTGTTGTATTTACTGGCCCCATTTATGCCGTGACCTCTCATTTTGGATGCATTCGCAATGTATGTATTGTTATACTGCATTCATCTTCATTCCTTGTGATAATTTAGTATTTAATCTTTGCTTATTCTATTAAATTAGGGAGGGGGAGCAGAGTGCTGAACAAGGATGTTATCTTTGTGGCAAAGACAATTTGGCCTTGCTGTAAGCATCACCAATTGATTGACTTTTATATGATATTGTGATTGACCAACCTTAGTACTTTCCTGGGATATGGCTGCATAAGATCATGCTTGTTGCCTTAATATTTTAGGCTGCTGAAGGTGTTAGAATTGCCGGGGCGTCAAGGATTGTCTGGATTGACTTGAACCTACGAGGTTTGAAAAGGTTATCAATTATAATGTGTTTTACTAGTAACTAATCTACCGTGTAAGCGTAGATAAATGGTCTGATATTTCCTTTATCTTTTTTTCTGTTTGTTTTGTTTTTCCAGGTTAGAAATTCCGAATTACGGGATCTGTGATCTCGCATGACAACAATAGACCATTACAATAGGCGGATCTTTATTAGCTCTTTTAGTCTTTTCGCATATGCATGTAGTCAACTGTATGCCTCATTCAACAGCTGCTTTTTTGCAGGTAATTGTTGAGATGAAGATTGGAGTTGACAGGAGTGTCGAGTGTGGCTTCATTCATGTTATGACCTCTGCTTTTGAAAGCATTCGCATTGTATGTATTGCGAAACTACAATTGTAGAGCTCTCTCAACTTCTTTTTGTTTGTGCTAATTCAGTATTTAATTTTGGGCTATTATATTAAATTAAGGATGTACAGTAATTGCGCCCATCGGAATGCGAACAGAAATTGCAATCTTTACGAGCAAGTCAATTTGGCCAAGCTGTAAGCATCATCAATTCTTTAATTTTTACACCATGTTCTGAATGACCATCCTGAGTAGTATTTTTGAGATATGGCTGTTTAAGATCTTTTTTGTTTCTTTAATATTTGAGGTGGCTAACGGTGCAAGAATTGCTGGGACATCATGGATTATTTGGGTTGATTTGAATCCTAGAGGTTTGAGGTAGGTAACAATTATCAAGTAATTTACTAATATATGATCCAATGTGTAACCCTTGATCGATGGTGTAATGTTTTTTTATCTCTTTGAATTGTGTAATGTTTTCACAGTCTCTTGTTCTCTGATTTTTTTTTTTCCAACTCAGAAGTTGAGAGTAATTGTTTTCTTTTTTGGTTCAGAAGTTCGGGGTTATAGAATTTGTAAACCCCAAGGACCACGATGGACTAGTGCAAGAGGGAGATCTTCAAGCCTTATTCGATTTGCCTTCACTCAGCTCTCTGCCTCATTCAGCAGTTGACTTCTGTAGGTAATTCTTGGGATGAAGAATGGCAAGGTTGACAGGAGTGTCGAGTGTACTAGCCACGGTGATGCTATGATATCTCCTTTTGAACGCATTAACAGTGTATGTATTGGTATATATAATATTAGAGTTCTTTCAACTATTTTCACATGTGGTAATTCGGTATTTAATTTTTTTCAATTCTATTAAATTAGGGATTGGGAGTAGTTGCGCTTGTCGAAGTGCCGAACAAGGATTCAATATTCGTGGCAAACTAAATAGTTTCTTGAATGGACGAACACTTAAGGGTACCCCTCGTGCTGATCTTCCACATGATCAAGGTATATTACGTGCATGAATTTACTTAACCAGTCTCTTATTTTTAATTTCTGTTTGAGTAAATGTTTATTTTTTTTCTTCTATTTGTATTTACACTTATTTGTCTTTCTCCATTTTATTGGATTATATTCAATTTTATTTGACTTTTATAATCTTATTTGCCACTCTCCTTTGGGCTTCTTCTTTTCAAGATTTACCGATACGATTATGATGGATTTTAATTCTTTTGCATTTACTTTTAACATACCGGTCCGATGGCTTTCCTTTTTTAATTTTTTCTTCAACAATTTGGTTCTGTAATTATGTAATTTTAAACATTCCCTTTGTTTTTTTGGGTCTTTTTTTCTTGTTTTACTGATTTCTGTTATTCATCTTGTTGGTATATAATTGTGTTTTATATTTGATACTTATTGAGCTTCAAACATATTTATTCTCTTTAATTTTCTTGATTTATTCTTAATTTGATTGGAGTCTTATATACTTTGTTCCTTTGATTTTTATTTTTTTTTGTATGAATAGATGCTTAACGAGTACTGTTATACTTTTCTATTCTTATTCTTCCTGTATGTTTTCCTTTTTTAATATTTTAAATGAGTTATTCGCTTTTTATTTTTGTGATTTGATGTTTTTTTTATATTCAGTTTTTCTTTTCACTAATTTCATTAAGCTTCGTATCGTATGTTAAAGAAAGAAAACGAAAGGAAAAAAGGGCCAAATCTAATTAAGATGGAAAGAATATAAAATAAAAAATACAAATAAGCCTAAATCTTTTAAAAAAGAAACATTAACATCTATTAGAAGGAGTTTGGAAAAAGAAAATTAGATTGGAATCAAATCATTAAAATTAGAAATGTGTGTGTGAAGATCAAAAAGAATTATGAATATTTCCTAAAACAAGCTTAGAAGAGAAATTAAATAGAAAATGTGTAATAAAAATCTGGAAGAATTAAAAAAAAAAAAGGCGAGAGATATAAGTAGATAGCAATGAAAACATATTAAAACCAATTAAAAATATAATATTATAATTAAGAATCTTTGCCCTTTTTCTTGATTTTTCTTTCTTTAAGATATGAAATGAAGCTTAAAACTATTTTCGTCCTCTCATGTTCTTTAATATGTTTATCATTCAGTTTAAACGTGTTTTTCTCATGTCTTTTCCTTTTTTTTTTAGCTTTGTTTTCCTTTAATAATTTATTCAATTTTCACTTTGATGATTTAGTAATCTTCTACATTCGCTTTGTTTTATCTTTTTTTTCTTTTTTGGATCTCATGTGCCGCATTTATTGATTTTCTTTTTGTATTTTTATATGTGTCTGTTTGTTTCATATTTTTGTCGCGATTCAATAAATTTTCCTGCTTTTTCTTACTTAATGTCTTTATTTCGGATTTTTATTTATGTTTCCTTCTAAATTTTTTATCCTCTTTTCCAGTTCTTTTCTTTATGATATAAGGAAATGAAAATGAACTGTTTTTATGATTTTTTATATTCTCTGATGTCTTCTTTCATTTAATTTGAGTGCATTTCTTCCCAAACCTTTTCCTTTTAGGTTTTTTCCTTCAATTATATATTCGTTTTTGAATTATGTGATTTAATAATTTAAAACATTGGCTTTTCGAATCTTTTTCGTGGATTTCATTTCCCCTTGTTTAATTACTTATATATATATATATATATTTATATTCTGATTTTTTTTGAAAAATATCTGTTGTGATTTAACTTGTTTTTCTGTATTAAGTTCTTTTTTATTTGTTTATATTTCTTTTCTTATGAAGATTTCGTCTTACTTGTCCTTAGTTTTTTACTTATTTTTAATTTGATTTGACTTTTATTTATTACTTTCTTTTTTTTTTCTTTTTTAAGTGTAATTGGAAGGTTAATAACTCTCTTTCTTCTTGTATATTCATTTTTCCACACGTAACGGTTGCGTTTCACTTTCGAGTCTCAATTTGGAGTTTGGAGAGCGCTCAGGTACGCTTATTTATTTAACATTTTAGCAACATTTCTGTGATTCAATTTTAAAGGTTCTCAGCTTGTTCTTTTTTGTTGTAGTATCTTTTCTTATGTATCTTTTGTTGCTCACTTTTATTCTGTCTTTTTTAGCTTTTTCTGCTATGAAGTATGGTTTGTGTTGAATGGTAGAAACTTGACATCCTTTTTTTTTCGTCATTCTTTATTTCTATATTTTCACGTTTTAGTCGTTTTTCTTTTCATCTCATCAAATCGATTATTGGACATTCATTTATATTTTATAGTTTTACTATATTTGTATGCATATTTTAAACCATGTGTTCTGAGATATGGCTGCATAATAAATTATTTTTTGCCCTGATTTTTTAGGTTGCTGAAGGTGCAAGAATTGCTGGATCATCAAGGATTTTTTGGGTTATTTGGAATGTCAGATTCTTAAGAGGTTTGAAGAAGGTAGCAATCATCATGTGATTGAGTAATATATAATGCACTCTGTAACCTTGGATAAATGGTGTAATGTTTTCTTTACCCCTTTATATTATATAATCTTTTCACAGTTTTTTATTTTCTGTTCGTTTTTTTTTTGGGCTCAGAAGTGTTGTATTTACTGGCCCCATTTATGCCGTGACCTCTCATTTTGGATGCATTCGCAATGTATGTATTGTTATACTGCATTCATCTTCATTCCTTGTGATAATTTAGTATTTAATCCTTGCTTATTCTATTAAATTAGGGAGGGGGAGCAGTTCTGCCCATCGGAGTGCTGAACAAGGATGTTATCTTTGTGGCAAAGACAATTTGGCCTTGCTGTAAGCATCACCAATTGATTGACTTTTATATGATATTGTGATTGACCAACCTTAGTACTTTCCTGGAATATGGCTGCATAAGATCATGCTTGTTGCCTTAATATTTTAGGCTGCTGAAGGTGTTAGAATTGCCGGGGCATCAAGGATTGTCTGGATTGACTTGAACCTACGAGGTTTGAAAACGTTATCAATTATAATGTGTTTTACTAGTAACTAATCTACCGTGTAAGCGTAGATAAATGGTCTGATATTTCCTTTATTTTTTTTTCTGTTTGTTTTGTTTTTCCAGCTGAGAAATTCCGAATTACGGGATCTGTGATCTCGCATGACAACAATAGACCATTACAATAGGCGGATCTTTATTAGCTCTTTTAGTCTTTTCGCATATGCATGTAGTCAACTGTATGCCTCATTCAACAGCTGCTTTTTTGCAGGTAATTGTTGAGATGAAGATTGGAGTTGACAGGAGTGTCGAGTGTGGCTTCATTCATGTTATGACCTCTGCTTTTGAAAGCATTCGCATTGTATGTATTGCGAAACTACAATTGTAGAGCTCTCTCAGCTTCTTTTTGTTTGTGCTAATTCAGTATTTAATTTTGGGCTATTATATTAAATTAAGGATGTACAGTAATTGCGCCCATCGGAATGCGAACAGAAATTGCAATCTTTATGAGCAAGTCAATTTGGCTAAGCTGTAAGCATCATCAATTCTTTAATTTTTACACCATGTTCTTAATGACCATCCTGAATAGTATTTTTGAGATATGGCTGTTTAAGATCTTTTTTGTTTCGTTAATATTTCAGGTGGCTAACGGTGAAAGAATTGCTGGGGCATGAAGGATTATTTGGGTTGATTTGAATCCTAGAGGTTTGAGGTAGGTAAAAATTATCAAGTAATTTACTAATATATGATCCATTGTGTAACGCTTGATTGATGGTGTAATGCTTCCTTTGTCTCCTTTGATTGCGTAATCTTTTCAAAGTCTCTTGTTTTCTGATTGTTTTTTTTTCAATCTCGGAAGTTGGGAGTAATTGTTTTGTTTTCTTGTTCAGAAATTCGGGGTTATAGGATTTTTAAACGCCAAGGACCATAATAGACTAATGCAAGAGGTGGATCTTCAAACCTTATTTGATTTGCCTTAACTCAGCTCTCTGCCTCATTCAGCTGTTGACTTCTGTAGGTAATTATTGGGATGAAGAATGGCAATGTTGACAGGACTGTCGAGTGTACTAGCCACAGTGATGCTGTGATCTTTACTTTTGAATGTTTTCACAATGTATGTATTGGTATATATAGTATTAGAGTTCTTTCAACTATTTTCCCTTCTGGTGATTTAGTATTTAATTTTTGTCAATTATATTAAATTAGGGATTGGGAGTAGTTGCGCCTTTTGAAGCGCCGAACAAGGATAGAATCTTCGTGACAAACTAAATAGTTTCTTGAATGGAAGGACACTTAGGGGTACCCTCATGCTGATCTTCCACATGATGAAGGTATATTATGTGCATTAATTTACTTAACTAGTCTCTTATTTTTAATTTCTATTCGCGTAAATGTTTATTTTTCTTCTTTTTGTATTTACACTTATTTGTCTTTCTCCATTTTATTGATTTATATTCATATTTATTTGACTCTTATAGTCTTACTTGCCACTGTCCTTTGGGTTTTTTCTTTTCAAGATTTACCGAGAAGATTAAGATGGATTTTAATTCTTTTGCATTTAGTTTTAACATATTCTTCCGATTGCTTTCCTTTTTTAATTTTTTCTTCAACAATTTGGTTCTGTAATTTGGAAATTTTAGACGTTCACTTTGTTTTTTTTTGTTTTACTGATTTCTTTTTTTCATCTTCTTGGTATATAATTGTGTTTTATATTAGATACTTATTAAGTTTCAAACTTATTTATTCTCTTTAATTTTATTGATTTATTCTTAATTTGATTGGACTCTTTTATACTTTGTTCCTTTGATTTTTAATTTTTTTGTATGAATGGATGCTTAACGAGTACTGTTATACTTTTATATTCTTATTCTTCCTATATGTTTTCCTTTTTTAATCTTTTCAATGAGTTATTCGTTTTTCACTTTTGTGATTTGATATTTTTTTTTTATATTCAGTTTTTCTTTTCACTAATTTCATTAAGCTTCGTATCGTATGTTAGAGAAAGAAAACCAATGGAAAATAGGATAAAAGAGTCAAATCTAATTAAGATGGAAATAATATAAAATAAAAATACAAATAAGCCTGAATCTTTTTAAAAAATAAACATTAACATCTATTAGAGCGAGAGTTTAGAAAAAGAAAATTAAATAGGAATCAAATCATTAAAATTAGAAATGTGTGTGTAAAGATCAAAAAGAATTATGAATATTTTCTAAAACAAGCTTAGAAGAAAAATTAAGATGACAATGTGTATTAAAAGCCTGAAAGAATTAAGAAAAAAAAGGTAGGAGATATAATTAGATAACAATGAAAACATATGAAGACAAATTAAAAATATAATAATATAATTAAGAATCTTTGCCCTTTTTTTCTTGGGTTTTCTTTCTTTAAGATATGACATGAAGCTTAAAACTATTTTCGTCTTCTCTTGTTCCTTAATATGTTTACGATTTTGTTTGAACGTGTTTTTCTCATGCGTTTTCCCTTTTTTTTTTAGCTTTGTTTTCCTTTAATACTTTATTCAATTTTCACTTTGATGATTTAGTAATCTTCCACATTCGCTTTGTTTTTTCTTGTTTTTCTTTTTTGATTTCATGTGCCACATTTATTGATTTTCTTTTGTATTTTTATATATGTTTGTTTATTTCATATTTTTGCCGCGATTCAATAAATTTTCCTCCTTTTTCTTACTTAATGTCTTTATTTCAGATTTTTATTTATGTTTCCTTTTAAATTTTTTTTTGGCTAAAATTTTTATCCTCTTTTCCATTTCTTTTCTTTATGATATAATGAAATGTCAATGAAGTGTGTTTATTATTTTTTATATTCTATGATGTCTTCTATCATTTAATTTGAATGCATTCTTCCCAAACCTTTTCCTTTTAGGTTTTTCTTTCAATTATATATTCGTTTTTGAATTTTGTGATTTGATAACTTAAAACATTTGCTTTGCGAATCTTTTCGTGGATTTTGTTTCCCCTGTTTTGAATTACTTATATATATATATTTATATTCTGATTGGTTTTGAAAAATATCTGTTGTGATTTAACTAGTTTTTCTCTATTAAGTTCTTTTTTATATGTTTATATTTCTTTTCTTATGAAGATTTACTCTTACTTATCCTTAGTTTTTGACTTATTTTTAATTGGGAAATTTACACAAACACCCCCTGAGGTTTGGGAAAGTGTCACGGACACCCCTTGTGGTTCAAAAGCGATCACTTACTACCCCCGTAGTTTGGAAAAGCGTCGCCTACACCCCTTGCCGTTACTTTGCACACAGACGGCGTTGGTTAGTTCTTTTCAAATGGCGGAAATGCCCTTGTTTAAAAACCCTTCTCTTCGTTCTCCTTTCTCCAAATCGAAATGCCCTAATCGCCAAAAGAGAAATTGGACAGCCCTAATCGCTTCATTCTTCTTCTCCTTCACATCCCCTTCACGAAGCCTCTCTCTCTCTCTCTCTCTATCTAGTTCACTCCAGAAATCTCTCTCTCTCTCTCTCTGCACACATGCCCTAATCCGCTTTATTCCTTCTCTCTCCGTTCTCTTCTCCACAGTCTCCCTCGCTCTGCGCAACTTCGAAGATTAAAGCTTCTATATTCTTCATCTTGACTAGCAGTTAAAAGCTTCGTTCCTAGGCGTTATTGATCAGGTATTTCTTGATCAAGGGATTCGTAGATTTTCTAGGGTTTCAGAGAACGAAGAATAAGCAAAAGTGGAGCTTGAAGCGTTCCCTCAAGACAGCAATGAAGAAAACCCTACAAATCCCAATGATGGCTTTTCTGGATATTGTAAAAACCAGACTTGCATTGGAATCACAAATCTATTTCTTGACCTCACCAAGAGCATTGAGAGGATTCATGGTAGTTGCGATAGCACCGATCAACAAAACACCCAAGAAAATAACAGGGAAGTAAACAGAATTCGGCAATAGAATCAAAACCATGTCCCCTTTAGAAACCCCAATTCCATGGAGACCAGAAGCCATGGATTTCACCAGAGATTGCAGTTTGGAATAAGGGATGGAGAACCTAGACGAGGAATTGACAAATGCCGAAAACCCATTATGTTCATGTGAGAAAATGAAGGAAACAACATCAAGAAATGGAGTCGATGGGAGTTGTATAGGTCTGTGCTTGCTGTAATAGATTCCTGTTTCTGAAGAAAACCAATTGCAACCCATTTTGCAGTGAGTTTGGAGGGATTCAGCTATGGTGGAGTGATGGCTATAGCAGTTGTTGGAAATCAAGTTGTATTTTTTGAAATTTGTTTTGGAGATTTCTTCTTTAACTTTCTGGGGAGGTAATGATCTAGGAACCATGTTACACAGTGAGATGTTCTAAATGTAATATATTCGTTTCTTCTTCACTTCTGCTTGCGTTTCACAAATAATGCTTTTCATAGTTTTATCAACACACACACACTAAGCTCCTCACAAGGCTCTTCACAAACTTCACACACTTCAGAGCTTGAGTTCTTCATCTGAATTGTTCTTTCAGCTCCATCAACAAACACTTCGAGATCCTTCAAGGACTCAACAGAAAATCTATTCCACTTTGATCTTGGCTTCCTTATCCGAATTGGGATTTTCTCATTTCCATCACCAGACACTCCAGTAAGCTCCTCACAGACCTCGTCTTCTTTAGAGCATGTCTTCCCAAATTGAGAACGAATTCAAGGAAATCGAAGTTCAGAAGAATTTACGGCAACCAAAAAGGTAAAGAAAAAAACCTTTCTTTGTATATTTCGGGGGCAGGAGCTGAGGCATCTTGCACAAAGGCCTCTGCTTTCGTTACTAACTGTGGTTGTGGTTGCGGCGGTGGCGGAGGACATCGGAAGTTGAGCTCCTCCGGCTGGTGGTTTTGCTGAAGGACGAAATGGAGAGGGATTTGAGGGTGGTTGCTATGGAATTGAGGATGGTGGCGAAGGGCAAAGTGGAGTTAATAGTTAGTATCCAGTAAAGGAGAACGAAGAGGAGTCAGGGGCATTTCGGCCATTTGAAAAAAATTACTAACGGTGTTTGTGTGCAATGTAACGGTGGGGGTAGTAGGTGACGCTTTTTGAAACTACGAGGGTAGTAAGTGATCACTTTTGAACCTCAGGGGGTGTCCGTGACACTTTCCCAAACCTCAGGGGGTGTACGTGTAAATTCCCCTTTTTAATTTGATTTGACTTTTATTTATTTATTTCTATTTTTTTCCTTTTTAAAGTGCAATTAGATGGTTAATAACTCTTTTTCTTCTTTTATATTCATTTTTCCACTCGATTGTGCTTCTTTTTCGAGTCTCAATTTGGAATTTGGAGAGTGCTCAGGTACGCTTTTTTGTTCAACATTTTTGTGATTCAATTTTAAAGGTTCTCACCTTGTTCTTTTTTGTGTTTGTATCTTTTCTTATGTATCTTTTGTTGCAGATTTTTAATCTTTGTCCTTTTTAGGTGTTTCTCCTATGAAGTGTGGTTTGTGTTGAATAGTAGAAAGTTGACATCCTTATTTTTGCGTCATTCGTTATTTTTATATTTTCACATTTTACTCGTTTTTCTTTTCATCTCATCAAATAGATTTTTGGATATTCATTTATATTTTATAGTTTAGTATTTTTTTATGCATACTTTAAAACTATGTCTATTGTTATGTAAGGCGAGAGACAGTAGTCTTCTAGTATTCGTTAGGGAATTTGGGGAATGCAATCATGGGAAGCGTGCGGAAAGCAATATGTGTGACCTTTGGATATAATCACGGACAGAGGAATTATGCTTAATGATGAAAATTTTGGGTTCTCCTTCTTGAATGCGAGTAAGTCATTCTTGGCACATCCGCCATAAAAAAATAGTCATTCATTCAGGTTGTCTTGCAAATATCACTTCACTAGCACCTCTGGATAAAGCGTGCATTTATTGCATCTCGAGAAGTTTGATGTTTTAATCTCAAATTTAAAGATGAAATTTTAATAATCAATCTGTAAGCTTGATTTTTTCTTAATTTAGGCTTTGGGGGCTGCTTTGAATGTGACAAACCAAAAAGGGATTCTTAAGTTTCCATTTTTGGGTTGGGGGCTGTTGGCGTAACTTGCATCACCAATTCATTAATTCTGATTAACCATCGTAAGTAATCTTCTGAGATATGGCTGCATAATAAATTATTTTTTGCCTTGATATTTTAGGTTGATGAAGGTGCAAGAATTGCTAGATCATCAAGAGGTTTGAAGAAGGTAGCAATCATCATGTGATTGACTAATATCTAATCCATTGTGTAACCTAGGATAAATGGTGTAATGTTTTCTTTATCCCTTTATATTATATAATATTTTCACAGTTTCTTGTTTTCTGTTCGTTTTTGTTTTTCGGCTCAAAAGTGTTGTATTTATTGGCCCCATTTATGCCGTGACCTCTCATTTTGGATGCATCCATAATGTATGTATTGTTAGACTGTATTCATCTTCATTCCTTGTGGTAATTTAGTTTTTAATCTTTGCCTATTCTATTAAATTAGGGCGAGGAGTAGTTCTGCCATTCGGAGTGCTGAACAAGGATGTTATCTTTGTGGCAAAGACAGTTTGGCCTTGCTGTAAGCATCACCAATTCATTGACTTTTAACTGTTATTGTGATTGGCGAACCTTAGTACTTTCCTGGGATATGGCTGCATAAGATCATGTTTGTTGCCTTAATATTTTAGGCTGCTGAAGGTGTTAGAATTGCCAGGGCATCAAGGATTGTTTGGGTTGACTTGAACCTACGAGGTTTGAAAAGATTATCAATTATAATGTGATTTACTAGTAACTAATCTACCGTATAACCCTAGATAAATGGTCTAATATTTCCTTTGTCTTGTTTTCTGTTTGTTTTTTTTTTCAGCTGATAAATTCCGAATTACGGGATCTGTGATCCCCCATGACAGCAATAGACCATTACAATAGGCAGATCTTTATTAGCTCTTCAAGCATTGTCGGATATGCATTTAGTCAGCTCTATGCCTCATTCAACAGCTGTTTTTTGCAGGTAATTGTTGAGATGAAGAATGGAGTTGACAGGAGTGTCAAGTGTGGCTACATTCATGTTACGACCTCTGCTTTTGAAAGCATTCACATTGTATGTATTGTGAAACTACAGTTGTAGAGCTCTCTCGGCTCCTTTTTCTTTGTGGTAATTCAATATTTAATTTTTGACTATTATATTAAATTAAGGATGTACAGTAATTGTGCCCATCGGAATGCCAACAGAAATTGCAATCTTTATGACCAAGTCAATTTGGCCAAACTGTAAGCATCATCAATTCTTTAATTTTTACACCATGTTCTGAATGACCATCCTGAGTAGTATTTTTGAGATATGGCTATTTAAGATCTTTTTTGTTTCGTTAATATTTCAGGTGACTAACGGTGCAAGTATTGCTGGGGCATCAAGGATTATTTGGGTTGATTTGAATCCTAGAGGTTTGAGGTAGGTAACAATTATCAAGTAATTTACTAATATATGATCCAATGTGTAACGCTTGATCGATGGTGTAATGCTTCCTTTGTCTCTTTTAATTGCGTAATCTTTTCACAGTCTCTTGTTTTCTAATTGTTTTTTTTTCAAACTCAGAAGTTGGGAGTAATTGTTTGGTTTTCTAGTTCAGAAGTTCGGGGTTATAGAATTTGTAAAACCTAAGGACCATAATAGACTAGTGCAAAAGGTGGATCTTGTAGGCTTCTAGCCTTATGTTATTTATCTTAACTCAGCTCTCTGCCTCATTCAGCAGTTGACTTCTGTAGGTAATTATTGGGATGAAGAATGGCAAGGTTGACAGGAGTGTCGAGTGTACTAGCCACAGTGATGCTGTGGTCTCTACTTTTGAATGCATTTACAATGTATGTATTGGTATACATAGTATTAGAGTTCTTTCAACTATTTTTCCTTGTGGTAATTCGGTATTTAATTTTTGTCAATTCTATTAAATTAGGGATTGGGAGTAGTTGCACGGTATTTTGGTAAATCTTCTCACATGGTGGATCAAAGTGGATATGATTTCTCACTTCCCCTTATATAGGTATGTTATAATTGTATATAAGTTTTTGATTGTGATTTACTTTTCATGGGTTTTAATAGTGAGATTTATATGTGTTTTTCTGTTTTCATCCTGACATTGGAGAGGCTTCTTATCTTCCCTAATTACCATCGAAGAGGCTTCATTGTCTTCCCCAAATAAATATTTTTTTAGTTATCTTTGTTCAGAGGCATATCTTGATTTTTTTTACAGGACTATATTTCTATGTAAGTATTGAAACACTTGAGCAGAAACCTTTTGATTCAACGAGGAAAGTTTGAAACACTGTTGCAGCTGCTTGGTACGTGAAGCTATCGTTTTACATATGTTACCGAACAAATTATCCTTTATTATATTTAGGTTAAACGACCAATTGACCCTGATGTTGGTGCACTGATTCTAGTGACTTATCTATGATGAAATGTAAAAAGCCCTTTGAAGGCACCTAAAACCATCTAATCTTTCTGATTTATATGCACCTTGTTTTTGGTGTGCTGTAGGTAGGGTTTCCGTAGGTCCATCTGGTTGTTACTTTTGTTTCCTCTTTATATATATCTTAGAAATAGAAACCTTACATTTAGCATTGCCCTGGAACAATTCCGGTAGGCGACTATTTAAAGTCAAAATTAGAGTTTGGTCACCCTTTAGTGTAGGCATTCCTATTGCTTTGAATTATTTATAAAATCATGGTATATAGAAATTCTCACATAGCACAGATCATATGATGTAATGGATTTTTGGGAAAATTTTCTTTGCTAATGTAGTTCTCTATGCGACAAATTCAACAATTTGATAGCCAGAGTCATGGGACTAACTTTTGCAAAGATTTTCAGTCGATCTTTTTGCCAAATAGGAGATGCGTGTTCTGATGGTCGGTCTTGATGCTGCTGGTAAGACCACCATTTTAGACAAGCTGAAACTTGGAGAAATTTTCACCACTCTTCCTACTATTGGTGAGTTATGTTTATTGGAACTTCTTAACCATGTCATTTGCTTTAAAACTCATTTCGAATTGTACCTCACTTTAGCTGTCACCTTAGGGTACTGTCTTTCCATTTGATGTCCAACATTACTATAATGTCACAAACAACTATTACAGGATTTAATTTAATGTGGAGATTGGCAGAGTAAAAGTTTGTCAGCTTCGCTAGTGGAGCATTGTTATAATTTCACTACCAACTATTACAAGGTAAGACTCTTAGTTTATTTCTTTCCATACCATGCGCAACTATTAACAACGATTTGGAAATATTGGCAAGCTTCAATTTTCAGAATGTTGTGTTTCTTTTTTAGGTCCTTGCTTTCCAGAATATAATAGTTCCGTAATAACATCATCTATGAAGAGGATATTGCTTAAGTATTTCATGTTTAATGGTACGTTTCTTGCACAGATCTGTCCATCGTGGTGACGATACTTCCAAACCACATTGGTGTGTTATTTCTTTTGTGGATCGAAGTTACAAAGATCAAATTGTTGTGGTAAGGAATGAACGGCAAAGAATGTTGAATGAGGTGTGCCATTTGATCATATTGGCCTATATCTTTTCATTGCTTAAGAATGTTTAGTCACAATTATATTCCTTTTTTTCAGATTTTAAGTATGTGGTAGCCTTATATGTGGCAACATCAAACTGAGATATCTTTGTTGTTTGCCTTTTGGTAGGTGTCTAGTCATTTTTCTGTCAACATGTGCTTGATTTGGGCCTGTTACGTCTTGGGTTCTCGATGTTTTAAACCGTGTAGTTTTTCTCTTTTTTGATAGTTGGTCCTTTTTGACATTTTGACTTTCTTCCCTTATATATTATGATTGAGGTTTTTTTTTGTTTTTGTTTTATCTTAATTTCTTTTTAAGCTCATTTTAGTATGTTTTCTTATTCTTATTTAGTTTGTGCTTTGCATTGGTTTATTTTTATTCTTTGTATTTTGTTCTTAATGCATATGAAATTAGTATCCTTTTCTATGATTTAGAATTTTTTGATTGTTACTATTTGACTTTTTATGACATCTTGCACTTGTACTTGTTTGCTTATTTCTTTTTTGTATATATAAGTACATTACTTGCTTGTATTTATTTGTGTTTTAGTGTTTTATTAGTTTTTGCATGCTTTTCATAGTTATAAATTATTTGACCCGTGTTTGCATTTTTACTCTAATTTTTCTTTTTTTTGCAGTCTTTTTGCATGGTGAAGATCTTAGTTAAGTTTCTATTTTTTAGATACTTTTTAGTTTATGATGCTATAACCTGATTTTGATATTTTCACTTTTTAATTTTTCATAAAAGATTCAACTTTTTTCGTGGATTATAAATTTTGTGGCCATTTCATTTTTTAGATATTTTTCAATTTCTGTTTGAGTTGTTTTCGGTTTGTCTTCACCAAAAATTCTGGAAAATATAGAAGACATGGAAATTCTAGAAAATGTAGAAAATATGAAAATTCTGGAAAGTATATAAATTATGTTTGGTGAGTCTAAAAATTATAGAAAATATGGTTATTCTGAATATACAGAAATTAGAAATCTGTATGCTTGGAATACCATTAGAAAGTTTAGAGTTTAGTCACACTTTATTATTATTTAAAGACGAAATTAGAGTTTAGTCACACTTTATCAAATATAAAGATTGAGTGATGGTTTTTGATATAATTAAAAATTAGGAATACCATTAGAAAATATTTCGAAACAAGTCGTGGTTTATTGTTACAGTTTTTAGCTTAACCGAATTACACATTCATCATTGGGGACGTATGAAATCATAATAGGTTACGTACTAAATCATCATAGGGCGTGCATCTCATTTTTATAGGCCTCACATCACACTATTGTAGGGAACACTACGTTATCACAGAGAACACACCATGTCATCATAGGGCACACAATTATTTAGGAAATAGACTTATAGGGTAATTCAGTGTAAGTATAATTTGTAGCAATGAACCACCACTCATTTCTAAATATATATTTTTTGAAGTATGTCTAATTTGTTAATTAATTGAGAAACCATCAATCAGTCTTAGTTTATTTTACACAAAACATTAATACTGAAAACAGTACTTAAGATCATGACAAGAGCGTAAGATGAGGGATTTGATTGAAATTGTTCAAAAACATACGCCCAATATTTTCCTGAATAATCTTCTGTATGTAGTTCAATTTTCTAATTGCTGTTGCACAAAGTTTACCATATGGCTCATACGGTGGATTCTATTACCATTAAAAACAAACCCTTGTTTCTATGTTAGGATTTGAAGTTGTAAATTTTACAGTTTAGAGTTTTCATTTTCTTAAAGTTTTGAAGTTTTTTTATTTTCCCAATTAGAATAGTATTAATCTTATTTTTGGGAGTTTGGCTTGTTTTAAATTGTTTTAACCAGAATCCCACGTTTACTGGTATATTTAGGGATCCTGCGTAAGTTTACGTCTTTGAAGTGTACATGTCTGGCTCTTGTTGATGAGATGCCCTCTTTACCTTTTGGCTTATATTCGTAGTGTTGGAACTTCATTAGTTATTCAATCCTATTGCTTCCTGTTTCCTTTATATTATAGCATTATTCTATATTAGTTCCATCATTTCTAGTTCTAATTGATTTTACTTTTCAAATTTCTGATTGTTTTTTATTTTTGACCGTACTGTTTTCTTCGGAGAATCTTAAAACTCTTGAAATATTTTTTTGATCTTTGTTTTTTGTATATTTTAATATCTTGTATCATTTATTTCGTTTTTTGTAGTTTTTTGTAGACCTTTAACTAACAAAGGGTTCGAGGGAACAGTCTCGTAGGTTTGGAATTCCATTAATGCTGCTTTTCTCTTTTCTTTATTCGGTACTTATGCCCCAAAAAAATCTGTAACTGTTTTCCGGTGCTAAATTTTTCTAGCTTTTTTTTTATGGTCTTAGCCTCCAAGATGCTCTTTGGTTGTATTTTCTGCTATATGCTGGATTTTGAAAGAGAAAACACTGTTTCAAAAGGTTTATCTCATCTCACCCCTCCTTTTGCCTTCAGCTTGTAACTTATAAAAACTCAGATTTTCTGAAACCATAGTTTCACTGGTTTCTTTTTTGAGATGGCTTCACTTAACTGGAAGGAGCTTGTCAATGTTGGAGCAGTTCGATTTGATTTAGCACAAGCTGCATGCTCCATAATGTTAAGATTATTTTTCCTTTCTCTCTACTAATTTCTGGATCCTTGTTCAAGTTTTCCATGAATGCTTGATATTGGACTCAAAGTACATCATATAGTGATGTTGTGCACTGCAGAAACATTATAACATATTGGACTGACATCTTATAACTTCTGATGATAGGTTTCAGCTGCTGGATATGACAGACAGGGTGTAGCTAATCATGCAAATAATCTTGCTTCGAAAATTCGTAATAACTTGACCAATTCGATGAAGGCTCTTGGGGTGGACATATTGACTGGTGTGGGCACCATTTTGGTAAGTCATACGTGTTCTGATCGGGATTCAGTGAAAACAGATCTGTGATAAAACAAATTGATAGCGAGAGAAAAGGAAAAAAAGGATCCTAGATGAGAATAAGTCTCTGACTAATTTCATAAACCCTAAATTTGATTTCAAAGGCAATGCCATGCTTAACATGAATTATCATTAATTATAAAGTTTTCATTATTCAAAATTTGAATTTATATAGGACCCTCAAAAGGTGAAATATGGAAAAGTTGGCTTCTCTGACAATGTAATAACCACAAAAGATATAATTATTGCTACTGGCTCCGTTCCTTTTGTCCCCAAGGGCATTGAAGTTGATGGTAAGTTCTGAAAACCCTGCACCATACTTCTTATTTAAGCCATAGCATAAAATTTTATTCCATTTGGTGTGGGAATCATTCATTTTCTGATTTTAGAATATTGTGTATTAGCTGACAAGGAATGCATCCTTTTAGAGATTATCAATTTATAAGGTGCTTAAAGTCATGATCCCATACAATGAACTGTCTTCTGTAGCTATTACTTTGGGATCGCTTAGCTGATGATACAAGACATAAATTGTAGAAAACTTCACTATTTCCTTTGTCCTTGTCTACATATTCTGAATGGAATAAGGGATATATGAGCAGGAAATTCTTCAGTATAACAAAATTCATCTCAATAAGGTCATTTAGACACATGCATTGAGCTCTGGATTGAAGAGCAGCAAGTGGCGATATTTGTCCCTCAAGTTTCTGCAATTTATGTTATTTTATTTTTTAATATTTTTGCTGGGTTGTCTATACAGGCCATGCCTTTTTTGTGGATTAAGGATTGGGTACCTGTTTTGGCATTATAAATAGTGCATTTTTTACGTCTAATTGCTAAATACTGGAAAATGGCTTTCAGGAAAGACTGTAATAACCAGTGATCATGCACTCAAACTGGAGTCTTTTCCTGATTGGATAGCTATTGTTGGAAGCGGTTACATCGGTCTTGAATTCACTGATGTGTATACCGCGCTTGGCAGTGAGGTACTATATTTTTATCATAATAATGTCATCTTATGTTAATTGGGTGAACAAATAGGATTTGGAGCCAGTAATGAATTGCTAGTTGGCTAGCTATTGTGGGCATTTAAATTACTTCTGATTGGTTCCATCCATGTCATTATTGTCTTCCTCTCGTCCTTTATGTTCCTTCAATATGCAGCGCTAAAATGTGTGGTGGTAGTACTACCACAACAACAAAATAACTACTCCTAACTAATTTTGGTTGGCAACATGAATCCTGATCCATTATTCTAATCCCATCTCCATCGTTCCAAAGTCAGATCTTCATTGTACTTTTATTACATAACAGAAATCAAGCTGGTGTCAAATTTAATGTGCAGGTTACTTTTATCGAAGCATTGGATCAGCTTATGCCTGGATTTGATCCTGAGATTGGAAAACTGGCTCAGAGAGTTCTTGTAAATCCCCGAAAAATTGTTTACCACACTGGTGTATTTGCAACCAAGGTGCTTTTTGGTTCACAATTTATTTCATATGTTATTTTTAGCAGAGCATAACTTAACCGAGAGATCTGTTTTCTGATGTGTATATAGATCACAATTTATTTCATATGTTATTTTTAGCTGAGCACAACATTATTGAGCTCATTGATGCAAAAACAAAGGAACCAAAAGATACACTGGAGGTAATTTCGAATCATCCATTACACATGAATATCTGGACTCAAAATAATATAAAATTTATCCTAACTTTAATGTTGGTAGAGATGTACTAAGGAACAGAAAAGAGTGGCTTGAAGGCATGAAAGAGGGGGAAAATAGCAAAGGAAAAAAAATGCTAGTAAGTTTCAATCTGATAATGTTGGTTCAAATAAATAACAACAAACAAGAACATATGCTTTAGATTCTCAAAGAGACAAGAGAAGTAAGATTTTATCATCTAGTTGTCAGCTTGCTCATCAATGTTTCTTTGTATATTACAATTTGTCCAGATGTGTACATGGGTTTTACAACAAGGATATACCTTATCCTTTTCTCCAATATTTATTGTTAATTCTACTTTGTAATTTTTATTTGTCCTTTATTATTGTTTCAGTATTTGTTTTACAATATAATTGAAGCAATAATGATATTCGCCTCAATAAAAAAGGCTACACAATGTCAAGGGCCAGAAGGAAGGGGGGGTGTCTGGGGTGGTGGTGGGAGAATCACTTCAGTAGTCGGCTTGTTAATGAGACAACTTCCATTTATGGCGTGGGAGAGAAACTTCTATTTGCATTAAATTGTATAAAACCTATGCTCTGCAACTCTAAGATCAGAACCTATATTGACTTTGACTCAATCAGGATCTACCATCCAAAAACATAACCGTGTTTGAATGACCATTAGTTAATCTAACAAGTTCTTTAGTCAAAGCCCTGGCTAAATCCCTGTAAATTGGTCAAGATTTGATTATTGGTCAGGAACTACATATTTCAGAATTGATATCATAAGTATCTAAAAACACTATCTAGAACCCTATTGGCACTAAGAAATCTTCTTTAAGATTTTAGGTAAATAAACTTGACAACCTACTCCAGCTATCATACATATTCCAAACCTAACAGATCTCCAAAGGTTAGATATTGCCTGTCAAAATAGCTGCTAGGACATTCAGTGCTGTAGCCTAATGTATTAAGTTTGTAGTATTGGATTTCACTTCTGCTTTTTATTGTAAGCACACATCCAATTCTGGAAATGAATTACTGACTTGCAGTAATTGAGTTTATACCGGGTAAATGAATATTTTTTTAGGCTAGTTACATATATACTTCACTTGATTTGTTGGACATTGCGATGCAAATGCTGCTATAAATTGTGCATTCAGTTTGAGCCTTTGAAAGGTGGCTTGTGTCCGTTCTTGGGCAAGCTTTGCAGATTCCTATTGTTTCCTTTGTAACTATCTGTTCTCACAATAATGGAGGAAATTTTTTAGCAAACGGGACTATAGACTTGTTCTCTATTTTGTTTTTCCTTTTCCTTTTCCATGCAGCTGTTGGGCTTATTGCACCACTAATAGAGTACTTTGATCTGTATCATTGCTCAGGTAGATGCTGCTCTTATTGCAACTGGAAGAGCCCCATTCACAAAAGGACTTGGCTTGGAGAATGTAAGTGTCATAAATATTGGCATTTCAGGACATTAAGATAAGATATATACGTAAATGACAAAGAAAGTGGATTAAGAGACATGACTGGTCTATTTGCAGATTAATGCATGGTTTTGTTCCAGTTGACGAACGGATGCAAGTAATTTGCACAGATGGCAATCTGGTTTGTAACAGAAGAACCTTGGAGTTGACAGTTATCTATATGGCTATTCTGACCATTACTGACATTAGGCTTTGTAACCAGGTTCCTCATTTATACTGCATTGGTGATGCAAATGGTAAAATGATGCTTGCTCATGCGGCAAGTGCCTAAGGAATCTCTGGTAACAACCTTGTTGTTGCCACTTTCAGTAGATTATAAAATATTCATGTAATTAATTTTTATCTTCACCCATCTGACACCTTGAATTTTTTTAGTTGTTGAACAAGTTAGTGGGAAGGATCATGTGCTGAACCATTTAAGCATTCCGGCAGCTTGCTTCACCCATCCTGAAATCAGCATGGTTGGATTAACAGAGGTATTTTTGCGCCTTCTCATCTCTGTTAATTTTTTTATGCACTAGCTACAGTTTTTATTTTTCTGGTATGCTATGTTAAATTTCTTCACAAATCAGTTATTGATAGACAAAATATGATTTGCTGATTTGGAAATGGATCAAGTTAAATTGCTCGATTTGGGAGTCAACATTGGGTTTGAGTCCGTGTAGCTCACCTGACCCACCATGTTGTCATTCAAGTATATGTTAACAAAATATATTCATAAAAATCATTTCTTTTATGACTAATAATATTAGGAAATATATTTTTACTTGTAAACTTGTTCCTTATTCTAATATAAGTTAAATCAGGCCTGTTTCTCTGCAATGTTCAGTTAGGAGCAGGTTGTTTAAGGTGGTCTCCTATTGGGGTGGGGTCAAACTGTTTTATTTCCTTGTTGGTTTCCTTTTTCTTTTTCATTTTTTTTATTTGTACATTGGAACTACCTAAATAAATTGGGGCAAGGTGGACCTGTAGTGTTTTCTGCTCAATCGAAGTCTTTATATTTCTCTATCTAAATTATTTATCAAACTCCTAAACGGACAATATAATAGTTTGAATGCTTTTTTTCCTCCCTTGTGAATGGCCATCAACTCAAAATTTTATTGAAGAGCTTCGATGAGAGAATAAGTTTTTCTACGAGAAGAAGAATCAAAATTTGATCTGTGAAATTGGAGGATTATTGAGTATTCATTCAGCATCTGAACATCTTTAGCAGTTTTCTTTAATTTTAGCAAAGCCCGTAAATTTTAATTATACAGTCTTCAGGCAGTCTAAATCTGATGTAGGACAATATCTTATGTTTGTAGATATGAACGGCTCACCATTAAGCCATCTGGTAACCTTACTTTAATCTCCTCTGTCATGTGATTCTACATACACTATAGGATTCTTCTCAACGTTTGATGTTTCTATATTGTGCATTCCTTTAACGTAATTGTTGAAATAAAGTACTCTCTTCTGATTTTTAGTTTCATCTGAATGCAGCTAATATTTCTGCAGCCTCAAGCAAGGGAAAAAGCTGAGGAGGGATTTGAAATAAGCATTGCCAAGACAAGCTTTAAGGCTAATACTAAGGCCCTTGCAGAAAATGAAGGCGAAGGGCTTGCTAAGGTGATATATTTAACTCTTTACTCTTTGTATGCTATCCATGAGAAGAAAGAACATAATACAACAAGGACATGTTCATTCTTCCATGTGTCATTTGAAGTCCCATACAAAATATCATGGTCTGAGTGACAATTCAAAGATACTTTTCGAAGTTCCTTATTTGGTAGAAGTTCTGTTGATTTTCAAAAGAAAACGTTGTAGTCACATCATGATCTGTAAGTTTTTTTAGATTCTTTCATATCATTTGGTGGAATCTGTGTTGTTTTTTAAATATGCTTCTGGCTGGAGAAAAAGAAACTTGTGAACAACAAATAACATTCTTGACACCATTGACATAAGATAAGATTTGAGGATGCACCCTTAATAATGTCTACTTGAAAGATAAAGTGTATAAGAAAAGCAGCATTGTATTGATTAGATCATGCTATTTTCTTTGCTATTCAAGATGACATGCATGCTGAAATTTGAGAAAGGAATCTGATTACCTCCAAAATTTCAGTGAACCAAAAATAGGTTGGTTTTCAGATCTCCTCTAGTGATTTCTATGGTTATAAAAGGATATTTATTAACTCAGAAAAGGTAAGGGCTTTTACTTGCAACTTGTCATATTTGTAAATAGCATGTGTTTTACTGAGGAATTTAAATGTTAGACTTGGTGGTTTTATGCAGAATGAGATTTTTCTGGTATAATCTTCTTTCTAACAATGATAATTGAGATACAAATTCATCCATTTATTTCAGGATAGGTAATTACTTTTTAGGGGTTTTTAGGATATCCCCCATAAATAATTAACAAGAGATGTAAGCAGGAAGCTTTATCAACTTTTTATGTTTCAAGGGTTAGATGCTTGATGCCTCATCCTGCCACTGCTAATCTCCCTCTCTAATTCTTGGACTATCCTAGAATCCTAGAACTTTATTAATAGAGCAATATTGCGTATTCCCTTTAGGTTCTTGTTGCATTGATTGCATAAAGAGAATATGTTGCATTGATCGCATTATCCTTGTCCATTATAATGGTAGATTGTATCCTAAAGCATATATAGACACCTGATTCATCTAATTTTAAGTATTGCAATTTTTAGTAGCTTCAGTGTTGGTAATTTCTCAATGCATTATGTTTGCAGTTGATATACAGACCTTATAATGGAGAGATCTTAGGAGTACATATTTTTGGGTTGCACGCTGCAGATCTCATCCATGAAGCATCCAATGCAATAGCTTTGGGAATGCATATACAGGTGATTCCTATGTCCAGAAAATGGTACCTGTGATGCTGTAAGCACATAGACTGCAATGTTTTACGTGTCAGCCTACAGCATGTGAAATTGGAAAGGATTGGACATATCCTATATTCCAAACTAATGGAAATCTAGAGCAACTATTCTTCAGATTTTCAATTCTTTTCCTGTTTCTGGTTTTTTTTTTCTAGGGAACTTGGTCAAACAAATCATCATAATTTTCACATGGCATCTTCAAACTATAACATTCCAATTAATTTTTGCATATCTGACACTGCAGGACCTAAAGTTCGCTGTTCACACACATCCAACACTGTCCGAAGTGCTAGATGAGCTCTTTAAATCGGCAAAGGTGAGCTTCTGGCGTCTTCTGTTTTATCTATGATTGAGAGCATATCTGCCTGCAAGCATGTATGATAGATTTCAAAACAAAAAGAAATGTGGTTACAGACTTACTTCCCACAGAATATGAAGCAACAGGTTGGATGCTTAAGATCATCTGATGAGCTCAACTTTTGGCCTGAGACATCTGCAAGGTGAGGCTCACCAAATGGTGGTCTCAACACCTGTGTGCACAGGAAAATCCATAGATTCCTGACCTCAGATTTCTTTCATTTTCCAGTGTGACCTTCAAAACAAAAAAAAATTCAGTGTGGCCTTGTTTGTTTTTCATTATGTGATTTTCTTTTCCATTTTTTGTTAACAATTGAATTTTTAGTTTAAGTAGCCAATCCTCATTTGTGGACATTAATGTGACTTTACTCTTGTCCTCAATCTTCCCGTTTTCTCTCCTGGGACAGGTTGGAGCTGAACTTTCTGTTCGAGTTGGTAAACCAGTTGCAGTCTAGGCTTGCCAGCTTCAAGTGCAAGATTTTTAGAGAAGTTTAGGAGCTCCTGTGAAGCTGCACGTCATCCCTGAAAAAGAAGACCTTATGTGGCCATGACATGGAAGGAAACAAAATCCAGAATCCAACCACTATTTCAACAGAGTGCAGGGCCCATTTTTGCCTATGATTCTCCTCTATCCCTCTCTCTCTCATCTTTCTTTCTAAATAGTTTTGTGCTCGATTTTGTTGTAGAGATACTTTGTTTTGCAGAAATGTATTTTGATCCTAAAATAAAAGGCGCCCAACTGGCGTTATCTTCATGGTGGCCTTTCCAAACTAATCATAGTATGTGTAATTTAACTTTAGCATAAAAGATAATTGGTATGGAACAGAGATTACGTGCCTAAAGAGAGTAACAAACTAACAACTATAAATCTTACAATCCTGGGCTCTTCTCCAAGGATCTTAAAGACCGTTCCAGGACGCCCAAGGAAGAAGAATTCTTTTACAAAAACCTGGAATGGAAAATTATACTTCACAGTTGAGGACTCAGGACCAGAAGTATCATCCATCCGGCATCCACTGGAAGTGAAAAAGAAATGACAAAATCAACACAATGTAAACTGCATTTTACATGGATCTCCAACAGCTTTGAGATCCTCGTTGTGGGCTAATAATCTGGAACCCAATTCCTTTCAAGGACTCGGTCGGAGATGCTTAAGATCCCCATGTTTTATATCAAAAGTTGAACATATAATCTAGAAAAACACATCCAACCGTTTGAGGCCCGCACCCTATTCAGACAGAGGTGAGTACTGCCATACGTATGATCTCTAATCCAGGAGGGGAAGCACACAAACGACCGATCTAGTGACGTTTTGTTTAACAGTCCATACAGTAATTACGGCTTTTACTGGCTAAAACTTGCAGAACTGGGAGGAAAATCCTACTTAAGGTAATGGTAAACGGAAAAAGAGGCCAGTAGGTGGTATTCAAAATTAAGTATCCACCTCCTGAACTCATTTTTTGTTGATCTTAAGATATATTTTCACTCCATAATCTTGCGAGATACTTAAAATCTTTAGGTTGATATTTGCGTTGGAATAAAATTTTGAGTGATTCATCTCCATATTCAAAGGTTTCAATTCAAAACCTTTTTACCCCCCAAAAAGGAAAAAACAGAAATAAGCACAAAATCTACAAAAGAAAGGGGCTTCCATTGAGTTGCTATGACATGCAAGGCAAATGCTCAGAGATAATAGTCGTACAAGCAGATCCTCATTTAATCCATTTTTTTGGTAATATAACTGACTAAAAACTGCAAAATATTGTGAAAATAAGAATACTGTTAAGTTATACCCTGGCAAAGGAACTTACAAAATCTTTGCTGCTAAAAGGCAATTTAACGGTAAACCCAAGTGAACCCAGCTCTGAAGGAAACAACCTGATCCCTAAAAACAGTTATAACATTCATGAAGCAAAAACACAACGAATCTTACACCTACAGCGAGCCAGAAAATAGAATCAACAAGTGGCAAATATGATCTTTCGGATTCAGAAAACTACCAGTAACTCCCCTGAGAAATGATTACAAGGGTATAGAAGCAACAAACTAACAAGCAAAAATTCATTCCCTCAGTAATGGAGATTTGTAGTCTTCTCAATAACTGGAACTAGCTATGTTTTTTCTTAAAAGAAAGTAAATAAATTTAGAAAATGCCGGACCATCACGATTCCTTTCTCCTTTTTCTACTCTTCTTCGGCCGCCGATTCACCGTTTTTCTTATTGTGCTTTCTAGCGTACCTTTGGTTCCTCAGAAACTTCGGATCCATCTGTGCCAGAATAAAATATATATTAGAAAATAAGAAGAAATAATCGCACTAATGTCATTAAACCCATTGATCTACAACACAGCAGAAGATGACGTGTGGAGAGGAAGACATACCCCTTTTGTGGAAATGTGCCTTTGCTTCTTCGGCTTCTTGATCCCGTTCTTATGAGCTTTGTAAGACTGGTTATGAGCGGTGTGGTTCTTCGATTTCGCCATTTATCTGGGAAGAAAAAAGACTATAAAGAATCCCAAAGAACGAAAACAGTGATAAGTAAGCAATTTTTCAACCAAGACAATTAGAAAATGAAGGAATCCAATAAATGCTCTCAAAGTTTTTCTACAATTGTTTGAGAAGCCAGGCGTCAATACCTCCGCCGAAGAGAAAGATCTCTCGCTGCTCACGTCTGCTAGGGTTAGGGCTCTGGAACCAAAAGAGCTGTTCTTCCCACCGAATGCTTAATCCAAGCCCTAATTTTATAGAAGCAACGAAATGACAAAAATAGCCCTATTTTTGTGGGCATCACGGGCCAACCATTATTGCTTTTATGTTTGGGCTAATCAGCACAGACCCATAATGAACCGGCCCAATTTAGAGAGAAACCCTATTGAAATTGAAAGTTACATTCAGATGGAAAAACATTTTTCCACCAAAAGTTTCATGAAAAAAAAAATAGGAAATGCGTTTTTTTTTCTTAAGCATGAGATATAAATACAGTTTGCATGATTGAGTGACCTAGTCATTGCTAGGTTAATTGGGTTTTAGGTAACATTATAACCTTGACTAGGTGAAATCAAGGAATTGCATGGTTAATTTTGATCCAAGTCACTCGTATAACAATATGGATATTCCATCACTCCAACCACAATCCCATAAATAACTATCTTCTAATCCCATAAACATTTTTCCACCAAAATATCCATTTGAACATTTTTTAAGACTCCTAATCCTATAAATAACTACCCCACCCCATGGGTACCTTTCAACATTGATGAGTCTCCTAATCCCATAAATAACTACCCACTCATAAATGCAATTTCATAAATAACCACCCAACCTAGGGCTTCTCTAATGACTTCCATATCCTATAAATAACCATCTTCTCACTATTTCATTTAAAAATTACTCACAAATCCCATAAAAAACTACCTATGTCTTATATAACTATCTATGCTATGCTATGCTAGGGCGTAAACACCAACTCAAACATTAATGATATAAAATTTTTTGTATTTGTTTTTCATTTATTATTTTTAGTCCATTTATATATATTTTTTCAATTTTTATTGTGATCTTTTAATTGAATATCAGCTGAAGCATTAGCTATTTGATCTTCTATAACCAACCATGAAATATTATTGTGATATTATTATATTCCTAATAATATAATTATTGTGTAGATGTATATATATATATTTATCTTTATAGTTATTATCAATAATAATATTACATTGTTATTATTTTAATAATAAATTTTTTAAATATTTAATAATATTTTATATATTTTTGTAATTTTTTTAGATTTTTTATTCTTTGAATTTTTCAGCATTACGGAACGAAACGGCACGTGGGACCCTAGCAAAACGGCAAACTTACCTGGAAACAAGGTTTACAGTGCCGAAATTTCAGTTTTTATGCCCCCAGTAATGCGTTTCGCTGGGGGAAATCGTCAAGTTGCATCGTTGACGAAATTTTGACGATTTTGCGGCAAAACGGGACGGCGTGCCGAGTGAAACGGACCAAAACAGACGAAACAGAGAAAAAAATTCAAATTTTTTAACGAAACGGGCGGCGTGCTGGCGAAATTTCGCCAAAATCCAAAAAAACCTATTTTTGTTTGCCCATTTAAAATTTTCCGACGTTTCGGTGACACGTCACCAGCATGCCACAGAAAAATGCCGTTCAGTGCCCTGGGCGGCACGCCCAGCAGCACCGAAACTTAAAACCTTGCCTGGAAATACAATTTCTATGAGGTTCCTGTAATGTATGGGACCAACCTAAGTCGGGGTGCCGAAGTAAAAGATTCGCTGCTTATCTCTTCACCTACTCTCCGTGTCTTCTCCGAAAATCAACAAACATCCTCAAGGGCTCACAAAAAGTATAAAGATCGGATGGATACAGTACGTTTGGTAACGTAATCTCCAACCGTTACCGTCAAATGTTTGACTTTCCTGTTCTTCGGTGTCACTCGCATGTGACGTCACACCTTGGTTACATCGCCGACGTGAAGGTCCATGGGCCTTAAAGGGGGCTACACGTCACAGCTCTTCTACTCAAAGAGAACGGATCCACGCCGCTGGTTTCATAATCGACGGCTTTAATACATTCGATGACGCCAACCATTCAATGGCCGCCTCCCACGTGTCAGCAAAATATATTGACGGTTCATTCCCAGCTATCTACCAGACTCCGCTGTACACAAAAGCCTCAGACGATTCACACCTGCCGAACCGGTGGGTCGATTCCAGCTCATATTTATGATTTAATAATAATACTTAAAACTGTCCTCGAAGGGGAAAGAAAATCGGGGTTTTCCCTTTCTTCGTTTTTTAGAGATTCTTTCTCTCTTTGTAACGTTTCTCTCTTTGTAGCTCGATCTCTCTGATTCTCTGTCTGTAGCCGAAATCCGTGGGCTATTTCGATGGATTGAGTGGAAGAATGAACTTTGAAGGTCTTGGATCGGGCAGCCAGGTTGTTTTCTCAAGTGGATTGTGGTAAAATTTGAGTTTTTTGTTCGAATCGGTTGATAATCGTTGGAAACCATGTTTCTTCTTGATTGGTTCTACGGTGTTCTAGCGTCCCTGGGTCTATGGCAGAAAGAGGCCAAGATCTTGTTTCTAGGGCTTGACAATGCTGGAAAGACAACGTTGCTTCACATGTTGAAAGATGAGTTACTTTTCTTTTTGTTCTCTTTTATTCCTATTTTTTTTACTGTAGTAATGATTTCATAGGGAAAATATGATTTGTGAAGATTTCTTAGTTTTTTTTTTTCTAATATGTCTTGTTCGATCGATTTCAGAGATTAGTTCAGCATCAGCCAACACAGTATCCGACGTCGGAGGAATTGAATATTGGAAAAATCAAGTTCTAGGCCTTTGATTTGGGAGGGCATCAGATCGCTCGGAGAGTCTGGAAGGACTACTACGCCAAGGTACTATTGAATTGCAAAATCAAGATTAGATTTATTGCTATATCACATTTATTTATTGAGCTGATTCTCCTTAAACACATTTTTATGTGTCAAGGCACTGTAGTTTGCTTATTTCTTAATTTTATTGTTTATGGCCGGAGTACCTTCAATACATAGATTTTCAATTGTTTTTGTCATTTATGAGCAATGTTCATGTTCTGGAACTTGTTCGTGGTCCTTTTACATGATTTCTGAAGCTCTTTTTCCATTTTCAAACTTTTGCAATCAAATTGATGTTTGTCAAGTTTTATCAGGTTGATTGGAGATACATAACATGTGGATTAGAAGTTAGGCTCGGTTTGGATTTGCTTTTAGAAAGCTACTGTCAAAAGTGTGGAAGCAAAAAAGAAAGGCATCTTTCTAGATATTTTCTCGAAGCAAAACCATTTGGTAATATGCAGATTTTATGTTTAAAAAGGAGGTTGTGTGCCATGCCATTTGCTTGGTGCAAAAGAATGCATTATCACAAATTGAGGCACATGCGATTGACCCAACGACACCATGAAGTTTGCTATTGAAAATAAAAAATCTTAGGCAAATTGAGATTGAGAATTTGCATCTCTCCTTTGTTCATTGCATTATATTTTTATTAAATCGTCTTCATCAAATTCTCATATTTGGTGCCTAGATACATCGGCAGTTTTTCAGGTCACTCCTTGATCTACATCTGTTATTTTGTATCCCTGTCTTTCTTTGTGCTATCTGGCCATTCATTCCAAAGTTAAGGCTTTTGGGTGGATGCCTCTACTTTACAAAATGATAATGTAGATAGCTTTATCCCCTAATATATGCTGTTTTTGTATGCGTCAAGAAATTGGAATTCCAGTTGCAACATTGCGTGGTGGCAGCCTACTAGTGAACGAGCAATAAAATTGAACTTTGATAGTTGTTTGATTTTCAACCAGGTCATGGTTGCAAGTTAACTATTTTCGGAATTGATTGATTTGATGACTGATCTTTCAAGCATATGGTGACAAGGTCCCAACATGTTATCTCAATTCCAGATTTCATCTTACAATTGCGATGGAAGCAGTTAAATATATTAAAATATCTTTCTGAGACCTTTTAAGAGGTTTTTAGTTAACTATATTTCTATGCCTAATATTATTATTGCAATATTGAAACTACATTCCATTGAACTGTCTTTGTTGCCATCAGTCTCCTAAGAAATTGAAATTTCTTCAATGTCATCTGCGTGTGATCAAACTGAGCTTGCCATGGTTTTCTCCTTCTGTTGCTTGAAATTTGGCTATTTCACACCTGCACCCTTTTATTTAGAGTTTCTGCACTTCTCTTTGGTTATTTTGGCTGGGAGGACAAGGGCTTTCCATTTTATTTTGTGCTCATTCCAAAAGTTGGTACTATGCTCTGGACATATTTGTTTAATGTACAGTTTTTAAGTTGGTGTCCTGAATAGGCTATAAGCTGTTCTGGCTTCGAATCACTGAGTTCTGTTTTCAACTTTGTCTTCTTGACAATATTTTGGGTTTGCAACTATAGTTATCAGTGGTAGAATCGTTATCTCTTCTCAACTGGGGTCTTGATTTTCTTAGGGCATAATGATGCCATCAATTTCTTGTATCATCCATTTCCCTGTCCATGAGCTTTTTCTTTCTATGTCAGAAAATACAGCTTCTCTTTTATGGGTATTTATTTAGTTAAGTTCCTTTCTTTTTTTAGATCTGAATCTTTAATTCCAATTATTTGGTTATTTTGCCTTGTCATTTGAATATTGACCTGAATCTGATCGATCATATGTTGAATTGTAACCAGTAAAGCTGTAAATGCTATAAAAGATAATATTACATCATATGCTACCATTGTCAGTCAATGAATAGTTGATAGTTGTAAATCACCATGTTGTTGATGAAAAACCAGTCTCTTCCTTATGATTTTGATGTTTGAGTATTGCCTTCTGAATGTTCAAGTTTTGCGACCTGTATATAGTTCCTTTTTGGATGAGTTTATCAAGTTTATTTTCTTTTTGAAAATGTTTTGGTTCATATAAAAGAGGATCACAATAGGGTGTTTCTTTTCAGCAATAACTACTGTTGTCGAATCAATTTTATAGACCAAAATTTTTCTTGTGCTAGTGCCAAACCTCATTTGGATGCTTACGTTTTCCTGGGAATAATTTCTCTCTTTTTTGACCCATCTCCCACCCTGGCCCCTCTTGAGGGAAAAAATATTTATCATTATTGTCATCATCAAAAGCCAGTTCCCACCAAAGTAGGGTTGGTGACACTAATCTTGTCTCTCTATCCCATTCTATAAAAAGTCATACTTTCAGTCAATTTACGTTTTTGTACATCTTGTTTTATCAATTTCATTCATGTCATTTTAGGTCTTTCTCTTGATCTTTTAGGCCCTTCAGTGTGCATCGTCTTACACATTATTACAGGCGCATCACTAGGTCTCCACTTTACATATCCAAACCACATAACCTACTCTCGTCCAGTTTATCCTTAATGCATATTATGCCTAACCACTTTCGAATGTGTTCATTACTTTGTTTTTTTTTTTCCTTCTAATTATTATTATTTCTGCAAGTCCATCTTAGCATCCTCATGTTAGTGACACTCATCTTCCGAATAACTTTTTTTCCTACTCAATATTACTCACTACACAACATAGCTGGTCTAATTACCGTCTTAGAAAAATTATCCTTTAATTTAAGTGGAACAAACTTATCACACAATACCATAGAAGTATCACCTCCACTTAAGTCAATCAGCTTTAAGTCTTATATGCTACATTTATCAATTTTTCCATCTTTTTGTATCACTGATTCAAGATACTTGAACTTATTGCTTAAAGGGATACACTTAGATTTAGCAAAAGTTTTAGACTGGGTGCTAACCTGACGCACCCTCCTCCCTTAACTTGGCTTGGGACCGGCAGCATATGAAAGATAGAACAATAAATGCAAATACTGGCCGAGTAATAAAGCATTTGATAAATGTGCAATCATCTTACTATTATGTGACATAAATTTCTTTATTTTGTGTTTTTATTCTTGCTGTTGCAGGTGGATGCTGTTGTGTATCTGGTGGATGCTTATGACAAGGAAAGGTTTGCAGAGTCTAAGAAGGAGTTAGACGCCCTTCTCTCAGATGAATCCCTGGCTAACGTCCCATTCCTTGTCCTGGGGAACAAGATTGATATACCATATGCCGCATCAGAAGATGAACTGCGTTACCACTTGGGTCTAACCAACTTCACCACGGGCAAAGGTAAGGTGAATCTTGCAGACTCAAATGTTCGACCCCTGGAGGTCTTCATGTGCAGCATAGTCCGTAAGATGGGTTATGGTGAGGGTTTCAAGTGGCTCTCACAGTATATCAAATGATCATCAAATGTGCTCTGGGAACCCAAATGGTATATCCCGTCACTTCCAATGCACTCTCTCACTAGACTTATTTGAGACGTATTTTCCATTGGAGTTGGTGTTGAACGAGATATTTAATAATCACTGCTATGTACATTCAATGCGTGGTAGAAAATCAGTCTGCTTCGGTAGCATTGTTCTTTTAGAGGGTGTTTGGTAACGTGTTTGAACGCTGTTTTTTGGTTTTTAAAAACTAAAAACTGAAAACTTGTTTGGTAGTAAGAGTTTTCAAATCGTTTTTTAGAAAAACGGTTGAAAAACAAACCCGTTTTTAAAAACCGAAATTTTTGGTTTTTGAAAACGACGAACCATGTTTCGATTCGATGGCATTTCTGTAATATTCGTATTTCTTTTCTCTTCGACAGTTTTCCTCTCATCTCTCTTCCGCACAGAACTTCTCTTTCTCTCAAGCACATCGAAGGATCAGGTGAAAGAGAAGAAGCAGAATCAAAGATTAGCTTCGTCGTCTTTGCTGCAGAGCGTGATAGGCTGTTTCAGAAGCACATACATGTAGAGGGAAAGGTGCATGATGTACACAGTGCTACTGCCCCTGTTCATGAACCTGTTGACGAAGGGATCCAATTTGGGAATGGAGGAGAATGAATCTGTACAATTCGGTACAAGTAAGTCGAAGATGAGAAAAGAAGTAGATGGAAAAATCTGGTGCTCAATGTTTGGAGTTCTCCACAGACACTGATGATTCAAGAACATCAGAAGATGCATCAAACCCAAGATATTCGAGGCAAGCCAACTCAGAAGCAATCGAATAACATCATATCTAAAGGGAAACACTCCATCGGAAGGTGATGAAAACCATTTCGGGGAGATCTCCAATCCAAAAAAACCCTACATTCTGAAGCCAATAGAGACATCCAAGTGAAAGAATTCGACCGGAGCTGAGATAAGAAACTTTATTGAAGTAATCAGAATAATCTGTTTTGGTGGTTGCTGTCTGATATATGGTGTTAATATTGTGTTGGAGTCCATCCTTGTTCTTGTCTATAACAGACTTCCTGATCAGCAAAATGGTGAACATGGAAGGAGGTCGCCTTATCCGGCGAATCGAGCTTACATAGAGATGCGGGAAATAAAAGAGTCGTGGAGGGTATCTTTTTCCAAATAAAACCGCGATGGTTTTTAATTCTTGATCTGACACTGCCGTAGAAGGAGGTCGATAAGAACGAAGGAGAGGGATCTGTTTCTCCGAGGAAATAGTCCAGTGTTTTAGAATGAAGGAGAGGGATCTGTTTCTCCGAGGAAATAGTCCAGTGTTTTAGGGAGGAAGAAAGGAAAAATTAAATTTTAGTGATATGTTTTGAAAATAATTAAAAGCCAGTCTAAAATGTTTTGGTTCCAACATTTACGAAATATTTGTCAAAATAATTAAATTATAGTGACATTTTACTATTGCAAACCCCTGTTATTCCAAGAGTGCATTTATACCAATCAATCATTTTATTTATACACAAAACTAATTCTTAAATTACTTAAACATATTAATGTTGACAAAACTAAATTTAAAATTAGTATTCTTAATTAAGTTAAATTATTTAATTATGTTCATTCTTTATTTCTCAATGTGAAAGGATATTGTTTGGCGTATTGAACTTAACTTGTTTTTTGTATTGCAACGCATTTTTGTAATTTTAAAACTTAAATTGTTTTTTATTAATTGTTACCAAACAGGTTTTTTGCATTTGTTTCTAAAAACCCAAAAAACAGTAATTGTTATCAAACAGGTTTTTTGTTAGCTGTTTTCAAAAACCAAAAAACAGTTTGAAATGCTTTTAGTTTTCAAACTGTTTTTAAAAAAAACATTACCAAACGGCCTCTTATTGGTTTCTCATTGGTTTTCATGTTTCTTCTTGGTTTCTTTTTGGGGTTGGGGGTTGTTTTGAGGGCACATGAAACTTTATGTTATATTTTGACCATTTGATTTGAAAAATCAGCGACTTGCGGAAGTAATACTGCATGTAGGGATTGGTCTATATGGATTTTCTGGCATAGGAAAGAAAAACTGATGCTTTTTCCCAACAGTTCTCAATCTCGGTATCACGTCACGATTCTTATGCTCAACGATAAAGAATCCTCGCCGCTAGTTGCATAATCGACGGCTCTAATTCATTTCGATGACGCTAACCATCCAATCGCATGGAAACGAAATCTTAACCGGACATTCCCGGTTATCTAACACTCTCGAAGTGTCCACTCCAGAGGAACACCTCGGAGGATTCCCACTTGCCGGACCGGTTGGTCGGATCCAGATCATTTTAATTAATAAATAATAATAATAATATGCAAAACTGGCTGAAAAAGACATTAAAACGAGGGTTCTCTTCTCCCCTTCTTTCCTTCTATTTTCAAAGCATCTCTCTCTTTTTCTCCTTGCTTGATCTCTCGGATTCTCTCTGTCTGTCGCCGTAATTTGTGGGCCTTTGGATGAATTGATGGAGACTTAACTTTGGAGGTCTCAGATCGAGCGGCCTGGTAGTTTTCACAAACGTTTTCCTAACTGGATTGTGGTAAAGTTTGATTCGTTTCTCGGAATCGATCTCATTATCATCGGAAACCATGTTTCTTCTTGATTGGTTTTATGGTGTTCTAGCATCCCTCGGTCTTTGGCAGAAGGAGGCCAAGATCTTGTTTCTAGGGCTTGATAATGCTGGAAAGACAACTTTGCTTCATATGTTGAAAGATGAGGTTCCTTTTTGTTCTTTCCTTTTCCTATTTTTCGTTTCCGTATTTTTACTGGAATCATGATTCCGCAGGGGAAAATGTTTTATAAAGAAGTCTTTGTTATTATTCGTAATATTTCTTGTTCGATTATTCTCAGAGATTAGTTCAGCATCAGCCAACACAATATCCTACATCGGAGGAATTGAGTATTGGAAAAATCAAGTTCAAAGCCTTCGATTTGGGAGGGCATCAGATCGCTCGCAGAGTCTGGAAGGATTACTATGCGAAGGTACTACTATATTACAGAATCCAGATTGGATTTGTAGACCTATCTCGTTTGCATAGTGAGATGATTTTCCTTAAAAATCTTTTTTATCTCTCAAGGTGTCTTATTTTTTTTTCTATTTGTGAATTTTATTCTTTATAGATCGAGTACCTTCAATTCTGATAATATTAACAAATTTTCCTTTTTCTTCCATATTTACGCCACCGAGCTTGTTCGCAGCCTTTTCTATATGATTTCTGACGCCTATTTTCCATTTTCAGTCTTTTGCCATCAAGTTGATGTTTGTCTTGTCTTATGACTTTTATTCTGTGGGTTAGAAGTTAATCCTTACTTTGTAAGAATTTTATTGCTTTGACATAATATCTCGGTCCTTGCAACATCTCGTTTCAATTAATCTTCCAGGTCTGAGAGCCGAAGGAGTGATCCACATACGTTAAACCTCTTTAAAAGGCCACTAATTTTAATTTTTTTTAAAACTTCGTTGTGCTGTCTTGGGAGTTTTGAATATGAAGTGGTTAGCTTCCATGCTAACTACCGTTATTAGCCTCATTCCGTCAGTGTAAGAGATTATTCTTGTTGGATCAAACAGTTTGAGCTGGGATGGTGTGGAGGGATCATGCATGGATCTACCAGCAGGGATTTATTTAGAATTCCCTTGCATAAGAATTTTTAAAGGAGTATGAAGAAGCTGCAATTATCTTATCATAGCTTTTCTAAATTCTTGTCCTCCCATTGATATTTTGTGTGATACTAAGTTGTTGATATTAGTATGTGTTTGTCTATTAAATTATATGTATAGGAGGATTTGTCATGGTGGTTGGTGTTTGTATACAATGTGTTAATGTTGGATCAGACTATGGTTTGTGTAAGTTCAAAACTAGAATCGTTAAGGGCTTCATTTTAAGTTTGAATCAAATGTTTTTAGAATATTATAATTACGACTAAGGATGCATCTGGCCTTGCGTGTGATTTTTGGTAGATACATTTTGATAAGTGAGTCAATGGAAGCATGCCTCTGCATCTGCAATAATTTGCTTGCATTCTTATAAGACATTACATTTAATTAACTTCTTTCTGAAGACAAAATGATATGAATTATCTTGAAATCTAGATTATAATGGTTATTTTTAAAGTCTTGCGAGTGAATTTGGAGCTTAAATCTTTATTTTCAAAGTTCTCTTAGTGATTACGTCGAAATTTCGTCAACGATGCAACTTGACGATTTCCCCCAGCGAAACGCATTGCTGGGAGCATAAAAACCGAAATTTCGGCGCTGTAAACTTTGTTTCCAGGTAAGTTTGCCGTTTTGCTAGGGTCCCGCGTGCCGTTTCGTTCCGTAATGCTGAAAAATTCAAAGAAAAAAAAATCTAAACAAATTACAAAAAATATATAAAATATTATTAAATATTTAAAAATTTTATTATTAAAATAATAACAATGTAATATTATTAATATAAAATATTATTAAATATTTAAAAAGTTTATCCTTAATGCATATTATGCCTAACCACTTTCGAATGTGTTCATTACTTTGTTCTTTTTTTTTTCCTTCTAATTATTATTATTTCTGCAAGTCCATGTTAGTGACACTCATCTTCCGAATAACTTTTTTTCCTACTCAATATTACTCACTACACAACATAGCTTGTCTAATTACCATCTTAGAAAAATAATCCTTTAATTTAAGTGGAACAAACTTATCACACAATACCCTAGAAGTATCACCTCCACTTAAGTCAGCCAGCTTAAGTCAGTCTTATATGCTACATTTATCAATTTTTCCATCTTTTTGTATCACTGATTCAAGATACTTGAACTTATTGCTTAAAGGGATGCACTTAGATTTAGCAAAAGTTTTAGACTGGGTGCTAACCTGACGCACCCTCCTCCCTTAACTTGGCTTGGGACCGGCAGCATATGAAAGATAGAACAATAAATGCAAATACTGGCCGAGTAATAAAGCATTTGATAAATGTGCAATCATCTTACTATTATGTGACATAAATTTCTTTATTTTGTGTTTTTATTCTTGCTGTTGCAGGTGGATGCTGTTGTGTATCTGGTGGATGCTTATGACAAGGAAAGGTTTGCAGAGTCTAAGAAGGAGTTAGACGCCCTTCTCTCAGATGAATCCCTGGCTAACGTCCCATTCCTTGTCCTGGGGAACAAGATTGATATACCATATGCCGCATCAGAAGATGAACTGCGTTACCACTTGGGTCTAACCAACTTCACCACGGGCAAAGGTAAGGTGAATCTTGCAGACTCAAATGTTCGACCCCTGGAGGTCTTCATGTGCAGCATAGTCCGTAAGATGGGTTATGGTGAGGGTTTCAAGTGGCTCTCACAGTATATCAAATGATCATCAAATGTGCTCTGGGAACCCAAATGGTATATCCCGTCACTTCCAATGCACTCTCTCACTAGACTTATTTGAGACGTAATTTCCATTGGAGTTGGTGTTGAACGAGATATTTAATCATCACTGCTATGTACATTCAATGCGTGGTAGAAAATCAGTCTACTTCGGTAGCATTGTTCGTTTAGATGATGTTTTGGTTTCTCACTGGTTTTCATGTTTCTTCTTGGTTTCTTTTTGGGGTTGGGGGTTGTTTTGAGGGCACATGAAACTTTATGTTATATTTTGACGATTTGATTTGAAAAATCAGCGACTTGCGGAAGTAATACTGCATGTAGGGATTGGTCTATATGGATTTTCTGGCATAGGAAAGAAAAACTGATGCTTTTTCCCAACAGTAGCTTGGAACCTTCTTATCATACCCATGATATGTACTGGCCTGAAATGATAACTTCATTCGATTGTTCAACATTAACTTGCTTCGTTAACAAGTGATAAGATGAAAGCCAATAAATTAAGCTACATGCAAAATAAAGATATAGGAGGCATCAGTTAAAAGGCATGAGAGGTTACTCATTGAAAGGCCAAGGTGACCCAGAAAGGGTAGATTAAGAGCTTGAAGTATTAGAAAATTACAAGCTAACTACTAAGATTCTATTTGACAGATTACAATAGAGAAACATGATTTATGTTGCCGATGCCAACTGATTGGGACAAGGCAATTTTACTAATTGGTTAATTAAGTACATACCTTCATGATCATATAAGCCTTTAACAGATTTTAATATTTCTATACAATAAAAGTGTTGAAGCCTGAGGACATGCCTTTGTGTTCTCATCTCCTAAATGTCTTCAAAGCTGAAACTAGGAAACAGAAGTCTCCAGAAAGATGAACCGAACCGATGCCACCTTCCTGCATCTATTGATAATTGTAAATCGAACTGGGTTGCTCTTGCTTGCTCGGAATCCAAAAGTTTTGTTGAGCGACTGGCCCCACTTAATCCCAGCGCATCAAATTAAATAAATGAACTCACCCAATATCAATATCAACTGGATGATTGGCCGTTTGATCATGCTTTGTCTTAACGATCTAATCAAGAGACTTGGGACCAAGGATGACTTGGGAGTTTAAAACTTCACCAACTCCATCAGCTGTTTGATCATGCTATGTGTCTTAACGAGCTAATTAATCAAGAGACTTGGGAGTTTAAAACTACAGCGACTCCATCTACTCTTGTTACCAAGTCCACCACGTCTGTCACAGTGTGGACTGTGGAGCGGTTAACCAACACCTCCTCTACCTCTTCAAATCCATGCATTTAATCAACTCACACCCTCGTAATTCAATTCCAAGCGGTGCACATCGTTCTTCTTATCGGCCTATTTTAATTACTCTTCCTTCCAACCCCTTCCAACTCTCTCTCTCATGGGCAACTACATCTCGTACCGGCCACCGGAGACCAGTACCGGTAAAGTCAAAGTCATGTTTCCCAACGGCACAGTTAATGAGTTTGAAGGACCATTAACGGTTGCAGAGCTCATGTTAGAGCATCCACAGCAAGCTGTGGTCGAATTCCGGTCACTTGTGTCGGGAACCAGACCCACTCCACTGGCTGCAGACAGGAAGCTTGAGACAAAGAAGGTTTACGTAATGCTTCCCATGAAGCGTGGCAAGGTGGCAACACTGTCAGATCATGAAGCACGGCAAGTTCTATCAAGTGCAAAATCAGTTTTGAGGTCTGGGTCTCTTTGGTCGTTTACAGGGATTCTTCCTTTGTTTGCCCAAATATGTCCGGCAGGTCGTGAGCCGGTGGTGCTGCGCAGGAAAGACAAAGTGATGGAGAAAGAGGAGAAGAGCAACAACACAGATTTGCTGTCTGGACTTCTTGATGAGAGGCCTGAATATTTGTCTAAGCAGTTTTCAGGCAAGGGATGGAAACCCACATTAGACACCATTAAGGAGAAAGGTGTTGATAACAAAATCCCTCATTGGTTGTTCCATACAGGAAAGAGTTCTGAAAGGATCATTCTGTAAGGTGAGGAATTAATCGAATTTAATCCTCCTGTACGCATATTGTTGAATATATATACCTGTGCAGTCCAATTCTGTCTAAATCAATATTAAAAATCATTCTTAGTTATTCATTTACACTGGCTTTCAAACTCCAAATTTAGGTTTTTTCTGGATTTAAGAGGAGCCCAAATTTGCATTAGAACCTGCGCACACAACTTGCTCAATTTCACAACCCGCCATTACAAGTGTTAATTGGTTCTCACAATAATGGAAAAAAATTTATAGCCAACAAAGTGAATTGGACACCATATTCAAGCGGACTGGGGTTGGACATGGGGAGTAGTTTGTTGCATCAAGATTGGGTTTCTTTTTGAGTTATGATCTTATTAGTTGAAATCAAGAGATTGCATGGTTGATTTGCGATTTGAAATATGATATTCCTCAACGAAATAATAGATGACTTAAGACTGAATGTCTATTAACATTATAAAGCCAATCCCTCGTTTGTTTTTTTGCTGACATTCACTTCCTAAAAACCCTTCCAATCCTTTTTAATTTTACTTTAATACTTGAGTTGTTCCCACCACGTGTCATAATTAACTGTTCTAATACTTTGTTTGTTACCTCCACGTGTCATAACTAACATAAATCAGTTTAGAAAAGAGTATAATCTAAAATATACTTTTAACTTGCAAGTGTTTCAATGCATAACCCTCTCGCATGGACGGGATTGTAATCCATGTAATTCTGTTTACCAATACAAATAAAATTGCATTTTATTAATAAAATAAAAAAGGTGTATAAAGAAAGTGACAAATCTGATGGATTTCACATGTGGATTTGCAAGGAATTTGTAGAGAGTGGCAAAAGCAGAAGTTCGACGCGGCCTATGCTCCACTTGTCAGCATCTTATATGAGCGATAGGTTCCGTGGTAGGGGAACGCAATAGACGATATGAACCCAAATTTCTTAGCAAGACTTACAAGCAATGCACCAAGAAATATTTTTAATGATAGTCTATAATTCTTGTCTCTAAGTTAGTTTGGTCACATTTTTGTGAGATTTTGTCACATGCCATTTATTTAATCTCAAAATTTCTTTTTCTGCAATGGCATTTGAATCTAATAAAACTTTCATATTTGATCCGATTTCATATACACCCTTTAAAATATTAATTTGATTTTCAAATTATATTTAATAAGTGGTGTTTGGTTTATAACTTTTAAAAGTTGCTTCTTAAAAGTTTCAAATAGAATTTTTTTAATTTCTATTGTTGAAAAATTAAAAAATAACTTTCAAAAGTTTTACCAAACAGTCCCTAAATATTCATCTCTTCTATAAACAATTATTATAATTAATTTCCACAGCTTTGTAAAACATTAAGGGTTAGAAGATATATTTAGGGTGACTATGGAGTTTGATTAATATTTCAATATAGTTCCTTTCTCCTCTCTTCATTTTTATTAGCTGGATGCACGTGTAGTACTGCAAGTATGAAGAATGGGGAAAAAGGGGAGGAATAGTTTTTGTAACTGATTGTTGTATCCTTTTATTAATGAATCTTCACAATGATATATGTGTAAGGGTTGCTTTGGAAACTCACACATTTTGGTTGGCGCGACTCCCATGGTAGCTTTCGGGTTTTATAAAATAGAGATATGTTGGTGTAATGGGCGATTCAAATAGAACATTCTGGTTAAGGTTCAACCTTACCATTTAATTTTAAAAAATTAAATGGTAATTTTCTTATTTTAGCATTTCGGATCCGATTTTGAAAGCCCCACTCCAGTCCCGTAGGAGCTTATGCTACCGCTCGTATTCCCGGTTCTGAGAATATTTCTAGAAGAAAATAATGGTTTGGTAGATTTGAGTCGTCAACAACGTGTGCGACCAGCCACCAACTCATGCCAAACATTTACCAACAATAACAAAAAGAAAAAAAATAAAATTTGGGTTTGAACACGTTTGGTTCAATTCAAATCTCCAACTCTCTAACCAGAAATAAGTCGATTCGGACGTGGGTTGGTGTTTTGATCAAACCGAACGATACTGAATCTGACTTATATGGTTAAACTGAACCAAACTCGGATACCCATATCCATGATTTATAATTAGTATAGCATAATCATGATACAAAGATATGTTTCTATGCCTTGGCCTTGTGATCAATGGATATGTCCCTTCTAAAATGATCTAAATATACCCAAACAAAAACAAATAAAATTCATAATTTGGGTTGGCTTAGTTTGGTTTTAAGGTTTCTAATTTAATTTCGGTTTGGCTTTCCTATTGGTGAAGTTGGTTTTCAATTCGATTCAGTTTGGTTCCAGGTTAACATTCAAGAAGCTTGGTTTGGTTTTAGTTTGATGTCAACCCTAACGAAATCAAACCGACTTGCACTCCTAATTTATTTACCATCAAATTTAGGGATGGCAATGGTTCGGTTAAAAACAATAAACTGAACCAATCCAGAGTTATTAGGGTATCAACTTGGTTTAATTTTTTTAAAGGCCCAACTGAACCGAACCGAACCAATGACATATATACATATGTTTAAGCTAGACCACCAATTAGAACTGTTCGGTTTAATTGTTAAAACAATAATAGAACGTATTAAGTCAGTTTTGAGTTGGATTGATATAATCTACAATTCAACTGTAACCAATCAATGCTTATCATCTAAATCCTAGAAATTTTTCCCTCTTGCATTAAAAATGGAAAAAGTTTTTTTTTCACCTTTTTAAGACTATTGTAGGATTGAGGTAGCAAGCACTTATTGGTTATAGTTCAACCTGTAAATGAATCCTTTTGAGTTTGCGTTGATAGGTTTTGGTTCAGTTGTGGTTTTATACTAAAAAAACCAAGTTGGTTTTGGTTCATAGTGATTCGATTTCGATTTTTCTGAAAACCAAACAAATTGTTACCATCCATTAGACGGATTATAACAATATTATCAGCTGTTTGTCACTTCATAGAGTATAAAGGTTGGAAACAGGATGAAATCATCTGCCACATGGTTGCTGCGACAGGCCCTACAACCAACCTGTATGTTGCCACGTATAGCATCCAACGATAGCTATTATTTGAATGTCAAATGTCATTGAAGTGACAATTTGACATTAAAAATATATGAAAGAATAGCACCCCTGGATGTTATAAGTGGCAGCATCACTGTCTGCCGCAGCACCGTAGCCACCGTGCGGTTAGAGCTGTAAGTTTGGCCCGGACCGCCCGAAACCCGCCCAACCCAGCCCGAATAACAGCCCGATTTAAGAAATAAGTTTGGGTTTGGGTTTGGGTTTGGGCCGGGCTCAATCTTGAGCCCGAAGTTGAGTTCAGGTTGGGCTCGGGCTCATAAGGTACAACCCGAAAAAACCCGAATAACCCGAAATATATATACCACTAAAACCCCCTCCTGCAAACCTCCATACGATTGTCTCCTACAAACCTAAAATTTTCTTGTCTTCTCCCATATTTCTACCACGGAAGTTGGAATTGCTCGTCCCTCTCAATGACTTACTGTCCCTCTCTTCTATTATCAATACCCACATCTCAAAGACAACCTAGCTAGACAAAACCCCAACAAAGGAGCTTGATCAGCAGGAGCTAGCAATACAGTTGCCGTCGGTGTCGCTGTCAATACAGTGGGGTACAGTTCCAGCAGCAAGGGATTTGTGATTGCTCACAAGGGATTTGCGATACAATTCCATCGCTCACAAGTCACAAGGGATTTGCGATTACTATTTTTGTCAAACCGGGCATCTCTTTAAATTGAGCATCTCATCTTTCCCCATTTGTTCACTGCTTTCAGGTACTGTTTAATTCCTCTCTTTTCTAGTACTTGATCTGGATGAGATCCATTAATGTGTGCTTGGGAGGGTTTGTTTATTTTCCTCGGCTATGCACCATATAATCTAAAATTATTTACCTCTTTGACTACAAAGTTAGTTCAGATATTTCAATCCCCAATCTTTTATTGCTAGATGCAAAATTTCATTAAAATTTGATTTCCGATAAGGTAGCAAAACAAAAAATCTTGTTACTTTAGTAGTATTTTATTTTATGTTATTTTTAACATCAATATATATCCCCTAAAATCTTGATTTATTGTTCTTTTTTAGTCATATGCAAATGAGTTATGTGTTTCTTACGTAATTTCGTGGTTCTAATATTTGAAACGTAGATTCTAACTCAGCCAAAAAAAAAAAAAACGTAGATTCTGAAGTAATTGGAAGAGATAGAAAACATGAATATTAAGTCTATTTAAAATTACAAAAGTTGATTGATTTTGTAAAAGGTATTATTTTTATATTAAGGTTTGAATACTTAAACAATGTGAAAATGCAATGAAACTAATTCTGGAATTTCAAATGGGGTAGGTCCTGTATGAAACATTGCAATTTTTGTGAAACAGTGATTGAATGGGAAATGTAGGGATGCCTTGCTAATCAAGTCATCATTTTCTATCTATTGTTTCTTTGAGAGTAGAGGATGCCTTGTTAGGATTAATTCTGCTACTGTATTTGTTGTATTGCTGTTAATTCCATGCGTTATGATGGATGGTTGCTTCAGATTGGAAGACATGTGAAACTCATAAATATCTTAGTGAATATTTTGTTCTAAGGCTCTTTACACACATAAAAAGTTTGGTGGATTTATAGAGATCATTTTTTAATCTAATACACAAACAAATCAATGTATGCCAATAAACTTTATTATATATATCGAAATATTGTAGTCTTATATATGTGAATGTATCATTGTATCAAGTAGAAAAAAAAGTTTGGACTGGCCCAAACCCAACCCGAACTCAAGAAATAATTTTAGGGTCGGGTTTGGGCTCAAAGAGTTTGGGTTAGGGCGGGCCGAGGAGAATTTGGGTTCACCAATTTTAATTTAGGTTGAGCCCGAATTCATTGAAACCCAACCCAACCCGCCCTACTTACAGCTCTACGTGCGGTAAACGATATCAACCCGTTGGAAATTGTGTCTAACGTGTTCTTTCCGTGCCAGCTCAAATCATATCCGTCCATTGGTTGATTCCCTGTTTCTTAGTAGTTAGTCACATGTTCCACGTGATCATCGCATCGCCGACATGAAAGTTCTCAATCTCGGTACCACGTCACGATTCTTATGCTCAACGATAAAGAATCCTCGCCGCTAGTTGCATAATCGACAGCTCTAATTCATTTCGATGACGCTAACCATCCAATCGCATGGAAACGAAATCTTAACCGGACATTCCCGGTTATCTAACACTCTCGAAGTGTCCACTCCAGAGGAACACCTCGGAGGATTCCCACTTGCCGGACCGGTTGGTCGGATCCAGATCATTTTAATTAATAAATAATAATAATAATATGCAAAACTGGCTGAAAAAGACATTAAAACGAGGGTTCTCTTCTCCCCTTCTTTCCTTCTATTTTCAAAGCATCTCTCTCTTTTTCTCCTTGCTTGATCTCTCGGATTCTCTCTGTCTGTCGCCGTAATTTGTGGGCCTTTGCATGAATTGATGGAGACTTAACTTTGGAGGTCTCAGATCGAGCGGCCTGGTAGTTTTCACAAACGTTTTCCTAACTGGATTGTGGTAAAGTTTGATTCGTTTCTCGGAATCAATCTCATTATCATCGGAAACCATGTTTCTTCTTGATTGGTTTTATGGTGTTCTAGCATCCCTCGGTCTTTGGCAGAAGGAGGCCAAGATCTTGTTTCTAGGGCTTGATAATGCTGGAAAGACAACTTTGCTTCATATGTTGAAAGATGAGGTTCCTTTTTGTTCTTTCCTTTTCCTATTTTTCGTTTCCGTATTTTTACTGGAATCATGATTCCGCAGGGGAAAATGTTTTATAAAGAAGTCTTTGTTATTATTCGTAATATTTCTTGTTCGATTATTCTCAGAGATTAGTTCAGCATCAGCCAACACAATATCCTACATCGGAGGAATTGAGTATTGGAAAAATCAAGTTCAAAGCCTTCGATTTGGGAGGGCATCAGATCGCTCGCAGAGTCTGGAAGGATTACTATGCGAAGGTACTACTATAGTACAGAATCCAGATTGGATTTGTAGACCTATCTCGTTTGCATAGTGAGATGATTTTCCTTAAAAATCTTTTTTATCTCTCAAGGTGTCTTATTTTTTTTTTTCTATTTGTGAATTTTATTCTTTATAGATCGAGTACCTTCAATTCTGATAATGTTAACAAATTTTCCTTTTTCTGCAATATTTACGCCACCGAGCTTGTTCGCAGCCTTTTCTATATGATTTCTGACGCCTATTTTCCATTTTCAGTCTTTTGCCATCAAGTTGATGTTTGTCTTGTCTTATGACTTTTATTGGAAAGTCTTTTATTCTGTGGGTTAGAAGTTAATCCTAACTTTGTAAGAATTTTATTGCTTTGACATAATATCTCGGTCCTTGCAACATCTCGTTTCAATTAATCTTCCAGGTCTGAGAGCCGAAGGAGTGATCCACATACGTTAAACCTCTTTAAAAGGCCACTAATTTTAATTTTTTTTAAAACTTCGTTGTGCTGTCTTGGGAGTTTTGAATATGAAGTGGTTAGCTTCCATGCTAACTACCGTTATTAGCCCCATTCCGTCATAGTGTAAGAGATTATTCTTGTTGGATCAAACAGTTTGAGCTGGGATGGTGTGGAGGGATCATGCATGGATCTACCAGCAGGGATTTATTTAGAATTCCCTTGCATAAGAATTTTTAAAGGAGTATGAAGAAGCTGCAATTATCTTATCATAGCTTTTCTAAATTCTTGTCCTCCCATTGATATTTTGTGTGATACTAAGTTGTTGATATTAGTATGTGTTTGTCTATTAAATTATATGTATAGGAGGATTTGTCATGGTGGTTGGTGTTTGTATACAATGTGTTAATGTTGGATCAGACTATGGTTTGTGTAAGTTCAAAACTAGAATCGTTAAGGGCTTCATTTTAAGTTTGAATCAAATGTTTTTAGAATATTATAATTACGACTAAGGATGCATCTGGCCTTGCATGTGATTTTGGGTAGATACATTTTGATAAGTGAGTCAATGGAAGCATGCCTCTACATCTGCAATAATTTGCTTGCATTCTTATAAGACATTACATTTAATTAACTTCTTTCTGAAGACAAAATGATATGAATTATCTTGAAATCTAGATTATAATGGTTATTTTTAAAGTCTTGCGAGTGAATTTGGAGCTTAAATCTTTATTTTCAAAGTTCTCTTAGTGTCTACGAAACAATTGGCGGCATATGTGACAAGCAGACATCATTCACTAGAACTTCTTATGGGCAATTTTCTTCTAATGCTTATAGATAAGCACACACATTTTTAGTGCAAAAAAAAATGCATTTCTAGCTTGAAAAAGGTGTTTTTTTAATAAGTTAGAATAAAAAAAAATAATCACTTACTTAGGCAGCACTAAATGCAACCAAAGAATATGGAATGGAACCAAAGTAAAATGGAGTGGATATGGAAGTAACTGAAAATTAGGATTTTTTAACAGCATCCACTTTTGTTTTGGATTTTTTTTTATAATGAGACATTTTGAGGAGAGTATTGCACACAGGATCAGTGCTTAATTACTTAATTTAAGAGATTTTTCTGGGAGTGTAATGTGATGGAAATGTAATCTACCTAAACTAGGAGGTAGGTTTTTGCAAGATGACTTTAGTCTTGCATGGAGCAAAATGCTTAAATGCTTAATTAATTAAGAGATGACACTTCCACAGAATGAGTGTGGTTGAAATAGGGTTGTTGAGATGGATTAATAGAAAAAAAAGTAATATAACATAGAAATAAGCATATTCAAGATAGTCTTAGAGTAGCTCAGTGGGATATAAAATGATGTCCAATTGCTTTGATAATGCATGCATGCATATGAAGGCATGTTGAGGTTCCTATGAGAAGGTATGTGATGGTGCAATTTGAAGGATCCAGAAGATTTGTAACAGGGCCATTGAAGACTTTGTTTGGAGCTGGAAAGGTGATTATAAGGTCCACATAAATGAATATATTTTATAGTTGTGCTGACAACAACTAGTTTGGGGAAGTGGATAAAGCTTCTTGTTGTTGATTGATTGATTTGACGACTATGATCTGCCAAGTGTATGATGGTGAGGCCTCCTGGATTGATCTCTATTCTAGGAATTTTTTGATGCAAGAAGAAATATGTATTAAAATCTATTTTCAAGAAACTAAGAGATTTTTAGTTTTTTATTTTTTTGACAACATTTCTATTGTCAACTATCTTTATGCTTACTATAATCAATGTAATGTTGAAACTACATCCATTAAACTTTCTCCATTGCCCTTGGACTCCTGGAAAAATTGTGAAGTTTCTTTGATGGCATGTGGATGTGAGGAAACTGAGATTGCCATGGATTTTTCCTTTTTTCGACCTCATTATTCCATTTTTTTTCTTGTTCTTTTTTTCGGCTGAGAGGATGAGTTTTTTTCCCATATTATTATGTGGTCATTCCTATCTTTCGGTAACGTATGTATAATGAAGAATTTGAGTTTGTCTATGATTAGGTTTAACAATTCTAGTCTGAATCATTATTTTTAATGTCCCTGTTCTTTTGTTATTTCTTTTTTGGTGGTAATAGCATAAAATACTCATTAGGGGGTAGAATCACATAGTTTTGGAATATTAGCCCCTATTACATCACCTAATAGGGCTATATTTAAGGAAGAAGTGGTTGATCTAATATGTCAAAAAGTTCTTCTCTTTGGATCTTGAAGTTTGTGAGTTCATCAACACTGCGATTTCCTTCATGAAGTGTATGCTTCAATTGATATGCCACTGTCTTCGTATAACGTTTCTGCAGTTTCTTACAAGATGGATTTAGGGTTAAGCTCCACGTTTTACTTCCTGATGAGCTGTATGGCAACAATAACATGTAGTTGAACTACCAAATACTTGATCATCCAGTTCCAAGTTATCTCCACCCCTTACTTGGAGCCTGTAGTTCAGCCTGTGTATTTGTTGCTGTGTCTATGATTGTTGTGAAGCCTACCAGCCATGATCCTTTATGGTCTCTAATGAGACGAACTGCACCTGCCATACCAGGGTTTACCTTTACAAAACAATCTATGTTAAGTTTGAACCACCCTTTTGATGGTGCTTCCCATGACACCATCTTCCCCACCTTACCCATGATAGTAGGATGTTCAATGCTTTTCATGTTCAATATTGGTGATAAAAGCTCTTCCATTCTATTTCTCCGTATTTTTTTTTATAAGTGATGAAATTTCATTAAAAAAGGGGGAGAATGAAAGTACAAAGAGAGAAATAGACCAACTGAAACATAAAGAAAGATGTCACAATCCTAAGGACATCCTAAAAACTAAAGCAATCTAAACATTCAAGAAAATAGAGATATTTCCACAGACTAGAGAGTGACTCAAAGCTCCAGCCTTAGCTAAATTATCTACAATGTAAGTAGCAGCCCTTGGTACATGTTTGAATGAGACGTTCAAACATCTCACCAAAGATCTTGCTAACCTGATCAGCTCCAGATATCTCCACAGACCAGAAACTTCTCTACTCATCCTTCCCAATATATTGGCAGCATCCCCCTTAAATAACACACTCCCTAGAACCCAACATATGAATATGACAAATTCCCGTAATAAGTACCATCAACTCAGCCCGCATAGAATCTGCTTCTCCAATAGGCCCACAAAAGGCAGAAATAAAATGGCCCAAGTGGTTCCTAAAAACACCCCCACTCCTGCCAAACTTTGATTTCCAAAAGAACATCCATCAAAATTTAACTTTATGATCCTTTCAGGTGGTGGAGACCAAACATGAGAAGGTAAAATCACCACTGGAGAAGAAAAACAAACCGTAGCCTAACATGTTACAATGTCAGTACCATAAATACTATGGAATTCCGTATACCTCGCGGCCATGATGCAACTGATGACCTGATGGATTCAACCACTGAATCTCTGGTAGATATCTTGTCATAAAAAATTCTGGAGTTTCTTTCCTTCCATATGAACCATACATTGCATGGAACAGTAATCTGTACAAAATCTTCCCCCTCCTTCCTAAACCTAGAAATTTCCACTGAAAAAGCAAGTCGATAACCTTCTCTAGTCTAACCCAACAGTCCCCAATCTCTCTTAGGAAACAGCTCCATATCCCTCTAGCAAACTAACAATGAATAAAAAGATGACATATCGTCTCTCCTTGGCACATACATGTGATACAGGCGTTAGGCAATATAGCTAACCACTTTATTCTATTTTGGAGATGATCCGCTGTATTTATCTTATAGAGTAAGACCATTCAAACGAAAGCTTTGATCTTTGGGGGGGGAGTCAGTCCTACACGAAGTAAAAAATGACTGACAAGAGAAAGAACTAGAAGCTTCCAGACACCAGATGCGAATATCAAAGCAATCAGGATCAATGAACACGTCCCTTAGGGCCTCAAGAAAAGTCGACAAATCCACTAACTTTGAGTCACGTAATTCGCTTCTCAAAGGGAGATGCCAATTTAGACCAGAGGAAGAAGAGGAGAGAACATCACAAACAAGAGCGTCTGGAAAGGAAAACCTTTCTGGACGCTCCAATCAAGGTCTTTTATGTTTTGGAATAAGTTGTTCATTGCTATTGATCAAATAAAGCTACAATTAGGTTTTGAGGTCATACCGTATGTGGTGTATGGATTGACTGAGGCTTTGCTTTTGTTTCCTAACCACCAATGGAGATCTTTGATCCATCACCTACACTCCACCTAATTCCATCGGCCATAAGTTCCCTTCCCCATATAGTACTTCTTTGTGTGTGAAACCTCAGCTTATATTCTAGGGAGTGAAGTTCCTTCAATATTTCTTGGTGAGAAGTTGGGTCTAGATGCTATGATTCTCATGAGTTAGCTCCTAACTCAGTTTTGTGAGTTAAGCATGCTTAACACTAGGGAGTTTCTAAATCCTAACTCATCATCTTCCTTTGTAGCACAAACCTTTTTCTAGCTAAATCCTAACTCAATCATCGCTTAATTCCTATGCTTTAATATGATAATTTTCATTGTCAAGGCTCACTCTATTATGTGGTTCGTTGCACTGATTTGCAGCGTGACGTTCAATACATTCTGCACTAGCATTTCATGTCTTCCACTCCCACCTGAAGAACATCCTTAGCATCCCTCATGCCAGCACCTAGAAATTGCATCCTTTCACTGCTTCGTATACTGACCTTACTCTTAGTTCTGATGCTTCAGGAACTACCAACAGGATGGTCCACCTGTCATTGTTTCTGTGTTTGCTTGTTTTGGATGTTTTTCCATTTGGTTTGGGAGGTCCATACCTGGCCATCTGAGCAAGTTTTTTTTTGAAGAATTCAGCTTTTGCCTCCTTGGTTTCCATTCCAACAATTTTCTAGTCACCTTCTTGTCGCTTCGTTCATTCATGGTTTTCTTGCTGTTCTGTTCTTCACTATCATTCTCACTTAATGTTTACCTTTGTTTCCACAAAACCTTGATGGTATCATCTGTTAGTATTATTCCCTCCTCTTTATGCTCTCTCACCTCTGTTGAGGGATATTTTCTTTTTCTTGCACTTCTGCCTCCATTTTTCTTTTTCTTTTTCGTTTTTTTTCCTTTTTGTTTTCCCAGGTTCTATATGCTATTTGTCTCCTTGATGTCCTAAAACACTGTAACTTGTTTAATCCTCTATTCGACGCGTTGTGTGGAATCTGCAAAAAAGATTAAAAATAAATAAATTAAAAGATAGACAAAGAGAGATGAGAGAAGGGAGAGAGATGTGGGAGGAGGCATACCTTTCATTGCCTCTTCTGCTCCTTTATTTGTTAGGAAGCCTGAAGCCAAAAGATAGAGCTTGGTATGGGGAGCACCCTTTACATGTACAAGGAAGAAAAAGAGGATTTTTTTTTTTTGTGTTTTTTGGGGGGTTTGTGTGGGTGGTCTGGGGGATATCACATGTTTCCCTCCTTTTGTATCGGTGAGGGTAGGGCATGTGAGGAACACATGCTAGGGCTTATCTCATACATCCTCCTTTTGTATAGGTGGGGACAGGGCATGTGTACCCCATCCTTTTGAATCTATTAAAAAAACAAAAAAGAAAAGATAAAGAAGGAAAATAAATATATATGTATATATAAATATATTTTTATTTATGTTTAATAAATATAAATAGATATTGTATCTTTAAGATATTCTATATGTATATGTAGAATAAAATAGGAGGTCTAATTGTATATAATAGAAACATATTTTAAAGATTCTTAGCTTTCTTTTATACTTAAACTTTTTTAGGTTTTGGGACAGCGGCAAGAGTAGGGTGTCAGCAAAATTCCGGCAAAATGACACAACAAGCCCTCAACAAAATGGTGCCAAAACCGACATGGTGAACCTTGGATGCTAACATTGTTGGCCTACAAATATTTGTTATTTGCTTCAATATGTTGTTGGTAGACAACTTATCCATTCCTTGTGAGCTATTTAAGGGGAAAAAACTGATTTTTTACTTGTCATGCTGCTATTTTGAGTGGGGCCTCTTGAATGTTCAACTTTTCAAAACCCTATATGATTCGTTGTTGGATATGTTTTTCAAGTTTATTTTCCTTTTGAAAATTTCTATCAGGTGCTTCTTTTCAGCAATAGTTTCTGAATCAACATTGTAGGTCAAGATTATGATTGTGCTTGTGCTGGTACGGGACCTGGTGGACCTATCTTGTTATGTTTCCTTGAGTATGTAAATTTCCTTTTTCTGGACAATAATGTCTGAACCCTTTCCTCGCCTTTCACGAAGAAAATATAAATAAATAAATAACTTCAACGGAACTATTTATGAAGCTGTGTACATCCGTCTCTCTCGTATATCAATTTAGTGCATTCTGCAGACTGCATAATAAAGAACTGATTATATCTGCTGTCGTATTATATTTGTGCCATAAATTTCCTTATTTGGTATCTTGGTTCTTGGTTGCGGCAGGTTGATGCTGTTGTGTATCTGGTGGATGCTTATGACAAGGAAAGGTTCGCAGAGTCTAAAAAGGAGTTGGACGCACTTCTCTCTGATGAATCTCTGGCTAATGTCCCATTCCTTGTGCTTGGAAACAAGATTGACATACCCTACGCGGCCTCTGAGGATGAATTGCGTTACCATTTAGGGCTAACCAACTTCACCACAGGCAAAGGGAAGGTGAATCTTGCAGACTCGAATGTTCGCCCCCTGGAGGTCTTCATGTGCAGTATCGTCCGCAAGATGGGTTATGGTGATGGTTTCAAGTGGCTCTCACAATACATCAAGTGATCATATGTCAGTAAATGTGTTCTGGGTACCCGTTTTAGGTATTTGCCATTACTTTCACTGCACTCTCTCACGAGATTTAAATTCAGACGTTTTTCCATTGGAGTCGGTGTTGAACTAGATATTTAATCATCACTGTTATGTAAATTCGGTGCGTCGTAGTAAATCAGTTTAGTTCATAGCCTTGTCGTTCTAGGCACTGTTTTTTCTTTATATTAGATTTTTATTTTTTTGGGGGGGATTTTCCTTTAAAGGGAGGATGAAACTTTATATTTATCATGAGCATTTGTTATGAAAATTCAGGACTTGCAGAAGTAATAACACAGTTAGGATGGGCATTCGCAATGGATTTTTGTGACGTCGAAAGGAAAAACTCTCGAGGCTTTGGTATATTTTCATAATAATAGCCATACAAAATACTAGTCAAGGGATAATAGTAACAGCTCATGCAAATTAGCGATACCCCTTGCCATGGAAGCTGTTTTTAACGAGCAGGTCAAAAGGAGCAAGGAATCACCGGCTCCGTCTACTCCGGTGATCGTGGAGTAAGCTGTTTTTAACGTAACACATCCTCTACGCCTTGAATCCAAGCATTTAATCAATGCACATCCTCCTCCTTCAGTGTCTACGGTGCATCTCTCTCTCTTACACACACACAAAAAAATGGGCAAACTACACATTTCAGCGGTATAAATGCTCCATTGAGGGTCGTTTGTATGTGTATATATGTGCATAAAATTGGGAAATGTGCAAGTTTATTCAACAATTAAAGGAGACTGGGAAGGGATAGTATGACGAGATAAACAGGTGGTCCTAACTCAAGACTTACATAACCACTGACCACAAAAATTTCACAAAGAACTTACACATCCAATTTTGGGGATTAACAATACACATCACTCTCATTTATATATTTAAACTAGTTTTCAATCTTCAAATTTAGTTTTATAAGGATTTACAGGATCCCAAGTGTGCATCAGAACCATAACTTGCTCAGTTTCACTAGTCAAACTGTATATCTACACGGGGAACTGATAAACTTCACAGGGTGTATGCTTAAGAATGCGTACCTATAATGGACAAAATATTTACTAGCCGGTCCCATTGTAAAATCTAGAAACCCGTATCAATATAGCTGTTGGTACAAGTAACTTGTGCACTTTCACCGAGCAGTTCTGACATTAGGATCAAAGAAATCTGTGTTCCAGCTGCACAAATCATCATTGGTTTACGGTTTGGTTATCTGAATTCTGAACCAAACGCTAAATTACAACTATACAAACTATCAGAACATAAATACTTACCATTGCTTGATCAAGGGCCAGCTTCATCCTCCGATACTCTTGTTGTGCTTGTTTTGATCGGAACATAGCTTGCACCCGTACAACAGCTCTTTCAACACGGTCTTCAGCTTGCTTCCTGCCAACATGAAAGAAGTCCTCCACGTCATTTTCCTGGTCCACGGCAACTGCTTCAACTGGTTCAACTTGAAGCCCGCGGAAGCCTTTTCTCTTTTGCCGCCAGCGCAAAATTGCTTTCTCAAGCACTCCAACAGACCAAAGTATTTTATGGTACTGCCTCCGTAGTTGGAAGCCCCGGAAGACAGCCTGCATTCGGAAAAATATTCAAATCAGCGTAGTTTTTTGGTGGAATAATAAGTTCTGACAATTTATCACAAATACAGTACACTGATGAATTAAGAAAAATAGCTAAATATAGACAGTTGTGGAGTGTAACGACTCGAGTTGGTCTGACTCCACTGTTCCTGTAAACCGGAGAACAATATGAAATAGTCAACTCTGCTGGTTAGGGTTACTGAAAGTTGAAGTCTGATTTGAGCCATAACCATTATACTATTTACTCCCATCCCAAAGTCTGATTTGCCCCATATAATTTTTTTTATTTACTCTCATCCAGTATCATGAATCCAAATAAGCAAGAATTACATGTAAACTGCTCCATTTCCCAACCACCACGGCTTGGACAGATAGAAAGCACAATCATGGATGTAACAATTTGCCATTGTCTAAGGGGTCTTACCTGAATTTTAATAGCATGCTTACGCATATTGAGAAAAGCTTTTCGAGTCTTCCAAGTACGGAATCCATGTTGGATTCTAACAGCAGCTGACATCCTCTTTCGTGTTGCATGGTTGCGAAAAGCATGCTGAATCTTCATAGCTGCAATTATGTTGCGTGCTTCAATCTCTGGTTCAGCAGACTGAATTTCTTTGCTCTTCATCTTGAATGACTGTTCCCTGAATGCAGCTTGTATATGGGCTGCTGCATCAGCAGCCATCCTATAAGCTGCTAATGAATCCTTCAAGGATAGCTCCTCTTCACTAAGGTTTGCAGGATTTGCTAATTCATCCTTGACATTCAGCAGGGAGCCGCTTGCATTTCCAGCTAAGTACATTTCCTCAAACTGGGCTATTAATGCCTTTTCTGCAAGAAAAGCAGATAAGCCATCATATCCATTCTTAGATGCAATATCAGCTGCAGTGCATCCACCAGGGTTTTCCGGAGTGGGATCAGTGACATAGTTTGGCTTTGCCCCTGAAGTTAAAAGAACTGCAACCATTTCCTCCCTGAACATAGAAGTTAAAAATATATATATATCAAGTATTAGGAAGATACTCATCAATGACAAACACTTCCAGAAAATTCTTATGCTTCCCTGTCCTGTTAAAGATTTACTCAAAATAATTGCCTGCTCCGGACTACTGCGATTCACCAAATACATTGGCTTCTTGTTATTAAATGATATGTTGGGGTCATACGCAGATATGAGCATGAAAAGAAAAGCAAGAGCAAAAAACTATTTAGAATCTTGCTACGGAAAAGGAAAAGAATAGTTTTCTATATTATCTTGCTGAAAAATAAATGAATCAAGCTAATAAGCAAAGATAGCAGAAAGTGCGTCATATCATGTGTAGAAAAATAAATTATACCTTCCATAATATGCAGCCCAATGGAGAGCTGTCCATCCCTTGGCATCCCGAAAATCAAGGGACAGGCCTGAAGATGAAAATAAATCTATGGCCCATGTATAACCAAGAATAGCACACAAATGAATGACTCCTAGACCTTGATGATCACGATCAGTGCTTTTACACCCTTCTACCACTCTCTCCAAGAGCCAGTCTCGTAATTTGTTCTTCAAAATAAGCTCCAACAAAACGTTTGTAGCGTGCAGAAATGAGATCTCATTGTTCTGGATTGTCTTCATCAAACATGACCAATCTTTGTCAATGAAACAAGTAGCATTCGCAAATTTCTTTGCTTCTTTCAGTGCATTTGGAGATACTTTACTTGACAGAATATTAAGGCTCCTAGATGTAGAAAAGAGCAAATGCATAAGCCTCATAAAAAATTGAAACTCTTCACTCTTCATTTTATTTTCTGGTAAAGGCACCAAGTTATCTATCGAAGGAGACCGATGCTCAAAAGTCAGAACTTGGCTAATAGGTGTACTGCCATCAAAACTCAAATAAAAATTTATTAAGCCTGGGGGATGTGGTAATGCCAAGCAGCGGAATACCCCGAGTTGAACCTTTTCTGCAGGAACGCATACATCACCAAAGATAAAAACTAATTTGGACTCCGCAAAATACAAATGCTCCTCGTTGAAAAACCCAATCACTATGACCTGCAAAAGTCAGTAAATATTTTCGATTCAACATAATGAAACCAGAAACTCCATGATCACAAGTTATTGAATTTTCAAGCCATAAAAAAGATAATTTAACAAAGTAATATGCTTGATATTGCTAAAAATTGACACATAGTTTGATAGTTTCACGTATAAACCCCAAAGCAAATCTTCACACCAGTAATCACACTTCAATTTTATATGCAATACGGTTCTCATAAAAAGAATGGTTACTCTTAAAAATATCTAGTCATCAATGCCGAACCATTATTTGCTGCACTATTAGTGAAAAAAGGACAACAACCTGGTAAGTCCTCCTGCTGAAACAAGGTCCCAAGAGAAGCGAGCTGGCAACAGATCTAACCTACAGCATTTTCATGTAAAGTGGCCATACTCAAACTCGAACCCATGCTCTCAGGCTGGCAGCTTGAGGCTTTTACTATCACACCAAGTGATGGCCCCATTTTGGCCCCTATTTCATTTTGCTTGAAACTCATTAGAACTGTAAATGATCATCCAAAAAAAATATAGAGGATTTCAAGTTCCATTAGGTTATTAAAAAACAAAATTTCCTTCTGACTCATAATATTATACAAAGAACTCTATTCCACCAATTATTTAACTCTGCCAGTGTTTACTTTCTTGCTATATCTTTTATACACTGCTGTTCCCAAGACCGGATAAAATGAGGGTTGCGTTAGGTTAGCAGTCGCTGTAAATACTTTTGTTAAATCTAATTATGACATGAATATTGACTTAGAATCATCCAGACTTTGGTTAGTAGGAACTGGCTTATGTTGATGATGATGATGATCTGGGAAAATATTAATTCCTTTTCACAAGTAACCATTTTAACACCTATTAACTACAGAAATGATTAATATACTTTGAATAGCCAGAATATTAGACTTTAAAGATTTTAACTTTATCAGTTGTAAAGATAGCATGTATCATGCACCTAGATACGTAAGTAACTAGTCACGTTTTTGTGTCTATAGGAACTCAAAAAGTAATTCATTAGCCACTCAACAATGCCAGTAATAAATAACAATGATAATTAATTATATAAAGAATATGTTTATCACTGTTCCATATCTTTCTACTGGTTGAACAAATAATTTCCTATCACTTCATAAGCTTGGACTTTACTGTCTGAAGACATTCCTAAGTCCAACATTTAAGACAAGGAATATATATCAATGCTGACCATATTATCCGAACAATACAAAGGTGTTTGACTATTCTGCTATGTCTGTTCTCACTAGAATTCCAAATTCCAAGCAAACTGTATCATATGAAGATCTGTTTAATGTTTACTTTTCAACTTTTAGATCATTATCTACAACATCAAGAACTGCTTTATACCCTTTATTTATATGTAAAAAAATATATAAGTTACTTTTTTTCAGATTACATGGAAGTCAATCAAGGGGCTATTTTTATGGGGTAAAAACAGTGTTGCAACAAGGAAAGAACCTTTGTTTCTTCTGTTGAAAAAGCCCATGCAGGTGACACATCAGTTATAGTGAATATCTGTGCTTGAATAGAAGATTGATGATGATTCAATGTTGGAAATGCACTTGCTTCTTGACCAGATGATATTGGTGACCCAAGTGAGGTACCATCTAATGATTCAGGGGAATCAGTCATGATATAGTTCATCCATCTTCCAAAACTGTCTTGGGTTTGCAAATTGTCTTTTACATAAATGTCCAAGGATTCATCCGTGTGTCCAATTTCCATGTCCTTTCTCTGGATATTTGACTTAAATTGATCTCCATTTGTCTGAAAGTGAACACTGTCTGATAGTCTAACATCAGAACCACTATTCACAGTCATATTGGAAGGATGCCCAAATGGGTTTATCACCTCAGCTGAATTGTTGGTTGTAAAAAGGCTATCCTGCAATGACAAACCATTTATTTGATTAATATACAGCTTGCATTTGGAAAAGAGCTGAATTGATACTCAGGTAAGGTACTCAAACAGTAATAGCCACTAAGTTTCCTTAGATTAGGCATGGTCATGAAAAACAGCAAGAAAAGAAATTGGCTTGCGCATACTGTATTGATTCAACTAGACTACCTATAATATGTCTCAAAACCAGATATTTATATTTTAAAAACAAATCTGCAATCACAAAGCAAGACGGCCAAACAAGAACTCAAAAATCAAGAAAGAAAACTAACAGAAAAAATATGAGCATGATCTTCATGCCAAGTCTGCAAAAGTAAAATGTAGGTGAACAGATCGTGAATATGGGGTCATGAGCAATACAGTGAGGCCCACAGCCATCTGTACTAGGAGAACATGGCTTCTTCCTACACATATGAGGTCCATAATTGACTAAACAGCTTTATCATGGTTGGGTGGGACGGCTACCATATGAAGATGATAAAGCTGTGATACATCAAATGTCAGAAAAGTAGATCAGGAAGATCTTTATGCTTTCAATGGCATACATGAATAACTTGAGAGAGCGAGAGAGAAGCTATTGACAAGAAGGAAGAAGAGGGGTATCTCTTGTGAAGAAGATAGACTTGTAAGGACCAATTTATAAAGAGGACAATTATATTTACAATGAAACCAGTCAGAAACAAAAATCTTGGGCGAATTAAGTTTCACCAACGGCTTTAACTAACACACTTCAGTTTGTTGAAGTATGATGATACCCATCTTATTTCTTAATCCTAGGGAGGATTCAAATCATTTGATACCCAACCTAAAGCATTAGTATTATTCAACTGATTTTTGGGGAAGTCAATTTGAGAAACAGTACCTCATCAGGAATCAACGTTGATAGCCAGTCATTCTAACCTTCTAGGCTTGATATACTTGAGCCTTCCCCATTGGAAAACCAATGGTAGTTTGAGTATTCCGTTATAAAAATGATTCATAGGAGGTTTGACCACATGGAAAAGGGACTTAAAATATCTTAGGGTAGCAGGGTCACTCTCATCAAGTCCACCTTAAAATCGATTCCCCCATTTTTCATGCCCGTTTTCACAATCCAATTGAAGTGCCAAAATAAATAGATCCTGTATGACAGGAATGACCCAAAAAGGATCACTGGGTCATTGTATTGATGGAAAGTTTGGCTTTTAAATTGCTGCCAATTTGTGAAAGAACTTGACAGTTTACAATTTCCATTACTCTCAAAAAGTATATTTCAGTTCATTATTTAAAAGGTGAGTGAGGCTACTGCCTCAAGGTGAGGCTCAATAAAAATGCCTCAAAGCTTTAGCATGAGGCTTGCGCTTTGGAAGCTTATGTTATTATTCTCTCCAAGGCTTACACCATGATGCTCACACCTCTACGTGTAAGGCTTATACATGATGGAACCTCACGTCTTTGTTTTATTTGATTTATTTAGTTTGTACAATGCTTACGGCCTGTATATTAAGTTATTATGATTACCTTTACGACAGAATTTCTATTCTTTAAACAAATATTTCTAACCTTTTTTTTTTCCTGATTGGTAATGAGATCATATATATTAAGAGAAAAGAAAACAAATACTTCTAACTAAGTTGAATGTAGTAAAGGTTTTTAATCCATCTTGAGTCTATATTTATATCCAGTGCTTTGAGATATACATTTAATATATGCAAGGACCAATTTACGATCCACCTTTCATTACACTTTTTGCCCTTTCTGTACCTTTCTTATTTATATTGTACATCATATAATGTATGGCTTTATTTATTAAACATAAATATATGCTCATAATGCTTATTCTTCTTGAACCTTGGTCACATAAAACACCTCACTTTACATTGCAGATTTGTACAGGTCATTGACATGTGGGAGTTTCTGAAGCGTGAACCACTTATTCATTCATTCCATATTTGCCCAGATCATTTGGATGCACTTCTACAGAATGGATGACACAAGATGGGTACTTCCTTAAAAATCTATCCAGTCTCCTTCATAACTGGTACACACGCTTGTAGGGCAAGTGGGGGAATAATTAAATAGAACCATTACATCATGGCTTGCACATGGTTCACATGGGAGGAGAGAAGACTAATCACCCCTTTTTTTTCATTGGAACCATGAAGAAGGTGATTCCACTAGAATTGAGGCTCTTGCCCTCCTCATGGACTTTGAGATTCTAGAAAATTGGGCCTCTTTATAATATTATATAAAGGGAATCCTATAACCTAATCAAAAGGGACCAAGAGAGAAGGGAGGTCATTAGAAGCTTGCTAAATGGCTAAAGATCCTCGACGTCTCATCTCAGGCTAAAACCATATCTTTCTGGACTCTAAGAGCTTCCATTGCGATGCATAAAACCTTATACGTGCATGTGTGTGAAAAGAAATATGGAGGAACATAACCTAATAGTGAAGCCACAAAAGTTCTTGTAGAAAAAAGAAATAAAAATAAACATATATTAGATGTTGATGCATATCTTGGGACAAAGAAGGAAGCAAATTGGCTAGTAAATCAAACTTGACACCAGTTTATATTGATTATGACCTATAAACAATGTCTACCAAATTATGCTTTAGAGTTCAACTAAAAAAGATCCTGCGGCAGCAGAACAAAGACAACAGAGAAGAATGCTTCTATAGTTATTAACAATGAGGAGCTGAGAAGGTCTTGTGACTGTAAGTCAATTGGTTAATGTTCTGCACGATTTAAAGAAGACCAAATAAGATATGAAGTTGTTTACCTAGAGCAGACACAAGAATAGAATGGATTTTTATAGTGTGATAATGGTGCAATTCACTATTAGCTTATGATAAACAAAATCACTCGGGAAAAGCAAACTATAAATGTGAATAATTGCACTTACTTTAGTTTTGGAGGCACTTATTCTATATTGACCAGGTTGCTCAATGCATTGAGATATATCTGTCACAGATAAAGCACAATTAATGGTCTTCAAAGTAAGCATGCTATGATTATTAACTATATGTTACAAGTGATTACCACTTTTACGGACGGTAGAATTATGATCATGTGTTGCCACCAGATCTTCCCACTCGAGCGTATTAATCTCATGAAGTCTCCTCTCATGATCTATTACATTTATACTATCACCAAGCTCCCTCGATTCGTTGGTAGGAAACAGGTCATCGCCTAAATTATACATTTTCACAAAGAGTTATGCCGCTGCCAAAAACTCTAATGATAGGATGTAAATTTGATTACTAAAATGACAAGAAGTAATTTTAACATCAGAGTTAAAGGTATTCATTTCAAGTGAACAGGTTGATCAGAGTACATTGAATAACAGATACTATATCCATTATCGATTTTCATTGTATGGATTTTTCTCTCACCAGCATAAAAACCTAGATGAGCCACAGAATCAGTATCTTCAGATGAACCTCTAGAAGCAGATGGGTTGGAGTAGGACGAACCAGAATTCGAATTAACGGTTGTGACTGGAGAACCCTGCAACTGTGTTGAATGCCAAAAAAATTTGTTGATTACGCCAATTGCCCAGAAAATTGATAAAGAAAAAGAGTAAAATCAAATGTTTATTAGAACAGAGTGATATCAAAATCTTATTCTAAATTCTAATATTGAAACAATTTATTCATTCTCGTAGTTCATGGCTAGTTTTTTTTATTTATATGCTAATTTTTTTTATAGATAAAATGATGAAAATATGCGTGTAATTGCAGATGGTGGAGGACACCGAAATAGATACAGCAAAAACGAAATAACCATGGGAGAAAAGAAAATGAAAATACAATGTTTAGCTGTAGGATAACTGGATAAAGCAGTACACTCGTGCTAGATTAACATCCTGTGTCCCATCATATCTTTTAAAGAAATCCCACAGAAATTTTGTGTTCCTGCTGCCCCAAGTCTGACCATTTTATTGACAGCCTCCTTGCAGAGGTAACTCATGTCAGAATGAAATATTCAGACCATTTGTCAACAATCTAACAAGATAAACTAAGTGTGCATATTCCATGGGATCTCCTGGCCAGTCATGAGTCAACATCCAAGAGTCTACAATAAACAAGCCACCTTCCACCTCCTGGTGATTAATCACAAGGGATTTAGCCGTTCTCAATCCAATCACCAAGATACTATATTCCCAAAGGATGCACTGTCAAAATTCAGTTTTACCACCCCAAGATGTGAAGGGTACCGATACATCTGATTCCGAGTTCATGTAGATGGAACAGTGGCTACTAGGATCCAGTTACATGATATATCTGTCATTGTAAACTTTTGTAATTCTGCTTGTACAATAATCCAAGAGGCCACCATAAGCATGATCAAGTATATTATGGACAATTTACGAGTTATGACTCCATAATCCTTCAAAAATCTATCTTGTTCCTTTTGCATGAAAGAGGGCACGATACATGATTTTCCCCCTCTTCCCAAACCTGGTAAATGCTATTATCGGAGCAAAGAGCAGAAAGATCCAGGTAGTCAACTTTTAATCATCTGTAAAAAAAAGTAGTCCAAATCTCTGGTGCAATATCATATGCTAAATTATCTGCAGAAACATATCCAAAACATCAGCATGAACCACTTAAGCGCTAAATTAAGCCCCTTATTCGTATAAAAATAGTATTACATTTGTCATCATCAACTAGCTAACAAAGGTCAATCAATCAACTAGGTAAGGGAAACATGAAGGAAAGGATGAAAAAAACATAAGAGAGAAAAAAAACTCCAAGAAACAAAAGGTAAGTAATCCTCTGATATGTATTCTCTTAAAGAACCATGAATATGGCATTGGTCCACATTTTAATCTCATTTGACCAATCAGCCACAGAATCAGCTGCTCTGGACATAGGACATGAAAGAGTCAAATATTCATCTAATAAAGTCAAAAAGCAAGCACAAGCATTATTTAGAATTTGCAAGTCAAGAAACAACTAAAGATGAGAACCCGTCCATGACCAAGGAAAGCCATGAGATCTAACCTCACTCAAACCCATGATGAAAGCATGCTGCTCGTCCTTGATGGCATCCCCATAAATGATAGACCCAAAAAAATCATGAAGAATCCACCAATTATGGTCCTTGAAAATACCCAACAATCCCCAATGGACCCGGATCCATAAATGAACCACCACCGTCAAGACACCAACAAACAACCTAAATCCTCTTAACCAAGGAATAGGATCAATGCACAGCCCTCCAATCCCAAAAGATATCCATCACAGTCAGCCTTCCAAAGGCTGCATGGGCATATGCCCAACAGCCACCAATCACAGTGACATCCATGAGAGAGGGACTAGATATCGTGCTATTAAGAATACTCCAGTTCCTTTCTCCATATAGTCCAGAAAATTGCACAAGCGAGATTGATAGAGAATTTTCCCTTGTTTCTCAATCTCAAGATCTCAAAAAGAACTAAATAATAAGCTCCAACATTGCTCCATCAACTTTTTCTTGCTAAACAAAATAACATTAGTGTTATTAGTGTTAAATCAATGTAGAAAAGGTAATCAATCAACTCTCTTTGAACCTCAGAAGGATGTCATTAGTGTTAAATCAACACAAAAGCCATTCCTACACTAGAGGCTTAACTTTATGGGAAATTGTGAGATTCCAGATCTGCTTCTAGGGAAAGAAACCCAGTAAGGAATCACAGTCACTTTGAATGGGGAAGGTTCCTTTCATAAACATGCCTCTTGGTAAGGTGTCCAAACCAAATATGAAGAGCAAGATTTGAACAGAAAAAAACATACCTTCCAATATGTCAAGCAGAGAGGGAAGCTTATAAATTCAACAGATCTAGTCATATTTTTTTTTTTAAATCAGTAATCAAGAGGATAAATATACATTATAATGATCACAATAATTACAACCAACAAGACAATAAACACTAGGCACACTTTCCCACAATAAATGGGATGCACCTAGAACCAAGAAACATAAAAACTAATTGCCCAGCCCCTACCCTTTATATTCCAATCAACTAAACAATCAACACCTCCCAGTTTTTTACAATATCACCTATCCCATAATCCTGAAACTCCGGGTAACCGAAGACCAAAACTCTGCCAGCCCTTCAACCAATCTAGAGTCATGTTTAAGGGTAAGATCCAAGACATATCAAAAGAGGACCAGAATTGAGCATTAGAGTATCAAATGTAATTAAGTTTCCAGCATGAGTGAAATACATCAGTCACACAATCCCCGATAAGCACCTTTGTACTCATGTCATCTAACTCTAATTCTATCTGCTACAAATTCCTATATTTATGTATGTATGTATTTATGTGTGTGTGTGTGTGTGTGTCCTCCCTTTTTTTTTTGGGATACCTAATCCAACGAAATTATAACCTCTGAAATTTCCTTGCCCTTAATTCCTTTGTTGTTTTGGTGGCTCTTATTGGGGTGTTCTTAGGGAAGCATGTGATTCAATACAGCAATCTAAACAGTGCTTGTCACGAAGCCAACCACTCCTAGGTCTCATGAATGATGTAAAAAAGCTTTTTCACCCATGGAACCTGCTCCTAAATAGGTCATAAATTCAAGGAACTAAGACCACTCCCAAAACTTCTCTCACTAGTCAAAGTTCCCTGATCCATGTCCTTAATGACACCGATGTATTTTATTGATATTCCTATCTTTTTTTCTGAACAAATCAAAGTCATGTATTATATGCTTCTTCTTTTTTTAAGTCACTAAATCTATATGAAGGCTTCTCCCCTTGTTTCTAAACTTTTCCATGAAGGATAGCAGTTTCTCTTCATAGCATGAGGATAAATTGATTTCTGGCCTCTAAGTTACATATCATAATATTTACTTCATCACTCTCTCACTCATAAATCCATGGTATCCTGAGTTAAGTACCTAAATCCTACCAGTTTCGTATACCTTTGAGCTTCTCTTCGTTCATACTGTAGGCTTTACTGTTTGTCCTCTGAGTGTCCACTATTTTCAATGTTAATACTTAAATCTCACTGATATTGTACAACTTTAAACTTCTCCTTTGTTCGTATCTACAGGCCCTATAGTACTTCTCCTATAAGCATTCATTATTTTCCAGCTCTCAGAATAACATCATATAATCGGATGACCAAGACTCATCCTTTCTACTAACTTTTCACAATTCAATTGGGATATGTTAGGTGCCAGAACCTTTTGTTATCATAAAAAAATGTCAAAGAAGCATGACTTTATAATAAAGATCCAAATTGAGTCTCAATGAAAAAAATCATCACAAACTAATATGAACATGCAACAAGCAAAGGATAAATGATCAAAGATAAATGCTCAACAATATCAAAAGACCCCTTTCTTGCATATAAAAACCCTTCCTAAGTACCCTTTATGTTTTTTCGATTTCTCTATTTGTGTACTCTATTTCTTTTTTATTTCTCTATCAATATACTCCTTATTACCGATCCAAAAAAAAAAAAAATTCCTTCCTAAGTAGAAGAAGTGCTCTTATGATAAGAGTAAATTTTTAAAACAAAAAAGGTAAATGTTTCCAAATGCATGCAACAAATTCACGTGCAAAAAAGAAAATGTGTGATTAAGGTAGCCAATACTGGTGGTTAATGCTGCAAGTACAATAAACCAACCTCTACAGTTTCACGATAATGTACAAGGACTATGTGTTCTTGCTTCCTGAAAAAAAAAAAGAAAAAAAATCACATAGCTTAATAATCATGTACAGACTAACATTATTACAAAGTTTGCAGTCGATAAGGTGTAGAATATGCATCACCAATAAACGATACAGAACACAAGTAGCTACTATAGAAATATAAGCTAATTTACGATACATACTTATCAAGTAGCCAGTAGCATCTACGAACGAAGTTGGGGTTATCTTGGCCATGTGCATAGTATACATGGATTCTTTCTTCATTACCAACCTGTACCAAGAAAGAGAGAACATGAATCAACTGAAATTTTGAGTAAACAAATGCTTCGTTTGGTATTGCTTTTCAGGAGACTTTTTTGCTTTTGAAAAGAAAAAAGAAAATTACAAAAAACAAAAGCACGTTTGGTTAGTCATATATAAGGTTGCTTCTCATTTGAAGCAAAAAAGCAAAAAAATTAAATAAATAAATTTTTCTTTTTTCTTTTTTTTATTTTTGATAGGTAATAAGGATTTATATTCATGTATGATAAGAATGTTTTGGGGGTACACAGATTGTGTACCTCTAAAAGTACACTGCTAGAACAGCTCTCTTAGATTTACATGAGGAATCACTTCCCCACTCCCTTATCTAATCTAATCTGAAAAATAAATCTTTTCCATAAATTCTTGGACAGAGATGGTATCCATTAAGTTCTAATCTAATTTTTTTTTTACTACATGTGATAGCAACAATTTTGAAAGTAAATCCAAATGGAGGTAAAGCCTTTTTAAAACAGAGTATCAGTTTTCAAGCAAGTGAACAACAAAGAATATATCTAATCATAGTAATAAAAAAATATAAAGTGCATATTAAACACTCTAATGTTTGGATACCTCTAGTATTTGAAGGGCAAGAGTTAAGACCAATTGAGAAATTTATTAGAGCACTACTTTGAGAGTAGCTTTGGAGATTTAAAGAGGAAAGAGAGGGCCTTTGAAGGAAGAACACAGAATCAAGGTATGATTGTAGACTTAGTAATTGGTCTGTGCTACGAGTAGAGATTCTAATGGGTTGGTTCTATGGAAGGCCATTTCTGGTCTGCCTGTCCAATTTAGGAAGAAATTTGGTTCGAGTTTTGGAATTGGGGAAAAGTGAAAATTTGAGTGGATATTTAGTTCCAATCCATGTTTTAAGTCTCTTGAGATCTCAAGAGACTTTTGACCGGTCTGAGTCAACTTGAGATCTCAAGTTATTGAATCATGATCGCTATAAAATACATGTAAAACTAAAGGAGGAGGGAAGAAAAAAAAGCCAACTGTTCTATCTCAAAAGAATCATATTTAAATGACCAAAGTTGAATTGGGATCATTAATACAGACAAGCCATGTGGCCACTAGTCCTATCTTTCTTCATGAGTATATATTTAAGCATGGTTTTTATTGCAAGCTTGTGGTGAATTTAGCTTCTTCGCAAATCCACCCACAAGCAAGCTATTGATACAAGGGTAATTTTGATGCCCTAAAATGGAGATATTTCAGTAAATTTCGGAGAAATTTGAAATCATGTTTGCAAGTGACGGTTGCTCTATCATTACCAGCCTTCTATTTGTATACTGTGTGTAGAAGTACAGAGCATTTCACACCCTTACTCCTTATTATATTAATGTATATATTTCAAAGATAAAAAAATTGAAATATAAATTTCCATACAAGATATCAAATTCGTAATAATTCAAGCCACGAATGAAACTTCAAAATAATGTCATCAGGTTTACTAAGAGGTCACATGATCTCACTTATCACACATAGGTAACAAATCTGAGGTAGAAAATGTTGATGCAGGGTAAGAAGTAGCATAAAATGTAATTTGGACGTGTTAAAAGTAGCTTCTAATGTAATTTGGGCACATAAAAACTCAAAATTTTTAGCAGAACAAATAGTTGTAACATCAAATAACAAATACAAGATATGCAAAAGGATAACACCACCAGAAATTTTTGTTTAGCATAATGTGGAGGATCCAGATTACTTGAAGTTATATAACCCTCAAAGATAAATATTGAATCATAAAAAATTATAAAACTGCATAAGCTTCTTGACAACCTAGGAAACTTCACACAACTTTAGCAATCCTTCCTCTCTTGTTAATTTTACACTTGTATGCCATCAAGCTATTTGCTGGTTTTTCTTTATCTGATTTGAAGCCTAAATTTATTCTGTGATTTATTCAGTCACTGGCTGAGAAGAGTGCTGAATCTATAAACAAATGAATAGACTGTTCTTTGGATAGAATTTTACAAAGTTAAAAAGAGTTTAAAGGATGATTTGCAAGACAAAATTATTCCCACAGAAGCAATAAGAGAATATCAGCTCTTTGGTGAAGAGGCATAAACTTAGTTGTTGAATAGCACAATCATTTAGATATCATAACATCCAATTCAACTTGAGCTTCATATTAAAGAAAACTGGCTCATACATATAATCTTACAATTAAAACATTCATATGTTGAATCTTACAGGTAGAAGTTTTACGATAGGATTTGTAGAATTCAACATTGAATTGACTAACAATCAAGATTCAAATGATTCGATTCTGAAACACTAAAGAAGCCTGGGAAGCTATAACAGTTCAGTTCTTTAAGCAAGTACTCTAACAGGCTACAGCTTCAGCAATTCTTTTATGAATACTTGTGGTGCATCTAGAGTTGCCTTCATATATGTGAAAAAGTGAAGTTAAACAAGTGCAACAATATTCCTTTGGGCTTTATTGTGTTGCTTTTCAGAGACCATCAATAGAATAGTTTATGATCAAAAGGTTGATTCCTTAGCAAAGGATTTGAATAGGGTGGTCAACTGTCAGAATATTTTTTTGATGAATAACTGTCAGAGTATAGGCTAGAATCATAATTTAATTCAAGATTCATTAGGTTTTAAAAATTGTAATCTTTTAAACAAACAGAGTTTTGTGTCAAATCCAGCTAAAATCTAATGTTTCAGTAATAATTTCCATAGCTTAGCATATTACGGGTAGGAATTGAAGTTCCTCTTTAGGGAATGAATTCTATAAATGGGTGATGGTGTCCAATAAATGGTTTCATTGTATCCAATATTCATAGAAGTATTTGCCGTACAGGTTGGCTATGAAGGCCTTGATCAATATTCTTCGTCTTTCTTAAGAATTCATCCAATTTGATACCTTTTTAACATTGGGTTCCTTTGTAATTTGATGGAGAAAATGAACAATTTACAACAATTATATTTGACAACAGAAATATTAACTACTGGGTAACAAGAACTTTGTTTCAAAACAATACAAACAAGGTAGGTGAGCAGGAAAACTTGTCACTTACACCTTGCTAACTCCCCAGACCATGGGTGAACTTAACACATAAGCACCTAATTTTTTTCCTCCTAATAACTAATGACATTTTATCAAGTGAGAGTGTGAGAGAGATAAGAAAATATACAATATAAAAAATCCACCAGGCATCGAAGATGCATTCTTTAATAACATAATGATGTGCCAGCAGTGGCGGAACCAGCACTCCAAATCTGGGGGGGCAAAAAAAAATTAATATAGAAATTTCAATGAGTTGGGGGTGGGCAAACGAGAAATTTTAGAGGGGTTTCTTATGAAATATAGAAATTTCAATGAGTTGGGGGGGCAAACCAAAAATTTTAGAAGGGATTCTTATGAAATATAAAAATTTTCAAATGGTTGAGGGGGCAAACCAGAAATTTTAGAAGGGATTCTTATGAAATATAAAAAATTTTCAATGGATTGGGGGGGCAAACCAGAAATTTTAGGAGGGGCAAAACTAAAATTTTAATTAAAAATATATAAAAACATATACACTTTTTATTAAAAATTAAAAGTTAGGGGGGGCAATTGCCCCCCCTAACGTGAACGTGGTTCCGCCACTGTGCGCCAGCATGGTCTGATCCTAACATTCCAACCTATGAAAGAGAACAAACATGAACAAATGATTTTACAAAAAACTAAAAACTTAGTTTTCCAGACCTGATGCATATAAATTATGCATAGAAAATGAAAAGAGAGAGAGAGAGAGAGATAGAATAGCATACGTTAAAAAGTGCATCTAGGACATAATTACAACTTGGTTGCTCATATTCTGAAATGATATTATTACGATATTATTACATCAGAAGAATAAATATACAGCATCCTTGCCAGTGATAGATTTCCTTTGGTCCACCCACCATGAACTCTAGACAGATTTTCCAGGGGTTGTACAGAGTTTAAATTTACTTCTTACTCCTGAGTCCTCATAACAGGTTTCTGGCCGTAGCTAGGGTCATCAAAATAAGTGATGCAACAAATTTCTCCAGTTTCAGAGTACTCATAAGGATGCAGACTCTGTATCACGGAGCTCCGACCAATTTTTCAGCAAATAAGTAACACCATTCTCAGTGTGCCCAAGCCTTCGTATTACTTCACTTTTTAAGTTAATTTCATAGCCATTCCATTATCAAGTTTGGCTCCAAATTCTTACACTGCAAGAAAATTCATGCAACAACTAGTCCTATATGCCAGGACACAAACAGAAGATAGCCATCAAATTCAGAATGAAATGACAATGAACTAGATATGTTTTTTTGATAATTAATGATGTGTGTATATATATATTAAGAAAGTAAAAGGTAAGTACAAGTGTACAGGTGTGCATGATTCCCCCCTGGTAAGTACAAGTGTACAATGAACTAGATATGTAGGGACCTGGAAAAAACATTTTCTTTCAGAAAAAAGAGACAAGCAACAAATGAACAATCTAATCGCAAGAAAACTTGAAGCCCAAAGTTGGACTTTGTAATTTCAAAAGCATACTCATTCCCAGAACACATATGCCAATAAACTATGTAGCATAATACACCAAATGAAAACGTCTCACTTTTAAATGTTCATGAGCCTCTTTGACAGTCTTCCCATCCTTTTTCTTCTTCCAGTTATGGCCATCTTTCCGAAAATTTCTCAGCATTTTACGATCAAACAAGGTGATGGTACCACCTAAGTTGCATTGCATTAAAAAAAAAATCAGAACCATAAATTATTAGTGATTCATATATATATGTCGATGGAGCCTTAGAGCTACAATTATCAGCTCAAAGAATAATAACTTATTTCATCCTTAAATGCACATATTGCCTAGAGCATTGACAGAGCTTTAAGAGCCATTCCATCCACATATGAACAAATACACTATAGCTTTACCTAAAATTTTTCCCTTTTCTATTTTCAATAAAAGACATCATAGAGAATCTCATCTTGTAGAATGCTTTACAGGTTTACATTTTTAGAAACTGATTGATGTACCATCATTAATCTATTTCCCTTGTTAATGGACCCGAAAGAAAGTAGATAAAGTTTCTTGGGTCTAACCTTGCCCCACAAAGCATGCCAAAAAACTCAGCCACAAACATTGCTTCTTTTTATGGATAGCTACGCATAAAAGATTCCTTTTACAAGATCGGCTTGTACACGCGGGAATCATGAACCAATCAGTATGTGTTTTCTGCATGCCAACGGAAAATTTTGACCATCTTTTCTTCACCGTGGCTATGGTCACTCTTTATGGGAGGAGATTTTTGGCAATGCCATAACTCCCATAAATTGGGTAACCGTAATATCATGGATGCCATCGCAATGGAAAGGCAAGGATCTGGTCTCGGTCACTTGTGGGTCTCTTTTTGCAGCAGCCATTTATTATTTATGGAGGGAAAGAAACAAACCAGCTCAGGTTCTTGTTCAGTATAAAGCTCAAGATATTCAGCTGAAATACAACGGCGCATTGAGAAACATTGTGAATACAAACTTTAATAGGAAATTTTAGCAAAATGGGTAAATTCTAGATAGTATTATGAGTAATCTAATTATCTTTTTTGGCTTCTTGTGAGCTTTAGCTGAGTAGGGTATGCCATGGAACTGTTCCAGGCCTCACTTTTATAAAGTTTTTTTTTTTTTTTTTTTGCAATCTGGATTAACAATAGTAACCCTTTTTCCCAAAAAAAAAAAAGAAAACAAATCCCTTTTTTCAAATTTCAAGTGTCAGCTCAGTCTACAAGGTGTTGGCCATTGCTGATCCATTGAATTATTTATCTTTTGAGGAATTCAAATTCAGTGCTACACTCAGCCAACAGCAGGACACGGAGAAATTAGTACCAAAAATTAGTCAATGCCAAGAAGGGTAGGTGAAACTGTTTCACAACTATATTTGAAGTTGGATCGGCTCATCCATTACTTTTTCTTGAAAATTAACAAACTTTCATATTTCAAAAGGCATAAAAATTATCTTATATGACTATTAAGCTTAATATGAAATTTTCTTATACAATTTTCTATGAACAATATGATGATGGTATAAAATTACCCTTAAAATTTTCATATTCCAAAAGAGCAATATTTCCTACTAAATCAACATTCAATTTCAAATAAACAAGCATCCTTCATTTATGATTTCTATCAGTAGCACCTAAAGCCCATTCGAGTCATGAGCATAATCACTTTGTGCAAAAATGCTGAAGATTAAGTCTGTTACTAGTTCATCTCTCTGAAGACCCTGCTTTGGTGTAACCAACATTGGGTTACAGTCCTTTTTTGCCAATAGCACTAAAACCAGGGCAACAATAGAAATTTCTCCTATTTTCTTTTCTTCGCTATTTTTGTTTCTATTTTTCAATAGATTCCCAACTCCTTTGTAATATTTGGTACATGGGAAAAATCAAATCAGATTGAGTTACTAAGTTAAACGGAGTTCTACAATAATTTGGAATATTTAAGTTTATAAAAAGAAATATATAGAGAGAGAGAGAGAGAGAGTGAGAGCGGGGAGGCATCCTAGGCAAAATCAGAGTAGACTAACAAAAGAAAAAGCTAATATCTTTAATAAACATGATGATATAGTTTAATCAGAGTACGAGAAAAGGCTAAAAACAAGGAAGAAATTAGATAATCACAATTATGGTTAACTGAGATATAGATTCACAAATCTGATGTTATTTTATTGATGTACTTTATACTCATTGTTTTCATAATGCATTCTCAAGCAAGTTTTTACACATTGTTTCATTAATGGAATGGAAAATCTAAATTTGCTTCAGGAAAAACAATAATACTGACAAAAACAACAACGAAAACAATAATAATACTTCTGCGATGATGACAATTATAGCATTGATGATGACAATGATAAAATCAACAGATCCACCATATAAATGCCTGTAAATATTTTACGACAACATCACTAGATTTCTCAATGCACAGGTAATTACTTTTGGGCAAATTCACTGGCTTGACACTGACATTAAAATAGCTGTGGTTACAGAGTATTGCATGGATCTCATTTGGCCGAAGCCATCTTGTTGTGGCTTCCTCCATTATCTTCGGGACCTCCAAATCTGTTCATCATGCAAGGTAAAGAAGCAATGAGTGTCCTGTATGTAGATTGACATATACAACTTCTTGAATGGAAGGATCCACAAATTACTTCATTTCAATAAGCAAGAAAAAGAAATTTTATGACACCCCGACCTAGGTATAACCTTAAGCAACTTGAAACATTCACTAGAGGTACTCTGCCTATTTGAAATTCTTTCAAAATGACATGGCAAAAAATACAAGAGACAATAGGTGAGTAATAACAGGAAAATAAAAGCTTTGGATTTCAAACATGGATTGATCATAAAAGGCCAAATAAGCCCCAAACTACCAACACTAACTTCTAAACTTCGATATGCTAAAAATAAGGCTGCGTTCGGAATTGATTTTTGCTTTTACTTCCTTGCTTATTTGAGCAAAATCAAGCTTTTTGCAGCAAAAAGTATGTTTCGTTATTGATTTCTTTTCCTTCTCAATATAAATCAAAAAGCAATCAATTTGCTTCACATGAGAAGCAATAAATTATTGCTTTTTGTTTTTTGAATTTTGGTTTCATTGCTTCAAATCGCTGACACTTTGGTGGGAACTAGCTTATGATGATGATGATGATGGTTTCATTGCTTCTGATAGCAACCACTCACCACAAACACCGCCAACCACCACCATCTCTACCATTACCACCCACCAAGCCCACCACCACTGACCACACAAACAACACCACCCACCACCACCACTACCACTACCCACCCACTCATCCACCACCATACCCCCACTTAGCACCACCATTGCCACCCACCATCACACTCCCACCTCTACCGACCACCCACCACTATACCCTCACCCACCGCCGCCCAATACCACCACTGCCCACCCATCCCTACCATAACAGCGCATCTTGTAATAATATTTGACAACAAGCAATTTTTATACTTTTGATATTACCAAACATCCTTTTCTATTTTTCTATGGAAAATAAAATGTTAACTATACAGTTTTGCTTTATGAAAAGATCTACAAAGAAGAAAAAGTATTCTAATTGATTTTCTAAGAAGCAATTTTTACACTTTTGATGTTACCAAATGTACTTTTTTGCTTTTTAATGGCAAAGAGAACATGAACTAAACATTTTTGCTTAACAAAAAGATCTTCATAGAAGCAAAAGTATTATTATTACATTTCTTGCTTTTTGCAGCAATTTTGAAGAAGCAATATCAGACGCAGCCAGAGAGAGAACGAAGAAGAAAGGAGAACAGTAACATGCGTGAAAATAAATTTGAATAGACCTAACAGTTACCTCAAGCATATATATACTCATCCTCATTATTCATCCAAAAAAAAAAAAAAAACAGTTACCTCAAGCTACTCCATGTAGCTTAATAGTTAATGCAAAAGACCCTAGAGTGGACCTAGACATCAAATCCAAAAAATAAAGTTTTGTTTCCCTCTGACAAACTCACCAAGAAGAAAACAAAGAAAAAACTGTTTCCCTAACAAGCGATTTGAAATCGGAACAAGAACATAACGGATAGAAACGACGCACAATTAGAGATCAGTCGACCAAATTCAATTCGACCTTTACCTTCCATTGAACGGAATCCATGAATCTCCCACCCTGCAAGTCGTCCCTGGACGCTACTTTCCATTTCAAGAAACCTCAAACCAATCCACTCAACCAGACCAAGCAAGATTCAAATGAGAGCTCCAAACGCGACAACCATCTGAAATCTTTAAGCCAACAAGGAAATTTTTGAAAAGCTCCAAACAAATTTCTTCCAGAAATCAGTAATCAGAGTTTCAGAAGAGTCTCCCCGCAGACTTCACCGTTACTGTTGCGACTCTATTTGAGAATGAGATCAGAATCACATATAGCGGTTACCCAATCATAAAGAGAGAGCTCTCCACAGTATCGGCACACATGAATTCGACTGAGAAATCTCGCACCCGGAGCGAAAACAAAAGCTTTTGCTTTTCCGTTTGATATAACATTAAATAAACCTGCGTTGCTGGTTGGACTAATTGACCTTCTTTAGAAGTGATAGCGCGCGTAACAGAGTACCGAGTGCGTGCTCCGTAAATCTATTTCATCCGTTGATCTCCGGATTTCGCCGCCCTTGACTTGAGGAGACCATCAGAACAACATTTTATTTTCCACTTTTCACCTCATATCATGATCGGATACTGGCAGTTGGTTGTTAAAGTTTCTGGGTATAATAGTCATTAAGAGTGAAAACGGATTTTGACTTCGGTCAAGCTTTTCGGGAAACAAAATAGAAAAAGCTTTATTTTGACGTGAAATATTTTATAATATTAAAAAACGTTTTGGCAAAAGTAATTTAACATTTTATAATAGACTTGGCCGCTCGTGGATCAAATTGTCGGTAGATACGATGACGCGGTAGACGATGTAATTAGTGTTGGATGCTGCCACGTGAAATCTCATTGAGGTAACATTGCATCTTTTCATTGTGGAAGAGCAGCTGTACTTGGATGCTGTCACGTGTAGCATTTAATGGTCGCTGCTGAAATCTATCTCATTAAGATAACGTTTCATCTTTTCATTGTGAAAAAGCAACTGTTATTAGATGCTGTCACACGTAGCATCTAATGGCCGCTACTGGAATCTCATTCAGGTGACATTTCATCTTTTCAATGCGAAAGAGCTTTTCTTGTTGAATGCTATATGTGGTACCATTCAAGGATGGTTGCATAGTACGATTTCAACTAGCTCGGGGGCATTAGTCAACAACATGTTATATCATGTCTCTGTAATAATGGATGCAAACGTGGACTTTTGTGATATTTGTTTATTGATTTAAAAAAGAATCAAGAAATTGATTTTTGATGATACTTTTTGAAAATAATACAGATTCAATCACTAATGAAATAATTAGAAACGAATTGGTTTTTAGTGATATTTTTGTTTTTAATATTATAGATTCAATCACTTGATTCTTAGTAATTAAACAATAAAGATTTTTTAAAATAATGGAGATTAAATGCCATTATACTGTTCATAAAACATTTCTTAATATTATTATCCTCTTTCAATGAGACTTACAAGCCTTTTGGTATTTTTGAAAGAAGGTCACTCTGAACAATGAAATAATATCTCTTCTCAATTATTTTACAAACTAATTTTCAATGACAAAACAATACCCAAAATTTTGTCTTTCCACAAAGGTAACAGACTCTAAGGGAAAAACAAACAAAAAGCCAATCTTTGGAAAAGGAGACAAGACCATCCAGTCAAATGAGCTGAATCACCTATCAAACATATCAACAACTCAGTTCAAACCCTAGTTTAGGTGGCGTTTGGTGGGCATTATAGAATCTAGGATTCAAATCCTAATCATAGATTCTATAACGCATATTATATTTCCTTTATTTTAGAAAACCAAAATCCTATTTGGATAAGTTGGGTTGTGAACTCCGATTTTTAAATTTGAATTTGGAATCTTGTTTGGTTGACACCGATTATTGAGAATAAATTTGGAGTTTTTTTTATTAAAAATTGCATAAAAATAATATAATATATATAGAAAAATTAAAGTCTTATTTAAAATCATATATATTATTACGTAATATATAAATTTATATATAATATTATTATATTATATATAGTTATATTATATACTAATAAATTATAATATTATTATATAATCATGTAATAATAATATTATTTATATTATGTGCAATACAACAACATTGTTATTATTTTGATAATATTATAATAATATATACTATATTGTAATATTATATATTATTATTATAATATTATAAATATTAGATAATAATTATAATAGTACTATAATTTATAATATATAATATATACTCTATTATAACTTATAATATAAACTATATTATAATTTATTATAATATATAATCTTATAATAACAATTTTTTTTTGGTGGAATCTTATAATAACATAATTTATGTATATTATATATAATTTTATGATCAATTTACTGTAATACTAAATTTAATAAAATATAATATGTTATAATATTAAAATTGTTAAATATATTAGTATATATTAATATGTTAATATTAATATAATCATATTAATTGTGTAGCATCTAATGGCCGCCACTGAAATCTCATTCAAGCGACATTTCATCTTTTCATCGTCAAAGAGCAGTTTTTGTTGAATGCTACATGTGACAGCATCCAACAATGGTTGCATAGTACGATTTCAACCTGCTCGGTGCATTAGTCTGTAACATGTCATGTCATGTCTTTATAATCGCTGTGGACTTTTGTGATACGTGTTTATTTGATTTAGAAAATAATCAAGAAATTGGTTTTTAATGATAATTTTTTAAAATAATATTGATTCAATTACTAAAAAAATAATTAGAAGGGAAATTGGTTTTTAGTGATACCATTTTTAATTTATTATAGATTCAATCACTTAATTCTTAGTAATTAAGCAATAAAGATATTTTTTTAAATAATTGAGATTAAATATCATTATACTTCCATAAAACATTTCTTAATATTATTATCCTCTTTCAATTAGATTTACAAGCCTTTTGGTATTTTTGAAAGAAGGTCACTCTAAACAATGAAATAATATCTCTTCTCAATTATTTTACAAAAATATCAGTTATTTACAATTACTAATTTGTTTCCAAATATTACTCTCCATGCTTTATCTCTACCTTATTAGGGCATGCTATCTCCTTTTAAAATGGGCTGTTTATCTAAGTGGCCCCACAAATGTGCAATGCGCAATTTCCCAATAAAAAAAAAATACCATCGTTTGTTGTGACTTCTAAATTGTGGAATTTAAATAATAAGTTGAATTTTGAAAATCAAGATTATAAATGCTCATTGTTAAAATCCAAAATCTTGTTTGGATATTTTGGGTTTTAACACATTGTTTAAATGCGTCCCACTACCATTAATAGCTTCTTAATATTTATGTGCAAGTGAGACCTACAACCATTAATAGCTCTTTAATGTTTTTGTTCAAGTGGGACCCACCACTTTTTAAGTATTAAAATCTATAGAAACCCATAAAAAGATGATTGTGGTTTTTGGGTAGATTTTAGTATCTGCTTTTAAAACCAAACTCTAAAAAATGTTAGTATTTGCCTTTAAAACCAAATTCTCAAAAAACCCCACAAAACGACACCTAAAGCCCAATCTTTCCCGTTTAGAAAGGAGCAATACCTTTATTTTTTTTTCAAAATGAGTGTATATTGGTCATAAAAACCGACTTGCAAGCCACTCGTTCTTAACTATGTTAGGAAAGTATCACGGCTTCCAGCTACCAAAGATTTGATCTTGGTTACTTTTCAAATTTCAAGGGATGTTTCTATGAAACCCTGTAAACATGGTCCTTCCCCCGCAATTTTCCCTCTAAATGACTCACCCAACGATCGTGGAAGTTGGAACGAAAGCATCTTCTACCCAAAAAAAATGGGAAATAAAGAAACGAAAGCGTCTTCGTTCGATTCATGATCCAACCCCAACACAACGACGAAGCTCCGCCCCTCTCAGCTCTGAAGTTAAAGGGATGTGGACTATGCTTTGAGCTCCTCTCCGAGAACAGCTTCTCAACAGCAGCGATCGACAACCCAGGGCATCCCAACAGCAATGAACGGCTACCCCACAGACAGTCTGTCCTGCAGCTTCAACAATCTTCTTCTCCGGTAAGTTCTCCCCGCTATCTTCCTCTCTCTCAACGTCAGTCTTTCAATCGTCTTCTACGATTTCTATGTGCTGATACAATTTCTGTGTTATACGTTTTCGGTATTCTTCAACACCCCCCCGGGCCTCAGTCTTTCAATCGTCTTCTACGATTTCTGTGGTCTTCTACAATTTACGTGTTCTGCGATTTCAGCGTACTTCAGCTATTTCTCTCAACCTCACTCCTTTAATCGTGTTCTACGATTTCTTCCCCCAGTTTCTACATATCCAAAAGATGTATATATTTGTTAAAAATCCTAATTGATTCAACTAAATAAGACACAAGTAGATGGAATTGCAGGACGTTTTTCTTTTGGAAAATTGCATTTCGATGGGCCAAACCTTTCCCATGAACCAAACTTGAAAATTTCAATCCCATGAACCAAACATACAAATTTCAATGGAAAGTTTATTTTCTTTTCCTTTCATGTAGATTCCTTAAAAAAAAACACACCCTTAGTTTTGTAAGCAGGAGTGTAGTTGAATTATTAACTGTTATTTTATTTTATTTTACTTTTAGTGTTTTTTACATTAGAAAGCTAACTTTATACAATAAAAGGGAATTTGTGTGACAGCGTGACTCCTAAGTGTATCTTCTACACTGTTTTTACACTTTAAAAAGAATGTTTTAGAAGGTATGTGAGCACAGTCATTTAGCTTGCCTCTAGGTAATTCTTAAGAAAAATGCCTTTAGACCTACCTTTAGAAGTCCATGCCCCTGGACACTCACACCTTCAGATGTGCAACTTATTCGATGTTCACACCTCATGCTCTAAGGCTTGTGTTTGAGCTTGTACAGAAGTTATATGATTCTGTCATTATGATATTTATTGCAGCATGTCATTTGTGGCGTTTCCACCGAAACTGAGTTGACATGTTTGCTTTGCAGGATGATAGAGAAGTTAAGTCCAGAAGATCTCTGTGTTTTTCCAATCACCATTTATTGAATTTGGATTTGTGGTGGGTACATTGCTCTTTTGTCTAATATCATCCTCTTGCTGTTATAAGACAATCTTTTGTGTACTACGCATGTAATCATATCTTATACTGTCACCCTTTCCTTTGTGTATGAATTTGATTAGAAAGCCAACAAATTCAGTGTTGATGTAGAAAGGTTTTTGTGTTTATCGAAATTCACTATATTTTTATCTCCAAATTGGGGCCAAGGGAATCATGGATCTAAAATTCCTGGTATTTCAAAGTGTAAAAAAAAAATCCTTCTTTATTTTCATGAAAGCGAAGCATAACAACTCAAAGACTTTATCCTATATATTTGAACTTCTTATATGTTCTCACCTTGTTTGCATAGGTTGCATGTGCCCTCCACTAGTATATATAAATGAGTATAGACATTTTTACCTTGACTAACATATTTGTTTCTTCATACAGGCATGCGCAGACATGTCTCATTAAGTTGTTGAAAAGCAAGTCTCCGACTGAGCTCGGCTTTCAGTCAGCGCATCGCCTGCTCTCTCATATCAACAGCTAGGGTTAGTTTCTCTCTCTTTCTCTCTGTATCCATTTACCTATCTATTTATCTCAGTCTCTCTTCCTTTTCCCCCAGGTCATATTTTCTGTCCTTGGCCTTCCGTACTAAGCCACAACGCCACACTCTCTTGTAGGAATTTGAAAAGCAAATTCTTTTGCTTGTCTTGTCTCATTGTTTCTGCCTTTTATTGCCTACCCTCCAGATGATTGTTGGAATGCCTGGGAGCTCTTTTATATTCTTTTCCCTTGTGTTTTTTGCTTTGGTTGTTTCTATCACACCAATGCTACCATGCTAATGACTGAATTTATGGTTGTATAAGTGTATGAGTGTGTGTGCATGTGTATGTATAGGTAATGGAAACAAATACCAAGCAGAGTGAGCGTAAGGAGGATGAAGAAGAGTTTGTCTTACTGGATCTTGACGGTGTTTGTGAGCAAGTTGACATTCCGCCAAATTTGCCATATGTTCTATCTGTATGTATTTATCAGTGGGATTATTTAATGTTCTAAAATTAACTTATCTACAAGATAAATAATTCCTTGTTAGGCAATTGAATGATTTTTTCTTATAAAAATTTTTTAAATTAAGTTCTGGCATGGAAAGCTTTTCTTAATTCATTGGCATGATATTAGCGGAGGGGTGTATCCTTTATAGTAGTTATTATTTTATATTCTTAATATGTTTTTTATCATAGTTATTATTTTCAATGGCATGGTACTGGTGGAAGTAATAGTTGCATAAGAATGGAAATTCTTTTCACAATCCTGTGCTATGTATATAATTTGCTCAAACTTGCCATTGGATGAGAACTATCTTTCTTTAAAGAGAGGAATCAACACAACTTGATGGTAGCAATAAGTTTTTGGAGTTTAATTTTCCGGGGTTTTGTGTAATATTTTTGCTTCATTGGTCAAGAGAATGAGAACAACGACACAATGTCAATGACCTGTTTTGGTTAATTCTTAGTATTGTAGATTTCCAAGCTCAGAACTAGAGTGATTTCATGTACAATCTGTTTGAGGGAGGCTTGACGAGGAGGGCTTTTTTCTGACTTATCTCTCTATTAGTACATAGATTGTGACTGCCTTCCATTAGATTGACGTATTTTGTCTGTGGCGTCCAAAACTTACTTTCGTTTTACTATTTTTTATCCTGTGGCATTTCATGTAACATTTACTTCGTGTTATTTATGTAGGGTTTGGATACACTGAAACCCACATTGGTCATAGATGACAAGTTGAAACTGGTGGGTTTTATGGGTTTCAATATTCAATATTGAAATGTTGTTTCGGTTTACAATATGAAAATATTTTAGTTTCTGATTGGTTTCTTGCAATTGCTTGTTTGCAGTTATCGCAATTGTAGAAGAGTATTGCTTGCGTCATAAGGCCTGTGCTGTCAAATTAACTGTATTAATCATCTGTTTTTCAAACTTGTTAAACTTTTCACATTATTATTATTTTATTTGTCCCAGTGTAATAGAACGAGACTAGGATTATCTGATTAGACTAGTTTCTAGCCTATGAAATCTAGTAGGTTTTTATGGATATTCTGTGGATCCTCAGTTGTACCGAAGGTTGAAATAGGCTGACACCTGTTGTTTTGAATTGCATTTTGTTCAGATCTTATTGATGCTTTTGTTTTGATTAGTCATTCTTAAATGTCAGGTTTCTATCCTTTATCCTTTCAACTGGATCAGTGGAAACTGTTGTTTGCTTTAGCATAATTGGATATCTTATGAGTTTCATGCGTTTCTTTTTTTCTTTAAAAAAATTGTTATTCTCAATTGGTGGTTGAAAAATTTATCCATATGAAGAACTTGTATTTCCATATGAAAATTCATGCCTTTTTATTGAAGAACTCGTATTTCTGTATGGATTTGACTCAAAAGAATTTCACGCATTTCATAAGGTAATTGTTTTATTCAGGAATTCATGCATTTTGTGTGGTAATTGGTTTATGACACTGTTAAAGATTGGAAAACAGGACTGGAAAGATTTGAATGGATGCTAGTTACTTGATAACGATGTACACCATTATATACACTATTTTGTTTTCTGTGTAGGAATAGCATTGCAAGGTATTTTCTCTAACTCCAATTTTTCTTTTCACAGATTGGAGAATATGAAGAAACAATTGGAACATCCTTTGTTTTCACAGAAAATGGTAATTCTTAACTTCCAAAAAAATCCACGTTTCCTTTAATAAAGAGCTAGTTTTGAAAGTCCCACGCAAATCCGACTTGCCTCCCCCAACTCCAACACACAATAACCAACCGAAACCCACCAAACCTCCTGTATTCTTGGAGTACGAGAGAGCTTTTCAAAATTTGCCCATGGTTAGATGGAAACCATCTTGAGTCTATTCTCAGGTTGGAAATCAGTTACACTTGATAAGGTGAAGTTCTGCCAAATTGGGAAAAAATAATGGGAAGCTAGTTATTGTTATTTAGTTAAGAAAAAGAAATCGATTTCTTTAAGAGATGAGCTTTATTTTTATGTTTCAAAAGATTGATTCGCCAATACAGCATCCGTTGACTGTTCCAATTAAATAGTATCACACTTTGTTCTATAAAAGGACGTTGCCCTTATGTTTAGGAAAATATAGTAGAGATAAGTTACTAAGAAAACTGAGAGACCAAGTCTCCATATATTGCCCCTTCAGGTTTTGATATGTTTTAACTTCCAAGAGGCTGGTGTCCTATTCTCTGTTTATTGCATGGAACGTTGGGTGAAATGGTTTTATCTGAAGCTAGTTCTATTCTCTTTGCAGATGGCGTCCCTGTGGTTCACGAGGAGACAGGACCATCCGAAGCAAACCTTTTTACTGGAAAATGCATCATCGATCCTAATCAAGCCTCTAAAACGCAAGTCAAGCCCATCGCCCACCTTCATAAGATTCTCAAATTTAGGCTTGCATCTGAGGTTGACCTTCAAGCAACAAATTTTCAAGAGACCCCTTCTAATCTGTAAATGAACTTCCTTGATTACATATGGCTGCATTTGAAGAATTTTGATCTGTAAATTAGGGAGGGAGGGAGATTTTGATGGAACCACGCTAATATTTTGATAACTGAGTTTAGTTGCTTGGCCTATTGATTTTTTCATAGATCCACTTTTCTATAGAACACTAGGCGGCTCGAGGTAAAGGACCATGTGTCACAAGCCTCACAACCCAAAAACCAAGAAAAGGCCACAAACTGACAAATTTTGCTTTCCCCGTCAAATAAGGTAACGGTTACTAAAACTATGTGCTCGCTTCTAGAAGCGGACACGTGAGTCATTAAAAATAATTTTATGGTAAAATAAACGAGTAGTTTTTGATAAATATAATAGTATATATTATCAAGATTGTCCAAAGAACCGAACCGAGAGAGGAGTGGGCACGTGAGTCTCCCTATAAATAATTAAATCTCCATATCTGTGTCATTCAAGTTCACCGTTTGGTCCTGAAATTGTGAAGAGAGAGACAGAGAGAGAGAGAGAGAGAGGCACGCATCGTCAATGGCGGCTGAAGGAGATATCGATGATCTTCCCAAAAACTCAGCTAACTACACTGCCTTAACTCCGCTCTGGTTCCTTGACAGAGCTGCCTTAGTTCATCCTCAGAGAAAATCTATTGTTCATGGATCTGTTCAGTATACTTGGCTCCAGACTTACCAGAGGTGTCGGCGATTGGCTTCCGCTCTTTCTAAGCGTTCGGTCGGCGTTGGAAGCACGGTAATGGGTTTTATTAGCTTTTCATAGGTTTTAATTTTTACATATCTTTCCTTTTATAGCCGTCAAGGAAAAATAATTAAGTTGTATGTATTTCGCCCTTCTATGACCATATTGCAGGGATTCAAATTAATTGGATTTTGTAGCAATTATTTCGTTTAACTAGTTCTGGGTTTTCGTGTTCATGTTGTAAATTGAGGGTTGATCGGTAATTGATTTTCTTAACTTGTAACGTTCTAACCTCTTGATTGGTTATTATTTGGAATTTGTTTTTAATGGTTCTAATTAGAAACTTGGGTTCTGACTCAATCATCATCATCAAAAGCCAGTTCTGATTCAATATGATTGATTAATAGTCTGTAGTTATGATTCTCGTTATCTATTATTTAAGAAATTTGCGAATACACCCACAGGTCTGTGGCTTGCTGTGATAAAGTACTTAATTGGTGGCATCAGTACACCATGAAAACTGTTAATGGGAATCAATTAGAAATCTGATAGTTTGAACTGGGCTACACTTGGTGCATAATTTTGACAATTCTAGTGGAGAAGGGGAGTGAGAAGCTTAAAAGTGGAGTGTCCAGAAAATTTTGGGTTTAATAAGGGAAGTGAAACTGTGATTTTGCTGGACTTTTTGTTGAGGACAATTACATGAAAGATAGAAAGAAAATTGCTGGCTCTAGTGGAATAAACTTAATATTCTAGGGGTTGGAAACAATTCTGGAATTAGAACGAAACTACAAACCAAGGTAATCGGAGAATTGAACCTTGGGGACTAGAAAAATAGAAATAAAGTTGAAATGTCAAGCTTTTCAAATGATGGGGAAAAAATACAACCCAATGGAAAGGGGCTCAGATTTAGCTGGTCCATATGCAGGTCTAACATATGTGCCTAGTTTTTCTCTTTTTTTATGCATGATACTCCTAATGTTTTCTAATTCAACATGAGCTTAGGCCACTGCTAAGAATTTCATGCATCCTAATCCAGTTTCATTACTTGGACACTGTGCATTAGTTCAGCTTCCATCAATTATACATATAAGTTTCTCTGCAGCTTCCTTGCTTATAGACACTGTTTGTTTATTATTGTTAGGATGCTTAAAACATATTGTACATGTGCCCTGAATAATAGCTTGTCATGATAAAAAGGTGGCTCATTGTGAAATGAAATAAACTTGTAGGTTTGTGATCTTTCCTTATTCCTTAACTTATTCAAAAAGAGTATAGTTTCTGAACCTCCTCTTAGTTTTGGTAATGGATATAGTCTTTATGAGAAAAAAAAAGGCCCCAGAACTTCTTTTAGATGTTGAATCAGATTGTTTGACCCTTTTTTTCTCTACTTCTCCATTTTGAATTCGTGCAAATTGATGACTGAATCTTACTTTTCTTTTCTATCTTTTTGCAGGTTGCTGTAATTGCACCAAATGTTCCTGCTATATATGAAGCTCACTTTGGGGTTCCTATGGCTGGAGCTGTGTTGAACTCTGTCAACATTCGCCTAAATGCACCAACTATGGCTTTCCTTCTAGGTCATTCTTCATCAGCAGTTATAATGGTTGACCAAGAGTTTTTTTCATTGGTCGAAGAAGCTTTGGGTATCTTATCAGAGAAAGAAAAGAGCAATTTTAATCCTCCACTTCTAATAGTTATAGGTGATGAAAACTGCAACCCAAAGTCACTCAAGTATGCTCTGGATAAAGGGGCTATTGAATATGGGAAATTTCTGGAAACTGGTGACCCGGATTTTTCTTGGGAACCACCAAAGGATGAATGGCAAAGTATCACTCTGGGTTATACCTCTGGGACAACATCCAGTCCAAAGGGGGTGGTTTTGAGTCATCGAGGAGCGTATCTCATGGCTTTGAGTGCTGCTCTTATATGGGGAATGAATGAAGGGGCTGTGTACCTCTGGACTCTTCCGATGTTCCACTGCAATGGTTGGTGTTACGCTTGGTCGCTTGCAGCTCTCTGCGGAACAAGCATTTGCCTTCGTCAGGTAATCTTTCTGGTCCACAGTTTGATATTTACTGGTTTTGTAGAAGACATTTGGGCTACCAAATAATGTGCCCTTTCACTATTTTCTTGCTTGAGCTTGTTTTTTTCCACCTGTAACCTGATGAATCAGACCCTAAAACTGAGATTGTAATCCGCTGAATTCCCTTTGTTCTTAATTAGAGTAGATAACATTAATGCCAACCCTTACTTGTATATGATTTTTGTAATAATTCTTGGACTAGAATGTGCAGATAAAGTGAGTGGTTCTTTTTGTTTGGGGGTTTCTTTGACAATAGTATCTTTTGGTGTTTGCATTACCAGTCTCTTGATCCAAAGAGCCATAATTGATCTAGTGGGGCATAAATTCGCTTGAAGATGTAATGCATTGCACAAAAAAATGTGTATTATTGAACTTCCTGGAGACAATTTATTTTATAAAAGAAATCATGTTATTTTAGGTTTATAATCTAATAGTGCTTTGGATATCGGTTTTTGAACTGAGGGATCAATTTGGGGTCATTCCTGGTCATCCAACTCAGCCAATCCTGGGTGGGATTGGAAATTTTTATCAAGATTGTATGATCCATGATCATGCCCCGGTTAAAAAGAAGAAGGCAAATATAATTTACTTCTCTTCGCTAATCGGTTTTGACTAGAAGAGTCAGATCAGATGATTGGAACAAGTCAAACTGAATTCATAAAGTTTAGTCAAGTATCTATCTTATGTCTTGGAGGGGATCAATCTAGACTAGGATTGTCCAATCCAATGTGGATAGGACAATTCTTTAAGCTATGTTTGAGATGGTTTATCTACAAATGTAAACTTGCCCTGTCATGCCATTTCTTTTACAAATGGTATCGTGTTGTGCTCCCCCAAGGTCTCATGTTTCAGAATGCCTCTGGTATTGCAAAGTTTCAATCACACAGCTCAACAGTAAATTTTTATTATGGGAAAGAAGCTATGGATAACTTGATTTCCAAGTAGGTATCATGCATGGAATTTCTGGATTGACTAAATTTGTACTATATTCTTGTCATGATAGGTCCAAGAAGGTAATTGCATTATGTTATATTTCCAATTTAATGCAGGCAGTTTTTTAATAAGAAATTATATTATTCTGGTGGATTTAATATTTGAAGTTCTGCAATTTTTTTTTTGCCTGAAATTTTCACCACGAAGTTTTGCTTCTATGAAACTCTGAAGATTTGTGTTCAATACTTTATTGCTTCACCTACTTCGAATCTCACATGCAATCTCTTCAACTGCATCCAGGTAACAGCAAAGGCTGTATACTCAGCCATTGCCAACCAAGGGGTGACTCACTTTTGTGCTGCACCCGTGGTGCTGAACGCAATTGTCAATGCCCCACCAGATGAGACCATTCTCCCCCTCCCCCGCCTTGTCCATGTGAATACAGCTGGTGCAGCTCCACCCCCTGCAGTTCTCTTGGCAATGTCCCAGCGTGGTTTCCGTGTTACCCACACTTATGGCCTCTCTGAGACCTATGGCCCCTCCACAGTTTGTGCATGGAAGCCTGAGTGGGATTCCCTACCCCGTGAAACCCAAGCCCGTCTTAATGCTCGACAGGGTGTCCGCTACATTGGTATGGAGGGCCTGGACGTTGTTGACACCAGAACTATGGTACCGGTACCTGCTAATGGTACTGCCATTGGGGAGATTGTTATGCGGGGGAATCTAGTGATGAAGGGCTACTTGAAGAACCCTAAGGTCAACCAAGAGGCATTTGCAAATGGGTGGTTCCATACTGGGGACCTCGGTGTAAAGCATCCAGATGGATATATAGAAGTCAAGGATAGGTCCAAGGATATCATCATCTCTGGAGGTGAAAACATCAGTAGCTTGGAGATAGAAAGTGCTCTATACCTGCACCCTGCGGTGTTGGAGGCATCAGTGGTTGCGAGGGCAGATGAACAATGGGGGGAGTCACCATGTGCCTTTGTTACCCTAAAGAGTGGGGTGGATGAACAGCGTATGGCTGAAGACATCATAAAATTTTGCCGGTCGAAGATGCCAGCTTATTGGGTTCCCAAGTCGGTGGTGTTTGGGCCTTTGCCTAAGACAGCTACAGGGAAGGTACAGAAACACTTGCTAAGAGAACAGGCAAAAAAGATGGGACCTGTAAAGAGAAGTAGAATATGATCCTGGAATGGACTTTACGAGAGATTAAATGCTTAAGCTGCTCTTTCTTTCTTAATAATCCTATGATTATAATAGTTGTAGAAAGCTCTGTTGGTTTCCATCACAGAAGTTGAGGTAATAACAAAGGGAAAGGTTCCAGTGGTTTCTTCCATAGAATTGGATTGTCTTGGTGCATTTGGTGTGAGCTTTTTCCTGAGGTCATTCAGCGATGACGGTTTCTAAGCTCGCTAATCCCATTGATCTGTCCTTATAGCAGCCACAGGCAAAGAAAAGACTGCTACCTGACCTCAGAATGAATTAGAAATTTGGAAGAGCTAATTCCAGTGGTCTTTCTTTAGAAAATAAGCAGCAAAACTAAACTATGATAGAACATGGAACTTTTGGATAAGCAGGGCCACTGCCAGAGCAACTTGTGTGAATTACAGGGCAAGTGGAAGGGTTGGGTTAAGGCTAGCAATGCAATTTCCTTTACATCTTTCATCTGTTCCTTGAAGATAAATCGCATGGGTATTTATGGATGTAATGAAGATATGAACCTCTGTTAAGGTTCCTCCAAAAGAATTGCTGAACAGCAAAATTGATCTGGAGATAGTGTTAACTTTGTATTTTTCTATTTCCATAAGAGGAAAGGCTAGCACCCGGCTCTTGTACTTGCCATTGGGGTTGCAATTTGGGTCGGTTAAAACTGAAACCGAATCGGTCCAACCTGACTTTGGGTTGGTTTGGTTTGGGTTATATAGTCTTTGTGTAGGTTTTAGTTCTAAAAATAGATAACGGAATTTGTTTGGTTCGGTTTTGGGTTGAAAGTTCGGGTTAACCAAACCGAATTTTCTAAGTGTAAAACCGAACTGAACCAAACCGAAATATAATAATATATATAAAATATACAATAGATAAAGTTGTAATAATAAAATATAACTTATAAATTATAAATTATAAAATAACAAATAAGATTATTATTTTATAATCTTTGTAGTTAATTATTAAATTGATTCATGAGCTCAAAAGTGCGATCCAAAACAATTAACATATGATTTGGGATTTTAAGCTCTTTGCTTCATCTTAAGTATGCATGTGAATTACTTAAGGGATTATACTGCATGTAAGTGATAATCCTTTAAATTTGTTATGTGTATTTTTTAAAATTTTTTTTTGGCAAAAGTGGGAATCTCTCTCTTGATAACAGGTTTTAAGTATGGGAAAATGACTCAATTCGGTTTGGTTAAGGTTGGGTTACGGGTTTTCTTTAAATAATTGGTTCAGTTTTTGGTTTGGTTATTTTGGTTTTGAGGTCAGTTCGATTCGGTTTTGGATCGACCATCAGTAACCTTGGTTTGATCTTGGGTTGAGGCTAACATGAACCAAACCGCACCAAGTTGCAGCCCTACTTGTCACATATATCAGTCACTTTATCTATCTTTTATACAACCTGAAAGTTAAAAGAACTCGGTGGCTGCCTACAACAAAACAATATGCAGAATTACAGGGCAAGGGAATAAGCAGGCGCCAGTTGCGAGCATTTCCTTTTCGCATGATCGGAATAAGTTGTTTATGGCCAATTATTATTATTATTTTTGGTAGAATGTTTATGGCCAATTATGAAGTTGCATCAATTATTCTGGAAAATTGAATTGATCTTTAATTGGTGTTTGGTGTGTGGCTTAAAAACATCAAACAGCTGCACAAATGCTTCTTCCACGCATGTTTCAAATTGAGATTCATTTTTAATGCGCCAAATAGCTTTGGCAGTCTTATTACTCCATAAATTAATCAGTTAGTGCCCATGCCATGCATAAGGACTAAACGTTGGCAACCTCTATGCGTAGTGCAATCCCCAAGGCCTTGTTTGACGTTCAGGGCTTAGAATGAGTTCCAATAAAATAAAAAGTTGAATTTTTCCTAAATGAGTTTTAAAAAATGAACTAGAAATAACCCGAGACCCGTTCATGGATTCTGAAAACTCATTTTGCAAAAGCAAAGTAGCAAACTTATAATGTTTAATAGTTCTAAAGGATATACTCGAAATTTTTCTTAAAGGCTTCCTTACTGGGATTAACTTGTCATTTAAAGAAAAGTACTAGAACAATGATAAACTTGAAATATTTAATACCTCTACAAAGAATGGAAGGTGGATTACCAAATATTCAAACCCAACTTCTCTCAAACAGTGCAAATCCATTTGGGAGCAAACTGAGAATGAGTTCCTAGGCCTAACCCTTAGAATCAAAAGAACACAAAGTGAATATTTAAACAACTTCCTATATATATTGTCCTTTTTTTCCTAGTCTTTCAACCTTTTCCTTTTTCTCCTTGTCTTTTTAGGCAGAATTCCTTGCATGTAAACACAAACCAAGTGACTATTTCTTATGATAATACATAGAGTCCCAAAGTAGTAGGAAACCCAATGGATAAGGAGAATTTTATGTGAACTTCCTACCAAAAAACAACGAAATTTATGTGGACTAGTTGGCAATGCTATCTCTTGCGGAACAAACTGAAGAAAGTTGAGGATAAGAAAGTGTATCCAATCATATCTCCCCCTTACAGTGTTATGACATGATCAATACAACTCATGTTATCAGCCACCGGGGCTGGTCTCATCCAAGATTGGATTACAAAGAGTTGGTCAATCTTCATCCAACTTGTCACAATACACAGGTGGGGCCACCCCCCTCAAAGATCCGATTAGGCACCTTCTGGTTGTATTCCCAATTACGCAATCTCTCTCAATTCCTCACAAACAGTTGGCACTCATATGTTGCCAGGTTCCATGTATCATTGTCATATCAGTCCTTATTAAAATAAGGATATTAAGAAGAACAAGGGACCTCTTTAAGTAGACGAGTCCCGGTATGAATCATTCTATTTGCTTGTATCTTCACCTTCAATCATCAAAACAGGTATACCAAGGTATCTATCACCTTCTTTGGGCTTCAACCATGATTCATGGGTCAAGTCCCTCTTTAATTAGCATTGGTTAAGCTTTGCCATCCAATTACAACTACTGGGCACCTAATGATTGTATGGATGGTCAATAATTAATCCGGCAAATATCCATAAATCAGGTACTTAATCAGAATCATTAGATGGTTCAACCAATGTCAGTTAGTATAATTAGATCAAATGTCTCCTTGTCTTAAATATTACTCCTCATGCAAAGGAATTCGACCATGTACTTAGTGTTGTAACCAACTTAAGTCTTGTACCCACCAATCCAACCCACCCCAAATCGAATTTTTAACTAAATTGTGATTGTTAATTATAACTAATCATATTAAACATTTCAAGATGGAGTTTGTATTAGTAGAAGATTGCATGTTTAGCCATGCAATCTTTTTGATAATTATGTGCATTTAATTGCCCCCCTAAAATTTTATTTTTTAATTTAAAATATATTTTTTCCTATATGTTTTAATTGAAATTTATGTTTTGCCCCCTCTAAAATTTCTGGTTTGCCCCCCTAACTCATTAAAATTTCTATATTTCATGAGAAGTGTTAATTGAAATTTTTTTTGGCCCCGCCAGATTTGGAGTACTTGTTCTGCCAGTGTGTGTATTATTGCTTGCAACTAGCTAGCATTCCTGACCTGGCTACGCAAATAATCTAATCTTGTGAGCATCAAATCCTTGAATTCGCATTCAAAGCGAATACACTTTGGACAAAATGTCAAGATTAGTCAGTACAAAGGCAGTTAGGTCATGAAGATAGTGAAGCAAACAAGTTTCTCAACTACACGTAAGACTTTACTTGGATGGCATTTATAAAGTGGGCCCTTGAGTACTTTTAATTAGTCTTTAGTGATAGGTTGTGTATGGCAGAATTGCGTAGAAATTGCCAAGACATGCATTTATTATATAAGATGTAGCCAAATTAAACTTAATATAAACCCCCAAATTATCAAGAACTTTTTGTCTGATTCTTTTATGAAGAATGCCAATCCAAAAAAGATAAAGAGACAGAGAAACGTATATGAAAAGGAAAAGCGAAAGACAAACGGACACTCCTCTGCTACACAGCATGGACAACTTCGCAAGGAATGCATGCCTTAAATATTTAACAAACCATACACAAGTGGATAGCTTCTTTCATACCGGCCAGTTCAAAATGCCCTTGCAGTAGTGCTCCCTATAATAGGAATATTCAGCTATAACTGAAAAATCTTGTAAGAGTCTCAAAGTTCACACAAGAGACTTAACTTGGGAAAAATGCAACATTTCATGATGTAGCACTTCTTCTGCAACATCACATCATGTTGAAATTTGAGTTGAATTATGTGGGACCCTTTGAACATTGACATACAATCCACTTATGGTGAAAAAACCCAAAACCGGCAAATGGGTATTAGAATAATCTGATAGGGGATCATTTTGAGCAACCCCTTCTCCCTGATAGGCCATTTTCATGACTCTAATTCACATCCTTTTACTTTTTCAATTAAAGAAAAGCATATAGGGTGGCTGCCTTATCACTAATAATCAATATTTAATGTGTAATAATACCCATCTCATCACTTTCCCTTTTAGAGAAAGATAATGTTGTGAAGGTACAAATCAAGTAGCAAACAGTACCTATTCTCACTGTTAACACTAACTTGAAGAAACGTGAACAAGTTTTTTTCTTGCTTTTTATTGAATTTAATTAAGGAGAAAGTAACATCTGAAACTGATGGCTCTTTAATTAATTCCATGATTGATCTAATGATTTTTTTCCATTTCACGGGCCCTACCCACTTAAACCATCAGATCCGAATATGAATTAAAATTTTCCTTTTTTTTTTATTATTTGGTCTGCCAAGCACAGAATCGAAACCTTCGTACCGATGGAGACAATACCAACAAGACAAAATTTGCGTTATTAACGTCATAACGTGGAAATCACGAGATGCTTAGAAGCAATAGTTTATTTCCGCCGGAATCATGGATATAGACCGCCGGAAAAGAGATTAGTCCGTGAATCCTTGACCGAAAGGGCCGAACAGTGACTCATAGTTTCATACAGCATAATGATTTGTAAGGGATCGCACCAGCTGATGACCTGCCTTTCAAGCAAAGTCGCTAACAGGTTGTCTCTGTAATTCTAGTTAAAGCTAAAGGGCATTTTCTTGTTATTAACAATAGTTACCGGTATCCCGTGACTTCTCCCCTGTCCGACCGGTCTAACCGTGTTCCGGTGAAAGGACAATCCCATTATTCCACTAAAAATATACATTTTATCTTATTTTCCATCCAAAGGAAACTCTCGGTCGTTGAGTCAATTTGGTTCACTCGCCCACTCATATATTCGCGCGCTCACAGACAGATACACGAATGAGATATACAACTACGAGTCCATCTCTTCTCTCCCTTCTCTCTCTTCTTTCTCAGCAAACAGCTTTCTTCCTTCAAACAGTTAAAGAACGACGTGGAGATCCAATCATCAAAGCGGTTCTGTTACATCATCCCTATCGATCGATAGAACCCAAAAAGAAAAATCCCCCACTATATATATACACACACCTTTGCTTTCTCTTCACCTTCAATCCACATTATACAGAGAAACCACCCAATAATGGTTTACTCACCGTCCATTTCCTTCTCTCTTCTCTTCTTCCTGGTCCTTCTCTGCGCTTCTCCTTCTACAGGGGATGCTGCGCCATTCGCTTGCGACCCCAGAGACCGAGCCACCCGAAACTTACCCTTCTGTCGGGTGTCGCTGCCGATACCAGCCAGAGTGAGGGACCTAATCGGGCGTTTGACATTGCAAGAGAAGATCAGGTTGTTAGTTAACAACGCTGCGCCTGTTCCCAGGCTGGGTATAAAAGGGTACGAGTGGTGGTCGGAGGCCCTTCATGGTGTGTCCAATGTGGGACCGGGGACCAAGTTTGGCGGCGCCTTCCCCGGAGCCACCAGCTTCCCTCAGGTCATCACCACCGCCGCTTCCTTCAATGCATCTCTGTGGGAAGAAATCGGACGGGTATGATTAAATTAATCAGCTACAAACTCTCTTGTCTTGGCGATTTGACCAAGAGCATAATTTTCTTGTTCATGTTTGAAATATTCCGATTTCCTGTCTCGGTGTGCGGACGTAAACCTTTTAGTTTCGTTTTCTTGAGTTGGTGTGTTCTGGTCTGGGTACTGTTCGATCCGTGGATGGATGAAGGCAATTCAGTCATTTCATCTATTTCAGTGAAAGCACAGTACGCATACCGTTGAATGTAGAAGTCTCACGTATTGATTTGCTGAGTGGGCATCGTCTACAGCCCCCGCTGTAAATAGCCCCTCACATGTATGGTGTGGGGCCCCCCAAATGAATGGTGGGGCCCACACGGAATGTGAGGGGCTGTTTACAGCCCCGCTGTAGAGGATGAATGCTCTGATTTGCTATAACGTTCGGTTGGGTCATAAATCAAACGTAATAGCTTCAACAACCGTAAAAAACGCGTGAATCAAATGTAACATACAAAGGGTGTGCAATACGCACACACAGAGACCATGAACACAATTATTTGTGTGCAATTGAGGAAAAAATAGTTGGAGGGTATGGGTCATGGGTGGGTATAATTAGCTACCTTTTTCTTTTTAAAGCAAACAGTTGTGGTTAGTGATTAGCCTTAGAAAAAGAAATATAATAGACAGGTGTGATGGAGTGAGTGAGTTAGTGGGGCTTACTGACTTGGAATGGGTGCATGTTAGCCGCAATGGGTTAATCTTTGTGAGTGGTGCGCAGGTGGTGTCAGATGAAGCGAGAGCCATGTTCAACGGAGGAGCGGCCGGTCTGACTTACTGGAGTCCGAATGTGAACATATTCCGTGATCCGAGGTGGGGCCGGGGACAGGAGACACCGGGTGAAGACCCGGTATTGGCGTCCAGATACGCAGCCAGCTACGTCAAAGGGCTACAGGGTAACGCCGGTGACCGGTTGAAGGTGGCGGCATGTTGCAAGCACTTCACGGCCTACGACCTCGATAACTGGAACGGCGTGGATCGCTTCCATTTCGACGCCAAGGTAGGCCACACGTGACTCCTTTATTTTGTCGGTTTTGGCCGTTCATTCGGTTGGACCGTCCAGTAGTCCAGCTATATGTCGATTATTATTAGCCGTTTTTAACCGCTCGACGGGTTCATCTATTCTAGCGGCTTTGATGAAGACCTCTCCAAAGTCCAAACTTTTTCTTTATCCTGCGTTGGGTGCATATAGACAATAAGAAAATGTAGGATTCTCGCATAAACAGCATTGGATATTGAAAATTGAAAAGAAAAAAAAAAGCACATTCAAAAATAATTGTTTAGTGTGATCATAAACATATTTTAGGGATAAATCGCTTTCTTCTTCCCCTTATTCTCCGAAAGATTCCCTCTACCTTCCGAATCCTTCGCTTTGGAAAATCAGTTGTATTCTTTTGACTTCCCACTTAGTTTATTGATATTTTCTTATTTATATTATTATTAGTAAAGTTAAGTCTGGGAAATATTATCCAACCCTGCCCTTTTCTTTGCCATCAAGCGTCTTTAAAAACTCACTACAGTATCCTGAAAAAACCACACCTTATCTTATCAATAGCTATCGATTTTTATGTAAAAACCTGTAATCCAAAATCATCTCAGCTGCTCGATACGTGCAGTAGTCCACATGCAGCCTTAGTAATTGGTGTATTCAACTTTAAAAAAAAAAACCACTTCTCTCTCTTAAAATGATTTTTTTTTGGAAATACTAAGGGAGTGCAAGTGTATGCGCATAACAAATTATAAAAAAGAAAAAAGGCGTTTTGGGTATATAATATTGGGCAATTAATAAGCCATGCATGTGGCGTTAACAAATGGGTGTAAAAGTTAATTCGAAGGCAAAAAAAAATATAGAGGGCATTTTAGGTATGAAATGTTAGGGAGAGAAGAGAATATTGGCTTTATATAATAGTATAGATGAATGTAACAATCATAAGGCTGGTGCATGGGGTAAACAATAAATTATGTTTGAAGTGCTTATGATATGATGTGTGCTCCCGAGAATAAGGTATGAAATTTTAAATACAATTTGGCCGAAAAATGGCTGGCAAGAGCCAACTGCCAGACGAAAGCTGGCAAGGTTTATTTATAAGATAATCGTTTTGATCTTGGTAAACAATTCATTATTTTTGTTTCTCCTCTTTTTTTTCTGGCTTTTCTTCTCATGCGGGCCATGCATTTTATTCCTTAAGCCTTGGCACCTTTAATCAATTCATTAAGCCTTGGATCTTTCGTTATTCAATGTTCGTGCCGATGTATATATATGAACTTATGTAATCGTGTTTGTTGACACGTGCTATTACATTCTCACGTGGGAAAATCGTGTGGTGCTCAGGTTTCTAAACAGGACTTGGAGGATACTTTCAATGTGCCGTTCAGGGCTTGTGTGCTGGAAGGGAAGGTGGCTAGTGTAATGTGCTCTTATAACATGGTCAACGGAATCCCCACCTGCGCTGACCCCAGGCTCCTCCGTGATACCGTACGTGGTGCATGGCATCTTAACGGGTATGTCTCTCTGTTCTTTGTATCAGACTAGGTTCTCTGTATCAGACTAGGGATTGCACGTAGCAAATCGCGTGGGGCCCACTAAGAAACAACTTATAAGTGATCATTCTGATGTGGCATAACAAATGGTTAAAAATGAATTGTTACAGGAGATTGTTTTATTTGTAGAGGGCCAAGTTAAGGGAAAAAAAATGGGGATCAGAGTCTAAGAATATTTTCCCCTCTTTTTTTTTACTAATAGTATAGATTATTAAACAACTGTTGCACTTAAAAGCTTAAGCCGACTAGAAAAAGCACAACTATGTACATATCGAAAGACCCACAATATCTCTCAGATTAATCTTGTTCTTTGTTGGTGGTCCCACAGATACATTGTCTCGGACTGTGACTCCGTGGGGGTTCTCTACGATACACAACACTATACAAAAACCCCTGAAGAAGCAGCAGCTGACTCCATTAAAGCAGGTCGCTTATGGTAGATTAATTTAATTAATTATTGATAGTAACTTTGATACGGAGACAAGGCTATTTTCGCCATTCCACAGGTTTGGACTTGGACTGTGGGCCGTTTCTCGCGGTGAATACGGAAGGGGCAATACGGCGAGGGCTCTTAAGGGAGGCGGACGTTAACAATGCGTTAGTTAATACAGTTAGAGTACAGATGAGACTGGGCATGTTCGACGGGGAGCCTTCGGCTCAACCTTTTGGGCACCTGGGTCCGAGGGATGTCTGCACCGGGACGAGCCTACAGCTGTCCCTCGAGGCAGCTCGACAAGGCATTGTTCTGCTAAAGAATCGTGGGCCCGCACTCCCCTTATCTACTCGTCGGCATCGCACTGTTGCCGTCATCGGACCCAACTCGGACGTCACGGTTACAATGATCGGAAACTACGCCGGTGAGTTAAAAGAGTCAGAGTCTTTTTCCTTTTAAATGACAAAAAGACCCTTGCCATTTGGTCTTGAAGATGATGAACCGGCATGTCCTTGTTGGGAAATGTTTAATAGGTGTTGCGTGCGGATACACCACACCGGTTCAAGGAATAGCGAGATATGTGCGAACCATTCATCAAGCCGGGTGCACCGACGTTGCGTGCAGCAGCGACCGACTATTTGGTGCAGCCGTGGGCGCTGCCCGTCAAGCGGATGCAACGGTTCTAGTAATGGGGCTGGACCAGACGATTGAGGCGGAAGGCAGAGATAGGGCAGGGCTCCTTCTACCGGGGCGCCAACAGGACCTCATATCAAGGGTCGCGATGGCCTCTAGGGGTCCCACCATTTTGGTCTTGATGTCGGGTGGGCCCATCGACGTGACATTCGCTAAGCATGATCCACGTATCGCTGCCATCTTCTGGGCCGGGTATCCCGGCCAAGCTGGAGGAACCGCCATTGCTGATGTCCTGTTTGGACAAACCAACCCAGGTCTGTTTGTTCAGTCACAGAACGTTATTTATGCGTTTAATTAATTTTTAGTTATTTTAAAAGCTATCACTTAATCTCAATTTTTTTGATGGTAAAAGCGTTACTTAACCTTAATTTTCTGGAATGGTTTACTCATCTGCTTTTCAGGTGGCAAGCTGCCTATGACATGGTACCCACAAGGATACCTGGCTCAGGTGCCCATGACTAACATGAACATGCGCCCATCAAGAGGGTACCCTGGTAGGACCTACAGATTTTACAAGGGTCCTGTTGTGTACCCTTTCGGGCATGGAATGAGTTACACCAACTTTGTTCACAGCGTAGCCCAAGCTCCAACAATGGTTTCAGTTCCTCTTGATGGTAGGCACAAGCTTCAAAATTCAACCCTTTCTGGCACAGCAGTCAGAGTAAATCACGCAAAGTGCGGTAAGCTGTCAATGGGTGTACATGTTGACGTGAAGAACGTCGGAGCAATCGACGGTACACACACACTTCTCGTCTTCTCAACTCCGCCGGCCGGACCCTGGGCTCCGAGCAAACAGCTGGTAGCTTTCGAAAGAGTGCATGTACCTGCGAGGTCTCAACAAAGGGTTAGCATTAACATACATGTTTGCAAGTACCTGAGTGTCGTCGACCGGTCCGGGATTCGAAGAATTCCGATGGGCGAACACAGTCTTCACATCGGCGATCTCAGGCATCCCATCTCTCTCGTAGCAGCAGCTTTAGGAGAGATCAAGCTATAGTTGATTGATTCATGCATACCCCCTCAAGCAAAAAAAGGAAAAAACCCCATTACCTAATAGACAAAAAATAATGGAAAGAATAAGTAAACTAATCCAAGAATTGTTTAATAGATGTTATCCAGTTGATAATAAAGAAAACCAAGAAAAGGGAAAGAAAGTGAAAGAAAGGGAAGGATGAGAAATGACAGAAAGTGTTCTAGCTGTTGTTAAACATCAAACATGAAGGAGACATAATTTTTAATTTGCCGCTGAAAGCAAAGGCAATCTGAATCCTTTTCACAATGTGATTGTTTTGTAAGTTAGGTATCGAGTTCCAATCCATTTAAATTTTTTTTTTAGAGAAAAAACAAAAGAGGGGTGTAATTGACAGGTATGAGATTCGTGCATTTGTATTTGTAATTGGTGCTCCAGAAAGGGACATCTATTTGTATTGTTCAAGTTGGGTAGAGAATTAGCTCTACGAATAAAGTTTCTGTTAGAACTTGTATTTTAAATCTTCCATAGAGTTTCTGATTATTTCAATCGTTTTCTTACAAGTTACCATTGTTGATGTATCAAACACAATCTCACTGGCTTCCAATGGCTCCATTTTCCTTCTTCCAACGACTAGTTAGACTAAGGAGTAGGCTAGACTTTTGTGCACCGCGGTCCAGCACAAGACTGGAGCTTCAAAAAGGGCTCGTTTCGTTAATGAGCCAGAGCCGAGCTTGATTTCTGCTTGCTCATGTAGCCCAATAGTATTGTCGGACTGGGCCTAAAAAGATCTTTAACAAAGCTTTAGCCTGGGTGTTTATGAGCTTGACCCAAGCTGGATGAAGCCCACCTAGTTGTTTACACTCTTAAATAATATTATTGGACCGAGTCAGGCCTGAGCCTAAAAGATAAGTACGAGCATGAGCAAAGCTCAAGCCTTGCGCAAGGTTTACAAGAAGTCCCAGCTCGAACTAGCTTGCTTAAAGTGAGTAAACACTGGATCCAACCTGCTTATTTGTCCCAAATCCGAAGCAGGGCTACTATCTTCGCCGGAGTTCCTGAAATTGGGCCAGGCTTAAAGCCCAATATCGTTAGCTACAAATATAACGATCTAAAATTCTGATCTGCCGGAACGACGGTTGGGTTGGTACTTGGTAGAGAGTTAAAGTTTGGCATGGGTGAACGAGCCCTCAAAAGGAAAGATTAGGGTTTGCCAAAACCTGCGGTGCAACCCAAATTGTATAAGTTGAGAACTTCAGGTTAAGAAGCGACTGACAATTGATAACGATAACTCGTGAAGTTTGTCTCTCGAGTCAAGTGCCAAATACCGAGGTAGTAGAGGCCGTTGCGGAAGAAGACGATCATCCCGATCTCGTTCAATGCACGTTTTTCACATGGGATAAATTATGGTTGTAGAGAGAGAGAGAGAGAGAGAGAGAGTTCTATTTCATATTAATTTTTTTTTGGGTAAGATAGTTGATATTAATTAAATAGCAATAGATTTTAGTTGAATGAGGAAGATATATTTTTTTTGAAGGAAAATTTGGTGTCCGGATTCTACGGTGGAGATTGAAGAAGTCGATTCGCAGAAACACGAGATAAAGATTGTTTTGGGTGTCGGTAAGGGACGGGGGACAAAGGCGTGCGAGAATGTACGTCGTGAGAAGGGGGATGGTCCAGCGATGGGGATTTCTTAACCGCAACAAGCCCTTCTCTATTTATTTACGTTGGGCCTCTCTCGGTTTTAGTTTTAGTTATGCTTCCTTTTTATCTTTTCCTACTCCGCAACGCCATCTAATATTCTTCTCACTCCCTCACTCAACCTCTTCTCCTTTTTTTTCCCTCTTTTCTTTTTCTCAACTATATATCCTCCTCCTCCTCCTTCGTCTCCCTCTCTCTTTTTATCTCTTGTTTCTGAATTGCTCTTCCCTTCCCTTCTCTCGCATCTTCCCTTTCTCTGTCTCAACCACAAGGCACAGGTAAATCTTTTCAAATCCTCCTTCCCCTCTCTGCCTCTCTCTCTCTTTCTCTATCTCTCTCGCGAACGCACATTTTATCCACAATTCCCCTTTTGATTATGTTCTTTTCCCTGGGCCTAATTCAAAATTTTATCGATTTGGAAATACCCATTTTGTGAATTGAAACTCTTATCTCTCTGTTCCTCTGCCTCTGTAATTTCATGTTGCAGGAAGGTTAAAGATGGCGGGATGCAGCGGAAGTGAAGGGTATGTGGCTTCCCAGGGAGAGGAGGTAAATACGGAATTTTTTTTTTCTTTTTTTTAAAGCTTTTTCATTCCTCTTCTTTCTGATTTTCCTCTTCTATGAATCCCGTATAATGTACATTGCTCCCCTAAAAGCTGTTGCCAGTTGCTGATTTGGCTTCTTCCAAGAACATTTCAGGGAGTCTGGAAATAGCAAATCCCAATATTTTTCTTTATAAGCAATTACTACATGACTAGACCGTATAGGTGGTCCCCAGCATCCCCTCCAAGTTGTGGGTCACTAATCAGACGGTTAGCATTACATGAATGGTAGACAGTTATGTTGCACAATCACAGCCTTTCTTTCACAAGAAATAGTTAAAGAGCTGGTGGGGTTGGCGACATCATTTAAATTTCGTGTATGATATTTTATCATTTGGATCACAAGTCTTCATTTATTTGGTGTTCTCCTTCGTCTACTTGATCTTATTGTTTTGAATAAATTAAATGATAAGCTCCGGTCTGATCCTAATTTTTTTTTCTGTTTTTAATGGCGTGATAAGAGTGACAGGGCACTTCGTACGAAGTCAACGTCTTCTGATGTAGTCATGTTAGCTAACTCGATGGCTTTGATAGCTCATGTTAATTGGTTTTATGGATTTTGGTCGATAGGTTGATTCTTCAGGGAACAAATACGGAGGGCTTGTGCCCAGAAAGAAGCCTCTCATCTCAAAGGTGAGTTATAAAATTTACCTGAAATTAATCTTGCTTTTATGGAAAAGAAAACAGACACCTAATTTTATAAAAAAAATCTGAAATTTATCTTAATTCCAGGATCATGAACGAGCATTCTTTGATTCAGCTGATTGGGCCTTATGCAAGGTAAGCCAGAAATGCACTCAAGCTGAGATGTGAATTACATCTGAGGAATTCTTGTTAGTTGTAGTTTCTTCAAAAAAATATCCATGTTTGTGTATTGTCCAATAACTTAAAATTGTCTCCTTAATGCTATATAAGTTGTTTTATAATTTATTTTTAACTATTATATCCATGTTTGTGTAGTGAGATGTTCCACTAAGACCTTGGGCCCAATAAATTATTGGGCCATCAAGAACCTTTTAACAAATTGAGCTTGGAGGTTTTGAGTCCCAGTGAGCCTGAGCAAAGCTTAATCTGTATTATATATGAAGGGAACCGCTCTCCTCGGAAAACGTGCTGACGATAATATCCATTTACCTGAAAGTCCTTGGAATTTATTGTTGTAATTCGCTATTAAGGGGAATGTTTGTCCTTTTATGTCTTAAACATTTGAACTTGATAGAGATTAAGATAAAGAAAATTGGAGAAAAATGAATCGATAGAGCTAAAAGAACACAACATAGGTATTCTTGATATATTCTCACCAATCCTCGATTTGATTAGAGTTTGAGCACGATTATGTATTGCCATGTTTATCCGGGGGAAGGATGGTTTTAATTTCATTTTGTTGATAGGAAAGTGTTTTTTTTGAAGACTTGATCATCCATTGATATTCTTTCATTTTGGTAGGTAGTGGTCATTGATTGGACTATATCTATATTAACACAAAATTTAATAAGTTTAGCAAGTTTAAACTTCATGTAAAGTTTAACAGTGTGGGCAAGGTAATCATATGCTAGTGGAACTGTGGGAGAAGTAGTGTTTACTTCTATATTGTTAAGGGTGCTAAACTCCAGTTTAAGGAGTCTGTGAGTTGAGACCCTTCTTATATTTGATTTTGTTCCTTGACATAATAATAATGATACTATTTATCTGGGTCTGGCTTGTGTGTTCACAGCAAGGTGTTGGCTTGGATCAAAAATCAAAAGCAGCAGTGGAAAATTTACGCCCTAAATTACAGGTATGAAATTTTTTTAGCCTTTGTTTATAGATGTCTGCTGTGTTAAAATGAATATCATAAATGGATACTTATGCTTAAGAATTGGTAAAATGTTCCTATACCTTGTAGTGATGTACCATCCAACGTGTAGGGCCTTCTTTTTTGTAGGCAAGATCAACCCAAATGCATACTTGGATTCATTTAAAGAAAAGAACAATAATTTTCACAAAGATTTCTGTTGTTCGATCACTAGAATGACTTTACTTAACTCATTTTGACATGAAATTTCACAGAGAACACCGCATCAGCAGCTTCCTCCTCGGAAACCAGCTTGCTCATCAATCACTCCAGTGAGTTCTTTCACTACATGTATACTTTTCCTTTTCAGTGTTGTTAAATTTTTTCTCTTTTTCTGAGGCAAACAATTGGGATACCACATGATATTTTGGTCTGATGATGTTGCAGGATGAGTAGATCTTCTAGGGTCCCAACAAAGTAAATGCCTGCATCCATGGAATGCTCTTCAAGCTCAAGCAATTGCAGTTGTAAATATTAAGAGTCATTTTCAGTAAACAGAATTTTTCCTTATTGATTGAAAGACTCTTGATTAAACATGTGAAAATGAGCTTTATTTTTCATAATTTTCAATTTGGTTAAGAGAATTTGTCTATTCTCCTCAATGTTTACAGTTTCCGGAAACCTTAGTCATTAACTATCTAGTAAGTCTGAAATTTTGAATGATGGAAATTTTCAATGAGATCAAAAATCAAGTTTAAGAGAGTGACTAGCATGGAATAAAACAAGATGTTCCCAACCACAGATATATGTGAAGATTAAAATTTTTCTGGATCCCCAAGTGGAGCAATGGCTGCAGAAACCAAGAGAGCTGCTCAAGCTAACTGAATGAGGAGTTATTAGTCAGAAAGGATAATCAGGATCTGGATGAACTATATTCAGACACAGAGCAAACGCACTTTATTTCATTTTTAAAGTGAATGTAGTTGCATTGATTCATACCACTTACGGAACTCAACCTCTCTCTTCAACTCAATCTCTGTCTTCAGTCTTCATTGCAAGGGAGGGCTTCCATTTCTCCTCAAGGAACAAAACAGTGAGAATATTTTACATGGGTTATTTTCTAATGCTAATTTAGGTCAGCTTGCAAGCCTGATGCTTAAGACTAGAAGTTTAGGAAGGTGGCCCAAGGCTCAACCATACCAAAACATGTCTTAGAAGAGCCTGGCTGGAAAAATTTTTGTTAACCTGAAGTTGAGTTGAGCTTTTGTTATGTGCCTAACAGTTGCTCTAAAAACCCCAAGGCTTATGGAGAATTCGTTGGTTAAGCACTTAACATTTAGGATCGTAACAACTTTTCTCTGCCTGGCCCAAGAGTGACAGACAAATTAAACTCCTCATTTTACTGTGATGGCTACCCAGGTCTCCTGTCCTGTCGCAATAAAACTGTATCCATCCCACATTGTTCTGGGATTGAACTTCTGGGTTATTGACAATTGTTCAGAATTGTGCTTCAACGCCTTGTGTGTGTTATAAGTCACTTAAAACTTAAAGACTCAGAAGCGTACACGGATGTTGGTGCCCCTAAAGAAGCCGTAAGTTGCCTACGAAAGAAACATCCTCAAGGATCTGTATAACTATAGAGCCTGTGAATTTCAAAGTGTAGTGAATGCGCCAATGCCATCTCCCAAGTGAGGTTGGGAAAGGGAAAAGAAAAAGTAAGAATGAAGGGACCTCTCAATGGATTTACAGATTGTAAAGAGTGATGTCGTTTCACTTTTCCCGGATCAGTGTGGAGTTGAACAGCACAATCAGCTTTGGAAACAATGTCCAATAATTAAAAAAAGTTAAGAACTACTATATGCCTTTCTTTGAACAGAGGCATGGGGAAGGTATATTTCTCTTTTTCTCTTTGTCACGTTCAATCTAAAGAAGAAGCCTTTCTTTCATGTCTGTGACTCTTTTGAGCACTGGGCACTGGGCAGGGGAAGTTTGTGCGTGTTTGTGTGGGGCTCGAAAATGTTCCTAAAGTTCTGAGCCCTTCGTACTCCAATGACTTTTAACTGAATACTGAGAATCCATCATATGACACCACCACTGTAACTCTTCTCCTTTTATCTTTCTTTCTTATCAAATTATGCTTTCACAATTCAACTTAATAATAAGTGCCGTAACTGGGATTAGAGCGAGAGCCCCTTTTGCATTCTGGTCTTTATGGTGTTTCAGATCCCAACGTTGGAGGACCTGTGATTTCTCGACTCAGAAATTAGTTCCCGGGAGCAGTGAGTGTGAGAGTAGATGTATAATCTCGTGACAATCTTCAAGGACAATGTTGGTGTCGTGAAAGAGCAAGATAGACGCCTACCCCCAACTGAATTTTTTTTCCCAAGTCATGAAGAGGAGCCATGCGTTTGGAAGGTTTAATTGTTGAAGCAATGCGGCCCCGTTCAGTAGACTTGGTTTCAATAGGGAATATTTTGCAAAAATAAAGAATGAATTATTTGCTTCCCTTATACATAATTTGAATTTTACTACATTAATTTCATAAAACATTGAAGCACATCCCAACTGAGTTGGCACATTCATCTATCTTTCAGTTTAACAGGAAAAGAAAAAAATGAGCATGCCACTGTGTAGGCCAGCTGTCTTGGGCCGTGCCTAAACAGGCCTACGTCTAGGTGGCTAGATGAGCACAGCATGGCTACAATGACTCCGCGGTATCGTGTTGGACCTAAATCGGGCCATGTCGAAACAAGATTGCTTTAACTCTGCACATGCTAGCCTCGCCCACTTGTGGGTCAACCTGCAAATTCCTTAGCGCACACATCTAACTATACTAGTATATAAAGAGAACTGCCAAGATTTTGGCATGATAATAATCTAAGCCTAAATTATCTCTCAGTTTTTTCCTATTTTATAGATTTGTTATGTCATGTAAACATGACTAAATTTCAATTAACACTTCTCATGAAATATAGAAATTTCAATGAGTTAGGAGGGGCAAACCAGAAATTTTAGAGGGAGGCAAAACATAAATTTCAGTTAAAACATATAGAAAAAAATATACTTTTAATTAAAAAATAAAAGTTCGGGAGAGCAATTTCCTAATATATATATATAACGTGGTTCCGCCATTGTACAATTTCCTAATATATATCGTAAAAGGTTACATATGTTTACTAAAAAGGTACATATGTTTACATAGTATGAAGGATAAACATAAATTCAAAAAGAAGGTGCAGGTAAATGCGGCATGAAGAGCCCACGGGTGAATGCAGTGTTTAGTGTGATGAAGACAGCGACCATTCCCGAATTAGGCTGGCTGGCTGGCATTGTTCGCACATGGAACTCATCATCCCACGTGAAATTTTATCCAGGAATGCACTTGTTCCCCCCAAGAAAAAATGACTTGTGAAGCGGGTAAAGAGACATATCGGATGCAATGACCAAAACCACGATTACTTTACCCAAATTGATATAGATTAAGGTTTTAATGCCTGCCGTCAATGCGTAACTTATCTCCATCTCTCATAAGGAATCTCTCGGACTTCCCACTCCTCATGCCCCCTCCAATACAAACATGTCTAGGAAACGGGATTGTTCTTCCCTTTTTATTGTATTCTAATGTTAGTTTAATTTAGTTGCAGTTAGTTAACTAGAGATACGAGCTCCCTTTTGCTTATAAGTCTAAACGTCCCTGACTTACCTCAAGCCCTCTATAATTAGCAAAAGTTAGCTAGCTGCACCAAAGGCAAGGCGTTTGTATATGGTCCTGCAGCTTTACGACAGCTTATCTTCACATGCCTTGCTATAATGCTTTTTGTTTTTTTCACTAATGGTTTTTTTTTATGATTTTTATTGTGACTCAAAATAGCTGCGTTGGAATATTAACCATGTAATAGCATATAAAGTTTAAGTTGAAAAGTGTATAATCAAATTTACGTGGTTTAGCGTTATGCCTACATCTGCGGGATAGAGAAGTTTTCACTATTCAGAAAAAAAAAAAAAAAAGATTAAATCCATAGGATTTCAAAACTGGGCTTATTTGGATACCGTATTGTTACGATTGGAACGAAATCATCTGTCGCCTTTCCTTGATTTGCTCCCTGAAGCGACCCTGAGATGTTGCCATGTGGAGCATCTCACGGCCAATGTTTTTTTATTGTTTTAAATGTTTTGAAGTGGGGCCCACATGAAAAAAAACTGGCAACCCTGAGATGTTGCCACATGGCAGCATCTCACGGTCGCATCAGGGAAAAGCGACAGATGATTTCTTCCTGTTACAACCCTAACCCCAGTATATATCTTAGAAAAATTCATTAATATACCCTCACACCACCCTGTACATTGATTTGAATCCCAACAAATGAATTTAACTATCCAGAGGAGAGGATAGAGAGGATAGACCCGGATACAAGTATATGCTATGCTCCAACAGTAGTGACTATTGAATTATTTTATTTAATTTTTCCCTGAATTATTATGCACAAGAAAAAGTTAATAAATGGAGTAGAGATGCACATACACGCAGATATATGCATGTGGATAAATAAGGTTTTCCAAATCATCATCCATGGGTGAAATCTACATTTATTCTGGTTTCTACGTTTGGTGAGTGAACTTGACGTACTTTAACGGGAATAATAATAATAGTAATAATATTATGAATCACTTTAAGTTATGAACGAAATTATAGTTTTAATTCACATTTTGTCTCTTATGCATTTGTGGGTAGATGTCAATGCTTGAATTGGTGGGTGGATATAATCTAGTGCTAGATTGTAAACTAACTAAAATGCTAGTTATTAGGTCATCAGCATGATTGGCAGTTGCACCATGACAACTCACAATTAAATAATTGAGTAACCAAGTACTTCATCCTACTCATAAAACTTTCAATTATTTTGGAATGACAGGTCGTTCCAATCAAATAGATTGTAAGGAAAGAAGGAGCCTCATACCCAATTAATTGACCAGCTTTAGTACCATAAGCGAAAATTACTCTCGTCATTTGTTGGGTTGTTGAGACACAACATGAGTTAGAGCATAAATGGTTTGTTTGGCTTTTGCCTGTGTTTAGAAGGAAAAAGCTCTGTTTTTTTTTATAATAAATATAACCTAAGAGGATACCTCAACAGTGAAAACAGGTAGTGAGTGTACAGGAGAACAAAGCTAGGGTCCCCCACAAACAAAAGTTAATGGAAGCTCATTCAAAGTGATCCAAGAGGAGTGCGGCTGATAATGCAAGTGGGACCCCATAGTACTTGTAATACCTACAGCAATTCAAGACACTGACCTACAAATTGGGCCTCCATCATCCAAAGTGGTCACGCTAGAGAGATGAAACAGCTTCTCAATCAGCAAACCTGGCTGTATTCTACTCAAAGGGTACCGAATTTCTAGGACACCTGGAGGGCACCAGGAATAAGGGTACTTGCCTTTATTTTATCAATTCATTTCATGTGGTGGCTCTATCTGCAGTGACTTGAAATCTGCTGGAGCCTTTGGCTGGAAGATCTGCTGGTCCAACGGTAAAAGGTGTATCCACATAGGTGCATGAAGCCTATGTGTACACATCCTCCTCTGTTGGACCAGCAAATGCTCCAACGGATATGGCCTCATCTGCAGTCCTTAAGTGAAGCTTCTAGGACACTTAGAGGGCACCAGGAATAAGAGTACTTGCCCTTATCTTATCAATTCATTTCCTGAGGTGACTCTATTTGCAACCCTTAAGTGAAGCTTCCACAGAATGCAAATACGTGTTCTGTAGATGTAAACATACAACTAACCGTTTTTAACGACAAGACACGTGTTTGCATCCTGTGAAAGTTTCATCTAAGGATTACAGATAAAACCATCAGAGCAAGTAATGCGCATTACGCACAAAGCAGCGTAAAAAGACAAGAACGAAACATGGTCGTGCTGGACATTGAAGGGCAGCCCTAGTGATGTAGGACCCAAGATGTTGGACTGACACGTGGAGACAGGTGAGGGGCATTTAATGACGTGGCATGAACGATGTTGGCATGCACGGGACTGTGGAATTGGAAGCTGTCCTTTGATTCGAAAGTTTTGGCTTTTTTATTTTTTGAACTTTAAAGAAGGGTTGGAGGTTGTGGGGATTGGGGAAGTTAAGAGAGACTTTAAGGCAACCCTATCATCTACGAGCTATCCACATGTGCCTTATTAATCAATCAATATATGTGTCTGTGTAAGAGTAAAAACTTAAAAAAAGTAAAGAAAAAAGAAAGCAGAGACCCCAAAAGGAAAAGGGCCATGATTCTTGTGCCTTACGAGATAAGTCACTTTCTATCCTCCATACACGAAACCTGTACTTGGGTGGACTGCTATGACCTGGTCGTCCTTCCCCTTTTCACTAAATGACCAGATGCTCCTGACATTTTTTCTGACATCATCATTACTGATGGGAGGGCAAATCGGTAAATTCGTCTGGGTCTCATTTAATATTGGGGGGAAAGTGGGGGTTTCTTAATTCTCACAGTTTCTTACTTCAATTTTGAGCAATATCCTGGGCGCCTTTACTTTTACGCCGGTAGTTGAACCCGGCGACCCGTGATGGCTCGCCGGTTATAGCCGGTGATAAAGACGATTTTACCGGGTAAAGGCGGTGAAAGAGGTGAGGCTGTTTTGCGCCTTTTTATTTGGGAGATTTTTGAGTGGGAAAGCTCAGGACAGGATTGCTCTAGCGGGGGTTCATGTCTCGGATGCTGATGGCCATTGTGGTGCCAGCGAGGACTTTGAAGGATCATAGCTTTCTGAGAGTCAAAGCTGGCAATTTTTTTAGTTTATTCTCTTTTCTCTACCACCTTATTTACCCATGGAAACCTGTGCTTAAAACCATCACTCCTCTCTCGTCTGATCGCTCTCTGTTTCTGGGGTTCTCTTTTATTTTTTTTTTCTTCTCCTCCTGCGAGGGGAGAGGAATGAGGGGATTCTGAAGGGGAAATTATCTTTGGAAGCTTTTGCATCCATGGCGACTTCTCCATCTCTGGCTTGCGTGGAGAAGAAGCATTGGTGGCTTACCAACAGGAAGGCGAGTTCTGTTTCTCTCCCTGGTTATTCTTTTTTTTTTTTCTCATTTGTAACTCATTTGATCGAAAATAGGATCCTGTTGATTTTAGGTTCTGGGTTTTCTGATGATACGTTTGCGAAAAGATTTTGCCTCTAAATGTGTGGTTTTTCTGACCTGCATTGCTGCCTCATCTATCACTTGAACAGATCGTCGATAAATATGTAAGAGACGCGCGAGTTCTCGTCGCAACTCAAGAACATTCGGAGATCTCGTCAGCCCTCACTCTTCTTGATGCGGCACTCGCCCTTTCTCCACGGCTTGAGTCGGCGCTCGAGCTCAAAGCTCGATCTCTTCTCCACCTCCGACGCTTCAAAGAGGTTGCTGATATGCTCCAAGATTACATACCCAGCTTCAAAATGGTCTCCGACGAATCATCTGTCTCTTCCGACAACTCTTCCCAGCATCTCTCCAGAGAACGAGTCAAGCTCCTTTCCTCCGATTACTCCTCGTCCGACACATCTAACCGCAGCCCCTCCTTCAAATGCTTCTCTGTTTCGGACCTCAAGAAAAAAGTCATGGCCGGTCTCTGCAAAAACTGCGAAAAAGAAGGGCAATGGAGGTAATTTCTCCTGTCCGTTTCTGATTCAAATTTCGATGTCTTTTTTTTAAAATAAAATGCCTTCCCAATCGGTTCTATTGAAACCCAGCTGTTTTTGTGCGAATTCGACGCTAACCGCACCGTCTTGACCAGAATTCAGTAATGGCATTACTAATAGCAAAAGAAAGGAATGGTGGGTGATTAACAGGAACCATTGTAGGTTTATCGGTTCCATTAATGGTCTGATACTGTTCTTCTTGTTTGTGAACCGGGATGGTGGCCCAAAAAATTCTTAATTGATCGGTTTTTAGTTTGTACAAGCAAATCAATTTCCTCATGTTACCAAAATTTTTTTTTGTTGAAAATGCAGGTATCTGGTACTTGGGCAAGCTTGCTGCCATCTTGGATTAATGGAGGATGCAATGGTTCTGCTTCAAAACGGAAAACGCGCCGCCATGGCTGCATTCAGACGGGAAAGCGTGTGCTGGTCCGATGATAGCTTCTCTTCCTCTCATGTGGCAATTTGTGGTGACATAAACAACCCCAATCCCCCCACAACACCCCCACCAACGGAGGCGGAGAGCGTGGCCCAACTCCTCAGCCACATCAAGCTCCTTGTTCGACGTCGAACCGCAGCACTCGCAGCCCTTGATGCCGGTCTTTATTCGGAGGCCATTCGTCATTTTTCCAAGATTCTCGACGGGCGCCGTGGAACCCCACAAGGCTTCCTTGCCGAATGCTACGTGCATCGTGCATCGGCATACCGTGCTGCAGGTCGCATTGCCGAAGCCATTGCAGACTGCAATCGCACCCTTGCACTTGATCCTACCAGCATTCAAGCACTAAGCACACGCGCAGGCCTGCTCGAATCCATTCGTTGCCTACCCGATTGCCTTCGTGATCTTGAACACTTGAAGCTCCTCAATGATTCGATTTTGCGGGACAGGAAGCTCCCTGGGCCTGCTTGGAAGCGGCACAATGTCCGGTACCGAGACGTTCCCGGCAGCCTTCGAGAACTCACCTCGAAGATTCAGGAATTGAGACAGAGGGTTGCAACAGGCGAAACGGGTAATGTGGATTACTACGCGTTAATGGGGTTACGTCGAGGCTGTTCAAGATCAGAATTAGAGCGAGGTTATTTACTGCTTTGTCTGCGTCATAGACCAGACAAGGCGATTAGTTTTGTCGATCGGTGTGAGTTCGTCGACGATCGTGATTTCGATACAGTAAGGGACCAGGCGAGGATGTCAGCATTGTTGCTATACAGGTTGTTGCAAAAGGGTTACTCCACCGTGATGGCCACGATCATGGAAGAGGAGGCAGCGGAGAAGCATAGACAGAAGGCTGCAGCTGCGGCGCTGCAAGTTGCGGTTCAGGAACCGAAAGTTGAAGGAGAATTGAGCAAACCAAAGTTGGAGCTCCGTGAGCGAAACTGGGTTAATGCATCGGACTGTGGTGTGGCCGGCACCATTGAATCGGCCGAGAAGAAGACTACAGCTGCCGATGCAGCAGCGTCGGTTTTCCAAGGAGTTTTCTGTAGGGATATTGCTGCTGTTGGGAATCTGATATCGCAAGTTGGTTTTAACCGCCCAATTCCGGTTAAGTACGAGGCCTTGAGCTGCTAATGATCGGAGTTGAAACATTGCGTTATCAGATGCCGGCGGGGATCTGATTTCTTCTATATTGTACAAAAAAGACGACCGCCGGGAAATTTTGTCACCAAGTCTACGTTATCACTTTGTAGTTATTTCTGGGGGTTACTTGGCCCTCCCCCGCTCTCTCTCTCTCTCTCTCGCTCTCCTCTGTTTTGTTTCTCTCTGTCAGATGTACAGTTCTGCACCGAATTTCTACGTTTGGATGGTAGCTAAAAAGTAGTCATATTTCTTCTATCTCTTCAATTAATGGGGCGCATTTATGATAGATATTGTTTTACAGATATAGCCGGAAGCTTTGGATTCTATGATTCTATTTCTTCTCATTTCTCAGTCCCAGCAGAGCAGTCCCAGACGCAGATGTTATGATGTCTCCCTGAATCCTTTTGCTCATCCACTCGTTTCCGGATAGGAAAACCTATAATATCTTAAGCCTCGTTTGTCGTTCATTTTGATTATTAGAATCCGTTTCTGTAACAAAACTATATGTTACAATTTGGGAATGAGTTTTCTTCGAATATGTCCCTAGAAATGCACTGAAAAACGGAATTGCCCCACGAGCCAAATTAGATTTCTGCAGAAACAGGTAAGGTCTGCAGGCTAATTCGTTGCTAAGCAGGCTTATCGCTTATCGTTGATTTTGGGACACCAAAGAAAGGATTTTGCACTCATTAGTCATTTCCAATCTTTCAATCTTTCAGAGAACTTTATTTTATTCCTTGTGCCTTAAATGGGATTGCGAAGGTGAGTTGGCGTTGGAGTAAATGGCCTTTCAAAGTTTCGGAGTTTGTCGCCGTTAGCTTTAATAGGGCTTGTCTTACAGAATAGATGGTTAGCATAAAAAAACCTAATATCCTCACTTGGATCCTTTTGACCCAACCCCCTAGGTTTAACCAAAGTCACTTATCCAGATCGCCCATTCAGTGACTCACCCAAGAGTGAGTTCACATTTTCTCCAACGCCCCCTGCCTATAAAATTACAGCGCCAATAATAAAATGCCACCTGTCCCTACAAAAAGTTATCAAACTTACGGCGTAACAAACCCACTCCCATTCATCTCGTACATTTTGAAAGTTTCCCCTAAATCCTTCGCGGTCTCTTCTTCTGCTTTATTTTCCATGAATTGTGAAAAATTGTCTTACCCCAACATTCCATCTCCATCGCCATCCAATGATTCGACCACGGCCTTCGCCTCCTCTGGCAACAATATTTCCCCGCCGATCAACCTAAAACAACGGCTCAACTCTGAAGGCGATATCTTTCCGTCTCCATCTTCGTCTATGAAGTGGAACACACGAACGAATTCACTGTATTTCTCCGTTTGATCAAGGCAATTCAAACGAAATTGAAATAGATGTGCCCTGTAACTATGACATGAATTGATACTGAGAGAGAGAGTTTGTTTCGTTGGTAAGGCTGCAAATATGAGACGCTGCATATGGGTTGTTGGTTCTTGGACTAGGTGCCTTTGTCCCCGTGAGGGGATGTTTCAGAGAGATGTGATCTTTCAAAATGTAGCCAGGACTTGCTACGGAAGCACTGCTGTGGCGAGTTGGGTAATCATCTTCGTTGCTAGTCGATGAAATGTTTGGATTAGAGAACAAGAGGTTGCCGAATTTGGGACGTGGTATACTGTTCACCTCGGCAAACATGGTGCCTCCTCGACCGTCTCTCATTCTTAATCTACAACGCTCTTCTTATCATAAACTAGAAAACCAAAGACACTAGACGCCACCAGATACGAAGAAAGACGAACCAAGAGATTTGAAGAACTAAATATGGAAAAATTAATTGGAGGGAGAGAATAACAACGAAACAGGTGAATAGAAGAACGACGGGTACTCAAAGGGTACATTTTTTGGGTTCTGAGGGGATGCCAAGGAGAGTTAGTCAAAAAGATTCCTTTGAAATTGGGGGAGACGGAGAAATAAAAAGACAAACGCCGTAAGTTTGATAACTTTTTGTGGGCACAGGTGGCATTTTGTTATTGGTGCCCTAATTTTGTAGGAGAAGGGGGCGTAGGAGAAGATGTGAACTCCCCAAGAGTGGATTAGGAAGGAGGGGATATATATCTAGTCAAATCAGTGTATTCCAGGCAGGCTAGGCTAGGATCCTGTGTTAGTTAGCTTTGCAAGTTGCAACCAATTATAACGTTAGCTCGCTTGGAACTAATTATTAAAATAAAGCAGTTCTTGTTAAGTCACATGAACTAACTTTCAACTAATTTCTTTGTCAACATCGCACATTTAAATTATTTTTAATTTCACCAACACATTTGAATCCTCAACAACATTATTTAACGGTAACCCAACTGTAATGGTGCTTACAAATGAGAATTAGGGTTTTAAAACCCTGAAATCGTATGTTCTGGCCGGTACCGACACTTTAATGGCCGGTTAATGAGAATTCTTCGTCTTAATCCAAGATCTAAAGCTTGTAAACAGTAGATCAAACAGGTGCCAAGACTTTTGGCTAAACTCGTTATGCATACTAATTTAACTCATCATTAAGCCTAACAAACTGAACAATTATCAAGAGTAGGTGAATCTCACTCCAGACAAGGGGAGCTGTTCACACTATAATTGAGTATCTAATAGACGTGGCTAATTATTACAACATTCCCAGGTGGTATTGCTTGACTAATTAAGGTTAGAAATATGCTTAATTATCAGCCGAACAATCAAATTATGCATGTGTTAGGTTTATTATTAACTTGGTATGCTTATGAAATATAACTCCTAATTGTCATCATGTAATCATACACTTTTAAATGTCTTGGGACACTTGTAATATTTTTGTTTTTAGAAAATGCTGACAAAAGCTTCATCAATTCTGCGTATATGTCCATGTTCAAATGGTATTTGTATCATCTATTTTAAGCTTGTAAAAGTGCTCGGCCGTAGCATACAATTGATTATCACATTAGTAACTAGCTGCAATTAAGAAAATGAAAAAAAAGAAGTAAAAAAACCATTCTGATTTCTATGAAGTGTATAAAAGAAGAGAGACAACTGGTTGCTGATGTGGCAACTAGTTGTCATCAGCAATCAATTATTGGCTACGGTCAAACATTTTTCACCATTGGATCAGCTGATGAAACATGGCTTAAGCTAATGTTTCTAGGGGAAATTGGTTTTTAGTGATACTTTTTCAAAATAATTTATATTCGGCCCGGTTAATTCTTGAAAATTAGAAATTACTGACACGTTTTTTAAATAATTGAGATTTAGTGTCATTTTATTGTTGGGAGAGACTTTCTCCCAACAATGCCCTCAAAAGACTTTAAAAACTTTTTCACTCATTTAGGTATAAGTGAGGTTTGCAAGCCTTTTTAAGGGTATTTTTGGAAGAATGTTTTCATGAATAGTAAAATGACACTGAATCCCAATTATTTGAAAAAAGTATCACTAATTCTTAATTTCAAGAATTAACCGACTAAATCTGAATTATGTTGAAAAATATCACGAAAAACAAATTTTCCCTAAGCCCATTTACCCTGATCTAATTAAAGGTTTGTTAGACTACATGGAATACGATTATTTTTGCCACGTGGCTTCCATGTAACGTATTTTCTATTAAGAGTGGCCGGGGCTATGTTTTTATTATATGTGCAAACTAGTGCCTGGAAATAGCATATATCATCATTTTTATAATCTCTTTTTCTTATTCTTTGATCAGCATAAACTGGATCTCCTCCACATATATATTCGCCTCCACTTGCCCTAAAAAAATTTTATATTACAATAATGGAATTGCCACTCAATATTTTGTACCAATAAGGACTCAGGTAGCCATGCACTCATGTACGTACGCCCTTTGGACTCTGAGGAAAAAAAAAGGGCGATCTCAAAGTTATTAAACAAGGGCATTTTGGTCAAAAAGTCCAAACGCCCCCTAATTAAATATACTAGTGGTGGCACGTGCATACCGCATGTCCTCACCCTTAACCCTAGCTTATAAGTAGGGGTTTAAATTTGAATGTTAAAATAGTAGTGGGATGTTTATGATTTTGGATTGTTTTAGTTGGGGAGGGCAATAGTTAGAAAAAAAAAACAAAAGAAGTTAAAATCTTATGCCTCCGCTTCCCGTTATTAATCGTATAGATAAATCGGAAAAGCAACACTGAAAAAACTAATGGAATCTTTCAAAAAGATCGATAGAGGAAACGAAAAAAATAATAAAAAAAAGAATAAAACAAGTATATCTAGAAAGGGAGAAACAGAAGTGAGGAAGAAACGTGGAGCTTCGCTACTCCATGTCTTTATTATCTCGAAGTGCTTAAACTGTTGCAGTCAGTTACATTGTTTTGAAATTTTTAATTGATTTTCCTGCAGTTTCTCTTCATTATATTATATTTTGTTAAAGTTTGTCTTACTCTCTTGAGGAGGAAGAAAAGGGGCTGCACAGTTTCTGATGGGGAAAGCCACCAGTCAGAGATTTTAAAATACAACTCTGAACCAAACCCCACAAAGAGACTGCAACATCCTCATCAGAGTTTTGTAACTGTAGTAATTAAGATTATGAGGAAAGCTCAGTGTGAAATGGGGGATGTAGATGATGATTAATGTTGATTTGGCAAAGGCATGTGATGCTTGAATGTTGGGAACATAGCAAAGAGGGGAAGTCGTGGCCAGAGAGATGGGATGATGATGTCAGTCACTTGCATGTGAGGGATCCATGCATGTGAGATGTGACTCCTCTCTACCTCCATTATTCTTCTCTTTTCAAACAAAATATCATTAGAATATGTATAAAACAAAGAGAAAAAAGCTCAGTTGCTTAAACGTGGGTCTGAATCTGATAGAGGTGATGAAGACTTGAGCGAGATATGGCTACTTGCTTGGATTCCCTGTAGAAGTCTTTACTGTCAGAGAACTAAAGATATTTTTTTATGGGATCAATGGATCATGTTCAGGCTCTAACTCTTAAGATGGGAAAAGTGTTGAGGAGAAGACGGATAGAGAAAGAGAAGATAAGAAGTTTCAATGGGAACAGAAAGTCATTTTCTGAGGAAAATGGTCTGTCACTTCAAATTACCTAGAATCAAGCTGTCAAGAGATGGCCTTGTCACTGACCTCTCAGAGAAATCACAGGTTCTGTGACTTTGAATGTTATTATGGTTTTATTACAATACTGAACTAGAACTCAACTCACATTCAAAGCAATGTAGCAGATTAAAAAACTTAAGTGGGAACCCTTTTTAATTATATTTCAAAGCATTGACTGTATGCTCCATGATGAATGAATGAGATCCAAAACCAAAAATCTGGACAAATTTGTGAACCACAAGCACATCTATAGGCAACAAAGAAGTCAAAAGTTTTTATTTATAGGTGGTAACGATAGCCCATGAAAGATATTTTTTGAGTAACTCATTATACTGATTCGTGAATTAGCAGTTCCCTAGAAATTAATTTTCAAAGTTACGCCTTTATACTTGCCCACAATCTTTAGAATAATTCTTATTATTTTCTCTTTGCAAAGTATTTAACTGTTTGTATTTACTAAAAATTGTTTTTCTTGTTAGATTAAACATATAATCTCATGCATGAATATAGGATAAAAATTAAATAAATTTTAAACTTACCTGAAGACATAGCTGATTTGCTCGTTCTTGAAATCTCTACAAAAGCACTTAGTTAGAGCTAGTTCTTTTTCTCCTTTCTCTTCTTGATCAGAACCAGATGTCAGTTGGGGAACAGAATGTTCTGTGTATGTTAGGAGAGGAGAGGGGACCTAGCTTATTTATAATATAAGAGTCCTCCTACTAAGGGCTTCTAATCAGATTAGGATATCATGGAGACTCCCTATCCAACATGGTCTCTTGGCCTACATACGATAATTATCACGTTATAATTATACAGAAAATATCCTTGTATAACTAAGGTGCACTAAACCCAATTAAATTGATCACACTTAATATTGGGTCAACCGTAATATCATCATAGATTATATTCAACAATTAATGTAAACCCACTTAAAAGGAAACATTCTAACATTTCTATGAGAATTGAGTTCTTTGTGCTGGAGATCAAATTAACAACTCAAAATGCTATCTTCCGGCACAAATAAGAGTTCAATTTCTCCTCGCTTTTTTCTTCCAAAATAAGTAATTCAGTTCAATTTTTTAAAATTAATAATCAATGTGTTCGAAGACTTAAAAGCTTGAATGGTTTATGTTATCTTTAAAAAAAAAATGAAATTTTTTTTTAACTTCTGCTTATAGATTTTGTTTTTTGATTAGAAGACAGAAACCAGTAGCATATATTATCTGGTTTTGTTTTTGTTTTCTAACAAGACATGGGCTTTACACACCAGCTGAACTCGTATCAGCTTAGCTTGGCCCAAAGTCTTCTGAACCCGCTTCTGTCTTTCTCCTGCGGTAACGATTAACGCAAAGGGTCAATGTGCTTTTCTGGTGAAAAGAGAAGCCGTCGGCCGAGGCCTGTTGGGTCCATAGTTGGATGGGTTATTTGTCTTATAACTTAGAATTTGGTAACAGTACTATGGGGCCCTGTTGCATAACTTTGAGGGAGGCTAGCTAAATAATGTAGTCTTCTGGACCTCTCATTTCCTATTGCCATCGACATGCAGAGTCATCGTTTGAATCATGGTTTCGAACGCCATGTATAGCTGAGGTTTTAAAATTATGGGCCGTATCATACCCCTTATGGGCTATGCCGTGCCGGTCCATTTCACTAAGCCTACTGATCCTGCTACATTATTGCAGGAAATCGCGGCACGCCACAACAAACAATCAAACAAAAAAAATGGAGATAGGAGTGAAAGAGAAAGGATATATCATTCGATTCGAAATCATCTATTGTAGGACTCTGCCGCAGACCTTGCAGCAGCATCTGACGGCCTCTAGTTTTTGAATGTGAAAGTGTTTTCATATTTTTTTGAAGTGAAAAAGCAGAAGCCATTGAATGCTACGTATGGCAACATCTGACATAAGCAGCAGGGTTTACGGCAAGACCCTGTAGCAAACAATGTCATCCCATAATATTCAGCATTGCTTATATACACCCACATTGTAGTTCATGTGAAGCATCTTATGGTCACTTTTTTTTTTCATTGTTATAAATTTTTTGACGTGGAACCCACTTAAGAAAACAATTAGCATGAGATTTTGTATATGACAGCATCTCACGCCCACAGTAAAAAAGAAAAGCAATGCAGTAACATATTGCAAAGATTTCGACCAAGTTATGTGGCGTCTCACATGTGCGGTAAAATCACAGGCTTGCAATCGGAGGAGACGATTCCTCCACCTTTATTTAGCGCAAACAATGCCGGCGAGGTTTTTTTTTTGGTAGGCAACAATGCCGGCGAGGTTGCAGCGGTAGCCTGTGGCCCATTATAGTTAGTAACGAGCGACAAACGGAGACGGCGTAGAACGCGTTGTTTTGTCCGGCCAATCCGTCAAAGTCAAACCTAAGTGTTACAGACTTGTCGCACAAAGGACAAAACTAGGTTTGTTAAGATAACTTTAAAAGAAGAGGTTAAGATAACTTGGGTTTGGAGGTTTGCAGGCTTCAAATTTTCAAACCAAACCGAAAGAAAAAGTGGAACAAAACAAAAATCAAAGGATTGTTGATTATTTGAGGCCGGCATGTAAGACGCGCAAATACGTCCATAATGATGTCTAACTTATCCAGAGAAGTTCTATTAGAAAGGCAAAAAATCACACAAGCTGAATGATTTATGAGTGGCACCAGTGCAAATATGTTCATAGCTGATGGTACGAATTCATCCTAAAATCTCATTTTCAAACTTGAAAGCATCACCGTGTTTGACTATATTTAATTTAGATATGGATATGATCCGAATCCAACCATGATCCCTAATGAATCTAAAGCTTGGTATATCCTAATAAGTGAGAAGAGAGTAAAATAGATAGACACTAATATTTATCTATTCCTATCACAAAGCCAATCCATAGTTTTTCTAGCTTACATTTACTTCCTAAAAAAACCCTTCAATTATTTTCAAGTTTACTCTAATACTTGGTTTGTTACTGCCACTTGTCATAACTAACTGCTCTAACTCTTCTACTACGTGCTATGCACGTGCATTCCGCTAGTATTGAAAAATATGAGGGTATGTATATTATTAGATCATATCAAAATCTATTCTCACAAGTTATTATGGAAGATGAAAACGTTCATTTCTTTCCTAGGTGTCCGCGTAGCATCATCTTATCTCGTGTTTGTTAGAAAACGTGTTTGACACATTGGGCAATAAATCAATTTCCTTGCTTTCCTTAGATTACGTGTTTTAGGCTTTCAAATCTGCTGGAACCCCTCGTTGGAAGATCTGCTAGTCCAACGGTAATTAGCGTGTACAAATCTGTGAATGACATTGGCGTGTACATATCCTTCACCATTGGATCAGTAGATCTTCTAGCAAAGGCCCTACCAGTTACTGCCTTAATGTTTTAGTGTTTAGGTTTTAAGTTTGATTTTTATTATGTTTAGGACTCCTCTTTCTAGTCCACGTGTTTTGTTGACCTAAGTTCTTTTTTTTAGTTTTCTATTTTGTAGACAAAAACGATTGCTCTTAAGTTTTTAGAAAAGAAGTATAGAGAACGTTAATAAGTGGCTTGTTTCTTCATTCTTGTGTTTGGGTATTTTTTGTGAGAATTATTTGTTGCAAGATTGATTGTTTTGGTTCTGGCAGTGCTTAAAAGCATGAATATATTTTTAGAAATATTTCCAGCTTTCTTCTTTCTCATCACCATCAAAAGAACGAAAGATACAAGCTGAACCTATGCACAAAAAGTTTGGAAGTAAATTAACGGAGGAGCCCCTTACACAATTTCTATCACTTCTGTGCTTGCCTCGTAAAAACATCAATATAATTTGTTCAATATAAATTAAAGATCAACTTGAAGATTAATTAATACATTCACACACAAAACATGCATTACAGAAAAATCACGTAGAACATGGCCACTTGCACGTAACGCATCCCCATTTATTCGTCTGGCAATTAAATCTTATTATCTCATGTCTTGGGAATGATGTTCATGTCCCTGAGCCTATCCACCCAAACTTTCAGGTTCTTGAGCGTATCGGCATATCCAAAGAACCCATATTCGCGGCTCTTATTCATGGTGCTCACATGCTGAAACCTGAAATTCAGAACTGTACATGTCGCTTCAAAACATGTAATCTCACTGAGCTTCGTCTTGTGAAGCCCGTTCTGCTCAACAATGGCGTCCCATACTTCATCTTTCCCATTCATCTTCTCCACCCAGTTAGACTTCTCCTTGTCGTCCATTGGGACAAAAGGCACGAACTCCACGTCCAATTTCTCACACAAAATCTTCCATAAACTCTTCCAGGTGAAAACATCTCCGTTTGTGCAATTGAACGCCTGGTTCTTAGCTCCTTCCGTCACAGCAGCCCAGATTTGCTGCTGAGCGAGAACCCTAACATCCGATGCGTCACAAAAGTGTTCCCATGTGTACTGACTTCCAGGAAACCTGAAAGGTGAACCCTCGTACCGGCATATCAACGCAGCCGCTATCAGCCCAAGCAAGCAGTTATAGACGCTCCTTGTGGATGCTCCCATGATAATGGACGAGCGATGCACCGACCATGTTATGGCCGGAGCATAAGACGCGGCAGAGTCTTCTAACGCGTAATAGAAGTTTGGGTAGGGGAGCCGAGCTGAGTCCTCGCTGAAGGGCAGTTGGGAGAGGATGGGTGAGTTTCTGGTGGCATCACCATGGACAGGGTCGAAGATCGGACCCATATAGTGCTTGGTGCCCGTTTGTAGGGTTACGTGACGGAGACGAGAAGAGGGACTCGAGGTAAGGACGTTGAGGACATTGGTAAACATGGTGGTGTTGACGACGATGTTGGCTTCTTCGGTTTGACGAATCTGAAGAGCAACCCAGAAGACATGGGTTACTTGGGAAGAGATGGAGGAGAGCTCACGACGAGTGGCAGCGGCGTCGAGAGCATCAAAGGCGATATATTCGTCGACGATGGAATCAGAGAACCAAGTGGGTTTGGGACGACGAGCTGCCCCGTATACTTTCCAAGGACCGCCTGGAGCTGAGGGTTGTTTTAGAGCCTCGGCTAGGCCCAATCCTGCCATGCCAGTTACGCCCACCACCAATGCCACAGAGCTCTTCCCCTCCATCTCCATCCCACAGGATCTCAATTGCTTGTGTATGCTTAGAGATTAGATTCCTAGACACGCCCAATTATACAAGTCAGAGGCCGACTAGGCTTGTTATTTAATTTTCTAGATTTTATTATAAAACATTATCAGATTCACAGCCGTGTTGAAAGTTTTTTATTTCTACAAACCGGCCTGTATATAAAAGGGAGAACCCTCCCTACTTTCGTCCCACTTATCGAACTACCCGATTTACCCTTCCTCTTCCCAATATTTACGGTATTATCATCAATATTTGTCCGTATTTGAGAAATTTAAGGCTGCGTTTGGTAACGCTTTTCGGAAGTACTTTTTTGCTTTTGAAAGCAAAAAATTGCTTTTAAAAGCAAAAGTACCGTTTGGTAACACACACGAGAAGCAATTTACTAAAAGCACCGGAAGCAACAAAACGTTGCTTCTCAATTTTTTTACAAAATTGCTTTATTGCTTTCAAAACCCTTTGATACCCTATTGCTTTATTCTTATATTAAAAAAGATGATGCCTCCATACTCACTTAAGAAGCAACAACGTATTGTTATTGTTAGAGCCGGCAAAATGCCACCCAACCCGACGGGTCAACCCGATTATAAACGGGTTGGGTTGACCCGTTTATTAATTGGGTTGAGTGCGGGTTGGGGTTTCCCCAACCCGCCAGTAATCGGGTCAACCTAATTATGATCCGCCAACCCGACAGGTAACCCGATTAAAAAAAAAGATGGCAAAAGTATCATGTTTCGACCCGATTAACCCCAAAACCCGACCCGAACCCGGTACAACCGGATCCAATTAACCCCCAACCCTATTTTAATAATATTTTTTTGAAAAATAACAGTAATTGGGTCAACCCGATTATGACCCGCCTGATAGGTAACCCGATTAAAAAAAAAAGATGGCAAAAGTATCATGTTTCGACCCCGATTAACCCCAAAAACCCAACCCGAACCCGGTGCAACCGGATCCAATTAACCCCCAACCCTATTTTAATAATATTTTTTGAAAAATAAAAAATAAAAATAATAATAAACGGGTTGGCGGGTTGAACCCGTTTATTGGCGGGTTGGGTTTGGGTTGAGGGTTTTCCAACCCGCCTTAATTTAGTCCAATCCGATTATGACCCAATTAACCCCAACCCGATTATTTGAATGTAATTAAATGACTATTTTATGAATCTTTTATAATATTGGACTTATATTTTTGAGTATATTTCTAAGTACAATACATAAATTATATATGTACAATACTTTTATGAAAGCAAAAAGCAATTTCTATGTTATTGCAATTACCAAACATGCTTTTTTGCTTCTTAGAAGCAAAGCAAAAGTTTACCAAACGCATTTGCTTCAAGAAAAGATCTTTCGAAAAGCATAAAATTGCGTTTTTTGCTTTCTTGCTTTTAGAAGCAAAAAAGCAAAAGCGTTACCAAACGCAGCCTAAGTCTTCTTCCCAATTATCAACAAAGCGTCTCTTCTCTTTTGATATTCATTAGTCTCTTACAGTTTTGCTCCTCGGCTGCGTAATGAGTGGTTCCAAACGTTAGGCTTACCGGCCCCTCCGAATGAAGATGTAACTCGTGAACAAATTGGTCATGGTGGCCTGCACTAAGCAGGTCTGTCACAATGTCTGGTTTATGAGACACTGACACAATTAGAAGACCCGGTGCATGTTTTTTCTTCAAAATTAATCTTCCCTTTTTAATTTTGCACCCAAAAACATGAGAGTTTTGTACTTCAGCTGAATTACCTCTGTCCTGAACAAGTTTGAGCAACCACGGCGCCTCTTAATTAAACTAAGCACAAGATACTTAAATGTTTTAATATATGGTTAAATTTAACACAAGTTACTTACTTTTATTAAGGGAGGCTATGCTTGGCCAATTTGTGATGCTAGAGATATTTTGAAAAGATTCAAGATAGATGTGTGTAAGCCTATTTGTATTCCAATTATTGGAAGATTGAAGTTACCAAAAGAGGCTAATTGTGAGTTGGTGAATGCTAAACATTGCAGATGTTTAGTAGGAAGTCTTAGATACTTGACTTCTACTAGACCTGATATTATTTATGGAGTAGGTGTTATAAGCAAATTTATGGAGACTCCACATCAGGTTCAATTGCAAGCAACAAAACGTATTTTGAAGTATATTAAAGGTACATTGGATGAAGGTATATTTTATACTTCTATTAACAGATTTGAGCTTGTTGGGTATACCGACAGTGATTGCATGGCGGGCAAGTGATATAGAGAAGAGACATTATTTTAGGATATTGATTTCATCTTGGATCTGCAATTTTTTCTTGGTCATCAAAGAAACAATAGAGGATTGCTCTTTTTACAGCAGAATCAGAATATAATGCAGCTGTATATTGTGCTACACAATTAGCTGTGTGGTTAAGAAAAATGCTTGCTATTTTGAATCATAAGTAAGAAGGACCAACAAGAATTTTGCGTGATAACAAGTTAACAATTGCATTGATGAAGAATATGGTTTTTCATGGATGTACCAAACAAATTGACATTAAGCATCATTACATTCATGATTTGGTGAGCAAGAACGTATTATGCTTGAGTTTGTTAAATCTGAAGATCAAGTTGCTGATATTTTTACCAAGTTACTGAAATCCATTACTTTTGCCAACCTAAAGACGATAATAGGCATGATTACTTTGAAGGAACTTAGTTTAAGGGAGACTGTTGAAAAACTTATATTACACATTTCTTAATAAACCAAGTTAATTTCCTTGGTTTCATTAGTTACGTATTCAATAATTTTGTTTTAGTTTGATTAGGATGTAAAAGTCCACATATTGGGTAGATTTCTGTGTTTTGATTTGTTTTCTAGTCTCTTTTATGTAGAAGCAAGAACATGAATTCTTTTTATGAGGCTATACTAGAAATAGTTAGTTTCTTGTCTCTTGTGTTAGGTGGTTCAACATGTGAGAGTGATTTTTTGCTTTCTGGTTCTAACATTACCACATCAGGTTGTCTTGATGTGCTCGAAGGGGAGAGGAGGGGTCAGGTACTTCTCTCCCCACACATTTTTGTGGTGGTTATATGGAGCACTAAGTCATTGACAACAGCACACACGTCCACTAAATTGGCCTACTTGATGTGCTCGAAGGGGAGAGGAGGGGTCAGGATGCAAACACGTGTCCTGTAGCTGAAAACTGTTAGTTACGTGTTTGCATTCATAGGACATGTGTTTGCATCCTGTGGAAGCTTCACTTAAGGGTTGCAGATAGAACCACCACAGGAAGTGAATTGGTTATATGAGGACCTCTTCCAATCGCCACACAGTTTTGTGGTGGTTATATATATGGCAATTGAGATCGTGTGGGACCTTTATATGAAGCCCTGACGACAGCACACATGTTCACAAAATTGGGTGTGATTTATTAACAGATACAACGTCATTTGTATGGATATAATTGGGTAAACCAGCCTTGGCCAACGCTTGAAATTCGACGGTGAGCGTAGGGTTAACAACTTAACATAGTGTCCATAATTCCTAAACTGAAAAAAATCAGAAATATTCATGCATTATCGAAGCCGTGGGAAAGCTGTCAAAACATGTACCACATGCAACCATTCGATGTTACATCTCTCGACATCCGAACCACTTCCCGTGCATCCTCTTAATCTAGACCCCCCATGAACCCCTGTTCGGATTCCTTCCGCGTCCCGTACGGACAAGCAAATGCAAAAGCAAGGGAGTTCGTCGCTTTGGGTGTTAACGGAAAAGTCGGAAATGTTAACATCCAAATTTTCAGGTATGCTTTTGGCTGATGAGAAAGTAGCCGCTCTCTTTCTTGTTTCTTCCAATCTCTATGGCTCGACGAGAGAGTAAAATATTTAGAGTAACGGATGAATTGTTTTTTCTTTCTTTTGAGATCGACCTTCATGTCTTCTTCCTGCCGTTTCCAAGAAGAACAAAGAAACGTGCCTTTCCTTCGGGCAGCATAACTGGTTCCATGAAACCCGACCGATCCATGCTTCTCAATATCACAAACAACTCACCTATTTTGGGATTGCGATGGAAAATCTTGCAACCTTATCATCCCTAGCCAAGCAGAGGGATCGATTGAAACAAACACCTGGTTCTGGAGAGGCTATTTTTAGGGATAAATTTAAAACCCTCTTGTAGAAGGTTGAAGAACCTGAAATGTCGAAAATCTTGTTTGAGCACCGCCCATTTCTCCATTTACATAGCATCATCGATTGAAGGTGCTGATGGTGTGACCGTATCCTGCTTCAGATGTGAAGGACGAAGCAAATGCAAATCGCTTCCTGTGTTTTTTCTTTGGTACAGGAACATAAAAGAACACGAAAGACAGCCATGCTGATGATGAAGTTGCAGACGCCTGCCTTGGGACAGATGATTCAAATTCCAAATCAGTTGAATGTTAACGAAGAGAGACAAGTTGGGTGTTAACGTTTCCGTTAATACCCAAACATTAACACCCAAATCGAAGAGGTCTGTTGCTTGTCCGTACGGGACGCGCGGAGGAATCCGAACAGGGGTTCATGGATGGGGTCTAGATTAAGGATGCACAAGAAGTGGTTTGTATGTCCTTAAGGTTTCAATGATATAGGCTTTCACCAATCATAACTCTACCTCCTTGATCAAAACCCTGGCACTTACAAAATTGCTCTCTCTCTATTTGCAATATTTGACATGCACCTCTGGTAGTAAATACGTGTATATATATAACAAATTTTTTTATTTTATCCTTTCTATGTTCCAAAATTATTCGACAAGCAGAAAAAATGCAAGATCATCATACCAACAAAATTCCGGTGAAATATGCAAAGCCCACAACAAAAAGATACCAAAATGTATATAGCGAAAGCTTGCTTTTCATTATTACAATCGTAATTAGAACTCTAGATTTTTTTTTCGTTTTTAGGGTGAAAAGACTAGAATTTATTTAATTGCCCAAAAAAAAAAAAACGATGTTGGATCCATATTTTTTCCTTTCTACGGAACTTGCATTGAAACCGACAGCATTAGCTAAAGACGATGTCCATCGAGGAAGCTGCAGACGATGTGCAGTCACGACGAAGATGTCTTGGGAATAAGGTTCATCTCCCTCAGTTTATTCACCCAGGCTTTTACACTCTTAAGCGTGTTGGTGCATCCAAAGAACCCATATTCTCGGCTCTTATTCATGCTGCAAACAAGCTGAAACTCTAAATTCATAACAGCAACCATCGCTTCAAAACATGCAATCTCGCTGAGCTCCGTCTTGTAGAGCCCGTTCTCCTCTACAATGGAGTCCCAAACTTCACCTTTCCCATTCATCTGCTCCGCCCAGTTCGACTTCTCCATCTCTTCCATGGGAACAAAGGGCACGAACTCCATCTCCAACGTCTCACACAAAACCTTCCACATGCTCTTCCAGGTGAAAACATCTCCATTAGTGCAATTAAATGCCTGGTTCTTAGCTCTTTCCGTCAGGGAAGCCCATATCTGCTGCTCCGCCAGTACCCGGGCGTCCGACACATCGCAGAAGTGCTCCCATGTGTACCGATTTCCGGGAAACCTGAAGGGTGAGCCCTCGTACTTGCAGATCAAGGCGTACGAAACCAGCCCAAGAAGGAAGTTATATATGCTCCTCGACGACGCACCAATGACGATCGACGGCCGGTGCACCGACCATGTTACGGCCGGCTCAAAGGATAAGATAATGTCTTCTAGGGCATAATAGAAGTTGGGGCAAGGGAGACGAGGCGAGTCCTCACAGAAGGGCAGTTCGGAGAGGTACTGGGTGGCATTTTCATGGAGGGGGTCGAAGGTGGGATCCATGTAGTGCTTGGTGCCCGTTTGGAGGGCGACGTGACGAAGACGAGAAGAAGGACTCGACGTAAGAGCGTTGAGGACGTTGGAAAACATGGTGGAATTGACGGCAATGTTGGCTTCCTCAGTGTCACGCACCTGAAGAGCAACCCAGAAGAGGTGGGTTACTTGGGAAGATAGAGAGGAGAGCTTGTGGCGAGTGTCAATGGAATCGAGAGCATCAAAGGATATAAAGTCGTCGACAATTGAATCAGGGAACCAGCTGGGTTTGGGGCGTCGAGCTGCGCCGTATACTCTCCAAGGACCACCAAGAGCTGAGGTTTGCTTTAGAGCCTCAGCTAAGCTCAAACCTGCCATGCCAGTGACCCCCACGACCAGTGCTACAAAGCTCTGCCCTTCTTCCATCGATCACGTACGCTCTTCTTCTTCTGTTCTGGAGAAAGGATGATCGCTAATTAATAAGATTCAGATCCTAACAGCCATTTAAATGCTTTTCAGCAGTGCTGCAAGATCAGGTATGGGTATTTCGAATATTTAATAGCGTAATCTAGCACCACAAGAATAAATTATAAACAATTAATACGAAAGATAATAACTAAAAACAAATCTTGTAGATTAAAAAACAGATCATCAGTGGCAAACTTTAAAACAGAATCTTTTCAGATATGAGATGAGACACAACAAGAATCAGAAAAAATAAATAAATTAATAAAGAGGAAACCAAAAGCTACTCATTGGAAATTGAGATCCACGTTGTTTACTTCTTTCTTCTATTTAGTAAAATGACCAGATACCTGAGTTCAAAAAAAAAAAAAAATGACCAGATTCAAAGGATAGGCCAGGGAAAAAAAAACTTACAGACCTTAAAATAACTGGGATTTCTTCGTGAAATCTAAGATGAAATTAGGGGGCGTTTGGTGGGCATTATAGAATCTGGATTCTAGTAAAATCTGGATTCTAGTAGAATCCGATTCCATAATCCAAAAGGTGTGTTTGGTTGGGATTTTAAGGCCGGATTCTACCATCCGGTTGTATAATCAAGTCCATAATCAGTATCTCCTTTTTTTGTGATTATAGGGATTATGGACATTGGTGCTTATATTTCCAAAACCTGTGATTCTAGAGATTATGTATGACATATTATATAAAACATATTATAATAAATAATAACATTATAAGTATTATAATATAATATATTCTGTTATATGATATATAATTGATAATACAATATTAAATTATATTACATGTAATATAAATATTATTAATATAAATATCATTATTATAATACTATTATACATTATTATATTATTATAATAAACTATAAATTTCAATATAATGTACATTATAAATAATAATTATTATTATAATATATTATTTTAATAACAACAAATTGTAATATAACTTATATTACATTATAATAATATTATATTATTATTATATCATAAAATATAATAATATAACAATATAATAAATTTAATATATTATAATATCATAATAAATTTAATATATTATAATATATTGTAATAAATTTAATATTAAAATAAATATATTATATTTAATATAATAATATTTTATAAATTATAATATAACTTATATTAGAATTTATTTTATAATAAACATTAATTATACTATAGTATTATTATAATAATATTATATTATTATATAATAATCTGAAACATATTAATATATTATATATTTTAAACAAATTGATATATTAATATTAATAATATTATATTGTTACAATAAACATATTATATACATATATATTTAATATAATAATATTCAAATTTAATATTATATTAATATTAACATAATAATATATATTAATATATTTAAAAATTTTAATATTATAATATATTTTATTTTATTAAATTTAGTGTTACAATAAATTTATTATAATATTATATATAATATACATAAACTTTGAGTTATAATAAACATAAATTATATTATTATAAAATTATATATTATAATAAGTTATAATATAAATTATAATATAGTTTATATTATAATATACATAATATTATTATAATATTATATTCAAAATTATAATACTATTATATATATTATATAATATTTATAATATCATATAATATATAATAATAATATATAATATTATAATATAATATATATTATTATAATATTATTAAAATAATAGTTGTGTTATTGTAGTACATAATATAAATAATATTATTATATTATTATAATAATATTATTATAATGCTATATATAAATTTATATATTATATAAAAATATACATGTCACATAATAATATATATGTAAATACAACTTTAATTTTTTATATATATATTATATTATTTTATGTAATTTTTTATATAAAAAAACTCTAAATTTAATATCAATAATCGGTGGCAACCAAACAAGATTCCAAATTCTAATTTAAAAATCTGAGTTCACAATCCAACTCATCCAAATAGGATTTTGGTTTTCCAAAATCGAGGAAATATAATCTGGGTTATAGAATCTGGGATTAGAATCCTAATCCAGATTCTACAATGCCCACCAAACGCCACCTTAGTGTGAAGATTTTCCTGCTCTAGCAAAAGCCCCGTCGAACAAAAAAGCCAATGCACTATGCAGACCCAAGGAACGGATGGGATATGCCACAGGTGGCTGGAGGACGGTTTGATCAATTGTTTTCTAATTTCATGACTGCTCGTTTGGCAACCAACCAGCCCTGCTAAATTGCTAATTAAATAGAATAGTCCATCATCCAGTTGAAATCGTTTTTTATTAACCATAAGATACTGTCATGTGGGGCCCATTTGATACATTTATAACAACAAAAAAGCACTAGCAATAACATGCGTCTCACGGTCGGTGCCAATAAGGCAAGCATGGCAGAAGATTTCAAATTTTCAATTGACCCTTAAAGGGGAATCAGATTCATCTCCCTCAAACTTCTCCACCCACGCACCGGTATTCCTCACCGAATCGGCGAACCCGAAAAACGCGAATTCCCAAATCTTGCCCATGCTAAAAACATGCTGGAACTCGAAATACAAAACGTTGCTCAGCGCCGCGAACCCACAGATCTCTTGCAGCTTCGTCTTGTTGAGCCCGTGCTTCCCCATGGTAGCGCCCAACACGCGCCCTTTCCCATCATCTCGCCCACCCAATCGAACTTCCCCACGTGAACACACACTTGAATATTTGTTTAAGGTATAATAGATCTTTAGAAAATCTTACCAAAAAAGAAAAAAAGGATCTTTATAAAGTAAAAAATGTTTATATTACTTGTAAGTCATTCCATTATTTATCTAATAATTATCCAAACAAAAGGAAAAATAACGATATTGGTACTAGCAATGAGGTATCTAACTAACGTCAGATTGAGACTGATTCCGTTTCAAGAAAAGAAAAAAAGATTAAAATAAGCCTACCCTTTTTTATGTGTGCATGTACATTCTTAAAAAGGTGGCACAAATTCATCATCCAGTGTAAATATCAATGTTGGAGTTTGTAGAATACCGTTCCTACTAAAAGTTCAAGTTGATAGTAAAGGCGACATTTTATATATTTAACATATTCTTTAACACTCCCCTTCACGTGTGGGCCGGACTCAAACCCATTTTAGGGAGGCCCTATACGTAAAATATTTTTTCTAAACGGGTGGAATAAAGGTTTGAACCCAGGACCTGGCATTTGCTTAAGGCTCTAATACCATGTAGAACACTATTCCTGCTAAAAGCTCAAACTAATTGTAGGGACGAACTTTTATATGTTTAATATATTCCTTAACAGAGTTATACAGAGGAGTTTTATACCACATGCAATAACATAATCATTAAAAATGAAATAACTCATCATACATGTTACATTTCATAACATGCCCACATTCAGGACAATCCATCTACATGAAAATAAATTTTTTTTATTTTTACAAAACAAATAAAAATTATTCAATAAGTGTAACATTTCATAACATAGCTATTTCTTTCCTAAAAATAAAAAAACAAAGAAAACTCATCTTCTGAAGTCCAGTTATGAGGTACCACCAAGACAGTAAGGCTGAGGTTCAATTTATGAAACGACTTTTATAGCCTCAATAACATACACTGATATGTAGTAATCTTGTAATTTACAAACCATTTTCATTTCTATCCAATTTATTAGCCCCAAGACATGTATCAATAGCACCAACTAAAATTTACTACTCAACGTAACTTCCTACAACCTGTATAACAATTGAATGCACAGAGAGATTCTAAAAAACTTGAAAACAATCAAAGTCCACCAAGAAGAAGAAAGAACTCACGCTACCAAAAAAAAAAAAAAAAGGTTCTCTAACGGCGCGGATTAAGACACCTTTAGCGTTCATTTAAAATTCATTTAAAAGCCGCTCGTAAAAGTAATTATTTTTTGGAAAATTTAATTTTTAGTGGTATTTTATCAAACTATTGAAGATTTAGTCGGTAAAATTTTAAATGTTAACTTTTAATACACCTTTATCAAAATAATTAATTTTTAATATCATTTCGATAAATTCTTCTAAAAATACCCTTATACAATTTACTTCAAAGACTTGTACAAACAATAAATTGACTTGTACAAGTCATTTTAGACTTGTATAAGTAATAAAATGACTTGTACAAGTCAAAAATTAACTTGTACAAGTCATTTGGATAAGTGACGTAAGGGTATTTTTGGAATAGTTGATTTGTAATTGTGAAATGGTATTAAAAATTAATTATTTGATAAATGTGTATTAAAAATTAAAACACAAAACTTTACCGATTAAATCTTAAATAGTTTAATAAAGTACCCAAACAATTTAATTTCCTTTATTTTTTCGACTCCGCTCCGCCATAATGAGCTCCCATGCGACTCCACCCTGCACTAATCCTATTTTCTTCGTCACGCTCGGCTCTGCCTAATCCTAGTCTCTCCATCTCTTTGAATCTATTGGCTTCAAAGCAAAATCAAAGCACCTTCCGATCTGCTGCTCTGCCTTGTGACTCATCTCTCTCTTCCTTCCGATCTCCCTATCGCAGTCCATTCTTTTCAATCTCTTGCTCTTCAAAGCAAAATCGAAGAGGTAAATTTCTCTTTGGATTTTGTTTGCCGGTCTAATCTCTTTGGATTTTGTTGACATTCTGATTCGCGCGTGTGCGTGTGTTTTTCCATTGATCTTGCATTTCGTTGGCTTAGGTGATTCCAGTTCATCGCTTAAAGTGACTCGACAGGCGCAGCAATCGAGTGGTAAGAGATTCGAGCATATAGTTTAGTTTCAGGCATGTAATCCTATTCTCATTCGCTCTCTCTCTTTCGTTCTCTGCATCTCGCTCGCTCTCTGCCCCTGGAATTTTTTTTTTCATATTCCGATCTGTTAGGGTTTTGTTATGATCTTTGTTTTGTTTCCAATGATTTTGCAGTTCGTTGCTAAGGTGATTGAAGATTGTTGCTTAAGGTGATTCGACGGTGGAGGTTCGAACAACCCCCTCGATCTCTGTACTTCTTTGTCGATTTTTTTGGTGTCTGGATTTGGGGTTGTTAGTTGATGCTTAAATCATTCTTGTATTTTTACCTCAATTGTCTACTTTCAGTTGTAGTTGCAGTTGAAGAGGAACGCAAGAAAATCCAAGCAATCCAAAACAGACTACAAAGCATTGGTGAGTTTTGATTTATGAATCAGATTCTATAGCTTCAATTCTTAACCTTTTGAGGTTAAAGTTCCTAATTTTATATTTGGCCTTTGATCTCTGCATATCTATTCAGTGGACTTGGTAATGTGGAGAGATATACCCAAAACAGCATTTGTGTTTGGAATTGGATCATTTATCCTGCTCTTTTCTTCCTTCATTGAAGATTTCAACGTAAGGTAATAAAAAACTACCAAAAGAACTGACTTCTCTTCACTGGCTTACTGTTTTAAAGCAAAAACTCTATTGATCTTCCCTTTTTTTTACAGCTTAATTTCTGCAATTTCCTATATGGGCCTTCTATATTTGTCTGCAATGTCTCTCTACAGATCCATTATCTGCAGGTAACTTTCCATATTCCATCATCAATTTTTTTTAAACGGAAAAGGAAAGATAAAATTTTGGTACATTTATATTTCTTATCATTTCCTTCTTATTTTCTGCAAAACCACATCAGTGGAGATAAAGATATAGATGAATCTAATCACATAAACTTGGTGGGAGAAGAAGAAGCAATTAGTTACTGAAGTTGATTCTTCCTTGGTTCAATGAGGTCCTCTTGAAACACAGGGGTATACTATCTGGTGACCCCACAACTACAATGAAGGTAATTTTCCTCAACATCCACTCCCCTTCCCCCTTTGGTCCTTTTTCTTCAATATTTTGTTTTTTATTCCTAATTATAATCATTTACTAAATGTTTACATCAACAATTATTTTTTGTTCTTGTTTATAATTGATTTTCAAATACACAGCATATGATCGCCATCACTGGTTAAGATGATAAATATTTGCACAAAAACTAAAGTTTAATAGGATAAACATACTTGTTAATATAGGTTCTATTCTGGCAGGGTCAATTGGTATAAAGAGAAGATGAAAAAGATTGTGATTAGATTGAAATTCCAGTGAAAACTATCTAATCTTGGTAGTTTTGGTCCTTAAATAATTTCAGGTTGTTTAAATGCCCCAAGTAAAGGGCAACTGATCAATTCCACATACTAAGTTTCAGCCCAATAAAAATTTTCATGTGAAGGGCTCCCTTAAGACTAACTTGTGAAAGACTTGGAAAACATTAAAGAATTAGGTGACCAGTATTATTAATGACAAAATCTATTACTCAACTACTAATATATATAATGGTGTTTATATAGGTTTTCATATTATCCATATGACAAAATCTCATTACAAAAATTCATGATTGGTGTGGAAAAAGAAAAAAATTAATTGGGTGGAAACCACATAGCAAGAAGTTTAGTGGACTTTGGTATAATAGAGAGTGGAGTTGGTGGTGTTGAGTTTTGACTAAAATCATGAGAATACCTGCTTTATACACATTTATTTATTTTGTTTGATGACATTAATGAGACTTGATCATTGTCCCTTCACTTAAAGGAAAGGCAATTGGGTCCTTTTTTGGTTGTAACTTTGTCTCTCCGCCAATTCCCACCCACCTAGTGAGTACCTGCAGACTTAATGACTCATGTGGTAGATCAACCATGCATTCATGGGTGACCCACATAATAATCTTTTTTGTAGCTTTATATGTGATGCAGTCTTCCGTCTAACAGCCATGCACAGATCTTGATGATGAAGTTGGGTTAAGAATGTCTTTTCTTTTTGCTGTTTGGAAGATCGCTGCTATTCCTGCTTTTTGTACATTTGGAACAAAACCACTCCTCTTCTGGGATGTCCTCAAGTGGAGGGTCACAGCAGTCGATATGCATACCAATCCCACACCCCACGGAGCCACTTTCATTTCCACATATCAGCATCACGTCCCAATGATCATGAGACCCACATGCTTGACATGCGATGTCATCATCACTGCCACTATCATCGTCTGATGGTGTTAATTCCTGGACAATATCTTCAGAGCGCTGCAACATGTTTGCAAACGACTTCTCAGCCCAAGCATGAGTGTTGTACAAAACAAACCTCTCAAGGGAATACCTTGGCTTGCAAACATACTCCACCAAGTAATCAGCTACAACACATGGGATTTCATGTCTTAGAAACTCCTGGACCCATGAGTCCACCCGTGGCATGCCTGGGCAAACAATGGCATAGTCAACACCGGATTTCAGGAAACGTGTGTAGGGTGGCGAGGTTGCTAGTATGGTGCCACCTCCAGCCTTCACTACACGCTTGAGAGTATCCTAGTGGATCACAGTAAGTAGACAAGTCAGAAGAAAGAGTAGAGGTATTATAGAACAGTATAGCAAAATACCCTTGAAGAAGTTTCATAGATACCAAAATTTTTAACCACAGCACTTCAGCAGGACAAAACACAGACTTGATGAAAAACGTACCAAAGGAGGTGCAATGCATTCTCCATAAATGATAACATGCATTCCATGTAAGGCTCCGTGACTGGTCCTTTCCCTCAAAAGTCGCCATTTCCTTGGAGCCTGCAGATTGATGGCACCATCTTCACTAAGACCGTTCTTGAACCACTCATAAGGCTCTTCTGACAAAAATCTTCCAGCCTCATTGCTGGCAGTAAAATAATCAGTCTTCAGAACCCACCTGAAGTCAAAAGGTGAATTAGATCTTCAGTTACAAATCACAGAATAATAAGCTAAATTAAAAGAGCATCAGCTTTCCAACTTGTCAATATGAAGGGCACACAAGATTTTATTGCCAAGAAAAATCTGTGTCAACTGAAGAGTGCTCCATACTTCCAAATATAGACAAGATTTGGTAAAGAATCCTGAGGCAGTACCTTCCAGATGCTGCAGCAGCAAAGAATTTTTCTGTTCTACGAACAGGATCTGGAACAATGAAGTGTGTAACTTGGTATGACCAATGGTGAGAATCTCTGCAAAATCTTCCCTTTAAATGTTTGATAAACCGTTGGAATTCCTTCCTCTGAAGATGATGACCACTGAGAATAAAACATGCAGGTTCATTGCCGACAAATTTTAAACCCCTCGCTACTTGTATTGAGTTAGTACTACTGAACATGTGATTATTCTTTGCCAGAACCTTGTTAGTTTTAACAGGCTGTTTTGCTTTTTGTTTTTTTGCTGCATTTACACTACCACCATTTTCAACAGGCATGTTCTCCTTATTTACTTCGATAGAATCCTTTGCCTTGCAAACAGCTAAATTCCTGCTCTTGCTTTTAGCTGCAGGGTGTGGCTTCTCATCCACCTTCTCTATTATCATCTTCTCATCACCAGTTCTAACCTCAAGTTCTTCCCTGTATTTTCCTCTCTTAGACGTTTTCATTCCTGTGACAGCAGAAGCAGCATTCTTTTTGGTTTTATTTAAAGGAAATTTTCTCTCCTTGCTCATTTCTGCCTTCACTTTATCTGCTGTCAAACTTGATTCATCCATCTCAACCTTCTTGACACTAACTGCATTCTCAAGTTTAGCTGCATCTTCACCTTTCTTAAAATCTAATGTTGGTTCATCCACGGTGTCGGTTTTATTTTCTGAAATATGCAGAACTACTGCTTTCTTTGTCTCAAAATCTTCTCCAATTTTTCCTCTCTCAGATATTTTCATTTCTTTGACAGCAGAAACGGCACTTCTTTTGGTTTTATTTGAATGGAGCTTCCTCCTCTTTGACATGTCCACTTTTATTGTGCCTGCTTCATCCACCTCATCCTCCCTACCAGGCTACCACTAATTGTTTTCTCAAGTTTAATTCCATCATTGTCTTCTACTGAAAAGGTTGCACTGTCATCCGTAGCTTTGATTTTATTTTCTGAATTATGCGCTACTTCTGCCTTCTTTTTTATCAACATATCTGTTTTACATATGGGTTCAATCACCTCACATTTCTTGCCATTAATTGCGTTCTCAGACCCTTCATCTTTGTCCTCTGGAGCCTCTGTCTCATCATCCATAAATATACTTTTATCCATTTCTTCATTCCCCAACTGAGTAACATCCTCTGCTTTTTCAAGCTCCTGAAAAAAAAATTTCTCATCCTCTATTCTCTTTACAGCATCCACAGGGTCTACAGCAGCTTCAATTGAAGTGCAAGCTCTATCCGGGTAAAGCAAACCTTTTCTTTTACAATTGTTTCCAGCACTAAACTTATGTCTGGAGCCTAAACTCTTCTTGGTAACAATCTTCCTCATCAGAATGGTATCATCATTCCCACTTTTCTGTAAGTCAAAATTAGGGCCCAAGGACTTCTCAATCTCCAAGTTATTGGTATTGACAGGTGAGACCTTGACATCTAGATGCTGTTTCTGGGGCTCTCCCTTTTTGCAGACAGAATTAATTGATCTCGCAATATCCACATCTCCAATATCAGACATACCAGCAAAGTTGGATTGTCCCAATCCCCTGAAACAAGCTTCAGATGTCTTTTCAACAGAAGGTTCTGCTACCTTAATCTCCGATGTAATGGTCTTAAGGATCCCAACACCTCCAATCTTCGACAGACCAGATAAATTGAACTGTCCTAATCCCATTAAGGATGATTCAGGTGTCTTGTCATTGGTGGACTCCGCCACCTTAGTCTCTGATGTAGAAGTCTCAGAAACTTGCATTCCACATGCTGAGGTTTTATTATTGAAACTCGCTGACTTATTCACTGAAAGGTTATTGAGACTATGCCCAGGACTCCTAATAGCAATTCCATCCATCGAATGACTTATTCACTGAAAGGTTATTGAGACTATGCCCAGGACTCCTAATAGCAATTCCATCCATCGAATGCCCACTATTGCCAAGGGTACTCATAGCCATTTTAGATGCACCAACCATCAAATCATGGCGTCTCATATTTGGTGAATTAGAGCTGATGCCAGGACCATCCACCTTCCTTTTCTGAGGTGATGTGCTTCTGTCTCTTCCGTCATTATCCAGTTTGCCACCTTGTACAGCTTGAATACCATTACAACCTAGTCTGTCCTTCTGTTTTGTTTTTATAGGAGACAGTTTAAGATCATCCTTGGACTTGCATTCATCCAAATGCCCTTTAGGAGAGCCAAACAGATCACTAGATATTTCTCCAGAAAATACTGGGACTGCAGATGTCCTTGGAGTTTTCCTAGTATAACTCAGTGCATTCAAATTTGCTGCATTTAAATGGGACCTTTTAGCACTACTGGTTGTGGATCTCAGGTCACTGCAAGCTGTGCCAACATTTGGAGTTATATCATGTGAAATGCTAATCTCAGCCTGATTGGTATTCTCATGCTTGGTTCTAGTTTCTTCAGTATCATACTCTTCAAAGCTCCTCTTATTTACATCATCTAAGTTCAAGGCTCGATCAGACCAGCCTTCTTTCTTGGGAGTAGTTAACAATATGCCATCAGCAATAATATCTTCAACAACGTTTGACAAACCTTTCATGGCAGCTGTAGTTTGATGGATCTTTGGTATATCCCCTGTGTGTAGGGGCAAGTCAGAGGCCATCATTAATCCTGACTGTAAATTAGGAGCCCCTTCAGTGCATCTCTGAAGCACTCTGCAGCAGCTTCTTCTCCTTCTTCTTCAGAATCTTTAGCTTCAGCTTCCACTATCTCTAACTCATAACCACTGTCATGTGAGAAAAAAAGAGTCTAAACAAATATTGGAGCCTAGTGTAACTCCTAGAAATAAAAATATTTGCATGCATTAATAGAATTAACTTGATCCACTTAGAAGAACATAGACAAATCAAAATGGGAGAGATGAAAAGATTACACTGTCACACAAAAGAAAAATAATAAGCACAATACATGCAGATACTTATATAAGTCAACCAGTATCAATTGCTGATATAGTTGAAATTTCATACAAACCGAAACAATTTTGACAAATACATGTCAAAGATTGCTATCTGCGCTATCTTCTATTCGTAACCTCCCATAGAAACTTAAAAATAGAATATTAGGTGCTATTTTTTGCCATCCTGTCATTTTTCTTGTCCTATTGAAGCATCCAATAGCCTTTGAGACCATGTAAAAACACTGCAAACCTTTCAATGGTTTTACTAGGCGATACTGTCATATTGTATACTATTCTTTTTGTGAACCACACAGAAACTTAACCAAATTCAGCATCCAATTTTTTTTAAACCTAAAGTTTTTCTTGTCCTATTGTTACCTACAACAGCAAAATCTTTTACAGTGATTGTTCTAGATAGTCAATACTCTTTCAGAAAATTCCAGAAATCCAATCCATGAGTATCAGTGTAAAAAATATTTGAAGGAACCTTGAAGATTAATTGGACAAGCTGTCCATAATTTTAGTGAGAAGCAGAACTATGGTATATCAACTCCTTTTCTCAGGGAGTTAAAACTAGCATGCAATAAGACATAAAAGGAAAGGAAAAGCTGCATTCACATTTTTCACTTGCTTAGAAGGGAACAAGGGCGTTCAATCTAAGTTCAACCACTTCTCATAAAATGCCAAAGCTTATAACTCTTGCCAGTTGGCCCTCCTAATAGCATTATGGTTCAAAAGAAACAGAGTTCAATATCTCACCTCTTGTTATAATTACCTTCAGGAAGAATTTTCCATGCCCTTAAACTGCAAGGAAAATAATTTCAACAAGGACAAGAAAAAGATTCAAAATTATAGATAATATTGGGAAGTCTACTTAGAAGTTACGAGCCCTCAAACTACAGTATTTCAGAAGATGATGAGGAACAAATTTAGCATACCAGTCTTCCAAGCTCATATTTTTCACCTGTATAGAACTCAACATTTCATTTAACATGATACTATACACAAAATTTCATTTATAAAACTCAACATTTCATTTGAAAGGTATTAAATGTTTTTTTTAAATGACTTTGTATGTTAAAGTAGATGGAGTTGGATAGAAAATTCAAGGCATCACATGACATAACCAAAGATATGACACGTGATAGAAAGCAGTAATGGAGAAGGGTTCTTGGTACCACTTCCAACTCTTTAAGGAAAGGCCATGCTATCTTATTGATGTTGATGTGAGAAAAATCAAACAGTACCTATCTGGTTTACAACACAATTTAAACACAATCCAAAATGAATTAACTCGAAAACCTTGTCATGGGATGCAAACTACATGTAAGACCCGGAATTTTGAGAAATTGTAATTGAGATTAAAATTTATTAAGTAAGAACAATAGAGGATTAAAAAATTCGTTTGGTTGAATTGGTTCATTTGGTTAGTGGTTTATTTGAAATTGGTTCATGTGGTTGAACCAGTTCCAATATTTGATGAAATGAAAAAGAAAAAGAATAAAGATAACCCGTAAGCCCTTTCATCTCATTTGGGCGTTAGGGTTAGAAGGAAACGAAAAAAAAGAAAAGGAAAGGAAATCTCAGAGGGGGGACGGAGGAGAAGGACGAGAGGAAAGGAGAAGAAGAAAAGAAGGGGGAAGCAAGGGGGTGTTCGTGAGGGTTAGCCGCAGAGGAGAAAGAAGAAAGAAGAAGAAGAAAGGAAAAGAGAGGAAGAGAAGAGAAGAAAACGTGGGGAAGAAAAGAGAGAAGAAGAAAACGCAGAAGAAGAAGAAGGACAAGAAGAAAGGAAGACGAGGAAGAGAGGTTTGGGCGTGTGGAATTCGTTATCGCAAGTAAGTAGCATTTTTTTTTTCTGTTTGATCGACTCATGTTGGTTTTTTTCCTTTGCTTTTGATTTCTGTTGTTCGATCCATCCTTGTTTGCTTTCGATCGCTTACTATTGAGTTCATATTGGATTTCCGTTTGGGTTATTTGGGCTTCAGTCGTGCGACTGTCTGCATCTGTCGTGCGACTGTCTGCTTGGGTTCCTGTGGCTTCACTGAAATACAACCAAATCTGTCGAAACTGTTTATTTTATTGGGCGTTTGGGATTGCTTGCTTGCTGAAAATGTTTGGGTAGTTTGCTGGAGTCGTTGGTCTGAGAACCCAAACTTATTTTGTTTGACATGAATTCTCAATCATATTTTGCTTGTTGAAGGAATTTAGGATTAAGTTCATATTGGGTTTTGGTTTAATTTAACTTGTGTTGGCTGTTCAATTATTTTTCCCCAGTCAGATTATCTTGGTTCCTGATAGAGAGATCAGGTCCTCTCTTGTATGTCCTTTGATCTTTGAGGCATTAATTGATAATATTGTTTATTTGATGATTGTGGAGTATGTTTTGAATCTGTTAGTAACCGATTGTAGGAAAATGCCCAAGTTAGTTGCTGTTGGTGTAGGAATTGATTAGGAAAGTAATTTTTGTTAGGACTGTTGGTAATTGGTTAATTTGTTTAAACTGAAATTGCTGTTGGAATTGGTAACTCCATTGCTGTTAGGAATTGGTAACTCCATTGCTGTTGGAAATTGATGTTAGGAATTAGTAACTCCATTGATGTTAGGAATTGCTGTTGGAAATTGCTGTTAGGAATCACTACAAAAAAGATTGCATATAACAGCGGACCTCCCAACACTTTTAGCAGCGGTCATTAAATGACCGCTGCTAAAACACTAGACATTATTTTTTTAAGACCCCACCGACCCTCTCCATCAGTCCCACTCCACCAACCTAAATTCTCTTCTCCACCTCTCAATTTCTCTCACTTGCGGCAGTTGCTGGCGACAAGATCAAGGGTTTGAGGCCTCGGCGAGCAGATACCTTTCAGAAGCTCTATAAGTTTTTGAAGCCCTAATTCTAAGATCTGATTTCTCTGATCCTTCTAACCTTGTTTCCCCTCTTTTAGTTTTTTCGTTTTGTTTTGATTGCTACGAATCAGTTGTCTGCCTTTGTCAAGGCAGGAAATTTTCCAGTTGTTATCTTTCTTATTTTATTATTCTCAGTGCTGTCTTCCTCTTGTCGAAGATGCTGTCTCCGTCCCCGGAAATGTCGCGGTGTTTACACCACTGAATTGTGAAGTTGGAAATCGAAGTAGATTACTCTAAATAAAGGATTGTTGGTGGAGGAAAAAAGGGAGATATGAGCGTGATGGACATTGTAATGCGAGTCGATTCGATCTGCAAGAAGTACGATAAGTATGACTTTGACGAGCAGAAGGATCTCAATGTCTCCGGCGATGATGCTTTCGCCCGTCTTTATGCTTCGATCGAGGCCGACATCGATGCAGCTCTCCAGCTCTATCACTCTCTTTAATTTAACTGATCTAGGGTTAGGGTTTTATGGTTGTTAATTATTCTGATTCACTCACTTTGTCTTGATCTTTGTTTTATTTATTTTTTATTTAATCAGAGGCTGCATATAAGGAGAAAAACAAGGCTTCTGCAGTTGCTTTGAATGCGGAGATTCGACGAACCAAAGCTTGATTGCTGGAAGAACTTCCGAAATTAGAGAGATTAGCTCTCAAGAAGGTTGATTTCCCACATCCTTCATCTACATTTGTTCACGTGATATATGATCTCAAATTGTGACTTTTAGTTGAATTGATTTCCTTCTAAGTTGTTTTCTTTGTAATTGAAGCTACATTTGTATTTTAAAAGCCACACCTCCCTTACAATTTTCCTGATCTTCAAAATAACCTATTCGCTGCTCTCTCCCTCTGGTTTCAGCTCCGGAATCTTTCAGACCTTTCTCGTTAATCATCCTTTTCGATTTGTGACGATAAACGCTTGATAACATCGAAGATTAAAATAAAAATAACAACAACATCCTTTTGATCGTGGAATTCATCCAATAGAAGAAATCAATGAAGGTTTGTGTTTAAACCCTATTTCTGTGATGAATCTGAACAATCCTCTTCATTTCTACTTTTGTCGTTTTTCTTTAGATTTCGTCTTGACAACTTTTTGATCCGTCGATCATTTTCTTCTTTTGATTTTACCTTTTATGTTTTCCGATTCTCGATTTTATTATCTCTATTTGGTCCTTTTTACTACGATTCTAGAGAATAGCTGCTGATTTGTGTCTATCTCTTTAAGGTGTTTTTCTGTTGCAATTCTTTGCTCTAGAAGTCGTTCTATACCTGAGCTTCACAGGCAAAAAATCTTCAACCTCAATTTGGTAATCTCTCTCTCTTTCTCTCATTCTATACCTGAGCTTCAATGCTCTATAATTATAAAATGACAAGGCTATACATTTTCCATTACTTTACATTAATCTGGTTTTGTTGATATAGCTTTTTGTTCATCTTTTCATTTTCATGTCAGGGTTTTACAAATGCGATAAAAAGGCCAGTAAGAATTTGTGACTTCCTTCTATGAAGCAAAATCCTCTTTTAAGCAATTTTTTCAGTCAAAAGGTATCAAAGTAACATGTTAGTTTGTTTTATTTATTTATTGGGGTTTTATCCAAGCTTGGTAGGTCAAAGGATTTTAGCCCAATTCTATTGGTTCTACGCTATCAGAACTCATCAAATGGGAAAGGAAAAGTTGGTTTCTTGTAAGCAAAAAAGGTGCCGTTTTACTCTTCTCCATGTCTTTGCACATATTAATTTCATCTTCAAATTAATATTCTTTTCCTTACTCTTAGTTTGTGAAGTGAGTACTATGATTACTACTGTCTTGTAATAAACGAAATAACCATATTAAGGTGCGTCAAGTCTCAATAATTTAGGCCTTATGTTCACGGATTAGTACACCATGAAGTTATATTATCAAAAGAAGCCTCCATATCTATGACCTTAATTTCAATGCCATAGAATCAGAATAAACCTGCAACTGTAAATCATTCTAACAAGTTCCTCCTTACAGATAATGCTTTACTCTGCAGTGAAGTTTTTCCGTCAGGGAAAGAAAGAAACTAGCATAGAGGAGGTGCATTATATTAAATTACCAGGTACTATAAGTAAACATGTTATTTTGTTGTAATTTTTAACTGGTGACTTCAATATATATCTATAAGAAAGAGAGAATAACTATGTATTAGTTCACAGTGCCCAGGCTTTTTAAACTTGGTGTATCTTGAGAAGATAAACTAAAGAGATTAATACTGAAAAGTTACTGAAGCAAACATCACTTTTTCATTACAGGTATAGCCATGAGAACTTGAGTTCCATATTGTATTAAATTTTCTTGATTCTTTGTACTTCCTAGGTTTTTTTCTCAATGACTATACTTGCTGGAACAGGGGATTCACTTCCATCAGATTGTCTTGTTGAATTTTGATTGAGGTTTATATGTTTTTATAGGTGGAACCCCGTCATGTCCGTGTGGCTGTCAGATTGCTAAAACATCTGTAATAAGGTAAGGGCATTTTTACACCATGTTCAGTATCTTTTGCTTCCACTTTGTTGCGGCTTCAAGTTTATAATGATGTTTCTTTCCACCATGTAATGTTGAGTCGAGTGAGATTGATCTGTTTGACTTTCAAGAAGAGGGAAATCGTGATGATGGGGATGGTGTTGATGGTGGAAACAGAAGTTCAGATCAAGGAGATGCTTAGCCACGTACTGCTGCAGCAAAGCCATCATCTGGCAATGCAGGTGGGAGTTTGTTACAGTATATGTGTGGATTTTTTTTTTGGGGCAGCCATACTGATATTTATCTGATGATGATCACACAGAAAATGTAGGATTTGGAGGTCAGTCAGTGAAAAAACTAGTGATAACTGACGAGTACTTTGAGAGGGTTACCCAATCTCTTGTCATGCGCCTAAGACAGCACGAAGAGGCTGTTATGCAAGATGGTATAATGTATCCGACCTTTACCATCCTCATTATCTGTTTCATGAGTTGTTTGAAGTCACTACACCTGGATCTTGGGTGCTGAAGTGAGAGTCTAATTGATGATATATTAGCTTGAAATTTACACCTCAGAATGGTAGCACATGCCCTAAAGCCTTCAAAAAACCTTTTGAGGCCTAAAAATGCAACCTCTTTTACTGAAATTTGATTGAATTGAAGCAATTACCAGGAACTGACTTGTAGCGGGGTTTCAAAACATTTTCAGGGAGTGGATTGGCCGGGATGAGGCAGTGGGATTTGATCCAGTGGTACGTGGGGCAGCGGGCAGAAGGCAGGGGCAGTGGGGGCAAGGGGCAACCAGCAGTGGGCAGCTAGAGGAGGGATTCAGTAAAATTTTTTTTAAAAACAAAACAGCTTTCTGCGGCGGTCAAAAAACCGCCGCTAAAAACAAAAGTGCCCGCCACAAAATGATTCAGCGACGGGACTTTTAGGGACGGGCCTCCGTCGGGCCCATTAGTTTTTAGCGACGGTCTATGACCACCGCTAAAGGTCATCTTTTTTGTAGTGAATTGGTAACTCCATTGGTTAATTGATGTTAGGAATTGGTAACTCCATTGTTGTCAAGAATTGCTGTTGGAAATTATTGTTAGGAATTGCTGTTAGGAATTGGTAACTCCATTGGTGTAGGACTGTTGGTAATTGGTTAACTCCATTGCTGTTAGGAATTGCTAACTCCATTGGTGTAGGACTATTGGTAATTGGTTAATTTACTGTTAGTAAATTACTGTTGGTAAATTACTGTTAGTAATCACTGTTAGTAAATTACTGTTGGTAAATTACTGTTAGTAATCATTGTTAGTAAATTATTGTTAGAAATCACTGTTAATAATCACTGTTAGTAATCACTGTTGGTAAATCGCTGTTGGTACATTACTGTTAATAAATTACTGTTGGTAAATTACTGTTAGTAATCACTGCTGGTAAATTACCGTTAGTAATCACCGTTGGTAAATTACTGTTAGTAAATCACTGTTGGTAAATTACTGTTAGAATTGGTGAATTACTGTTAGGAATGGGTTAATCACTGTTAGCAATTGGGTGCAAGAAGGCACCGAGATTAACTGCTGTTAGTAACTGTTAGTAACGAGTAAATGAGTTGCTGTTAGAAACCGTTAGTAATTGGTTGCAAGAAGACGCCGAGATTAGTTGTTGTTAATAACTGTTAGTGGCAGTAATGCAAAGGGGTTTGTATTGATAATGAAAATGTGTGTTGTGGATTCTATAACTTTAGTTGTGACTGATGTTGTTTTAAATTATGAAGCTGAGGCTTCCTGTTAGTTTGAAAAAAGGCCGAGGGCCTATGGTTGAATGTTCTGTGGACTGGGGTTGCTGTTCACCTCGGTTGGGGATCGTGAACTGTTGTTCACCCTAGTGGGGGATCGTGAACCTGCATCCACCACAAACATGGATATTTGTGGATCGTGGATAGTTGTTCACCTCGGTTGAGGATCGTGAACTGTTCTTCACCCTAGCAAGGGATCGTGAACCATCCACCACAAATATGAGTTATGGGGATCGTGAACTAAGTTCACCACGTGCTTTGAGGCATTGTGGATCGTGAACCTAAATTCACCCCAAAAGCTCAAACTGTGAAACTTGTTTAACAATAATTGATTTGTATGAATTTATCTGGAAGTTGGGTTGTTGTATAGAATTGTTCTTCGTAAGAATTGGGAAGTGGAAAGGAATTCCACTTGATATGTACTATGATAGGCAGCGTTGAAGGGCACTCCGCTTAGCCTTGCTTCATCGGGCAGCGCAGAGAGGCACTCCGTTGACCTGGATTCGTTAGGTTGCGTAGAAGGGCACTCCACTAGGTGTAGTTCAACAAACCAGTTCAACACTTATTTCCACCACATTTTGAGAAGCACCGTCGGAGTTTTTTTATTAGGACCTTCAAATTATGTTCCTGATACTGTGAAATCATGAATATTTCAGAAAATTTAGTGCACAATTTAAATACTAATATAGGAACCTGCAAAAAATTTCTGATCTCAATGAACAAGAAATTAGATTGCCACTGCCAAATTCTATTCCATATCCCATTTACTTTGCAAATGACTTAAAAGGAAAAGAATGGTAATAAGTTTTGAAGTAAGATTCAAGGTACAGAGATACCTGGAGGCTTTTCAGAAAACTAAATATGGCAAGGGTGCAAAGGAACAATGGTAATCACGATCTTTCAACATGAGAGATTGTCTTATTTCGAATTGATATTACCTGATCTCCATAATGCATTTTATGTTGAGGAACATTATTTAAGAAATATAAAAAGACTTATGAAGCTGATACAATCAAGAACAGTCCCAAATTCATATATACAAAAGTCTGGTTATATCCTTGTAACATAGGAATCCCTTCAACACCAACTTCTATCTTATAAAGAAGAGGGCTAGGATTGTCTATTAAGGTCAATCTTTTATCGTAATAACTCTGATGTAGTAACATTCATGCAGTTGGTCTCCCTAACAACATGGCAATGAGCGAGTTAGAATAATGGTTATTGTATGGTTAGACATATGAGGTTATACTCTTTAGTGACATTTGCAGTTTTAAAATGCATTTGACAGAATTGGGCGTTTTTGTTTTTTCCAAGGAACAATGAGGGCTATTGAAAGTTAAAAGCCCATTGTTAACTGTCACTTCTCCAAATGAAGTCCTAATTTTAGCCAACCTCATTAATTTTCCTTTTATTGAGTTACTATTATAAATCAAAATCAAAATAAAAACCAAACGCCATATATGGATAAAAAATAACACAATACAAAATAATAGAAATTTTATTAAAAAATTGGAATAGAATCAATGAAAAAGATGTTACAACAAAATATTCCTCCCAAATATCACAATTTTGTGATCTCATACGTACATAACTCCCGCTAATTGCAAGAAAAAAAATGAAAATACATAATGAAATCCTCCCATTGATACAATTAATGGGATAAGTGCTTAACTAATGAAGTCTCCACCACCCTTGGGACTTTTGGAGCAATGGTTAGGCGTGTAACAGCCATTAAGTCTGTAATATTTCATCAAGTGCAGTTAGTAACAAGGAGAGAGAAGTGGGGCAAAGGGTATCCTGGTGTTTTCTTAAAAAAATTTAGACTAAAGGTTTCAATTTTGATTGGTAATTCTAAGAATTCACAAGCAATCAATCTATGAATAGCAGAAAAATCCTCAATGAAAACAATTGAAGGGCATAAAATACTTAACCAACAACAGATATCAGAATATGTAACTACAAGCAAGAGCTTTTATGATCACACAGCTAGATTATAACTACAGGACTGTGAAAACACTCAGAGTTTGTGTATGAGACGATGCTTCGATCATGCAATCAACTTCAAGTTCCATCTAAACAAGAAATCATAGCCTTTAAAAAACAACATTCATTCAGCAGAAAGAGTACAGAGTGTGATGCAGTTCGGAGATCTCTGACCTCAAGATAAGACTAGTAAATTCAAATATGTAAACATGAATGAAGGGTTTGTAATTTATCAATTTCCAATTTATATAACCAAATATATATGTTTTGGCGTACCGTATGTTAGCATGATAATGCCTACTTTTTAACGTATTAAGCACGAAGTTGCCAAAAGAAAGGGAAAAAACAGCAAAAATAAGCAAGGCTTACAGGATAACAAATTAAACAACATAGGAAACTAAAGAGACATGCTATCCAAGTGCCATCTTTAATCTGTTCTAAAACATCACTTTGATCATATAGATAAAGAAATCATACCCTCAAATTTGTAGCATATGAGATGAGTAACTTTGTTTGCTACCAACGGCTTGGAGAATTCTGCACCCATCAAGCCCATTTCCTGCGGCACAAAAACAGAATTCAATTATGACTAACCACTTTGAGTGACTACTGACGGTTACAACGGGAATTGGGATTACAAGGGCAGATTTAATTTGAACTTTTTTTGTTCGTCCCGGAGGCGGGAAACTTGTTAAACCCGCTATAAAAATCCTTCTTCTTGTTCATTGAAACCCAAAATTGCTCGCTCGCACAAGGATAGAAAAACCCTTTTTCTTGTCTGTTGAAATCCAAAAAAGCTCACTCGCACAGGTAGAAAAACCCTTCATCTTGTCCGTTGAAACCCAAAAGAGCTCGCTCACACAGGGATAGAAACTCAGAGGTGTCATGGGTCGTCGGAAAGTGAAAATTGAGAAGATTCCGGATAAGAAGAGACTTCAAGTCTGCTTCTCGAAACGCCAAACGGGACTCTTCAAGAAGGCTAAGCAACTGTCTTCTCTCTCTGGTGAGCATTTTGCTTTTGGCGACCCTTCTATGGAAGCCATTATTGAGCGTTTTGAGAAGGAATCTGTCTTTTTTCTGGAGCAGCATTAGATTGTTTCGAATTTTTATTTGCCGGAGGACGTCAACATTATAAAGTCGGTGGCAAAACCGACATTGGTTTAGTCCCATACCGATTTGGTATGGGACCCCATGGGCCTTTGGAATAGTATAAATAGGCCCCTCCCCCTTTAGTTTGGTTAAGTTTGGAAATTAGTTCCCTTCACTTTGAGAGAAGGCTTTTTTATTGAGAGCCTTCCATTTGTGGGTTTCTGAAAAAAGACTCAAGTTGTAAAATTTTTCTTCTTCATCTAGTGGAAGTGGTCAGCGGTGTTCAAGGACGTAGGTACTTGTCGAACCTCGTTAAATTCTGGTGTTATTTTATTTAGTTGTTGCATTTAAATTCTGATTTAGTATTTCTGCTTTTGTATTTATTTCTCAGTTATTTATTCCAATAGCATTAGTTGTAATTTGTAAACCTAGTATAGTTTTGTGCAATTTACTATACGGGGTAGTTGGTTAAGGGGTGTTATCCCCAACAAACATCAACGCCATTGACGATGTGGGGGAGCTTTAGAAGTTGGAGGCCGACTTGAAAAAATTCAGAGAAAATGTGTCTTCCCGTATAGCCGAGATTTTTGAGGGTCCATTAGAACCTCCTATGAGTTATGATCGGCAAACCTATGCATTGGTTACAGATGAGACAAGTGGTGAAAACCCAGAAGACGAAAATCTAGTAGATTTTCCTGAAGCATTAGCGGCAGAATTTTCTGAGAGTCCTTTGGAACCTTTTTATGAAGACGTTATGAGTTATGATCAAGAAATCTTTGGATTGATTACGGAGGAGGAAATTACTGAAAACCCAGATGATTATTTGAACTTATCTAAATATCCTGATGCGAATGTGATTGGTTTGTTTCCATTTTTTTCATCGTCTGCTCTGGAATCCATAAGTTCATTTAACTTTTATTGTCACGTAGAACCAGTGTTTGACGATGATATGGAGGAGCTTCTTGTCATGTTTAGCTGATTTTTTACTACCCCGTTGATTTTGTAATTTCTGAGCTTTTTGTGTTAACTATGATCAGTATATAATCTGTCATTTAGGTAATAAGTTTTGATCAGTATATGATCTGCTCCATATACTGATCATAGTTATTACCTAATGACAGATCATAAGTATATAGAGCAGATCATAGTTATGATTTGAGGGTATGATTTCTTTATCTATATGATCATAATTATGATCAAAACTTATTACCTAAATGACATTATATACTGATCATAGTTATGATCTGTCATTAGGTAATAACTATGATCAGTATATGGAGCAGATCATAGTTATGATCTGCTCCATATACTTATGATCTTTCATTAGGTAATAACTATGATCAGTATATGGAGCAGATCATATACTGATCAAAACTTATTACCTAAATGACAGATTATATACTGATCATAGTTAACACAAAAACCCCAGAAGTTACAAAATCAAAGGGGTAGTAAAAATCAGCTGAACATGACAAGAAGCTCCTCCATATCATCGTCAAACACTGGTTCTATGTGACAATCAAAGTTAAATGAACTTATGGATTCCAGAGCAGATGATGAAGAAAATGAAGACAAACCAATCACATTCGCATCAGGATATTCAGATAAGTTCAAATACTCATCTGGGTTTTCAGCAATTTCCTCTTCCGTAATCAATCCAGAGATTTTTTGATCACAACTCATAACGTCTTCATAAAAAGGTTCAAAAGGACTCTTAGAAAACTCTGCCGCTAATGCTTCAGGAAAATCTATTAGATTTTCGTCTTCTGGGTTTTCACCACTTGTCTTATCCGTAACCAATGCAGAGGTTTGCCGATCATAACTCATAGGAGGTTCTAATGGACCCTCAAAAATCTCGGCGATACGGGAAAACACATTTTCTCTGAATTTTTTCAAGTCGGCCTCCAACTTCTAAAGCTCCCCCACATCGTCAATGGCGTTGATGTTTGTTGGGGATAACACCCCTTAACCAACTACCCCGTATAGTAAATTGCACAAAACTATACTAGGTTTACAAATTACAACTAATGTTATTAGAATAAATAACTGAGAAATAAATACAAAAGTAGAAATGCTAAGACAGAATTTAAATGCAACAACTAAATAAAATAACACCAGAATTTAACGAGGTTCGGCAAGTAAGTACGTCCTCGAACACCGCTAACCACTTCCACTAGATGAAGAAGAAAAATTTTACAACTTGAGTCTCTTTTCAGAAACCCACAAATGGAAGGCTCTCAATAAGAAAGCATTTTCTCAAAGTGAAGGAGGGAACTAATTTCCAAACTAAAGGGAGAGGGGCCTATTTATACTATTCCAAAGGCCCATGGGGTCCCATACCAAATCGGTATTGGACTAAACCAATGTCGGTTTTGCCACCGACTTTACAATGTTGACGTCCTTCGGTAAATAAAAATTCGAAACAATTTGATGCTGCTCTGGAAAAAAGACAGATTCCTTCTCAAAACGCTCAATAATGGCTTCCACAGAAGGGTCGCCAAAAGCGAAATGGCTTCCCAGCCGGAGAAAACACAATGATGGCGATGTGATCACCAGAGAGAGAAAACAGTTGCTTAGCCTTCTTGAAGAGTCCCGTTCGGCGTTTCGAGAAGCAGACTTGAAGTCTCTTCTTATCCTGAATCTTCTCAATTTTCACTTTCCGACGACCCATGACACCTCTGAGTTTCTATCCCTGTGTGAGCGAGCTCTTTTGGGTTTCAACGGACAAGATGAAGGGTTTTTCTACCTGTGCGAGTGAGCTTTTTTGGATTTTAACGGACAAGAAAAAGGTTTTTTCTATCCCTGTGCGAGTGAGCAATTTTGGGTTTCAACGAACAAGAAGAAGGATTTTTATAGCGGGTTTAACAAGTTTCCCGCCTCCGGGATGGACAAAAAGAGTTCAAATTAAATCTGCCCTTATAATCCCAATTCCCGTTGTAACCGTCAGTAGTCACTCAAAGTGGTTAGTCATAATTGAATTCTGTTTTTGTGCTGCAGGAAATGGTGGGCTTGATGGGTGCAGAATTCTCCAAGCCGTTGGTAGCAAACAAAGTTACTCATCTCATATGCTACAAATTTGAGGGTATGATTTCTTTATCTATATGATCAAATCGGCCTCCAACTTCTAAAGTTTCTTTACATCGTCAATGGCGTTGATGTTTGTTGGGATAACACTACTTAACCAACTACCCCGTATAGTAAATTGCACAAAACTATACCAGGTTTACAAATTACAACTAATGCTATTGGAATAAATAACTGAAAAATAAATACAAAAGCAGAAATGCTAAGACAGAATTTAAATGCAACAACTAAATAAAATAACATCAGAAATCTCTGGATTGATTACGGAGGAGGAAATTGCTAAAAATCCAGATGAGTATTTGAACTTATCTGAATATCCTGATGCGAATGTGATTGGTTTGTCTCCATTTTCTTCATCGTCTGCTCTGGAATCCATAAGTTCATTTAACTTTGATTGTCACGTAGAACCAGTGTTTGACGATGATATGGAGGAGCTTCTTGCCATGTTCAGCTGATATTTTACTACCCCTTTGATTTTTTAACTTCTGGGGTTTTTGTGTTAACTATGATCAGTATATGATCTGTCATTTAGGAAAGCATTTTTTGGGATTTAATTGTATCAATGGGAGGATTTCATTATGTATTTTCATTTTTTTTTCTTGCAATTAGCTTGTGATGTACATATTAGATCACAAAATTGTGATATTTGTGAGGAATATTTTGTTGTAACATCTTTTTCATTTATTCTATTCCAATTTTTTTAATAAAATTTCTATTATTTTGTTTTGTGTTATTTCTTATCCGTATATGGCGTCTGGTTTCTATTTTGATTTTGATTTATAATAGTAACTCAATAAAAGGAAAATTAATGAGGTTGGCTAAAATCAGGACTTCATTTGGAGAAGTGACAGTTAACAATGGGCTCTTAACTTTCAATAGCCCTCACTGTTCCTCGGAAAAAACAAAAAGGCCCAATTCTGTCAAATGCATTTTAAAACTGCAAATGTTACTAAGGAGTATAACCTTATATGTCTAACCATACAATAATCATTATTCCAACCCGCTCATTGCCATGTTGTTAGGGAGACCAACTGCATGAATGTTACCACATCAGAGTTATTACGGTAAAAGATTGACCTTGATAGACAATCCTAGCCCTCTTCTTTATAAGATAGAACTTGGTGTTAGAGGGATTCCTATGTTACAAGGATATAACCAGACTTGTGTATATATGAATTTGGGACTATTCTTGATTGTATCAGCTTCATAAGTCTTTTTATATTTCTTAAACAATGTTCCCAAACATAAAATGCATTATAGAGATCAGGTAATATCAATTCGAAATAAGGCAATCTCTCATGTTGAAAGATCGTGATTACCATTGTTCCTTTGCCCCCTTGCCAAATTAAGTTTTCTGAAAAGCCTCAAGGTATCTCTGTATCTTGAATCTTACTTCAAAACTTATTACCATTCTTTTCCCTTTAAGTCATTTGCAAAGTAACGGGGATATGGAGCAAAATTTGGTAGTGGCAATCTAATTTCTTGTTCATTGAGATCAGAAATTTTTTGCAGGTTCCCATATTAGTATTTAAATTGTGCACTAAATTTTCTGAAATATTCATGAGTTCACAGTGACAGTAACATAATACGAAAGTCCCAATAAAAAAAACTCCGACGGTGTTTCTCAAAATGTGGTGGAAATAGGTGTTGAACTGGTTTGTTGAACTACACCTAGAAGCCATTTTTTCATTCACATTGGGCTTCAGAACATTAATTTATGGACAGCTATAATTAAGTTATAGTTTGGAGAAAGCTAATGACTTTGAAGCCACCATTGCCAGCACTATCATCTTAACTTTTGAGTGGAGCATTCTTTTGTTTCTCCTTTAGTGATATTTTGTATTGCGTCATTTCATTTGTATTGTATGCTAAAAGTGTTCGTTTAGTTGAGTAGGTTGGTTGTTTAGATGCAAGAGCCATTGTTTTCTGTCCTGCATGAGACTTGGGAACTCCAAAATCTAATCATGAAAGTACTTTTCAGCAGGATTCATATTATTCTTTTGATTTGCTTTAATTTTGTCATTTTTCTTCCGTCTATATTGATTTTTATCTGTCAAATTTCTTGTGCTACTTCTTTGTCGATCATATGCGGGTTTAACAACTTATAACAGTGAGAAAGTTTATGGTTTATCATGTTTATTTTCTGTTTTTGTGAAATAAAATTATAAAAATTCTTCTTTATATTTTGTGAGAGGGAATGGGTTTGCCTGGTTAGTCATGTTGATTCCATCTGTTTTAGGTAATGCTATGCTCATTTGCTAACATGATTAGCATGTCTACTCTCGAAAAGATTTTTTTTTGATTTCCACTCACCTTGGAAACATATTAATTGACTTAATTCCAAGATTGTCATCTACCATGGTGTGCTTCATGAAAATATATATTTCTTCAACATTTAATGTCCAAAATAACCAAGGAATTGATGATTGTTCTTTTCAAATGAATTTAATTTAATTTTTTACATATTTATTTATTAAAAAATTTATTCTTCAATATTAAAATTATTTTAAGTTTGTATCTTCTTGTTTCATGAGCAATATTTTATCTTGAAGTTTGTAGTGGTATCAGAGCTGGTTTTTTGGTTGTTGGAACCGGCTCTTTGACTGGCCTATCATACGTTGGAAAGTTTCTGGGATATAATGTAGAAAATGTAATGGTTGGCCTTTTTAGTATGATGTTTAATTGGAACCGGCTCAAAGAATTTCTCTGAGGAAATCTCCATTTGATTAGTCAATATGACTTCTCTATAATGATTATACGTTCTGTCACTCGATTTTAGTGCACATTTTATTATTATCTGACTTATTGGTTAGGAGACTTATGAAGTATCTTGTTCTGATCTTTTGTCCAAGGCTTGCATTAGGAGACTTTTTAGTATTTGGATCTGATGATTTCATTGGCTGATACATTCTGTTCGAACTATGATAGCATCATGGTAATTACAAGTATACCTTTTTTTGTCTATATCATTCCAGATGCTAATATTAATATATTATACATCTTTTGCTCAATTGTGATAAGTTTTCTGTGTCAATGAACTAGTGTATTACAAAATCCATTTTATTTTTAGTCCAGTGTAAGCATTTAACTATTGGAGAATTTTGAGCTGTATTCCAAAATATAGGATGTCAGAATTCACCTGTATTGCTTTATAGGTTCAGTAAGAGAAATAGGTTTTGTCATTCACTCAACTGAAGTTATCAACTGCCTTTTTGTTAGTAATTGAATAATAGTATGATTTGTAATCCTCAAGCCAAGAAGTTAGAAAAACTTGCATTTGGTGTAGTCAGCCCAAGATGAGCAAAAGGATTCTTAAACTACATGTATTGGCAATGGTACCAAGAAATGAGATCAATGACACATAGGTTCTTTTATTCACCCCTGTTATTTGTGTTGTTAATGTATCTTGTTAAAATGGAAACTGAAGTAATTTTTTTCCTTTAAAAAGTTCAATTTTTGCTGATCAGGAAAAGTGTCAGATATTGGATTGAAAAGTTTATTGATTTCTTTAGCCATAAATATTTCGTGTACATAATTTAGAAATAGGGAAATTTTTCCAAAAGGGAGGTGTTGAATTGTTCTTAATTATCAATAAGACCAATCCATTGTTCTGTTTGGTCTCATAAAGACCAATCCCTTAGGTTCAGGCCAACTGTCTGTGGTTACTTGTCATTTCTGTTAATAGGAAATGAGCAGCTCAAGCAAGGTTAACCACATTCAGCAATATTAAAGATGTGCAAATAAAAACTCAAATACATTGATTGAATTAATATAACAAAATGACTAAACTAGCCTTTATCTTACTCGACAGTACTAGAATTGGTTACTTTTTGCATAGCTCTGATGACTGATGATTAATGAAGCTGCTTTAACATGTTGAAACTGCATGAGAAACATGTAAGAGTAGTGACGAGAGTGACTTCCACCCTTATTTCTGTTGCTTATTAGACTTATTTTTAACTAAACATAGTTTTTTTCCTTGACTCTTGGTTGTTCAAGTGATCATGATTGCTTTTAGTTTGTGATGAATTAGAGAAGAACGGACCACTCATGCTTATTCTAGACATGGATTTCAACTTTCAAGTATAACTTTGATCGGGAAAATGCAAGAGCAATAAAGACACAGCTTACTAACACTCCCCTGCCTCTGTTTAATCTGAACTTTGGAATGGTTGGGGAAAGTTTTTCTGTATGGATCGAAACCAAAAATATGTTTATTTATTCTCAGGGACGCTTGAAGATTGGAGGTCCTTAATTTGATTGTTGAAGGAGATGAGATTCTATTATTGATTGGGCTAAAGGATGTGATGATGGCTACCGAAAATTGGTTTATTACTTCAAGAGGATCTTTTTAGTGTTGTCTCTTTTATCGTTCTACTGTTATATTCTTTTCATGTTGGTTTCTTTTCTGTTGCTGGCTAGTTTGGTCAGATGGTTCTTGTACAGTTATCTTCGGCTTTGTATATGCATTATATGCATGTGCTCAAACAAACTTTTTTAACAAAAACAATGCAATTCTTACTTATGATTCAAAATAGCAAGCATTTTTCTTAACCAAACAGCTAATTGTGTAGCACAGTATACAGCTGCATTATATTCTGATTCTGCTGTAAAAAAGATCAACCCTCTGTTGTTTCTTTGATGACCAAGAAAAAATTGCAGATCCAAGATGAAATCAATATCCTAAAATAATGTCTCTTCTCTATATCACTTGCCCACCATGCAATCACTGTCGGTGTACCGAACAAGCTCAAATCTGTTAATAAAAGTATAAAATATACCTTCATCCAATGTACTTTTAATATACTTCAAAATACGTTTTGTTGCTTGCAATTGAACCTGATGTGGAGTCTCCATAAATATGCTTATAACACCTATTCCATAAACAATATCAGGTCTAGTAGAAGTCAAGTATCTAAGACTTCTTATTAAACATCTAAAATGTTTAGCATTCACCTACTTACAATTAGCCTCTTTTGGTAACTTCAACCTTTCAACAATTAAAATACAAATAGGTTTATACACATCTATCTTGAATCTTTTCAAAATATCTCCAGTATCACAAATTGGCCTAGCATAGCCTCCCTTAATAAAAGTAAGTAACTTGTGTTAAATTTAACCATATAATTAAAACATTGAAGTATCTTGTGCTTAGTTTAATTAAGAGGCGCCGTGGTTGCTCAAAATTGTTCAGGATAGAGGTAATTCAGCTGAAGTACAAAACTCTCATGTTTTTCACTTTTTGGGTGCAAAATTAAAACGGGAAGATTAATTTTGAAGAAAAAACCAGAAATTGTGACAAACCTGCTTAGTGCATGCCACCATGACCAATTCGTTCACGGGTTACATCTTATCATTCGGAGGGAGGGGCCGCTAAGTCTAACGTTTGGAGCCACTCATTAAGCAATTTTATGCATTCATTACTTTCACCAATCCCCAAAAAAAAAAGCCATTGCTTCTTTACCTTATAATTTTAATTGCGTGCTATTCAAGTACATTAATTCAGATGGTTCGCTAGCAAAAAAAAAAGATGGTTCGCTAGCAGTTGCCAATTATATGTAGGGGAAATTAGGTTTTAGTAATACTTTTTCAAAATAATCCAGACTCAGTCGGTAAATTGTTGAAAATTGAGAATTAGTGATGCTTTTTTATATAATTGGGATTTAATGTCATTTTACTATTCATCAAGAATTTCTTTCAAAAATACCATAAAAAGACTTTGAAAACATTTTCACTCATTTAGGTACAAGTGAGGTTTGCAAGTCTTTTGAGGGTATTTTTGGAAAAAAAATCATGAATAGTAAAATGATACTAAATCCTAATTATTTAAAAAAGTATAACTAATTCTTAATTTTCAAGAATTTGCCGACTGAATCTAGATTATTTTAGGAAAGTATCACTAAAAACCAATTTTCCCTTACATGTATCCATCTCCTAAAATTTATCAAATTCCGGGAAAAATTAGATACAATATATTCTATATATTTACATATCTTCTGGAAGCATTCCAAGCTTTATGCACGAGTTGCCCAAAAGGCTCATATCATATGTTGTAGATTTATACAATATTTAATGCAAGCAGCCCCTTGGGAAGCATGCTAAGCTTTATACACAAGTTCCCCAAAAAGTCCATCTCTTATGCTGTTAAAGTTTCAATGATATGGGCTTTCACCAGTCATAACTCTGCCTCCTTGTTCAAAACCCAAGCACTTATAAAATTGATCTTTCTCTCTGTGCACAATATTACACATGCACCCCTATATATATATATATATTTAACAAATTTTTTTATTTTATCCTTTATATGTTTCAAAATTATTCAACAAGCAAAAAAATATGCAAGATCATCATACCAACAAAATTCCGATGAAATATGCAAAGCCCATAACAAAAAGATGCCAAAATGTATATAGCGAAAGCTTGCTTTTCATTATTACCGTACGTCGTAATTAAAACATTAGATTTTTTTTTTTGGCAGAAAAAACAACTTTGAATTCATATTATTTAATTGTAGACGATGTCCATCGAGGAAGCTGCAGACGATTTGCAGTCACGACGAAGATGTGTCTTGGGAATAAGGTTCATCTCCCTCAGTTTATTCACCCAGGCTTTTACACTTTTAAGCGTGTTGGTGCATCCAAAGAACCCATATTCTCGGCTCTTATTCATGCTGCAAACAAGCTGAAACTCCAAATTCATAACAGCAACCATCGCTTCAAAACATGCAATCTCGCTGAGCTCCGTCTTGTAGAGCCCGTTCTCCTCTACAATGGAGTCCCAAACTTCACCTTTCCCATTCATCTGCTCCGCCAGTTCGACTTCTCCATCTCTTCCATGGGAACAAAGGGCACGAACTCCATCTCCAACGTCTCACACAAAACCTTCCACATGCTCTTCCAGGTGAAAACATCTCCATTAGTGCAATTAAATGCCTGGTTCTTAGCTCTTTCCGTCAGGGAAGCCCATATCTGCTGCTCCGCCAGTACCCGGGCGTCCGACACATCGCAGAAGTGCTCCCATGTGTACCGATTTCCGGGAAACCTGAAGGGTGAGCCCTCGTACTTGCAGATCAAGGCGTACGAAACCAACCCAAGAAGGAAGTTATATATGCTCCTCGACGACGCACCAATGACGATCGACGACCGGTGCACCGACCATGTTACGCCCGGCTCAAAGGATGCGATAATGTCTTCTAGGGCATAATAGAAGTTGGGGCAAGGGAGACGGGGCGAGTCCTCACAGAAGGGCAGTTCGGAGAGGTACTGGGTGGCATTTTCATGGAGGGGGTCGAAGGTGGGATCCATGTAGTGCTTGGTGCCCGTTTGGAGGGCGACGTGACGAAGACGAGAAGAAGGACTCGACGTAAGATCGTTGAGGACGCTGGAAAACATGGTGGAATTGACGGCAATGTTGGCTTCCTCAGTGTCACGCACCTGAAGAGCAACCCAGAAGAGGTGGGTTACTTGGGAAGATAAAGAGGAGAGCTTGTGGCGAGTGTCAATGGAGTCGAGAGCATCAAAGGATATAAAGTCGTCGACAATTGAATCAGGGAACCAGCTGGGTTTGGGGCGTCGAGCTGCTCCTTATACTCTCCAAGGACCACCAAGAGCTGATGTTTGCTTTAGAGCCTCAGCTAAGCTCAAACCTGCCATGCCAGTGACCCCCACGACCAGTGCTACAAAGCTCTGCCCTTCTTCCATCGATCACGTACGCTCTTCTTCTTCTGTTCTGGAGAAAGGATGATCGCTAATTAATAAGATTCAGATCCTAACAGCCATTTAAATGCTTTTCAGCAGTGCTGCAAGATCAGGTATGGGTTTTTCGAATATTTAATAGCGTAATCTAGCACCACAAGAATAAATTATAAACAATACTTTTTTTTGGTAATGAAATTATTATAGCCAATAGCAAGAAATTAAAGACATGGATGCCATGTCGTTATGTCGTTGGCAATTCCAAAAACAAAAAATAATTATTATTACAGAATCTTTTCAGATATGATACAAAACAAGAGACAGAAAAAATAAATAAAGAGGAAAGCTCACTATCACTCTTACCAGATACTCATTGTTTAAAAATTATCTGGTTGGAAGGCCAAGCTACTCTCCCAGGCTGGCCGTCTAACTCTTATCAATTCGACCCTCATGAATACAGCTCAGTATCACATGACTAGCCTCAAGCTCCCAGAAACAATCTCTGAAAACATCAACAAGGAGGCTAGGTGCTTCTTTTGGCATAAACTGGAAAAAAACTCAACAATGCAGACGGTGTGCTGGGACAAAATCTGTCTGCCAAAGAGGTACGGAGGTCTTAATATCAAATGCTGCAAGAAGATCAACAAGGCCTTATTTGCAAAAGTGGCATGGGAGTTGGCGGCAAATGAAGAGAAGCTGTGGGTTAATTAAGTTGATGAAAGCCAAATATCTGAGAACTGAAAGTTTTATCCAAACCCGCACCAAAAGAGGTAGCTCTTGGTTGTAGAAACAGGTATGCAAGGTAAGGGAGGTGTTAAAAAATGGTACAGGTTGGATTATCTCAAACGGGAATTCTATCCATATCTCTGACTGTAGTTGGAGAACCTTGGTTGCCGATCAAGATTTGCTTAGACCCTTCTCTAGCAGAGAAAGGAGGGTTGCTGAACTGATTGACCAGGAACATAAGTGTTGGATCATCGAGAAGTTAAGAGAGGACTTCATTGAGGCTGATGTGCATAAGATTCAATCGATCCCCATCAGTAAATTTACTGCAAATGATAGGAGGGTTTGGACGGGGAACTCATCAGGTAAGTACACAGTTGCCTCTGCCTACAAGCTTTTGTCTAATTTTGATGCTAATGGTGCAGATGAAAAGAGATGGTTGAGGATATGGCACCTTCCTTGTGCCCAAAAGATTAGGATATTCTTATGGAAAGTGATGCAAGAAGCCCACCTTACCAACGACATTATCTGTTCTAGAATTGGGGGGGCCCCCGAGAGGTGTGTCCTTTGCAAGAAGGAGCAAGAATCCCATCTCCGTCTTTTCCTAAAGTGTGAATTTATTCGAGCCATCTGGTTTGGAGCTGTTGGGGGCAGAATCCCATCTCAAGGTGGGCACCATTCATGCAAGGACTGGATTTTTGAAGTGATCATGGAGCTGGAGAAACACTCAGATAACCAAACAGGGAGTATTCTTACTGCTTGGGCTCATGTGTGTTGGGTGGTGTGGCTCACGAGGAACAAGGTTATCTTTGAAAATCAGACCCCATCAATCCGTCTAACATTGTCAATGTTTCATAAATTGCAGGAGGATACCAGGGTGATTAAAGGCACAGGAGGAAAAGAGGACAAAAGGATTACCATAGAGGAGTTCGTGGGGTGGAAGAGACCATTGGCAGGATGGACCATGCTCAACACTGATGGGGCTGCACGTGGATTGCCGGGGCCGCGGCAATAGAAGCTGTGTTGAGGAACGAAGAGGGCAGGATTAGGGGGCATTGGCCTTTCACATTGGAACTACAGATTCCATTGTTGCTGAAGCTACTGCATTAGTGGAGGGCATAAGAATGGCGTTGGCGTGCAATGTTAATTGGGTCCACATTCAATGTGACTCCCAAGCGATTGTATCTGGGTTTTTAAACCTCACTTCTATTCCATGGAGAATCTCCCCCCTGCTGGAAGAAGCCAGGCACCTGAGTAGTTTCTTCATGGCTGTTAAGATGGAAAAAAATATATATAGAGGCAAACTTTGTAGCGGACAAGCTTGCCAACCATGCTCTTGATGCCCAGGGGCGGCTCAAAGGGGTAGGCCACTTAGGCTACCGCCTACGGCCCCCCAAACTACAAGGCCCCAAATTTTTAAATATGTTTTCTTAAACATTAAGCCCTTAAGCCCCCAACAGCCCAACTATTGAGTTTTCTTCTTTTAATGTTTTTTTAATAATTTTTCAAATGTTAAGGCCCACGAAGGCCTCACTTTTATTGATTCTATGGACCTACTCATGTCCTAAAAAAAAATTTGAAGGTTGATTCAATGAAGGCCCCACTTAACGGTTAAGATTTAAGAGAGTTTTGATTCTCTCGATCTAGTCATGTCCCAAAAAAAAAATTACATTTAAAACACCCAAAAAAATCGTGGAATACCCTCTCTCTCTCTCTCGTTTCTAAAAAAGGGAAAAGGGGCTTAGGGTTTATGTTTTATGAAAAACAAAACACTCATCTTTTTACACCCATGTTCTCTTTTTGTTTGCTTCTGAAATCAAAGAGTGATATTTCTAATCTTCTCTTCTTATTTGCTTCTGAAATCAAAGAGTGATTGAGTGACATTGCTATTGAGTTTGCTTTCATACCCGTATTCGAGTGTACGTTACCGACTTACCAGAAGAGCTCTCCAACCATTGATGAGGCAAAGTACCAATAGGAGGCACTAATCGCTTTAAGCACAAAAGCTTGAAAGCCTTGTCTCGATTTTATATTGATAAGTTCTTCTTCTTTCACATATTAGATTTCATTATTTTTTGTTTTCAATTTCTTTTTTCTGTCTATCGTAAGTACAATTGTTATTTTGTTTGATCTTGTTCTTTATTATATTTCTCGGCTGATTTATTTCGTTTGAGCTTGTTTTTCATTTGATTTTCATCAGGACCATCACTAGTTAAAAAATATTTTTATATTCTTCGATTTACTGTTTGTTTTTAATATTTGAGATGACGGGTAGAAAATATGTATCTGGATATGAAAAACTTAAGAAAAAAGGAGAATAGAAAGTTTAGAAAAATCTCAAAAAGGGGCCTTGAACAAATACTTTGTTAATAAAAGTGAACAAAATTCGAATCAAAAGGCCTCATTTTTGTGACTTTGCCTAAGGCCCCCAAAAAGTTTGAGCCGCCCCTGTTGACGCCTTCTCCTGTTTCTGGGTTTCTGATATCCCTGCCTGCTGAGATGGTAAAGACTGCATATGAGGACACTATCGGAAGGACCTACAGAAGAGCTGTTGCATATGATCGGAAGACTTAACTGTTGGTTTGTATGCTGGTCTTAGTATCAAAAAAAAAAAAAAGGTCCACGTTGTTTACTTCTTTCTTCTATTCAGTAAACTGACCCGATACCCTGAGTTCCCAAAAAAAATGACCAGATTCAAAGTATAGGCCAGGGAAAAAAAATTTACAGACCTTAAAATAACTAGGATTTCTTCGTGAAATCTAAGATGAAATTAGTGTGAAGATCAAATACTGCTCTAGCAAAAGCCCCGTCGAACAACAAAGCCAATGCACCATGCGGACCCAAGGAACGGTGCCACAGGTGGCTGGAGGATGGTTATCAATCAATTGTTTTCTAATTTCACGACTGCTCGTTTGGCAACCAAGCCCTGCTAAATTGCTAATTAAATAAAATAGTCCATCATCCAGTTGAAATCGTCTATCATTACTAGTAAGATGCTGCCATGTGGGGCCACTTCCTTGAATTGTTCCTTGACGTAACCATGACATGCTACCATGTGAAACCCACTGGATACATTTATAACCAAAAACCAGTAACAATAAGATGCGTCTCACGCCATTGCAGGTGCCAATTCAGGCAAGCATGGCAGAACATTTCAATTGACCCTGGATCTTACAAGGGGAATCAGACTCATCTCCCTCAACTTCTCCACCCACATACTGGTACTCCTCACCGAGTCAGCGAACCCGAAAACGTGAATTCCCAACTCACGCCCATGCTAAAAACATGCTGGAACTCGAAATACAAAACGTTGCTCAGCGCCGCGAACCCACAGATCTCTTGCAGCTTCGTCTTGTCGAGCCCGTGCTTCTCTATGGTAGCGCCCATTGCCCAACATGCGCCCTTTCCCATCATCTCGCCCACCCAATCGAACTCCCCCACGTTAACAGCCACTTGAATATTTGTTTAAGGTATAATAGATCTTTAGAAAACCTTACCAAAAAAGAAAAAAAAAAGGATCTTTATAAAGTAAAAAATGTTTATATTACTTGTAAGTCATTCCATATTTATCTAATAATTATCCAAACAAAAAGAAAAATAACAATATTGATACTAGCAATGAGGTATCTAACTAACGTCAGATTGAGACTGATTCCGTTTCAAGAAAAGAAAAAAAAGATTAAAATAAGCCTACCCTTTTTTGCGTGTGCATGTAGTTCTTAAAAAAGCGGCTCAAATTCATCATCCAGTGTAAATATCAACGTTGGAGTTATACAGATGAGTTTTATGCCACATGCAATAACATAATCATTAAAAAGGAAATAACTCATCATACATGTTACATTTCATAACATGCCCACATTTCAGCACAATCCATCAACATGGAAATATTTTTTTTTTTTTACAAAACAAATTAAAATAATTCAATAAGTGTAACATTTTATAACATAGCTATTTCTTTCCTAAAACAAAAAAAACTCATCTTCCGAAGTTCAGTTATGAGGTACCACCAAGACTGTAAGGCTGACGTTCAATTTATGAAACGACTTTTATAGCCTCAATAATGTACACTGATATGTAGTAATCTTGTAATTTACAAACCATTTTCATTTCTGTCCAATTTATCAGCCCCAAAGCATGTATCAACAGCACCAACTAAAATTTACTAATCAACATAACTTTCTACAACCTGTATAACAGTTGAATGCACAGAGAGATTTTTAAAAAACTTGAAAAAATCAAGTACACCAAGAAGAAGAAAGAACTCACTTGCATCTCAATTAAAAATGTCTTTCCTTTTTGCCGTTTGGAAGTTCGCTGCTATTCCTGCTTTTTGTACATTTGGAACAAATCCAGTCCTCTTCTGGGATGTCCTCAAGTGGAGGGTCACAGCAGTCGATATGCATACCAATCCCACACCCCACGGAGCAACTTTCATTTCCACATATCAGCATCACATCCCAACGATCACGAGACCCACATGCTTGACATGCGATGTCATCATCACCACCACCATCGTCGTCTGATGGTGTTGATTCCTGGACAATATCTTCAGAGCGATGCAACATGTTTGCAAACGACTTCTCAGCCCAAGCATGAGTGTTGTACAAAACAAATCTCTCAAGGGAGTACCCCGGCTTGCAAACATACTCCACCAAGTAATCAGCTACAACACATGGGATTTCATGTCTTAGAAACTCCTGGACCCATGAGTCCACCCGTGGCATTCCCGGGCAAACAATGGCATAGTCAACACCAGATTTCAGGAAACGTGTGTAGGGTGGCGAGGTTGCTAGTATGGTGCCACCTCCAGCCTTCACTACACGCTTGAGAGTATCCTAGTGGATCACAGTAAGCAGACAAGTCAGAAGAAAGAATAGAGGTATTATAGAACAGTATAGCATAATACCCTTGAAAAGTTTCATAGGTACCAAAATTTTTAACCACAACACTTCAGCAGGACAAGACACAGACTTGATGAAAAACGTACCAAAGGAGGTGCAATGCATTCTCCATAAATGATAACACGCATTCCATGTAATGCTCCATGACCGGTCCTTTCCCTCAAAAGTCGCCATTTCCTTGGAGCCTGCAGATTGATGGCACCATCTTCACTAAGACCATTCTTGAACCACTCATAAGGCTCTTCTGACAAAAACCTTCCAGCCTCATTGCTGGCAGTTAAATAATCAGTCTTCAGAATCCACCTGAAGTCAAAAGGTGAATTAGATCTTCAGTTACAAATCACAGAATAATAAGCTAAATTAAAAGAGCATCAGCTTTCCAACTTGTCAATATGAAGGGCACACAAGATTTTATTGCCAAGAAAAATCTGTGTGTCAACTGAAGAGTGCTCCATACTTCCAAATATAGACAAGATTCGGTAAAGAATCCTGAGGCAGTACCTTCCAGATGCTGCAGCAGCAAAGAATTTTTCTGTTCTACGAACAGGATCTGGAACAATGAAGTGTGTAGCTTGGTACGACCAATGGTGAGAATCTCTGCAAAATCTTCCCTTCAAATTTTTGATAAACCGTTGGAATTCCTTCCTCTGAAGATGATGACCACTGAGAATAAAACAAGCAGGTTCATTGCCGACAAATTTCGAACCCCTCACTACTTGTATTGAGTTAGTACTACCGAACATGTGATTATTCTTTGCCAGAACCTTGTTAGCATTAACAGGCTGTTTTGCTTTTTGTTTTTTTGCTGCATTTACACTACCACCATTTTCAACAGGCATGTTCTCCTTATTTACTTCAATAGAATCCTTTGCCTTGCAAACAGCTAAATTCCTGCTCTTGCTTTTAGCTGCAGGGTGTGGCTTCTCATCCACCTTCTCTACTACCATCTTCTCATCACCAGTTCTAACCTCAAGTTCTTCCCTGTATTTTCCTCTCTTAGACGATTTCATTCCTGTGACAGCAGAAGCAGCATTCTTTTTGGTTTTATTTAAAGGAAATTTTCTCTCCTTGCTCATTTCTGACTTCACTTTATCTGCTGTCAAACTTGATTCATCCATCTCAACCTTCTTGACACTAACTGCATTCTCAAGTTTAGCTGCATCTTTACCTTTCTTTAAATCTAATGTGGGTTCATCCACGGTGTCGGTTTTATTTTCTGAATTATGCAGAACTACTGCTTTCTTTGTCTCAAAATCTTCTCCAATTTTTCCTCTCTCACATATTTTCATTTCTTTGACAGCAGAAACGGCCCTTCTTTTGGTTTTATTTGAATGGAGCTTCCTCCTCTTGGACATGTCCACTTTTATTGTGCCTGCTTCATCCACCTCATCCTCCTTGCCACTAATTGTTTTCTCAATGTCTTCTACTGAAAAGGTCACACTGTCATCCGTAGCATTGATTTTATTTTCTGAATTATGCGTTACTTCTGACTTCTTTTTTATCAACATATCTGTTTTACATATGGGTTCAATCACCTCACATTTCTTGCCATTAATTGCGTTCTCAGACCCTTCATCTTTGTCCTCTGGAGCCTCTGTCTCATCATCCATAAATAGACTTTTATCCGTTACTTCATTCCCCAACTGAGTAACATCCTCTGCTTTTTCAAGCTCCTGAAAAACAATTTTCTCATCCTCTATTCTCTTCTCACCAGCCACAGGATCTACAGCAGCTTCAATTGAAGTGCAAGTTCTATGCGAGTAAAGCAAACCTTTTCTTTTATAATTATTTCCAGCACTAAACTTATGTCTGGAGCCTAAACTCTTCTTGGTAACAATCTTCCTCATCAGAATGGTATCATCATTCCCACCTTTCTGTAAGTCAAAATTAGGGCCCAAGGACTTCTCAATCTCCAAGTTATTCGAATTGACAGGTGAGACCTTGACATCTAGATGCTGTTTCTGGGGCTCTCCCTTTTTGCACACAGAATTAATTGATCTCGCAATATCCACATCTCCAATATCAGACATACCAGCAAAGTTGGATTGTCCCACTCCCCTGAAACAAGCTTCAGATGTCTTTTCAACGGAAGGTTCTGCTACCTTAATCTCCGATGTAATGGTCTTAAGGATCCCAACACCTCCAATCTTCGACAGATCAGATAAATTGAACTGTCCTAATCCCATTAAGGATGATTCAGGTGTCTTGTCCTTGGTGGACTCCGCCACCTTAGTCTCTGATGTAGAAGTCTCAGAAACTTGCATTCCACATGCTGAGGTTTTATTATTGAAACTCGCTGACTTATTCACTGAAAGGTTATTGGGACTATGCCCAGGACTCCTAATAGCAATTCCATCCATCGAATGCCCACTATTGCCAAGGGTACTCATAGCCATTTTAGATGCACCAACCATCAAATCATGGCTTCTCTTATTTGGTGAATTAGAGCTGATGCCAGGACCATCCACCTTCCTTTTCTGAGGTGATGTGCTTCTGTCTCTTCCGTCATTATCGAGTTTGCCACCTTCTACAGCTTGAATACCATTACAACCTAGTCTGTCCTTCTGTTTTGTTTTTATAGGAGACAGTTTAAGATCATCCTTGGACTTGCATTCATCCAAATGCCCTTTAGGAGAGCCAAACAGATCGCTTGATATTTCTCCAGAAAATTCTGGGACTACAGATCTCCTTGGAGTTTTCCTAGTATAACTCAGTGCATTCAAATTTGCTGCATTTGGATGCGACCTTTTAGCACTACTGGTTGTGGATCTCAGGTCACTGCAAGCTTTGCCAACATTTGGAGTTATATCATGTGAAATGGTAATCTCAGCCTGATTGGTATTCCCATGCTTGGTTCTAGTTTCTTCAGTATCATACTCTTCAAAGCTCCTCTTATTTACATCACCTAAGTTCAAGGCTCGATCAGACCTGCCTTCTTTCTTGGGAGTAGTTAACAATGTGCCATCAGCAATAATATCTTCAACAACGTTTGACAAACTTTTCGTGGCAGCTGTAGTTTGATGGATCTTTGGTATATCCCCTGTGTGTAGGGGCAAGTCAGAGGCCATCATTAATCCTGACTGTAAATTAGGAGCCCCTTCAGTGCATCTCTCCCTGAAGCGCTCTGCAGCAGCTTCTTCTCCTTCTTCTTCAGAATCTTTAGCTTCAGCTTCCACTATCTCTAACTCATAACCACTGTCATGCGAGAAAAAAAGAGTCTAAACAAATAGTGGAGCCTACTGTAACTCCTAGAAATAAAAATATTTACATGCATTAATAGAATTAACTTGATCCACTTAGAAGAACATAGACAAATCAAAATGGGAGAGATGAAAAGATTACAGTCACACTAAAGAAAAATAATAAGCACAATACATGCAGATATTTATATAAGTCAACCAGTATCAATTGCTGAGATAGTTGAAATTTCATACAAACCGAAACAATTTTGACAAACACATGTCAAATATTGCTATCTGCACTTTCTTCTATTTGTAACCTCCCATAGAAACTTAAAAATAGAATATTAGGTGCCATTTTTTGCCATCCTGTCATTTTTCTTGTCCTATTGAAGCATCCAATAGCCGTTGAGACCATGTAAAAACACTGCAAACCTTTCAATGGTTTTACTAGGCGATACTGTCATATTGTATACTATTCTTTTTGTGAACCACACAGAAACTTAACCAAATTCAGCATCCAATTTTTTTTTTGTCTTTAAACCTAAAATTTTTCTTGTCCTATTGTTACCTACAACAGCAAAATCTTTTACAGTGATTGTTCTAGATAGTCAATACTCATTCAGGAAATTCCAGATATCCAATCCATGAGTATCAGTGTAATAAAATATTTGAAGGAACCTTGAAGATTAATTGGACAAGCTGTCCATAATTTTAGTGAGAAGCAGAACTATGGCATATCACTTGCTTAAAACTAGCATGCAATAAGAGATCAAAGGAAAGGAAAAGATGCATTCACATTTTTCACTTGCTTAAAAGGGAACAAGGGCGTTCAATCTAAGTTCAACCACTTCTCATAAAATGCCAAAGCTTATATCTCTTGCCAGTTGGCCCTCCCAAGTCCTTGCTTCAACATAACCTACACCTGGTTATTGTTTTTTTTTTTTGTTATAGAGAAAAATTAACACAAAGAAAGCAGGTGCATTCATAAGGTAAGACAATTTAAACATGTCCTAATAGCATTATGGTTCAAAAGAAACAGAGTTCAATATCTCACCTCTTGTTATAATTACCTTCAGGAAGAATTTTCCATGCCCTTAAACTGCAAGGAAAATAATTTCAACAAGGACAAGAAAAAGATTCAAGATTATAGATAATATTGGGAAGTCTAATTAGAAGTTACGAGCCCTCAAACTACAGTATTTCAGAAGATGATAAGGAACAAATTTAGGCATACCAGTCTTCCAACCAACGGTGATTAACAAGTTTTATCTTCTTCATTTTCTTTGCAAGCTCATATTTTTCGCCTGTATAAAACTCAACATTTCATTTAACATGATATAAAATAATCAGATTAACAAAAACATTAAATCACAAATGAATACTGCAAAACCATTTATTCCTAATTATTTTTTGCATTGTGAAGATCCAAAGAATTAGACTATATAAAATTGCAAAGAGATCAGAATTTGAAAGGTATTAAATATCTTTTTTAAATGACTTTGTATGTTAAAGTAGATGGAGTTGGATAGAAAATTCAAGGCACCACATGACATAACCAAAGATATGACATGTTATAGAAAGCAGTAATGTAGAAGGGTTCTTGGTACCACTTCCAACTCTTTAAGGAAAGGCCATGCTATCTTATTGATGTTGATGTGAGAAAAATCAAACAGTACCTATCTGGTATACAACAAAATTTAAACACAATCCAAAATGAATTAACCCGAAAACCTTGTCATGGGATGCAAACTACACATTCATCACAGCATGCAGACGGAATGATACTTGATCTAGTGGAAAGCAAATGACTCCTCTATACCATGAAAACAACCGGAAACTTGTGATCTCATGCATCATGCCATTGTGATGGTCCTAGATGTTAAGTGCTTAACTAATGAAGTCTCCACAAGCCTTGGGACTTTTGGAACCGACCGCCACGTTCCGAGCTCGAGTCATGGAAGGGGCAACTGAGAGGCTGAATTAAAATGCCTTGGTAGTATGTATGGGCATGGTTCTAAGTCATTGAATACTGATAGATGAGTGAAGATGTCAAGAGGGAAAGGGCTATCACCAAGTTAGTGTCGATAAAGTGGGCTGCCGTGGAAATCGGCTACGGAAGCATGGTGGAATGTTATGGTCCTAGATGTTAAGTGCTTAACTAATGAAGTCTCCACAACCCTTGGGACTTTTGGAGCAATGGTTAGGCGTGTAACAGCCATTAAGTCTGTAATATTTCATCAAGTGCAGTTAGTAACAAGGAGAGAGAAGTGAGGCAAAGGGTATCCTGGTGTTTTCTTAAAAAAATTTAGACTAAAGGTTTCAATTTTGATTGGTAATTCTAAGAATTCAGAAGCAATCAATCTATGAATAGCAGAAAAACCCTCAATGAAAACAATTGAAGGGCGTAGAATACTTAACCAACAACAGATATCAGAATATGTAACTACGAGCAAGAGCTTTTATGATCACACAGCTAGATTATAACTACAGGACTATGAAAACACTCAGAGTTTGTGTATGAGACAATGCTTCGATCATGCAATCAACTTCAAGTTCCATCTAAACAAGAAATCAGAGCCTTTAAAAAACAACATTCATTCAGCAGAAAGAGTACAGAGTGTGATGCAGTTCGGAGATCTCTGACCTCAAGATAAGACTAGTAAATTCAAATATATAAACATGAATGAAGGGTTTGTAATTTATCAATTTCCAATTTATATAACCAAATATATATATATATATATATATATATATAGATATCTGTTTTGGCGTACCATATGTTAGCATGATAATGCCTACTTTTTAACATATTAAGCACGAAGTTGCCAAAAAAAAAAGGGAAAAAAACAGCAAAAATAAGCAAGGCTTACGGGATAACAAATTAAACAACATAGGAAACTAAAGAGACATGCTATCCAAGTGCCATCTTTAATCTGTTCTAAAACATCACTTTGATCATATAGATAAAGAAATCATACCCTCAAATTTGTAGCATATGAGATGAGTAACTTTGTTTGCTACCAAAGGCTTGGAGAATTCTGCACCCATCAAGCTCACCATTTTCTGCGGCACAAAAACAAAATTCAATTATGACTAACCACTTTGAAAGATATTGACTTCCTTCCTTTTCTTTCTGGTGACTTATGATTTATTTTCCAAGTCCTAACTATAAAAAAAAGCAATAAAATATAAAAAATAGAAATTCGTACCATTATATCATCTCGATCTTGCCTTTGGTATCCAGTCAAGCAAACAATTAAAGATTTGGCGCCTGGGATCCCATTCAAATCTTTGAGAGGACTGTACAAAACCTGCTAAGAAAAGAAGAACAAAAATAAATGATGTTAGCTGCTAGCACACAAGACAAAGGAAAAAGTCAGCTCCTTGGACACAACATGAAATGCGGAAAACCAGATTTATAGATTATGCTTGCCTACCAGGTATGACTGCTGTATTTCTTTAGGAAACAAAGTTTTGGATAACAGAATAGCAGCATATCAATTGCAAAAGTTTATGAAATATGCGAATTTTGGGATGAATGAATGGAAATATTAGTAAAGAAAAATGTTACAAACAAAAATATTCAAAAGTCTTTTGTTTTTTTTAGGTTGATTAAAAAATCTGGTCAACCTACAAATATATAATATGGGCACCAAGGATAAATAGTGAATTTGTGCATTTGAGAGGTTTAATCATGTGAGAGAAGCTAACAAACCATAACTATAGCTGGTGGAAAGATTTGAGAATTCATGGTTTAACTTAAGAGATTGTTTCTGATGGGTGGAATGGCTGAACAATATTCAAGATACTAACCAAAATTTCTAAGGAAAAAACTTATCAATTGATTAAATGATTGGCCTGGGTGCAAAACCTTATTGGCAAACCACAATATTTTGATATTCAATATACACCAGATAGCAGTTGAAATTGATTTTCACCCAGCATATTGGCATTTGGAACATAACAGTCGATCTGGCACTAAACATATGGAGAACAGGAGCATGGAAAAAACTGAGACCCATCATATCTTCTCTTGTCATCGAATTATGATGAACTAAGATTTTCAAAAGAACCAAATTTTTCCAATTGCTAACTACCAAACCTTCCAAAAATCAAAGAGACAGGTAAAATAAACGTAGAAGTAATGTTTCTGAAATTAGGAACCTTAAGGACACTCCAAATGAGAGAGTTTTGATGATAGTTAAAAAGTCTAGAGTTGAATTATTCACCGAACTAAGCAGTCACACTTTTTCAGCATCTATTATCAGAACATAGATTCTAAATGCCATATATTCAAAAAAGCAGGGGTGTAAATAAATATAAGAAAAGCAGGAGACAATTCCCTAACCAATGTGAAAAGGAAATGTGAAAAGAAAGGAAAAGGCCTACCGAGCTGGTATCAGCAGGCATCCCGATCTCAAAACTATGATCAACCCATATTCCCGTAACGACTGTTTTTCCTTCACTTCTAGCAGAAACACAAACAGAATCGTCCTACGAGCAGAAAGAATAAGGCAAGTGTAAACGACTTAAACAACCAAAATAACAGAGCTTCATCCTCCAAAACGCGCATAAAAACCCTAATTTCTTAAATGAGGTAAAATTGCAGACATTATAAATTAATTTACGAATAACTTGGGAAAATGGTAATTGTCTCACATAAACAAGCTTGTCCACGATTACGTGAGTACAACTCGGACCATAATGACCAGCATCAACTGCCCCGCCATTGATGAGCTTGGATCGAACCTGAGAAACAGAAAAAATGAGGAAATATAAATAAATGAAAAAAGCATCAACTTTTCGGCCAAGAAAATTTCAACCATTAAAATTGCAAAAACATGTAAAAAAAAAAAGATGAAACCATTTTAAGAGATAATGAAATAACCAGAGTTGCACAAACTTAATAAAAGTAGAATAACAAATGGAAGAGAGTCACATTGGCTTCGGCGGCTGAATCGAATCCTAAGAGAACGAAGCGAACGCCCAGAAACACCTTCGACTGATGATCGGAAGGTGAACCTTCCCTTGCTTCTAACATTTGATCAAATCAACCTAGAGATATACTTGCAGGTCTTGATGAGATTAGAGATAAAAAAGAAGAAGTGAAAAGACGCTGGAAAAGTAACTCGATTTGGAAGAAATTGAATGGGCTCTGGCCTTCGTCTAAATCTCTGGCACAGATAGAAGCTTCTCCTGCAAGGATGAGAACAGTAGAAGGAGACCAGAAATGAATTTTTCAAAAAAGGGAGGGACGGTTGCTTTGTTTTTATTGGTTTTGATTTCGGTGTTGTAGCGGGAGAAAAACTTTCGCGGATGTATATTTTAGTTCTTCCTTCTGATGGGCACGTGTGTTTGGGCACTTAATTGTTTTTTTTTTGTTAAACTAAGCACATCGGATGTTTGGGCACTTAACGGGTACGCTCAGTCCCAAAATGCCAATCAAGCCAAGCCCGACGGCCATTTCAGAGACGACCCGCTCGGCTCCATACGTGAACGGGTTCGGATAAGCAATAAGGAAAATTGGAATTAGTGTTACTTTCTAAAAATAATTCGGATTCAGTCGACCAATTTTTAAAAATTAAGAATTAATAATACTTTGAAAACATAATTGTAAATCAATACCATTTTACTATTTATGAAAAAATTCTTCTAAAAATACCCTAAAAAGACTTGCAAACCTCACTTATACCTAAATGAGTGAAAAGGTTTTCAAAGTCTTTTGAGAGCATTTCAAGAAGAAAGCTTTTATGAACCACTGATTCTAAATTCTTTTAAAAAATATAATTAATTCCTAAATTTTAAGAATTAACCAATTGAATTTAAATTATTTTAAAAAAATATCACTACAAACCAATTTACCCTCAGCCATATTGCCCGAACAATCACCAAGCCTATCACATGAATCATGAGAAATTTGGTTTTTAGTGACCTTTTTAAAAATAACTTTGATTCAGTGAGTCACATAAAAGTTGTTTCAAAATGTCTTTAAAAACACTTCTTAACCTTGTCTTATGATTAAAATGATATTGATTCACAATTATATTTTAAAAGTATCATTAATTTTCAATTATCAAACATTTAATGACAGAATCAGAATTATGTTTAAAAACCATCACTTAAAACTTTTTTTTTTTGAAATTTTACATTGGCTGTTACGAAGGGGAGATGGATGAGCGGCATGAGCCATGAAAATCCGAATACATTTCCGGCCAAAATCGGGCGGTTCAGTGAAACCACCGGCTGAAGTATGGATGTGTGAGGCATTCGTAAGTACGTTTCATGCTACTGAGTGGCACCAGATCTGAAAATCCCGTCCAGCACGCTGTATGAGAGGGGTGTGGTCACGCTGCACAGCACAGCGCAGCGCGCTGTAGAGGATGTAGATTGTGAAGCGAGAGGCAAAGCGTTCATAGGCGAGAAGCAAAAAAGGTCCCAATGGAAGGAATTAAAGCGCCAGCCAAACGAAAACACACCGCCACAGGGTATGATCCAAACATTCCCATGCTATGCGCATATTTGTTGGTCAAAGATCATTTATTCTTTTCGCTTTTATTTATGTAAAACAAATGTGTACTCCAAAGAGCCTAGCGGTACCATGAAAACTTTAAACTGCCTTACAGGTGTTCGATGAAATGTTTCCATGGAGATATAGTCAATCTATTGAGCCTCCATTGGACCATTGCATTGCACCGTCGAGTCTCTCAACCGGGACCGGTCACAGCGCTTTTTGTTATTCCCAGGTATATCGTGAAACTTTCGCTATCCATGTTTTGGCTCTAGAAGCTTTTTGGATTTTAGGCGGGTTTGTCGAGGGACATGAGAAGGTTTTCTTCTTTTGCTTCTGGGGAGTCGCCTGCTTCCGGAAATCTATCAAATGAAATCTATCTTCAGAGGAATTCCAACAGAGGCATACCCAGCAGCGCCAGATCAAAAATATCACGCGATCCAATATTCGCCAATGTAAAAGCGAAATGGCGAGGCAAACCTTCATCCGGTCCTTCCCCAGTCCAAGGTTTTCGTCACGGGCTGAAGGAACACAATTTACTTTCAACTGAGAAGAGTCACATTTCAGAGAATAAGCACAAATTACACCACAAATTGATCGATAGTCAGTATTTGTCCCAGCTACTTTCAAGAAAGGACTGGTTTTTATTGCTTAATCATGAATTCAAGGCCAAAAAATCCAGTCTGATTCCACAAGTAGCAAGAATTTTGCAGAATCAGGAAAATCCAATATACTCACTTAAGTTTTACATCTGGGTTTCGAATGTTGATAAGACAGTGACAAATAAACAATCTATTCGGAGAGTTTTAGCAGATATCGTGTTCAGGAAAGGCCCAGTTGTGTTGTCTGTTGATTTTCTTCAGGATATTAGAAGCTCTGGATTCCAGGTTACAGAAGACCTGCTTTGCATTTTGATTAGTAGCTGGGGAAGATTGGGGCTCGCAAAGTACTGTGCTGAAGTGTTTGGGCAGATTTCCTTCTTGGGTCTTAGTCCTAGCACCCGGATGTATAATTCGGTTATAGATGCATTAGTGAAATCCAATTCCTTGGATCTGGCTTACTTAAAATTCCAGCAGATGCAGGCAGATAGCTGTATCCCTGACAGGTTCACTTACAATATTCTCATCCATGGGGTTTGCAGGATAGGTGTAGTGGACGAGGCGCTTCGTCTACTGAAACAGATGGAGAAGCTTGGATGCACTCCTAATGTATTCACATACACAATCTTAATTGATGGATTTTGTAATGCAAAGAGGACAGATGAAGCCTTTGAGATCTTAGAAATGATGAAAAAGAGGAATGTGATTCCAAATGAAGCCACATTCAGATCATTGGTTCATGGCGTATTCCAGAGTTTGGCCCCAAATAAGGCTTATGAATCGTTACTAAATTTTGTTGAGAGGGAGCCTATCTTGCCTAAAGAAGGCTGTGATACTATTTTATATTGCCTCTCGAATAAGTTTATGCCAAGGGAGGCTGCAGAGTTCTTGAGGAAAATGGAGGGAAGAGGGTATTTCCCAGACTGTTCAACATTTAACATCATGCTGACTTGTTTGATGAAGGATTTAGATCTCAAAGAGACATCTGAGATATTGGATATTTTTATTGCACAAGGTGGGAAGCCAGGGTTCAATACATTTCTTACTTTCATTGAAAGGTTGTATATTACAGGAAACGTTGAGAAGGGGAACCAATACGTGAATCAGATGACAAGGGATGGTCTTTTCTCAAATGTGTTCTCATATAATATGCTAATTAATTGCTTCTCTAAAGCCAAAATGATAGATAGAGCATCGGAGGTTTTCCAAGAGATGTGTCAACAAGGTATTTCTCCTAATGTCGTAACTTTCAATACCCTTATAAGTGGACATTGCAAGGCTGGGGAGATAGGTAAGGCTCGAGAACTTTTGAAGATATTCTTTGAGTATGGACTCAAACCGGATGTATATACCTTCAGTTCAATAATTGATGGTCTTTGTCAAGCACACCAGATGGAGGATGCTTTAAATTGTTTTGCAGAAATGGTTAAGTGGGGTGTTACTCCTAATGTTGTAACATACAATACACTGATCCGTTCACTCTGTGTCGTTGGGGACATTGGTAACTCGAGGAAACTTTTAAGAAAAATGCAAGCTGATGGGATAAAGCCAGATGCTTTTTCTTTTAATGCTCTTGTTTTGAGTTATTGTAAGATGAAGAAATTTGAGAATGCAGAGAGACTTTTCACTGCCATGTTGAGTTTGGGTCTGACTCCTGACAGCTACTCTTATACTGCTCTTATCAAGGCTTTACGCGAATCAGGGAGAATTAGTGAAGCTAAGCAAATGCTCCTCTCAATGGAGTTGCAATCCTGATTGTTATTTACATAGCTCAGTTGCAAACTCTAGTTTACTCAGGCCTCCTCAAGGAAGCCCTCTATGTAGTCAGGAATGTGTATTCCCCAAAACTTGTAGGATGGAGCTTTTGTTATGGATATAGCTGGTTCATATTTTCCAGCTGCTTTGTGGATCCTTTTTCTAGGAAAGGACCCTTATACCAAGCATGGAGCTTTAGTTGAGTTTGTGGAATCAAGGATTTATTGGAACGTACCAACCCAGGCACTTTAAATTTGTTCCTTTGAGTGTTGTTATCATCTCTGTTTAAAAAATTTGCAATTGTTTTCATGTGAATTAGATGCATGTCAACCTTGAGTTTTAAGAATTGATGGCATTAACTGATGCAGTCTATCTGCTCCACTCCAACTCTGCCATTCCTTATTGTTGTACCTATGTGCTGTTAAACATTTCTGGCAGTATTTTCCTTTTGTCGCATCATATGAACCTGTTTTTTTGTCGCCTGTGTCTGTTGCTACCAATACTGTGTCTTAGTTCCATAATTATGTCCTAAGAATGGTCATAAAAGTTCAGTTTTGCAATTTATCTTCCTATCTAGTGCAAGTTAAGGTGGCTTTCTAACTTTTGTGTAATCAATGAGTGTTTTGCAGTGAATGTCTTGGAAGTCCCGAGGCTTGGATCAGATGCAAACATTTTGAATCTCATCAACTATCCTGGAATTGTGATAATTTTTGAGAAATAAACTGCAATATCTGGAATCATCACTGGGTGCTAGACAGGTAGTTTTAGAGAATACTTCATGATTGCGATGTGATTGCTCTCTCTCTCTCTCTCTTCCTGAACTTACCTTTAATTTAAAGCAAAGAAAAAAGTTTATATTTCTTATATTTTTTTTGGGTTTCGATGAGAAATTATCGGAATGAAACATAACCATACGCATGAATATTATTGAATGGCAAAGTTTATGGTATGAGTATTGGATCTTAGTTCTCATTTTATTCTGTTTTCTTGTTAACTTTGTTGCAGATATCATCAACTGAAAAATGGTGTGACAACCTGGTTAATGAAAAGATCAAAGAGGAAAAGGGACTATATATATCAGAGGTGATTTGGACCCTTCACACCCTATTTTTGCCAATCAAGTTTTTCTTGGAAGAATCCTGGGTTCTTTAAAGTTATTTTTGGGATAATGTTTTAATGGGTGCCATGTGCAATTATATGTATAATGAAATAATAAAAAGGGACATGGGCAATTGTTTAGGACATTCAAAGGGAAAAAAAAGGCTAAGAGATGATATTTGGGAAGTAAAAAAAAAAAGTTAAAAAAAAAAAATGAAAAGATCAACTTGCCTCTATGATTCATATTATGTTTGCGTATTCTGAGGTTTGTCTCTAAGAAAAATTGTGACGATTTATGGTAGTTATCGTTAAATGCTAAGATGTATTTGTGAACAATACGAAACACAAATTACAAACCTGGGCTGCAGGCTTTGATGTCTTGGTTTTTTCCTCTCTTTGAGGTATTTCATATGGTAATTTCTGAATTTTGATTCAAGGCGCGCTAGCTTTCATTGCACTTAACTACATTGGTAGGAGTTGGCTATGCTACAGATTTTGCAAGTTTTAGTGTGGTCTGTCGAAGCGGACTCCTCTTGACTCTCATTGGTTGGCTGGGTGGCTTACGCGCCGGGATTATTTATTACACCACTTCCGATCTTCAAGCTTCCCCGGACCGTAGAGCTGTCACAATAAGGTTGCGGTTTAGACACGCGATGCACGTGGGATTCACACCCAACAGAAAGCCTTTGCTCGTGACCATTTGAGATGCCGATCATTACACCAACGTTTCAATGCAATTTTACGCTAAAGTTATGAGAATGGATATCTTCTGCAACAAAAGCCTGAAAGAGAACTTGCACCAAGCTTTTGATTGGCGGATAAAAAAAATCTATAATTGGTGGTCCCACATTTCTTAATAAATATTTTAACCTTCACCAACCAATCAAAAGCCGGGATGAGGCCTTGTTGCATTTGCATACGATATGAGCTCAAAAGTAATTCAACTACAATTTTGTCTGCAATATTATTGCTAATAGTCCTTGGTTGCACGTGCTTATGCAATTAAGAAGAGTTTTGGTTATTTAAGGCTTAGGTTTTTTTCAGATAGTTAAAAATAAAAAGGACAAATTCACCCCTATAAAAATCAATAATATATAAAATGAACAGTTAAGAGAAGGTTGTTTTGGGGAAAACTTTTATTAGTTTTGGCACACTTATCAAAGGGCTATTTATATTCATTTTATATATAGCATAGACAAAGATAGGTAGATATATTTAACTACAGTTTTGGTGTGTGGATTATTTTAAGTTTATTTAAAAGTAATAGGATCCTCCTCTCTTTGTCGAGTGGCATTTTACGTTAATCGTTGACAACATGAGTGGCGTATCGGTAATAGATAGCACCGTCGAGTCGTCGACTCATTTAACCGGCGTTCCAATCTCACTTCTCACCTAAAGGCCTCTGCTAAGAACAGTCGACGGGAGTAGTTTGGGGGTCTCAAAGAGTCGCCACAAGGTTGCAACCTGCGGCGTCTGCGATCCTGAAGCCACGTAGAGGGACTGAGAGATAGAGAGACATGGGCTGGGTCACCCGATTTGTTGCCGCTGTAGTTTTCCTGGCGTTCGGCGTCTTATTTTCTCCGGAAACCTTCGGATCAAAATCAGATGGCAGTCACTCTTCGAAGCTCTCCATCTATCTGAAACTCGCTCATCTGTTGAGCTTCTCCACCGCCTTCGGTGCCGCTCTTTGGGTGACCTTCATCGGCGGTATCATCATGTTTAAGTGTGTAATCTCCTCTCTTATTTCATTTCCTCTTGATTTAGGTCCATTTTCTTTCATTTGGTTTTAATTTTCAATGTAATTCAGGAATCTGCCTCGGCATCAGTTTGGAAATCTGCAAAGCAAGATGTTTCCCGCCTATTTTTCGCTGGTCGGAGTCTGTTGCGCGATATCGGTGGCGTCGTTCGGTTATCTACATCCTTGGAAGTCGTCAGCCCTGACAGAGAGGTATCAGCTTGGGTTTCTGCTCTCTTCCTTCGCATTCAATCTCTCCAATCTGTTCGTTTTCACTCCCATGACCATTGAGGTAAACTCGTTAAATCTCAAGTTTTATTTCGCACATTAGGAGGATGTGAATTAAAAATCGTCATTGACCATTTTGGTTCTGCAGAAATGTATCCAAGAATTAATTTGTTTGCTCTCCTTGATCGTTTCTTGTTTTAATTGGTTGTTTGATTTCTGACCTAATAGTAAGCGCAATTTCTATTAGTTTCCTTGCTGATCTGGGGAAAATTGGAAATAACTCCGGAAGAAATGTATTGTTTAGTCATATTGACTCAATATGACCAAAATTGGACGTGTATATGATTTTTGTTCTTGTGAGTAGATGATGAAACAAAGGCACAAGGTGGAGAGAGAACAGAACATCGGAGATGAAGTTGGGTGGACAAAGAACAAAGAAGCTGCTAAGGTGAATCCGAAGCTTGCAGCCATGAACAAGAAATTTGGAATGATACACGGATTATCATCGCTTGCTAATATTATGTCTTTTGGTAGTCTTGCCATGCATTCATGGTACTTGGCTGGTAAAATGAATCTGTAACTTTGATAAGTGAAGGATGTGCTGCTAGATTGGCATTTACATTTGATCAGTCGAAGAAGGATCAATCTTCCTCTGATATGCAAGTATATTTCTACATGTCTGTACGCTCTGTTCAAGTCCTATAACACTGGACACTATGGAAATTAGCTCGTCAGTTATTTTCTACCATGTATTACATTTTGCCGAATTTTTGTGGGAATTCTTGTTTAGAATATCTTATGCCTTTGCCAAGTGAAATTCGTATCGCTCTCTCAAATGTAGAACTTTTAGTGCTGTGTTTTACAAACTAGTCACTTTTTGAATGTGGGGGATATAATTATTTAGTTATTTGGTATCTGTGATTGAAAACTTGTAGCTAGAACACGAGCCAGGATGCAGCACCTCCAACATACCATGTATTACTTCCTTGGGAATAAATCTGTGTATATTTTCTTTGGTTTCCTTCTTTTTTCCATTGTTTATCATTGAATCTTATACTATTGTAAAGGCAGGGCCTTCATAATGAAGCTTCTTAAAAAAATAAAAATAAAAAATAGTAGACATGATGATAGGTGCATGAGTTAGTTGTTGGGATGATGTTGGAAATGTTGCATCTCTTCTTTGCAATAAGGAGCAATCCAGATTCATCACATCTATGATTTCGCTTTGGGTGTTTATTTTATGTTTCTACTTAATGCCCTGCTCCTCAGATTACCTATCTGATTTATTTATTAATTTAATGTTTCTAAGTAAATAGGTCTTTGGGTTTCTCCCTAACTGTTTTGCAGTTATTTTGCTCATAATATCTTGTGTTTCCTTGCTTTAGTTGGATGTCAGCACCTAGAAAAATGGTCGGGGTGAAGGGTTGGTTGGAGAAGCTGAACTAGATTTATTGCTTTGCTTCTTTAATTGAGATTGGTGTATTAGGGTTTCTTTCATCATATTAGGTCAGTTGGCAAATTATATAACCGATCTCCTGCAAAGCATTCAGAAGACAAACATGGAGAATCTTATTACATTTTTGGAAAGATTCATGTTCATGGCCTTAAAATTATATTATTATCTCAATGACCTTTAAAAGGATTTGCTAGCAGAATAATGCTTTGAATTACTTAGGTCTTACTCTGCCAGTGCCTTTAATAACAGTTGATTACCCGCCCTGTGAATCTTCCTAGAAAATCCTCTAATTTTTGTAGCCAATTTTAAGGGTAAGAGTACCCTTCCAAAAACTATAGAATTGGTCTAGAGCAAAATTAGCCAAAAGTTGCACAACTAGTGTTAGGTTACTGGTATATGTGCTTGAATTCAAAATTCTTGAAGGTAATTATGATACTTAAAAAGCTTCCTTGATGTTTCTTTGAATGTGAATGGTAAGTTGTCACCTAGGTCTATGCAATGTAGCAACAATGATCCTGGAATCGCATTCTAGTTCCATCCTCTTGTATCCCAACTTCCATCTGTTTCAGCTTTACACGTAAATTCGCCGTTTTGTGGCTTACGAAATGAATGTGAAAAAGTTATGTACTACTACTCTATACAATGTTTATTTCCGTCTTCAATACTGGCACAGTCTGGGTCCTTGAAGCATTGTTACAGGTTTTAGTCGTCTTCGTTATTATTTGGACAGGTATGTGGGGTCTATGGGGGATCCATTTGTCTTTTACGAAGATTTCCAAGCTAAATATACTGAGACCAGGTGAATGCAAAGTTTTGGAATTGTAATTTCGAGCTGACATCCCTTAACGTGCAATATGGTGTTATTTTCGGTATGGTTCACAGGCGATTCTTTGCCGATACGGAGGTAATGATAGTAAGGACGAAAAGGTCAACTTAGTTCACAAATGTTTTAGGATTTGATATCCAGATCATTCTATACAATTGAACTTGGGGGAATATTACCCCCGCTTTTGGCCTTTCCCTTTTTTTTGTTTTTTCCAAAAATTTTCTCCACAAGCAAAAGAATCCCAACATATAACCACCACAACCACTGCTAGTCCGTTCCACTTTTAAGTAGAAACCCCCTAGTTCTCCCATTCAGAATTATCTGCAGGTTTAACATCTGAATAGTTGCTACTGTTCCCTCCCCTATGTGCAGTTCTGCACATGCACCATACTAGTTAGGTCAAAACGAGATTCTAAGATGTGTCTGTTATATATCTAGAAGTAGCATCGTCGCACCTTACGTTATGAACCCTGCTTGAACCCGGCAAGTCCCAGACGGGTACAATCCATAATGCATGTAGAGAGCAGTACTACTGGTAGCTCAGAAACTATTAAAATATTCATAGTATTCAATTGAAAAATATCAAGTAAATATAGGCATATTAGTTTCAAGCAAATTTATCTTTAATGTTTTAGTAACTCAAGTAAACTTATTAATATTCATCAAAGCAGACATGTGGAAAATTGATGCAGATGAGCCTAACTACACTAAAAGACTAGTCCATTAGGTAGGTTTGCTCAATTCACATATAAGCACATAACTCAATCATTCACTAACCATTGTGGGATGAGGGAACAATATAGTCTCATTGCATCAGTTCCTTTCCTCTCTAAAGAACATACGTCCCATGTGTACATGAGTCTTGCGTGAGCCACATGTATGTATACACCCACACCTCCAAGAAGGTCTGGCTCTAATACCAAATGATGCAGATGGATCTAACTACACTAAAAGACTAATCTATTATGTAGGTTTGCCCAATCCACATATAAGCACATAACTTAACCCTTCACTAGCCAATGTGGTATGAGTGAACAACATAGTCTCAATGCATAAAAAATCATATGATTGGAAAGATATTGATGAGAGTGAATATATTTTCCTACAAATCAAAATATAGATTCAAAGATAATTAGTTTTTAAATCATCAAAATATTCTCACAAGTAAGAGAGAGCTTGGATTTATTACATACGTATACACAGTAATAGAATATGGCAAATTAGGCCTTGTTTGGCATCAATTAGTTTTTAAATCATCAAAATATTCTCAAAAGTAAGAGGGAGCTTGGATTTATTACATACGTATACACATTAATAGAATATGGCAAATTAGGCCTTGTTTGGCATTAATTTTTTATTAGGCCTTTTCGTAAAGAATCAAATGTTACAAGTTTGCCACAGTTTTAACTTTAAATATAATTTTTTTTTAATAAAAGTCAACTTTTCTTGTCTCATTAATTGTTTTATAGAAGATTCGGCGATTTATAAATGTTACAAGTTTACCATCATAAACTTGTAAAATAAATGAGAAATGAGGATGAAATATACACCATGTGGATGGGAAGCATCAGTCAAGTAAGCAATATACACCATGTGGATGCCAATACGTGTGTGGCAAGGACTGCACTTGTCTACATAATGGAACTTGCTATTTAAAGCATTGTGGGTATGTTACATTCTGCCATAAACATGTTCTTGGTGACTGGACAAATTAAATGGCATAAGCTACTTAAAATAAACACTTAATTTACTACTGTCCCGCTTTTATCTGCTTACTTTTGTAAAAATATTGTTGCATTAGTGATCAAGTCACTGGTCAGTTGATAAACTGAATCATTTTGGTCTCTATCATAGCTCAGAATCCGATTGAATAATCCATTTTCTGGTAAGAATCATAAGGGATATGTTTGATTGTAGGCAGGAATATTTGGGTAATGGATATTGGAGGAATTACTGCAGACTTGAATTCTGCTAGACAATTAGGCTTATTTTTCATCATGTACTTAGATCCTTTGTCTTGGAATTTTCCTGTCTTCTAGTACTTCAAGAAGCTGCTTCTGTGCTTTAAGATCACAACTACCAGGATTTTGCATGGCCATTTTAATTGAGCACTTTGGCTTATGTTAAGGGACATTTTAAATCTCTACTGATCTTTAAGATGATCACAGCTGTGGAGATGGTTTTTGTTTTCATTCCTACTAGCATTTGTTATACTAAACACATCAGAAAACTCATTTAGCTTCAAATTACTTTTATGAGATCTCACTATTTGCTCCTCTTTCATGACAGTATGTTCTCGATGCTTATCACAAGGGAGACAAGTTGAAATTTGCAAACCATTCATCAAATCCTAGTTGTTATGCGAAGGTATGTCTGTTTGAGTCATTCCACTTGAAATTACTTCTGTTCTTGTGAAAATATTATTGGCTGTAACAGGTAACGTTGGTAGCTGGTGATCATCGGGTAGGCATATTTTCCAAGGAGCATATTGAAGCTAGTGAGGAGCTGTTCTATGATGACCGATATGGACCCGATCAAGCACCCTTATGGGTGCGGAGGCTTGAGGGTTCCAAGAGGGATGATTCATTGGTTTCTCATGGCCGTGCGCAGAAACACCAATCCCATTGATATTTAGTAATTTTGTTCTTTACCGATATATTCTGTGTGTACATACATGCTATATATATGTAGGCACCTCAACATTATTAATTTTAATGTGTAAATAAAATTTCGGGTACAAATGATGGTTGGGAGATTAACGTGGTGGGGAGGGCAATGCATCCTTTAGTCTGACTGTCCCAGTCTCTTTCTTCCCTGACGAATTTGTGGGTTTTCTGTTATTGATGCCCGTTAAAATACCATTTTCAAATTCGCTTTGGTTTCCTTTTCTGTAAACTTCAGACTCATTCCCCTTTCTCTGAACCCTCTCACTATCTGAAACCGTAGGATTCCCCGAAGAGTTATCATACTTCCTACAATGGATATCTATTAAAATCTAGTAAAACCGGTCAATATCTAGACGTTCAGGGGTTTGAGGCCCAAATTAAGAGAAGGGTGTACTGAACTGGAGCGGAATTTCTCGAGGGACCGACGGGGCAATTTTGAAAACCCAGATGGAAAAATAGGAAAGAAGGAGCAGAGAGGAAGAAATGGTGAAGAAGAAGACCAGAAATCTCGTGGGTTTGAAGGAGAAACTCCTCTGTCTCTCCATGTTTTCTAACTGTAATCAGGAAAGCTTCCGAAGAAAGAATAATTGCAGGAGACGGAGACGTGGTATTGCTCAAAAGAGAGTGACGAAGGACTGTCGTACTCTTGATTGAAAATAGAAAATTTGAACTAAGAAATGACAACGAAAATTGCGTTGAAGAGACTCGTTAATGATCTGCATTGCAGGAGACTCCGGGTCGTTACAATGTCAGCAATTGAAGCAGAGGCAAAAGCAGAATTAGAAGTTCTAAGATTGGCAAAAAGTCTCCAAATCCAAAACATTCATCTTGAAGGGGATTCACTGGTCTTGATTAATCTCTTAACTTCACAAACTGAGAACACCCCATGGCGTATCAGCACAATGATTGAATAGATTCAGGAGATTCTAAGAGACTTTCAAAATGTATTTATCTCACATGTTTTTAGAGAGGCTAATCAGGCAGCCAACGTACTAGCTAATTTTGGTCTCGATTTCTTTTCATGTACTTGGCTTTACAAGCCTCCTCCATGTATTGCTTCAGTTTTACTGGCAGATGTACCCCTCGTTTCGTGAATATATAAAAGTGAACCTTTTATTATCAACAAAAAAAAGCCAATGCCCCCTAAACCTGAGGCACATCTCACTTCAAGAGCAAAAACCAATGCAATAGAGAAATGCAACATATGCTGCTGTCGCGTAACCCCATCAGCAACCACATTGCAGGTATACTTACTACAAGTATAATCCAAAAATTTTATGCACCCCTGAAGCTTCTTTGGAAGGATTTAAGATTTTGGGCAATGGCGTATGTTGTTCTTGCCCTTGTAGCATTTGTCGCATCTATGGCCTGAATATGTTTCTTTACTATTGTTGGGTGTAAACTAATGAAATGGATCAGATCAATGTGCTTTGGGAAGGTGATTCACATGGAGATACGTTGGTTTGACAATCTTGAACACTTTTGCAAGACTCTCCGTGGATGCAGCAACCATGCATACTTTCGTTAGGGACGCACTAGCTCTGCTTGTTCAGAATATTGTGACAATGATTGCAGGTTTGGTTATTGCTTTCAAAGCAAACTGGCAATTGTTTCTCATCATCCTTGGTTTGATACCGCTGATGGGAATTAATGGATGTGTTGAACTAAAGCTCCTCGAGGGATTCCGTGCAGATGCAAAGGTTTTCTAAAGAACTCATGGTGCCACTCTTTATATCTGATTCATGCTTAACAAATAAAATTTTGAAGAAACATTATTAAATTTGTGGAATATTTATTGAAAGAAAAAAGCAAACATCATCATGGAGCATCTTCTGAACACTACCTAAATTTTGATAAATAATTTTTTTCTCAAGTTTTGATATTCCTATGACCAAACATAAGACATACCTATCAGTTTTTCCTTTCTGCATATTTCAAGTTTATATCTTTCAACCTCATAAGGAAAATGCTTTTTTGGCCAAACCTTTTAAGTTTACACTAGTGAAATTATAGCTGCATTAACCCACAACTTCATGTTTATAAGGTTGTGATCAAATGGAATTTCAAATGGTTGCAGATCATGTATGAGGAAGGAAGTCAAGTTGCCAATGATTCAGTTGGTAGTATTAAAACTGCTGCCTCATTTTTCATAGAAGAGAGGGTTGTGCAACTATACAAAAATAAATGTGAAGGCCCCATGAAGAGAGGGTAATGCAACTATACAATGGTTAGTGGGACCGGTTTTGGGGTATCCTTCTTTTTATTGTTTTGTGTTAATGCAACCAGTCTCTAGGCTGGAGCCAAAATTATTGAAGATGGGAAGACGGCATTGTCAAAGGTTTTTTGGTTAAGTAATAGGTGTTGGATGGGTACTTGAAAGACCCATGAATTTAATCATCTGATGTGTGAAATGTGAATAGTACAAAGACGACGGCATGAAAAAAATCAGACGATATATATATTTATTGTAATTGTAATGAAATAAATTATTTTATAATTTTATGATAGTAATAAAATTAAATTAATGGACTAATAAATTTTATTATGATTGACCTTTTAGATGTAAAGTTTGCTATTTTTAATGAATAATAATGAAAGGAGGTTTCTTAAAAAAACAATAAAAGGAGTTTTAATAAATAACAATAAAATGGGTTATTTATTAGTTTTAATAAATAAATAAAGGGTTTTTTTTGGGGATAAATAACCATAAAATAACGGGGTTTTAACGTTAAGTTTATTAGTTGAAAAAAAAAGCTAGAAAAGTAACGGTTTTAAAAAAAATAAATAAATAAATAAAGAACAGTAAAGAGAATCAAGAGATTATAGTGTTTAGCTCTGTATTAGGAAGTTTTGAAATTTGAAAATTGAAAGTCACTACGAACCGTTAGTTTCCTTTATTGTTCGAAATCAGTATAGATTCTGTAATGAAACGAACTCCTAAATCGGACGACAAATTTAATGTCCGTTTAAAGTCCTCTTCAGTTGTCGACAGGGAAAAGCCCAAACCCCTTTCTTTCATCTCCTCAATCTCTCTCCTCTGGTCGAAATTCTAATTTTCTTTTTAAATTATACTCTGTTCTTCGACGAAGAAAGCCCTAACCCCTCTGTTCTTTTCCCACTCTCTCTCCTGTACGGTCGAAATTTTAATTTCCGTTGTAAAATACTCTGTAGACGTCGACGACCAAACCTCTTCTTTCTTCTCGAGAAGCTCTTTCAGTCCTCCATCTCTTTTTGACTCACAGCTGCTTCTGAAGTCCTTACCTTCAACTACTCACTCTCCGGGTCTCTCTCTCTCTCTCGCGCCCTCTGTAGCTCCGTTCGCATTCCTTGACACATGGTAGTAGCGATACGACGCCCCGGTCGACAAAACCGAGGTTCTTCTTCTCCTCGTTAAATACGCTTCCACTCTCTCATCTCCAAACCAGAATATTTAAATTTTTTTAATTATTCTGGTTTCTGTTTTCGCTCTTCGTTGTCGTCATCGTCGTTGATGGCTCCGATCCGAATTAAGCAATCTCATGCGTCTTCTGCTCAAACCCTAGCGAGTTCTCAGGATCCTCGGCTTCTCGTCCGAGAAACAATCTGCATAAGCGCTAATCTCGCTTCTGCTCCTTCTTCTTCTTCTTCTTCGTCAATTGCAATTGAGAATAGTGGTTTGTGGCCAGAGTTGAGGTTAGGACTAGTTGAAGAGCAGTTCCTCTATTCGAGCTTGAGAGTTATCTGTTGCGAGGAGATTGACGCAGGCGATGGAAGTATGTTGCCCAAAAGGACAGTTTGGGGCGGTTCAAGAAGGGCTCCATTCGAGCCGTCAGTTTGCAGACCCCACAGCCTCCAGTACGAACTACCGGGTTAAAATTAGTTTTTCAGACTCTCCAATCTTTGAATTGCATCAAAAATTGTGTAAAAAATTTCATTGTAGTTATGCTCTCGTTGGAATTTATCCTGAAATTCGTTAAGATGCATTGTTGAATCAGTATTATTACCGGAATCAATATTTCATAAACCTACTATCGCTGCTTGGCTTTTATTCTGAGTTCTCCCGCATGCAGGGGAAAACAAAATCAGGCAGGCCCTATGTTTTATTTCCTCCTGCTGCTCGCAGAATGGACACCCTCGATGACCTGCTTGCAACGAATAATCTGATTTCACTCCATTATGCTTTATCAAATGAAACTGCACAGAATATTAATGCAGACTGCTTGCAGCACATAAAACCTGGTAAAATTTTCTTTCATCTTTCAAATGATACTTTATCCAATAAAATCTTTGGAATCCTACTTATTTGTCCGTTGAAAATTATGGATTATTTTTTTGTGCAGAGGCATTTCTTGTGAATACAGGTAGCTTGTTACAAATACGAAAATGGTAATTCTCATTTTTTAAAGCTTGATTTTTTTTTTTTTGGAGATATTTCTTTATGAAAATATTGCTTGTTATGACTCATGGTGCTTAAGAAAATGTTCATGTTATAAGGATTAAAAGTCGCGTATTATTTTGGTATTTCGGGTAAATAGAAAAATGGAATATTCATATTTGCTAGCCATAGCTTTGATGTTTGTGAGAGTTGGAATCCGGAAGCTTCCTTATTGGAGGAATGTAGAATCTGTCAACTGCAGAAATGCCTCGGTAAGTTAATTTATTGTTGATTTGCTGTTGTTCGTGTTCACTCTCCTTGAATTTGTGCATCTTTCTATTTATACAATTTTATAGCGTGGGTCACTATTTATAGGCTTTAGTTTGCTAGAAATTGTATTTTTTTTCCAGAATTCATGAAATACATTTAAAAATTATAAGAATTTAAGATGTAATACATTATGAAAGAAAGATTTAAGAATTTTAAGGTATAATGTATTACAAAAATTCAATATATGTGTATAAAGAAAATAAACCAAATCTGAAGGCATCATCCAATAATCTCACAAAATAAAATAGAATTGTTTTACAGCAATATAACTCAGCTTAAATAATACAAATATGAATAAAGGCAGGATAAATAACACAAATTGAGAGGCAAAGTCCACCAAAGTAACAAATAAAAGCTTGACCTTTCTGGATATCTTGTGTAATCAAATCTCTAATATACCTACAATACTGCTTGCATGTCATGTGTGATTTGTGAGAGATTGAAACCAAACTAAAAATCAATAGTTTAAACGTGAAGCACACCAAAAATAAAATTTATAATTTAGATTTGATTTTCTTTTCTGTTTGATAAAATGCACTAGCATGTGAACATATGAACTATATTGACTTGAACCAAATGGATCTAATAAAGGACCACCTGGTCAAGCAAAGGAGGCTCCTATCTCTATGAATGCATTCAAAATGTATGTATTGGTATATATAATATTAGAGTTTTTTCAACTATTTTCCCTTGTAGTAATTCGGTATTTAATTTTTGTCAATTCTATTAAATTATGGATTGGGAGTAGTTGTGCCTGTCAAAGTGCCGAATAAGGATTCAATATTCGTGGCAAACTAAATAGTTTTTTGAATGGAAGGACACTTAAGGGTACCCTCGTGCTGATCTTCCACATGATAAAGGTATATTACGTGCATGAATTTACTTAACCAGTCTCTTATTTTTAATTTCTGTTTGAGTAAATGTTTATTTTTCTTCTTCTATTTGTATTTACACTTATTTGTCTTTCTCCATTTTATTGATTTATATTCAATTTTATTTCACTCTTATAGTCTTATTTGCCACTCTCCTTTGGGTTTCTTCTTTTCAAGATTTATCGAGAATATTAAGATGGATTTTAATTCTTTTGCATTTAGTATTAACATACTCTTCCGATGGCTTTTCTTTTTTAATTTTATATTCAACAATTTGGTTCTGTAATTATGTAATTTTAGACATTCACTTTGTTTTTTTCTTTTGTTTCACTCATTTCTTTTTTTCATCATGTTGGTATATAATTGTGTTGTATATTTGATACTTATTAAGCTTCAAACATATTTTTTCTCTTAAATTTTCTTGATTTATTCTTAATTTGATTGGAGTCTTATATACTTTGTTCCTTTGATTTTAATTTTTTTTGTATGAATAGATGCTTAATGAGTACTGTTATAATTTTCTATTCTTATTCTTCCTGTATGTTTTCCTTTTTCAATCTTTTCAATGAGTTATTCGTTTTTTATTTTTGTGATTTGGCATTTTTTTTATTCAGTTTTTCTTTTCACTAATTTCATTAAGCTTCGTGTCGTATGTTAAAGAAAGAAAACCAAAGGAAAAAAGAGCCAAATCTAATTAAGATGGAAATAATATAAAATAGAAAATACAAATAAGCTTAATATTTTACAAAAATAAACATTAACATCTATTAGAACAAGTTTGGAAAAAGAAAATTAGATGGGAATCAAATCATTACAATTAGAAATGTGTGTGTGAAGATCAAAAAGAATTATGAATATTTTCTAAAACAAGCTTAGAAGAGAAATTAAATAGAAAATGTGTAATAAAAATCTGGAAGAATTAAAAAAAAAGGCAGGAGATATAATTAGATAGCAATGAAAACATATTAAAACAAATTAAATATATAATTAAGAATCTTTGCCCTTTTTTTCTTGATTTTTCTTTCTTCAAGATATGACATGAAGCTTAAAACTATTTTCGTCCTCACATGTTCTTTAATATGTTTATCATTCAGTTTGAACGTGTTTTTTTCATGTCTTTTCCTTCTTTTTTTAGCTTCGTTTTCCTTTAATACTTTATTCAATTTTCACTTTGATGATTTAGTAATCTTCAACATTCACTTTGTTTTTTCTTGTTTTTCTTTTTTGGATTTCATGTGCTGCATTTAATGATTTTCTTTTGTATTTTTATGTGTTTGTTTGTTTCATATTTTTGTCGCGATTCAATAAATTTTCCTCCTTTTTCTTACTTAATGTTTTTATTTCTGATTTTTATTTATGTTTCCTTTAAAATATTTTTTTGTTAAAATTTTTTATCCTCTTTTCCATTTCCTTTCTTTATGATATAATGAAATGTCAATGAATTGTTTTGATTATTTTTTATATTCTATGATGTCTTCTATCATTTAATTTGAATGCATTCTTCCCAAACCTTTTCCTTTTAGGTTTTTTCCTTCAATTATATATTCGTTTTTGAATTATGTGATTTAATAATTTAAAACATTGGCTTTGCGAATCGTTTTCGTGCATTTCATTTCCCTTAGTTTTAATTATTTATATATATATATATATATTTATATTCTGATTTTTTTGTAAAATATTTGTTGTGATTTAACTAGTTTTTCTGTTTTAAGTTCTTTTTTATATGTTTATATTTCTTTTCTTATGAAGATTTCGTCTTACTTGTCCTTTGTTTCTTATTTTTAATTTGGTTTGACTTATTTTTATTACTTTCTATTTTTTTATTTTTTATAGTTTAATTGGAAGGTTAATAACTCTGTTTCTTCTTTTATATTCATTTTTCCATTTGTAACGGTTGCGCTTCTTTTTCGAGTCTCAATTTGGAGTTTGAAGAGTGCTCAGGTACGCTTTTTTATTTAACATTTTAGCAACATTTTTGTGATTAAATTTTAAAGGTTCTCACCTTGTTCTTTTTTGTTTTAGTATGTTTTCTTATGTATCTTTTTTTGCTCACTTTTATTCTTTGTCCTTTTTGGCTTTTTCATCTGTGAAGTATGGTTTGCGTTGAATGGTAGAAAGTTGATATCCTTTTTTTTTCGTCATTCGTTATTTCTATATTATTATGTTTTAGTCGTTTTTCTTTTCATCTCATCAAAGAGATTATTGGACATTCATTTATATTTTATAGTTTTACTATATTTGTGTGCATACTTTAAACCATGTCTTTTGAGATATGGCTGAATAATAAATTATTTTTTGCCTTGATATTTTAGGTTGCTGAAGGTGCAAGAATTGCTGGATCATCAAGGATTTTTTGGGTTAATTGGAATGTCAGATTCTTAAGAGGTTTGAAGAAGGTAGCAGTCATGATGTGATTGACTAATATATAATCCACTGTGTAACCTAGGATAAATGGTGTAATGTTTTCTTTATCCCTTTATATTATATAATCTTTTCACAGTTTTTTATTTTCTGTTCGTTTTTGTTTTTGGGCTCAGAAGTGTTGTATTTACTTGCCCCATTTATGCCGTGACCTATCACTTTAGATGCATTCGGAATGTATGTATTGTTACACTGCATTCATCTTCATTCCTTGTGCTAATTTATTATTTCATCTTTGCTTATTCTATTAAATTAGGGAGGGGAGCAGTTTTGCCCGTCGGAGTGTTGAACAAGGATGTTATCTTTGTGGCAAAGACAATTTGGCCTTGCTGTAAGCATCACCAATTGATTGAATTTTATATGATATTGTGATTGACCAACATTAGTACTTTCCTGGGATATGGCTGCATAAGATCATGCTTGTTGCCTTAATATTTTAGGCTGCTGAAGGTGTTAGAATTGCCGGGGCATCAAGGATTGTTTGGGTTGACTTGAACCTACGAGATTTGAAAAGGTTATCAATTATAATGTGATTTACTAGTAACTATTCTACCGTATAACCGTAGATAAATGGTCTGATATTTCTTTTATCTTGTTTTTTGTTTGTTTTATTTTTCCAGCTGAGAAATGCCGAATTACGGGATCTGTGATCTCCCATGACAACAATAAACCATTACAATAGGCGGATCTTTATTAGTTCTTTAAGTCTTTTCGCATATGCATTTAGTCAGCTATGTGCTTCATTCAATAGCTGTTTTTTTGCAGGTAATTGTTGATATGAAGAATGGAGTTGACAGGAGTGTTGAGTGTGGCTTAATTGATGTTATAACCAAGCCAACTTGGCCAAGCTGTAAGCATCATCAATTTTTTAATTTTTGCACCATGTTCTGAATGAACATCCTTAGTAATATTTTTGAGATATGGCTGTTTAATATCTTTTTTGTTTCGTTAATATTTCAGGTGGCTAATGGTGCAAGAATTGCTTGGGCATCAAGGATTTTGGGGTTGATTTTGAATCCTGGGGGTTTGAGGTAGGTAACAATTATTTAGTAGTTTACTAATATAGGATCCAATGTGTAACCCTTGATCGATGGTGTAGTGTTTACTTTATTTCCTTTAATTGTGTAATCTTTTCACGGTTTCTTGTTTTTTGATTGTTTTTTTTTTCCAACTAAGAAGTTTGGTGTAATTGTTTTGTTTTCTAGTTCAGAAGTTCGGGGTTATAGAATTTGTAAACCCCAAGGACCACAATAGACTAGTGCAAGAGGGAGATCTTCAAGCCTTATTCGATTTGCCTTCACTCAGCTCTCTACCTCATTTAGCAGTTGAGTTCTGTAGGTAATTCTTGGGATGAAGAATGGCAAGGTTGACAGGAGTGTCGAGTGTACTAGCCACAGTGCTGCCATGATCTCTACTTTTAAATGCATTTACAATGTATGTATTGGTATATATAATATTAGAGTTCTTTCAACAATTTTCCCATGTGGTAATTCGTTATTTAATTTTTTTCAATTCTATTAAATTAGGGATTGGAAGTAGTTGCGCTTGTCGAAGTGCTGAACAAGGATTCAATATTCGTGACAAATTAAATAGTTTCTTGAATGGAAGGACACTTAAGGGTACCCTCGTGCTGATCTTCCACATGATAAAGGTATATTACGTGCATGAATTTACTTAACCAGTCTCCTATTTTTAATTTCTGTTTGAGTAAATGTTTATTTTTCTTCTTCTATTTGTATTTACACTTATTTGTCTTTCTCCATTTTATTGATTTATATTCAATTTTATTTGACTCTTATAGTCTTATTTGCCACTCTTCTTTGGGATTTTTCTTTTCAAGATTTACCGAGAAGATTAAGAAGGATTTTAATTCTTTTGCATTTAGTTTTAACATACTCTTCCGATGGCTTTCCTTTTTTAATTATTTCTTCAACAATTTGGTTATGTAATTATTTAATTTTAGGCATTCACTTTTTTTTTTTGTCTTTTTTTCTTGCTTTACTGATTTGTTTTATTCATCTTGTTGGTATATAATTGTGTTGTATATTTGATACTTATTAAGCTTCAAACATATTTTTTCTCTTTAATTTTCTTGATTTATTCTTAATTTGATTGGAGTCTTATATACTTTGTTCCTTTGATTTTTATTTTTTTTGTATGAATAGATGCTTAACGAGTACTGTTATACTTTTCTATTCTTATTCTTCCTGTATGTTATGTTTTTTAATCTTTTCAATAAGTTATTCGTTTTTTATTTTTGTGATTTGGCATTTTTTTTATATTTAATTTTTCTTTTCACTAATTTTATTAAGCTTGGTGTCGTATGTTAAAGAAAGAAAACCAAAGGAAAAAAGAGCCAAATCTAATTAAGATGGAAATAATATAAAATAAGAAATACAAATAAGCCTAAATCTTTTAAAAAAATAAACATTAACATCTATTAGAACGAGTTTGGAAAAAGAAAATTAGATGGGAATCAAATCATTAAAATTAGAAATGTGTGTGTGAAGATCAAAAAGAATTATGAATATTTTCTAAAACAAGCTTAGAAGAGAAATTAAATAGAAAATGTTTAATAAAAATCTGGAAGAATTAAAAAAAAAACGACAGGAGATTTAATTCGATAGCAATTAAAACATATTAAAACAAATTAAAAACATAATAATATAATTAAGAATCTTTGCCCTTTTTTTCTTGATTTTTCTTTCTTTAAGATATGACATGAAGCTTAAAACTATTTTCGTCCTCACATGTTCTTTAATATGTTTATCATTAAGTTTGAACGTGTTTTTCTCATGCCTTTTCCTTTTTTTTTTTAGCTTCGTTTTCCTTTAATACTTTATTCAATTTTTCACTTTGATGATTTAGTAATCTTCTACATTAACTTTGTTTTTTCTTGTTTTTTTTTTTTTGGATTTCATGTGTCGCATTTATTGATTTTCTTTTTTTATTTTTATATGTGTTTGTTTGTTTCATATTTTTGTTGCGATTTAATAAATTTTCCTCCTTTTTCTTAGTTAATGTCTTTATTTCGGATTTTTATTTATGTTTCCTTTAAAATATTTTTTATCCTCTTTTCCATTTCCTTTCTTTATGATATAATGAAATGTCAATGAACTGTTTTGATTATTTTTTATATTCTATGATGTTTTCTATCATTTAATTTGAATGCATTCTTCATAAACCTTTTCGTTTTAGGTTTTTTCCTTCAATTATATATTCGTTTTTGAATTATGTGATTTAATAATTTAAAACATTGGCTTTGCGAATCTTTTTCGTGGATTTCATTTCCCTTAGTTTTAATTACTTATATATATATATATATCTATATATATTTATATTATAATTTTTTTTTAAAATATCTGTTGTGATTTAACTAGTTTTTCTATATTAAGTTCTTTTTATATGTTTATATTTCTTTTCTTATGAAGATTTCGTCTTACTTGTCCTTTGTTTCTTACTTATTTTTAATTTGGTTTGACTTATTTTTATTAATTTCTATTTTTTTCTTTTTTAAAGTTTAATTGGAAGGTTAATAACTCTGTTTCTTCTTTTATATTCATTTTTCCATTCGTAACGGTTGCGCTTCTTTGTCGAGTTTCAATTTGGAGTTTGGAGAGTGCTCAGGTAAGCTTTTTTATTTAACATTTTAGCAACATTTTTTTTAAAGGTTCTCACCATGTTCTTTTTTGTTTTAGTATGTTTTCTTATGTATCTTTTTTTGCTCACTTTTATTCTGTCCTTTTTAGCTTTTTCATCTCTGAAGTATGGTTTGCGTTGAATGGTAGAAAGTTGACATCCCTTTTTTTTTCGTCATTCGTTATTTCTATATTATCACGTTTTAGTCGTTTTTCTTCTCATCTCATCAAATAGATTATTGGACATTCATTTGTATTTTATAGTTTTACTATATTTGTATGCATACTTTAAAACCATGTCTTCTGAGATTTGGCTGCATAATAAATTATTTTTTGCCTTGATATTTTAGGTTGCTGAAGGTGCAAGAATTGCTGGATCATCAAGGATTTTTAGGGTTAATTGGAATGTCAGATTCTTAAGAGGTTTGAAGAAGGTAGCAATCATGATGTGATTGACTAATATATAATCCACTATGTAACCTAGGATAAATGGTGTAATGTTTTCTTAATCCCTTTATATTATATAATCTTTTCACAGTTTTTTATTTTCTGTTCGTTTTTGTTTTTGGGCTCAGAAGTGTTGTAGTTACTGACCCTATTTATGTTGTGACCTCTCATTTTGGATGCATTCGCAATGTATGTATTGTTATACTGTATTCATCTTTATTTTTTGTGATAATTTAGTATTTAATCTTTGCTTATTCTATTAAATTAGGGAGGGGGAGCAGTTCTTCCCGTTGGAGTGCTGAACAAGGATGTTATCTTTGTGGCAAAGACAATTTGGCCTTGCTGTAAGCATCACCAATTGATTGACATTTATATGATATTGTGATTGACCAACGTTAGTACTTTCCTAGGATATGGCTGCATAAGATCATGCTTGTTGTCTTAATATTTTAGGCTGCTGAAGGTGTTAGAATTGCCGGGGCATCAAGGATTGTTTGGGTTGACTTGAACCTACGAGGTTTGAAAAGGTTATCAATTATAATGTGATTTAATAGTAGCTAATTACCGTATAACTGTAGATAAATGGTCTGATATTTCCTTTATCTTGTTTTCTGTTTGTTTTGTTTTTCCAGCTGAGAAATTCCGAATTACGGGATCTGTGATCTCCCATGAGAACAATAGACCATTACAATAGGCGGATCTTTATTAGCTCTTTAAGTCTTTTCGCATATGCATTTAGTCAGCTGTATGCCTCATTCAACAGCTCTTTTTTTTGCAGGTAATTGTTGAGATGAAGAATGGAGTTGACAGGAGTGTCGAGTGTGGCTTCATTCATGTTATGACCTCTGCTTTTGAAAGCGTTCACATTGTATGTATTGTGAAACTACAGTTGCGGAGCTCTCTCAGCTTCTTTTTCTTTGTTGTAATTCAGTATTTAATTTTTGGCTATTATATTATATTAAGGATGTACAGTAATTGTGTCCGTCAAAATGCGGAAAAAATTGCAATCATTATGACCAAGCCAATTTGGCCAAGCTGTAAGCATCATCAATTCTTTAATTTTTGCACCATGTTCTGAATGAACATCCTGAGTAATATTTTTGAGATATCGTTGTTTAAGATCTTTTTTGTTTCGTTAATATTTAAGGTGGCCAACAGTGCAAGAATTGGTGGGGCATCAAGGATTATTGTGGTTGATTTGAATCCTGAAGGTTTGAGGTAGGTAAGAATTATCAAGTAAATTACTAATATAGGATCCAATGTGCAACCCTTGATTGATGGTGTAGTATTTCCTTTATTTCTTTTAATTGTGTAATCTTTTCACTGTCTCTTGTTTTCTTATTGTTTTTTTTTTCAACTAAGAAGTTGGGTGTAATTGTTTTGTTTTCTAGTTCAGAAGTTCGGGGTTATAGAATTTGTAAACCCCAAGGACCACAATAGACTAGTGCAAGAGGAGATCTTTAAGCCTTATTCGATTTGCCTTCACTCAGCTCTTTGCCTCATTCAGCAGTTGATTTCTGTAGGTAATTCTTGGGATGAAGAATGGCAAGGTTGACAGGAGTGTCGAGTGTACTAGCCACAGTGATGCTATGATCTATACTTTTGAATGCATTTACAATGTATGTATTGGTATATATAATATTAGAGTTCTTTCAATTATTTTCCCTTGTGGTAATTCGGTATTTAATTTTTTTCAATTCTATTAAATTAGGGATTGGAAGTAGTTGCGCCTGTCTAAATGCCGAACAAGGATTCAATATTCGTGGCAAACTAAATAGTTGCTTGAGTGGAAGGACACTTAAGGTTACCGTCGTGCTGATTTTCCACATGATAAAGGTATAATACGTGCATGAATTTACTTAAGCAGTCTCTTATTTTTAATTTCTATTTGAGTAAATGTTTATTTTTCTTCTTATTTGTATTTACACTTATTTGTCTTTCTTCATTTTATTGATTTATATTCAATTTTTTTTTACTCTTATCGTCTTATTTGCCACTCTCCTTTGGGATTTTTCTTTTCTAGATTTACCGAGAAGATTAAGAAGGATTTTAATTCTTTTGCATTTAGTTTTAATGTACTCTTCCGATGGCTTTCCTTTTTTAATTTTTTCTTCAACAATTTGGTTATGTAATTATGTAATTTTAGACATTCACTTTTTTTTTTGTCCATTTTTCCTGGTTTACTGATTTCTTTTATTCATCTTGTTGGTATATAATTGTGTTGTATATTTGATACTTATTATGCTTCAAGCATATTTTTTCTCTTTAATTTTCTTGATTTATTCTTAATTTTATTAGAGTCTTATATACTTTGTTCCTTTGATTTTTATTTTTTTTGTATGAATAGATGCTTAACGAGTACTGTTATACTTTTCTATTCATATTCTTCCTGTATGTGTTCCTTTTTTAATCTTTTCAATGTGTTATTCGTTTTTTATTTTTGTGATTTGATGTTTTTTTTATATTCAGTTTTTCTGTTCACTAATTTCATTAAGCTTCATATCGTATGTTAAAGAAAAGAAAACCAAAGGAAAAAAGAGCCAAATCTAATTAAGATGGAAATAATAAAAAATACAAATGAGCTTAAATCTTTTAAAAAAATAAACATTAACATTTATTAGAACGAGTTTGGAAAAAGAAAATTAGATGGGAATCAAATCATTAAAATTAGAAATGTGTGTGAAGATCAAAAAGAATTATGAATATTTTCTAAAACAAGCTTAGAAGAGAAATTAAATAAAAAATATGTAATAAAAATATGGAAGAATTAAAAAAAAAGGCAGAAGATATAATTAGATAGCTATGAAAACATATTAAAACAAATTAAAAATATAATAATATAATTAAGAATCTTTGCCCTTTTTTTCTTGATTTTTGTTTCTTTAAAATATGATATGAAGCTTAAAACTATTTTCGTCCTCTCATGTTCTTTAATATGTTTATCATTCAGTTTGAACTTTTTTTTTCTCATGCGTTTTCCTTTTTATTTAGCTTCGTTTTCCTTTAATTCTTTATTCAATTTTCACTTTGATGATTTAGTAATCTTCTACATTCACTTTGTTTTTTCTTGTTTTTCTTTTTTGGATTTCATGTGTCGCATTTATTGATCTTCTTTTGTATTTTTATATGTGTTTGTTTGTTTCATATTTTTGTCGCGATTCAATAAATTTTCCTTCTTTTTCTTGCTTAATGTCTTTATTTCGGATTTTTATTTGTTTCCTTTAAAATTGTTTTTTGCTAAAATTTTTATCCTCTTTTCCATTTCTTTTCTTTATGATATAATGAAATGTCAATGAACTGTTTTGATTATTTTTTATATTCTATGATGTCTTCTATCATTTAATTTGAATGCATTCTTCCCAAACCTTTTCCTTTTAGGTTTTTTCCTTCAATTATATATTCGTTTTTGAATTATGTGATTTAATAATTTAAAACATTGTCTTTGCGAATCTTTTTCGTGGATTTCATTTCCCCTAGTTTTAATTACTTATATATATCTATATATATTTATATTCTTATTTTTTTTGTAAAATATCTGTTGTGATTTAACTAGTTTTTCTGTATTAAGTTCTTTTTTATATGTTTATATTTCTTTTATTATGAAGATTTCGTCTTACGTGTGCTTTGTTTCTTACTTATTTTTAATTTGGTTTGACTTTTATTTATTACTTTCTATTTTTTTCTTTTTTAAAGTGTAATTGGAAGGTTAATAACTCTCTTTTTTCTTTTATATTCATTTTTCCATTCGTAATGGTTGCGCTTCTTTTTCGAGTCTCAAGTTGGAGTTTGGAGAATGCTCAGGTACGTTTTTTTATTTAACATTTTAGCAACCTTTTTGTGATTCAATTTTAAAGGTTCTCACCTTGTTCTTTTTTGTTTTAGTATGTTTTCTTATGTATCTTTTATTGCTCACTTTTATTCTTTGTCCTTTTTGGCTTTTTCATCTGTGAAGTATGGTTTGCGTTGAATGGTAGAAAGTTGACATCATTTTTTTTTTCGTCATTCGTTATTTCTATATTTTCACGTTTTAGTCGTTTTTCTTTTCATCTAATCAAATAGATTATTGGACATTCATTTATATTTTATAGTTTTACTATATTTGTATGCATATTTTAAAACCATGTCTTCTGAGATATGGCTGAATAATAAATTATTTTTTGCCTTGATATTTTAAGTTGCTGAAGGTGCAAGAATTGCTGGATCATCAAAGATTTTTTGGGTTAAATGGAATGTCAAATTCTTAAGAGATTTGAAGAAGGTAGCAATCATGATGTGATTGACTAATATATAATCCATTGTGTAACCTAGGATAAATGATGTAATGTTTTCTTTATTCCTTTATATTATATAATTTTTTCACAGTTTTTTATTTTCTGTTCGTTTTTGTTTTTGGGCTCAGAAGTGTTATATTTACTGGTCTCATTTATGCCGTGACCTCTCATTTTGGATGCATTCGCAATGTATGTATTGTTACACTACATTCATCTCTATTTCCTTTTAGTAATTTAGTATTTAATCTTTGCTTATTCTATTAAATTAGGGAGGGGGAGCAGTTCTGCCCGTTGGAGTGCTGAACAAGGATGTTATCTTTGTAGCAAAGACAATTTGGCCTTGCTGTAAGCATCACCAATTGATTGACTTTTATATGATATTGTGATTGACCAACGTTAGTACTTTCCTGGGATATGGCTGCATAAGATCATGCTTGTTGCCTTAATATTTTAGGCTGCTGAAGGTGTTAGAATTGCCGGGGCATCAAAGATTGTTTGGGTTGACTTGAACCTACGAGGTTTGAAAAGGTTATCAATCATAATGTGATTTACTGGTAACTAATCTCCCGTATAACCGTAGATAAATGGTCTGATATTTCTTTTATCTTGTTTTTTGTTTGTTTAGTTTTTCCAGCGGAGAAATGCCGAATTACGGGATCTGTGATCTCCCATGACAACAATAGACCATTACAATAGACGGATCTTTATTAGCTCTTTAAGTCTTTTCGGATATGCATTTAGTCAGCTGTATGCCTCATTCAACAACTGTTTTTGTGCAGGTAATTGTCGAGATGAAGAATGGAGTTAACAGGAGTGTCGAGTGTTGCTTCATTGATGTTATAACCAAGCCAATTTGGCCAAGCTGTAAGCATTATCAATTCTTTAATTTTTACACGATGTTCTGAATGAACATCCTGAGTAATATTTTTGAGATATGGCTTTTTAAGATCTTTTTGTTTCGTTAATATGTCAGGTGGCTAACGGTGTAAGAGTAGCTGGGCCATCAAGGATTATTGGGGTTGATTTGAATCCTAGAGGTTTTAAGTAGGTAACAATTATCAAGTAAATTACTAATATAGGATCCAATGTGTAACCCTTGATCGATGGTGTAGTGTTTACTTTATTTCCTTTAATTGTGTAATCTTTTCACGGTTTCTTGTTTTTTGATTGTTTTTTTTTTCCAACTAAGAAGTTTGGTGTAATTGTTTTGTTTTCTAGTTCAGAAGTTCGGGGTTATAGAATTTGTAAACCCCAAGGACCACAATAGGCTAGTGCAAGAGGGAGATCTTCAAGCCTTATTCGATTTGCCTTCACTCAGCTCTCTGCCTCATTTAGCAGTTGAGTTCTGTAGGTAATTCTTGGGATGAAGAATGGCAAGGTTGACAGGAGTGTCGAGTGTACTAGCCACAGTGCTGCCATGATCTCTACTTTTAAATGCATTTACAATGTATGTATTGGTATATATAATATTAGAGTTCTTTCAACAATTTTCCCATGTGGTAATTCGTTATTTAATTTTTTTCAATTCTATTAAATTAGGGATTGGAAGTAGTTGCGCTTGTCGAAGTGCTGAACAAGGATTCAATATTCGTGACAAATTAAATAGTTTCTTGAATGGATGGACACTTAACGGAACCCTCGTGCTGATCTTCCACAAGATAAAGGTATATTACGTGCATGAATTTACTTAACCAGTCTCTTATTTTTAATTTCTGTTTGGGTAAATGTTTATTTTTCTTCTTCTATTTGTATTTGCACTTATTTGTCTTTCTCCATTTTATTGATTTATATTTAATTTTTTTTACTTTTATAGTCTTATTTGCCACTCTCCTTTTGGATTTTTCTTTTCTAGATTTATCGAGAAGATTAAGAAGGATTTTAATTCTTTTGCATTTAGTTTTAACACTCTTCCGATGGGTTTCCTTTTTTAATTATTTCTTCAACAATTTGGTTATGTAATTATGTAATTTTAGACATTCACTTTGTTTTTTTTTTTGTGGTCCTTTTTTCCTGCTTTACTGATTTCTTTTATTCATCTTGTTGGTATATAATTGTGTTGTATATTTGATACTTATTAAGCTTCAAACATATTTTTTCTCTTAATTTTCTTGATTTATTCTTAGTATTATTGGAGTTTTATATACTTCGTTCCTTTGATTTTTATTTTTTTTGTATGAATAGATGCTTAACGAGTACTGTTATACTTTTCTATTCTTATTCTTCCTGTATGTTTTCCTTTTTTAATCTTTTCAAAGAGTTATTCGTTTTTTATTTTTGTGATTTGGCATTTTTTTTTGTATTCAGTTTTTCTTTTCATTAATTTCTTTAAGCTTCGTGTCGTATGTTAAAGAAAGAAAACCAAAAGAAAAAAGAGCCCAATCTAATTAAGATTGAAATAATATAAAATAAAAAATACAAATAAGCCTAAATCTTTTAAAAAAATAAACATTAACATCTATTAGAATGAGTTTGGAAAAAGAAAATTAGATGAGAATCAAATCATTAAAATTAGAAATGTGTGTGTGAAGATCAAAAAGAATTATGAATATTTTCTAAAACAAGCTTAGAAGAGCAATTAAATAGAAAATGTGTTATAAAAATCTGGAAGAATTTAAAAAAAAAAGGCAAGAGATATAATTAGAAAGCAATGAAAACATATTAAAACAAATTAAAAATATAATAAAATAATTATGAATCTTCGCGATTTTTTTTTTTATTTTTCTTTCTTTAAGATATGACATGAAGCTTAAAACTATTTTCATCCTCTCATGTTCTTTAATATGTTTATCAATCAGTTTGAACTTGTTTTTCTCATGCCTTTTCCTTTTTTTTTAGCTTCGTTTTCCTTTAATTCTTTATTCATTTTTTACTTTGATGATTTAGTAATCTTCTACATTCACTTTTTTTTTCTTGTTTTTCTTTTTTGGATTTCATGTGCTGCATTTATTGATTTTATTTTTTATTTTTATATGTGTTTGTTTGTTTCTTATTTTTGTCGTGATTTTCCTCCTATTTCTTACTTAATGTCCTTATTTTGGATTTTTATTTATGTTCCCATTAAAATTTTTTTTTGCTAAAATTTTTTATCCTCTTTTCCGTTTCTTTTCTTTATGATATAATGAAATGTCAATGAACTGTTTTGATTTTTTTTTATATTCTTTGATGTCTTCTATGATTTAATTTGAATGCATTCTTCCCAAACCTTGTCCTTTTAGGTTTTTTCCTTCAATTATATACTCGTTTTTGAATTATGTGATTTAATAATTTAAAACATTGGCTTTGCGAATGTTTTTCGTGGATTTCATTTCCCCTAGTTTTAATTACTTATATATATATATATATATATATATATATTTATATTCTGATTTTTTTTTGGAAAATATCTGTTGTGGTTTAACTAGTTTTTTTGTATTAAGTTCTTTTTTATATGTTTATATTTCTTTTCTTATGAAGATTTCGTCTTACTTGTGCTTTGTTTCTTACTTTATTTTAATTTGGTTTGACTTTTATTTATTAATTTTTATTTTTTTCTTTTTTAAAGTGTAATTGGAAGGTTAATAACTCTATTTTTTCTTTTATATTATATTCATTTTTCCACTCGTAACGGTTGCGCTTCTTTTTCGAGTCTCAATTTGGAGTTTGGAGAGTGCTCAGGTACGCTTTCTTATTTAACATTTTAGCAAAATTTGATGATTCAATTTTAAAGGTTCTCACCTTGTTCTTTTTTGTTTTAGTATGTTTTCTTATGTATCTTTTGTTGCTCACTTTTATTCTTTGTCCTTTTTAGATTTTTCATCTGTGAAGTATGGTTTGCGTTGAATGGTAGAAAGTTGACATCCTTTTTTTTGGTCATTCGTTATTTCTATATTTTCACGTTTTAGTCGTTTTTCTTTTCATCTCATCAAATAGATTATTGGACATTCATTTATATTTTATAGTTTACTACATTTGTGTGCATACCTTAAAACCATGTCTTCTGAGATATGGCTGCATAATAAATTTTTTTTTGCCTTGATATTTAAGGTTGCTGAAGGTGCAAGAATTGCTGGATCATCAAGGTTTTTTTGGGTTAATTGGAATGTCAGATTCTTAAGAGGTTTGAAGAAGGTAGCAATCATGATGTGATTGACTAATATATAATCCACTGTGTAACCTAGGATAAATGATGTAATGTTTTCTTTATCCCTTTATATTATATAATCTTTTCACAGTTTTTTTATTTTCTGTTCGTTTTTGTTTTTGGGCTCAGAAGTGTTGTATTTACTTGCCCCATTTATGTCGTGACCTCTCATTTTGGATGCATTCGCAATGTATGTATTGTTACACTGCATTCATCTTCATTCCTTGTGTTAATTTAGTATTTAATCTTTGCTTATTCTATTAAATTGGGGAGGGGGACCCATATTTTTTCTCTTGCCCGTCACGTTGATGCTCTCGTGTCTGCCATCCTATCTTGGTCCTGATTTGGTTTCTCCTGGAATCTTCAACTTCGTCGGGATCCCAGGCTTGCCAAGGCGGAAGAATTAGCTTCTCTTATTGACTATCTCAAGGACGTGTTTATTGACCACTCTAGTGCTGATAAACCTGTGTGGTCTCCTTCTCCTTTAGGTTCCTTTCTTGTAAATCATACTTCAATCTCTTTCGTTTGGGGTGATCGGATCCTCCACCCCTTTCTCGATGTCACGGCTATGGAAACCCAAAGCTCCTTCCCGAATTAAGGCATTTTTGTGGACCGTTCTCCTCTATAGGATTAACACGGCTGATCAGATTCAGAGGAGGTGGAAATTCCACAAGGAGGTTACTCGAGAAGGTCTCGGTTCTTCTTAAGAAAATTGAAGAGTTTAGGTCGTCTAGAGGAGGTATAGATGAAGTCAAGGCAGCATTGAAGGAGGTTAAATTATAAAAGAAGGAGCTACTGGAGGAAATTATGGAGAGATTGTATGCTGATCTCAGAGAATTGAGGACAGAGAAGCAAGCTTTGGTAACGCGGTCAGAGGAGCTTATTGATTTGGTTTGGAAAGCTAAGAGGGAACAAGAAAAGTTGTTGAAGGAGGTTGATGGTGGACAGGAGGTGAAAGAACAGACGGCAAGGTTGGAAGAGGAAATTAATAACGCTGAAGAGGAGTACAATCGAATATGGGAGAAGGTAGGGGAAATTGAAGAAAAGATTGTGAGGAGGGAGACAATGGCATTCAGCATTGGAATCAGGGAGCTTTCTTTCATTGAGAGAGAAAGTGAGGTTCTATAAAGCATGCTTCTCTGAACCAACCACCCAACACCCCTGCACTAGCGATTTTTTCTGCCATTCCCAAGTTGCATTTATTCTAGCTGGTTTTTGAGTTGATTTCAACTTCTTATTCAGTAGTTCACAAAACTTTTTATTTTGAGACTTATCATTGTTGGTCCAATTTTGAATAGGCTATTTATTATAATCTGTAAGATTAACAATCACTAGTTAAAATCAACTGTATATTAATCGTGAGATGGCTCATGAAACTAAGAAGGCAGAATGGCAGATATATATGTTGTAGATTAACTGGGTACGTTGGATGGTATATATCGTCAGCGTTGTCGTTTTTTATTGGTTTACGATTTCCTATAGGCACCTTTTCAACTTAGCATAAATTTACTGAAGTTCCGAGCTCTCATGCTTCGTCTGGGTTATTTGTGGTTGCAGTGTGCCAGACAGTTCTGTTACCAGGCTTTCTAGATCTGATATTGAGAAAGAATTAAGAATTGCACAAAGAGAATACTGGAAACAGATGTTACTACCACGTGCTCTGGAATTTGAAGATTCGGGTCCTCTATTGGACCGGAATTCCAAAGATTTTGTTCTACGTATAAGAAAAACCCTTGAGGAATCAAGGTAGCTACAAAGGAATCTAGAGGCTCATATCAGAAGTAATATGAAAAGGTTTGAAAATGCAAAACGCTTCCTTGTAAACACTCCAGAAGATGAGATTGCGAAGGGTTTCCCAGAAGTTGAATGTGGATCCCATTCTTGGAGTTGGACATCCGTCAACAGTTTCTATTGACTATGAGGCTATCTTATCAATGCTTATTTGCATTGTGGAACTCTAGAATTGTATCATATATGAGAGAATGGGCTTTTGAGAAAATCAGAAACATTAATGATGACATAGTGATGATGATTGTGTTTCCTATCGTGGAGTTTATCATTCCATATCCGGTTGGTATTTAATGCAGCAAAAGCTTTGCAACCTGACATATTTAGTTTCTTAATTTTTTTTAAAACAAAAGAAAAGATATTTTTCAATGTAAAAAATGGAAGTTCTTTAGTGTGCGTTACATCAGAAAACTACTATTTTTATGCAATATAACTGTATTTGGTGTTCTGTTACAGATAAGAATGAACCTTGGAATGGCATGGCCAGAGGAAGTAGATCAAATGGTTGGGTCAACATGGTACTTGAAATGGCAGCCTGAGGCAGAGATGAATTTTAAATCCAGGAAGAGAGAGAACATCCAATGGTATCTTTGGTTTTTTATTAGAAGTGCTATCTATGGATATTTTTTGTTTCATGTTTTCCGGTTTCTGAAGAGAAAGATTCCAAGGCTACTTGGGTCTGGGCCCCTACATAGAAATTTCAGAGATTGGTATGCTTCTTGTTTTTATTATTTTAATATTTTTGATCAGCTGTTATGTTGAGTTGCTGATTAAAAAAATGAAGTGGTGATTAGGCTTGAGCTTGGAACCTACCCACATCCCTAATGGTCCCTGGAATTATCCCATTATTGTTTCATTCGAATGAACCATGGTTTAGTTTTGGATTATCTTCTTTTTCCTATTACTGACAGTTGTCAGGCCAACTTTTATTTCTGAGTGTTCATCTCATTTCTTTCCTTTCTGACTCTTCAAAACCTTCACAACTACTGTCATTATTGCACTTTTGCTATTCTGAATTTGAGCTTGCAGCATCACTGAATGCTGCTACAACCTTAAAGGTCCCAGGTTTAATCCAACCTCAACAGCCAATAAAAGAAGGAAACCAAGTAACATGTTCAATATTCTCAAGTTTAGATGCCCATAGATGTATCGGATGCTTATATTCCTCTGAATGAGCATGCAACATGGCCAATAAATAGTTTTTGTTAAATTTTCTGGATCTAGTGAACCACAGTGCCTCTAATCCTGTTTGAAATTTGATAGCAGTAGCTCTCTAAGTGCAAATATTATATTCTATTCCATCATGCAGAGAGCTTATTTTAAGTTTAAGTTAAGGAGAAGGATAAGCAGGAAAAAGGAGGGTATTGACCCAATGAGATCTGCTTTTGACCAAACGAAGGTTCAGATTTCCATTCTTTGCCCATAAATTTTTTTGGTTCTTCTTCTTTTTGGTTGTTATCTAATTATAAGAATTTTGAAATAAACTACTTGCTAGATTCTTGGTCAGCTTATTTGCAGAGGGTAAAGAATCCACCCATACGATTGAAAGACTTTGCAAGTGTTGACTCTATGAGAGAGGAAATTGATGAAGTTGTGGCATTTCTACAAAATCCAACTGCATTTCAAGAAATGGGTGCTCGTCCACCTCAGGTATGGTAGCCTCTGGATACAGTTACCAAGTAGAGGTATTTTCCTTAATAGACTCCTTTTCCTTTGCTTTATAATGTTTAGCCCTTTATTGATTTATCATAAGCACGTAGATTTTATTTGTTATGATGTATGGAGCATTGCCAAATGATGTTTTACTAATACCAAAAACACTATAAGCATAATGATGTTTACTGGGGGTTGTCCATATTAGGATGTGAAGTAAAAACCTTTTGGTTTGATTGTCATTCTATATCATTTCACCACCGAATGCTACTAAACATTTAACATGTACAAAACACTGGAGTTCTCTGTGAGTTCTCCTAATAACTTGTAATGCAATGAGCAATGTACCATGATCATAATCTGTTCTATCCTTCGCATCTCATTGCAGGATTAAGCAAAACTATTCATTTGCACATGGATTATCTAGAGACTTTGCTTCATGATATTGCATACAGTTGGTTTGAAAATTTCTCTGAATAATTTTGTTTTTTGTTTAACTTTTTCTTTTTTCTTTAGAGAATGAGTAGTTTCATTCTGTTACTTCTAATTTCGTCTTTTTATTATCCTCTCGTGTTATGAACTTGGTTGATGCTCTCTCTTGAGAAATTTAAGGTGTTTTCGTAGGTTTATTTTTATCAACAGATAATAAATGGCCTTTCCGTTGGGAGCATTAAAGCTCATTCTGTTGGTTCACATTGATTGTATCATTTACTTCTCTAGATGCGTAAAACTTTTCAATAAATTTGGATTTATCATCATTGGTTTCGGATTCAACATGTGGAGGTATTTAATTCTTTTTCCTTACACAAGTCATTGAAATACATTATCTTCCCTTCACCTTTATTGCTGTGTTCCCTGTTTCTGTCTGCACATATTTTCTGTTCTCACTCTTTCCCTCTCACTCGTACTTTTTACTCCCTTGACCTTTGTATGGTCCTGTCCATTAAGCTTGATAAAGGATGAAGCATGATGGGTATTATATTGATCAGAGGGGAAAAAAAATATATTGTGTACGGAGTCTAACTGTTAAAGAACTCGATTGTTATTTTTGATCTAAGAATCACTATGGAGAGATAATATTTCATTTACAAGCAATGGGTTTTGGCCTTCTGTGCTAGCAGGGGAAGAGATAGTTGAGAAAGTCATGGAAGTTAATTTAATGGCTTTTTACTGCTTTTAGTCGAATAATTGAAGTTTTGGATCTATATCAGTACTATTAGAATTGAAACTTCCAATGCGCTAGCAAAATATAGGAATTTGAGCTCCAGTTATGTTTCTTTGCATATTCTCCAATGTGAAAATATACTGATGCAAATATATCTCTGTATGCCCATGTCTTAAATTTTATAAATTATTTTCTATTTTCACTGTTTCTTTGCAATTGTTTGGCAAATACATTATTACTTGAAGGTGTTACTCTGCACCTTTCTTAAAAATAGAGATGATAGTATCATCTGTAAAATTTCGATTACATTGAATTGAAGTTACCGTAATCATTAAACTAAAGATTCCTAAAAGGAAGTGACAAAGTCAGCACTTTCCTACTTTTCACATTGGTTAACAACATGGGACAACAATTGGATTGTTGATATCCAACTGGAACATTGTCTCTGAGGCAAATGATTATCTAAAATTTAATATCTCTTCCTTGACTGCTTGAGTGCCGCTGTACTAATTACTCTTTCGGTAGAAGTTCTTTATTTGAATAGTGGTTGATGAATTTGTATAAATGGTTCAGTTTCACCATTTTTATTTTCAGGTAAGAGGTTCAGTTTTGCTTTAGCTGCTTGAATGATTGTCCATTATGCACACGGTTTGGTGCGCCTCTGACCTAGTTTATACTTAACCCTGCAGGGAGTTCTTATTGTAGGTGAAAGGGGAACAGGGAAGACGTCCCTAGCACTGGCCATAGCTGCAGAAGCAAAGGTGTCCGTTGTTGAAGTTAAAGCCCAACAGTTGGAGCCTGGACTATGGGTTGGCCAGAGTGCATCAAACGTCAGGGAACTGTTTCAAGCAGCAAGAGATTTTGTTAGCTTCTATATGCATGCCATTAATAATAACTATCTTCTTAACTATATTCAGCTTTTTGGCTGTAAATGTGTTTTTTTCTTATAAGATAATTTCAAGGAATTTGGATAAGTTTAGCAGAATTTGGTTGAGGTCATTGTATCTAGCTTAATGTCAAATTTCTTGAACACTAATAATTTCATTTTTGCTGAATTTATAATATAATCTTGTAGGCACCTGTAATAATATTTGTTGTGGACTTTGACATCTTTTCTGGTGTCCGTGGAAAGTTTATCCACACTAAAGAGCAGGACCATGAAGCATTTATAAATCAGCTTCTTGTGGAACTTGATGGGTAATGCACAAATCCCTTCTTTTTGATTATTTCACTACCCATATTCTAATTAACTTCCATATTATGTCTTTTTGATGGGCTTGCTTTATAGTCTCTTCATAAAATTTGTGTGATCGATGTAGGGAAGGATTGATTGGAGTGGGATCCCTTTTAGAAGGTGTTGGTGTTTCAATATAGTTCATGGCTACAAAGTTTATTTTCGTTCCATGGTTGTGATCGATTCATAGTGTTGTAGAATTTGGATACAGAACGAAGAAAGAGAATCCAAAGAATTGAGAGAAATAGGAGGCAACTAATAAACTTGTGTTACCTCCCACTAAATCTTAATAGATACTGCATTTTTTTATAAGTAATATGCAAATTATATACTTCATGTTCCTGTTCAAAACTTGTGGGTTTATGCTCTACTCTGAGTAAAGATCTGCCTGAGTTAGATTTGCGCACATTGTGAAATTGCTTTTAATACCTCCAAATCACTGGTATGGCTATCAAAATCGTGAGCGTCATCATGTGGGTTCTAGGTCTGAGTGGTAGTATCAGGGCCCTTAGTTTTTGCCCTTGAGAAAGTGCCTTGTCTAGCCCATTACTTGAAAGGGAAGGAGAAAGGTAAGGGGGAAATACGAAGAGGAAGGGAGGGTGGGGTGTGTGTGTGAGTGGGGTGGTGGTTGAGGGAGGAATATTTTGGCACGCCATGTCAGCCTTCTCAAAATCTAGGTTTCAAGACTGTTTTGCAAAGAAGCAATGCAGCAATAGATGGTCTACTGTTTCTGCATATTTGCATGGCGGTTGAGGGAGGAATATTTTTGCGTAACTTAAGTCATATCAGCTTTCTCAAAATCTAGGTTTCAAGACTGTTTTGCAAAGAAGCAATGCAGAAATAGATGTTCTACTGTTTCTAAGCATTTTTCTGCATCTTTGCACTTATTTGGGATCAAATTGTTGACTTTCAATGTCTTATTTAGAGCCATTCACCTGAAAAATACCACTTTAGGTGGGAACAAGCATTTTTCTGCATATTTGCACTTATTTGGGATGTTCCACTTCCTTAGGATCAAATTGTTGACATTCAATGTCTTATTTAGAGCCATTCACCTGAAAAATACCACTTTATATGGGAACAGAGATTTCAAAATATTATGAGCCGGATGAAATGGTGGACTATTATTTTTCATTGCTTGATAGGGAGATTTCACCCTGAAACATGCCTTCTGACTTCTTTCCCACCTTCGTCTGTTCTTTTAACTTTCCACAAGGGGAGCTGCCTTTATTTTTTGGAACAACATGGTTAAGGACAACTCTCATGAGGAAGGTCACCGTGACTCCACTCCATATCTCTAAACTGAAAATTCATTAACGTATTCTTGCTTGAGAAGGGTCACTATGACTCCTCTTTCTCCAAACTGAATATTCATTTACTTATTCTTGCTTCTCCAAGGAAATGGAGATCAAACAGGGAGAAGGGCCTTAAATGACCAATTCTCTTTGCTTGTCCCAAAAGGAAAGAAGGGGGTTTTGTGGGGGAGGGGAGGGGAAGGGGAATCTAAGCAATATGAACCTTCTTTTATATTTTTTTTGTCCCGAACATTGTGTTCTTCCATTTTTACTTGCTTTTGATTTGAACCCATGTTAACTTTCTGATTTGCATCCTCATTTTCAGAACTTTTACAAAACTCTTAAAAGGTTTGCCCATCTTTAGGTATCTAATAAAATAAAAAGCCAGAATCATGTGATCAGGATGATTTTTGTAATGCTTGATGTCTTTCGGAGAAGCCATGAAATTTTTATTTCAATCCTTTGCAATAAAGGATCTTGTGTCAGAATCTGGGGCAAGGACCAGTAAATGGGTCCTTAATCTTGAGGGTTCAATGCTGCCATTAAATACTAACAAAGAGATATCATGTTAATTAAATGATTGATTTCTTAAATTTCAAATGCTAATTACTAATAGCCATGAGCTAATATAATTTGGACGTACAAAAACCTTGGAAAATGGTTCTTTTAGGTTTCTTATTTTGGTTATGGCATGGATACTTTCAACTTTAATTGTCATAAATTTGATAAATATAATTCTTAATTCTTTTAAAATTTTACTTCAATTGCTTATTTGCGAGTACCTGTGATGAGAATTTTTGACTTGCTGTGTGATTCAAATCAACTCAGCAGGTGCAAGTCATAGGCTTTAGACTCCCAGGGAGATTGTGATCTGTGTTACTTATGACTCCTGTTATCACCTTTTTTGCTAGATTGTTCCAGTAGCTCCTGAATTCCCTCTTCCTTCTGGTCCTTGAGTTTAGAACCACCCACCTGAAAGTATCACATCAATCACTTTGTGGAATGTATTTTTCACTGGATGGTATGGTACTTTTTGTGCAGATTTGAGAAACAAGATGGGGTTGTTTTGATGGCTACTACTTGAAATCTCAAGCAAATTGACCAGGCACTACGACAGCCTGGTCAGATGGATAGAGTATTTCATCTTCAACAGCCAACTCAAGTTGAAAGGGAAAAAATATTACGCATTGCAGCAAAAGAAACTATGAATGAGGACTCATTGATCTTGTAGACTGGAAGAAGGTAATTGTGACCAACTTCTTTAGTGTCTGATGCATGTTTCTGTTCACTGATTTATCCTTGATATATTTGAATCGTTATGAAGAACAATGAACTTCTCTTACTGATGGTAGCTGCATAAACGAGAGAGAAAATTTTAGTAGCTTTTGGTTTGTGGATCCCTTCTTTTGGTATTTAGGATGATGCGTAAATTCCGATTCTTGTTTACAGGCCGTTGCCCTTGGAAAGAAGAATGGGTTCTTTAGAAGTCATGTGTGTGTTTGTTTTGATGGGTGGTAATTTGGAAGTTTCATTGTGATGATGTTAGCCCTTATTTCATCCATGCATGCTTGCAAAATTACATGAATGCATGTGTGTCTTAACATGACCTTAAATGTCAGGCAAATGGTTCCATTTATATGATCATTTGTTTTTTTTATTTGCAGTTGAACTATAAGAAAGTTTGCCTATCCCTGAATGAGGATCGTGACTCATATTCATCCTTAATATTGCTTAAATTTTTGAGAAATTCTAAGTTCTTCCATTTCATCTGGTGCTTCTAGTGGCCAAATCAGCATGTCTTGTGTTACTTGTTATGTGGTATCTGCTGGCGGAAGAAAATAATTTATTGGCTTCATGTGCAAGTCAATGAAAGAGATTCCTAACCTTCATTTAATGCATGATTAGTTTCTTTAAAGTTCAGTTCTCCTGATATATTGCCACTACAGGTTGCTGAGAAGACAGCTCTTCTACGGCCTATAGAACTAAAACTTGTTCCTTTAGCTTTGGAAGGTAGTGCCTTTAGAAGCAAGTTTATTGACACAGATGAACTTATGGGCTACTGTGGCTGGTTTGCGGTAAGAAATGACTGATAGTATTATCTCATTACTTTCTTTACTTGATCAAATTATTGTTATGTTTAATACTTGAATGTAATTTAGTAACTTAGTAATATCATTGGCATTATGATAATTGTCTTACCTTGTTTTTTCGCTTGCTCCTTTGGAGTTGGTACTATGAATTAGTTTTTGAGGCCATAATATGGTTCAATTAGCATTGTAACCACAGTTATAGCTGTTATAACAGTTGAAATTTCTGCAGTGCCATTTATTCTGTATCATGTTTCATGATTCTTGATTAATTTATTTGAATTAATAGTAGCATCATTTTTGAAGTTCTATAACGTCTTTTGCAAAATTTATGTTATGCTTGCAGAGGCATGAATGTGTTGCTATTAAATTTTGTACATTAATTATCAAGGATTGTATGGTCATTTCAGTAGGTTGCTCAACCATTATTATCAAAATCACAAATTTATATTTGAATCCTGTGATCTAGATTTTTGGCTTGAATCTCTTATAATAAGAATTGATATAACTGCTTACCTCAAACTTTCTATTAACTGCTTAGGGGTAATGTATTGAAGCATGACAGTGCTCTTAAATATCGTTCCCCCAGGAACCTACATGCTGCTCTGTGTTTTCCCATAAAGATCCTTATGCGTGTGAATTTTTAGAATAGATCTTTAATAGAGTTTTAGTAATCTGAGGGTTCCATTTGGGTTCTATTGGATAATTAATTTATGGTCACTCTTCATTGTACAACACAGCTTTTCTGTCACAGCTTAAGGTGAGAAGCTTGCTCAACCAGATAGCCTAATAGGTGGAACCATAGAAAGTTGGATCTATATTTTGTTGCCTCTAGATAATTTTCTTCTTCATCTCTTCTGTTTCAGTTCAGGTTTCTGCTTTTGTTATTGTGTCTGTGTGATTTCATTCTTTGTTTCTGAATTTATAGTTTATTTTGAAACCTTAATTCGATTTTTTTCTTTCCTCAAACCTTAACTTTGCAATTTTTAAGATATTTTTCAGCCAGCACACTAACCTTTATTTTCTCAAACAAGTAATGGGTTATGTTCGGCTAGCACCCTCACCTTTATTTTCTCAGCAAATCCTAATATGTTAACCAAAACCCTAATTTGACTCCTTGGATAAGTAAAACTATAGTCTTCCAAAACACTGAATTCCTTTAGAAAACCTAGCTGTGAAGTAGTACACACCCAACTACAATATTCTGATCCTATTTCATTTCCTGGTTTTCCTTCATTAGAATTTCAGCATCACTATTCTTTGGAATTAAAATACATGGTTTTTCCATGCTGGGGCAATTTCGCCGGTTTGACTAGAAAATGAAATGGAATCCAAGTATTCTGTGGGATATCAAAACGCCCAGGTTTTGTCCATCATCGGTGGCATTTCGCCTCGCACCGTATGAAATCTACGCAGTCCCCACGCATGCTATGTGCAAACAACAAAAGAAAAAAGTAGTGTTGGAAGGGAAGGGGAGAGAGAGGAGAAGGGGGTTGGGGGCATACCTGGCCTCCACCACCTCTTGGTAGTTTCTGGTTTGCAAAAGAGAAAACAAAAAAAAATATATAATATATATATGAAGACAAGAAAGAGAGAGAGGAAAGATGGGAGAATGGAGCAGGGATGGGTCGTACCTATCCTCCTATAACAACACAACCCCACCGAGGTATTGTCCGCTTTGGGCCTAAGACTGCATAGTTTTGTCCCCAAAAGGCGCCTTGTTAGGTTTAGTGTTCTTCCTGACTCTTATACCTTACCGGGCATTCATTCGCTTCCGATATGTGATCGGGATGTCATAATCTCCCCCCTCCCCCGCCCCCCCTTTTTAAGGCTGTACGTCTCATGTAATGGCCACTTAGAAGCTTGTCAACCCCTCTTGGGCCCGCCCTCATCAATCCAACCACCTCCCATAGGTGACGCAGGACCCACATCAGTCACGGACTACTGGACCCGAATCTAGGTTCGATACCATTTGTAACAATCCAACTCAGTGAGGTATTGTTCGCTTTGGGCCTAAACCCGCACGGTTTTGTCCCAAAAAGACGTCTCGTTAGGTTAAGTGTTCTTCTTGACTCTTATACCTTATTGGGCATTTATCCGTTTCTTATGTGGGATCGGGATGCCACACTTCATCTCGTTCTTTCAAGCAAATTTAGAATTTTGTTATCTTTTATTTTTTTGTTCTATAGAATTTTTTGAAATTTTTTGGTACAATTGCACAAAAAATGCAGCAGCATGAGTGGCGTGTTGACGAAATTTCGATGAAATTACATGACAGACCCTGGGCGAAATGGTGTTAGAACTGGCACAACAAACCTTGAAAATACATAATAATTCAAAATTTTGCACCTTAACATGTTTTGGTAGGGACTGCAACAACTAAATGTCTTATCTTAAATAGTTGGGGTTGGCAACATGAATCTTGATCAACAATCCTAACCTATCCAAAAGCTGTATCTTCAATAGGTTGTATAATTATTGATTGAAGCCTTATGTCCTTTTGGCTTTTACTCTCAACCACTAATCTTTTTGTATATAGCACTTTTGTTATACCTTCTTATAGGTGCCTCACTACGTCTCCAACTTTCCTTACTCTTGTCTCCTATTTTGTTGCTGTTTGATAGTCTTGGATATGTCCATTCATTATCTTCTTTTTCCTAGACTTTTCATACATCCATCTTAAAGTCTTCATCTCAGCAACATTGCTTAAATGGAGATTTTCTTTTTTACCCGGCATTTCTACTTTATACATTAGGTCTTGCTGAATAGCTGCCTTATAAACTTTGCCTTTGATCTTGGGTGTAATATAACATGTCAATCATATGCCATGTTGATCTGGGGTAAGGACTATTGCTTAATCCCTGTTACTGGTATTACTGATGCATTTTGTATAATTTTATCTCTTTCCTGTTTTGAAGACTTTTGATTCCACGATGTGTGTCCATAATTCGAGGTTTCCACCAACACTCTCTTTGGTTTGGTCTGCAAAAATGATGATACGTGAATACACCTTGTCTTTAATATGACCTGCCAATTCATCCATAGTAAAAAAAAAAAAGATTATTGTTTGGACATCTCATTCTGCAATGTGCAGGCTGGTGGATATATTAGGACAAGGATGCTTGGACGGAGTCTTATTTAGGAGACCCTCATCAGATGAGATGTTAGCTGAGTAGCATCTCCATATTTCTTATTGTTCTGCACATATTATAGTTCCTATCTTTCTGTTATTTTCAGTGTCTGTAAGTCTTATTATACTCTTTTTCCCAGCCCCTGTAAATACTCCTCTTGAAATTTTGACACAATCCTTCGTTATTCATTGGTAAAAGAAAGATCAATGCAAAGAAGTAAAGACTTTTTGCTTATCCCCGTTGTAAACCTAAAGTTAATTAAAACTTATTTGTCTTATGCCAATTGTTTACCATGGTTACCTCTCCTTCATATATTTAATAATGATATCAATGCATTTTATTGGCACTCTTTTACTAAGTGCTACTTAATTGAATTTATAGATATCTTATCATATCTTTCCTTAGATCTATAAAAGCCATTTGAAGACCCTTATTTGTGTAAAGGCACACTGACTTATAAGTAGAAATATAACATCAATTATAGATCCTTATTGATGTGAAGCCACAATGACTTTATACACAGGTTATTCTTTTCCACCTTTGTCATCACTCTTTCCCCATAATTTCTTAGTGTAGCTCATAAGATTAGTCCTGCTATAATTTGTAAAATTTTTGTTGCCAATTTTGTTCTAATGTATAGGTAATATTGCGCTTCTCCTTGAGGCAATCGGCACTTTCTGATACCTTAAAATTCTACCAAAGATTATGTTCGCCAAGATACCCCATTCTGCTCATTCATTTCCATACTTGAATTGGAGTACTTTCTTGCCCTAGAGCCTTTCTTTAATATCAATTAAATCACTCTTCATTTCTGTTGTTCTAGTGAAATTAAGAAGATTTGTAGTATGATTTATGTTGACATTAGTTAGGCCAAATATGTAGATAACATTGTTTAATTGATTTAGTTGGAAGTTGTTCAAAATCTACATTGACAAAAGGGTTTTAGAATTTTCATTTTCTGAGGAACCTAAATCTTCCAACAGCATCTTATATTGCCATAATTTGTGTGCACTTTAGGCCCCAAACCCAGTAGAGATGGGTTGCTTCAGTTTCATGAGCTGCATATGATTTATGATGACATTAATTAGGCCCCAAACTCTTTAAGCTTCAGTTTAGGATAAGGCTGACTTGGCTGTTATTGTTGAATCGTTTGTTAGGAATTTGCTGAAGTCATTGATGTGATTATATGATAGTTTGTATGAATCATTGATAATGTTGATGTTAGATTGCTTACTTGATTAAATATTGGTTACATAAATAACTCCTGTTATTTTAGAAAACTTGGTCAAGCTTTGCCCAAACGCAGCCCCCGCCTTCTTGGTTATTGAACCAGGTATACTTTCAATGCTTTGTTTGCATGTGAAGTAAAGTACCATACATTAGAAAACTTGGTCAAGCTTTGCCCAAACGCAGCCCCCACCTTCCTTGTTATTGAGCCAGGTATACTTTCAATGCTTTGTTTGCATGTGAAGTAAAGTACCATACAGGAGTCGTTTTTTAAGATTATTATTTAAAAGTAATAGGACCCTCCTCCTTGTCGAGTGGCATTTTACGTTAATTGATGACAACACGAGCAGCATATCAGTAATAGATAACACCGTCGCCTCATTTAACCGGCGTTCCAATCTCACCTAAAAGCCTCTGCGAAGAACAGTCGACGGCAGTTGTTTGGGGTCTCAAAGAGTCGCCACAAGGTTTCAACCTGTGGCCTCTGCAATCACGAAGCCACGTAGAGGGACTGAGAGATAGAGAGACATGGACTGGGTCACCCGATTTGTTGCCGCTGTGGTTTTCCTGGCGTTCGGCATCTTATTTTCTCCGGAAACCTTTGGATCAAAATCAGATGGCAGTCACTCTTCGAAGCTCTCCATCCCTCTGAAACTCACTCATCTGTTGAGCTTCTCCACCGCCTTCGGTGCCGCTCTTTGGGTCACCTTCATCGCCGTTATCATCATGTTTAAGTGTGTAATTTCCTCTTATTTCATTTCCTTTTGATTTAGTTCCATTTTCTTTCATTTGGATTTAATTTTCAATGTAATTCAGGAATCTGCCACGGCATCAGTTTGGAAATCTGCAAAGCAAGATGTTTCCTGCCTATTTTTCGCTGCTCGGAGTCTGTTGTGCGATATTGGCGACGTCGTTCGGTTATCTACATCCTTGGAAATCGTCAGCCCTGACAGAGAGGTATCAGCTTGGGTTTCTGCTCTCTTCCTTCGCATTCAATCTCGCCAATCTGTTCGTCTTCACTCCCATGACCATTGAGGTAAACTCGTTAAGTCTCAATTTTAATCTTGAACATTAAGAGGATATGAATTAAAAATCGTCATTAATCATCTCGGTTCTGCAGAAATGTATCCTCGAACTAATTTATTTGCTCCCACTGATCCTTTCTTGGTCAAGTTGGTTGTTTGATTTGTGACCTAATAGTAAGCGCAATTTCGATTATTTTGCTTGCTGATCTGGGGAAAATCGGAAATAACTCCAGAAGAAATGTATTGTTTAGTCATATTGACTCAATATGACCAAAATTGGATGTGTATATAATTTTTGTTCTTGTGGGTAGATGATGAAGCAAAAGCACAAGGTGGAGAGAGAACTGAACATTGGGGATGAAGTTGGGCGGACAAAGATCAAAGAAGCTGCTAAGGTGAATCCGAAGCTTGCAGCCATGAACAAGAAATTTGGAATGATACACGGGTTATCATCGCTTGCTAATATTTTGTCTTTTGGTAGCCTTGCCATGCATTCATGGTACTTGGCTGGCAAAATGAATCTGTAACTTTGATAAGTGAAGGATGTGCTGCTAGATTGGCATTTACATTTGATCAGTCGAGGAAGGATCAATCTTCCTCTTATATGCAAGTATATTTCTACATGTCTGTACTCTCTGTTCAAATCCTATAACACTGGACACTATGGAAATTAGCTTGTCAGTTATTTTCTACCACGTGTTTACATTTTGCTGAATTTTTGTGGGAATTCTTGTTTAGATTATCTTATGCCTTTGCCAGGTGAAATTCTTATGGCTCTCTCAAATGTGGAACTTTGAGTGATGTGTTTTAGAAACTAGTCACTTTTTGAATTTGGGGGATATAATATATACACGACCCAGGATGCAGCACCTCCAACACACCATATATTACTTCCTTGGGAATAAATCTGTGTATATATTCTTTGGTTTCTTTCTTGTTTCCATCTTTTATCTTTGAATCATATACTATTGTAACGGCAGGACCTTCATTCTGAAGCCTCTTAAAAAAAAAATAGTAGACATGATGATAAGTGCATCAGTTAATTGTTGGGATGATGTTGGAAATGTTGCATCTCTTCTTTGCAACAAGGATTAATCCAGATTCATCACATCTCTGATTTCATTTTGGGTGTTTATTTTATGTTTCTACTTCATGCCCTGCTCCTCAGATTACCTATCTGCTTTATTTACTAATTTAATGTTTCTAACTAAATAGGTCTTTGGGTTTCTCCCCAACTCTTTTGCAGTTATTTTGCTCATAATGTCTTGTGTTGTCATGCTTTAGTTGGATGTCAAAACCTAGAAAAATGGTTGGGGTGAGGGGTGGGTTGGAGAAGCTGTACTAGATTTATTGCTGAAAAGATACTTGCTTCCTTAATTGAGATTGGTGGGTTAGGATTTCTTCATCATATTAGGTCAACTGGCAAATTATATAACCGATCTCTGGGAAAGCATTCATAAGACAAACATGGAGAATCTTACAACACCTAGTAAACCATGGTGTGTGTTAAATTTGCATTTGTTTACATTTTTTGAAAGATTCATGTTCATGGCCTTAAAATTATATTATCTCAATGACCTTTAAAAGGGTTTGCTAGCAGAATAATGCTTTGAATTACTTAGGTCTTACTCTGCCAGCCTGCCTTTAATAACAGTTGATTACACGCCCTGTGAATCATCCTAGAATATCCACTATAAGTTTTGTAGCCAATTTTAAGGGTAAGAGTACTCTTCCAAAAACTAGAGAATTGGTCTAGAGCAAAATTGGCCAAAGCTTCCAAAACAGTCTTAGGTTACTGGTATATGTGCTTGAATTCAAAATTCATTCAGGTGTTTACGATACTTAAAAAAGCTTAAATTCTGTATCGTGTATGATTTTATGTCCGTCTTCAATTCTGGTACATTGTCTGTGTCCTTGAAGGATTATTACTGGTTTTAGTCATCTTCGTTATTACATATAACATGCAACATGGTGTTATTTTCGGTATGGTTAACAGGCGATTCTTTGCCGATCCGGAGGTGATGAACTTAAGGAAAGCACGAAAAGTTCGACTTAGTTTATAAATCTAATGGGATTTGATATTAGGTCAAGACGAGATTCTCAGATGTTTTACTGACTTTTGAAGATGTTGAGATGGACGGTAAGCTGAAAGTTCTGTGGGACTTTCCGAGGAACATTTGAAGGTTAAAACGTTAATGAAATGGCTAGTAAGGAAGAGGTTGAGAGTGCACATGGAACCGTAAGCAAGCAAGTCTAGTTTATATCTCGAAGTAGCGCAGGTTCTTACGTTACAAATCCTGCATGAACCTTGAATACAGCCCAGCAAGTCGAAAACGGGTACAATTTCGTGCAGCGACTGTGAGATGCTGCAATGTGTAGAATCTCATGGTTAGAGTTTTTTCATTAAAAAGTTTGTTTTTTATATTTTCAAAAGGAAAAAGCTGCAACGGGTAGATGTTTCATGTGTCAACATCTGAACCAAGCAGCAGCGATAGCTGCATTCAAAGGTGACAATCGATTTCAAACCATGTTTTATCAACTCAAGTAAACTTATTGATAGAAAAAAAAACTTATTGATATTCATCAAAGCAGGCATATAGAAAATGATATGATTAGAAAGATATTGATGAGAGTGAATATTTTTTCCAACAAATCAAAATATAGATTGAAAGATATTAGTTTATAAATCATCAAAATATTCTCAAAAGTGAGAGAGAGATTGGATTTATTACATATGCATACACGTTAATATAGTATGGCATATTAGGCCTTGTTTGGCATTCATTATGGATCAGGCCTTTTAACTTTCCGTAAAGAATTAAATGTTACAAGTTTGTCACAGTTTTAAATTAAAAAAATTTTTTTTTTGACTCATCAATTGTTTTATAAAAGATTCCAAGTATGCCCATTGGGACGACATATTACAAGTTTGCCACCACAAACTTGTTAAATAAGTAATGAGGATGAAAAATGGGTCTTCAATCTTCATCTCATTTTGGATTTTAGCGTATTTTTCAAGACCCATTTCATCAAAACTCTAATTAAAACATTTTTTCTCTTTTTATTCGAAACCCCAGAACTCATTCCGAAAAGTAGAAGTTGGAATGAATTTCACAAAATGGACGCTGAATGGGGCCTTAATGTAGCCTGTGTACACAAAAGGCTCTAGGCTTTCTATAGCAGTATTGGTGGGCATGGCGCATGAGCCCTCAGAATAAAAAACACAACAACATGGGTTGTGAAGAATGTCCAGAGAGCCAACGGGTAATAAAGGCGAATGCCGAATGGGCCCATGTGGAAACGGTTCAATTCCAACGGTCATGGATATGGGTCAATGACTCAATGACATAAAAACCCGATTGGCATTCTACAAAAACCTCCGTCTTCAAAAAGCCCTCCCAATTTGCCCGAATCAGATAAAGCTCTCCAGTCTCCCTCAGCAGATGGAGGGAAATAGACGAACAGCTCTTTTCATCCTCCAAATGCAATAACCATAAGACTCAGTAGAAAAGTTTCCAAGCAAACCTTCCCTCGCACACACTCGCTTAACCCTCCTTCTGAATAGAAACCCTAGACTTCTCACTTCTTCGTTTTCTCCCCCATTACAGGCCTTGGCCCATGGAATCGCTTTGTAGTTCCTGTTCTCCCGTTAATGGCGTTCATTCGTTTTCTCTTTTGTTCGGCACGAAGATACATTCTCTTCCATCCTTTCGATATACCTCAAATCCTGCATTTTTTCGAAGGAAGCAGCGTAGAAATCACCGACTCAGAGTACAATTCTCTCACAAAGCACGAAATCTCTTTCCAATTACTAATAATTTTGCAGATTTTAGGTCTCTATGTAAAACCGACTGCTCCGATTCCGTAAATGACGAGAAACATGCCTCTCTCAATTTGACGTTTCCAAAAGCCAGACCAAATCTACTTGAAAGCATTCGAAAGCCGATAGTGTTAGCTCTGTTTTGTATAGCTGTTGGTTTCTTGCCGATAAGTGCACTCCAAACGCGTGCAATCGCCGCTCCGGCGGTTGTCGAATATTTGAAGGAAAAAATTGGGAAAAAGAAAAAGAACTACTCACATTCGAAAGAGCATGAGTACTCAGATTCCACAAGGAGGTTACTCGAGAAGGTCTCGGTTCTTCTTAAGAAAATTGAAGAGTTTAGGTCGTCTAGAGGAGGTATAGATGAAGTCAAGGCAGCGTTGAAGGAGGTTAAATTAAAAAAGAAGGAGCTACAGGAGGAAATTATGGAGAGATTGTATGCTGATCTCATAGAATTGAGGACAGAGAAGCAAGCTTTGGTAACGCGGTCAGAGGAGCTTATTGATTTGGTTTGGAAAGCTAAGAGGGAACAGGAAAAGTTGTTGAAGGAGCTTGATGGTGGACAGGAGGTGAAAGAACAGACGGCAAGGTTGGAAGAGGAAATTAATAACGCTGAAGAGGAGTACAATCGAATATGGGAGAAGGTAGGGGAAATTGAAGAAAAGATTGTGAGGAGGGAGACAATGGCATTCAGCATTGGAATCAGGGAGCTTTCTTTCATTGAGAGAGAAAGTGAGCTTTTGGTGGAGAGGCTCAACCGTGAATCGAGGCTTCAGAGTTTGCAAAGGTATCACATCTTAGCTAGTTTGTTTTATGGAAATAAAAAGTCGTGTTCATTTCACTTATGAAAGTCAAGTTTCCTGGATATCTGAAGGTATATATTTCAAAAGAAGAAAAATGGAAATTTCATCTGAGGGGAACTCCTGAGACCTGCCTCCAAATTACTCTTACACTAAAATTCTATAAAGCATGCTTCTCTGAAACACCCCCGCACCAGCGATTTTTTCTGCCATTCCCAAGTTGCATTTATTCTAGCTGGTTTTTGAGTTGATTTCAACTTCTTATTCAGTAGTTCACAAACTTTTTTATTTTGAGACTTATCATTGTTGGTCCAATTTTAAATAGGCTATTTATTATAATCTGTAAGATTAAGAATCACTAGTTAAAATCAACTGTATATTAATCGTCAGATGTATCATGAAAATAAGAAGGCAGAATGGCAGATATATATGTAGATTAACTGGGTACGTTGGATGGTGTATATCGTCGGCATTGTCGTTTTTTTATTGGTTTATGATTTCCTGTAGGCACCTTTTCAACTTAGCATAAATTTACTGAAGTTCCAAGCTCTCATGCTTCGGCTGGGTTATTTGTGGTTGCAGTGTGCCAGACAGTTCTGTTACCAAGCTTTCTAGATCTGATATTGAGAAAGAATTAAGAACTGCACAAAGAGAATACTGGAAACAGATGTTACTACCACGTGTTCTGGAATTTGAAGATTCGGGTCCTCTATTGGACCGGAATTCCAAAGCTTTTGTTCTACGTATAAGAAAAACCCTTGAGGAATCAAGGGAGCTGCAAAGGAATCTAGAGGCTCGTATCAGAAGGAATATGAAAAGGTTTGGAAATGAAAAATGCTTCCTTGTAAACACTCCAGAAGATGAGATTGCGAAGGGTTTCCCAGAAGTTGAATTGAATTGGATGTTTGGGGATAAAGAGGTCGTTGTTCCCAAAGCTGCCAGTCTCCATGTGTTCCATGGATGGAAGAAGTGGCGAGAAGAAGCTAAAGCAGACCTGAAAAAGAATTTGTTGGAAAATGTTGAGCATGGTAAACGTTATGTGGCTGAAAGACAGGTATTGATAATCTCTTTCCCTTAATAGTGTTAGCCACTGAAACAATTTTTTTCTCCTTATTAGTTTTTTTTTTTTTTTTTTTGGGGGGGGGGGGGGGGGGGGGAAGTGACGAGGATTGTTAGACCAGTCAAAGTAAAGAATATACAGCAGTGAAGGCAGATCCAAATCCTGCCCCAAATCAAATAAGAACAAAACCAGAAATCCCCTAATATTCAAGAGTACAGTCTGCCAAATTCCTCTCCACTGTCTAGCACCAGATTTGGCAACTCTATTGGACACCTTGTTATTGCTCCTAGGCACATGTTTGAATTAAATTTTTTACTCACGGGCTAGTGATCTTGCAAGGCTAACCAGGTGATATTGCCTACAAGGTCCAAGGTCTTCCCCCTCCATCCAACTAATAACCAAAGCGGCATCCCCCTCTACCTCCACTGCTCTGTGCCCTTCCCTAATAGCCAAAATAAATGCCGGTCACTAGAGTTGGTACTTCAGCTCGTAAAGGGTCTCCTTCATTCCTCCAAGGTCCTAGGTTCCCAAGTGAACAACCATCAAACTTTGATTTGTAGAAACCTTCCCTAGGTGGTTGCCATTGCTACACATGGTAAACTATCAATGGTGAAGGGTTGAAGACAAACAAATAGTATCCAAATTGTAGTCTTTTCTGATGTCGAAGCCCTTCAAATTCCTTGTACCCCAATGCCCAAGAAACCATGGCTATCTTGATAGACTCAAACACCTTACCTGTGGAATTTCTGATATATTCAAACACCCTCTTCTTCCTCTCCATCCATATATGAATGTATCATGAGGAAGCAATCAATACAAGATCATACCTCTATGTCCCAAACTTGCAAATCTCCACTGGTTGAATTTGTCTAGCATGAACCAAGGCATATCAATTGGGATCTAGGGATCTTACGATTGATGTCATTTATCGTGGCTGAGATTCACTATTCCCTGACCACGAGTCTATTATTCATGGTTTATTAGGTCACTGAATTATTTCTGTTTTTCATTGGTTTCCAACATATTGAGTGATATCTCATTTTCCTTTTTCTATTTACGAATAACAAGTATTGTTGTTCTATTGAAATCTTCTTTTTAGGCAAGAAGCAGAATAAAAATACTTATCATCAGGCTTTTCCTATGTAATCTAGATGCATTTACGTCGTCAATTCAATTCAGATTATTTTGATTAGAATCTTGAATAATGGTCCATATATCCATTGTTATGCCTTGATCCTTATCACTTCTTTATCATTGATAGTTGAAATTTGGCGAATTTCCTTTTGCATTGTGCAAGATACCCCTTGTTAAACATCTCGGGGGGTGTAACGTCCCAGATCCAGGTTTATTTAAAAAAATAACCCGAATCTAGTACGTTAGAATAATGGCCCAAAACAACTAATTCCAGACTTAAAAAATTTCAATAATTATAATCAGAGTGCGGAATTTAAAGACATTTTCTCAAAAAGCGCGGAATAATAAAACAATAATCATCCAATATTAAATTATCAATCAAAGTCTGGTTTTGAGTCAACTAAAATAAATGAATCAACATCCACCAAAGTCATTTAAATAAATAATTCAAATATCTCTCAAACCACTAAATCAAAACTCAATGTATTCTCTCTAGACCTACATAGGAATAAAATAGTCGTTTTCTTGATAGTCAATATAATCCCCTGTAGTGTCTACCCCTGCGGCATCTTCTCCAGGAATATCTGAAAACAAAATTGATAAAACGATAATGTGAGAAACATCTCAGTAAGCAGTTATGCATGTCACGCCCCGAAATTTATACGAATAATATCCCTATAATATTAATAATTAATAAATACGGTCAATGGGGAAAAAGGGATACTAGGACGTAACTGCAGTTTCCACACACCCCACGTGTGAAAACCCAAGCAGATTCTCAACTCTCATGTGCTCGATGTATAATACATCCGTATAATAAATTTCAAAAAAATAAATGAAATACCAAGATCTTGCACAGATAAGACGAATAAATCCAATATGCATTAGCCAATAAAATATTAGAATACGCCATAAAATAAACATCCTACTAATAGAAAATTTCAATAGTAAAGAAACACAATAAACCCTATGCTACTAGCTCATAATATAAAATAAAATCCCTATATTTTACTACTCTAAGTAGGCCACGCCGAATCATGTCCATATCCTAAGTATGTTCCTGGTCCTCAAAAGCTGCATCATACACACCTGTAAAAATAGTAGGGAATGAGCAAATAGTCCAGTAGGTATCACCTCTACAGAGCAAGTCCCATGGAGAACTCAAACCGTAGAAATATACCCTAAATATAAAAATATGAATAAAAGAAACAAGTGTATCATGAAAAATTAGAAATCAAAATATAAAAGCAATGACGAATGCAATACATGAAAGCCTCCTAATATCACTATATGTGGTCAAGTATATGGATTCCTATGGACTTTATATGAAAGAAACACTCCAAAATCCACAAATCATGCTCAAACAATTATGTATGTAATGTATGTAGTGAGAAAGTGTGTGCACAACCTCTAAAGACATTCATCTTCGCCTCATGAAGTATCTTAGAGTTGCAAATTATAAAGAACTTTCCCCCCTGCTCCTTTATAATTGCCTGTGTTTGTGAAACTGTTTAGATATCTCCGATCCAAACATATTCCAACTTACAGACACCACCCGGGAAATCTGAAGTATTCCACGTGTACATCGTAGTTCTACGGGCTTTCAACCGATCGGAGCACTATGCCGAGCCACTATTTGTGGAATGGGGACCTAATCCCAAGATGCCCACAACATCTTTGTGAAGTCCGGCTCTAAACAATAACACGGTCTCAACCTATTAATGCCTCTCAGAAGTTTACCCTTCAAGGTCTTACATCACTTGGTAGCCACATCTTACAAGCTGGGTATTGGACTCCCGGAAAAGTCCTCACTATGAATGTAAGGTTATGAACTAGGTCTTTTGGTGATTTTGGTAAACCCTCACACCTCACCCGTTCTAAAACAGTGTCAAATGTGCAATATTAATGCATGGGAGTGCAAGTAGAACATATATGCAGATTTAATCATAGGTCACACATGGTTTTCATCAACAACCATACACATACTCAAATAAATTTTCAATCAATATAATATAACAATTTAAAGAATTATCAGAAACCAATAAATCATGAATCATTAAATCAACGTTTGACCATCTTCCCAATAAAACCCTAAAGTTCTAGTTCTCGAATTAATATTTGAATTTTATATTTTCAAACAAACAATCAAGTACCCTTTCAAACAACCGAACAACATGTTCTAAACATATTAGAAGCAAAACCCATCAAAAAAAATATAAAGTTTAAACAATAAAATCAAATTTTCATCTTTTCCATGCAAAGTTTCTAGATTTTCATTCAAGTACATGATTAATCAATAAAACACCATGTAAATCATGATTTCTTCATCTATGCATTACAAAATCACTATTTGAATTATCCCAAATGCCCAGAAATTTCAGATATATATTTGGCATGGATTTCCTTAGTTAGGGTTTTACAAACGACTTGAAAATTGTAGATCAACCTACTTCAACGCCTTAGATCCTTTTGTTGTCGATTCCTTCTTAATTTAATCCTGAAATCTACTTCTTTTCTCCTCTTGAATTAGCTGTCCAGCACTCTCTAGGGTTTTTCCACAAAACCACACGTCCAAATCAAGGTAGAGAATAACAAAAGATCATAATGCTAATCTAAAACTTGTATTTATACTAGGGTTTTAACATGCTTAATTACAATCACACGCCAAATTCGTAGAGAACTTGGGTTAGGTTAGGTTAGGTTCACCCTTTTTATTTTAATAAAGTGGCTAACCTACTCAATCTATTTAGTTGTTTTAATTATAATTTACAGAATTACTATTTTACCCCTTAAATTAGAACTCATAAATCATCCTAATTCTATTGAAATTCCAAGTGGCTATTTAAAATCTAATTTTCGTAATTATTTTATTTAATAATTTAAATAACAGCTAATTTTACTTTTACTTAATCTATTTACTAAATTATGACTCCCTAAAATATATTATTACTAAAATACCCTTTTTTCACTTAATCATGATAAAACTATATATCTAGATTCAAATTAAACCTAATTTAATTCTAATTAATATTTTAAGTCTATTAGGGATTTAATAATTAATTATATTATTTAGGAAAAGACTAAAATATCCCTATAAATTTTCTAGGATGTTACAATGCAAGTAGTTGGTAACAATAAAATATGCAATGTTTAATCAGGTTAATCACAAAACAAAAATACAGAAAACTAATAATTAAATGAAACTTTAACAAATAAAAACAATTCAACCTCATGGTACTCATGAAATAGAAAACTAGAGAAAAAGAGTAGATATGTGCCAATATGCTACCCAACCGAATTACAAGTGGACCAGACGACCATACAGACTGGCTATTCGACACCCAACGGAAAAACCCAACCAACAATCGAAATGAGTTAGCATGTACGGCCCAACCTATTCAGGAGCGGTACCATCCTCGAGATGATGGAATGCTATGACACAGAATTCAAACTACTCTAGAAGACTTTTCACTTATTAGCTATTCTATGGATCCATGCAATTGTTAAGCCCACTCAACGGTGGAAAACCAAACTAGGGAATTGACATATTTCCCAATAACACCCGTACACGCGGAAACACAACTGTGTCAATAACCAAACCCGCAACTGCGGAATAAACAAACCAGGCAACTACCTTTTCACAACTGTGACCCAAAATCCCACACAAGTGGCACCAAGTCATATGTCCAAACTCCAGGTTTCAACGGACAACTATGTCCCGGATGTGTATAGAATCCTTCGATGCACAAAATACACTCAAATAACCCAAATACATGTGTATGAACTATTAAAATCAAGTTTTGTTTAAAAGAGAATTGTTTGGAATAATGGTACTAAGATAAAAAGTCTCTTTGGTAAAATCTACCCAAAATCTTTATAAAAATTAATTTTAAACATCCGCTAGTGCAAATTATCTCTAAACACTCTAAACTTAATGGTAAATAGGTTTTAATTGAATAAAAACAATTTCGTGGTGAAAAACTAGGCTAGTTGAGAGCTTTAGAAAAATCTGACAGATAGTCGCTAGAGAGGCAATTGGGCGTTCGAGTGGGTTGAGTAAATCAGGCAATTTCGGGGTTGGTCGCTCCAGTGACGCTTCGGGCGTTCGTTGTTCTGAGTTTTGATCACTTTTGGGTTTTTGAAAAATTAAAAAGCACAGGTGGGGCACTCTCGATACTGCTTGAGCAGCATCGAGTGCCCGCGAACTGCTCTCGAGACCCATATGGGCGCTCGAGCGGCGGTTTGAGCGGCCTGTCGCAAAACACACTTTTTGAATTTTTCCGAAAAGTTGCGTAAATCATTCAAAAATCAAAAACTTAAATTCTACAGCATCAAATCCACACTAAACCATTCAGGAATACATTATAAACATGTTAGAACAAATTTTGAGTAATTAAACCACAATATAATACACAAATGAACCATCAAACATGAGATTAAACACTAGCCTCGAAGAAACATGAAAATCTGTTTATGCAAATTTAAAAGGGACTATTTACCTCGTTTTGGGGCTTAATTCTTCTCTAAAATCAATGCAAAATCACCCCAAAGAAGGTCCAAACAAAACCAGATCTCCATAGTTATTAAAGGCGGTCGCCTAAGCGCCTAGGCGGCCACCTAGGCGACTAGGCGTTCCAACAAGGTCCAGGAGTGGTGTCGCCTAGGCAACCTAGGCGATAGCCTGGGCAAGAAGGCGACCGCCTGTTCGCCTGGGCGAGCAAACATGAAGATAAAAAAAAAATGTTTCCCTCAACGCATGTCTTCGTCAAGCTTCATTAAGACGCAAGAGACAAGCTTCGTCGAGCTTCTCCACCATTGTCTTCGTCAAGCTTCATCAATGCAAGCCGCAAGCAAGGTATGTCTTCCGACAACTTCTCCTCTTCTTCTTCGTCGAGCTTCGTCAGTGTCATTTTTTTTTCTCTTCTTCTTCTCCAACGAAACTTTCTCGCTCACGCTTTCTCTTTCTCCTCTGTTTCTCGCTCTCTCTTTCTCCTGTCTCTCTTTCTCTCTTCTCCTCTCCTTTGTCTCTCTGTTTCTCTGTCGCTCTCTCTTTCTCTTCTTCTTCTCTAGTCGCTCACTCTTTTTTCTCTTCTTCGTCGAGCTTCGCTCCAGTCGCTTAGTTCTTCTCCAACGAACTGAGCGGCTGGACCGACTCTCATTTCTCGCTCTTTCTCTGTTCTAGCAAATTTGAGTGGTTACATTAGAACAAGGAAACAGGGCCTGTATTTTTATTAGTTGTTATTGTTCTTTTTTAAAATGCACAATATTTAGGTCTTTTTTATACTTCCATCTACAATGGATGATGAACATATTTTGATTATTTTAAATTGAAAAAATTGTCGCCTAGGCGACCGCCTAATCGCCTAGGCGGTTGCCTAGGCTATAGGCAGGTCTATCGCCTAACATCGCCTAGGCATTTTCACAACTATGCAGATCTCCTTTATCTTGTCTGGATCAAACAACTCACTTTAAGAACTCATGATCATGTTTAAACTCCCAAAAACAGAAACTTTCTTCTAGCTTATTTCTTACCTGAAATCCTAGACAAAAATCCTCTCCTTCTCCTTCTGAAAAGTCTGCTCCAAAGGTTGCTTAGTATTAGGGTTTGATCACACCAAAGATGAGAAGAAGAATAGAGTAGAAGGTTGGTATGGGCGGCTGTTCACTTGGTTTTGGACGTGAAAAATCGCTTGCATGCTTAGGTTATTTTAATATTTCGCTTCCTTTTACTAAAATGCCCCCCTTCATTAAACCACTCACTCAAGCCAAACAACCCTCAAGCTAAACCAATTCTGGGTCAAACTCCACTCTCTGGGGTTCGACCGCCTCCTTTGTTTATTCATATTATTTTTATTCCTATCACTTAAACGGATCACATCAATAACAAAATTATTATATTAAAATTATGCTTAACCTTAAATTATGAACTCACCTTAGATGGGTTCCCCAATTTCCTCCGGGTCAACTTGGAATTCTCCGGTTTGAACCAATGTCTCATCTACTACAGTATTAATAGCTTGATCAGTTTATTTAACAATTGGTATTATTTTATTTATAAAATCTGGGATTTTACAGGGGGTGTGAGGCAAAATTTTGGTGGCATGCCACGGTTTAAACATTGGTCACAACAAATGGTCATTTACCTTGCTGGAGGAAAAGGCGGCGTGGAAATAGATGGGATTTGTTTATTCCCTTTGGGACCATTACAAAAAAAAAATCAGTTGTTCCATTTTCTTGTTAATTGCAAATTAACGTTATGGTACTTTTTTTTTCTTTGTAATGTAACGATCCGAAACCAAGTCTGCCTCTCCAAGGCTCGACCCGTCCGAGACCGTGGCAAGTGGGCCAATTACTTAATAAAATGCGGAAAATTTTATAACTTTTTCCTAACGAGTGCAAGTGATAAGACAATTTATGCTGTGCATATCAAAAGTGTGTTCTATATATATATGAGATGTAATAAGACACATGAGCTTAGTTACCAAATGACGGGTGACTATATCACTCCTCTCAAATATGTAGGACAGGAATAAAACCCAAGACCTACAGAATTCCTCTCAATACTCAAAGGCTTTATCTTTGCCTCTATCCCCAGTCTGGTGCTTCACACCGGACGTCGATGGATTTGAAAAATAAGATGAGAAGCAACTGTGAGACGAATGTCTCAGTAAGCAACACATGCATGATTCGGTAAAACGCAGTTTATGCAAATATCTCTTAATAAAACCATGGCATGCGGGTAGTTCTTAATAATACAAAATCCACGGCATCTTAGTGTCATACTATCTGTGCCTACATGTGCCTTGATGTACAGATAATCCATTTAATAGCAATCATGTAATCAATATTATCATTTGTTATCTAGGATGTTTACATATATATTCATGGCCACATCTAACTCTATAGGTTTCCCATATAGGTTAGGCATCCAACCCGATTCCCCTTGGTATTGGGCATCCTAACGCCGATTCCCCTTAGCGTAGAGCATCCAGATGAAGTTTGGGCATCAGCCACCAATTCTCCTTGGTGCTGGAATTCAATACAATCATCGGCCTCAAGCCCGGAATCAATAAAACCTTGGCCTCTAGCCGGAATCAATAGAATCAACATATAGTGAGACAATAGTATCAAGAACAACAGGCCATGGCATACATATATATATAAACATTCCCATTTAAGTTTATGGATCCATACCTTAAGGGTTCATTATGCTGATGTGTTCATTATCCAATTGACAACAAATGTAACAATAAAGAACACAAATATAACATTCAAGTATCCAAGCTTGAGTGGAGGATGCTAGTTCTCTATCTCCAAGTTAAGAGGAATAAGGGTCCACTACCCCAACTGAGATGAACTGCTCACAACACAACAAGACTTACTGGTCAGTTACTCATATCAATTCCTCTCAATGTCATTGGGGCCACTGCCCTCCTTTCAATTTCAATAACCATGGGCCACTGCCCTTTTTGGTTTCATGGTGGTACAAGCCACGTGCCAAAGCCCTGATTGTGGTGTAAATGTAATATGGGCCACTGCCCTTCACTCTATGTGTAAGATACCAGGCCGAAGCCCATTTGGTCATGAGTGGTGTACTCACAGTGATGGTCATTGGTAAATGTTTGGTTTTCTAGCAATTCTACGTTTCATGACTCACTTGGCAATCTACGCCTCACTTTTAGCATGTGTAGAAATCTGCTACCCACAAAACCCCTCAACAAAATCCCTCCCATTTGCCCTAGGACTCATTTTCACAACTCAACCCTAACATTCATCTAAACATGCAATCTTTGCCGAAATTTGAAAACAAAGGAGGGGTGGTGTTGCTTACCTCTTGCAAACACTTAAGCAAGCCTTTTTGCTTCCAAATCAACCCACGAACAGCACCTTTGGTTGCTCTTTAGTTGGTGCTCCACAAATCTTCTCCTACACATCAAGCTCACTGGTTATGGTGTGCTAGGGATATTGGAGCGGGGTTTCACATGTAATGTTGGCATCTTGTTGTGCTTAAGAGTTTTCTGAAGTTATATTTCAAAGATTATCTTCTGGTTATGTGATAGTTATACTATCTAATGATGCATTTAATCGTTATCTCGCATGAGATGTGTGATCAATATCTTAAAATAAAATACTTGCTATGCTCAGTTCCATGTCCCATTTGATCAATATGTTTGATAGCCTAACTTGAAAATTTTTATGCAGGAGCGTATACTTTTGGACCGAGATAGGGTGGTGGCAAAGACATGGTATAATGATGAGAGAAATAGGTGGGAAATGCATTCAATAGCTGTTCCTTATGCTGTTTCTAGGAAGCTTGTTGAGAACGTTCGTATTAGGCATGATTGGGCTGCCATGTATCTTGCATTGAAAGGCGATGACAAGGAATATTACGTTGATACTCAGGTTATACATATATATCCTTCAATCTGTATGACTTGTTTATTTTTCTTGTTATATGTCCAACGATTCAACTGATTGTGACAGGAATTTGACATGCTGTTTGAAGATTGTGGAGGGTTTGACGGGCTCTATCTTAAGATGCTTGCCTCTGGTATTCCAACTTCTGTTCAGTTGATGTGGATCCCATTCTCAGAGTTGGACATACGTCAACAGTTTCTATTGACTATGAGGCTATCTTATCAATGCTTATTTGCATTGTGGAACTCTAGAATTGTATCATATATGAGAGAATGGGCTTTTGAGAAAATCAGAAACATTAATGATGACATAGTGATGATGATTGTGTTTCCTATCGTGGAGTTTATTATTCCATTTCCGGTTGGTATTTAATGGAGCAAAAGCATTGCAACCTGACATATTTAGTTTCTTAAATTTTTTTTTTAAAACAAAAGAAAAGACATTTTTCAATGTAAAAAATGCAAGTTCTTTATTGTACATTACATCAGAAAACTACTATTTTTATGCAATATAACTGTATTTGGTGTTCTATTACAGGTAAGATTGAACCTCGGAATGGCATGGCCAGAGGAAGTAGATCAAATGGTTGGCTCAACATGGTACTTGAAATGGCAATCTGAGGCAGAGATGAATTTTAAATCCAGGAAGAGAGAGAACATCCAATGGTATCTTTGGTTTTTTATTAGAAGTGCTATCTATGGATATGTTTTGTTTCATGTTTTCCGGTTTATGAAGAGAAAGATTCCAAGGCTACTTGGGTATGGGCCCCTACGTAGAAATCCAAATTTGAGAAAGTTGCAGAGAGTGGTATGCTTCTTGTTTTTATTATTTTAATATTTTTGATCAGCTGTTATGTTGAGTTGCTGATTTAAAAAATGAAGTAGTGATTAGGCTTGAGCTTGGAACCTACCCACACCCTTCATGGTCCCTGGAATGATCCCATTATTTTTTTATTTGAAGGAACCATGTTTTAGTTTTGGATTATCTTCTTTTTCCTATTACTGACAGTTGTCAGGCCAACTTTTATTTATAAGTTTTCATCTCATTTATTTCCTTTCTGACTCTTCAAAACCTTCACAACTACTGTCATTATTGCACTTTTGGTATTCTGAGTTTGAGCTTGCAGCATCACTGACTGCCGCTACAACCTTAAAGGTCCCAGGTTTAATCCAACCTCAACAGCCAATAAAAGAAGGAAACCAAGTAACATGTTCAATATTCTCAAGTTTAGATGCCCATAGATGTATTAAATGCTTATATTCCTCTGAATGAGCATGCAACATGGCCAATAAATGGTTTTCATTGAATTTTCTGGATCTAGTGAACCACAGTGCACCTAATCCTTTTTGAAATTTGATAGCAATAGCTGCCTAAGTGCAAATATTATATTCTATTCCATCTTGCAGAAATCTTATTTTAAGTTTAAGTTGAGGAGAAGGATACGCAGGAAAAAGGAGGGTATTGACCCAATAAGAACCGCTTTTGACCAAATGAAGGTTCAAATTTCCATTCTTTGCTCTTGAAGTTTTTTTTTTTTGGTTGTTATCTAATTATAAGAATTTTGAAATAAACTACTTGCTAGATTCATGGTCAGCTTATTTGCAGAGGGTAAAGAATCCACCCATACGATTGAAAGAATTTGCAAGTGTTGACTCTATGAGAGAGGAAATTGATGAAGTTGTGGCATTTCTACAAAATCCAACTGCATTTCAAGAAATGGGTGCTCGTCCACCTCGGGTATGGTAGCCTCTGGATACAGTTACCAAGTAGAGGTCTTTTCCTTAATAGACGCCTTTTCCTTTGCTTTATAATGTTTAGCCCTTTATTGATTTATCATAAGCACGTAGATTTTATTTGTTATGATGTATGGAGCATTGCCAAATGATGTTTTACTAATACCAAAAACACTATAAGCATAATGATGTTTACTGGGGGTTGTGCATATTAGGATGTGAAGTAAAAACCTTTTGGTTTGATTGTCATTCTATATCTTTTCACCACGGAATGCTACTAAACATTTAACATGTACAAAACACTGGAGTTCTCTGTGAGTTCTCCTAATAACTTGTAATGCAATGAGCAATGTACCATGTTCATAATCTGTTCTATCCTTTGCATCTCATTGCAGGATTAAGCAAAACTATTCATTTGCACATGGATTATCTAGAGACTTTGCTTCATGATATTGCATACATTTGGTTTGAAAATTTCTCTGAATAATTTTGTTTTTTGTTTAACTTTTTCTTTTTTCTTTAAAGAATGAGTAGTTTCATTCTGTTACTTCTAATTTCGTCTTGTTATTATCCTCTCGTGTTATGAACTTGGTTGATGCTCTCTCTTGAGAAATTTAAGGTGTTTTCATAGGTTTATTTTTATCAACAGATAATAAATGGCCTTTCCGTTGGGAGCATTAAAGCTCATTCTGTTGGTTCACAATGATTGTATCATTTACTTCTCTAGATGCGTAAAACTTTTCAATAAATTTGGATTTATCATCATTGGTTTCAGATTCAACATGTGGAGGTATTTAATTCTTTTTCCTTACACAAGTCATTGAAATAGATTATCTTCCCTTTACCTTTATTGCTGTGTTCCCTGTTTCTGTCTGCACATATTTTCTGTTCTCACTCTTTCCCTCTCACTCATACTTTTACTCCCATGACCTCTGTATGGTCCTGTCCATCTAAGCTTGATAAAGGATGAAGTCTGATGGGTATTATATTGATCAGAGGCAAAAAAATATATATATATCGTGTACGGAGTCTAACTGTTAAAGAACTTGATTGTTATTTTTGATCTAAGAATCACTAAGGAGAGATAATATTTCATTCACAAGCAATGGGTTTTGGCCTTCTGTGCTAGCAGGGGAAGAGATAGTTGAGAAAGTCATGGAAGTTAATTTAATGGGTTTTTACTGCTTTTAGTCGAATAATTGAAGTTTTGGATCTATATCAGTACTGTTAGAATTGAAACTTCAAACGAGCTAGCAAAATATAGGAATTTGAGCTCCAGTTATGTTTCTTTGCATATTCTCCAATGTGAAAATATACTGATGCAAATATATCTCTGTATGCCCATGTCTTAAATTTTATAAATTATTTTCTATTGTCACTGTTTCTTTGCAATTGTTTGGGAAATACATTATTACTTGAAGGTGTAACTCTGCACCTTTCTTTAAAATAGAGATGATAGTGTCATCTGTAAAATTTCTATTACATTGAAGTGAAGTTACTGTAATCATTACACTAAAGATTCCTAAAAGGAAGTGACAAGTCAGTACTTTCCTACTTTTCACATTGCCTAACAACATGGGGCAACAATTGGATGGTTGATATTCAACTGGAACATTGTCTCTGAGGCAAGTGATTATCTAAAATTTAATGCCTCTTCCTTGACTGCTTGAGTGCCACTGTACTAATTATTCTTTCATTAGAAGTTCTTTATTTGAATATTGGTTGATGAATTTGTATAAACGGTTCAGTTTCACCATTTTTATTTTCCTGTAAGAGGTTCAGTTTCGCTTAGCTGCTTGAATGATTGTGCATTATGCACACAGTTTGGTGTGCCTCTGACCTAGTTTATACTTAACCTTGCAGGGAGTTCTTATTGTAGGTGAAAGGGGAACAGGGAAGACGTCTCTTGCACTGGCCATAGCTGCGGAAGCAAAGGTGCCCGTTGTTGAAGTTAAAGCCCAACAGTTGGAGGCTGGACTATGGGTTGGCCAGAGTGCATCAAACGTCAGAGAACTGTTTCAAGCAGCAAGAGATTTGGTTAGCTTCTATATGCATGCCATTAATAATAATTATCTTCTTAACTGTATACAGCTTTTTGGCCGTTAATGTGTTTTGTTCTTCTTCCTAAGATAATTTCAAGGAATCTGGATAGGTTTAGCAGAATTCTGTTGAGGTCATTGTATCTAGCTTAGTGTCAAATTTCTTGAACATTTATAATTTCATTTGTGCTGAATTTATAATATAATCTTGTAGGCACCTGTAATAATATTTGTTGAGGACTTTGACCTCTTTGCTGGTGTCCGTGGAAAGTTTATCCACACTAAAGAGCAGGACCATGAAGCATTTATAAATCAGCTTCTTGTGGAACTTGATGGGTAATGCACAAATCCCTTCTTTTTTATTATTTTACTACCCATATTCTAATTAACTTCCATATTAAGTCTTATTGATGGGCTTGCTTTATAGTCTCTTCATAAAATTTTTGTGATCCATGTAGAGAAGGATGTATTGGAGTGGGATCCCTTTTAGAAGGTGTTGGGGTTTCAATATAGTTCATGGCTACAAAGTTTATTTTCTTTCCATGGGTTGTGATCAATTCATAGTGTTGTAGAATTTGGATACAGAACGAAGAAAGAGAATCCAAAGACTTGAGAGAAACAGGAGGCAACTACTAAACTTATGTTGCCTCTCACTAAATCTTAATGAATACTGCATTTTTTTTTTTATAAGTAATATATACTGCATGTTCCTGTTCAATTCTTGTGGGTTTATGCTCTACTCCGAGTAAAGATCTGCCTGAGTTAGATTTGCACACATTGTGCAAATGCTTTAATACCTCCAAATCACTGGTATGGCTATCAAAATCGCGAGCATCAGCTTGTGGATTCTAGGTCCAAGTGGTAGTATCTTGGCCCTTAGTTTTTGTTCTTGAGAAATAGCTGGGTCTAGCCCATTCCTTGAAAGAGAAGGAGAAAGGTAAGGGGAAATACGAAGAGGAAGGGAGGGTGGGGTGTGTGTGTGAATGGGGTGGTGGTTGGGGGAGGAATATTTTGGCATAACATACTTCATGTCAGCCTTCTCAAAATCTAGGTTTCAAGACTGTTTTGCAAAGAAGCAATGCAGCAATAGATGGTCTACTGTTTCTGCATATTTGCATGGCAGTTGAGGGGGGAATATTTTGGCGTAACTCAAGTCATATCAGCTTTCTCAAAATCTTTGTTTCAAGACTGTTTTGCAAAGAAGCAATGCAGAAATAGATGTTCTACTGTTTCTAGGCATTTTTCTGCATAATTGCATTTATTTGGGATTGTCCACTTCCTTGGGATCAAATTGTTGACTTTCAATGTCTTATTTAGAGCCATTCACCTGAAAAATACCACTTTAGATGGGAACATAGATTTCAAAATATTATGAGCTGGATGAAATGGTGGACTATCCATTGTCATTGCTTGATAGAGAGATCTCACCCTGAAGCATGCCTTCTGACTCCTTACCCACCATTGTCTGTTCTTTTTACTTTCCACAAGGGGAGCTGCCTTTATTTTTTGGAACAACATGGTTAAGGACAACTCTCATGAGGAAGGTCACCGTGACTCCACTCCATATCTCCAACTGAAAATTCATTAACGTATTCTTGCTTGAGAACGGTCACCATGACTACTCTCCATTTCTCCAAACCGAAAATTCATTAATGTATTCGTGCTTGAGAAGGGTCACCATGACTCCTCTCCATTTCTCCAAACTGAATATTCATTGACTTATTCTTGCTTGTCCAAGTCCAAGGCAATGGAGATTGAACAGGGAAGAGGGCCTTAAATGACCAATTCTCTTTGCCTGTCCCAAAAAGGAAGGGGGATGGGGTGGGGAAATCTATGCAATATGAACCTTCTTTTATATTTTTTGTCCCAGACATTGTGTTCTTCCATTTTTACTTGCAATGATTGCCCTCCAGAACTTTTTATTTGAACCCATGTTAACTTTCTGATTTGTATCCTCATTTTCAGAACTTTTACAAAACTCTTAAAAGGTTTGCCCATCTATAGGTATCTAATAAAAAAAAAAGCCAGAATCATGTGATCAGGATGATTTTTGTAATACTTGATGTCTTTAGGAGAAGCCATGAAATGTTTATTTCAATCCTTTGCAACAAAGGATTTTGTGTCAGAATCTGGGGCAAGGACCAGTAAATGGGTCCTTAATCTTGAGGGTTCAATGATGCCATTAAATACTAACCAAGAGATATCATGTTAATTAAATGATTGATTTCTTAAATTTCAAATGCTAATTACTAATAGCCATTAGCTAATATGATTTGGATGTAGAAAAACCTTGGAAAATGGTTCTTTTAGGTTTCTTATTTTGGTTATGGCATGGATACTTTCAACTTTAATTGTCATAAATTTGATAAATATAATTCTTAATTGTTTTAAAATTTTACTTCAATTGCTTATTTGTAAATACCCATGATGAGAATTTTTGACTTGCTGCATGAGACAAATCAAGTCACCAGGTGTAAGTCATAGGCTTTAGACTGCCAGGGAGATTGTGATCTGTGTTACTTATAACTCCTGTTATCACCTTTTTTGCTAGATTGTTCCAGTGGCTCCTGAATTTCCTCTTCCTTCTGGTCCTTGAGTTTAGAACCACCCACCTGAAAGTATCACATCAATCACTTTGTGGAATCTATTTTTCACTGGATAGTATGGTACTTTTTGTGCAGTTTTGAGAAACAAGATGGGGTTGTTTTGATGGCTACTACTAGAAATCTCAAGCAAATTGACCAGGCACTACGACGACCTGGTCGGATGGATAGAGTATTTCATCTTCAACGGCCCACTCAAGTTGAAAGGGAAAAAATATTACGCATTGCAGCAAAAGAAACTATGGATGAGGGACTCATTGATCTTGTAGACTGGAAGAAGGTAATTGTGACCAACTTCTTTAGTGTCTGATGCATGTTTCTGTTCACTGATTTATCCTTGATATATTTGAATCGTTATGAAGAACAATGAACTTCTCTTACTGATGGTAGCTGCATAAACGAGAGAGAAAATTTTAGTAGCTTTTGGTTTATGGATCCCTTCTTTTGGTATTTAGGATGATTCGTAAATTCTGATTCTTGTTTACAGGCCGTTGCCCTTGGAAAGAAGAATGGGTTCTTTAGAAGTCATGTGTGTGTTTGTTTTGATGGGTGGTTATTTGGAAGTTTCATTGTCACGATGTTAGCCCTTATTTCATCCGTGCATGCTTGCAAAATTACATGAATGCATGTGTGTCTTAACATGACCTTAAATGTGAGGCAAATGGTTCCGTTTATATGATCATGTGTTTTTTTTATAAGCAGTTGAACTATAAGAAAGTTTGCCTATCCCTGAATGAGGATCGTGACTCATATTCATCCTTAATATTGCTTAAATTTTTGAGAAATTCTAAGTTCTTCCATTTCATCTGGTGCTTCTAGTGTCCAAATCAGCATATGACTTGTGTTACTTGTTATGTGGTATCTGCTGGCAGAAGAAAATAATTTATTGGTTTCATGTGCAAGTCAATGAAAGAGATTCCTAACCTTCATTTAATGCATGATTAGTTTCTTTAAAGTTCAGTTCTTCTGATATATTTCCATCTACAGGTTGCTGAGAAGACAGCTCTTCTACGGCCTATAGAACTAAAACTTGTTCCTTTAGCTTTGGAAGGTAGTGCCTTTAGAAGCAAGTTTCTTGACACAGATGAACTTATGAGCTACTGTGGCTGGTTTGCGGTAAGAAATGACTGATAGTATTATCTAATTACTTTCTTTACTCGATCAAATTATTGTGTTGAATACTTGAATGTAATTTAGTAACCTAGTAATGTCATTGGCATTATGATAAGTGTCTTATCTCGTTTTTCCCTTGCTCCTTTGGAGTTGGTACTAGTTACGCATTAGTTTTTGAGGCCATAATATGGTTCAATTAACATTGTAACCACAGTTATAGCTGTTATAACAGTTGAAATTTCCGCAGTGCCATTTATTCTGTATTATGTTTTGTGATTCTTGATTAATTTATTTGAATTAATAGTGGCATTATTTTTGAAGTTCTATAACGTCTTTTGCAAAATTTATGTTATGCTTGCAGAGGCATGAATGTGTTGCTATTAAATTTTGTACATTAATTATCAAGGATTGTCACTTCTATTTGCCTGTGGGTTTTTATTGACTCAACTGCTTAATTTTATGGTCATTTCAGTAGGTTGCTCAACCATTATTATCAAAATCACAAATTAATATTTGAATCTTGTGATCTAGATTTTAGGCTTGAATCTCTTATAATAAGAATTGATATAGCTGCTTACCTCGAGCTTTCTATTAACTGCTTAGGGGTAATGTATTGAAGCATGACAGTGCTCTTAAATATCATCCCCCCAGGAACCTACATGCTGCTCTGTGTTTTACCATAAAGATCTTTATGCGTGTGAATTTTTAGAATAGATTTTTAATAGAGTAATAGTTATCTGAGGGTTCCATATGGGTTCTATTGGATAATTAATTTATGGTTGCTCTTCATTGCACAACACAGCTTTTCTGTCACAACTTAAGGTGAGAAGCCTGCTCAACCAGATAGCCTAAAAAGTGGAACCATAGAAAGTTGGGTCTCTATTTTGTTGACTCTAGATAATTTTCTTCTTCATCTCTTCTGTTTCAGTTCAGGTTTCTGCTTTTTTTATTGTGTCTGTGTGATTTCATTCTTTGTTTCTGAATTTATAGTTTATTTTGAAACCTTAATTCCGATTTTTTCTTTCCTCAAACCTTAATCTTGCAATTTTTAAGATATTTTTCAGCCAGCACACTAACCTTTTTTTTCCTCAAACAAGTAATGGGTTATGTTCGGTTAGCACCCTCACCTTTATTTTCTCAGCGAATCCTAATATGTTAAGCGAAACCCTAATTTGACTCATTGGATAAGTAAAATTATAGTCTTCCAAAACACTGAATTCCTTTAGAAAACCTAGCTCTGAAGTAGTTCACACCCAACTACAATATTCTGATCCTATTTCATTTCATGATTTTCCTTTGTAAGAATTCAGCATCACTATTCTTTGGAATTAAAATACATAGTTTTTCCGTGCTGGGGCAATTTTGCCGGTTTTACTAGAAAATGAAATGGAATCCAAGTGTTCTGTGGGATATGAAAATGCCTAGGTTTTGTCCATCACAGGCGGCATTTTGCCTTGTGCTGGATGAAATCTACGCAGTCCGCACACGTGCCATGTGCAAACGACAAAAGAAAAAAGTAGAGTTGGAAGAGAAGGGGAGAGAGAGGAGAAGGGGGTTGGGGGCATACCTGGCCTCCACCACCTCTTGGTAGTTGCTGGTCTGCAAAAGTGAACCAACAAAAAAAAGAAGTAGATGAAGACAAGAAAGAGAGGGAGGAAAGAGGGGAGAATGGATCAGGCGTGGTTCATACCTATCCTTGTGTAACGACCCAACCTAGTGAGTTATTGTCCGCTTTGGGCCTAAGCCCACACGGTTTTGTCCCCAAAAGGTGCCTCATTAGGTTGAGTGTTCTTCTTGACTCTTATACCTTACCAGGCATTCATTCGTTTCCGATGTGGGATCGGGATGTCACACATTCTCTCTTTCTTTCGAGTGAATTTAGAATTTTGTTATCTTTTAATTTTTTTGTTCTATAGAATTTTTGAAATTTTTTGGTACAATTGCACAAAAGCATGAGCGGCGTGCTGACGAAATTTCGATGAAATAGCATAACAGACCTTTGGCGAAATGGTGTCAGAACTGGCACAACAAACCTTGAAAATACATAATAATTCAAAATTTTGTACCTTAAGATGTTTTGGTAGGGACTGCAACAACTAAATGTCTTATCCCAAATAGTTGGGGTTGGCAACATGAATCTTGATCAACAATCCTAACCTATCCAAAAGCTGTATCTTCAACAGGTTGTAAAATTATTGACTGAAGCCATATGTCCTTTTGGCTTTTACTCTCAACTTCAGATCTTTTTGTATATAGCACTTTTGTTAGACCTTCTTATAGGTGCCTCACTACGTCTCCAACTTTCCTTACTCTTGTCTTGGATATGTTCATTCATTATCTTCTTTTTCCTATTTTGCTACTATTTGATAGTCTTGGATATGTTCATTCATTATCTTCTTTTTCCTAGACTTTTCATACATCCATCTTAAAATCTTCATCTCAGCAACATTCCTTAAATGGAGATGTTCTTTGTTATTCGGCATTTCTGCTTCATACATTATGTCTGGCTGAATAGCTGCCTTATAAACTTTGCCTTTGATCTTGGTTGTAATATAACATGTCAATCTTATGCCACGTTGATCACCTGAAAAGTCAGGGTTGGCAGCTTCCAAATTGGTGTTGCATCTGTAAAGAAGAGGAAGAAAGTGTAGCACACTTATTAGTTCATTGTAAAGGTGTTACAAGGTTATGGGGGATGATCGACCAAAAGCTAGGAATATCATGGGCTCAACCTAAAGAGGTAAGAAATGTTCTTAAAGCGTGGGGGAGGAGGAAAGGTAAATCTTGTGGAGACTTAATATGGAATTCTATTCCTTCAGCTGTTGCTTGGGTGATCTGGAAAGAGAGAAATAGGACTTTCCAAAATATCGAAAGGAAGGGGACAACATTGGAACAAGCTGCTCTGAGATTAACATATAGCTGGGTGTCAAGTCATCCCGTGGGAGCTAACATCCCGATCGAAGAATTTTTGGGGTGCAATAGGTTTTTTGAGATGGGCGCACGCGCCGCGGGGTGGGGGGGGGGGGGGGGGGGGGGTGGTGGTGGGGTGTAGTGATCCGGTTGAGGGCTATGTTTCTGTAGTGTTGGGCCAGTAATGAGATCTACTACTAGTACACAGTTTGTGTACTATTTAAACTTTACTAATTCTAGTTATTTATAATATTTCCCTTTGATTACTGATAAAAAAAAAAAAATTCATATGCCAGTTGATCTGGGGTAAGGACTATGTCTTAATCCCTGTTACTGATATTACTGATGCATTTTGTATAATTTTATCTCTTACCTGTTTTGAAGTCTTCTGATTCCACAGTGCGTGTCCATAATTCGAGGTTTCCACTATCACTCTCTTTGGTTTGGTCTGCACAAATGATGATATGTGAACACATCTTGTCTTTAATATGACCTGCCAATTCTTCCATAGTAAAAAAAAATGATAATTGTTTGGACATCTCATTCTGCAATGTGCAGGCTGGTGGATATATTAGGACAATGATGCTTGGACGGAGTCTTATTTAGGAGACCCTCATCAGATGAGATGTTAGCTGAGTAGCATCTCCATATTTCTTATTGTTCTGTACATATTATAGTTCCTATTTTTCTGTCATTTTCAGTGTCTGTAAGTCTTATTATACTCTTTTCCCAGCTCTTGTAAATACTCCTCTTGAAATTTTGACACAATCCTTCATTATTCATTGGAAAAAGAAAGATCAATGCAAAGAAGTAAAGACGCTTTGCTTATCCCTGTCGTAAACCTAAAGTTAACTAAAACATTTTTGTCTTATGCCAATTGGTTACCCTGGTTACCTCTCCTTCATATATGTAATAATGATATCAATGCATTTGTTGGGACTCCTTTACTAAATGCTACTTAATTGAATTTATAGATATTTTATCATATCTTTCCTTAGATCTATAAAAGCCATTTGAAGACCCTTATTTGTGTAAAGCCACACTGACTAATAATTAGAAATATAGCATCAATTATAGATCCTTCTTGGCGTAAAGCCACAATGACTTTATACACAGGTTATTTTTTTCCATCTTTGTCATCACTCTTTCCTCATAATTTCTTAGTGTAGCTCATAAGATTAGTCCTACTATAATTTGTAAAATTTTTGTTGTCAATTTTGTTCTAATGTATAGGTAATATTGCACTTCTCCTTTAGGCATTTGGCATTTTCTGATACCTTAAAATTCTAACAAAGATTATGTTCTCCAAGATACCCCATTCTGTTCATGCATTTCCATCCTTGAATTGGAGTACTTTCTAGCGCTAGAGCCTTTCTTAATTTAATCTTAATTAAATCACTCTTCATTTCTGTTGTTCTAGTGAAATTAAGAAGATTTGTAGTATGATTTGTGATGACATTAATTAGGCCAAATATGTAAATAACATTGTTTAATTGATTTAGTTGGAAGTTGTTCAAAGTATACATTGACGAAATTTCATTTTCTGAGGAACCTAAATCTACCAACAGCATCTTATATTGCCATAATTTTTGTGCATTTTAGGCCCCAAACCCAGTAGAGGTGGGTTGCTTCAGTTTAGTATGCTGCATATGATTTATGATGACATTAATTAGACCCCGAACTCTTTAAGGTTCAGTTTAGGATAAGGCTGACTTGGCTGTTATTGTTGAATCGTTTGTTAGGAAGTTGCTGAAGTCATTGATGTGATTATATGATAGTTTGTATGAATCATTGATAATGTTGATGTTAGATGCTTACTTGATTAAATGTTGGTTACATAAATAACTCCTGTTAATTTAGAAAACGTGGTCAGGCTTTGCCCAAACACTGCCCCCACCTTCTTGGTTATTGAACCAGGTATACTTTCAATGCTTTGTTTGCATGTGAAGTAAAGTACGATACAGGAGTCGTTTTTTAACAGTTTGCATTAATGGCTGATAGTGAAACAGATGGAATTAAGGACTTGCAGAAACTCACAATGAAACCTGCAATATACGATACAAATAGAATTGGATCTACTCATGCCACAATTTGGATTTACAAGAAGATAATCGATTTTGTTTAATTCTGTTCGATCCTCCTACAATACATACTGGTGACTCACACGAGTATCTGAATTTGAATAATTTTTTTCTTAGAGATTCATCTGATGCTTCTTTTATAAGTAAATTATTATGTAAATTTTCTTAAGAGTATTCTATTTTTGTTTTCTGCTTTTTGAGGGCATATGGCTTGTTTTTTACCTTGCAACTACAGATAAATTTGTTGTTTGCGTACACAAGACTTTTAATTATATGTATTAAACATGAACACCCCTGAATCCTTTGCATATTTGATGAGTAACCAGGCAGGATGACCTTAGATTAACTGATACATGGCAATATGAGCATAAATTGACTGAAATAGGAAATATCTTTGTGTTGAGCGTTAGTATTGATATTCTGATAATTAATTTTTCTTTGCATAAAAATATGGAAAATTTGACAGCAATTCTGATGCTAAAATATTGGCTGTTTTGACTATATAATTATTAATAATGCCTGCACTTTTTGATATTTATAAGTATCTTGACTTGCTCTAGGCCTATAATTTTAATATCAATCACAAGTGTAATTGTACCTTTTCTCTAGCAGCAGAATTTGCTTGGATATCTCTAATTTTATGGATTTGAAAAAAGTTAAGTTTCTATTCATTTCCTATTTACTTTCCTAGTGAAAAAAGATTAACTTCATATTTCTTATGCATAGACTTTCAGCAACGCTGTACCCAAATGGTTGAGGAAATCTAAAGTTGTCAGAATGGTTAGCAAATGGCTGATAAATCATCTTGGACTGACATTGACGGGAGAGGATCTGCGGAATGTGGTTGACTTAATGGAACCATATGGTCAAATAAGCAATGGAATTGAACTTCTAAACCCTCCACTTGATGTAAGAAAAATATCCTGTCAGTTGTGTTCACGAATGGAAAACCGAATTGCTTCTTTTATCTTTTTGGTTATTTTGATCATTAGTTCTATTTAATTTTTCTTATTTCACCTGAATGTCTAGTGCTTACCTCTTTATTGCTAAACTGCAGATTTCCTGTACTAATTTAACTTCATTGAGATCCGATCTTGTTATTCGTTTCACTATATTGTATTCTATTGACATTAATTCTTTCAGCAAATAAAGAAATTTTAAGTTTATGGAAGATGCCTGACTCTAGATGAAAGAAATTTTAAGTTTCCTCATAATACTTGAATCTCTTGGGGACTACTTCTTTGTCAAGTTTCAAAAAATTAACTTTATTTCATCCAAAATCAATCTATCAGCAATTTTGTTAGCCTGTTCATAGACAGTGAGCCCACCTATCTACAAACCCTAATCAGAAGGAAAACCCTCACAATTTTGTTCTCTCCTTTGACAATATTATCTAATTTTTGCAGTTCGATGCAATCTGTTCTTTGAACTGTCTCATGGCCATAGACCTCTGAACTTTGTTAATAAATTGGGAGCATTGGCAGCAAATGATTTTGAATTTTGTATTTTGATAACAAATTTCCTTTTTCAAATAAATGTATAAGAAAATTGGTGTTGGAGGGATGGCTCTCTCTATCTGGTTTGTCTATGAGCTTACCTAGATCCAATTAAATGGAGCTGCATAACTGGGGTATCTCTACTCTTCATGCCATTTTTATTGTTAATGATAAGTCTTATGGTCAGGTCTCTATTGTTATCGACTTCCTATATCTGTTGTATTGCAAAGTTTACCATTCTTTATTTTTTTCTTTGAGCCAAGGTTCCAATGAACTGCAGATAGAATATGAGATGGGAAGGGTGTTTATTTATATAGATTGCTTCTTCTTCTTCTATTTTAAGCTGGGGGCTCAAGCCCTCTTTTAAGTGAGGCTCCAATAGATCAAAGATTGGAAAACGAGACGAGAATGAGATTTTTTTTTTTTTTTTATATAGATTGGAAATCATTCAAATTTACCATGTGGAAGGAAAATAGAGATGAGAGCTTGAGGATTTTTATATGGTTTGGCATTGTGCCTATGGCCATGGGGGAAAAGAAGATTTCATTGGTGAATAGTCATGCAAGAACATTAAAAATTCAATGTTTCATATTTTAGAATAGCATCCAATGGATTAAAATAATGTGTCCTTTATTAGTGGAAGAGTTGTCAGTGTGACCTATCAAGAGATTCCCTTTCACGTTGACATTTTGACCACCACCAGGGAACTGACTGAATCTGTCAAGAAAGACCAGAATTCCCACACATATTTTGGAACTTCGTCAAGAACATTTTAGCCTTTTCCACAGTTTTTTAAGCATGCTGCGGTCTTTTACAGTGTGTTTTTTTTTTCAGAGGTGTCAAAAAATATTTATTCCACCATTATTGCTTTTGAGCCTACTCATAATTCCATTTCTTGTTTGGATGTTAGAAAGTATGTTTATTTGATAGTTTTATTTTAATATTTGTAAATAATTGGAATTTGATGACTTGCAAGTGGACGAGGGAGACAAAGTTTCCACATGCTGTCTGGGCTGCTGGTCGTGGTCTTATTGCCCTTCTTCTGCCAAACTTCGATGTTGTTGATAATATATGGCTAGAGCCATTTTCTTGGGAGGTTAGTATTTGAATTGCTTGCACTTGCTCTAATCATTCCTTGCCTGTGATATATTTACTGTATAATCATCCATCATTGAAATGTTGCTGCTACATTGTACTTATGATTGAACATTTAAATTCCAATATCAGCTTCAGTAGCTTAAATTTATGAAAACATTTTGAAAGTTGAAACATATAAAATCAGTGTGCAAAGATTCTGGAAATATTAAAATCATGTGGAAGTACTTGGAAACTTTGGAGTTGTTTAGTTGCAAAAGTAAACTTCAAAATGATGATGAGCATATTAGACAACCACTAAAACTGGATGATAAATGAAACAATATAATGTGGAGGTACATGGAATGGCAGAATAACTTAGAGGGAAACAGTATATAAATGTAAACATATGTAGACATATAAGAAGCATATAAAGACTTAAAGAGCGTGTCTGGTTACATGGACTGTGTCGGAAAGCAAGAGGCAATGAACTTTCAATCGAAATTTGTATGTTTGGTTTGTAGGAAATTTATGCCCATCGGAAAGTAATTTTCCAAAGGAGTCCCATTTTTTCACGATAGGGCTCTCAACATTTTCTTCTCAAAATGAAGGGAAAACAAAAGCAAGGTAAGGAAAGTATTCTTTTACTTTCCTTTTCACTATTTTCCACCTGACCAAACATAGACAAAAGGAATGCCTTTTAAACATGGCATGTTGCCAAAAGAGCCTCCAATGACACGATAAAAGGGGAAAAAATATTCATTCACACCACCCCCTCCCAACATGCCACGGTATATCGGTTGTATGGAGTGATATATAGTGGCATAAAGTGATATTTTGCTACATGGAGAGAAAAATGATGTATTTGTTAGTGACATTAGTGGCATGACAACAATGTATATATCAGTATATATATGTACATATATAAATAATGAGGTGTATTAAATCAAGAAAGGTGGAATATACATAAGCAGTATGGGTATGCAGGATGTAACCACAATACCTGTACCTCACCCAACAAAAGTGCAAACTAAGAAGCCTCAACTGCTAGAAAATTAAATACACATGTAAGACCAGGGGATAATTGAATATTCCTGCAATATGTTTGGATGTTTCTACTGAGGGGAAGGTCCAGGATATGCTTAAAGTAGACAATTAATTCCATTGCAGTTATCTTGAGAGTCACATGTCTGTGAAGGACAGAAGGAGCATTATAAAATAGTCAATACTTCTTTGTGCAGGGAATTGGATGTACAAAAATTACTAAGGCGAAGAGTGACGGTTCAATGTATGGAAATGTAGAAACAAGATCTTATCTTGAAAAGAAACTTGTTTTTTGCTTTGGTTCATATATTGCAGCCCAATTGCTCCTTCCATTTGGGGAAGAGAATTTTCTCTCCTCATCAGAACTCAATCAGGCGCAGGAGGTAGTTATTATCTTGCAAAGTTGCACTTTCTCATTTCTGAAGCTGGATCTGACATTTTTGTCCACTTTATACCATGAGCACCATAAATATGCAGTCTTAATGTGATAAACAAAATCTTATTTATGACAGATAGCAACAAGAATGATCATTCAATATGGATGGGGACCTGACGATAGTCCTACAATTTACTTTTCTGGAAATGCGGTAATTAATTTTATTCGTATCCAACAGTTTATTCTAAATGCTTGATTAGAACTGTTATATTCTGTTGCAATGATTCCATAAGGGTATATCAGTTTAGAATGATATCTGTTAAGGAATATTCATGAATTGCGGTAATTAATTTTCTTGCAATCCAGCAATTTATTCTGTTTGAGAAGAATTGTTATCTTCTGTTTCAATCACTCCCTAAGGGTATATCAGTTCAGAATGATATCTGTTGAGGAATACTCATGAATCTTACTCCAGCTGGCAGATTTATATGGCTCCTTTCTTTCTTTTTTATATCTTAATTTTATCATCGAACTTGTTCCTGTTCTTTCAAAATAGTTACTGGACTTTGCTAAGAAAGACACCATTTATTTAACATGCAGCATTCGACATCTCCAGTTAAGAAGACTGTAAATTTTCCAATTGATATGAGCATGCTTCCTTTCCAAGTTTCTGTTGTCAGGAAAAGAAGAAAATGACTGCTACTGAAAGTGTCTCACATTTATTTATCACACTGAATTCTATAAGATCCACCGGGTGCTATAGAAAAGAAAGCTCAAATGCGCAACAAATAAAATTTTTGATAATCCTTACTAGTCTTCCAATTTTTTGAGTTGATGCCATGCCTTAGGATGCATTGCATGTAATTTTAGGTCTATCCTGATTATTATTGCTAGTGCTTGTCAAAAGTATAGTCAATGCTGTTATTTTCTCCTTCATCCTTGCAATTTCATTTGATGTTTTCTTTCATTGCTGCAGACAACAGCCCTTAGTATGGGCAACAACCATGAGTATGAGATGGCAGCCAAAGTTGAAAGGGTATTTTTACATTATTGCTGTTGAAATCAACTCTTTTCTCTATTCAAGTAGGCTTTATTTCTGCATACTGAAAAGAATTACTGCCAATGAAAGTCATTATAAGTTATATAACTTTCTACTATTTGACATAAATGATAGGTCATGAAACCATTTTATTAGATTCTTCCTTGTTTGCAGATGTACAATTTAGCATATGATAAAGCAAAGGAGATGCTTCAAAAGAACCGTAGTGTGCTTCAAAAGATTGTGGAAGAGCTTCTTGAGTTTGAAATTTTGACAGGAAAAGTAAGATCTGTTTCCAAAATCTGGCTGCACACATATTTGTCGAATTTTCTTCCAACAATAAATTTTGTTTAAACAATCTGGCTGACACGAGTTCTTTATATTTATCGACCATTATGAATTGGACTCAACATGAATAATCATTTTCTTTCCTTTCTTAGAAAAGAATTTCTTTTTTGTTTTGAAATTCTGAAATGGGATTATATACGTTATTCTACTGTAAGTTTAAGCATACATCAGGAAATTCTCTCTCTCTCATGATTGGTCTTTTTCAAGATCAAGCCGTTAAAATGCCTAGGTGATGCTAGGTGTTGCCTGTACTCTTAGGTAATTGTCTAGGCCACAATTTATAAAGAAATTTGTTAAAGTTATTCCCACTCTGTTGCAAGTCGATCAACATTATATGCTATAAAGGAACCCAGTGTGAGTCCATTGAGGTGGGATATCAAGAGGAGCAGATTAGCAACACACCTGACCTGTAGCATTTCTGTATAAAGTAGCCTATATCAGACTTGAATCCTTGTTTTAATGCTGGCATCTCAAGGTTTTTATCATCACAACATATGCAATATTTTATGAAAAATCAAAGTGATGCATTTCATATCAACATAGCCTAATGTAATAAGCAGCAACATATTAGATCTAAGGATCATAAAATGACATGGATTCCAATTGAAAATAAAATGAAGTAATTAAAAAATAATTTGATTAATAAATCACAAAAGCTCACAAGTATCAAGGTTGCTTTTGTGCTGCTGTATGAAGGGAAGGCATTCCACCTAGTGTTCACGAGTCAAAAACCATTTTAATTAGTTACAATATGCTATATTAAAATGAAATGAATATAACTAATTACGTGACAAAATGAGGAAAAAATTTAAAAAAAAAAAATAAGAAGAAGCAATCCCATTTCATAATAGTAGTAATTAACAAGATTGAAATTGGGGTAGTAGATTCATGCACTTCCAAAAAATACAAAAAGGAAAAAGGAGAAGTCAGCAAGAGTGTGAAGTGTAGACAAGAAGGAAAAAGAGAGCAGAAAGTACTTGTAAACATCAGAAAAGGTGGAAATATCGAAAGAGATAGAAGGCAGGAGTGCTTCTATAGAAGTATCGAAATAAAATCCTAGAACCATGGGGAGCACCTATCAATGTTAAGAGCATGAACGTAGAAAGGACCTTATCTGATTGGCTGCACACTTTTTAAATGGAGTTGTAATGAACTTGGTGTGTAAAAGAAATGGTTGAACTAATAGTTATTGGTTAGTAGTATTTTAATACTATATAATTAAGGAATAATGTTAATGCTTTCTAATATAAGTTATAAAGGTCTAAAAGATTCAAAATTATACAATTAATAAGACTAAGTGATTGCTAACCTAATCACACCTAGGTTGGCTAGGCACCTAGATGTCCTAGTGATTACCCGTGTGATGTTAGATGCAACACTACTTAAGACCATCAACTGCATGCTTTAATGGTAGATACAACGGTGTTTGCAACCAAACATCAAAACTGTGGAACCAAGCCACTAGATACATCTCAACTGAAATGCCTTTTGCATACAAGACGATATTATCTTCTTTAAGTAATAATTTACATTATATCCAAACATTTCAATTAACATTGCCACAACAAAGTGATTCATCTGCTGTCTTTGTTTGCCATGTACTCTACAGACTTCTGTTATGGATCCGTTTCTTGGTCCACTCATCCACACCGTCAAGCAACTTCAGGTTGGATTTATCAACCCACAATTAAATAGGATTGACTTGGATAGGCCAATTTCAGCCATGTGGGTTCTAATACATTTTGAGCTGTTAATATCAAACAATTTTTAAATCATTAAATTACAAGACAACCATTAGGCCTACTACAATGTATGGGTCAAAATGTTAGGTCATAAAGAAGCAAATTTTGTAATGGATGAGTATTTTTAATATGTTGAAGTTGATATGAATGTGTGGGAAGAGACTTGTAGAAGATAATAATGAACATATTGAAGAGTATTTAGGTATTTCCAAATATAAGATAAAAGAAGGAAGATAAGACAAATTGGGCATGTAAGTGAATGCCTAGGGAGACTGCAACAAAAAGTTATGAGGCAATACTTTTGAAGAATTTAAGAGGCAAGAGGAAGTCTAAAATGAACCTAGATGTAATCAGAAAGAAAGGATTTGGATATCCATAATCTAACTAAGGATATGGTTTTTGATAGATTTGGGTGGAGAAAAAGGATTTAAGTTTCCAGCCCCAGTTAGTTGGAATATAGGGCATTTTGTTTTTGTTGTTAGTTAATATTAAATTAAAATAGTGTATCTTATCTTCACTATTAGTTAAGTATCTGTTAACTTAGTAGATTAATGAGGAATTATCATGAGAATAATACTAAATTTGGTTGGAGTTACATTATCAGTTATTAATATCATTAGTTTGTAAGAAATATAAAGAAATAAGTATATGATAAACTTTTTGGCCAGTTGAAAATTAGCATAATAAGCAGTTAAGCACTGAACATAATATTAACTAATTGAAAATGTAAAGGGGAGTTTGAGCAGATAATGTTCTATTTGTTTGGATTGGTTTTGGATGCTCATTTCTGACCCATGAAATAAACAGGAGGGTTTGGATTAGATTGTAAGTCATTAAGTGGAACTGAACCCACCTAGTATTGCGACATATACTTGAGAGGGTGTAAACCGTTTTTCAAGTATACCAAAAAAATATATAAATAAATAATATAAAATTACTTTCTAGTTGTGCATCCAAGTTGTCAAATGCTTTCATCTCTGCAAGAAGCAAACTATTTATACAAATAGTTGAAATATCTATGAGATGCTGAAGCCCTCTCTGTAGCAATTTTCAAAAGTAAAGAAATAGAAAACTAGCAAAAATTGAAGCTCTTCCAGATAAAGGAAGACAATCTTTTCTGAAATCACAGCCTCGTTAGAAGTTTTATTTGATATATTATCACCCATGGTGGACGGTATTCTGTTTTGACAGCCTTTCTCATGTTGTTTTTCCTTCTTTCCTTTTTTTTTAATTTTATTTCTCTTCTCCATTTTTGGGCCAATATTTTAGCCAAATTATCTTCAGTTATGTATCTGATTTTCCATTTGGTGTACTGCAGCAAATCTGAAATAAACCAAAGTTCCATTAGGTTGCAGAGAAATTTATTTTAAAGTGTCGGCCAATACTGTTTTGTTAATTATATTTGTGTTGTAAAAAGTGTTATACTTTGTTCCCATCACTGATTCTGATTTAGAATTTTCCAAAATTTATATCTGCAGTAAAAAGTGTTATATCTGCAGTAATCTATAGATAAATACTCCCAAGATTTATTCATTGCGGCTGCGCTCGCTCTTACTTATGAACTCTTTTTATGTCTGTCATTTTGATGTCGGTGTAACAAACTTCTAAGATTTATATGACATAAAAATGGTACGTAGTATTAAGTTTATTATGGTCGATTCCCTTTCATGTTATCAGGACTTGGAAAGGATTTTGGAAGAAAATCATGGGATTCGAGAGAAGGAGCCTTTTTTCCTGTCAAGATTTTGTAGCAAAGAGGTAACTTCTCTACCTCTTGGGAACATCTTATATAATGAATCGTTTATTTCACTATTTTTCAATGAAGTATTAATTAACTAAGACTTGGTAGCTTTGAATTCTTGTACAAGGTTGTTTTTGTATCTTCATTCATTTCAATTCTTACTTCACATTGCCATGTTGAGGTCTTCGTTTTTCAGAGAACTGTTCCTTCTAAAAAGAATGACAGACCATGGTTGTGTGAGATGGTCACTAGAAGAACATGGGGACATCATTGATTTATCTTTAGTTCATATGAGGGGGATGAAAAATATGAAAAACAAGGGAGTAACAAGATGATTATGTAGTAAATTTCAAACGGCTGTTTTGGTGTTGGGTGATCTATCATGCTGGAAATTCCAACGATCATGGCCTCTGATGTCTCATGATAACCCAAAGAGAGGCTCTCACACAAAATCTGACTGGGTTTATCCACCAGTGAAATATTGAACTTCTAGGAACTCAGCTACCGTAGTTTCACAATAATTGCTTCTGGCATGGGCTGCTGAAATAGGCAAAATGTTTTCCATCTGGTCACAACTGCCTCTGTTTGCTGTTTGAGAGAACCATTTATGAGGATGATCTAGTTAATCCAGACTATCCATTTGACATGGGGTCCCTTTTACATTTATAAGAGTTTTTGTCATGTATATAATTTCCATCCATTTTTTTTAAATGTTTTCTTCAGTTTTTATACTGAAAACATTAGTTTTAGATGATCCCTTTATGCCATGTGTAAATTCATTTTGGTCCAAACTTCATATGTGATTAGGGCTGGTCTAAAGTACATATTGTGAAGTAGGGATGTCCAAATATACATACATATGTCAGTTTGCCTCAGCAACAGGTAACTATGGTGACTAGATCAACGCTCCAGATAACTACACGCTGCTAAAACAACTTGCTTCCCATATTTGCAGCTTTCCTAGATCAGCAATCAATACCCCCTTAACCAAAATAGTTTTATGAATTTTTTGCTGTTAGGTATTTTAGAAGTAGGTGCCAATTTCGACTTTTGATTCATCTAACATATGTATGGGTAGCAAAATCTGACCCAACCTGAAATCGAACCGGCCAATAAATGAGTTGGGCTTGGTTTCAACCTGTTCAACTAGATTGTATGCAATTACATACATTAATTGTCTACTAATTGGAATAACAATACATAAGTAATATGCTATAAACCTATGTGTTTGAATGTTCAATACTTGTTTGCAACCTGAAATAATGTGATTATTTGTCATTTAAGATAAGGACTTGGATTCATGTTCTTTTGAAATTGGGTTGGATTAGGTCGGCCATCTCAAAGCCATTTAATAAATGAGTAGATTTGTGTTGGGTTCAGAGCCATTAATACAAGTGCTCAAACCCAACCTGTTGTTGTCTCCAGATTACAGTGTACTATTTTTTGTTGTATTGAAGTTCATGCTACTCAGATTTTTTCTAACTTGCATAAAAATGCAAAGTTAGTTATGATAGCCTTGAATTATTATTTATTTATTAAAACTGGAAGGAAAGATTTATAAAATTGATCACAGACTTGCTTTTTGCTTTTGTACAGCTCACCTCTGGTAGCTCTCTTGATGGGACGATTGCAGCCGGGACTGCTCTTTTAGGTACTGAAATGTAGTGTAGGACAGGTTGTGAAGGGCTGAGATGGCTACTGATCTTTCCGGGTATCCTGAAAGCTTGAATGTTTCAACTGCGAGAATAAGATTTTGTATATGCGATTACCGTTATTATTTTATTTTTACCTGCCTATTTAAGCATCCCAAGTAATGAATGTGTACAGGGAAGAAAAGCCTTAGGTTGATGATAAGAGGCCTCCATTTTTCCTTCCCTCTCTCTCTTTCTTAAGAGAGCCTTTTTTTTTCTTCCTTTTTCCTTTTGACTAAAGAGGCTGATGGTTGTAGCAACTGATGTACAGAATTTATTGTCATTTTTATTATCCTTCTCTAGTAATTTTTTAGAGTGCGTGAGATTTGAACACAAAATGTAGCTTGGGATGACGTAGAACGTATAGAATGTGGCACTCTGGAGGGTGGTAAAAGTCTTGGGATCCGAGTTCGGAAACTACCTTAGTGAATGATTAGAGCTGTTAACTCCGAATGAATTGGTCAAATGTTTACAACGGTGGGTCCTACCATTGCATCTGTGTCATGGAATCTTGATCGTCCTTTTATGGCCGATTCACATCCTTTGATTTGTTTTCTTGCAAGATGTCAAATGGTCATACAGAGCACTCTAGGAGACGTGTAAGCGATGAAATGCAAAAGGATGAACACCAGAAAATTAAAGCCAGGGAAGAAGGCCTGAATGCGACTGCAGTAGTAAACAAAGCATCTCTTAAAATCTAGTGCCGAAATTTGAGGTGGAAAGGCCCAGCCAATTCATTACCACCAACCAGTGAGGCGTCAATATGGCCGCCTTATTTGGTGGGGACAACGTTGTCATCAAATGGGGCTTAAATGGGTCGATGAAGCCGGTGATTTAGGTGGGTGAGTTTAACATTCGCTTTGTGCGGATCACACAACAGCGCAAGCATGTGCAAACGCGACGGTACATGTGCGTGGTTACATGTGTTTAATCCGCTACCTCGGTTTTCCCCCCTTTATTTTGTCCTGACTAGAAAAACGAACATATGTATTGTCTGAAACATGCATTTCGGGCAAAGATTGAAGATGCGGTCTCCTCTAGAAGACACTGAGTTTTCGGAGCTTGTTACGTATCTCTCATTATTCAATAATGAACTGCTGGATGTAGATATTTAGACTTGTCTTGATATCGTCTGGAAGGAGCCAATTTGGCGCTTATTCCACCTACGGATGTCGGTTTCTTCCTCACTTCGCAAGTCAATTTAAGATGTCATATGGTCCCTACTGACGAAGAGTAAGACTGTTTTTATCAAAAAGGAGGGTCGGATGTTGAGAGCACCACAACTCCATTTACCCACATGGCTGCTGAGTTGGCAAGATCCTGCTTCCCACATGCCCTTTTTACAGATCAAAAATCAAATATCAACATATCACATGAAAAAGAAACTCATTTCACACGTGAAATGAGATATTCACAACAATGGACAACATATGTATATAAAACAAAAGTCTAGTAAGCATTTGGATGCAGAAGACTTATCCAAATGGCCTATACACAGGATTAGGGCTGGAATCAGCTTGGATTCGAACTGGGTCTATGATCATCCCAGTTCAAATCCGATTAAATTTAATACAAAGATCACTAAGAACAAACGGTCGGATTTGTCTAGCCTTTCACACATTAGGATAACTTTGCCACCTTTCAACATGTTTAAAGATTCCAAACTATGTATATATCGTAGCCAGATTATATCTCAATTAGTAGAATACAGCCGACCTTACAGACATTTAATCAAATAAAAGTCAAATTAAATGGGTTAATTTGATTGGATAGCTCGGAATCAGATCTATATCCGTCTCGTTGTTGATCAGCAGGACATTTCAAAATACACACTTCCTTAATGTACCAAGGAGAAAAAAACAAAACCAATTTCCCCATGAAAATTTAACACAAATTCTTATCCGTAGTTAGAAAGGGTCATTTGGGGAGTTGCTTGGACCATCCTATTTATGATATAAAACTTCTAATTCCGTCTCCATTTTCTTTACCGGCTATTTGTGGCCGAGAGATAAGCAGTTCAATGTTTAATGACATTATGATAATGGATATTGCCTCCCACGCTATTATTTCCTTTCTTTCTTGTCAAAACATATGGAGTAACCTTCAGACAGGAACGAAAAAATATTGGTCCTTCTAGTTTCTAAGGGTAAACTTCTTTTTTTTCCCTCCCTTTTTCATTTCATTGATATCAAATTGCTCATTCCCTACATTTCAATTTTACATTTTCCAATCTAAAAAATCGATGAAGTATCCATAAAAAAATTGAATAAAGAATCACCCACCAATCACAATCCAGGCCTTTCCACCTGTACGATATCCCCAGCACTAAAACTGTGAAGGCCAAAAGAAAATAAACTGCTCAACCGCCATGGTCAACGCGAATTGATGACATTAAAAGTTCCCAAAAGTAGTAATCGAACAGGGAACAAGAGTATAACAAGCAAATGCATGTGTCGTGATGCAACAAGACTACTGAATCGCTTGAACGACTCTCTCCCGCTTCGGACAACCCCAGAGAAGAAGAGCTGGTGTTGACCAATGTTGCTGGAGAACATACGCCTCCCAACAAATACACCAGTATGCAATCCTGTACCAAGAAGAGGCCACCACGCTTTACGGCGATGCTCTCTCTTTTCCTTCCTGATGCGTTTGAGCTCCTGACGAATCACACCACGCACAGACCTTAAGTAGGAATTCATGTCATGGTCCCTTTTAATGGTTCCATCAGAACCATATGCAGAGCGGTCACGTAGGATTTCGAGTGGGTGGGGAGAGTTGAAGAACGTAGTCAGTGCAGCCTTGAGTTGCTTCTGTGCAGCACCGATATCTGAAGCAGGAGAAGTCAGAAGATAAAGGCCACTGCCTGAAGGAAGGAGTTCGTGGTGTGGAGAATATTTCTCATCAGGCTGTAGAATTAGAATCTTCCCCATTGGAGCAAATAACAACTTCTGCTGTAAACATGGTCAAAGGTTAATAGCTTTACTATAAAGATGCTTAGGCAAGACAAGATGAATTTACAGACTTTCAAGCATCCTGAATAAACCAAACAGGACAGAGTACTAAATTTTTTGGTAGTATCCAATAGATTCAAGCTTTAAGGCAAAAATAATGTAATAGAATCATCATAAGCTACACTACATAAGTTTAAAGTTTTTAAGTACTTGTTAGTGCAAAGGATATACCTGGTTTTCAAGACATGGATGATTGCGGAAGTTGCCATTGAGTGCTCTAAGAAGCTCAGCCACACGATGAGGATAATTGCAAGAGAAGGCTCTGGGAACAATATCTCTGTGCATTGTAATTGCTTGAACGTGACTTTGAGGTAAACCCAACTTTTGAAGCAGCTTGTCCCCTCCACACATAATCGAGGGTGCGCCAAAAGTGACAACAGGAAGTAAGGATGAAAGTGGTACTTCACCCCGTATTAACAACATGAGGTTTATGAGCAATGACAAACTTCCCCCAAGGGAGTGACCAGTGAAACGGAAGGTTGCAGAGTCACCACGAGACTGTAGGTGAGCACGGACTTCTGGCAGCATCTGTTCATAGATGCCCTTGGCAGCCTCGTAGATACCTCTATGCACAAGCACATCAAGTCCCTGATGACCAAAAAGATAAATAGATCTCTTTCAGGGCAACGATATAGCAGAAACATTCATATATTGAAACTTGTAACTCTCAACTAGGTCAAAAACAAACCGACAAGGCAAGAAAGAATTCTTCTTAAAGCAAACTTTGATTTTTGGCATTAACAATTAAAGAAACTAACGACAGAGAATTGAGCAGTCATATTCCAAATTTACCTCAAATTGAATGGGCTCGAAGAGCAAATTTGCTTGCCAAGAAGCCAGTGACTCAGATCCCTGCACAACATTTGGAACCATATTATACAACTAGTGCCAATATACTAAAGATATCAAAAACTAGTAATGCACCAAGTCCTCAACAGTGTCTTGTATTGTTAAAGTGAATGTTATAATTGACAACTAGACATTGACACAGTACTACAGTAGATGGATGGCAGATCCTATTCCAAATTACAAAAAACCAATCATCACTACCCAATAGATAAATCTTCCAGATTCCAACAGCAAAAAATGTCATGGGAAACGTTAGTTTTTGACATCTAAATATGCTCAGGTTCACGATAAATGCGTCCATTGGAATGAATACCATTAAGCTATATTATTTATGATAAAGCTATGCAAATTTACATTTCCTTCCCAGATACAATGTATATAATTTCCACTAAAACTATTACCCCATACCTGAATGACAAAAAATCGTGTCCCACTCTGATCATCATCACATATGAACCACTCACAAGGTGATGAATGTGCTGATCTCAAGTCCTTTGCAACAGCTTGCTTTGTTTCCTCCTTTGCAGCAACAACTGCAGTCACTGAGTTAGTAGTTGCCACAAAAGAAGCCATCTCTGAGCTCAAGATATCAATATCATCATTGGTTTCATTGTTTCCTTCAGAAAAATTTTCCCCTCCCTCAGCTTTTGAGGATTTGAAAGGAAGAATGCTCCTTGTACGGGAATGAAGATAGGAAGCAGCTGCGGCAGCTATATTGTAAGCATCAGATGCACTTATTCGATATCCCTTCTTCTGCTCAGCAGCTTCCATTACCCGCTCCGAAGTTTTTCCTGATTCTTGAACTTCAGCTGAGGTCTGCTCTTGTAAAGCATCTAACTGCTTTTTATTCTCCAGTGATGAAGTCACAAAACGCAATCCATGATATTTCAGGAGATTTAGTGGCTGTCAAGAAAACAACCATAACAACTCAAATTTCCATTTCCAAAAAAAATGGTTCAATTAAGGTATTGACCCAATTAAATAAAAAAAATTCCTAAAGACAATCCCCAAACTCTAAATTTATAAAGAATTCTTGACCTTTGCATAACAGCAAAAATAAAAAAGAAAAAAATTCACATTAAAATTGAATTTAGAAAAATAGTAAATGAGAAATTTAAGGGAGTATTACAAGTATAAATGAGTGATTTCCCTAAATATGGAATAGATGAAACAGGGAAGAAATTCATATTCTTGTCTTGGTACACAGTAGAGTAGTACAATTTGTCGTAAATATATAAAATGTTGGGAACGAGCCGGAAACCTCCCATTATACAAGCACGCCAAGGTTAATGAATAAATGGGAAAAAAAAATCCGTAAATGGATATCATAATCTAAGATGTCAAAAGCAGAGCCATCAAGAATAAATTCCCAGAACTAAATAACTCTGAAAATTTCAAAAGAAAATTAATTTCGTTTCTTAACATGCAACGTACGACACACATCCATGAAGCATGCACACCCCCCACATGAAAATTCTAACCTGACCAAAAGTACAAACAGGGAAAAAAATCCAACGTTTTGCAACAAAGCACACTGATGTGAGATTTCAAACACAAATTCACCAAAAACAGAGCAATTTAAAAAGATCTTAGATCTTCTGGTACACATTTGTTCGTTCGAACCATATAAAACAAATCCGTTAAAAGAAAAGGCACTCATAAGAATCGAAATCCAGCAAAAACCAAAAAATTCTGTAAATGGGGTACCTTGATCTTATGTATCGTATAAGCCAAATTCCCCAGATATGACATTTGGGCATAGAGCTCGGCTTCCGCCAGAGAAACACGCCGGAGCAGCTTCGAGAATGAATCTCTATCAAACTGAACCTCGTCCTCCTCGACCACACACAGATCAGATTCATCATCCTCAGAACAAGAAAAATCCGTGCTCTGATCGTTCGCTGCATCGTCGTCTTTCTGCGCCTCCTTCTCCAATCCATCGCAACCATTATTCCCCCGATCCGCCCAAATAGACCTCACATGAAGAATTTTCAAAATCCAATTCTCTCGTCGCTCCTCCGGTTCCATAGACTCGTTCTTCCCTCCTTCAACGCCAAGGGCTTCTTCCGCTTTCTCTCCGTCTTCTACATGAACAACCGCATCATCAAGGGCAACTCCACCCCTTCTCCTCCGACCTCCCGGCCAAAGAGATCTCAGTGGGTGCGTAAAGGAAAACCTAGACGACGAAGCTTTATGGGGCGCGGTGGTGGAAGCTGAGTTCTCCGAGCAAATCCCATTGGCGTTTGCATTCGTGCTAGAAGCCCCACCCCCAGAATGCCCCAAAGCGCTAACCTTCGCCGGGTGTGTAGTACGTCCCTCTAAACCTCCACCGAGGGAGATCGACGCCGATAACCCATGAACCCCTGTCTTAAGACAGAGACCGTCCATTCTCTTCTTCTTCTCAACCTTTTTTCCTTTTTCCTTTGATCCCTCTCGTTTTTTCTCACTTTTTTACGAGACGATCAAATCAGAAAGTCTTTTGGCCTGAAAAACGACTACCTGCAACTCCGAAGCTTACGGCGAGAATGTCTACCACAATCTTTGGACGAGAGGTGCAGATTTTCCTTTTTTTTCTTCTTCCTTTTCGTGAGTGCGAGCGACAGAGAAGAGGGAAGATGAAGAGCATTAAAAGAAGAAGAGGCAGAGTTGTGATCTGCGTTTGTGAACAAACAGGCAGCCAACTTTCACACCCTTAAACCACCTTCCTCCCAACAAATTTTGGGACCTCGAATAGAGTTCCCCATATTTTCCTTTCTCCAAATAAATATATGATATAATTCCCCCAAGGAACTGATACTTCCAATCTTATTTTGCTACATCCAGTCAACATTATTGTATTTTCCTTTTTCCTTTTTTTCATAATTAAAAACCCAAAACTTCTAAGAGTAGCAATCTTTCTCGCTTACGCACCCATTACACACCATCTACTAACGGATAAGTATCCCATTACTAACGGTTACGTATTTAGAAATACCGTATTTGGTTTGAATTAGACTAAACGGTTTGAATTTTCTCTGCTTTTCTCTCTTTTTTTTTTTTTTTTTTTTACTGACATCGACTTTCCACAAATACTCACGAGATTTTATTAATAACCTCTTTATTCCAAAATAACAAATAATCATAAAATTTTATTTATGACTTCCTTGTTTCAAAAGTTAGTTAGACCCACATTCTCTTATAACTTATCGTTTTCAAATTATAATAGCTTTTTATTTATTGAATGATTTTGTTGAAATATTTTATTTTATGATTTCATTATAATTAAAAATATGATAAATAGATATATACTCAAATCTATATGTATACTTACTAATATTTCGGGTCCGACATTCTATGCCCGAATCGCTTCTCAACTTTTTCATTTTTTATAGGATAGTTATGTCATGTCAATATAATTAACCAAATTGAATGGAATGTGAATATGGTGTTTTTCTAAATGAGCCCACATTCGTTTTCTATAACGTGTGTAGCCCCTTATTAGTAAAGTCAACTGGGGGAATGTTCTCCAGATTTTAGCCCTCCCTTTTTCTTTTTTTCTAAAGATTGCCCTCCATAACCAAAATAATTCAAAACTATAACCATCATATCTATTTTCTTTCCACTTTCGAATTTAAATCTGACCCACTATTTCTATGTTATAATTATTGGATTAAAGAGGTTGCCACTGCTAGTAAATCTCATTGTGTAAACATATGATTGTTATAAAAAAAAACTTAAGATTTTTGGTTTCCAACATTGCTTTCCTCTAACCAGCATAAATCAGATCAAACGGATATGGACTAGTGGAAATCAGATATGAACTTGATCGAATCAAATATTTATTTATTTATTTATTTTTTTCCTCTCTTTTACGGACATCGTTTGGCTATATCTATTGAACCGTGTTGAACTAGATCGGCTTACTCATCGGTCCGATTTGCGTTCTGGTTTTTTTATCAGTGGTTTATACAGCTAAATTGAACTGAAAGTAGCAATATCTGCCTGGAAACAGCCCCCACCATTATAAAGTACTATAAACACCATTTCCTTCTCGTTTCTCTTTCACGTACTTCTCAACTCCTTTTACTTAAAAAACGAAAGAATATTTTCCGAACTAGTTTATTGCTGTCGTGTGCCAGGCTAAGAAGCCTTCCTTTTCAGCGGGTTGGAGGTGGGCCTGGGCCCATGACCATTTCAAAAGTTTACGGAGACATTCAACGACTGCCACGTCAGAGGCTGCAGATTAACTAAAAGTATCCAGATGACGTGTTTCAAAAGTTGCATCCGGCGTGCGCGTGTGTATCCTTTCTTTCTTCCTTCTTTCTCAATTTTGTATTTTTGTATTTTGCTTTTGTCGGCACGTCTTCTTTGTACACGCTCTTCAATTTCCATTTGCCTTCGTCTCGTCCTTACATGCTCGACTTGGAAATTTCAGGGACAGATCTCTAAAGTAGTTCTCATAAGGACGATGCTCCATACGTATCTCACGTTGATCGAATCACCAATCAACATGTTTTTTTTTTTACCAATCAACATGTTAACATGATAGAGTTGTGTCTTTCGCTTTAACGTGCGAGGGTGCTCTTTCTATCAGTTGGGCTGATGGGCTTAGCTTGGTTTAGTAAGGCTTTAGCTCAAAACTTTGGGGGAAGTTAGGCTTGTGAAAGTCCATAGGTTGGTCTACGACCAAACCACCATGATTACACATGAAAACATTGTTTACCAAGATACTTCCTCTTGGATTACTCGTTGCTTATACTTTCATAATAAAAGAAACAAATATTCATCAACTCATATGCAAAATTTGCATCTCCACTTCTTTCATGCTTACATCAATATGTTATGATCCCACATGTTAATTGCTTAACTAAATAAGTCATATTAAGTCTTAGGGCTTTTGGAATAACAGTTATACACGTAATAAACCGTATCATCAGAACAGGCATCATATCCTGCGTGCTAGATAAGTTGGATTAGAACGCCTTGGTATTATGTATGGGCAGAGTGCTATGTTATTGAATAATCATAGATGAGTGAAGTTGCTAAGAAGGAAATATATAGCTACGTACCGGCCACTAAGTCATTGCAAATATAGTGGAGTGTCGTAGATGTTGGTTAAGAAAGCGTCGTAAAATAATATTACGACTATAAATATTAATTTAGTGCTTAAATACATAGGTTTCCGTAAGTCATGGGGCTTTTGGAACAAACGGTTAAATACGTAACATGATTACAAAGCATTGAGTAAGGTTTTGCCCCTTAATTTGGTTTGATCTATTAATTTGTTCATTCTTTCGTATGTCACATGGAATGACACTTTACATCTTCTCTTCCTGTCGGATTTTGATAATTGATTTAAATAATTAAGCGACTTGTTCAAGCTAGCTATATAGCTTCATAAACGCCCGAAACAGTTCCCCTCAACCCAAACGCATGCCCTTTTGAACCTGGTACGTAGTTTGAGTTTATTAATAAGTCGGTTAGGTTTGACTGTAAATCTCGGTCTATATTCCAAACAGCAGGAAAGCCCATTCGTTTGCGTTAGTCTTTCACGAAATCCCAAATTGTTTAGGAATCAGAAATTTTGGTTGCATCACGCAGACTACTTGTAATTCTAGAATTTGATCGATACAGACAGAGCTCATCAAGCGGACAGGAAAATTTTCTTGTTATATATAGGAAACAAATGATTCAAGAAACGAGTTTTCGTGTCAAAATGCTACAAAATAAGAAACGTGGTTCCATGGGTTTTAAGACACCATAAAAGAAAATAAAGAAAAAGTCTTGAAGATAGCAAGAGTTGGTTACCTTACAAACACCAACTCAACTGTTTTTCTCCCACACTAGTCCCTTCCCGTACGTCCAACACCAGCAGCCTTTGTTACCTCAAATAGAGCCAACCTCTCTGATATCTAGTCTTCTCTGCCCTCTGAATATTTACCAATTTTTCCTAATATTAGCATCAATGTATCCGTATATAATCCAGTTCAACGAGCTCCTTTCTCTTCCCTGTAAATTCTCAGAACATTAATTGTTTCTCTCTCCAAAAATACTCTTGTAATGGCAATCTCTGCAGTCACCCCATATCGCAGTTTCTTCGTTTTCGCCGTGATCTCTATATCACTCTTTTGCTCCTTATTTGGTCAGTAGAGAATATTAGATCATCGTTAGGAGCCAAAACTCTTCTCATATTCATGCAAAACCATTCTATTTTCCAGCATAATATATTGATCGATGTTTTAGTATAACCATGGACAGGATACGGAGATCAAGACGACTCAGCTCAAGTGGTTGCTAAAGCATTGCTGTGTTTCGATAGCAAGTTTGTAAGTGACGCCCCATTAATCATGAACTTCTTAACATGTTTTCTTGATCTCATGTGTATTTATTTATCTCTCTGTTTGAATTCACAGATATACGAAAGCTGCGACGAAGCTTACAGATTGAACGAGAGTGGAAAGGTCAATGTACCTTCTGAAGCGACTGACGAATACTGCAACGGGCCTTGCCTGGCTGAGACAAATCTTGTGCTCGACTGCATCGATGGAATTTTAACTAATTTCGAGTTTTACAATCAGGCCACAATAAAAGACGTAAGAGATACAGTTTATGCCGGATGTAGCTACGGCAGTAAAAGAGGTGCTGCTCTGATACGAACACAATCGTCTGATTGATCTCTTGGATTTCTTATTCTTCTTTAATTTCGCGAGAGATTAATGAAGAAAATTAACACTTTTTTCAGGTAACTTTAACGTGACTTCTCACATCCATGGCAATTCAAGCCATGCACACAAGGCTTCATACTCGGACTCGGTCTACTTTGGCGTGTTTGCGTTTGTAGTCTTTGTGTACATCTAATTCCTCTGTGTCCCTGAGAGAGAGAGAGAGAGAGAGAGAGAGAGAGAGAGAGAGAGAGAGAGAGAGAGAGAGAGAGAGAGAGAACCAAATGGGCAGTAATTCTGGAAGATAGTGGTGTGGAGAAAATGGTTCAAAAGAAGGGGAGAAAATAAACAAAATATATATAGGTTGATTTACTACTGCTGGTGTAGCAGACAGTAGCGGAAAGATAAAGCTTCAAGTAATGGATAAAATATACAGCAAAGTAAGTGGGGAGTTTTGATTCGATCGCTTGGAGATTTTTTATTTTATGTGAAGATATATACTAGGTAAATGTAATATTTTATTCCAAAGAAAAACTACAAATTACCAATTATTTTCTTATTATATATGGATCATCTACATGTTCTTGCGTATGGCATTCTATTTATGGCAACCAAAATTTTCTGCAAACCCTTAGAATTGGTTGTAATTGGGCAGTTTAGGGTTTACGTTTTCGATGCATTAACCATATCAGGCTGAGGTTTTTGTTGGGGTGTTGGCCAAAATCTAGCATCCTACTAACAATATAAGGAAACAAAATTGCACTCTAATTAATAACTTAAGTTATTAGTCGTCTAGTGGTAAGTTCTTGCTGGGGTTGCACTCTAATTAATAATTTGAGTTATAATAATTTAAGGTATTGGTCTCTAGCTAGTGCAGTTATTTGCTCTTTTAAAAAAATTTATAGAAAATAATGAATGTGGGTTGGATTCAGATTGGTAATCATCTCCAACCCATTTGATGTATGCGTTTGATTTAGGTTATTTTGACACTCATTGGTACCATGTTGGAAAGAATCGGTTCATATCCTCGAGCATCTATCTACACCTTTATTTGGAGTTTTTTTAATAGGATTTTGCAAGTGTATTTAAAACTTTTTGTAATGATACCATTTAATTGGGTGGTTTTTTCATACACATAGCATGATCCAATGGAGGCTTCAAATAAAAGTGTAGATAAAGGCTCCACAGGATTCCAATTGGGAAAAAGGTTGACGGCTTTCTCTTTTCGAAGGAAAATCCCTAAAATATTATTAATCCGAATTTGACGATAATGATCAGCATATTGTTTCAGAGTCTATCTTGAAATGGATTCTAATTATAAGTCGGATTAAGAAATTATATTATTTAATCACCCTTATAATTCAGTCCAAACTCCTTTAACTTGATTAATTAACCAGATTCTCACCAGAATCCAAAACCATAATCCCTACCAAAAGCCACCACATCTAAGGTGTAGAGCTTGGAATCTAATTAAGGGTTCTTAGTTGTAATAATTAACAAATATATGGAAAACATAGGACCCACAACGAAGAGGACCCATTTATGAAAATCCTTTGTGTAGAACATCAAAACGATTATAGAATTGCCAACCATCTTACTTGCATTTCATCTCTTTAATTAGAGTTTTGACCTAATTTTTCTCAATCTAATAAAAGAAGAAAATGAGATCAAACGGCTCAAATCCTTTCATCAAGGTAATACTTACAAATTCCGGTGGGTCCCAATTTTTCAGGAAAGTAAGACAACTAGACAAGTCACAACTCACAAGGACCCAATTCTGGTGTCCAGACCGTTAAAGCCCTAGGCCCCAGATTTTGTCCGCTCTTACACTCCCTTCACGTCCCCCTGACCTGACACAAATTTCCCCCTAACAACCATCTGCCTGGACTCGCAGATTCAAATTCGAGAGAAACCGCAAACCAAAATCTGAAGGAAGAAAGAAAGAACGAAAAAAGGCAAAAAAACGGAAACGGTTGCTCTGATTGCTCGCTAATGGCGTCTTTCAAAAACGTCTCCATCATCGTCATCGAGCTCTCGAAGAACCTCTCATGGCCTCTCTCAAGATCCAGAACCCACGCCTTCGTCGCCTCGATCTTTATCCTCGCTCTCTTCTTCTATTTGTCAGCAACTCTCGCCGATAACTCACCGGCGGTGTCTGCTGCAACGTTTGCTTCTCGGTGGCTATTTAACTCGAGTTTTATAGCGTCCTTCTCTTCGATCACGCCCTCAGGCACTCATCCACTTCTCGACCGACCGGAGAATCGTACTTTTGGCACCTCACTCTCTGCCGCCGTTACCACAACCGTCCAGAAAAACCATACGAGTTCAAGAAAAACAGAGACTGATCCGGTCGGTGATCTTGCTGCTTGTGACATCTTCAATGGTACATGGGTGGCAGACGATTCGCCACCTGCGTACCTGCCCGGTTCTTGTCCGTTCATCGACGACGCCTTCAACTGCTTCAAGGACGGGCGGCCGGATGCCGATTACCTAAGATTTCGTTGGCAGCCGTATGGATGCCGAATTCCGAAGTAAGAAACAACTCTCGATCTCGATATCTTCGATTTCGTTTTGAATTTCTATTCTCTTCGGAGATTTTATTTCTTCCCTGTTTGTTTCACATTCCCTTCCTGCTTAGGTTCGATGGTAAGAAAATGTTGGAAACTTTGAGCGGGAAGAGATTGGTTTTCGTGGGCGATTCGTTGAATCGGAACATGTGGCAATCGCTCGTCTGTTCATTGAGGAATTCTTTGACAGACAAAAACAGAGTGTTTGAGGTCTCCGGACGTCATGAGTTCAGAACGCAGGGATTCTATTCATTCAGATACGAAGTAAGTTCGGAAGGAACAATTTCATCGATCGTAGTTTCTTTCTTTATTATTACGGATTTTTCTCTGTTTCTTCAAGAACAGCGGGGATCTTTGCAATTGATTTTTGTTCTTTCGTGTTCTTTTATTGTAGGATTACAACTGCTCAGTTGAGTTCTTTCGATCTCCATTCCTTGTTCAAGAATGGAAAGTATCGGATAGAAAACGTCGAAAAGAAACATTAAGACTCGACCTCATCCAAGGCTCATCCTCCAAGTACCAGGATGCGGATATAATTATATTCAACACAGGACATTGGTGGACGCATCAAAAAACTTCTCGAGGGTAATTGATCTAAAATAAATTCTCATACAATGTGTTCAATTCAAGAAACCCAGAAAGAAGCAATTTATCTCAACTAGTTTCTTCTCCCTCTATCGATCCTCCATTCAGCAAAAATTACTTCCAGGAAGGCAATCATGTGTACGGTAAACTAGGGGTGACAGAAGCTTTCACCAAAGCGCTGCGCACATGGGCACAATGGATTGATGCCAACATCAACGCCAACCGTACCAGAGTCTTCTTCCGAGGGTACTCGGCTTCCCATTTTAGGTAAGATCCGTTCAATTAATTTTTCAATAACAGAACTCTACTCAACATCATCATCACTGAATTTAATTGCAATGTTGCCCATTATTAATTACCTGAGTTCAATTTCATTATTAGACCTCATTCTCACCAAATTAACTAATAGTTCTGATGATTCAATAGCCTTAAATGCCCAAATTGTTTGCGTAATTCAATTTCATTTGATCATATTGTTGGTATTGCAGTGGTGGGCAATGGAACTCAGGTGGTAGCTGTGACGGCGAGACACAGCCCATAACCAATGAAAAGCACCTGGCACCTTACCCATGGATGATGAACATACTTGAATCCGTGATGAAAGAGATGAAAACCCCTGTATTCTACCTGAACATTACAAGAATGACAGATTACAGGAAAGATGGACATCCATCCATCTTTCGGCAGCCGGGCACACAGCGACAGCCAGGAATGTATCAAGATTGCAGCCATTGGTGCCTTCCTGGGGTTCCCGACGCCTGGAATGAGCTCCTATATGCCACCCTACTAACCTCCCAACACGCTTGAATACACGTTTGATGTATATTTTGTAGATTCTTGAATTCCTTTTGATCATTTCTGTTTAAAAATACTTCGATGATCATGTGAGCATTTGTATAAATGCCCTACTCTCTCCTTTGTTGTTCTTAGCTGCTGCTGTTGTGTTCGTTCATGCGAAAGAGAGATTTTCAAAACAACAGTTTATAATTTGACCTCACAAACCAAATAAGTTCATAGTAATAAAGTTCCAGACCATGACAAACTGCAACTTAAACCTAAATACTCAAAAAGCTAATACGATTAAGAACCAAGCTACACAAAACACTAAGTACCCAGAACGACACAGTATGCTCCCAAACAGAAATTATTTTGCATCCTTAACTGGATCACCACCCCCACGCAGTACATTAACCTTCACAGGTTCTCCCTTCTTCACAGGAACGGCAACATTCTCCTCCTTGGGGGATTTTGCTCCGGTGGTATCCCCTGGCTTGACGACATCCTCTTGTTTTTTGGGGCTGATTACCTGTTCCATCGTTGGCGCTGTCGTTTTTAGACAAGGGCCATAGCTGTTCCCCGTGCAGCATGTTTTCCTCCCCATCTTTCAAAGTGCAGATCGAACAACAGTGAAGATACCGAACAAGAATATTTAAATATTAAATTTAAAGAGAGAAAATTCGCATGCTGCTGTGTCGAACATCTCCGGAAGGAGAAGAGTATTTATAGAAACCCTCGAAGCCTTTAGTTTTCCCCTGCATATAATGCAATCTCGTTCCGCGTACCGGATCGTCGTGAACAATGAACCCAATGCGCCAAACCAAATTCTGCGCGTGATAATAGCATTTCTTAACTGAGTTTCGACATCTTAACCGACGTTTTTGTTAATTTGGCTATAATAGCATTTCTTCTGTTTTTAGTCTTGTTCACATACATAACCATATAACAATGAGCAATTTAATGGGTACTATATTGCAAACAAAACTTAGAAGCTGTTTGGTAACGTTTTATAAAAACAAGTTGAATATCAAAAAAATTTCAAATTGTTTTTATGTTTCTAGAAACAAGTGAATAAAAAACCCGTTTGGTAACATTTAGTTAAAATCAATTATAATTTTAAAATTAGTAAAAATGTGTTTGCAAGGTGAAGTTTTAATAATCATAATTTCAAAATAATTTGTAACTATAGTTGTGTTAGCTATAGTTATATTAGTGGTAGATATTAAATATGGTGGTGAAAGTGGTAGAGGTGGCAATAGTGGTGGAGGCACTTGTGGTTATTGTGGTGGCGGTTTTCTTTGTGGTAGTATTGGAGGTGGAGGAGGAAGTGTTGTTGGTCATAGTTGTGATGGTGGTGGTGGTAGAGTTGGTGGTAAAGGCAGTTGTGATGGTAGAGGTAAAGGTGGTGGTAGTTGTGATCATGGTGACGGCTGTGGTTGTGGAGGTGGTGATGGTGGTAGCGCTAGTGTTGTAGGTGGAGGTGAAGGCAGAGGAGGAGCAGGTGATAGTGGTGGTAGTAGCAGTTGTAGTAATGGTTATAATATATACTAGTAAACAAAGGCATGAGTGATTTGATAATTAGTCGAATATGAAATTACAAAATTCCACCAAAATTTTGAAAAACAATTCTATGTTTTTAAAAGTTGAAACAAAATTAGTTCTAATTGTTTTTTTTCCAAAAAACAAAAATTGAGAATTGTAATTTCCAAACACAACTTTTAGGTTTTTGTTTTAAAAAATTTTACTAAAAATGATTTTCAATTTCACTCCATCCAACTTTACTTTTTATTACAAGTTTTTTCTTCCAAGTATAACAATTTATGCCTTTTTCCAGTAAAAATAAAATTATATTATGTAAACAATCTTAAATGTCATATGTACATACTAAATTTGCATAATGTTGCTACAAAGTCTTTCCTATTGTTGTTGTTCTTATTATTATTATTATTATTAACCTTTTAAGGTTAATATAAAAAATCTATATTCTTCTCACTCTTATATCCAATACTTAAGCACTAATAACAAACAATTGTTGTTCACACATTACATAATACTAGCAGGTGGCATTGTTATTAATGCACACACAGGTGAATAATGTAATTGATATTAACGGAAAATGGAAAAAGTGAATATGAGTAATTGTTTGAGACATCCAGGAGTTTAAAAAATATTAAGGAGCATTATTTAAAAAAGAAAAATGAAAAGATTAACTAATCCTGTTAAAGACATGTTATGAGTCATGACATAAAATCATTTTAAAGGTTGTTTTAAGAAAAATTCCACACATTCTTCAATAGGCCTCCTTTCAAGTATATGACGGGTCGACATCCTCTCCTCCGAAAAGGCCTACTCCAATTTTACTACGTTGAGGAGTGGACGCCGCGTGTTGTCCTGGGTCCCTCGAAGACGGGCCAACACCGACATCAACTAACGTTTTGCTTTGGCGTCTTCTTCAGAGCGTTAGTTTCGTCCAAAATAGAAAACCCTAAATCGTTTTGACTGAAATAATAAAAAGATCAAAGATCAAAAGCCCAAAATCCTTTTTCTTTTTGGAACAAAACAGAGTTTGGGTGTAAGCTTTTCCACCATTCCGCCATTGTTGAATCTGTTTGATTTGTGGTATCCTTCATTGCTGAATCCATTATACCCTTGTTGAATCTGAGGGAATGCCAAAGCAAAATTTCCTTTAACCTACAGACTCTTCTCTTCAAAATTTAGGGTTACTTAGCATTTGGGTAGACAAAACCACTCTTAGATTTGATTCTAAAGTAAGAAAAACACACCCCAAGGCTAATATCCAAAAACCCACAATTTCTTTGGTCACGCAGCAGCCTTTTCCCAAAAACATTCAAGCTTTCATCTACTTCAATTAGAAGATTATAGCTAGTCAGCATGTAAAAGGAAAGCCAAAACATCTCTGTCCGCCAACGAAAAGTATATATCAGCTAAGTTGATTCAGATGTAGAAGTCTTCCCAAACTACCAGAATTTCCCAATTCAAGGACCTCAAGGTTAACAAGGTCACTTGTTTTTGTGCCATGAGAGCGCTTTGAAAACTTCAAACAGAAAGCCATGTTGGAGCATGGACTTATTTGTTGATATTCTTTCAGGCATAATTCCGGCAACTGGCTCTTCGGAGATGAGGATATGAACTCTCTTCATTGAAGATGGTGAGTTAGGATTTTTTTTTTTCACTCTGTCTTGTTCTTTGTAAAAACGATTTGGGGTTATTTTTTTAACTTTTGAACTGAACTAGCGTTTTGAGAAGGAACGGCGTAAGCGTGCCGTTGGCGTTGGCCTCTCCTCGTGGGACCCAGCAGAACACGCGGCGTCCTCTCCTCAACGTAGTAAAATTGGAGTAGGCTTTTTCGGAGGAGAGGATGTCGCTCCGTATAGGACTAGTTTGAGCAATTTCTGCAATCTTCGCTAAACAATCCGACTAGTGAACCGCCTTCTGTAGATAGAAAAAACCTTCTTAACCTAGAAAAAGAGTAAGAGCGCCATTCAACCCGTGAAGACTAGTAATCCCTGTGGAGTTTCGAGTTTCGAGTTTCGACTGCCAAGAACGCAGGCCGGAGGAAATCGCAGAGTCATCCATTTAACTGGTCCGTTAATTTTCCTTACTTTCTTCAAATTTGTCTTTTAGATCGTGAATTAAGAATGCTCCTCATGAAGCCATCTCGTTATGAGATCACTGTTCATCTTCAAGACGTTATCAAGATTATAACATAATGCGGCGCTATAGATCTTACTTTCATCATCGTTCGATGATAATTGATTTCAGTTTTTGTGTCCATTGTTGGTACTTGATTAGTGCGAAAACATGGTTGGAGCCATCTCCTAATTGTTGGTGTTTTTTTATGCTCTCGATGAACATGTCTTGTTCACTTTTTTCTTTTTTTGTCTTACATGTTTTGTATGGCCAGTGCACGGAGGAGAATTTTGATTGATTTCTCCTGTATCGCGTTTGCATCTTCTTGAATCATATTTGTAGTTGTGCAAGTGGCAAGTACGATACATGTTGGGACAGTTGGGAATCTGAATGTTAGTCGTACTGGACCATGGTCTCGTCTTTGAAAATGAAAAATGATTTTGTAAAATTAGGTTGCTTAAAGACGAGATTTGGAAGCGCAGAGTGGTGTTTAATGAGTTCCATGAAAACAGAAATCCTAGTCTAATTTTATTCCTACGTAAATTGCAATTTTGTCAAATAAGGGAAACAATTGAGCATAACTACTGCTTACCACTCCCAAACTGATTGACGGACATAATTTGTTATTCAGTGTTTAGAGACTCATGTGAGATTTAGAGAAAAGGATTGGTCAACTGATTGCCATGGGCAGTCAATCAAAATCCACTTGAAGGGGTGGATGCTTGTGCGTCACCTGCAGTTATACCATACGCTTATGTGTCCAATAAGTTGTATCAAGTTGATCATAATTATACAGCAGGGATCATCTATTACAACATCTAAAGGAGAATTTGCATGCAGCTCAAGCAAGGGTGTAGCAACAGTAACATAAGTATCGATCAGAATGTGAATCTGAAGAGGGAGATTGGTATTTTTTTTCTGAGATTGAAACCTATAGACAATTCTTTATTGCTACTCATGCTCTAAAGAAACTCTCTCCTTGATCTTATTGACCATTAAATTATTTGAGCACAATGGAAAGTTGGCATATAAATTAGATCTTCAAGAACTTGCTACTTGGTCAGCCTTAAGTACAAGGCTGAAGTTAAGTGCAGGACATGTTAGGGTTAGTGATAAATTTACTGTATTCTCTTCACTGTTGTTCACATTGTCATAATTTGTCGCTTATACATTGTTAGCTGATCAGGTGGTGTAGTCATTGTTAGTTTTAGCAGGTATAGAGTCAATCAAGAGCAGTTATTTATGGCAACTATTGTTGTATGTACATTACTCTGATACAGAGTTACGACTTAAAGAGGAAGTTTGATTGGACAATTGTTTTTATAAATGGAGTTCTCAGTATTTATTGATTGGACAAGTAGTTTCCATTTATATTTATTGATTGACTTATTATTATATAATCCTTAATGTTGGAGGTAAGATTTTTTTGAATACGAATGTAATTGTTGCCAATTTTTTTTTTTTTTTTATGTTTTTGGCATTTCGTTCTTTTAATCCTAGTTTCTTTCCATCCTTTCTATGTTTAATAGGATAAGTTTGTTAGATATTTAGGCTTTCAAGCTAATAATTGGTTGTTGCCTTCTATGAATTAGCATCAATTTCATAGTTGAAATAATGATAATGGATCCTAGGGTGTCACATAATTTTGTGAAAATTGAATCCAATTGTAAGGCATGGGATTTAATTCAAATAATTGAGTCATAAGATAAACATGGTTTTCCACAAAAATTATATCAAATGTTCAAAAACTCTAAAAAAAATTATTTTTGTCTCAGATCATCCACAATCCATTTTATAAAGCCATATTTTGTAGATATCACTTATATAAAAAGCGGCATTCATCCATCTCATTGCCAATAGAAATTTCTTTTTAAATTCGAAATTTTTTTTATCTTAAGTTGAACTATATGTTTCTTAGATGACACATTCAATCTTTCCTTTTTAAAGTCTAATGTTAAAAAAAAAAAAAACTTATACGTATATACATATACGGATGGACTTACAATATTGATTGCTTAATCAAAGTCTCAGAATGGATGGACTAAGAACAAACTTAACCTTTAACATTTTGTACAAAGTGAATAGGCACAATTAGTAGTTCAGTTCTACAATCCAACACATTATTCACAATAATTCAAGCTGGAGTTCAATTTTTTAGTGTTTTAAAATTCCAGGGAAAGATAATCATTTTAAATGGGATTCAGTTTGAATTGCATGATATCAGAAACACTTATGTCACTGTTAGATAAAGTACAATAGTATTTTATGACACACTTAATGATCAAAATTTTACATAGGTTAAATACTTTGTTCTAAAACTTGTTGAGCATAATATAAATACCTATTTTAAAACTCAAAGAGTTGACTCGCAAGTAGGCCAAATTAAATAAATTTGGCTGTTTCTTGAAGATGACTCAATTGCACTTGGTAATTTGAACTCGATCATGTTAGTGGCAAACTTGTGAAGTTTATTTGATGTGAACTTGTAAAGAATTTAAGTTTTTATTTTTTTATGATGGAAAACATGTAAAAATATTAAGATATGCTATAAAATTCATTTTACTATGTATTAATCATCTTTTTGGTTTTGGAACTTGTTTCATCAAACACAACCCCAAAAAAGGAATAAGAACTCTATGTTGGATTAATTTTAATTAGCTGATCCTTAAGTTGAAATTTTTCAATCTAGAATGAATGTCAAATGAGCCATTAATTGAGTCGCTTTGAGTCAAGTTATCAATTTAACTCTATTTAGTGATCAAATTGAATCAAGATTACAAGGTTACAAACTATGGTCAGAAAACCTGTAGAAGATGATCATGGTTAACATAATGGATTGAGCTGTTTTAATTTATTGAAATTATGAACTTCCTAGTATTGTTTTGTTTGTTAGCATGCTATGTTTAGTTCTGATTAACTTTTTGTTTCTTTTATATCTTCTGGAATTTAAGGTTTGGTTTAGTTATATTTTTTTAATTGATTTTCCTTCACTCACTGCATTTTGGGATTCTTTCCTTTTATATTTTTCCTTAAAACAGAAATTATTTCTTCAGATATTTGAGGAAGGCTGCTATGAAAAACCGTAATCGCACTTGAACTTGAGAAGCAAATATGACAATTTTGGTGGTTTACATCTTTTCTTGGTTACTTGGTGAATTCAAGGACTATTCTTGTTTTAGCTACCAAATTAGTTTCACAAGTCCTAATTTCTTGTGTTGATAATTCTCAGATATTTTCTTTTTTGCTTTTGTTTGGCATGTGCTAGTGGATAATTTTTGGAGAGGCTGAATTATTATGTTATCCGGAGGATGCGGTTTTTGTAGATTTTTGAATGAGTGTGAAGTAGAGTTTTGGACTAAATTGGTGGCCCAAATTTATTATATTACACATTAGGATCAAGTTCTCACCAATAGATGGTGGACATGTAAAGTTATACATTGTTGATCTTTTGATCAAGGGTGGATATCTCTTGAGCTAGTATGATTTGGAACTTTTTGCTCCATGAAATTAACTTTCTTTATGTGTGTGAGGAAAGATTCTTAAGAGGAATGATCCTGTTGTGCAATGATGGGAGCTTCCTGGCAGAGAACTAATTTATAAAGGAGAAAGAGATTCAGCCAGTCATCTTCTTGTCCGCTGCTATCTCACCCAATGGGTATGATGATTCTTTATATCAAAGATTTGAATTGTCATGTGGGGTATTTTGTGTGGATTCTATAATTCAATTCTGATTCTCATTATAGATTGTCAAAATCTGGACTCTGATCACTCATCAGCAGGATGCAAAATCTCATTTGGATGCATGGGGTTTTGGAATTGATTCTAGATATAGCTTGCCATGAGTCGGGTTAGGTCGAGTTTGATTGGGTCATATACGAGTCATGTTTGATGTAGCATATGAAATAAGCTACAAAGGCAACACCTGACCCACCAAATAGAGGTTGTGTTGGCAAGATTACATTACAAAACCCACCACCCAACTTTATTCTGGTGGGTTCGGATTCATGAGAGTGAATTATGGCCCTTTCCTGCCAGTCCAAATCCATTTAGTAAAGGGTCAACCTTGTTTTTCTCTTCACGTTGCATATCCAAATTGAGAATTCCAGTTAAAATTTTAGAATCAGTCTCTGGATGCAATCTCATTATGGGGTTGATTTTGAAATCAGATTCCTTTATAGCCCCAAAACTAGATCCATTCAGGATTAGGTAACCCAATTCTTGACAAAAATGTATTCTAGAATCCCAACTAAACACTCCCTTTGTATTTCCTGCCATTCTATTTGGTTCTCTTTGCTGTTCGCAATCCAGCTTGTCGATGAGGTCCATGGTTTTATGAAATTTGTTTCCTTTCATGTTTTGTTAGGTTGTTTTGGATGGAGAGGAACTGGAATTTATTTGATGGAATGGAAAGTAGGTTGGGTAAAGTTCTTAAGTGTTTCTATAGGATAATATCACTGTGGTTGTTGGTCCTAAAGGAATTTAAGGACCCAGAATTTTTTCTTCTAAATATTAGAATATCCTTGTTGGTATTGAGAGTCTCATCTCTGTATAATAATAAATCATCGTTGCTTTGTGGGCTTCTGGTGTAAGCTAGATATGCTATTCTTGTAAGGTGGGTTTTTGACTTTTCTTCTAATACAATTCTTCTATCACTTTAGAGAGGGCAAGAAATGATGAGAACGGATGTAATTTGTCATGGCTTTTTCCCTCCTTTTAAACTAACAAGTTAGTGCAATTCTTGAAACAGGTTGTAAGGTGGAGGTGATAGCCCTTCCAAGATGCATAATTCTTCAACTGGACCCACCTCTAAACCAAAAGTTGGATCATCACAACATTCAGATACTTCTTTTAAGCGCAAGCGAGGAATCTTCCAGAAAGACTGTAAGTTAATTCTTTGTTATTAAAAGTATTTCTTAGGGGGGAAATTAGGTAAATTTATTGATTTTTGTTGTTTCCTGTGATGCAACAGTACAGCACATGATGTACGGTTTCGGAGATGATCCCAATGTATGTATCGTACAGCTTTCTGCCTTCTATTTTGAGATAGAACGAGATAGCTATCAACTATTTTTTTATTGCTTTTAACTTATACTCTGAATGCAAATGATGTCAGTTTCTCGTAGTGTCAAAGGTTATGGATGCAATAACTTATTTTAATTGCAATGGTAGTGTGATCCAGTAATATATGGTGATGTGTTATATTTTGTTATTTGAGATAATTTATTCGTTTTTCATTGTAGGTGATGTTCTAAAAATAAAATTTAAACAGTATTTTGTGTATAATTGGATGTTTGTAAGGTGTTATCTTAGTATATTTTTTATCATGGTAAACTCAAAGCATCCTTGGATAACATGTCTCTAGTTTGCATGCTGCAACAAATTGAATTATCCCATCTAATTGTGGTTGGCATTGAGAACAGGAATCATGTATGTCAAAAGCCATATATTTCTAGTTTGCGGAGTCCTCTAATTTCATTTGGTCAGTATGGTTCCCAAAATCTTCTATGCTATTGGATGAATTTCCTAGTTATGCTCATGTTATTGGATAATATTTCTTCTGAAGAGGGCAAAAGGAAATATTGATGAAAAATGATCATTATGGATAGACTGCTGTCTCCTAATCCTGATGTTAATAGCCTTTTTTAACTTGGCAAGTGAACTTACTTCTCTTAAAGATACAGTTAATCTACATGTTAAAGATACACTTAATATACATCACTTGACTCACCCTCAGGATTTTTTGAAGTTACATTAAGCCACACAAGTGCTTAGTAAAATGGCTAGATATTGGCCTTTATTTGCAACTAGAAGTTCCTCATATGTACTAGTATCATATAAGGGCTAAGATAAAACTCTCCATATGAAATATGGAACTAAGGGTAGAAAAATATTTTCTATAGTAAACTGGTACTGGTTGAACTATCATCTTGCGACACCTGCATACTTCGAAAAAATTCATTCTCCTTGTTTGTCATAATGGATTCTTGACGTGTGTTTAACTCTATTCTCGTAAAAAGAAACTTGGTTCTATTGATTCACCTACCTTGCTTCAGTTGATGCACATAACAATGAATATGCGCAAGTACATCTTGTGAAGAAGCAGCAGTTGAATTAACAGAAAACAAGGATATAAAAAATTGGGAACATAATTTAATCTGAAGCATAATACCAACTTAGAAGCAGAAATTTGACCTCAAGTTATAAACAATCTGTAGTCTCTATCTTAATTCCTATTTATGGGAAAGAAATTTGCTTATGAATGATTTCTGTAGCATTGTGACTGTATATTCTTTGCAAAAATGCAAATGATTGCTTGTCTAATATAATTATAGTTAAGATGCATTTCTAATATTTTTTCATAATATTGTATTTATGATCACCTTGCCTTAAACAATAGGAGGAAGGGAAGTGACCAAACACTGTCTGGTTCAAGATAAAAGAGAAGGATACATTCCTAAGACAACCATCAATCCACTTATACCGTCTATCTCCTTTTCTTTTCATTTTGATGAGTGATGTTTTTGGTAGATTACTCTCAATAATGGTCTCATTAGAGGGTTACGGATTGATCCAAACTTTTAGTTTCACATCTGCAGTTTTCAAATGAGCACATTTTTTGGATGAAATGCATGTCAAAATGTCTCTAGATGCTTTCTATCCTTAGAGTGAACGTGCAGAAATCTAGGATGTTAGGTATTCACATTAAGAAGCTGGTGGAGGCGGATTGTGCCCAGGTGTTTTGAGTGTCAGTTACAAGATGAGAGCATGTTGATTCTGAGATCCTATAGTTAGAAAAAAAATGGTTAGCTTGTTAGAGAAGGAATTACCTGTCACTTGGGAGAAGAATGGCCTTGATCAAGGCATCCTTAGCAAATCTCCCTGTTTCTTCTTATTTATTTTCAAGGCCCTGAAAAAGGTAAATTAGGATTTTTGGAAAAATGTCAAAGAGATTTTCTCTGGGATGCAAGAGAGGGAAAGAAAGATTATTTAGTTAGCTGGGGTAAGGTGTGTTTGTAATAGCAAGGGAGCTTTGGTTTGTGAAACATCCATTTTAAAAAATTCTGCCCTATTAACAAAGTGGTTGTGGAGATTTGGCGAGGAAAAAGAGAACTTGTGGCATAAAGTCATCATGAGCAAATATGGTATACATGGAAATGGGGAAGACATAAGTCCTAATGCGAATATTTGAAGTAATAGTTCTTGGAAAGATATTTTTGCTCTTGCCCCCCGTTTCTACCCCTTGGTAAAACCTATCTTGCATTCCGGATCCTCCTTGCAGTTTTGAGAGGATCGATGGTAGGGAAATCCCTTGCTCTCCCACAAATACCCAAGGCTTTTCAAATTACGACTTGTTGTATCTTCAATATTCTTTCTTGGGGCTGTATAGGCTTGCTATGGAGCCTACAGTTTTGTCATGATTAAAAAATCGTCATGAACTTTGATCCCCAGAAATGGAGGACCTTGTTTCTATGTTAAAAGAGCTTAATCAAGTAATCATTGATCCATCTAGGCCCGGTAGCTTCAGGTGGTCCTTTATACTCATGAGACTCCTCACCTACTCCTTTGAACATTTACATTCTAAATCTAGGTATGTAAGTCCTTTTCGTCCTCTTTTCCTTTGGCATGCCCCTACTTGCCCGAAGTTTTGACCTTTTCATTGACTGCTTTTTACAAGGTTAAAACACTCTTGACAATCTCCAAAGATAAGAAATTCTTAGCTATTTCAATTACAATGGTGCGACACTCTTGAAAGTCTCCAAAGATGAAAGAAATTCTTAGCTATTTCTCCCAGTCCGTATTCTGTGTCTCAATGATTGCGAATCAGTGGATCACATTTTCACTCATTGTAAGGTGGTTGGTTTCTGTTGATCCTATTTCATTGGTTTTCTGGGTTTAAGTTGGTTCATGCTTGGGACACATTGATTTTTTGAAACAATGGAGGTTTTTCAAAAGGTCAGACATACTTTTGTATCATGCAGTTTTTTGTGCAATTATCTAGGCTGTTTGGCTAGCTCGGAATAGATGTATATGCAAGGGAGGGGGATTTCAGAAAATTGAGGATTTCGGAAGACATCATTGTCCTAGCGTCTTCTTGGGTTTTCATAAGGAACAAATATAAATCCATTTCAGTCAATGTGCTTTGAGATTGGGCCACATTCATGCTTCTTTATGTGTCTTTGATATATTTTGTTGTTATGTTGTTCTCTATTAACTGCTGTAAATTTGGTCTCCCTAATCTCATCAGTCCCATGTAATCTTGTATTTTTGTCCTCCTTCCTATTAATACTATATTCCATTATTTATTAAAAAAATATATTATATTTATGAACTCCTTGTCTTATTTTACAGCCACTTCCAGAAACAGTTGCACTTTTAGAGGACATTGTGGTCGAGTATGTCACTGATTCGGTAAACATGGCTCTTTACTTTCTCGTACTTTTATGAACAACAAACAATTTGATATCACGGGATTTTTAACCTCGTCCTTTCTTTTCAGGTGCATAAAGCCCAGGATATTGGAACTAAGAGGGGAAAGCTTTTGACCGAAGATTTCCTCTTCCTCATCCGAAAGGTAAACTCCTAGTGAAGTTTTTGTTGCATCTTTCTGTCAAATATTTGGGTTTTTTTCTATGAACCTGTGCTTACCTACTCCGCTTGGGCACCGGGCAGGATATTCCAAAACTTCACCGATGTACAGAACTATTATCTATGAACGAAGAGCTGAAACAAGCAAGAAAGGCGTTTGAAGTCGATGAAGAGAAGTTGGCAACAACAGAATAAAAAACGGCCCTCCCGAAATGAGGAATTACAAACCGCTTCTAAATCCGCTCTTTGATTTAATGGTTGTAAACCCCCAAGTGGATAATAATTTTGTTCTCTTTTGTTCTTTAGTTTTTTTTAACGTCACGAAGCTTTGTGCATCTTATATTATGTCTGTGTTTTTTTTTTGGGAACTCAAGGTATTTGGGCTTGCTTACGCTTAAGCCACTAATTCTTGAAGACCCTACAATCCACATGGCCTAGGTAAGTCTAAGTTCCATGTGACCTTATGCAAGTAGCCAAATTGATAGAACCTAAGAGGTTTTGAACTTGAGACCTTGGGGGAGCAAACCCTCAACCCCTAAGCTTTGATGTATGTTCTTAGTTGCAGCTTTTATATATATATATCCTGATTCTATTCAATATATATTGTAAATCGACTTATTCTTAGTTGCAGCTTATATTTCTTTAATAGAGGCCCTGCCTAGGGTAAATTCCCACGCTAACCAAAAAAAAAAAAAAATTTCAAATAATGATGCAAATAATTGTTTCAAAGAAATTATGAAAAGAAAATTTTAATAAATGAACCCTGGGAAACCAGTGCATATGCTTCTGGTATATTTCTAGAAAAAGATATAACTTCAATATTCAAGAGAGAGCTGATGCATTCCGAACGGTTTATCATGTGGAAATTTTTCCTGGTAAAATCTAAGAGGTGGACAGATCACTAGCAAAGCAACCAAATTTCACAAACTGACGAAAACTCTACCAAAGAAACCCAATTCAATTCCAATTTTTTTTTTTCCAAAATTAAGCTAATAATGAGAGAGAAAGGGACGGTTACAAAACCATTTACAACTAGGTTAGGCTCTAACTGACAGAAATTTGAATCGTTTGTTCATAAAACAAATTGGAATGAGGGTTTGGTTAAATGCTTGCATTTCTTTCGTAAGGATGCAGAGAAGGCCAAGCTTTATCATTTTTTGGATGAACCAAAACCTCCAAATCCCATCATGGCTGCAACATCAGGGTCTAATTCCTCTGTTTCCTCCTCTGCTGCCTTCTCTTTCTGATCCCACAAATAAATCAACAATTAACCATTTGAAGAAATAATAATGGCAAAGAAAATGCAGACTTGGCATAAAAACTAGAAATTAAGAATTATGCATGCACGTGTGGATATGTGTGGGTATGCATGAGCGTTTTATATATGTGTGTGTGTGTGTGTGTGTATGTACATACATAACTATATATATATATATCCAGCCTATTCAACTGGGATCATACTTTAAGGAGACAGACCATGTTATAACTCAGATCCAAACAATCCAGACCTTAAGACAGATTATCACTAATTCAAGAAAGTATTCAAACCACCAAAAAAAGAGAGTGCTTTATCGTATATTTTTACCCATCTGACTTGCATACATTTACCCTTTTAAAACTTTCGCACCAAGATTTCAGTTGCTTTTTAACCATCCAAATGATATAATGAAATCAAATGGCTAAATCTTTTAGGCAAAGTCAAGTTCCTACATGATATTCAAGTATGATCTGTAGCTAAATGGGTGCCAATAAAATATCAATAGGTGTTTTCAAAATCTGGGACAGGAAACTGTAAATCTAGAGGCCTCAATTAAAACACAAGATTTCACATGGAATTAACTGTACTATGAATCTTATTGACTGCTCCCAATAAATCAGTCGAAAGCTATGCTTACCTTCTTCTCTTTCTTCCTTTCTCTGCGTTGGCGCCTCCTTTCCTCCTCTTCTTGCTGCTGCTTTAGGATCCGCTCGTCTAGATCTGGATAAGAAAGTGAATTAATCAATTTTTTGAAATCCCTTTTTACTGCTTTTCTCCCCCAGTTTCCACAGGTAAAATTTGACTTAGTCTCTTAAGGTCATCTGAGAAATCTACTCTCAATGAGTAAGAAAGGATGTTTTAGGTTTCTAATGGGAGCAATTCAACATAAGTAATACATACTGCAGGTAAACATTAAATAAAATCCCAACAACCAACCCAATCTTTGAAAATCTGTTTTTAAAGTGTTGATGGGAGCAATTCAGTTTAGGTAATGCACACTGCAGATGAACATTAAAAACAACAACACCCCACCCCACACCACGACCAACACCAACTCCCCCCCCCCCCCCCCAACCCAAAACTCAAGTGGAGGGGTAAAAAAGATGAATTATAAACCCCAATAGCAATACTTGATTTTCCACTCTTAATAGAGTCTTACCTTGCTCCGTAAAGCTACCTGGAACTTTCCTCTTCTTAAGATTTTCAAACCGTTCCTGGACCTGTGCATGAAAAAAAATACTAGGTTGAGATACATAATCCTAGGAAATAATAATGATGCAAGTCCTTTCTGCATTTGATGAACAATTTTTTGCACGTCATATACTGACAGATCTTAGGCTATGCATAAATTATTATTTGGTTTCATTACTGTCCCATAATATTCAGTCATTTGCATGATATCCCTTCTGTATTAATTAGATAGAAGAAGCATCTGATCAGGTTGTCCACATAAACAATATGTTTCCTGTTAAGATGAAATTTTAGTTCAGCATAGCAGGAAAAAACATGTTCCGAACCAAATGACATTCATTTCACAAACAATAAGATATCACTACTGAAGACCACCATAGGTACACACAAGTAAACAGATGCTCTGCACCAGAAGCTGACCCATCAGATGATCCTAAACAGCCATGTAATAATCTATGTTTCACTTAAACAATCAAAAGCACTTTCTTAGGCAATCAAGAAAATATCAATAGATAAGTAGGTTATGATAATCTCATTGGGGCATTTATTAGCTGTGGAGGTCTCTTAAATAAAATGCATAACAGGTGCATCCCACGCTTGATTACTCTCATATTTAAGGCACAAGTTACAGAAAGGAAGGCCCAAGCTATTTCCATATAAAGCAATCCTTCAGTATTCCTTTCCTTAGGAAGAGTTTTCTACCATTTATGTACACATCTCTGAGTTGTGCTACTGTTCCTAGATATGATGAGATTGTTCTCATGAGAACAAGGTTTCCCTGTCCACCCAATGTGGATGATGTGGCTTAACAAGTTATTTGCCCATCTCATGGATCACTGATAAAGAAAAATGTCACATGAAATAGCATGAGAATTTGTAAGGCACATCTTTCTCCTATTGATTAAAAATGGAGAACATTATTCTTATGAAAGCATCAGAGCCCTTCCAACAGATTAGAAGCAGTAACGCATGTGTATAACTTGTAAGTACTGTTAAAGGATATTAGAGTATATACCTGTTGAAGAGATGCCCGTTCTACCCGCATTGACATACCCAAAGCTCTTTGATCTAAAAATAGAAGTCAAACAAATCATAAGCACTGCAAACCAACAACCATTTTTAAATTGTACAAAGAAACCAGTACATCTGTGGAGAATTGCTTACGTTTCTTGCCATTGATATGGTCTAGATAGTTTGCAGAATCCTTTACAACACATTCACAAACTGAACAGTAGTATCCAGCCTGTGGAAAAGGAAATATTAAAAACTTAAGGTATATTTTTATAATAATTGCATATATTTGTGGTTAGAGACAAGATTCGTGTTGCCAATCCCACTTTGAGAGGAACTGGCTTATGATGATGCATATATTTGTGGTTGCAAGGCTGCAGAATTGCTGGATAAAAAGGAAATGCATATATATGATATCTGCTTACTTGAAAAACAATCATGCCAACTTAACATGTGTCCTGACTTTCCAACTTGTAACTTCTATATTAATTCTTGATTATACATGCATACATTATTTGGTTAATCTTGACAAGGTGAAAATTTGTTGATCTACTATTATTTTAATTTTTATAATGAGATTTATTCAGATCAGAATTGGCAAGGCCCATCCTACGTAGCCCTCTTGTGATCAACATAATAGCTTTGAGGTTACAAGAGGGCATTCAGGTTTTTGAATTAAACTCTCAACACATCTAGGCCTATAAAAGGATCAATAAATTTCTTCAATGCTCAAAAATCTATCCAGGACCTCCAAGTTGTAGAATTATATATACAAAAAGAAAAAAGTAAAAAAAAAAATTTTTACAAAATATTTAGAACCAAAGTGACAAAGGTTCAATAGAAAGTAATGCCCAACTGAAACACAATCTATGGGATTAGTCACTAAATTTTGGAATTATTAAAGTGAAATATATTGACATCATGAAAAAATGATGCGGCATTATAAAAGATCATATGGATGTAATCAACTGGCTTGTTGATTAATAGTTTCTTAGTTGATCTTGAGTATTAAGCCCAAAGCAAAGATGGAGAGTATCAAAAAGAGAGAACAGAGAGTTGAAAAGATGAAGAACCTTGAGAGAATTAGAGGAGAATACAAAAGGTCGAGAGGGAAAAGAAGTTGTAAAGAGTGTGATATTAAAGAGTGATTGAGAAAATGAATGACGAAATGAGAGGAAGTACATTGGCAGGGGTAAGAGAGAGAGATTGATTGACGAAGGAGAAAATGTATGATCAGTAAACACAACACACATGCCAACAACAATACAGAGTGCGGAAGACATCAGCTTCAAAAAATATAGACACCACGATACAGAGAAAACAGAAGAAAAAAAAAAAGAGATTTTGGTGTACGTGCATGCTGGGAAACAGATAACATGCCGCTCCCACATTATATGTATTTGTGTGTACTCAAACACAAGCATATATACAAACACATGCACACCTGTACATTTTTCAGAATCTTAGAGAGTTTTCATGGAAGATAGTTAAGTGACAAATATTAGCCACAATACAAACAGCATAATACATGTATGCTTGAACATATAAATTAGCAAATAATAGAGAAGGTGATATTTTATCATGATCTCTTAATGATAACTCATAATAAGCAAACTACTCTACATATTTCAGAAGCATATAAGGGCAGACATGTTCACAACTGCCCAACTTTATGTTGACACCAGTGTCATGATGACAAGTATTCAGCACATGGATTGTGGCCAAGGAGCAGTATCCTAAATATCATAGAAGAATATTCAGTTCCCAAAAGCTGTTGTTACAAGAGAGTGTTTTCCCAATAATAAAAGCTTTACAACCCATATACCAAGCTAATCTTAATAAATGAGAATATGACTACTATTCTCCATATCTTAGCACAAACTAAACCCTAGACAAATAAGAGAAACAATTATACAACTAAAGCCAACAAAAAAAACAATTAGCTCAGTAACAAACAAGACAAGGACCATCATACCCGTGGGCCCATGTGTGTGTTCACTAAATTTCAACTTCGTACCTCATATATTGCAATAATAAACAAAAACAACAAAAATCATCTCTAGCTATTGTCACAGGAGATCTCAAGTTTTTTTTAGAGGGGGGAAAAGGTCACAAAAGAATTGTCTTCCAGAATAATAAGGTACGCCAGAAGACGAAAAACATAAATATATAAGATGCTGGATAAATTATAGAAATATTTGAGGAACAAGAATAAATGTAGGATCAAAATAATACGTGATTTCAAATGTATTCTTCAAGCACACAAATGATTACCTGCTGGCTTAAAGGTGCTATTGGAGTAACAACCTGCAACAGAATGCAAGAAAAATAAAACCAAGTCACCAACTATGAGAAAAAGACTTGCAATGTAAAATCCAATAATAGACATTAAAAATATTCATGTTACCTCAATTTGATTTAGTTCAGAAAAAAAATGGCATGCTTTAAAGGACGAATTTTGAAAAATAAATACGAATATAAACAAAATATTGCATGCATCAATGTAAATCAACAACAATATTCCGTTTCAGCAATGAGGAAAAAACCATAGTCATCTTATTCGGACTGGAGGTAGGAAGACTAGAGTCTCTCCCAACGAAACTAAACAATTTTTTTTTTTGCGCCATAGAAAATATATAAGAGCAAAAAATACATCAAACCATTGCACAAAGTTAAGGCCACAAAAAGAGGTGCTTAGGGAAATTAACACAACAAACAACTGTAAGAGTTCAATGGAACTTTTTGAATTATCAGAGTGTCAATATTAACATTATTTTCTTTTTGATTCAAACATACAATCATTTACTGAATCTAGTGAATCAACAGGTTCTGTACATAACATTTACCATTCATGATCATATTAAACCAACTTTATGTCAAATTTGTACACTGAAATTTGTGCAATCCAGCTTATTCAACTGTGGCCCAAACAAGCCTTAACCCCAACCAATGTCCCTACCATCCACAGCAGGGCCTAGCCACGGCAAGACTTGATAGTGTCCACTTAGAGCTGGCCATATGCTAGGCACATTTGGTACTTGCACAAAACCTGAAGACATGTCTGAAATACAATATGTCAATCTCCTTTCTATGATATCTATATCATCAGAACATATGTTTCAAAGAGGATTTTGACCTTTTATTGGAGAGGAGACTGATGATTTTCTAACGTAGCTTACATCTTTTGCATGTATTATTATCATTCTCCTTGGACTGCATTTATAATTCAGTAACTTCCTTTCATACACACATATCTACAGATGTACATACACATACCAACAAAGGTGTGTGTATGTATGTATGTGAGCGTATGTATAAGAATATAAAATAAAATAAAATAAAAGGTACATGAAGATATAAGAAAGTTAAATTAATATAAAATTTCAGAGTTGTGGTTTTGCAAGAGGAATGAAAAACTTGTTCTGATCTCTATTCCAGTCACTCTTATCCTTTTTGATGGATTTTCACTATATATAAATATATAATAGCTAGAAAAGCTACTACATAATCCTTTTTTTTCTTTTTCTTTTGCCAGTTGTGTACAGATTAGTCAAAAATTCCCATCACCTATGCTCTGCTTTAAATGACTTGAATTGACTGGTACTATTTTGTATCAAAAGCATACAAAAGCAAGTAATAAATGAGTAACTACGTTTCTTGAGCGTCAATTCATCTTGGGCAGAAGCAACTGTAAGCAGGCAAATCAATGAAAAACTATCTTTTAGGTATCGAAATTCACTTCTCAATACCAATGAAGAACAGTTTCTAAAATCCTAAACGTATTTTACCATCGAAGCTAACCCAATCTTCAGTAGATATGCAAAGGAATGATAAAAAAGCCTATTCCAAAATGGAAAGTAAATTAAGAATATCCCCAAAATAAGAAAAGATAGCATCAAAATTAAACATAATAAAAAAAAAATTCAGAAAGCAGCCATGTAGATTTCTCGCATATGCTCATCATGTGTTTATCAAATACAAAATCCAAATAATCACAAAATTACATCAAAACACAGGCACCCATCAACACTGGCAGGTATTCGAGAAATGGATCACCATCAATTCATACAATGGAAGATATCCAAGAATCAATTTAACCAATAAAATGTAGGTAAGGCAGTCAACCTGAGTTTTCCCCAAGCGAGATTCAAGGTCTACTTCATAATCCCTGTGCTTCAAAGGCTGTCTTTGCACTAGAGGACCTTTTGCTGCGTATAATTAGTGAACTTGACACTTTAGATAGAATTTAACCTCCACAGTTAAATCTTCACATTTGGCTCCAAAAAAAAACCTAAAAAAACAAAGAACATGGATGCTCATGGACTTACATTTGGATTTGAACCGTCCATCCTCCTAAATCACAATGAAGAAAGGACAATCAGTAAGTAGTGGGAAAGAGAAAAAGAAAAACAAGATTTGATCTAAACATTCAAAATTAGTAGGAAATCACTCTCGTCAATCATAGGTATCAATAATCAAACCTCTTCCTCCCGCTCACGGGCTCGTTCTAAATACTCTTCTCGATTGAATTTCCTTCGAAAAGTATTGTCAATTCCAACCGCCTATTTCATATACATGACAACACGATGGTTTTGCATCAATCATCTCTAATTTACAAATCACAAAAACACAAAGAAGTATAATACAGTCTTGAACTCACATTGCCAGGTTGAGCCATCTCTTTGAAAACCTAAGCGAGTCGATTTGCCACTCGAACAAGTAAAAGGATTGGTGATCACTACTCACACAACAATGAGATATAAAACACCAGCATTTCCCCAACGGCCTATACTGTAACAGAAAAATGAATAAGAAAAATCAAATACTCTCTTCAATGGAGAATTGAAAATCGAATAAAGCCAAGCTCAAACATCAATAGATCTCTCTCATATGATCAAAAACAACTTAAAAAAATCCATATCAGGAGATAAAACCGACATGTCTCTTCAGTCTGATCCCTATGCTTGTTCGGAGAGAGAGCTGCGTAAAAAAAAATACAAGAAAGCGGACTTACTATCAGCTCAAAAGGTCAAAGAAAGAGGCAAGAAACCCTAGTTTTGAGTCGCAATAAAGGAAATCGGATAAAGCACTGATTCGGGCAGAGCAGATATTGTTGAATCAACAATTTGCTAATGAATTTTAGAGCACGAACGAAGAAGGAGAACTAAAGCCGTAGAAGGTTTCCGTGGGAGCAGGCAGTCCTCGACGAGAGGGAGAAACCTAGGATTGAAAGTATTTCTGGGATCTTTTCGCTCAATTTTTTTTCGTTATTAGAAGAGCTCGCATGCAATTGGTTCTATGTATATATAGGACAGATGTGCCTAACTATACCCAAAGTACTTCTGTAAGAATTAATTTATTCACTTGAGTAAAATTAAATAGTTTTATTTTTGCATTTGTTGATTCTTATCTTGTTAACTTGCTGCCATAACTGCAATTGCAGCAGCCACAGTCTCATTTCGTTTTTTTATAAGATGATCTCTATCTTCATCCATCTAAAAGTTAGATATAAATAATATCACATATTATTTAAAAAATAATTAAGCAATTCTAATTAAACTAATCAAAACCATGTCCTGCATGCTCTGGGAAACAAAACTCTCATCGCATTGCGTGCAATTTAACATGGGGTTTCTTATTGTTTTTATTGTTGGAATGGTCTCCATTCCAGGACAGGTTCAAGTCCTAACAATTTCTCTCTTCCCCTAGTTCGTTCATTCATTCATCCTTTCTGCCCTCATCCCGTTCAATGTATGCTCAACTATTTTATCATTTCTTTATAGGGAGATCTCAAACATTAGTAGCAAATAGCAGCCTAACCAAAACAAGGTTGCTCTTGATGGGGCCCAAGAACAAGTTAGGCTTATCACACAATCAACACAATCCCATCTAAACAAGACATGGGTTGTGTTTGGTTTGAATGGATTAATGGCTTTTAACAACAAAAACCCATCTATCCAACCCCACTGATTTATTACTGTTGTTGCTGTCTAAACCACATGACAAGTACTGTTCTATTGGTTAGGATTCTCTGATCAAACATGGGAAGAAATGAGCATGCCATACATTTGAGCCTGTCCCTTACAATCTCTACCATCCATGGTGAATTCATATGCATGCGTGGGGAACAAAATTGATTTTCACATGAAATGATTATTCCATGAAAAATCATCAGGATCTCTGAATAATAAAAATATTTCTTTCTTTTTCAGATAAAAAGCAAGACCAAGCAGCTTGAAAGAATATTATCTTCTTTCTCCATCATTACTAACAATTAAGAAAAAATATGGTCTATAGGTATCTGTTATTTGGAATAAGCTTCTGGTTCTAACCCTGTAATTAATCTCTCTAGTGTTTCCAATCAGTTCTCATCTACCAGTCAAAGTGAGTTCCTCCACCTACCAGTACTGGTGACTACCGGCCGGTACTCGAAGCAGAATCAGATCCCCATCCCCAAACAGAAATCACTACCTTGTGAGAAATCAACACAGAAGCTACTGAAAAACCTAACTCCGGCACCTACGAAGCCCCATACAGTATGCCCAAATCTAATACTTTTAGTCGTTTTGACAAGCATCTAATTGGAATGAGTTTGTAACAAATTCCTAAGGGCTATTAGGTCACAGCAGCAACAGCCTATAGCCAAGATCATCATGCACGCATGGTATCGAAAATAAATTGATCAGATAAGAACCAACCAATTAGTTTCAAACAATTTGAAATAAGTATATTTGAGAATAGAAAATTGAAAAAAGGAACATATGGCATTGAAATCCAATTGGCCATTCGGCCATAACAGTCGAGCCACATCGCCGGAAGCGCAAATCACACACACGATATTGATAAATTAATCTAATTCAACTAATTAGATTTTCTACGCTCCGCAGATCCAAGCAAAATGAGAGATATGATCGAAAATGGTAAAATGGAGGAACTGGTGAAGACGGGATTGGATGGGTGGTTGAACATGAGCGGTATTTGCCCAAATTACTGCAAATCGAACCAACACTACAAAGCTAACTTATGAAACCAGTAGAACAATCCGATCAAATCCGAGAATTCAAGAATCAACTTACCAGGAGAAAAATCCGCCACTCCTGAGCTACCTTCGTCGTGCCCTAAGAAGAAAACACGAGGCTCCCCGAGCTATCTTCGTCGAAGTCGTTCGTCGTGCCCTAAGACGAGGAACAAGAGAGTCGAAATCGAGGAAGAATGGCTATTCGTCGAAGTCGTCTGTCGTGCACGAGGAGGAGGAGGAAGAAGAGAGTCGAAGTCGAGGAAGAAAAAAAAATCGAGGTTATGTTCGTAATGCCCGGCGGAAGTTATTTTCCGTCGATTTTCCTTAATTTTGGAAAATATTTTCCGTTAGTTTTCGTTTTCTCTTAAAACTAACGTCCACAAAATTTTAAAATTCTATAAAATATTTTTTGAGTAAATTACATTTACCTCCCTTGAAGTATGACATAATTACACTTGCTTTTCTTGGGGTTTCTGATATAATACTGTCATCCCTTGACATTTATGTGTGAGTCACACTAACACTTCTCATTACATTTTTCGTATTAAAAAATAAATAACTTTTGAATGTATGACTAAAAATTAATTTTAAAAAATAAATAACTTGTGAATGTATGACTAAAAATTTATTTTTTAAAATTAATTTTTAGTCATATATTCAAAAGTTATTTATTTTTTAATACGGAAAATATAGTGAGGTGCGTTAGTGTGACTCACACATAAACGTCAAAGGGTGACAGTATTATATTAGAAACCCCAAAAAAGGTAAGTGTAATTATGTCATACCTCAAGAATAAGTGTAATTTACCCATATTATTTTCTCCCATTTTCCGGTAAAACAAAGAGAGCCTAAAGTTACCTCACAACTCACAAGTAAGATTTACCTTTCGTCTCCGCGTGTAAAATTGTTTCAAGAAACTAGAAACTATTTTACAAAATCAACTCGAAAAGAATTTCTTCAATACTGTTTAGAAGCTCGTAACAACATGGCCAAGTTAAATCAACGGGCTGATTTTCATCTCAAGTAAACATGAATTCTTCCTTCTGTGTGTAAAACATTAGTTTTTTTTTTTTTTTTTTTTGTAAAATCCAAGTGTGTTTTGTATACATTATATAATGAAGTATATATCAGAATTTACAACTTACATATCTGAACATCCACAAGAACAACTCGAGTCCCCAACTGGGAACCAATAATCGTCATCCATGAGACTACATACTAAGCTTCCAACATTGGACCAACTTCCTACTGAGGGCCGAGGGGGTATCCACAATCTTATCTAAACTTTGGTTAAACCTCAAAGATAATTTTGATTGCATCATATTTACCAATTCCTGTGGGTGTCTGAGTTTCTTTTGAAAGATTCTTTGATTTCTTTCTATCCAAATATTATAAACCATGGTTGAGAAGCATGCTTTGATGGAACTTGCTAAAAAAATCTTTCCTTTTGTATCCCATTGCAATCCACATATATATATAGTCCTTCCAAGAGTGACAATGAACCCATAAACCTGCATCGTCATTAATGCTTTCCATATCCTGGCACTGAAGAAGAAATGATCTAAGCTCTCGCCAAAACCATAACAACAGGCTTGCAAGTGGGGTTCTCCAAATAAGTTATCACGCACAAAACCCTCATCCTATTGGGATTATCATGTACAGGCTCTATGCCCAAATCCAAGTTTGACATAGAGCCTAACTATTTTTTTTTTCTTTCTTTTCCAATCTTTTTCTTACTTCTTTTTTACCATGACGGTCTCATAACAACTCAACTTTCATTTTTCCAGTGATTAACCAAATTCCTTTTTTTTTAAATTCTAAAATCGTTTTAGAATGTATCGAGTGTAAACCAGACAGCAGAAATTCTGAGAATTATTTTTTCATAAATTTAAGGAACTAATTCAAATCAACCCTAATACATGATCAAATTGCATCATTTCATGTTATTAACTGTATTCAATAAACTATTGAGTTAAGCTGGGATTTCAAGTTTTCAAACTACGATGTCAAGTAAAAGGAAACTGTGATGAAAAAATAATAGTAAAACAGGAGATATATAATAAAATGAAAATTTACTTGTTTCATTTCACCGTAGTGTGGGGAAAAAGAAATAAAGACAACAAACATTTGAAACATAATAACCGAGACTGTCAATGATGGCCGACACAGGTTTTCAGAAATGGTCAATAACAAAGAAAAAGAAAAAAATTTCTGACCATCTTATTATATATAACACGGCAAAAAATTTCTATGACGGGATACATTCCAACTTCAATAGCTACTGTTGAGAATAGAACCAGTTTTAACAAAATTAATCTCTATATACCAAAAACTTCTTTTAAGCCTGTGGCTAGTTCAGTTAGGGTTTTGTATGGATTAACTTGAACAATCACAGGCAGACAAGGTCCACAATTAGCACTTCACTTTACTAAGGAGAAAAGGTGGGAACCACCGATAGAAAAGCTGGCAATCTTTGGGAAAGCTCTACTTGAAAAATTCTGCATTCAACCAGTCCCTGCAAATTAGAAGGAAGTTTGCAAAATTAATATTCAAGCCAATTGCACCACTGCTTTAAAATGTAAGTTAACTTTAGATTCAAGAAGAAAAAGAGGGTATGACTCTTCACTCATAAAAAAGAAGAGGGCATGACTCTTACTTGCTAATGTCCTCGAGGTGGTCATCAAAATCTACAATATCTAACCATTTGTCAGATGAAATATAATCCAGTAATACCACATTCGTAGAGGGCTCCTTGAAGGTCAGCCGGCTACTTACTCGTGATTTGTCTTGTTTCCAGGTCTTAGCTACATCCCTCATGTAAAGCTGATCCATTAATATAGCATATCAGAAACTTGGTTCAAAGGAAAAGAGAACACAAGCTAGATGGGCATCCAATAATAAGCCTTACATGACAAACTGGAAACACAAATACACAATTGGTTAACTTATCATGTCCAGCTAAAACCCTCATAGCTCCTTGAATATTTTTCTGCATGCAAAAACTCCAGTCACTCTCACTGTACAACATTCTACCCAGCTAAAATAGCTAGTGGGGTAGGTGTCTTAGATGAAATACCTTTCAGCATCATTCAAATATGCTTCTGATATAAAACTTGCATATCTTTGTTTATTGGATCTAATGCAGAATCATAACTTTTATTGCCTTTCTAATGGATTACAGATCACAGATAATGGAAGTGACAGCACCTGGGAAAATCCTGCCATTGAGCCCTTACTAGAGCTAACCTTCATTCTGGTTTACAGTTATAATGCATATGCCTGGTATTCATTGGCTGCATATCAAGCCTGTAATTTCAAGCTATCCTCCACAATACATTTTTTTTCATCTACTTGAATATGAATTAATTCAAACACATAGGGTTCATCACTAGCCTTCATCGTACACATATTATTACATGAATTCATTGGTCTCACCCACTGTTCCCACACTATTTAGCAATCAGGAATGCATATTATTAATGAGACAAATCTAATCAACTGGTACTCCTTTCTTGTCCAAAACCTAATAGATTAATCCTCAAGACATTCTCCAACATGCGTTTTAAACTATCAAAAAATATATGGTTCTCTTTCTCTTTAAACTCCTATTGCTTGTTTCAATAAATGATGCCTTACTAGCAAATGTTCTTATACTCTTACAGCATGGCTTTTTCTTCATATGTTCTTAATATGTGTTTCTATCTCTTCCAATGTTGTGTGTTACAATGCACACGATCAGTCAAGAAATTCCAAAAACCATGAATGACCTTTTCATTCACACGAATGACTTGATCAAACACCAGATGGAGGAGACAATTCTTAGTTGTTCACATAAACAAAATGGGAAGTAAAATGAGCGGGAAAACGAGAGGGAAAAAACAAAATTGAAACTAACCTGCAATACAGGGCTCCGATCCATTCCCTTGGGTAAAGCTTCAAGCTTTTCATTATCTAACTGATGAAAACGATTAACAAGAAGTTAGATCATCAATGAGGACCTACCAGAGGAAGGGTAAAAAAGAAAAAAAAAATCACAATCCGCATCGCTAAAATAGAAATTATAGCAACAATCAATAAAACCTACCAAAAGCAATGCAGCCTGGGGAAAGTATCGACAAATATGATCGCCAATATTCTTGGCCAGGCATCGGAGCTCTAGATCATCGAATCTCTCGTTCGCTTGATAGTATCCAACAACTCTCATGCCTTGGGCACCAAAAAACTCCTCGATCTGTTCGGAAACACGCTAAAACATCAGCAAGAAAAGGAAACCCTAGATCGAGATACAAGAAGGAGCGCAAAAGGGAGAAAGTGGCGGGAGAGTGTACGGACCAGTATCAGAGCAATTTCAAGGGGAGGAAGGAGACCGATCTGAGAGTGGGAAAGGGGAACTACATCCAGAATCTCGACGAAGTCGTCCTTGATGAGACGGCCAAGAAGAATGCCGTTAACAGCGGAAGTCCTATGCTTCAAAGCATGGAGAACGAGCTTCACATAAGCACTCCGTCCGATCTCGTACCTCAGCTCGCCGCCCATGACTGGCCCAATCACCTGGATACTGTTGCCGTTGTTTCTTCTTCCTGCTCGGCGCTAAAAGAGAAAAGGTCGACTGAGGAGCGGAAGAAGTCCAAATCGAAGATGATACTGGAGATGAGCCGTACCAGATCAAGAATACGAGACGGAGATGGAACCAATGCGAGTTTTTGTCCGACGAATCAGTGCGCAACTCGGAACGGACACGAACGAGTCGAGCCATTGTATCAGATCAGAGTTTTTGATATCGGAAACGATTTCTTAGCACCAAATATCCAAAATTTCAAAAAATTTTAAATTTTAAAACACGAACCAAAAATGCCAAAATAAGGGGTTTCTACGTATATTTTAACAAAATAAATAAATAAATGATGCTGATTCGTCTATTTTACCGTTATAAAGGGGAAAAGAAGAGCAAAATTTTGTTTATTTCATCGAAGGTTTTCGTGCTACTGCTTTGAAGTCCCAAGGAGGTAAGCATACAAATAAAGATTTTACAATACATTTCATCAAAATAATATTATCTTTTTACTGGATTTAACTTATATATATTTCAGTTTTGCTAGTTTGTTATATATTTTTTCACAAATCCATAACACCAACTTCTTTTCAACTTCTTTAATACAATTAACCTTTTCATTATCATCTAACATAAGCTAGACATGATTCTTGTATCTTCATGCCATTCTTCCATCCAGCTTCTTTTCAACTTCTATAACACAATTAACCTTCATCATCAATTATCAACATAAGCCAGACACAAATCTTGTTTCTCCATCCCGTTCTTCCGTCATTCTTACACATGCATCCTGTTACACCATTGACCTTTTGGACTACATTTAAGTCCTTTAAACTTCAGATCCCGGGCGAAAGAATAGGATTAAGACTTCTGACTCACAATAATCCATTCACATGCAAGATGCTGGTAGACCCGCAGCACAGCTATTTTTGGAGATCTTAGTATTCTATGAACAAGTATTATGGGTTTCATTTCATTAAAATTCTGTTTGTAGAACCAGTAGAATCTTACAATTTTGTCGATGTCAAACCAAGTTCAAATAGATAGTTTTTCTATTGATTATTTCATTTTGTACAGCTCCAAAACCAAAAGGCAAGATGCTCACCGAAGATCAACAACACTGAATTTCAAATTGGCATTCATATAGACGTGGGAACAATGCTCGTAGATTGGACTTCCATCTGGAGGCTCCTCATGAGGATGAAACCCACGCTCCTGACAGTTACGAATTACCGATACACCACCTGGATCAGAGAGATGAAATATGCCATGCGGACTGCAGTAGCAAAAAGCTTGGAAAATTAGCAAATATCAAACACAAACATACATACATATTGTGTCAATGCCCATGTAAGGGCAAAAAATTGCCAACAAAATTCAAATTAAATCTCATCCAGTGCATTAGGTCACTTGCAGCAGTGATAATAGTGCCATAACTCGTATGGAAATACCCAATGCCTTCCATTTTAAACGGCCAACATGAAGTACATGCTAAAAATGTGACAGTATGGATCATCAATAACAATCCACCGGAAAGTTTGCTGATATCTAATGACTCTGGGACCTTTAGAAGACATTATCACCACTTATTTAGTAGGCATCATAAAAATGCTATTGACAGAGTTGAGGACATTTTGAATAGTTCAAGTTCTACCAAATAAAATGAGCATTTGGAGAGTCCAGTTCAAAATTCAAAGGGTATGTACAGCACACTTATTACCCTTCTCCCATCTGAAATCAATGCAACTCCTATGAGATGGCTAAGCCAATCGTGCCCAGACTTTTGCAAACAGTAATTGATGACAATAAGCTACTCGGAGAAAAATTAAGCATAGGTTCTGAAACTAACATAAACACATGTAGGCCAATTGAATGATTTACCAAGAATACAAGGTCATTTGATGTTCAAATCATGACCAGTGACAGCCAAATTCAAATTGTCTTGCAACCACACTCAACAGTAATGTAAAATATTTCCTACCATACTCATCGGTAACATAAAATATCACCTACATTTATCAGTCATACAAGGATCAGAAGCGATATCTACCTGGATGTGTCTGTGGGAGCCATAACAATTGCAACTGCCTCTGGTAACATGATCTATGAAGACAGATAAAACCACTTCAGGAAAAATGATGTCGAGGAAAAATGCTAGTACAACATGATGTCGAGGAAAACAAGAATTATGAGCAGGCCATCGATTGAGGAGAATTTTTATGAGTTCCAGTTTGAAATCCTGTTTAAATTTAGAAAATATGATTCCACCCAACATGGCAGATGATTACTTATTACTGTGCATCCAATGCAAGTAAAACAGGAATGAAAAATCAGGAACTAGAAATTGGAAATTAGTAAATAAACAAAGTTCCGAAAGCCCCATAATTACCTGATATGAATAATGAGTGTGAAGATCAACTGACGACATGAAACAAGTCTGTGACGGGTGAGTCTGGATATCAAAACAGGAATTTGATCAGAACCGGAGTCAATGGTTAAAACAGGATAAGTAATTTAATGGAAATAGGGTATCAATACAAGCAGAGCGACTAATGTTTATTTTGATAGAAAATGAATACCATCAACCATGTTGTTTTCAAATTGCAGGTCAATCTATGACAACCAATGTTAATATTCTTAGAGATTCTGGTTCATATATCGTTGTGTTGTGAGAAGTGCAAAAAGAGGATGAATAAGAGATTTTCAAAAGAATTCCAACACAAGAGGTACCTAAAAAACTTCTAAATGAGACATAATCTCTTAAATAAGACGAAATTTAAAAAAGAAAAAAAAAATTTTGCTTCAAAAATTTTTAAGCTAGTTGACTTCAACATTCTTCTTTTTACTGGTTTTGCATCATTACTCACAAATGGAAACCACTAATCAACTAATGGACATGATCACTGTGCTCCATATTTGGAACCAACTATTGAAATTCATCTTCCTCAAGCTTCTCATGTGATGCTATACCTAAAACTTTGTATCACATTGATTGGGGTATCAATGTCTCCATACAAAGTACATGGCATATGTGAAGTAATCCAAACTTGTCTTAAGAAAATTCAATAGTCACCTGGGGACAAAAATATCAGCAAGAGGACGGTATCATCAATTAGAAATGTTTGTAGGAAAATTTTCAATTTGTCCTTTTTATTTTGATGCTCAAAACCATTACAAAAATCTACAACTACACATATGCATATGTTTTCAAACTTTAGCCAAGGTGAAACTTGCCTCAATATCTGGGAGTGCTTATGTGAAAGCAACTCATTGTGTGAAAAAAAAATGGAAAAAAAGAAAACACATACACATGTGAGAATACATCAGTTGATGTTGAAGACAATGCAAATAAGGTATTCAGATACTTACATGGATCCACCCAAGTGGAAAAAGGGAGAATTTGTCTTGAACTTCAAATATTTCTTCCTCATTCAAGGTTTGGCACTGAAAATTTGATCACTTCATAAATAAGATAAGAAAGATACAGAATACCCTTAAAAACACAAACGAAAGCATGGAAATAGAGTGCCATCAAATTTCAAGTTGTATTTCAAAAGATCAATCAACACATAGTATGTTTCTAATTATAGTTGAGTGATAAGAAAATTAAAATGGAATAGTAAAAGACATGCGAACAAAAACCCAATCTGTCTCCAGAAGGCTAAGAGAACGAGACCAAATCACTTTTAGTACCTCATTTCCAATCCCTTTTTTACATCATAAATACTTCAGCACTTATAGCCTTAAATTTCCTCATCTGATGATGAGCCATATCACATGCTCTGACATGTTGAAACATAAATGGCTTTGAAGAAGGTTTCAAAGGAAAGGTCAAGGGAATTGACAAGCAGAAAAATCTTCAGGATAAAAAATATCCAAGTATCAATAAATGAAAATTAAAGAAACAGTAGCGCATTGAACTCTTGGCTGCAATAGTTGAATTGAACTAAAGACTGGAGAAAGGTGGTTTATTATTCCTCATGTCAGTTCAGTCAACATCGAATGCTGCAGATGATTGTGCCATCAAGCTAACTTTGGTGCATCATCAACCCTGGTGCATCATGCGTAGAAACTACAGTGGATAAGAGAGGTCATTTCTGCACACTCAGATCTTGTTGGAGAAAAATTCAAATAGATCAGAAAGTACATTATCTTGTATAACTGTAAATTACAGAATGCAAATCTGAAGGGAAGTTTTTTGCATTTGCATTCATGTAAAAAGCATGGACACACTTTTCAGAATCGGGAGAATCCTGATGTTGAAAATACGTATCTTAGCTATGAGCATCTACCTCTTTAATTTTCCCTACTTTCCTATCATACTCAAGACTCTAATTTGTTTTCAGTCCAGCTTTGCTTTGGATGTACACAAACAAAGTTAATATGCATAAAATCCCAAAGTGCAGGATAAAGAAACAACCAAAGTAAATGAAACCCAGATTGGCAAATGAAAACATGACATCACATGTTGGTGATAGCAGGCCACAAAGGAATGGTATCTTACTGAATCAGAAGTAGATTCCTGCTTCGGAACTATTAGTGTGGTAATATGAAAAATCCTGTTTTTCTACAGTAACAAAAGCAAGTAGTTAGTATAAGAAACATTATTCATAAATCTCCCAGCCTTTTATCTTTGACAAATTAAGAAAAGCTTACAAGTGATCCAGCTAAGACTCCACAAGTTTCCAGATTTTTGGCTGTATTAATTTGTGCCAACCTCAAAAAGTCCTCCATCATTTTAATTGGCTGCAGTGTAACACAAGTAAAACTAGCATGACATCCATTAATTAGAAGCAACTTAAAGTGTAGAATAAGGGGCCTTACAATGTGTAAATGCTGATAAGTGTTGGAGCTTTCCATCCCATCTGTGGAAGATTTGGCGGGTCCTGGTCTTGGGTCAGCCACTTTTGATGGAGAAATGGGAAGAAAGTTATTTTCTACACGGGCAAGAACAGGAGGAGGAGAAGGCTGCCTGACATTACTCAACTGAAAGAGATCTTCCTTCAGGTCAATACTTGATGCAAATGGATTCTCAGCAGGATGTGACCATCTACCATCATCCAAGGAAAGCACTGCTTCCAATGCAGAAGTATCTCTTCCTAAATCACTATCTTTTACTGCCACAAGACCATTTTGTCCATCCTGATTCAGGCTATCACCACTGATAGCACAAAATATAAAAAAAATAGGAGAAGTTACAAGAAGCAAGCCTCCGAAATCGAAATTTATCATCACTGTTATGGAAGGCTTAACTTAATCTGATAAAATCATTATTAAGAAATATATGACAAAAATAAACCACACATAAAAATAAACGAAACAACTATAATGAAAAAATGGCTTATTCCGAGTAGTTGGGTTTGGCAAAGGATTTTGTTCTGTTATGGAATAAAGAACAACATAGCAAAATAACAAAGAACATAACAGAACAAACAAAGCAAAGAAACACTAGCTTTTACATGGTTCCACTTAATGATTTATGTCTATGGGTTGAGATGATGAAAAGATTCACCAAAACGACAAAAAACCCCAAGGGTCTCTCTCTCAAATTGTTCTCTAAAAGTCTCACCCACTAAAAAAAATTTTATTTTCACTGTATATGGTAGCCTCCAAAAATTCATGTTGGGAGCTCTGCACCCAAACCCCCAATGGGATAGTTATGGCCCCCACAAACGAACCTCCTTATGCGGTTCAACCCTCCGCCACCTTTAGAGAAGGCCCAATGGATGTCAGGTAAAGTGAAATACAAGATGCCTATGTTACATGTTTCTCCATCTAAATCTTTAAAAAGTTCATATTTTTTGTTAAATCATGGATGTCAAAATCCTTCCAGACTAACTCCATCGAGGTTCATTTTGGTCTTCATTTAATACTCTTTGTTCAACAACTACCTACTTGCACCTTCTTACAGCTGCCTCCTTGGATCTTCACTTTACAAGCCTAAAACCACCTTAACTATCTTTATCTTTTCTCTTATTTAAGCAACACCCAGATATAAAAATAAATAGAAGGGCAAATTTTAAGAGCAAAGTGATAGTAAGTTTTGTTGAAGTCCTGACCCCAAATTTTCTTCAGATGGAATCAAGTTGGCATTGCTTGGATATTGGACCTGCATTATAAAACAGAGGCAATTAAATCATTAAGCTGAAAAAACACAAAATAAATTAAGGTAGGAAAAAATAACCTTTATCCCTGTGCTAGGTCCAAGCCATTGCCCCTGAAGACCACTTGGGCCTAAAAGGGAGTGTCTTGATAATGTTTCTTCCTTAGGGCGAGGTAGGCTAAGAGATCTGCATGTTCCCAGGGAGTAACCCAAAGATAGAGAATATCAGAAAATGTGGCAAAATTATAACTAGAAAGTGCTAGCAACAATGTTCTGAGGGATGGCAATGATCAGTTTCAGCAATAAAATTGTGAAAGCTTATTAGGCTATGAATAGAAAAAAAAAAGTATGTTATGTCGTCAATATGAGAACAAAAACCAGATCAATCAAAAGACACTGCAATAGGAAGATATAGAACACTGTAGGGCCAAATGCATTTCATCATTCAAGCCTATCAAATTTCATGTCTTCAGTTAAACGTTATGTTTTAGCATATTTGACAATTCTTTCCTGGTTTTCCACTTATCCATCTCAAAATTCTTATTTAGCTGCATTCAACCTATGAATATGTTGCCTCTTAGTGGCCTAGATTTTCATAAAGCATTGTACATAACACTGAAAAGCAAATTTGCAAATTGGCCATCTAGTTCTAATTTAATAGCAAAATCAAGGAATCTGAACCTCCTTACGAATGACTGAGCCAATATATTAGAAATGGTTGTCATGGAAGATGCTATGAGCCCTTTCCATATTTCATACTGTAATCGCATCATACCCATGTTTCTACTGAAGAAGCATTAGCTATTCACATACTTGGGATTGGCTAAGACTTATTTGAAACCAGTTCCAAGGAATCCCTCTATAATTCTAGTTTTGCATCCAAATTGTTCTAGGACAAGACAACCAACAACAAGAAGTCATATGCAAGTAATGAAAGCAAAAAGTTATTTTTTAAAATTTATATTGTCTGTTCATCCATGAGTAATGCAAAAAAGAAATTGGCTCATTGCTAATCCCTTATGTAAGCAAATCATCACCAGAGAGACATTGGTCTTGCTACCAATTACCTTCACAGTAGTTACAACTCTCTTATATATGTCTCTGTTCATGTCTAAATTCCTCTAAGTTTGTCAACAGGGACGGACAAAGCCAAGTCTTAAATGAAGCAAATAGATTCATGGGTAAGTGCCCATAACTGAACAGCAGGGATAGCTTTATAGAATGAGAACCTGAACAAGGTTGTCAAACTGTGAATGAAATCAAAAACAGCATGGAGCCACTTAGAATTTCGTAAGACATAAGATAGAAACTTTATTAGAACTAGGGTTCAGGTTTTGGCATTCTTCTCAGGAAAATGTCATTTTTTGTTTTTAAGATAAAGCAATACTTTGCTTCTTCATGTCTATTAAGTTATCTTAGAATACACTAGACTCTGTATAAATAAGTCTACAAAAGAATGGGGGTATTTTTTTTTCCAGTTCAAAGTAACTAGAACCATTTTAATGTAACATAGTTAAATTATTTGAAGTATGATTAAATCATGAAGTTTATGATTCAACATATGATGACTCAAAGCATAAACTAACCTTTTTCTATGATTTGAATCAACCTATGGTTAACTAATCCTATTCATACAATAAGCTGTACAAATTGAACAATAGAGATCTTAAATATATAAAATGAACCTACATGATCATTTACAATTTTACCACAATAGCCTCTTTAATCTAATAAGCTATAACTTGGTTAATTGCTTCAATCAGATTTACTTGCTTCCCGTTCAACATTTGCCTCATAAAAGTTCACTGGAAAAGAAATGCACATCACTTGGAACTTCTCAGATCAAGAAGAGAACATAACACACAAATATTCCCATGGAAAAGGATGCAATATGTTACCAAAAAGATCATCTCAAATTGTAAAAGGACCATTCGATGCAAAGATATTTAAATAGACATGTATATGGTGATCCCTACTGCCTTTTATCCATTAGATTTGCAAGCACCAATTTGTTGAAGATTTCAAATTTCAGCAAGTCAAGTAATTCCAAAGACCATTAAGGACTAATCTATAAGTCATAGGAAAATGACTAACACCTCAATGCTATATCAACATGCTTACAATTTCTGAAACTGCTTGTCAATTTGGGCAGGGTTTGATGATAATACTTGGTTTTGCTCACTGTAATGCTTTGATGAAGGCTGGGACACACTTTGGTTGGCTGGATGCATCTACAAAATAAAATATCTAAATCACAAAGTAAAGAACGAAACAACACAAACTAAAATGGCTAAACAACTCTCATTACTGGTAAAAAAAATGGCTAAACAACTGAACGAGAGTTGTGAGAAAAAAGGAGTATACAAAAATGACCAAATTGACTAATAATGACCAAAAAAAAAAAAAAAAAGAATGAATCTGAACCATTAAATCAGGGAATCCTTCATTATAAAGCACAGAAAGAGAAATAATAAATAGGTTATTCTCCAAATAGTGAGATATTAAGATTTCAAAACATAAACTGAGTTAGGATTTGATGGAATACATACCCACTTCAAATCAATGTTTGAGGAAGCCCTATTATTAACTGAGGACCATTCTGAACCAGGTATCTTTGAGGTATATGAAGTCCTTTCTGGGCCATCAATTTGAACGTCTTTATGAGATCTGTTCAATTCATTCACTTGACGTTGAAAATCTGGCTTCAGAGATTCTAGCTCATCTATTACATCCAACAATTTCTGGGGTGACAACAATAGATCCCAAAAAAGGCTTGTTAAAATATACTAAAAATTGGAAACATAAAATGCTAACATCAAGAACTACTTTACTCAGCTAACCTTTTTATAAAATGCCCTTTTTTTCAGAAGCAAAGCCTGATAATCTCGATGGAATGGTATAGTTTCAGAGACCAAACTGGGAAAGAAAGAAAGAAAGAATAAGCTAGTGCATCCATATTCTCAAAAGCTTGGCAAGGCAAAACAAGGAAGGTAGCACCAAACATTTGGCAATACAAAGCAAAAGAGCTAGCACTTACCTTGAAAATCTGAGAAGTATAACATACAAGTCTACGAGATTCTTTTCATTCCGATATATACTAGCCTGAAAATATATGAAGACGTTATATATAGGCCAAACAATATCAACACATGATAAAAAAAAACAATAACAGTAATAATAATAATAATACATCATAAAATAAATATTAAATGTAGAGAACACCCTAGAAACTAAATCACAAACTACACTGCTTTAAAATACTTTAGGACTATATTTCCATGTTTAATTGCTCTTTCTACTAGAAAATATCATTATGTTATTATGGCTGGAAAAATAAGTCTTCTAGAACAATAAATTGACTACATAACCAGCTAATTTTAAAATTAGTTTCACCTAAATTAAGCATGCATCTTCTGGTAAGCAACAAGATTCCCAATGGGCATGTACAACAGCCATTTCTAAAATTTAAAAATAGATAACCATGATGGTTCAATTGTAAAGTTATAGACCAAAACGCTGAAAGTTTTCTTGGTGTTGCTATGTTATAGAGATATTGATAAGAAATTCTATTTGTTTCTTAACAAAATACAACCTCTACACAAATATAAAGTAACACAAGGATATTACCCACAAAAAAAAGGCAATTCCATAATGAACAGTTTCTCCAAATACTAGCCAAAGACACTTTCCAATACAAGGACCATCCAAGGACATCTAGCTATGGAATGTCAAGAAATAATGAAGCCCTCCACAGCCTTCTCTAGCTAATCAATTGGCAAGGTCATTGACTGACTTTAGCATGTGATAGAATGAGGTATTAAAATTACAAACCAAAAGTCTAGCAGGACAAATCAAATGCAAAAGGAATCAAGGACCATCCTTGTCATTCCTTACCAAAGTAAGTGATCACTCTTAGACACAGCTCCTTCCTACAAAAAATCTCTCTGAAATTTTTCAATACTCTTGATAGCCTTACCAGGGGCCCGAAAAAGGGAAAGAAAATAGGAAGATGGGACATAGCCGCTTGAACAATGGTACCCTACTACCAAATGACACATACTTCTTCTTTGAGTAAGCGAACCTGCAACTGAGTTTCTCTAGAATAGCCCCCCAAAAGTCAAAACTTCCTAGGATTATCACCAAGAGAAAGACCCAAGTACTTGATAGGAAGTTCAACAGGACACTCAAGGATCACACCAAAACTATTGAGACGAATAGGATCAACCTTAATATCGAAGAGGCTGCTCTTGTGAAGATTAATTTTCAAGCAAAAAATAAGTCCAAAACATTTAAGAATAATTTTGATCCAACCAATACAATCCTCTTGGCATCCAAGAAATCATATCGTCTGAAAATTGGATATGCGAAATATTAACAATATCTCTACCCACCTCAAAACTGCTAAATGTACCCCAACTTACTAGCTTTAGCCAAGAGCCTACTAAAACTATCACTGACAATAGTGAAAAGCAAAAGCGAGAGGGGGCAACCTTGACACAAGCCTCTAGAGGAAGAGAAGCTTATAATCTAGACAGTCACTATGAAGGAATAAGAAACATCCTGGATACAATTACTGATCCATTTCCTCCACCTAGCGCTGAAGCCCTTCCAACCAATCACCGAGTCAATGTCTCTAACTTAGATTTTTTTGTGAGTAAAATAGTGTAAATCAATGTCACAACTCTTCTATTTCATACAAACCGGAAGCTAAGCATGAACTCCTAGGATCAGATTGGGGATCATTCCTGGCCAATATGGATTGACATCGGTGACCATGTGCAGATCCTGACAATAAATAAAAAGTTTCAACCTCATGGCTTGTGGTAATTCGTTAATCATGTCTTGCGACCCAAGAGAAAGATTTCTTAGATGGATAATAACTGTTTACACATGATTTCTTAGAGACTAAGAAACCGGAAGCTAAGCATGTGCAGATCCCTGGCCAATATGGATTGACATCAGTGACCATGTGCAGATCCCGACAATAAATAAAACGTTTCAACCTCATGGCTTGTGGTAATTCGTTAATCATGTCTTGCAACCCAATAGAAAGATTTCTTAGATGGATAATAATTGTTTACACGTGATTTCTTAGAGACCAGCCAAATTGTATCTCTTGTTGTTGGCCATCGATGATGCACACACATTGCTACCTGTATAGAGCCTTTCAAATAGATTTCTTAATCTTATATGTATGTGCGTGTTTGTGTATTGGCTCAACGGGTAAAGGAGAAATGAGAAGAGTTGAATTTAAAACTCCAGATGACTCTCCCAATACAGACAATATGTGTCGGCAACCCCATACATATCAAACAATGCTGAAATTTATCGGTCATGTCAGGCTAGGTATCACAATATGACGGGTCAAAAGGTAACCTGCCTCGCCATGCCCTAATGGTCAGGCTTGCAAGGCATAAACCTGATTAGGGCCTCGTTCAGACCTCCCCTAGCTTTCCGCCAAAATATGTTGCAGATTGAGGAACATGATCCTTGCAGTCGCACCCGATTATTTGGGAACGGCTAATTTTATAGCTCAAAATATACAACGAAATTCAATTAACTTTTCGTTAAAACTGACTAGATTGGGATGATCTGAAATCAAATATACGTTAAATCGCAGAAGAAGATATAATCGAAGTGAATTTTGATTCTTTAATACAGATGTATCCAATACCAGACCTGTTTTAGGAGATTATCTGCGATACGGTAGTAGTTGCTGAGAGGGATGCGATTGTCGACCTCCACCTTTCGAGCCATCGCATTGACGTTGATCGTTCTGTCGATCATGGTTTATTATTCCGTTCCGTTTCGGCCACTCCGGCTTAAATTTTTTGGCTGGGGCTGAGCAAACCAGTCACCGGCGATCCGTTTCTTCTTCTTCTTCCGTTTTCGCTGCTTCTGAGTCGCGGGGCTTTCAACCAAGTCTTCCTTTCGCCCTCTACCGTTTTTTCTGTTTTCAAGCCCAGGGCTTGTCTGAAGTCTTTTTGTTTCTAAAGTAATGGGCCGTGAGACAAGACCATGGGCCATAGTAGCCCATGATGATCTACAAGATTAGCATGCTAACATTTTTTGGTCGGTTATAATAGTGCATATGTTATGGATGTGACAACCCTACATCAATAAGAAACCATAATTTTGTATCAAAGTTTAGGTTATTTATAAATCTACTTGTTTACTTAAGATCTATTATTTTAAAATAAAACAAATAAGAACTATTTATAGATTAATACAATCTTGTTAGTTTTTCTAAATATATTTTCTAATAAAATAATTTCAACTAATTTGATAATTATAGAATATTTTGGACATAAAATTTAAGACAAGGGGCATCCTAAAATGGGATAAAGGCTGAGATTTAAGTAGAGAGCACAAAAATACTCTTACAAATGAAAATTTTAGGCATCCCGATTTTTTAGACAGAGACAAGCTTCCCTTGATCTATAGGTTTTGAACCCAAGCCTTTGATATGAATATCATAAGACTTTAACGACATCCTCAATCTAGGTATCAGTTGCATAGGAGCATGATTTTAGCAAATTTAACTTTATTAATTTTTGGAATAGTAAATAAACTTATTTAAAAGTATAAATAAGAATTTCTAAAATAAAGCAAGGTGAATCCTATGACAAAAATATATGTAGTCAAACATCTGTATTTTTTAGGCGCGGAGATTTTTCTCTATCTATTTATTTAATTGTTTTATTTGTAGCATCAAGAGCACATAGTGCCTGATCTAGTACATATTGAATCAGGTACGTATAACCTACGTTCCAAGGCTGCAAAAGGTTCATAGAAGGATTGCTGTTTCCATTTGTGCAAAGAGGTCATAAAAGGTCTCATTAAGTCAGAAGCCCGATCATCGAATTGGCAGGATTGAACAAAGACCATATCATTTTTGTATGATCTCTGGCCTGGCCCGAGCCCGCCCAATGATCAGCCCTAATCAAGACCTCATAATAGTAACAAAGAATATGTTAAACTATTAGCAAAGTAGAAACCATGGAAGTTAAGAAATCGGAACTTTCAAAATAAGATCACTAACCAATCCATGAGTATATTATGAAGTTACAAATGTTGTACCTGTGAAACAACCTCCTAAAGTGAAATAGGCGCAACGAAAAAGCAATAGACCAAACCAACATAGAGAAACAAATTAGCCCATCTAGAACCCGAGTCATCCATAATATCAAATAGATCATCTTCGTCTTCTTTGGCATTAATAAGGTAGGTCGAACGGAATGGGACATGGTGAGATATTCTCCCTTACGGTATGTTCAATTAACGCCAAGCTTAGAGTTGGTAATAAATAAATAAATAAATAATTAAATAGTTTGGCAATCCGTACAACAACGCATCCCGACAAAACTTCCCAGCACTTGCTTAGCGCGCGTTACGTTCTCTAGAAAACTGAGACGCATATTAGCAAACAGCCAGCGTCAGTCATGAATGAGCGGAAGGTGATTCAACAACGCCGTGTCGGCGGGCCGGTTCACATTTAATATCGCTAGCTTTTCCTTGATTCTTTCCACTTGCTCCATGGCACCTCTGACTCATTACTGACAGCATTTGTGTCCCGTCCTTGTCAAAGAAAAGTGTGTGTATAAATTATATGGTACCTAATTTTTTTTATTTTATTTTTGGTACCCACACTCCCCTCTCGAAAATTGCAGTGTGTTTAAAATCAGGACATTACGAGGAATAAAATAGGTGAAAATTGAAAGGAATATCGATAATGGTGGGCGTTCTTTTTGTCATCATGTCGACGTGCTTTGTCATCATGTCGACGTGCTAATTCTGCCGACGTGTCTATGGCTATGAAAGATTTGAGTATGAGAGAAAACCATTAATCCAAGGTTGGTTCCAAACCACAATGGCACGATCGTTCCGATGAGGACGTCAAAAACAAAGAAAGGTCGAGCCTTCAGAGCGTGTGGCTGGTAGGAAATTACTATAGAACACAAGTGGGGGGATTGATAGACGCAACTTCAATATTTTATTTCTCAAAATATCTTGCTTGCTATCTATCTCAAAATATCTTGCTTGCTAAAGACCTTTTAGAGACCATATCAACTGGTCCCCTCTTTTAGAAGTTATGCTGGCGATAGAAGGCGTGTACATGTTGAAATATCATGTTTGGGCCTTCTTATATATATAGTTGCGTCTTCACCTATTATATAGCCTACATTTTTAAGTGTAACGCTCGTTTAACATAATATACGTCAGCTCCATTCACTGACGTATACACATACTCCACCATTGGACCAGCAGTTCTTCCAATAAATTTCAAATCGACCTTTAATGAGGAGAAATAAAAAAAGAAGAATAAATGCCATAAGTTTTTTCCATTTTTCTTTTCTAGAGCTCCCTCTTTATTTTTTAGAAATTCTTTTAAGTCTTCAAAAGTTTTTATAAAAATTTATCTTCCCCTTTCTTGGAGCTAACCCCTATTTATTAAGAAAGCTAAACTCCTTAGAATTTAAACTCTTGAAAGAAAATAATATTATTTTATTCCTACATCTTTAACTACTAAAAACTTATTTAAAAATATTCTCTTATTACCATTTTTAGTTAGGCTAATCTTTTCAAATACAAATTCAAAAATGAATATTTTTCTTTATCGATCTGTATCCACAATGCGGTGAGCAGAGGTGGCACCTCATGGTCCCTCGAGTCAGTGGTGGAACCATGTTAGTGCTGAGGGGAGAGACTAAGACCCATTGAGGTACCAATTTTCCATGTCGGGTCTTGTTGCCTATCTAAGATATTTTTTTTTAAGGTGATGACGTGGTAATAAAATAAATATCATCGTGTTTTGATGACACGGTAGGTATAACAAAAATGGGCATCTAAAATAATCTTGATAGATTCTCACCAATCTAAATTTGATTAGAGTATGACCATTATATTTTAGCCAATTGCCAAATACATTGATCCATACCATAGGATTTCTTGAAAGAATGATTTTATTTTCATTTTAAGGATGGATTATTAAAAAATCGATCTTCTTTCATTTTGGTAGGTAATTATCATGAATTTGACAATATCTACGTTAGCACAAATTCTGCGGTTTTTGTTGAAAGTGGGTGATGCTGCTGGCAACTGATCCAGCTTTAAACAGGTCGGGATTTAGTCAGGAACGTGTCATCGTGACAAATTAAAAACATTAATTAAATAATATGATAAAAATTAATTAAATCCAGTTTTTTTAACTCTTCATGTAATTGTTGCCGCAATGCATCAATTTATTGGACCGTTTAAATTGGTTCCACAGCCCAACAACCCGTCACGAGCTGTCGTTCTCGGTTACATGAATCCGACCACGCGAACCTAGAAATAATAATAATAATGTAAGAAAAGTAGAAAGTGAATAAGTACGCTAATTGTCATAAAGTTGACAAATCACTACCAACAACTAATTTATAATCTATATCTATATCTATACTATATATAATATGAGACGCCCCCTTGGAAGCGTGCCCAAAACAATTTACAACTTTCCTAAAATGCCCTTCCCTTGCATAGTTTGATTTCAATAATACAGGGTTGTACCTGTCTCAACTCACCCATTTCATTCAAAAACAGTTAGTTTGTAACTATCCCACTTCTCTTCTCTCCATTCCTTCTCTCCCCATATCTCCTTTCTCCATTTTCTCTTTCTACGTGCACCCTTGCTAGTTATTAATAAAGAGAAGAAGGGGAATATTTCCTCAGACTCTGCCCCCATTTTTCTAAACATTGTCCTCCCTAAACAAAACAATTTTTTTGTTGTACCACCACTGCTTTTCCCATGTTCAAGTGGGTCGCATAAATTTGCTATGATATAGAATAGCATGATATCTATTAGACCAAGTTGTTTATCTAAGTGGGCCCCATAAATTTGCTATGCACGTATAGTCCCATATTAATAGAGAAACACAAGCAAAATATTTATATATTTAAGAATCTATTTAAAAATTTTATGAATATTTTATATAAATCCTAAAATACAATGAAACATTCTACGCACGGGGACTGAAACATACAAAACTACGCATGGAGACCACCCAAAATAGGTGATAAGTAGACGTACACGACTTGGTGATTGGTGTTTGGTTAGACCAACGATATTAATTCAAAGATTCTTAAAATCAATGTTTGATGTCAATATCCATGCTTTAATTATACAGGAAGCGTGATCATAATAACCTCTTTTGAAAGCTAAACAAATATTTGTCACAAAAATACGTTTTAAATTATACGTGATAATGAAATTGCAAACGGATTGGTATCATCTACTGATCAGTTCATAAAAGGGTTCAACGATAGCCAATCATTGCTTGTCACCTTAGTAAGCAACTGTTTAATTTTGTCATTTTTCCCTCTCCTACATTGAAGAATGAAAAAGCTTTTCTTCATTTTTTTTTCCGAGACTGTTGCTTGCCAGAGTAGTAAAAAACGATTGGCTACTGTTTGCTACCATCGAAGATATTTAATTAACTTCTTGTCGGCCTAAATGAAATTTCTCGAAAATCATCTATTATCCTTCCCATAAAAAAGGATATGAACAGTAGCCAATATATATCATTCTATCAATCATGTTAGATTTACAATCGAATAGAGACTTGATAAACTGACATTTTGATTAATCATGACACTACAGCTGATCTGTTAGTCCAATATCAGGTTGTGGCTAATAAAGATTGGCGACATTTCTTTCCTTTTACAACAGGAACCGTGGAGGATTTCAATCCACTACTGAAATGTATTACGAATTTTCCAAGATAGCTACGAATCTCGAAAGCTTTGAATAAGCCACTTTGAGAGAGAGAGGGAAGAGGATTTGTCTACAGTTGGATTCAATAATTAGTGCATCCAAAAGTGAAAGAAAATTTTTGGACTTTACCACATTACCAAAAAAAAATTTTTTGGACTTTACCAAGAGTGTTCCCCATGGAGTTTAAAGCTTTCGCCATAAAGGTTATAAAAAAAAAGTTAACTTTTAACTCTACCCAACGAGGAATTTTTTTGGAAATCTAACACTTTGAAAGACCTTTCCCATTTGAAGTACATAAAGTGAAAAGTGTACAATATTTTATGATCGAGTGTATCTCATAGTCGTAAACGTCGATTTGCACATATAAGTCGCCATAGTAATAACGATTCTTTTTGTAGTAAGCCTCGGTACAAGACCTCTTTCTGTTACAAAAGTGAAAACCTAAAATGAATGGAGGAAAAAAAATCTTCTGAGATACCCTTCTACTTTGGTACGTAGGCAATCATCATTAATCTCCATTGCACTAAGATTTGCTTATGGGAATAAAAGCTATAGCACCTCCTTAAGTTGAACTCTGGTATCCTTTTTGGTACTGTACCTAGAAAGTTTAGATGCAGTAATTTACATAGTAGATGCACCTATTTGTGTATAGTTTATAAGTAAATGGCCTAGTTATTTATGGGTGTGCACTAATTTATATGTGTTAGATGCAAATTTTTTTATGCATAAGATGCACTAATTTTTTTTGTCAATTTTTTTCTCAAGAAGAGTATTATAAATCATCTATTTACAGTAGGTTTAGGCTTTTTCATTATTGTATTGATAAAAATATTCTGGTTCTGATTCTGAAGCAATTTATCTCAAGCACGTTTAACATCTTTCTATGTGAGATGCTGTACGTGGCAACATTCCACAGATGCAACAGATTCTTCGACAACGGGATGCTTTCATTTCCTTTTCTCGAATAAATGTTTTATTAAAAATATATATCGTACAAGTATCGACAAAAATGACACCAGTCCATACATGGAGCAATCTCAGTGAAGTCATAAAGATGCATGTGAGATAGAATCTTCCACACGTTTTCTCAAAAAGGTTTTATCAAAGCATGTTATGTGACATATTTTGATTATACAAATACAAACAAAAATGATACCCGTCCATACATGGAGCAATCTCAGTGAAGTCATAAAGATGTCAGACAAAATCTTCCACACGCTTTCTCAAAAAGGTTCTATCAAAGCATGTTATGTGACATATTTTGATTAATAGCAGACAAAGAAAAGCCAAAGAAACCAATACAAGACTTGTAATACAAAGATATCACAATATGAAGGACGGAAGAAGCACTTGTTATACAAAGATCCTATCATTTAATTTCTTTCTGCATTTCCAACAACACATTTGTGGTTAGCAAAAACAATACGTTGTAATTTTCAACAAAATCAAGTACCTAGAAAAAAAAAGAAAAGAAAGGGATCAATAAATAAGTTCATTCTGGGGACTGGAAGGAGGACGAAGCCCGTGAATGTAGACGTCTCAAGGAGGGGAGAGGGCCAAGGCGTCTTAATCTCGGCATCAACGTGGGAGAGTAAAAGCCCGTGACGAGACGGTGGACGGTACGTAGACCACGATGACACCTTTTTATGCTGGCATTCGTGGCTCCATTCTCCACCGTATGTGCATCTATATCACAGCAGCCCTGGCCCCATCGCTATTCCCTATTCTAGTTTCCCCTCGATCCGTCTCATTTTATTTTGCCTTTAACACTCAGTTGTAAAGGCACCACTTACAAACACACTCAGCTAGTGCAGGAGACTGCAACTCTACAACTTTCCACCCCTCGATCTCTCTCTCTCTCTATCTCGGCATTATTGAAGACAGTTAGATTACCCAGAAATGGGAAGAGCACCATGTTGTGAGAAAGTGGGGCTGAAGAGAGGGAGGTGGACAGCAGAAGAAGATGAGATCTTGAAGAAATACATTCAAGCTAACGGAGAAGGCTCGTGGAGGTCGTTACCAAAGAATGCGGGTAAGAAAATGTGCTGCAGAACTCTGAAATAACACATGTGTAGTGATTGTAAATTAACCAAGATGTTATTGATCATGACTTGCAGGATTATTGAGGTGTGGAAAGAGTTGCAGACTCAGATGGATAAATTACTTGAGAACTGACTTGAAGAGAGGAAACATATCTGCTGAAGAGGAAGATATTATCATTAAGTTGCACAGTTCTTTGGGGAATCGGTTAGTATAGCATTTACATTTTTTTGTTTCTTTGGAAGTACATAAAAACAAAACAGACAGAGATAACCACCTCTCTCTCTCTCTCTCTCTCTCTCTCTCTCTCTCTCTCTCCCTTTTTTTTGGGGATCAGGTTATTTACAGTATCCGTATGTCTTTTAACACATCAACCGACCACCAAACAACAATCTCTCTCTCTCTCACATACAATTTTTACATAAAACATAATATTAAAAGCAAAAGCTCAACCCATGCAATCATCCCAATCCACATTAAGAACTTGGTTGGGTGTAATTTTCAAAAGCAAGATTCTGATGTAGTTTCCCTGTTAGCCAAACAATCTAGCTTCGTTTTTCCCCGGATCAATTCCTGTGGTGGCTTTATCTACAGCCCTTAAGTGAAGCCTCCACAAGATGCAAACACGTGTCCTGTGGCTGAAAACTGTTAGTTGCGTGCTTACATCCACAAGACACGTGTTTGTATCTTGTGAATGCTTCACTTAAGGGCTGCAAATAGAGCCACCACAGGAAGTGAATTGGTTTTTCCCCCTCGACAACGTCACATGATTGATGCTCAAAAGTTTGTATGAAGAAAAAAAAACCAAACTCGACGGTCTTAATGGATGCACGGACAGTGGCGGAATCACATTATAATTAAAATTATATATTTTTCTATATGTTTTAATTGAAATTTATGTGTGCCACCTCTGAAATTTCTGGTTTGCCCCTCCTAACTCATTGAAATTTCTATATTTCATGAGAAGTGTTAATTGAAACTTTTTTTTGCCCCCTCAGATTTGGAGTCCTGGTTCCGTCACTGTGCACGGATGTAAGAAAATTCGGGTACAGACCATAAACGTTGATGGGATTGATACCTATACCTTTTTTTTGTTGGAAAGATTGATACCTATACCTATAAAAGGGTTTAATTGTAATCATGGGTTTAATTGTAATCATCAGTTAGCTCTTAGTCAACCATGGATCCAACTTTCTATACTCTTTTTCGTTATTCTTCTATTTGGGTTTTATTATTATTACGGAAAGTAAAACGTATCAAAGGAGCTGGTTTATAACATATTGCAATGCTAGCGGTGCCCGTGGTTTATGTGTGGGACGCACCGTACATGCATCAGATCGCACCCAGTAAAGTTTAAGTATGTGTGATGCTTTATGTAATTTCCTTTAATTTTTTTTTCAAGCAGGTAATGGCTGGGGATTCACATCCTTTGTCTGGACCTGCGATGTTAGATTGTGCCAAGTGTACTTAAAAAAAAATTACGCCTACTGTTAAGTCACTCAAGGGTTCACATCTTTGGTCCTTTTTAAGTACACATGGGACAATCCTATGGATTCTGTAAATACAAGTGTAGACAAATTAAAGTACCACAGGATTTCAATTAGCGATGTCGTCATCGAAGACCCTTGACATGTTTCACATGGATGGAATCATGGAATCATCTACGAGAGGATTTGTCACAAATGTTTGATTCCCTTTGGTGAGAAGGATGAGGAATGTGGGTTGATATCATCTAGACTTTTCTAGGCACTCATCCGCCGTCATCCAACCTTCAAACGGTGTGGTCATTTGACCACTTTTTATCAACGTTTTCTTTTATTGTCCGTTGGTATTACTATAGATTAAAAGTGCTTATTGAGTTAAAATTAAAAAATATTGATTGTGACAGGTGGTCTTTGATAGCTGGACACTTACCGGGAAGAACGGATAATGAGATAAAAAACTATTGGAACTCTCATTTGAGCAGAAAAATTCAGAGTTTTAGACGACACAGCAGCGATGCACTACCCATAGTCGTGGACTTGCCTGAAGTCGGTGCTGTTCGCAAGCGAAAAGGCGGCCGAACAAGTCGATCAGCCATGAAGAAGAACAATTACACCGCCGCCGCCGCCCCATCTGGTGGAGAGACTCCATTAGAGAAATCTGAGAGATTTGGTTGTGTGGGTGGGTTGCCTACAGCCACAGCACCGCCAGACGAAGAGACTCTAACCAGCACGGCCAGAGTCTTAGATGAGGAGATAGAAGGCATGATTTTGGACCCATTTGAGAGTGGAGAGGATAGAGAAAGCCTTGTTAGTGGAGAAGGGGATTTGAGTTCTTGTGAGAGAAAACGTGTGGTTCTGAGTGCTATTGAAGAGAGAGAATGCACAAGTGTTGTAACGTGCTTTGATGAGGAGAGAGGAACAGGGATGCTGGGACCATCTGAAGATCTGGAGACATGGATCACGGGCCTTGATGACATTATGGGGAGAGATGAAGATGAAGACCCGTTTGGCTTTTGGGCACTAAATGAGGACGGAAAGTTTGGAGGCAATGGCATTAACCTTAATGAGGAGAAACAAAGTGGGGAACTACTGGGGTCGAGCAGTACTGTTACAAATGACGAGAAAGAAAGTTGTGCTATTAGCTCCAATGGAGAGAGTGGTGAGCGGTACTCTTCTTCTTCAATGACCTCACCATGTTTTGACGATGAATGGACGGCTGAGTGGGACTGGCAGAGTGTCGTGGAAGGTTATAAGCTATGGGATGAAGGTGACCAGACGACATGGTGGTTGTGGGGGAGTGTTGATGGTGAAGGGCAGAGTGGTTAGAGGAAATCAGTTTGATGGTTAAAGATGTGTGAATAGTCATAGAAACGGGATCTCTCTCTGGAAGAGTGGGGTCTCCAGTCTCTTGATTTTTTGTAGAATCGTCTGCATGTAATAAAGATGGTTGTTGTTTGTTTGTTTGATAGAGATGTCCGAATTACGACTTTTGTCGCAATGCTACCATGGCACATGGACCAACAGAATTCCATCAAAATAAAAACATGGACCAACAGAAAAAAATAAAGGATAGAATATTTTCTGTCCCTTGTACCTCGCCCAGGAAGCGGATATTTAGGATATTTTTATTCTTGCTGCATGATTGGATTTGAATATTATTACATGAGCTTAGATTGAAATTTTTTTTTTGAATTGTTTCTCCTGGACTCTAGAACCATTCTTGAAAAGCTCTTTGCGTATGTAAACATAGTTTGTATTTGGGTTTGGATATTATCAAATGGTGTTAAACAACCATTCCACATAAAAGCTTAAAGTTAATAGGTGAAGGTACAACTATCCATACGAAAGAACCCAAATATGATATCTCAACAGTTCCATCACTAAGAGTGTTATAGAGGGAGTGTTAAATTAATTAATTCTAGACTTCGAAGGAATTTGCCAAATCGTATCTTGCGTATAAATAAATTTTTATAGAGCACTTCTCCACAATCAATTTTAAATGAATCGTTTCTCTTTTGAACAAGCAATGCCTTGTTTTCACGGCAACCAATTTTAAATGAATCGTTTCTCTTGTGAACAAACAATGCCAAACAAGGCCATAACAATGTCCCCCTCCTTGCAATCGTTTGACATCCCATCATAGACTGACCCGTCAAACTCAAAAGATTAGAAGTTTATGTGCCGTAGACGAGTTATGGAGACACGGATGGACGAATGCATTTCGTCAAGAACTACTCAGTGGATCTAGAGTGAAACGCATGGTTGGGATGGAGTATGGATGTGTAGGACCCTTTACAGGCATAAGCATCCATCCGTGTGTTTCACACTGGATCCACTGAGTGGCTCCAGACAAAATGTTCTCTAGAAGCATCCTATTTTAAAAGAAAAAGCCAATTTAGGCCCAAATCGCATACGATTTTATCCAGTTAGTTATGATGGTGACGTGGAGTAATAAAACTATAATATCAGGATTACTAGAAAGCTATTTTCTGTACCATCTTATCTATACTATTAATAAAGAGAAAGGGGAAAATATTCTTAAATTCTGGCCCTCCTTTTTTTTTTCCAAATTTTTCTCTTCACAAACAAAATAATCTCTCGCTGTAACCCATTTACTATGCCACATTAGTATAACCATTTGGAAGTTGTTTCTAAGTGGGCCCCATGTAGTTTTGTTAAGAGTCTCGGTCAAGCCTCCAAAACAAATCCAAGACCACGCCTCCTTTGTGAGAAATGCACCAAAGTTGGTCCCCTTGACCGTATATAAGGCACATGAGCAATATGTAAAGAAATGGATCACAAAATCAAGATGAACAAATTCCTTGAATTCTTATTGAAAGGAAATGAAATCAGCCAAGAACAAAATCTAAAGCTACCAAAGTGTAGGGTTATTAGCCCAAAACCAATATTCAACCAAGGTAATTAGCCTTGGAAAAGTCCCAAGTGAAAATGAATATTATTATTTCTTTCACCGAAACTTGCCTTTCAGCACCCAATACAAAACCAAAAGTGGCTGCAACTTGTGAAAAAAAAGAATGCCTAAACATAACCCTATGTGGCTCTTAAATAGCCAAAGAAACCTAATCTCCAATCCTATCACAATCCCTAAGATAAAGTGATCCTAATCTCTAAAATAATGAGATAGCAATCTCCCAAATTATAGTAGAATCTATCCTTAATTCTATGAAATGGATATTCAGTTGGTTACATGCTTTATTCATAAAATAGAAGACAAATCCCAAAAAAAGTAGTCTAGAAGGTTCGGCCACCTTCTAGAGGTCCAACTGTAGCACGTCCATGGATTACTGGGGGCTGGACGCTCTGGTATGCCTTGCTTGGGTTTGTTAGTGTTGAATCTGGTCTTCTTCATGGGTCCTTTGTCGATGTGGGTGCCCTCAATTATTGCCATGGCATAACTAGTGCCCTCCAAGTGGACTGCTTGGTTGGTTTGGCCCCATCGCTACCTGGGGCTCTGTCAAGTTTGCTATATGCTTAGTGCGTGGAGTCCCCAGTTGCCTTAGAAATTTGTCTCTAAAAAATATGAAGAGGTTTATGGAATGATTTGGCCCAATAGAACCTAATGGTTCGCAAATTGACATCCACATCATCCCCGTGCCATTCCCAGTTGGTCAGGGCCTCGGCCCAACACATCCTGTGACGCAGACATGGCTTATGTTATGTCAACCCAACTTTAGCCCATGCGTATCGTATCATGTTGATGTGCTTGGCAGGTTTCAATCCCATTTTGTAGTTCCCTAATTTTAAGATCAAAATTTATTTTTATTTAAAAATAAAAAAGATCAAGTTTAATTTAGGCGCTGTTTGTTTTGATGTAAAATGTTTTCCAAAGGAAAACATTTACATCGGAAAATATTTTCAAGAAAATTAAAGTTTTTCAACTGTTTTGATAGATATTGGAAAATAAATTTGAAAATGAGAAATTTTCATTTTCTTATGTTTGGAATAAATGAAAATAATTAAGGAAAACTTAAAAAAAAAGATATACATTTAAATAGGGGTGCAACTCTGTCCAGGTCAAACCGAATCCAAATTGACTTTGACTCAGTTTGGATAGTCGTTCAGTTCAATCCAAAATTCTAAACCGAATTAAGCCGATTCGGTTTTAAGTTGGATGCTTGGCTAAACAGAACCAAACCAAACCGAATTCATATATTTGTCTAAACCAAACTGAATCAAACCTAATATATTTTATATATATATAATACAATATATATTAAATTTTGAAAGTTTACCTTTAAACTTTGAGGATATTACAAACAATACCCTTGTTTGAGCGCAATTATGTGTTGGTCTAACCCGAACCAAACCGAACAGAATTAATTTCATGGAATTCGGTTCGGATTGATTTGGTTTGGGTTTTGGTTTTCTTATTTATTTTCGGTTTGTTTTATAATTCCAGTTTCCAATTCAGTTCGGTTTGGCTCGACTGTAAATGTTTCGGTGTGGTCTTGGGTTGGCCTCAACCCGAATCGACCCAAGTTACACCCCACATTTAAATGGTATATCATTTTCCGGAGCCTTAGTTCATGCCCTTTGCTGTGCTGAGATTTCGCTTGCCACCGGTGCGACCGGTCCAGTGCCTTCCCAATGGCAAGCGTCTGCACCGAAAACTGATATTTACTCTCATAAGTACTAGCCGAAAGCCGTTGTTTCTGAAAGATCCGCGGCCACCAAGATTTCCTGCTCGCTTGCGCAGAACGAAGATGAAGCTGGCACCCCGAGCTTCTATTTACCCACTGTTTACTGGTAAGAAGTCTAGAACCCTAGACTCAATTTTCTTTAATCGTTGCTATGGTCTTTGGTCAAATGTGATATTTTGATTCTGAAGCAGCATTTGAAGTTGTGCAGGTAGAAGGAGATGCATTTCCGAAGCTGCATCTGCTACAACCAAATTTTCTTTCTCCAATGGCGAGGACTTCAGCAACCGGTAGGTCTTTAAGGTCTTATCTTTCAGTTGTGGTTTTTCCTTTGATCTTCTTCCTTTATTTCTCTGAGCTTAGATATTGCATATTAGGGTTTAGCGCCGGTTTTAAGGTTTCTTTTTGTTTTCCAACTTGAGTCACAGGGATTGCTTTTATACAGTTAAAGGTTATATGCTGTTGTGAAGGATGTCTATTTTATTCTTGCAAGAGTGTCTAATGTATCTGTTTAAGCACAGGCTGACTCTGTATTCTTTCCGACAGCCATCACTTAACCGATTTCTGCCTTTTTTACCTGAACTTATCTAGGTGGAAACATTACCAGGATGGTAGTTATAACCCCTGAAAGTACAACGGATGTATGCACATCAGGCATACATACGATAAAGTTCATTTATATTTTGCCAGAATGAATTTATTCAGTTTGTGCCTTTTTTTTCTTTCTAACATGAACTTATCTAGAACATTACAGGATGGTTGTTATAACCCCTGAAAGTACAATGGATGTATGGACATCTGGCATTGATATGATACATTTCATTTATATTTTTCGAAATCGAACTAATATTTGGTCTTACAATTATATCGTAAAATAGTCTGGAAACCTTTTTTGTGGGGTCACTGGTTCACATATTGTGAGAGAGCTGTTTTGCCTTTTTTAAGTTACAAAGCTAGTGTTGAAACTGAATGTTAACATCTACAAGTAGATGGAGTAATTAGAACTCATTTTTTATGTATACTTCTTGATTAAGAGTACTTTGGTTCTCATTTATGTGGATTTTCGTTTTCCATGAAATGACATTGCAAGAAAATAAAATATTCCATGCACAAGAGTATCTTATTTAAATTGGAAGAAAATTACTACAAAATAAAACTTATGTGCGACAATTTTTGCATGCTTTGTTAAATGGATAACAGGTACTTGTGGAGTTCATCATCCTTGCTTTCCAAATTCTACTGTTAAGGGTTCTGGATCAACAAAAATATAATTCTTATACATGCTTGAAAATGTTTCCTATGCACTTACGTGGGTTCATCGCATCCTTTAGTATTGCGTGAGATTGCTGTCCCTAAACAAGCACGCACACAAATCCTGTATATTATAATTGTGATGCAGCTTCGGCCTATCCTGTATGCGTGGCAAGCTTGATTTGTATGGGATTATCCCAGAAACTCATGGTTACTTGGTGTGCACATTTCGGAGAATCAATTTATTCTCCATACACATTTTATTACCCATGGGTAATCTTGTCAGTCCTCAGATCTTCTAGCAAGCATATATCAAAATTCCATCAATATGACTGTTAATTAAGTTAAACCTTATTTTTACTTCCATGCTTTATTTGTTCTTTCTGGAAGTTATTTTTAGGATACATATGTTTTAAATATTGTGTTTCCGACCCACCCCTGCCTGGCATTTGAGTGTGAAAACTTTTACTTACATAATGCCATCTAATGAGTGAATCAGTGACTGGGAGATCAATCATTTCTAAACTTTTTTGTTAAAGGTGAGACCTCTCTTTACCCCAGTAGTGGTGGGGTTTCATTACTAACTCAGGTCTAACTTCTAGAAGTGGCATGAATCCGTTCAAGGATTGAAGCCTTCTAGTGATACCCTGTCACCTTTCGGTTTTGGCTCAGTTTTACTGTAACTGCCAAGTTTTGTGACTGCATTTTATTGTCAAACTTTACACATTTACGGTTTTGAATGAATAGCAGTGCCCTGATGAAATGTCAATGTTTTGTGCAATCCATTTGTTCTATCAGCTCATTTTCAGGGAGGAGCATGTGTCAGACAGGAATGTTGGATAAGTTCCAATTAAAAGGAGTTCAAAACCTGAAGCGCTCGCGACATGATTCCCCAGGCAAAGATGATTTCTCTGAATTGGGCTTGCCTGTGGCAGAAACTAGAGTTACTCTTTCAAAATTGTTCACAGAAAAGCGTGAACCATTTCTGGTACTCGATAGAATACATAGCAGGATCCTGTTTATGCTTCTTTCATGTAGCTTTGATTAGAAAGTCATCAAAGATTTCTTATGATTTCAATCTTTTTAACCTTTGAATAACCAGTTGAATCAGAGATATAATTCTTCTAAAAGAGTTTCATCTAGGATGTCTTTGCCTGGACAAAGCAACCCCAGCATGAATGAAGTCTCTCTTAAGCAGGGTAATCATAAATCTGTTTTTCGTCTGAGCGTAGAGGACCATAATGGAGTTTGTACAGCTAAGCATGGCACTAATGATGTTCCGAACTTAAAAGCTTCAAGCTCTCTTACTATTGAGAAGCTGCCCTCTGTAATTAGCCTCTCCCACTTGGAGGAAGCTCTTTCTGTTTTTGGGAAGATCGCTAAAGTTTCCCTTGTTGAAAAACTTGATGGACTTAATTGCTGCAATGTTGAATTTGAGGTACAGGCTTCTTCATATGTTGATCATTATATTTTTTGTTATTAGGAAAAGCTTTATTTTCTAGTGATGTATAAAATTTTTAAACTTGAAGCGTGTGGAGTCAAGGGAGAGAGCCATTGCAGCTGGTGGGATCACAGTTGGAAGCTTTTACCTACCAATTAATCATCTTTGTGTCCTGGAGGATGTCACCATTAGAATTAGCAATATTAGCGTGGGGACCTCAGATCATGAGTTACACTTAATGTGCAGATCATTTGGACCTATGGAGGGACTTCTGAGGACAAATGATGATACTGTAGATGTCTTCTATAAGGTGAAGGATTCCTCTGCTGCCAATTGCATATTAAAAAGGTAAGATATTTTTACCCACTATCAACCATGTGATGCATATATTCATTGTTCTGTTTGTGATTGATTTACAGAACGTACTTCTCAGTCTGCCCTTTTTAATTACCTTTTTAGGCTTCTAAAACTCGAGGTTGGACTGGATTGATGCCCCAATCATCATTTGCTGTTTGATATATAGTAGAAATGAGAAACACGGAAAATGTAAAGCTTAGGTTTAGACCTGATTAAAATTTGAGATTGATCTGGTTACTGTAAATGAGTTAAAATTTAAGTTTCCCTCCAGTGTTTGATCTGGTTACTGTAAATGAGTTACACAAGGGTATCAGTGGGCCGACCTTTATATCTTAGGTTTAGACCTGATTAAAATTTGAGATTGAGCCAATCTTTGATGTGTCGGACCTGAGCCTAAGAAATGTTATTGTGACCGGTCCAAAAACTTTTAACAAGATTTGAGCCCAGGCCAAGCCCGTCCTTCATTGAAGTTTACAAATCCCAGCTGATCTAGTCAAGGTCATTTATGGCCCTAAATAAGACAATTAAGACGAGGTCCTGTTCATTTTGGGTATTCCATACACAGGCTTTAGGAAAATGCATGAATTGTTTGTGCTCATGTTTTTGTCTTGACCATGTTTTCATGTGAAAATATTTATTCATAAATGATGCAAATCAACTAATGATGTTTGAGTCCAAAAGGTGCGGAAAAATGGTTCTGATGTTTGATTGGGCTGCTTCTTATCAGATTGAATGATTTGTCTATTGACAACTGCCAATGGAAAGCTTGCTTACTACATCGAGATGCAACCCCAACTGTGATGACTAAAACTGCCAGTAACCAGCACAAGGTGGAGTCTGAAATAAGTCGTTGCCTAGAAGACTTGAGAAGGCAGATCAAGTTGAACAGAATTTACTTAAAAGACTTGGAGGATCTACATTTGGCTTTGATGCACCTTCGAAATAGCCATGCCACTGTTCAATAGGCCCTATAAACGTCAGATAAATTTTCTGTTGTGTTTCAGGTATTCTCTCATTTGTAAATCTGTGTTTGACTTGCATGAGAAAAAAAAAAACTCTATGATTTTATCTATAACAATTTGCTCTTGCAGCCTCTCTACCATGGCAGTATGAGCACATCCCATCTGAGCTTTTGATATATTCAACTCCGGATGATGAGAGCAATCTGTAGCTGGCAAAGATCGAAATGACCTATTAAGGAGAAAAGAATCTGTTGGTCCCAATATTTTTGTAACCAGTTTTAGGCCCTCAATGCCTTTTTCTTGTTAACCAAATTTTTAGTCATACGTCATGGTCATATGATGCAAAAGATGCTCTTCTTTGTCGAGGTGGTGTTATGGCAATTTCTAGTTCTCCTAGACACGTTTAGCATATTTTTGGCGCGATCCAGCAGCTGTGGATTGAAAATAGAGTGTATTTGACACAGATTGATTCTTTTCTTAAGTTGTTATTCTGTTAGACGGCGTTATCTATTATTAAGAACCTTAAAATGTTTATGTACTTGTATAAAGTAAAATCTATTGTTTTCTTTGGATTATAAAATCTGATAATATGGATGTCACAAAATAATGTACGGATGTTTAAAAAAAATGTGATTAATTGAATTAAATTTATCGAAAGCAATTTATTAAGGAAGAAGTCGACAGGTTCAATAAAATAAGGCGATTCATTCCGAGTTTCTCAAAAGTTTTTAACATATTTAGTGAAGGCGCTTTTGGGGTGTCAAGAGTGCAAATTAATGAAGAATTGAAGATTTAGATGTCTGGCGGCAGACTATTTAGCTAATTGTGCCTTCTCCTGTATGTGGTTTAATAATGGGAAAATTGGTTTTAAGTGGTATATTTTTAACATAATTCAGATTCAGTTGTCTAATTTTTGGTAACCGAGAATTATTGATACTTTTTAAATATAATTGAGAGTCAGTGTGTTCATAAAGAATTTCTTCCGAAAATGTCCTCAAAAAGTCTTACAAACCTCGATTATACCAAAATGAGTGAAATGATACTGATTCTTAATTATATTAAGAAGTAGCACTAATTATCAATTCATAAGAATTGGATTATTGAATCTGAATTTTTTTGAAAAGTATCACTTAAAACCAATTTTCCCTTTAATAATCCGCCGCCTATTTTGTTTGATGATATTTCTGGAAGATGTACTTTTAGTGCATGTTAATTAATTAATATAATTTATATATTTTACAGCAAAAAAAAAGGGGAAGGGCTCGGTTGAAATTAAATGATGTTTTTCAGATCTCGCGTCTAGTGTTGGCCCGACCCGAACATAATAATGCCAGGGCTCCGGGAACCAAACCTATAAAACATGGGGATCAAGCCACTCCTTTCTTATTAGCTCGTTGAGGGGAAAACCAAGAAATAGTCAAGAGAGGAAGAATGAAGAAATTTCAGATCTGGTTCGCTATCGGAACACTAGCGTTGCTTTTCCTAGCAGCTGTTGCGGACGATGTTCTTGTTCTAACTGAGGAGAATTTCGAGAAGGAGGTTGGACAGGATCGAGGTGCTTTGGTGGAGTTTTACGCGCCATGGTATGATTCCCCTTGAAATGAAAATGGTTTTTCCGCATATCTCCCTAGATTCATAAAGTTGCTTTCGATTTGATGGATTCGAGTATTTAAGTTATTTTTGGTTGCGATTCGTATCATTAGAGTAGTACTATGTCGATCGCCACTGTTGATTTCTTTCTCTGTCTTTCTCGTACACATATGAAATTTGGATCTGTGTATGTGTATGTGTGTTTAGAGATATATTTAAAGAAATCCGAATGAGGCTTTTCATCTGAATCATATTTGATATTTCACTATCTGAGTGTCAGTGATTTTAATCAAAATGATAACATGTGCAACGACGAGTATTCATAGGTTATTGTGGTTAGATTATCCTCACAGAGGGAGAGCAGATATCCCTGGGGAGACGATGTACCTATCGTTGCCCAAGGTTTCTTAGTCGAAACTTAAGAGCTATTATATCTTTCTTTTGTGTATTGGTGGGTTTTCGTTTAGTGCGTATATTTCCGAAACTGCTTGCAATCAAATTTGTGTAAAGCTTGTTAATTTGGGCTTCCTGCTTAATATCTGGATATTTATGGTGGTGTCAGATTCATTCTTGCAAGATATTATTCCTTTGAACATAAGAAGTTTTTATGAGTAAAATGATAAATTATTTAATAAATATGTTTTTAGCAGGAAATTGAAAATGATTATAAGTTAAAGCTCATCGAAGCTCCTCTTATGTTCCCGTATTTCTTATTGAATTCCTTTGCCATCTTATTTTTTGTCCTCTTTTGTTGTGTTTTAACACGATGGGACTAAATTGTTTGTTGCAGGTGTGGGCATTGTAAGAAACTTGCTCCAGAGTTTGAGAAGCTTGGTACAAGCTTTAAGAAGGCTAAATCAGTCTTGATTGGAAAGGTCAAATCTCGAGCTTCATAGAAATTGAATCATAATTTGTTATTGTAGAAGTTCTACTCCAGTGAGATGTCATCTGGACAGCTGGATTGTAACATGGGAATGAAATAGGAGACCTAAAAGGCCCTATTATGATTGAAACTTTTCTTGTGGTTTGTAATTAAAGCAAACTTTTCTTCTGGTTTACCGTTTCTTTCACATGTTATAGTCCTGCTGTCCATATGCCAACCTTTGATTTAAATCTGATAATTATTGGTATAACCTTATTAAATTTGAGTCCATTTTTAAATGCTCTTAGGTGATTTTTGGTTATTAAAGGTCACGATTTTGCTAGCATTACAAGTTTCCGATATTTATAAAGCAAACAATGAAAATTGCCTTAAGAATTACAAAGCACCATGACATAGTTGAAATTGTTTCATAACCTAACAATGAGTATTCACTAGTACGTGACTGCTTAAACAAGAGTATTCAAAAAGTATAACATTCAATGCAATTTGAGAAACAATATTCGAGAAATAAAACACATTTAGATGGATTTGTATTGTGGTTAAATTTCTGTTTTTTTTTTAATTTATTTTTTACCTATATCAGTTAGCCTGGACAACCTAATGTCATGTTTTTATTTTTTAGTTGATAATTAAAGTGAAGTATGTATTGATATTGAAAAACTATTGTACAAGAGGCAATCCCTAAACCAACCTGGGTTCACCAATCCAAAAACCTACAGTCAAATACAAGTTGATACAATAAATTCCTCGCCCAAAGGACCAAAGGCCCCTAAAGCAGACGCTACCACCTACCATAGAATGCTCTCTAGAACTTCATCTCATCTGGAGGAATACCAACAGGATGTTTTAGATAAAACCACCACGTTTGGAGACCCTAGACGCCTAAAAGCGGGTTAAATATTAAAACACAAATGATAACTAAAATTGCTTGTTATTTTAAATTTATATGCTAACTGCCTTGTTGTTGTAAATTATAGCATGCTATCAAATATGGTCAAATCAATTCATGAACAACTAATTCAGAACATTCATTTTGTTACTGTACTCCATATTTTTCCAGGCCATATTATGCTCAGTTGGATCTGCAAGATATGGCCTCTAGGCTTGTTTACATGTTTTGATAATGCCAATGGTCCAATATGATCGCTTTCCCAATTCAGTCAAAGGCTTTACCTTTTGTATCTGTGGAAATATATTGAAATTTTAAATTAAAATGGTTTATTGTTGACTAACCAAAAGTCATCAAAATGGTCTTAATATGTTAGTGCTTCCATTCTTGATATAGGTTGACTGTGATGAACACAAGAGCATATGCAGCAAATATGGAGTTTCTGGATACCCTACAATCCAATGGTTCCCTAAAGGGTCCTTGGAACCAAAAAAGTGAGTGCAGCGTTTTTTATGCCTAGAAGATTTTACGAGCACATTTCCTTTGAAGATAGAAACACCCCACACATGCCCCCACCCCCTCACCAACATGTACAACACCACCAACAAAGCCCCAAAGAAAAAATCCTTTCCTTTTTTTTTTTCCCTTGATAATTGTTACCCTTTATCATATATCTTTAACACTTCAAGGTTGGGTAAATAATTGTGCAGGTATGAAGGCCCACGTACTGCAGAATCCCTCACTGAGTTTGTGAATACCGAAGGGGGTAATGTTTAAATTTTACTTACCTGATTTTAGTGTCCCCATTTATGGATTTGTGGTTGCTGGCTTGTCTTGAGATCTTCAATAAATATAGCTGTATTACTTGAATGAATTGATGGAACTGTTGCAATACCTTTTTTTCCCCCTTTTTAAAAAAAAAAAAACTGGGTTAGTCATTCTTCCTGACAGTTTGTACTCATTGTGATATGTCTTAGTCACAGCAGATGCTGCTATAGATATGAAAATTTTTCAGCTCTCTGAGGGTCTATGTGAGCTATCAATATTTCGGACAAGATTGGATTTCATTTTTATTTAAGTGCACAGCTTTATTGATTGTCCCAATTTAGGATTTCATTTCTCCTGATCCCTTGAGGATATACTTCAGTGAATACATTCTCACATTTGTGGTGTTTACAACTTTACATATTTTGAAATGAGATTCTCACATTTCTGGCATGATTATCTTGTGTTTGTCTATGCTAGTTGGCATGCGTCATTAATATTTTCATAAAAATGACACAGAGCATGATTAAAAAACTGCTGCGAAGAGACTTCAAGTTTGATACAAGCAATTTTTTTTTGATAGGAAGTTTGATACAAGCATAAAGAGATGCATGCTGGTCTCTCTTTTGGTACAAAATTGTTGATCTGTTAATAAAAATAGGTGAATATTAGTCATTGAGCAGGAAATGATGATTTTCAGATCCATATCAGATTAAAGTATTAAAAAAGGAAAAAATCCTGATTATGAGATAATGATTGGGAATATATAATGTGTCATCTCGGATGAACTTGTACAAGTTTTTAGACATACTGCATACAATACAGAAGAGAGAGGTTTTTCATCTATATGTTGCCGAGAATCATATCATAATAACATGAGATAGATTTGATGAAAATAGGATACCTTTTTAGTGGGAGTGCTTTTAAAATTACCTAGGGTGTAAGATCAAACTGACCAGAAAATTTTTTTTTTTTTTGGGGTGATTGATACTCAAAATCTGCTTTATTTTTCTAGTTTCGAGTTTTTTTTCTATTGTAATAATTTATTTTCAGTGACATATATATAAATCATTTTGGATCTGTTTTATTCTTAAATTTATCACAATTGGTCTAGGTGATGTTTATGTGAACCATAATCCAAGATTCAAGACTTGAATATTGTCTAGAAAGATTCTTAAGTCAATGTTTAATAGTTGGTACATGCCATAATCTGCTAAAACAATGAAGTAGGTATATGATTTATTTTTGGATCAGTTATCTCTTTCACTTTATTGCATTCGGTTTTGATCATGTTTATGCCTGCTGCTAATACAACTGAAAGACTTGACAATCAACTATAAACGAAACCACTCCAACCCTTAATGTTAAACATTTAATATATGAAGTAAACTGCTAAAACATTTAGGGATAATATCTGGTTTATCTGTTTAGCGAAGGTTTCATATTTTACCAGTTCATCTGAAGTGCATTGAATCAACATTCTTTTGGTTTGAAATTTTTTCAACCAAAAAAAAAAAAAAAAAGGGAATCATTGATTGAAAATCGCAGCACATTTGTAGTGGGTTGGGCAATCATTATATGAAACCAAGTTGTAACTTACATCTTATATAGATAATTTATATTATTTTGTGCTTCTTATTTTTTAGATTTCAGTTAAAAATATATTCTGAGATCATGATTTTTGTAATTTTACATTAACTGATTCCTAGTATTTCTTTCTTCTACTAGATGAAAGGACTGACCTTGAACACATTGATTTTATGATTGCCTTCAAATAGGATCATTGAACTTAATAGTAATGGTAACTTTGATTTTTTTTATATCTTCTGATGCAATCGAGTAAATATGAGGGAGTTTATTTTTAATGTATTTTTTAAAGAAATATCTGTAATTATTATTAAAAAATAAGGGAGTTTAGTTTTAATGAACTTATTTAAGAACATGTCTTTAATTATTAATTTGTGATATAATTTGTTTTGTTTATAAATTATATAAACCCATTAAATGACTGAAAATTGGGACTTGCTATTTTTTTCCCCAACAAGTTGGCCTGCATTGTATATTGCATTGGACTTTGATTCTTATCAACTCGAAACTTTAACTTTTTCAGATTTCTTGAAATAAAGATGTTCAAGAAAGATTTGAAAACAAAATGGTCAAGAAAAAAAATACTGACCTAAAGTTTTTTTCTCCAAGTAGATAAAATCTGTAGTCACCATGGATATGAGTTAAGAGCTGAAATAGGTGACATCATCCAAGCAATCTTGTTCATTGTATTTAAAATAATTGAAATTGAAATTACATCCAATTATTATAAAAATCAATTAGATATATCTGAATCTTAAAAGAAAAGGGGTGGAAAAAATTTTCTAATCACATGTAAGAAAGGTGTGAAAGGATTAATATTGAAGGGCCTAAGAGATCAAGAGAAAGACCTAAAAAGACATGGATGGAGTCAATAAAACAAGACTTACATAAACGTAAATTAACTGAAAATATGATTTTTGATGGAGAAAGGTGGAGAAATAAGGTTAATATTGCCGACCCTGCTCTGGTGGGAACCGGCTTATGTTGATGATGATAACATGTCATTACAACAAACCATAATGGCATCAATTCATCAGCCAAACATGTATGCAATAAAGCTGCACAATTTATCTATAAGTTTGATTCAGATCCAAATAAAAACATACATGAAAGTGAAATTACTTGGATTGATTCAGTCTTTTCAATATCAAAGCACGTAAAGTATAGTGACATCTAGTACTTTCAGATTGACTACCTCATTGGTTTGATTAATTTTCGTTGACTCAGCAGAGATCTTGGGAACATTTAAAGCCAGTGGCTTTACTGCCAAACATGGTGTATCCAGTTTTTTTGACACACAATTCTCTTGTTTTTAGCTTTTTGAGTTGGATTATACAGTAATAACATGAACAGTCAAGGTAGGTGAGTTGTGTTTGGGAGAACATGGCTATATATGTATGTCAGTCACAAATTGCATCGGAACGTCTGCCATAATTATATAGAAGATTTAATTGATTTGAAATCCATAGAAAATTGTTGTGATTTGTGAAGACTGCTCAAGAAGCATGAGTTCTTTGTTAATAGTTTGAGTCAGAACGTCATTTATCCCATCTCACTAGGTAATTGGTTATTAAGATTTTGTTTTCTGCATGTGACTTCGGGAAACACTTATGTAGATGGTGCTTATATTAGTGGTATGGAGCTGATTAATGTATGGATATGTATAATTTTTGTATGCGAGTTACGATAAGCAAAATTCATGTATATATGCGTATTCACTGTTTACATACAAGGAAACCAATTGACATTATCCTCACCTGATTGTGTGCAGGCACCAATGTGAAGATCGCTACTGTCCCCTCCAACGTAGTTGTGCTAACTGCAGATAATTTTGATGAGATAGTTTTGGATGAAACCAAAGATGTTTTGGTTGAATTTTATGCACCATGGTGAGGATACATATTAAACTTCCACTTCTTTAATTTTCCCTTGTTGGCTTGCAATTTTATGCTTCGATAATCCATCCATTATGATTGTTGATTCGGTTTCATTTAAGGGCCGCACTATAATTTCCATTCTTCAGTTACCTTATTAATTTTGTTCCTTTTTTCAGGTGTGGTCATTGCAAAAACCTTGCTCCAGTAAGTGGTAGATTGATGCCATTTGATGATGTTTTTGTAGTTGAGACCTCTAAATTGTGCTTGTAGTCAGTAAATTACTGATAATTATTATTATTATTATCATCATTAATGAAAGGTTTTGAGACCTTCAACTTGTGCTTGAAATCAATTACTGATAATTATCTGTTTGTTTGCAGATTTATGAACAGGTTGCAACTGCGTATAAAATGGATGAAGATGTAGTGATTGCTAATCTGGATGCTGACAAATATACAGTTCTGGCTGAGAAGTGAGTTGGAAGAATATTTAACAAGTACATTTGCTGCTGGAAAGATGTCTTTTGTGATATTAGTTTTCACTTTTCTGGAAACAATTCCTTAAAGTAACATCAAATGCTATAATAGCAGACTTGATGAAACCTAAGAAACATTGTTGTTATTTTTAACCCCATATGGTGACAGTCAATTATGCATACAAAATTTATATTTTTATTTCTTTAATTATAATGAAATAATTATGAATTTTAAGTTGATTATTATGTTAATATCATTCTCTCAGCCTTTGTATATTGAACCACTACCATAGATCTTATGTATTCATGCCGCCCATGCAGATATGGTGTATCTGGATTTCCAACATTAAAATTCTTCCCCAAGGGCAACAAAGCTGGTGAAGACTATGATGGTGGACGAGATCTAGACGGCTTTGTTACTTTCATCAATGAAAAATGTGGAACCAGCCGTGATGGAAAGGGACAACTTACATCAAAGGTCAGTAACAGATGGATCGAGAAACTGGCAATAATATAATAGGCTAATATAGATTCATTAAGAAGGTGCTTTCTGCTTATTAATGTTTTACATTATTTGTTGTCATAGGCTGGTATAGTTGCAAGTCTAGATGACTTAGTGAAGGAGTTCGTAAGTGCTGGCGATGATGAAAAGACAGCTCTTTTTTCACGGATGGAGCAGGAGATTGAGAAGCTTAAGGGCTCCACTGCAAGGTAAATATGGGTATTGCATCTTGTGGTTAGTTGTTAGTTCATCACTATTAACATGGGTCCATGGCTGCTGCAATGAAGTACAAATTGCCAATGATTGAAAACGGTTTTCTTTTACCTTCAGATATGGCAAGATTTACTTGAAAGCTGCCAAGAGCTGCATGGAAAAGGGTTCTGATTATGCCAAGAAGGAAATGGAGAGGCTTCAGCGACTGCTTGAAAAGGTAAACATTCTGAATTCCTCTTCTCCAACTGGGTGGAGGAAGAAACCTCTCCTTGAAAATTTTAAACCTAAAAATCTCGTTAAGGGTTAACAATCACACATAAACGACAAAAGGAAAATGCCTTAATCCAACTAGCCGGGGACAGAACTGAAATCGATGACCCACCCCGCTCGTGTAGATGGGTTTAGGGCTGTCAATGGGTCGAATTCTAGATCCGAATTCGACCCGAATCCGATCCGATTAGTCAAATTTGAATACCAATCTTCAACCGTCGGATCGAATATGGTTTTTAATTTAAATATTCGAAGTTATTCGAATATGAATTTCACTATATTCAACTGAATATTCGATAAGATCCAAATATATGTTTAAATACATATACTAATAATTCATTTTTATATTACAAATTAGAAAGACTTTTTAAAAGTCTCCTCAAATGGTTTCACTAGTGTGTGAACGTGTGAAGGGGAGGCATCAGGCCTCCCCTTTTTATAGTGATGATTGGCTGGGAAGCAAAGGTTCCTAGTCGATGTGGGACTAATGGGAAAGGCATCTTTTCCCATTAATCCCAAGTCCCACATCAGCCGATTTCCGCTATATAAGGGGACACCATGGTCTTTGTTTTTTAAGGTTGCGGTTGAACCGCATTAGACCGAGTTAGATCACTTGGTTTAACCGTAAGAAATAGATTTGTAAATTGAATAAAAATATTCTTTTAACCTTTATTGAATATCCGAATTCGAAAATTTGAATTCAAAAACGGATTAAATCAGCTGATGATCCGTTGAATATCGGTCGAATTCAACTAATTATTTATCGGTTCGAATCAAGGTAGATTTGATCCGTATTCGACAATTGCCACCCCTAGATGGGTTTGGTTGTGGTTTTTTAAAAATGGGTTGGTAGAGACAGGTGTTTGTGTTTGGCCTATTGGCCCGTTGGATTTATAAACCTTATGCATGTGCAATTTTGTATAAAATAAATTTTATATTATTTGTAAACATACTTAAATATGTTTTATTTTTATGTTTTATTTATATATATTTTATATATAATTATTGTATTGAAGGGAAGAGTAAACAGATTGAGGCAGATAGGGATTGGGTTTATTTTGATGAGCAGTTTTGGTTTGAGTATAAACTCATTAATACCCAGTATCATCCAATTTGAGGGCACCTGTGCCCCCCTGCTTCTAGTGGGGACTTGTGGAACAGAGAAAGTTGCACATGCAAACAAACATGCACAGGGTGGTCAATTGCACTGGTGATTAACAATCTTATTGTTGGCAGTGTTAGTCTACTACTTGTTAAGCATTTTATAATAGAAGTTTAATATCTGTTAGATTTTGGGAAAGTCAATTTTCTATTGTACCATCAATGGCAGTTTTTGAATTGATACTTAATGGCAATTGGGATGTTATTAGACCTGAAATCTTGAGCTCTGATCCTGGGTTGTGATAAGGTTTTTTCACTCTCTTTTTTGTTGTTGCAGGCTATCAGTCCGGCAAAGGCAGACGAATTTACTCTCAAGAAGAACATTTTATCTGCTTTTGCGTGAGTTAAAGGCAGGGTCGACACCCTTGTACGCTCCCAGCTAGGGTCGGGTATTAGTTACTCTTATAAGGTGTGGGGCCCCATAGAAGCTTGAGAATTTTTTTTTTTTTTTTCTGGTGTTCCTAGTGGGCTTCAGCTTCTGTTGTGCAGTGAATCCTTTTCGGCCTCAAATTGATTCGCCAGTGTGGAACGGAAGAAAATGAAGAACAGAGAAAGATGATGTTTAGTACCATAAACGTAGTCTTTTATGTTCGCATTAGAATCATTTTGACTAACAGATTTTGAATTTTGTACTGCTGATGAATGTTAAGCGTTATTGTAATAACCAAAATGGATTGGCATTGGTACAAGGAATAGATCTAGTGTTTCGGTAAATCTTTATGAGACGTAAAAGAATTTATTTGGGTTTGAAAATATATAACTTAGGTTGGTTTATGGTACATAACATGGAGAAGTTGGTTCATGGTACATAACATGGAGTAGGAGTCAATAAGCCTGTTATATTGGTGAGAAGTGCAGCGGATAATTTCTTCCGCCACCGGAGGGCTTGCGTCACAGATCGGAGCTGCTTGGATGGGTTTGATTTGTTTTGGGCAGAAACACTTGAACTTGGAAACTCAAAATGTCGGCCCGGCCTAGGACAACGTTGGAGTGCACCAAACCTCGCTTGGATTTGCTGGAGCGGAGACAGAGATGAGCAGCAAGTCAATCAGTCGTGCTTGAATCAATCCGAGTCCATACTCAAAAGGCTTCAATTGAAGAGGTCGATATTAACGCGCTCATGCAGCTCCCTAACAACGAACACTAGGTATACAATGAAAAATCACTACTTCATTAGTCATTTACTTTCAACCAGATCTCTGATATGTTTTCACCAACTTAAATATCAGTAGCTTTGGCGTGTTATATCATCCAGAATATTTCTTTAGATTTCTGGTGCGTTGCCAAACCGTAAATATTTCAGGTTCGGTAGGTAAGCAGAAAATTTCATCGACAGGAATCACACATGCTGTACCTTCTCCAAGATTAGGTAAATTCAGAGAACTGTGGAAAATGACTAAAGCCAGCCAGTTCCAAACATATTATACAAGATACATACAAGATTCTTGTTAGTGCATTTCACTCTTGTCAGTAATGAACAGCCATTAGATCCCCATCCAAAACCCTTACAAACCAATGGATGTAAACAAAGAGCATGTCCTTCACCTTTAATCCATAACTTGGAACCACCATTAGCTCCAGCATGTCCACCTAGCACAGATCTCCAAGAAGCAACATAAGCGGTTATCCATTTTCTCCAAAAGCTTCTTCCTCAGATTCCTCCCCTTTTACGGTCATATCCAGCTCCCTGCATGGCTTTTCCCCGCTGCACTCAGACTGTGAGATGTTTAGTGAAGAACAGTCTTCAATGAGCAGGTTTGGATCTTGATGTGGGTTCTGATACCCTCTTTCCTCAACTAAAGATTTCACACACAAGCACGGCCTCTGTTCGACTTCTATATTATGAATAGTTTCTTGTCCGTGACCAAAGGGCAACTCAAAAGCTGGTGGGCCAAGTGGCTGGGCTCTCATCTGCACAGACCTTAAGAGTGCAGCCCTCCTCAAGTCCGCTGAGTGGCATATATCACTAGGAGATGATGGGAACCGGCTTTCTGAGTCTGAACCTCGTTGGCGAGGCTGTGAGCATGCAACAGTAGTGGTTGGTACTACGGTGGGAGCTGTGGAAGAGAACCCACAAAGTGGTCTTTGAAACCTGTAAGGAGAAACTGGACTGGTAGGCATGCTCTCCGGTTGGGCAACAGAAGTGTTTATGTTGGTTTCGCAGTATCGAGAATCCTCTGAATCATCTGACATCGGGGAATATTGTGAAGATATTTCATCCTTGTAACTACAAAAGTCAAGACATTAAAATGAAGGAGTGAAAGAACTTAATTCTAAACAGGAAAAGGCCACAAAGAACACATTGATGAGGCATGCAGCAAACCAGATTCAATAGAAAGAGCCCAGCTAGAGAATTCATGAGATGACAGCTTTTACAGTAACTATCACATCGTGTGGCTGACCACCAAGGAGGGTGGTGCCTCCACCTTCTGGCATCAGCGAAAAGTGTTCATTAGTAAGGGCAAAGTCATTGATGACACTACTTTGGATTGGCAATAGAAGAAAGCATATTATGAATGATCTTAATTAGCAACTCTATAACAAGAGGTAAGTTATGCTACACCAAGGGCTTAAAATTCAGCAGATACCGAATTGTACCGACCGATAAAACTCGGAACTGGTCCCCAATGATAAGATATCAGCCTCCGGCATCTTAGAAAGTGAAAGAATTGGGCAACGCGGACGAATTCAGCCTGACTTGGTTGTCCACCATATAAGTTGACTTGGCTTAAGGCGCCAGAGAGTTGGTTTCAGGACGGAGAAAACAAAAACAAGATGAAAAAGAAGAAGAGTATAGAGAAAAAAAACACAAAAAAGAAGAAGAAAGAAGCATATGACTCAGTACCATCAGGTACTGCCCAGTACTGAACAGTACCGGCGGTATGAATTGGTTACTGAACGATATGACTAGTACTGGTCATGGAAAAGAAAGAAAAAACGGTACTGGTCATGGCTGGTACCTTGACCAGAACCGAGATTTTAAACCCTGAGACCACTGGATATTTCCAAAACCTAAAATTTAAGCAAAATAAGTACAACATAAACATGTGATTTTCACATAAGTGAGCAGACACTCAATCCATGCTTATTTTTCTTTCCATTTATTCTATCTTCTACAGGGAAAGAAAAACTTCAATAGCATAACCACTCTTTCGGTCCGTTCTAGAATTTCCTATACAATTTGAAAATCAGTTTCTAGAAAGAGCCAGAAATTGAAGAAAGATCATCGGTCCCATCACAAAGGGACAACATACTGCATCAAAAGGAGAAGATTTTAGAGGATGCTTGGTGCATCATTAGGACCTTGAAACCAGAGGCACCAACTTCAGATTTGTGCTTGATTTAAACTGCAATTATGGACTGCTAGATAAGACATCCCTTATTCCTGTAATTTCTGTAACTTGGATAGCATGAAGGCAAGCCAAAACAGAATTAGTACTAAAAGCCTCCAAATGGCATGCTAACTCATCAACAAGTACAGTTTTACAGGCATTGAATTCCTCTGAGGAAAACCATAGTTTTAGCTTGAGTCCCAAAGCGCTAGGGACACCAGAATTTGACCGATCACGGTTCAACAGGCATGGAATGGTCAGGTCAGAAATAGATATCTTTCTAGGATTGGAGAATGGAAATATGGAGTATCGGGTTCTTTTGAGTGTTCAATAAGGACAGTATCATAATTTTTTGGTAAATGAGAACAGTCTCCTACAGATACTAACATGGATGCTGGAGTCATACCAAACTTCCTCAAGCACTGGTGGTCACTCCACAGCCCATGGGTGGTTTGGGTCCTTGGATCTGGATAAGAGGGTTCAGTAAGAATTCAGTTACAGCAGCTGCTTGAGGTAGGTTGTGTTTGAATGGAGCAGGTAGCAGGCCAATCTAGATTAAAGGATTTTTTAATTACAGCATCATGACATGCATTAAAGATTACAACATTCTTTCCTGTGGTGCTATAATGTGTTTATAGGAAAGAAGTAGCAGAAAGTGCCTGTATAACTAATCCTACCAGAAATAATGGATTGGTCACACATGGTACCATATGCTCCCCTCTCATCCAATATCATAAAACAGAATCACAGTTTCAAATTTAATTTAAAAAGCCAGAGTTCAATTTCATATTTGTGGATATAATTATTTCCAAATATTAGCAATAGCCGCATTGGATGCTAAAGCTCGATTCAAGTTCAAGGATTACATTTCTCAACCCGACCCAAGAAATCCATGAGGCAACAAAAGGAAATACAATAAGATCTTCTGGAAAATCCCATTTTTCTAGTAAATTGAAGATATAAGTAGTTTCTTTTGAAAACCAGGTATTCCATAGTTCGAGTACCTCATAAGCACTGAATGAGGAACAAGAGGAAGTTGCGCGTTGGGGAAGGAATTGAAAGTATACCTGGGGTAGCACATGGTTTCAGACCGTGCTGGAGAATCCAACAGATTATCAGGAAGAGGGTCACCAACTGTTAATCCGTTCAAACTAGATGCCATTATCTGCAAAAGCGCGCAATTAATACCCGTCTCTGGAAATTTAAATGATTAAGAAAATCAGGAACATAAAATCTACAAGTACTCAACCTAGAAAACATAAAGATTATAAAAAAAAAAAAGGGTAAATACCCGAAATCCAACAAAGAAAACAAAACCACATCAGTAAATCCCTCAATTTAATTTTCACAAAATTTGCTCGAGCTCGAGCAAAACAACTACCCATACTTGAAGGATTAACGAAAAAAGAAATAGAAAGGAAAAAAAATCCCTCAAAAAGAACACCATGAAAAACCTCAATGCGGGGAGGAGGGGAAGGACGGAGGAGAAAAAATTGCTCAGGGACGAAATTTGAAACCGTTCCATCGAAAAGAGAATGATTAAACAGCATACAGTTCCTTTAAACAGGAGGATTCCAAAGGAAGACGAACATTTAAAGATTAAACAGACAACGAAATTCAAATCTTAGAAATGAAAAGACTGTCACACCTCACTTAGATATCGCTTGTGGGAGTGGAGATTATCTACGTAAACTTCGTCTTCCGGATCTCTACTTCGCTTTCCACTCGGAGATGATGAGCTCGACTCCGATCCCATTTTTTCAGAAAATTTTTCGTCCTTCTGAGAAAAAAAACTTTTCATGGAGGACAAAAGCAAAGCTAACAGCCTAACAGCATCTGAAGTTTCACAAATTACATAGATCTCTATTAATTTTGATAATATAACAAATGCCTCCCTATGCGTTTTTAAAATAACACTGACCTCCCCGCTCATTTTAATTTCTAACATTTACCTCAAGGGGTGACAACCAACAATCAAGGTTATTAAGGCCGTAATGGGCTCGAATATTTGAAATGAGAATTCGGTCTAGAATTGGAATTGGGCTTTCAATTCCTTTTTTTTTTCTTTCGTTTGGTCGAAATTTGGAAACAAAAATCATAAATCGACCCGAATTCCACCGAATTCAGTTTGAAGCTATCTATACTATATTTAACGCGAGAAGGCCCCTTGGAAAGCGTGTCTAAAACAATTCACTTCTTCCCCAAAATACCCAATCTTGTGTAGTTTGGGGTTTCAATAATATAGGGTTATACCCATCTAAACTCAACATTTCCGTTCAAAATCCAGTCAATTTGTAAGTTGTAACTACTCCCCCACTTCTCCTCTCCCCGTTCCCTTACTCCACGTGCAGTACTGAATGTACACCCCTACTAATTTTAATAACTAACCAAATTCGCGTCAAGATTTTCAAGTTCCTGATGGCCAAGAATTTGAAAAATAGATCCCACCAGATTAAAACCCAACCACCAATACCGCTCCATTGTCACTACCACTGTACCATTGGCACCACCACTACTATCACCCTCACCATCATCACAACCTCTCACACAATCACTACCACCACCATAGTCTCCACCACACCAACACCTCACTACTTCCACCACACAACCACCATACAATCACTACCACTTCACAACCATTACTATTATCATTACTATTGAATCCTTGTCGTAGAGGTTATAAATGATAGAAAACCAACAATTTTACTTTGGTAGATATTTTTTTAGGCTAAGAAAAAAAAGATCAAAAAATTTTCTATGTTATATCCAAATAGCAAAAAAAATGATAAGGAAAATCTTTTCCTATAAATTTTTTGCCCAGAAAACATTTTCCACTAAAACAAACAAAGCCTTTTTCTCTTATCTTGTTATTGTGCTTATGGGATGAAATCATTTGCTACGTTTACTTAGAATTTGGTCACTGCTGTGCTCGTGAGATGCTGCATCTCAAGGCCACAGGAGTGACCAATTCAAGTAAACCATAGCAAAAGATTTCAACCCTGTGTTTATAGTCGAAGCACATGAAAGAGGCCTGTCGACTCGTAAGATACTATATGTATGAAAATTCTTTATTTAATTTATAAATACAATTTTTTCGTTAATTGAGTTTGTCATAACGTTGATTGATTATGGTAACAATGATGACCTTATGACTACAATTTCATTTCAATATCCACCACTCTAAAGAGTGCTCCAGCAGTAAGGTCTTGGCTCGTTGTAGCTTAGACCAAGGTTTTATTCCCACCTTTAGCAAAATAAAGGGAGTTTGCTCGAGAGCCCACCTCTAGCTCGAATTGATGATCATCCGAGTTGCCAAATTGTGCAGCTCACACGAGTCAAAGAATATTGTGCTTCCCCATAGAGGTAAGTGGTCGGGGCATCACCGACGGGTTTCGTTGGTATCTGTGGCTTTAGTCACCTGCCTGGTATACATGTGCAAAACTCTGATGATAGTGTACAAGGAAGAGATGTGGTTTTTGGGAGGGATCATGTAGCTTTGTTTGAATGCATCTTTTTTTTATTTATGTTTGTTCAGCTTTACCCTTGCTTGGCTTTTTTGGCCTTGGATTATGTAAGTTCGATATGTTTTAATGAAGTTGCATACGCCTGGCCGTTACCTGAAAAAAAAAAAAAAAAGTGGTCGGATGTGTGTTCCCATTCCCCAAATACCCCAAACCAAAAAAAAAACAAAAAGGAGGAAAACCCTAAAGAGGAGTATTATTCTTTCTCATTTTTGGGCGAAAAATCATTTGCAATCTTTCCTCCCATGTCTAATTGCGCGACGTGAGATAGTAGGGGACCGGTTCACCCATTTCTCTATTTACCACATACGCAACCTGTAATGGCAAGCAGCAAACCCGGGAAAGATCATAAAGGATGTGAACCGTTTTTCTTTTCGAAATTTTGCAAAGGTCTTGTCGAAGCGATTATAGCACTCACTTTCAATCTGTTGATAAGAGTTTTCTTCTCATTAAAATAACCATTTACCTATCAATCTCTTGCGCTTGTTGAGATATCCAGGGTTGCAAATGTAGCAAGTTCAGTCGACCTTTCGCATGGAAGAAAGGGTAAAGAACAGGACATGAGAGAGAGAGAGGAGCAGTACCTGGCCGGCTGGGTCCGCTACGCATTCTCCTTCGGATAACTACTCTATTTGCTAGCAAAACTTTTGGAAAGTTTGTATTTAAAACGAACTCGTAGCCTTGTTGGAAGGCAGATTAGGCACTCTATTTGCTAGGAAATCTTTGGAAAAGTCTATATTGAAAACTGAACTTTTGGCCTTGTTCACTTTTGGAGATTGAAAGGGACGCAATACATGTCATTGATGGAGTCTTGAACCAAACAACGACTTCGTGGCAGGCTGATACTCTTTTGGGAGATGTCATTGAATTTTCAACAGACAAGACATGTTAGAAGAAAAGTTTATGCCATGGCTGACGTAAAGGCAAAGATGGTTTTTTTTCAAGAAAGTAATGTCATAAGGATAGACAACCATCTAAATACTATTGCTAGGGTATCGTGTGAGGAATGTAATATAAGTTACTATACATAATATCGTATCAATTTCCTACCCAAAAAAAAAATACAGAAAGCCAGAAGATTGTATTGAAGCCCTAGTGACCCAAAGAAAAAACAACAAATAATAGAAACAGAGACACGTCTCTCTCTCGAAAAACTTATTATCCATAACTAGGAGAAACCCTCTCTCCTATAAACTGAGATACCAATTAAGGTCACTTTTCCTTCAAACGAAAAACAATTCCAAAAAAAAATAATTGAAGGCCAGGGATGATATCATGAAAGATCACGAGAGACAAAAGCTATGAACTTCTCATGGCCCCACAACTCCCAATAAAAGCAAGCAAAGCATATGGACACTTTCTCATCCCCAACCACATAATCACCAGCCCATGCAAAGACACATGTTTTTTTCCTTTCATTACTATTAGTTGGGTATGAAAACAGCGGGAATGACACTCATTACGCCTTTGCGAGCATGCGTCACTTATGGGCCCCGAAGCCCAACCTGGCTCTACCCCATGTGGATCGGATCACTCATTTAAAGCATCGAACAGAACACGAGGTTACAGTTCACCTAACAGGAAAGCTACGGAAACGATGCTAGCTGTTGGGGTCTGCTAGTCATATACTGTTGTTGGTTGCGCAAAGCAACGCAATAAGAATCCAATAATAAGGATATGCTGTCTCAAAATTTTCACTTGCTAACAAAAAGAAGATCAGTGAAGCATGCAAGTTTATTATGACCCACAGAAACGAACACTCATGCATTAAAACACCTAACCAGAACAGAAAGACATCAACGTTACGGGATTTTTAATGACTATCTAAAAGCGAATATGATAACTACATATAAATTTTTTTTGGCAACGATGATAACTACATATGGTAATACAAATGCTGTAAAACAGAATTAATGCCAATACCAATCAAACCCTGACATCCCCCGAACTATTCAAGTCGTAAAATAGAACATATGCAGGAGACAGAGCCATAATAGCAGCAAAAATAGCCATGGACAAACTCCGAACAAGGATAGAAATTGGCGGAAAATGAGAGGAAGGGAAAGAATAATAATTTATAATCTATTAATTCTTAATTGACAAGAGTGCGAGGAAGCAGGATACCTATTAGACTGCTTGCTCTGTCTTTCATTTAATACAAATCGTAATCTAAATGCCCCAAGACTTTGCAGTTGCAGAACCAAATCCATCAACCAGGATTCAGGCACAACTTTGCTTCTGAGGAGTAACATGACGGGCAGCAAAAATACATAAACGATAATTTACTTATAATTAAAAAAAAAAAGAAACTATACAGAATATCTCTCTCTCTCTCTCCCTCAAGCCTGAAATTACCTGGAAGAAACTGGGTTCAGAGCTCTGGCGAATCCATTCATGGCGCCATAGCTTTTCGAACTAAACCCCAGGCATCCAAGCAGTCCCTGCCTGTAAGGCAAGAACGTCTTCTTCTTCATCTCCTCTGCTTGAGCTCTGTTAGCTGCATAGTGTAATTCGTGAGGTGAGCGAGGGATCCGACGCTTTCCAACGCCGTTGGAAGGTTTTCCGGCAACGGGCTTTTTAGCAGGAGCCTGTTGAGTTTGCTTTGGCTTATCTGTTTCGGACGTTGCAGGAGGCTGAGCATTTTTCCTCTGTTTCGAAGAAGAGAAGGAAAGAGAAGGCATAGATTTCTTCTCTTTGGAAGGAGAGAAGGAGATAGAAGACCAAAACTTTTCCTTGCCATTCTCTCTTCCTTCACTTTTGCTTCTGTAGAGAAAATCCTTCAAGAACACCCACCTCTTTGAACTCCTACCAGACGATGACGACCTTGAAGACGAAGCAGAAACGGAAGGCGTGGTTTCGGTTGACGGCGTGTCATTCTGTTTATTTTGAAGATCTTCCAAGGCCAAACCAAGCTCGTTAATCTCTCGCTCTTCGTGTTCTTCTTCTTCGTGCCACTGAAACGGTGCATTTCTCAAAGGCGATAGAGATCTGGTTCTCCTGTGAACAGATCTGTTACGCAATCTCAGATCTCTTCCTCTCATCACCATCTCTTCTCTGTTCTCAAATTCCAAGTCTCGTGAATCCTTGCCTTCGTCATCTTCAGCTTCCAGATCCAGCAAAGGAGCTAAGATTTGAGGCCTCTGCAAGTGAGACGAAAGCTTCATCGGCCGGATCTGGCCGTTCAAGAACAATTCGTCCGCCGAACTCATCGATCCAGCCGCTGGCAAACCGTTAACAGGGAACCTCGCCGAGAATTCGAACTCATAGGATCCAGATATTGACGTATCTGACGAAGACATGAAACCTGGCACGGACGAAGTAGAAGCCGAAGACGATAGAACGAAGTGCATTGGACTGGCAGGAGCGCTAAAGAAGTAACCACTGGGACTTCGGCCGGGGCTAGAAGGAGCACTAACATAAGGAGTAGAACAGGTACTGTCAACATCGTCACTGAAAAATTGGTTCACTTGAATATCAAGTGTGCCGCCATTGTTAGGGTTTCGAAGATCTGGTTGCGATGTTTGGTTTTCGCCATGGTTGGCGATGTCAGGTTCCATGGTTCAACTTCCGTGAGAGGATAGGCAAAAATAACCTACTCGCACACGGAACCTAATGGAGGGAAAGAACTTATATGAGAAAAACGGAAACAGATCAGTGACAGACACGTTAAATACCCTTGTACGTACGCTTTTATATCGTTAATGCCCTTTCACGGTTTCACCTGTCGTCATCTTGGATTTTGGAAAATTACTGATGTAACCTTCCTTCATTCTTTAAATTCTAATCAATACATGGGGTTACAAAAAGCAAGAATTTTTACTTTATACAAATTGGAAAGCATTAATTTCCTCTGAACCAAAATCCGGTGTTTCCATGACTCAGTGGTACCAGCATGGAACGCATGGATGGATGCCCATGTCAAAAGAGGGCCCCACACACTGAAACTCCATCTGGTGGTTTCACGGAACCACTAGATTTAGCACTAGAGGAAATGCTTTCATTGTGATGTATTGTTAGAGTGAGACAAAAGTTAGTGGCTTTTTCAAGTGGACTTCACATGAAACATTTCTAATAACAAACACTAATTGTCAAATACTTCACATGACAACATCTCATGCAAACAATAAAAACGAATGCAAAAAAACATGGTAGCATATCTCCTACAAATTTAATATGAATTTTGCTTCATACAAATGCCTTAAATCTATACAAATCCACTAGAAGGGTTCAGTGTTCATAGCTGGCTTCATACTTCTAGCTCAATAACATGAAATAAACATACCTCCTTGCTTACAATCCACATTCATCAAACGTTTTAATTGCTTTTTTCACATGTCCCTCAATCGATCAAGAGGGAAAAATCATAGCTTTGTGGTTGCCTTTGTCTTTATTAAAGGTATTGAGAGCTTTCTACTCATGAAGAGAGTTCTTGCTTGCCACACCTTGCATAATGAGGTTTGCTACAAAGTTTTTATAGCCTCCCAACTTGTATGTTAATCAATAAATGATACTTACAACTGTGTGCCTGCACTCCCGGCACCATCAAGCTTGATTCAAATATTCTTTTTTTTTTTTGGTAGATTTGATTCGAAATATTTATAGCTTTCCTTCTTGCACCCACAACCAAAAGATTTATTACATTGAGATAGAAAAACTTATAATTTTTGTAGCTTTAGCTTACAATTTCAAGAAATACTTAACAACTCTAAATATAATCAATATGGCAGCCATAATCGCATTGATGATCTCTTGGGTTTCACTTTTACCATACTATTTGTATCAAATTTATGAATTTTTCTTTCAAGAATACCAATGTAAAACAAGTCAATCGTCCAATTAAAGATAAAGATCAAGAATCCCCTCTTGAGATATTAAAAAAAAAAAAAAAAGCCCCATTGTTTCGGTACATTAGTTCTTGACCAGATTACTCCTTCGTGTATATATATATATATATATATTTATTTATTTCATATCACGTTGCATAAAGATATTGATTTTGACATTTGAAAAAAAAAATTTCTCACGCAAGAGATTCCACTGTATTCTCTCGAGCACCCAGATCTTTTTTCCACAAAAGAGATATAGTGGTCCACACAAGAGATTCATACAACTTTAGTATTTATTTCTTCTTACTAATATTTTAAGAGGAAAAATAAACAAGCATCCTAGGAGAATAGATATATTAACTTATTCTTAATCTGCAAATTTTATGTGGCATGAGCTTAGAGTTGAGCGAAGAAGTCAAATCATCTACAAGAATGTACTTCCAAAGCTATATATTCTGAATGTTTGCCTAGATTATCTATGTCATTCTAAAATGAAGCCGAACGATTACATTTTGGTTTGCCAAAAAATATTCTTTGAAAACAACCTCTCCAAGACTCAAAATTTTAAAGATTCTCATAACTAACTATCCCCATCTATAAATACACGCATGGAAACACGGACACACAAAAAATAATGTCTATATATATATATAAAATAAGATTTATTGGGACTTAACAAACAAATTCTTATAATTATTTTTCAAATATTCAGCCTCTCAATTCACAAATAAGATTACTACAAAAGATTTTCCTCTAATATCCAAACACCATCTGAGAGGCTTTGTTGGCTCCAAATTAACAACAAACTTACTTTCGATCAAATCTATAATAATAATACTTTTATTTGTACAATATATACGGTTAGAAAGAATTCTGAAGTTCTTTGAACTTAATTGGATTATTGGGTAGCGCACCAACGTACTGATTAAACTCATGGTTTTTCGGAGATTATAATTTATATTAGTTGACTTATTTCCTTTATAATATGATTGAAGTGAATGACCAAATTGACCTCCGAAAGTACGATAATCAAGAGAATTTTCTGAAGCTTAAGCGTAGAGTTTTGCGGCATGGGAAGGAGTAAAAGGGGTAATAGCCTATAGGGATCTGGATGGAACGAACGGAAGGCGGGCACAGAGGAGGGCAGCACGTTTTGCGGGTATAGGGCAAACGTGTGATGTCACCGTTGGGTCCCACGGGACACCGAGCTCTAGAGAGGGATACCGGGGACGTGGTGGCACGTGCCTCGAGTTCGACTCCCCATACCCTGCACTTCCATATGATGCTGACTTTTATTGGGCGCGTCCCTCGAGGCTCTGCCACTCCTCCTCCCTTAAACTCACAACGTCGCGGATTAATATGTAATAACGCTGCTATTAATGCACATAACCAAGTAATGGTGTCAGGCCTGGGTCCGTTTAAATGCCTTAACCAGTAAAGGCTTGGGTTTCGGTAATAAGCGATTAACCACCATCGTCCTCCAGTCTGACAAAGCTCAAAAGCGGTATGTATATGGAGAGTGCAAAGTCAATAAAACCCCTGGTGTGGTATCAAATTACGTATATGTCCAGAGTAGGACATGTCTTTCGGCTTTTGGTCTATTCGAGGAGGTATTGCAGGTGTTGGGCGGCAATAACGAGTGGGACGACTGCTTTTTTATCCGACGGTTCGAAGAGGAGATAACGAGAGACCCACCGCGTCGTACGATGCGAAACAGGCTGTGGGACCCGCCTGAAATATTATTCCCGGAACATGCATCTGACGCTGTAAGTTTAATTTCGTTACTGTTAGTTTAAAAAGGCATAAAAGTTGAAAACGGTAAGGAACATGATCACGTGATTTGGTTGCCCTTTGCATGTGCAGTTGCTGCACAATGTGCGGGGCACATGAGGTAAAATTGGATTTACGTTACTCCGTTTATAAGGTCCTGCATTAGTTTATTTTAAATTAAAAGAAATAAAAATATATTTTTTTTGAACCATAAAACTTATGTAAGTAGTCTCAAATAATTGATGGTCCCTTAAAAAGTTTTGAACTTTGAGGCTTTGGAGGAAGCACACCCCACGCTCCAACCCTTGACCACCAAGACATCCCAACCCTCTGGGGTTGAATTTGCTAATACATGATTCTCAATCCACATTCGAATTCATGTTATTGGTGTTACGGGAGACATGGCAGATTATTTCCAATCAAAATTTTCTATGACAGATCTCTTTTAGGCCGATTTCCAATCAATCATTTCACATCCTACTTTGACCCGATAATTATTTGAGAAAATTATGGAAAAGGGTTTCTTTTTAGTCGATATTTATAAAAGTGTTACTAAGATCTCAAATTACAGAAAGAGTCACTATTTATAGATATTTATAAAAATATCCGTCGAAATTAAATTATAGGATTATTTTTAAAAAATAATTAAATTTGAAGATCATAGTATACACGGGGACACTATTTTTTAATTATTTTTGAAGTGGCCCTTTAAGTTAGTTATTTTTAAAAAGTGGGGTTTTTTCTGCAATTCAACATATTAGTAACATGTTTTTATAAATATCGAGAAAAATAACCATTTTCCATAATTTTCCCTAATTATTTTCTACAAAATGGTGGGGGCTGTAATCCATGTCTCTAGTCACTAATCTCCATATGCTTGAGTAATGGGTCACGTCTTGTAGCCTTGTCTCTATTGGCAAGAGAAATCAATTGGGAAAGTTGTAAAGGTTGTCTCAAGTCTCAACCGACTCTAGTTCTTATATGCCACGTCCCTTTGTGTTAATGTGAGACTGCCCGGGGGTCTTCTATGTATGATGTGAGTGGTGACAAATAGGTCACCCGTTCAACAAGTGAAATTGGAGAAGATTTACCAACCCAATCTTTTGTGCCACATCCTTTTGCGACTAAAGTGAGCTTCAACTACCCCTTTTTCAAAACAAGACCTCTACTAAAGGCCTAAAGCTACCCAACGTGAGAGTAGAGCTTCTTTCGATCGGTAACAAATTAACGGTGTTTTGCTCACGGGTACAACTAGGCTGTGTAGTCTCTAGGGACCCACCATCGAGCCATCCAAATTCGTCCACCATGTAAGTTTGTACGGATCCGACTCCTTTGATGTGCTCTCTGACAATCTAAACGGGGCCCATTTTAATTGGACATCCAGCTTACTACACTAAAGGCCATTAGTCATTTAGTTGGGCCAACTATGAGTCTACAGACAACATCAGAACATCTACATGTGTCATGTGCTGCATAGTTTATCTTGGTGTAGTCATTCCTTTCGAGAGCATAGACGGTTCCGTGAAACCACCTATTCGGATGGAGTTTAGATGTGTGGGTCCCACTCCTGACATGGCATCCAGCCATGCGTTTGACGCTGTAACCACTGAATGGCACCAGGTGGAACGCTCTCCTTTCTTTTGTATATGAACGTGGGACCCACTTCTCATTTCCACTTGATCAGCTGAGGCTGATGTCATGTGATAGCAATTCTAGATTTTACAAGGCGTGGGCCGCGTGGCTCTTCCATTACGTCGTTTCCTCTTAAAAGAAGCCAGATGGGACCTAAAAGGATCTCTTCGGGACAAATTGGGTATCTTTGTGGTTTTTAACGGGTAAAATTACCATACACTCTTGCTTTTAAAACTTTTTTTCACAAAACACTACCTTTTTTTTCACAAAACACTACCTTAGCTGTTAAATACCTACTTTACATTGTTTTTTTCAAAAAAAAGACCAGATTTCCCATTTCAGATGTCAGAAGGCTTAAAATGCCCATTTCACCCTTTATATACGGTTTTATATTTAAAATTTACTGGGGCATTTTTGAAATCAAATGTGGGTTATTCTGTTTTTAAATATAATTTAGTTTCAATCATCCAATTCTTTATAATTAAAAATTAGTTATATTTTTGGAAAATAATTTCTTTAAAAATACCCTTAAAATAATTGACAATAAACCTTTTTAAATACTCGTAATAGACCATGATATAAGATTTACTGGGGCATTTTTGAAAATCAATAGTTAAATGACACTTATTTGAAAATAATAACAGTAATTGTAAATTATGAAGAATCAAATAATTGAATTTGAATTATGTTTAAGAAGTACCACTAAAAACCAATTTTCCCATTACCCCTGACCAAGCGTAAATAGCTGGCTTGGAACTGAAGGGCACGAGATGAAACGTCTGCCGCGGCAACGCCATGCAGCAACCGTCACTATTGGATGCTGCCACGTATAGTATCCAACGGCAGTTGTTCTTTTACATTTTTAATGTGAAATGTCATTGGATGTTACATGTGACAACATCCATCCAACGGTGACTGCATCATATGCTGCAGTGGCATACTATTTCCACTCAAACGGCACATTAGCTCACCTCTCCTTTTTTTTTTATTTGCGTTGTTGAAGTTCCATGGATCAAATCTTTAGGACCTGCGATGCCCTGTGGTCAAATGGGCATGAATCACAAGGTATATTGAGATAAAAAAAAAAAAGCTGTGATTTGAAAGATCAAACAAGTGACAAGAAAAAATTAAAAATAAAACAAAACTCTTCACGTAGAAAATCTTCATATTGACAAGATATCAGCTACTACTTCGCTAACCAGTGAACTGAAGATTCCTCTCTCAATCTCAACTCCCACTTCAAAAGCTTCAATTTCAAAACTAAGCCATCTCCCGTATTGACTGCTCATGTCCCTGTCCACAAGCCCATCAACCATCCAGTCTCCCATGCTGTTCCACCCAGATATCTCCTTGTAGACTTCTTCTGCCAACCATTCTTTCCTTTGCAGCAGTGTCACCCCTTTGATCCAGGCTTTGCTCCCACCACTAACATACACTCTGCATCTCAAATCCAAGCATTCGCCGACACAATCAAACAACATCCTGCGTCTTTGCCTGGAGTCTTTTTCCTCTGCACATTCCAAGCTGCTACTCTGATGTTCCAACTTATCAAAGAGATGTGGGTTTAAAGTTTCACTAACCCGACCCAGTGCAAAATCCTGGAGTGTAAACTCTGTTTCAAATACGACATTCCTGACATATTCCAGTTCCCACTTGCTTGGTCTCATGGAAGCTGTACTTCTCTGCTTGCTAAGAACATTACTGGCAGACATGGAAGATGCTGAATCTGATAACTCAGCTTCGGTATCCAGAGACTGGAACTGCTTTGGAAAGCTAGAACCAACTAGATCCTGTGCTTCAGCAACTGAACACTGCTTGCTGCCTGTAAATGGAATTTGGAAAGACCCTGATGAGTCATAGTTGAATAGAACACACTCAAATCAACATGGATAAGAAATCCAGCATGTTTACCATTACTGTCAGCATCTCCACCATCTGAAGAGTTGCAACTTTCATTTGAGAAAGAGAGTTCAAGTACTGAAACTGGACTTGGATGTTGACAATCAAGTTCCTTACTGATTTTGGCGTTGCTAACACTAGAATCGCCCATTTCATGCACTTCCTGAAAATATGAAGAGTAGGATGCCCTTAAGCCACATGTTGGTAGAGTACATCCATAATGATTTTTTGGTAGGAAAAAAGCAATTATTCCTCCACATAGCAAAAAATATTAATGGAACCGAATATCAGTTTCCTTTGAAAACAAAGCAAAAGGTACTCTACCTTTCAGAATTTCCACATTCTCCATATATTTTCTCTCAACCTCTTGTACCCAAAGGTGATACAAAGAACTTCTGTTATAAATTTTCATATAAAGTTCCAAACAACTGCAGATGCCACATATAAGTAAAAACGAGGGCTCTGTTTATAGGCTAGTTTTTACAAGCTCCAGTATGGCTAATCACATAAGTTTGTAGTTCCACGGCTGAGACATTTTAAGGAAATAAGATTCACGTTTGTGTACATAGAAATTGGGAAGAACAAACAAGTACAGTTGTATAAACAAGGATGGAAAACATGAGTCTGATACGTAACCAATCACATGCATGGAAGGGATGTATTGGATGCCAATAGTTATCAATTAGTTGTGATTATCTTTGTTTTACGTAAGTGTGATTATCTTGTTTTAAGTAGGTTGAATTGAATAAGTTTAAGTGATAAATTTGTGGGAAGGGATAGAATTAGTATTCTTGGCACTTATCATTTGAGAGTTGTACTCTATTTAAACCAAATCATTTATGACTAAGGCATCAGAGATTTGGGGATTCAACTCATGTCGTTTCAAGGAGGCTCTGGGGTACCTCGAATTTGTTAATTTCTTATCCCAGTGTTATTCATTTCAAAAAAAGGCACAACTTAATGAAACATATGTACACAATAATAGGGGCATTAAGAGGAGATTGCAAAAATGGACCATGCAAACCCAAATGATAAAAGAGCCCCTGTTATCTTCGTTAGCAAACCTTGTCAAATGTATGATTTCTTTACCTGTTATATTAGAATGCTGCCAAAGCAGTAAACCCATGAAGAATTTGTTAATAGAGGCTATCCTAAACATTGTCCATTTCAAAAGATAGAGAGAAAATCTACTTTCTTTTTCTTGCTTCATTTATCTTCCTTGAAACTACTATTGGGAAAAAAATTGCCCAGTTTATTATTGCTACAACTCACTCAGTAACTTATAAAAAACCTATGAAACCCTACAAATCAGTTTAACATCCATATCAAAGAGCAATGACCACAAAGAGATAAAATGTCACAGCTATACATTCCTATGCCACAGGTTTCTTTGTTATTTAATCACACTAATATTTCATAATTCATTATCTTCCCTGGTGACTTTCATGACTGTATCATACTGTTATTAGCTTTTCACCCGCATTACCATCTCTCTGGAGCCAACTGTTGCTTAATTTGTATGGACTCATATCTCATGATTTTTTCTGATATTTAATTGACATTTTCTAAATAAAAAAATCAGGCTTATTAATTAAAATAAATAGAAAAAATTACATACCTTATATCGGGCAGAGCTGAGGTTAGAGTCACAAATTCCAACCAATTTATCAGCATGCAGCCTAAGTTGGGAGCTTCTTTTATGTTCCAGCGACCTGGTGCTCACTGCACAGAAATCAGATGCCAAATCTTCAAGAACAGAAGCAGAACTAGAAACACTCCCAGCTTTGACTGAGTTGCAGAGAGAAGATTCAACTCCAAGTGTTAACTCCCTTAGCTTTTGTTCCAAAAGAATACTCAATGCATCACCTCCGATCACATTCAATCCCAGAGAAGATAATCTAGAATTTTCTGAGTCAGAAAAAACTTTTCCACCCCAAGAATCTATAGAAGAGCTACAGCTTTCCTCCATGATCTGATATTTGGGCTGAGATCCATGCACGGGTTTTTTCATGGGAGAAGTAAATGTAAATGAAACCACATCCGTCCCTTTCCTTCTGTTATCTTCAACAATCTTGAAGTGCTCATCCATTGTAACATTAGATTGGATAGGCTTTTTACTTTTATCAAGCAAAATAGCATCAACAACCCCATTTTTTTCACATTGGAAATCTTGACTTATAGATCGTTTCTTTCGTAGAAAATTCTTTGTTCTAGATTTTAACTCTCCCTTTTCAATATCAATCCTGGATCCAATGCTGGAGTTTCCAGCAGCCTTATTTAAACCTTTACTCTGCCCAATGGAGGGATTACCAGTCAAAGCTTTTTTTCCTGGCTGATTAGAATCTGAAGGCCTTGAACGCAACCTATCTTTGTTCATTAGACAATTTTGTTTCTGGTTATTCTGTCTCAGAACACCTGAAGCACTTTGTATGGGTGGTTTCCTCTGTGTGCCCTTTTTGTTATTTGCTTGGCTTTTAGCCTGGAAATTTGAATCAATCGCACTGCATTCCTTCTGGCCCTGGAAAGCCCTGCTATCAACTGACTGCAAGCCCTCTCTTCTCTGAACATTGACCTTTGCTTGAACTGCAAGTGAAATGGATTTTCCTTTAGTTTTTGATCCAACTGAAGTACTCACTTCTGAATCAGGAGAAACCCTGATAACTGGTATATCTTCTGGTCCACTACAGCTCTTGTTCAAAGACTTCTCTCGAAGACACTTAACAGCATTTGACTCAACAGGCCTTCGAGATGCTTCAGAAAGCTTGGTTGATCTGTTGGAACTTTCAATTCTCTCCTTTAGACCACGAAATTGCAGGGGTATGGAAGAAGGCCCAATCAGTGGCATTTTAGCCTTGGAATTAGCCTGAAGTCCTGGCTCAATAATTTTTGCAGCTGCCTCCATTATGTGAGCTGCATTCTTCGATGGGATGAACCCAGGGCTCTTGATAGGAGATAAGAGCTTATGGTGAGTGATTGGAATTGATTTAGCCGATTTGGGAGGCAACATTTCGGTTTGAAACCTCTCAATTGGCCTACTTTGCATCTTCTGTGGTCTTGATTCTATGGTGTTCCCAGAAAAACCCTCCATACTATTGGACATTTCACCAGAATGCATGATTTGATGATCTCCGTGAAATTGTGTGTTTCTCCTGTGATAACACGCATCTCGAATAGATTGGAAATCAGAAAATGGGGCAGCATATGGCTCAGCAACATTGGAATTAGGTAATGAATCCAAACCCATAAGCCTAGCTATAACACCAGGGGCCCTAGTTCCATATCCTTCGTCATCAAGGACCATTGAAAAATAGCTGTAGTCGTTACTTTCCTTAAAACTTGAGCCTCCTCCATTACCATCCTCGTCCATCTGTAAAGTGAGGTTCAAATAAAGAAAAGAATATAATGAATCACTATAACAGAACAACAAATAGAGATATGAAGAAGATACAATATTCCGATGCGCACCACATGAATACGAGTCGTCGGCAAACTTTCGTTGATTCCCTTCTCCTGTTTTGATCCTTCTTAAGAAAATGGCAGCAGAAAAGCATATACAGTTACAACTCCAGACAAAAGGGGAAAAAATCAAAATTTCCTGTCCAAGGAAAGCTTGCGTATCTTCAGAAACCATGTACAAGGAATGCAAATGTACCTGTAAAATCAGACTTGTTTGAGAAAAGCTTCTTCCGAGATTTGCCATTCCAGTCAAACAACTGAAGAAAGCCCCCAACGTAGCGTCCTCCACCACTCTTTGAGCTTTGTTTCTCAACCCCCATTGCCACAGGAAAGATTGATTAAACCTTAAAAAGCTACTCTTTGTTCAAGCTACCAAAAAATCCATCTGTGATTTTTTCCCAAAAAACAGGAGAAAAAAGAGTTCGTTACTTTATCCGCCCATATTGCATTTATCCGACACAACCCTCTATAACTCAAAGCCCTACATATTAATAAATAAAAGCTACAACCAGCTGAAACTCAAAAAACATCAAGAACTTTAATCAATGACATGTTATTACCGTTTCAAACAACCAAGTCCTCCACATTCCTTGGTTTCCGAACACATAATTGAAAGGAGAAATCAGAACTGGGATTATTGTCCGTATTCAAACGAAAAAACAATAATTCAAAGTTTATATAACCGACAAAAAGATTTGTACAAAACATCTCCATCCCTAGTTAGACATTGGAGATCCATGAGAACAAATTCTCAGATCTTCCACTTCCAGAACAAAATAAAAATGACGACATGTATGAAGAACATAAACTTCACTCAATGTTTCAATTGCAATATAAACGAGAGAAATTGGATCACCTCAAACACTTTCAGAATACGGGGTAAGAAATCCACAAGGATAACTTACACGAAAGGATGGAAAGGATCTGCAATGTCTTCCTGCTTCCATGGCAATCTTTTTCTAATACATAAAAGACTTAATGGTTAAAAGAAGGGGCTCTAGGGTTTGGAAGATGGAGAGAAAAGAAGGAGAGGACGCGCCAGGGGAAGTCAAACGAAGCTGCATACATCTAGAGGGACAGCAGTATTGTGGTAAGACCGTAAGAGCAATAAAGGAAGAAGAGAAAACCAGTGATGTCCCTGGATCGAGCATTAAATATAAACAGGAAGAGAGACGGTCAGTCGCCGTTGAAATTAAAATATAATTTAAAAAAACACAGAAAGATAGAATAAGCTTGTAACGGCTCACTGGGCCTCGGGTGTCTGCAGAACGGGAGAGGGAGAGAATTCAAATTCCAAATGCACTGCTGGGGTAGCAACGAGAACGAGCCGTTAGGCTGCATATCAAGTGCGATACACGCGAGTCGTATCCAGTTCCCCTTCTCTCTTTACGCCTGATCAAAAAGGTGAATAAAATTAGCCTCAGTTTGAATTTTCTTTCAAAAAATTACCGTGAAAAGTGGAAGGAAAAAAGGTTAAAATGATTTTTTTAAGCAAAGTTTGTGGAAAAAAAGTTAAAATGATTTTCTTTCACCAAAGTTCGAAGAAATTAACTTTTAGTGATACTTTTTGAAAAGAATTAAAACTTCAACCACCAATTTTTGAGCTTTAACTTTTAGAAACCCCTCGTCAAAATAATTAAATTTTAGTGACATGTTAGTATGTTGCTATTACTTCCTACTTGTTCCACGAATGCCCTCCTATATACCACTGAGTCAAAATGGCTTGTATACTTGCACACATAATATCATACAAAATAGGGTTTAATCCTAATTTGTTTTTGGATTTTTTTTAAAAATAACTACAAGGTGGCATGCAAAAGTAATCAAATCAAAAGCTTTTCAAAAATATTAAGGGTCATTTTCAAAATAAATATCAAGCTATAATCATTTATCTTTCCATTTTTTAACGAGCTTGGCAGCACATTTGTTGTCCACGAGGGTAGGGAGGCTTGATGTTGAGCTGCCCAATAAGCCCGATTGTCGTGGTGGGCTGTTCGGAGACCAGATCTCTTCTATATGGTCTCTGGCCCATCTTAAGCTGCCGAGTGAGCAGCACTAGTAACAACTAACAAATGGTGGTATTACTGTATTAGGGCTGTTTATGGGGCGGGCGACCCACCCAGCCCAGCCCGCTTTTTTATGGGCTTAGTCATGCCATGGTTGACCATAGGGCCGAGCTGGGATTGTGTTTTAAAAGCCTGAAAATATTTGGACGGGCTTGGTCAAAAATTAAAAATGCTAGGCTAGCCCGGCCTGAAGTTTAACTATTTAATTGGTTTTTTCTTTTTACTATTTAATCAATACTTTCTTTTTTAACCTTAAACTATTTTATACCTACTCCATAAATCATTATTCTTCCATTTCTTCTTTAAAATGATGATACTTTTTGTTGGCAACTGAAATTTCCCCCTAACATATTTTATTGAATTATCATAAAAAGAAAAGATTAATATTTTTGCTTTCTTTTGAAGTGTAAAATTAGATGTTTAAATGATTATTGTTGGGCACGTTTGGCTGGGTTTGGGCATTTAAGTGTATTCATTGAACGGGCTTGGTCATTAATCACAAGCCTGATCATCAGGCTGGGCGGGCTTGGACAAAGACCTTATCATTTATAAGTGACTTCTGGCCCGGCCCGAACCTGCCTAAGCCCGCCCAATGATCAGCCCTACGTCCCTTTAACCAGTTTCGTCATCGTTCCCAGGGCCAGAACCAGGAACAGTCCTGGCGCGCTAGATCAGGAAACAGTTCGCAGGTGCATAACAGCGCCATTCTCCGCCTCCAGAGTCGTTCCCGGGGGGAACCTTGTCATTTTTTACAACTTTCATCGCGTTTCTCATCCTTCTGTCGCCATGAATGCGAGCTTCGTGGCAAACCCAGAGCTTTTGTGTTCCGTGGCAGTTTCGATCAAACCCTTCGATCAGGTGCCAAAAGTTTCGATACCGGTTGTCTGCAAACCCACACTTGATTGCTTCTCCAAAGCTTCCCGGCTATTCATGGCTGCGGAGCAAGTTAGAGCGAGAACTACGAAGAGGAACTCGATTATCCCGAACTCGAGTAGCAGTGGTGTAGAAGGTCTTACATATAAGGATGCTGGTGTTGACATCGATGCCGGGTCCGAGCTCGTTCGAAGAATCGCGGAGATGGCACCGGGAATTGGAGGCTTTGGAGGGCTTTTTCCTCTTGGTAAGTCTTCGATAAAGATTTTTCCTTTTTTTGGTGTTGATTGTCGAGGCCTTTTTGAACTCGCGAAGGTGTTGATTTATTGAATTTTTGAAAGGCTTTCAATCTTCAATCTGATTGAAGTAATGATTTATGCCAAATTGAGATGGAAGAACGAGGATTCCTTTTGTAATTCCAATTACTAAGGGTACCATATTTTGCTGTTATTGAGATGGCTTGTTCTAGTTATTTATTTACTTGTGTTTTGCATATTTTTTGTTGAGACTCTATGCTGTTGTTGACTGAATCAATCTACACCATTTATGATCTGTATTCTGCATAACAATGCAAAAGGTTTAGGGTTTTGTGGAGTTCTGAGGCATTTTACATCAACATTCCATGGGCATATATTTTTCAAAACTCATCCTTGTATGGGTAAGGTAGCTATTGTATTAATCTGGGAAACACTAAGCTGATTGTACACATTTCAACATACTCAAGCAGCCTATTTGAGATGCCTTAAAGTTGTACTATTTTTATACAGGAGCTGCAACTATTTCTGTTAATGTAAAACATGCTATATTAGATCACTACATAATTTTCTGGCCGATTATTTTCCTAGGAGATGCATTTGGGTAATTAAATTGGTAGTACACGTGATTCCATTTTCATGTATGCTACGTGTATGTGGTAGGATAGCTGCTTCCTCTGCCCAAATGCAAATATTGCTCTTTCCGAGATGATACAGTTCCCATTTCTTGTTAGTGTCCTTGTATTTCTATGTATGCTTACCATGTTTTCATTAACAGGGGATTCGTACCTTGTTGCTGGTACAGATGGCGTGGGAACCAAACTTAAGCTTGCATTTGAAAGTGATATCCATGAGACTATTGGGATCGATCTGGTATAATTTCACCTGCATTCTTTTAAGTTTATTTTAACCTCAGTACAAGGTTCATAAATTGTAATGCACCTTTTTTGCAGGTTGCCATGAGCGTCAATGACATTGTCACATCTGGAGCAAAGCCATTATTCTTCCTTGATTATTTTGCTACAAGCCACCTTGATGTTGACCTTGCTGAAAAGGTAAAGTTAATCTTGCTACATATTCTGTCCTAGGATTTTATGGATAAGTAACGTGTGATTTTTATTCTTCTGCTTACTCAGGTCATTAAAGGCATAGTTGATGGATGCCAACAATCTGACTGTGCTCTCTTAGGAGGAGAGGTTTTCCCATATACTTTCAACATTTTTGCATGCTTTTCAATTCTTGAATGTTGATACATTATTTCTAAGATAAACACTTTTATAATTCTGGATTCAGCATGAAGGAGAAATATAAATGTTTGTTTATTTTTAAGTATGAATATTTATTTTTGTACACTTTCAGATGGATTATCAATTGTGTGCGTGCCAATAGGCAGTGCCACTGGAGAAGTTCTCTATGTCAAGAGATTAATTTGATTGGACAGTTTTAACATGCAATGGCTTACATTTCATTTGGATGCTGACACTCTTGTATGTCTGTGATGTTTATATACCATAAAAACCATCAATGTTACTCATACCGCTGTTCCTCCCTTGGAATAAATGAATGGTTTGGGTTCTGTATGATCGATCCACACGATTCTTCTCAAAATTTATGGTTTGGGCATCTTGTGTTCTCATTAAACAATCACCTTATGTGCTTGTCGGACTGTGGATCAGAGCTTCAAATTATGATGAAATTTTGGGCCTTCTTTTCAATTTAACACAATGTTGAAATTTTAATGATTTTGGCTAAGTCTTGTTCAGAATATATAATATAATGGCAACATACACACACACACACACACACATGTCCATATATATATATATGTATGTATATATATATGAGTATATATATGTATGTGTGTGTGTGTGTGTGTGTGTGAGTGTGTGTGTATGTGTGTTTAGATTCTTCAAATCAGGTTGAAATTGATGCCAAATACAAGATTTTGGAACCTTTCTTGGGATCCATGGAAACAGTTGCATGATTGTCGCATTAAATGTAAAATTTGGATAACCAATATTAATTAAGTAGGCCTTTGTGAGTCCTCAGATTTGAATGATATAAACGAAACAGCCCTTTTGATTGAGCTGTTTGGGTTGTTTATGCCTTGCAGACAGCTGAAATGCCAGATTTTTACAAAGAGGGCGAGTATGATCTCAGTGGTTTTGCTGTTGGCATTGTAAAAAAGGATTCAGTCATTGATGGGAAAAACATTGTGGCTGGAGATGTTGTCATTGGCCTTCCATCTAGTGGAGTCCATTCTAATGGGTTTTCTCTTGTTAGGAGGTTGGAAATTGCTTTTAACAAAATAAAATATTTAATTCAGTTATTTATATAATTTTCTATCAGAAATATATATATATATTTAATTTACTGCTGATAGTACCTAATATAGTAGTTTTAGGAATATCTATGGCAGAATCCTTACCACAGTATTTCATCATTTTTTATAGAGTTCTGGCTCGAAGTGGCCTTTCTTTGAAGGACCAATTGCCTGGTGAAACCGTCACATTAGGTGAAGCCCTGATGGCCCCAACTGTTATTTATGTTAAGCAGGTTGGCTAATGATGTTTTTTTAATCAATGTTTTCATGCTCATCAACTGAATAGCAGATGCAATGATCATATCTTTTTATTTCAAATAAGGTGCTTGACATTATCAGCAAGGGAGGTGTGAAAGGGATAGCACATATTACAGGTGGTGGTTTTACAGACAATATACCTCGAATCTTCCCTAAAGGCCTTGGAGCAGTCATCTTTAAGGATTCTTGGCCAGTACCTCCTGTCTTCAAATGGCTTCAAGAGGTTGGAATTTTTTCTTGATGGTATCCTTATCTTTAATCGGTAAAAGATGAAGTTAATTTTGATGTGATATGGTGCCAGGATTTGAGATCACTTTTGTCTAGATGCTCTTACCTTTTGTCCTTCTATATTTAATACCTTGAGATATGAAACACGGAAATCATGCATATTCGTAAATAACAAAAAAAATTTCTTCTGGTTTGTGTAAAATTATTTGCATTTAGTGAAAAATCAAGTATTGAAATTATGCAGGCTGGAAGAATAGAAGATGCTGAGATGAGGCGAACTTTCAACATGGGTATTGGGATGGTTCTAATTGTTAGCCCAGAGGCATCTCTAAGAATACTTGGTGAAATGAATGGAAGGATTTCCGCATACCACATTGGTGAGGTTGCAAGCAATGAGGGCGTAAGCTACCGATGAATGCATATTATTTATGTTTTTTTTTTGGTAATGATATTATTTATGTTTTGCTGTCTTAATATATTTGTTGTACTATTTAATGAGCGAGGATAATTCGTAGATGGCGGCAATTGTTCTTTTTCTATTGTAGCATTGTTTTGTTATTGAAATTTTGTGTGCAATTTGACATATCAATTTTTTTAAGCTTACAAGGGTCATGAATTGGATTCCCATATAGGTATAATCTAGATTTCTCCGGGTATATCTTCTTCGGTTTCTATGTAGCATGAATTCTGTAGTTGGAGCAGTAAAGGTCTCCAGACTCTTCCTTAAACCCTATATCTCTCTTGTGAGATTTGGATTTGATCCCTGTCTTCATGTTGTTTCCTTTAGAAAGGGTTTGATTCCCATCTTCATGTTGTTCGCTTTAGAACCCGCTTACTTGTTTCTCTTTTTTGTGTGGCTGTTGGTTATCCCTTGTCACCAATTTCAATGGAAGGGGGCTCCACTTTCCATTATCATATACCATACTGTATTATTTTCTTTGCCTGCCTAGCATTAGCATATTAGGGAGAGCAACGGTGATAGACCAAACCAAACCATTTCAGAATTTGGGCTGTTATGGATTCGATTTTGGTTTTACACTATAAAAATTGATTTGGTGCTCATTCTTCGGATCAATATTTAAGTCAGATCACCAGGTAGGGTAGGGTTGCTTTTGGGTTTGTGTTACTTGGTTTTCGTTTCTTACGAATCTATCCATACTATTAGTAAGGGAAAATTGGAAAATTGGTTTTTAGTAATACCTTTTAAAAAGAATTCAAAGTTAGTCGGCCAATTCTTAAAAATTGAGAATTAGTAATACTTTATTCAAATAATTAAGATTTAGCGTCATTTTACTATTATGAAAAATTTCTTCAAAAATACCCTAAAAAAGACTTGCAAACCATTTTTACCTAAATGAGCGAAAAGGTTTTCAAAGTTTTTGGAGGGCATTGCGTCCAAACACCTCAATTCAAGATCATGTTGATGTGGTCAACAGTTTGTGGGTCCTAAACCGATCTCAATCGCGAGAGCGTTTCACCTGGAACCACTCAGTGGTGCCAGTGTGAAACGCATGGATGAATGCCCATGAGGGGCCATACATTCAAATTCCATCCCATCCATTTCAACCGGAGGTTTCATAAAACCACCGGATTTTGACTCTAAAAAAAAAGCAGAAATGCTTTCCTCGCGGTATCCAATCGCATGCACGGAAGAATATAAAAAAAGAATACCTATAGACTAGGAATAAAGGACGAGCCGAATCCGGTGGTACCGTGATACCACCGGCTACGATTTGTGTTGGGGTGTGGGACCCCTACTTATACGGGCCAGCAGAATCCGGTGGTACCGGGATTTGTGTTGGGTGCCCTCTCGTGAAACGGGCCAGGTTAAACGGTCTGTGGGACACGAGACGGAACTTCAACAGTAAAATTTAAAATCTCACCAAATCATAAAAATAATTCTACGAATTGGACGGCTAAGATGAGCCAACCAGCTGTACTGAGGTATACAGCCGGGACCCACAGTTCGGGTCCCAATGGATCAAAATGACGGCCATAATCGTATTCGTATCGTGCTCCCACTTTTGATTCGACTGGGTATCGGGGTGGACTGGAGACGAATCAAACGATTGTGACGATTCTCCTCAACCCTTTTCTTCTCCTAGATGCATTTAAAAAGAGTTCGAAAGCGATTCCGCAACTCAAGCGAGTGTTGTTTCTCGGTTCCCTCACTTTTCCCGCTCGGTCATAAACGTGAACACCTAGCCGACGTTACTCAGACGAATAAGAGAGAGAGAAAGACAGGACGAGGACGGGCCAGGGAGAGGAAGAGGATGAAGTACGTGGTAGTGACTGGAGGGGTAGTGAGCGGGCTCGGCAAAGGAGTCACGGCGAGCAGTGTAGGAGTCGTCCTCCAAGCATGTGGGCTGCGCGTCACCTCTATAAAGATAGGTTCGTCGCTTTTCATGGTTTTTCTTTTCTTTTTGCTTTTTTCTTTATCTTGGTTTTTCTGTTTGGATCCTGGTTTCTATTGCGTTTTACTTTCTGGGTATTGATTAAAATATATGGGATTTCGCATGGTAATACAGCATCCATTATTATGTGAACTTTCCAATATTGACGTGGATTGATTATCGTTTCTGCGGCTTACTCTGTTTCCCCTGTTCATTGGGCTATGATTATTAATTTATAATGTTTCGCCGAATACCTTTTTGTTGAAATATTTGGTTTATCTTCTGTTCTATTGGCGAGTTTTACTCGAATCTATACACCCGTTTCCGATCGTTGGTCCTCTCACAGAAGTAAATGGGGATTGGTGTTGGTATAGTGTCTTTATGCAGTTGTTATTATTCGTTTTTGCTTAGTCACTTGTGGGTTCTTTAGTTTCATGTGGTGTATAATCATTTTCTCTCTTCCAGATTGATTTCATTTATTGTCCTACGTTTCTCAATTTATTGCAGATCCCTACTTAAACACTGATGCTGGTACCATGTCCCCGTTTGAACATGGGGAGGTTTTTGTTCTCGATGATGGCGGAGAGGTCTCTTCCTTCTTCCTTATGCTACTGTGTTAAACGTGTGACATTTAAAATGCCTTTGGGTTATTCTTCTATGGATATCTTTTTTATTTTTATTGTTAAATAAAATTTATATGGCCCTTTCCTTTGGAATTTAGGTTAGTGCTTAAGTAAATATTATGTTCTATGCTGTCTTAGTGAGTTATGGTAGTCCAAATTTTGCTTTGTTTGTCATTTATCCTTCATTTCATTATTTACATGGGTGGCCCAAAAACTAACCATTTGCTTTTATTGAAGATGTGACAATTCATAGATTATCCGATTACATTATTTTATAAACGTTATGACTTTTTTAATTTTTTTGGTTACCACATATCACATATTTATTTGCTTTCTTACTTTGAGCGTCATGGATGTCAGGTTCGTGGATTTTTTTTTTCTTTTAATTTTACCTTATTTGCTTTTCAAAAAGGTTGATTTGGATCTGGGAAATTATGAACGCTTCTTAGACGTGACACTTACCAGAGATAACAATATAACCACAGGAAAGATATATCAGGTCTTTATATTTTCCCCTTTTTTTACTCTTCTTATGTACTTTTTAAGGTTAATAATAATATCGTGACTTGTGAACCAATTTGCTTCCATGGTTCAGTCTGTACTTGACAAGGAAAGAAGAGGCGATTATCTTGGAAAGACTGTTCAGGTAATGTTATGTCTACTTGGCTTTTGGAGTTCTGGCATGTAGTTATGCATCAGTTCTTGGCATGATGTTAATATGATATCTTGTGGTGGCCATGTTTGAGTTGATTTCAGGTAGTCCCTCATGTTACAGATGCCATTAGAAACTGGATTGAATCGGTGTCTACCATTCCCGTTGATGGGAAAGAAGGCCCAGCAGATGTCTGTGTGATAGAATTGGGTGGGACTGTTGGTAAGAGCTATAGCATTGAACATGAGATGTTTCTTGTACTCATCACTGCAAAATGCTACATTTTTTGTCTCATTACCAGTTTTCATTTTAACAATATTTTTAATGGACTTTTTTTGGTCCCAGGTGATATTGAATCAATGCCATTCATTGAGGCTTTACGGCAGTTATCCTTTTCAGTTGGTAATGCTGAACTTTGTTTTCTTTCCATTGTAGAAGCAATGGCCAATACTATCTTTGTTGTTTTTGCTTATGGGGTTATTTTTCTTTTTTATATTTATTCCTCATATCATCATGTGGAATATTTGGACCTTTCTAGGTGTGCCCTTACTTTAAAATTTGTTTGCAGAATTGGTCAATGATTGTGTTCCCTTTAGTATTATAAAAGAGTTAAAAGGTGATTGAATATCAAACTGTTCAAATTTATGTGATTTCTGGATATCTTGATCACCTGGGGCCTGTAAATAGCATATCTAGATACACGTGCAATGTGTTAGACCAGATGGTAGTTGGTACAATTATAAACTTAAAATGATTGATATAATGGTGCCTTATGCATGCATATGTAATTAATTACTAAATTTTGATTACAAAAATATAATATTTGCTTATTCTAGTTCTTAATTCTCCTTTCAGGAGAAGACAATTTCTGCCTGATTCATGTGAGCCTTATACCTGTTTTGGGTGTGGTTGGTGAGCAAGTAATCCTCTATATCATCAAAGCTTAACTTAAAGCTGTTTTTTTAGGATTATCTGGTTTTTGTAGCTCTCCACTTTGAATATTTTCTTTCAGTATGTGAGTCCAAAACCAACTAGTTTGGATAAGGAATTATGAGAAAACTCTGTTTTATTTATCTTCAGTGGATTTACTTCCTTATGTGATGATTAAGCCTTTTCTTCTTTTCTCTTGCAGAAGACAAAGCCTACTCAACATAGTGTACGGGAACTGAGGGCATTAGGCTTGACTCCTCATTTGTTAGCATGTCGCTCAGCTCAGGTACCTCATATGTGCGCATGCATGCATGCACACACACACAGAGAAAGTTCTAGAAGGTTCTCTTGTGACATAGTCATTCCCAGCAATTAAATCTTTGATTCCTGGTTCCATTCTTTTTGTTTACACAAATTGCTGATTGAACCAGGCAGACAACTTTATGGTCTACTTAGTCTCACCTCGATTTCCTCATATTTGTTTCCTCCATTGTATGAGACTTAAAAAGAGTGTGATTGTTTCTTAAAATGTTAGCAACTGTTTAAGCCTCATCATCCTTTTTTAAGCTGTTAATTTTCTAAGATATCAACAAATGATGGAACAAACATGATATTCTATGATTATGTTTCAGCCTTTATTGGAAAACACGAAAGATAAACTTTCACAGTTTTGCCATGTTCCGGTGAGTAATGGTTAAATTTTCATTATTGTATTTTACATTACTTCTGTTCTGGTTCTTGATGATTTTGTTACTTCTCCATCTATTTTTTTTAATAGGTTGGGAACATTCTCAACATCCATGACGTTCCAAACATTTGGCATGTCCCTCTACTACTTCGAGTGAGTTAAATGAGAATACCTTGCTTTCCCTGTGGCTTCACTGCTTTTAGTATACTTCTTTCAACATTTTTTTGTGTTATTTTTCTAAGTCTTGGAGTAAAACTTTGCCCAGAACCAGAATGCTCATTACTCCATTCTGAAGCAGCTAGACTATCTTGGGTAAGTTTTCATGTTCTGGCATTTGTCTTCAAAATAATACTTAAATTTTAAGATAGGCCCTGCTTGGCCAGTCTAGAACTCTTCAGCTGAGGCTAGGGTTTTGGACTGATTTTGTTGATACAAGTGTTTAATTTTTTTTTCTAAACAATACCATGTGAATTTAACTGAGAATTTCTGGCAAGTCTATAACTTGTATTAATTTGTCGTGATTTAGTTGATATAATTCCATGTGAAATTAGTGGGAAATTGCTGTCAAATCTATGATTTTTCGTTATTTATTTGCTTTAATTTTTTGGTTTTAATGTATCATTAATCTTGAGAACAAGATATTGGCTGCAGGAACATTTCTAATGTTGGCTGACTGGTTGTGAAAGTTCTGTTTCAGCATTGCGACAACTCCTGATTTACAAGAGTGGACTAAGAGAGCAGAGACATATGATAAACTCACTAACTCAGTTAGTATCATTATAATTCTGTGCTTGATTCCCTTCACCTGTCTGTCATAACACATTTTTCATGCTACTAATGCTACAAATAATGGCAATCTACAGGTAAGGATTGCAATGGTTGGGAAGTACATTGGCCTAGCAGACTCGTATTTGTCTGTGGTGAAGGTTCAATAATAACCTTAACCCCTGTTGTTTTGAATCGTTGATGCATCCTGTTTTTCTTCCAATGGAGGGCTATATTTAGATACGACTTTTAAATTAGGCATCATCTTCTAGATCAGCACATGTTTTTAATTCTGACTTTTTTGTAAGCGTATATTAATTAGTTACATGACTGATATCTTTGATTTCTGTTATTTTTTATGATTATTGCTTGTTAAATCGTTTTAAAATAGTGAAATTTCTGATTAAAACTTGGGATTGAAAGTGAGGGATTTTGGTATTCAGGAGTAAACTTTAAATCAACTACTTATCATCATTATGATCCATTTCACATGCAGGCGCTGTTGCATGCTTGTATCACATGCTCTTTGAAGCCTTCAGTTGATTGGATTGCAGCTTCTGACCTTGAAGATCATAGCGCTAACTCGGTATGAAACTTCATGAATTTTATTTTCAGGGATTTCTATTAAATACGTCAAGAAGCATATCACTCATCTAAAGTTGTGTGCTCCCATACAGACACCAGATGCTCATGCTGCTGCATGGGAGACTTTAAGGGTACATTCTACACTTGATGAATTTTTTTTTCTTTTTTTTCAATTTTTGCTTTCCCTAGCTTGGCACTTACAATAACCACTACATTTTTCTTGGGTGAAAGAGGCTTCCATTTAGTTCTTATCTCGTGTTTTTTTTGGACAGTGTCTCATGCATAATGAATCTGATGCAGATATATTGTACCAGACGTCCATTCCATATGCCATATGTGCTAGCCTGCCTGTAAATCAATTTTTTTATTTGTGTTTCTCATAATCTATGTTGGTGCTGTCAAACACTAAAGGTTTGAGGCAAGGCATCTGAAGCATGAGGAAGGAGCCTTAAGCATCTCGAGCATGTACTTTTATTGAATAAGCAAATACATAATATATAATAATAAACAATGTAAAAAGGCATGAAAATATGCAACAGGGGTCATGGATGAGAAATAGTGGTTTTTAAAAGCAGAAAAGTTATGAAGTTCATATATCGTAATCCTAACAAATATCAAGCCTCTAGCTATCAGATGAAGTTTTCAAGATACTGAAATGTTTGTAATCTGAAAAGAAAAAGAAAAGGCTAAATTTCAGCAAGGAGCTTTTCAAGGTTAAATTTCCTTTTCTATTGGCATAAATATTGATAAAGATTAGATAGTCTCCCTTGTTGGTCCATTAAAAACTCTGATTGATTTGAACTTCAGTCACAAAAAACGATATTACAAACTGTTGAATTCAATTTGAGCTTTGTGAAAATTTAAAATCCAAATAATGTTGATATATGCGGTATAAGTTCTTGAATTCTGTAGGTAACTGAACCATCTCCAGCCAAATCTTCAATTGAGAAGGCTAGTTTTGCAGGATTTGTGTTACTGACCATGACTAATTGGGAGAAGGCATTTTATTCTTGTTATATTTTCAGAATGCAGCATGCATCTTGGTTCCAGGTGGATTTGGAGATCGTGGTGTACAAGGTATGATATTGGCTGCAAAATATGCCAGAGAGAATAGGGTTCCTTATCTTGGTATTTGCTTGGGCATGCAGATTTCTGTGATCGAGTTTGCTAGAAATGTTAGTACTCCTGTCATGGACAATTTTCCTCTCTCACTATATTTTCTCTTTTTTCTTTTTTATTTCTCTTATGTTCTTTCTCTTTCATGCTTGACTTGGTTAGGTTCTAGGTTTGGAGAGGGCGAATAGTACAGAGTTTGATGCTGAAACACCAGATCCTGTTGTAATTTTTATGCCAGAAGTATGAATAACAATTCTCCCTTAATTTTTTTGTAATGGCTTGCTATTGAGCGGAAAGCACCTTTCATCTGATCCATAATCTCTCACCTACCTAAATTTGAATGCAGGGATCAAGGACACATATGGGAAGCACAATGAGACTAGGATTTCGAAGAACATTGTTTCAAACTCCTGATTGTATTGCTTCAAAGCTGTATGAAACAAGTCTATTACACTTTGTTAATATAAGAAGACAGTCTATTACTGGAAACAATAAATAAATAAAAAGTTTAATTCTGTTCTAACACACCTTGATCTGCCGAATATACACCACTGCAAACAGGCAGTTCCCTGGTAATTTCTATCCATGTTTTTGGTAAAGGTAAGTTCCACATCTATGTGTTGATTCACCTTAATTTATAAACTCTAAATTCAAAACGTCTCTCTCCATAGTTCTTTTATGCTTTTTCCATCTTTTGTTTTATTATCCAATTTCATATACCCTGCAATTAATAGGCATCAATAATCCTCCCAAATAAACTCAAGCTTTGGGCTGCCAGTGTGAAAATGTAGTTTAAGTCTCAGAGCAATCACTTTTCATAAAAATTCTAAAGGTTGGTCTGCTTCAGTCCACCCCTTTTGGGACCTTACCTTGGCAGAACCTACACTAGATTAATCTTGAAAGTAAACTACTATTCATCCATTATCAGTGCAAACTGCAAATGATACAAGTTCCTTGCTGATACCTCGTGTTCCTACTCTCATTGGAAACTCATTGCTGATTGCTCTATGCTGTTTCCAGACACATGTTAGGATATCAATCTGTTTCCTTGAAACTCCTCTTTGCCAATCCCTATGACATATTCATTGGATCCTTTGGATGCTACAAACAGTTTGAAGGATTATAAATGCCTTTAAAATGTTTTAGACCATTTGGCTGGTCATAGCTTGGTGTGTTATTTTGTGTGTAACTGAATGTTGTGTGCCACATATTTTAGTTATTTATAGATCATCCTTTTCTTTTTCAGAATATTTTTATGCATGCCTTTCTAAATAGATGCGCTTCTTACCAATATAGGTACCATAATTCAGAGCATGTAGATGAGCGCCATCGGCATAGATATGAGGTTAGTCTTTGAACTTCCTGTTGCAGGTATGGTGTCAAATTCCTAGCAATATCATTAAAATGTGTGTATGATACCATACTACACTATGTTGCAGGTGAATCCAGATGTGATTAGCAAGCTAGAAGATGGTGGCCTAACTTTTGTAGGGAAGGATGAAAGTGGAAGGCGAATGGAAGTGAGTTTCTGTCTTCTTTTTTTCCCTTAAACAGGAGCAAAATAAGGCCAATCATTTTACTTGTTTTGTTGGTATTGATATTATTATTTTTCAGATTCTTGAGTTTCCTGGCCATCCTTTTTATGTGGGCGTGCAATTTCATCCAGAATTCAAATCACGCCCTGGGAGACCTTCACCTCTATTCTTAGGTACTTATTGTACATTAAATGAGATTATGTTTGTTTTCTTAAATTATTCCTTCCCATCTCTAATTGTCCATTGTTTATATCCAATGAAGAAAAACAATGAACTAAGTTTGAATATAATTATAAAAAGTCCAGTTGTTAATGTACTAAAATTATTCAAGACTTTGTTAATTTTAACCAATTTAACGGTCCTGTAAATATTAGTTGCATCTTGTGTGTCCAAATATCTGATTTTGCACTAAACTTAAAATTTTTATTTAAAAGGTGGACATGGATTGAGGTATTTGACACATATATCACATCTGTACATATGCTTTTTCATATTCCAAACAGGACGACAAGAAAACCCAAGCATCCATATATCACAGATTTAGGTACTAAACCTCCAGAAGATATAGTATTCATCTCTAATAGGATATAGCCTTAGTGGCAGGAATTTAGTCAATTACGTATTGATTGTATACACGAGTTGAAATTTTCTTGAAATGCAGCCGAATTTCGCACTGAAAATTCCTTTTTCGGAAGGCACAATTGAATTTTGCTTTTATTGAAATATTTTTGTATAATTTTTAAGGGAGATATTGCAAAGAAGTCAAATTTTTGTATTCTAAAGGTTCAAATTTCTCTCGAAATTGGAACTCAAAATAATGTTGTGGATTCACATGTAGGTGCTCTGTTGTGGACGATAAATATAAATCTTTGACAGTCATTGTAGTACAGGCATTGGTTTTAGAAAGTATCTAAGTTTTGGCCTTTAACTGTTAAAATGTCTGTGACTGTAGGTTTTGTCTTGGCAGCAACAAGGCAGTTGGAAGCTTATCTTGGCAAGCATCAAAATGGAAGTTAAAACGGATCTGTCATTCTTTTGATAAACACCAAAATACCTTTTATAAGGTACATATTTGATGTTTTTAATTCGTTTCCTAAAGATAAGTAAACAGGTACACTAATGAGGGAAACATAAAAAATGTCACAAAAAATTGATGAAAATACTTCCAGAGGAAATGAGTGAGAAGTGCCTTGAGAAATGTGCTTACTTGATATTTTCACCAAGAACACATTTCCCATGGATGCCTCTAATGCTGCATTTCAATATTGAGGGAATGGACATATGGGGTATGTCCATTCCTCTTGTGGAAAAACAAGGGAGCAAGCACATTTTTGTTTCTTGTTCAGGAGGTGCGAATTTGAACTGTGAGAAAGGGTGGGGGTCCATTCCTGTACTTCAATCTTGTGTCTTTTATCTTCTCATATAGCTTTCCTGCATTTTCTTGTCATCCAAATGCAGCCCATTGTTTCCTATCCATTTTTCCATGTTTTCCCTCACATCATAAATTTTTTTCCGCACATCCCATTTTATTGTCAACTGTTTTGCACCAGATCTCTGAATTTGTTCCCTGCAAGTACAGGTTGCAGCTCATGATTGTTTGAGGAAATATTTTAGTACTAGAAATTTGTAAGATTTAGTTGGCCATGTCGTGTTGGTAGCTACGTGTACATTATATTACTTGCTTTCTGGATGCAGGAAAAGGAGTTGATGTTTTAAGCTTGAGAATAATTATGCAACGAGTTAAATATAGGTCTTGAAGAATTAAAAGTTGGATACACGAGGACATGAAACACTCCATATGAAATCCATTTTTTGTAAATTTTAATGTTGCTGAAACTACAAAGCTACCAATTTCTAGGTTGTTTTGATGGAACATTTAGTTTTGTTCTTGATCCCTGTTTTTGGCTTCTACATACCTGTAAGAAGCAATTTTGAGACAGATATCCAAAGGGAATTTTTCGTACTTCTTTTGGTTGGAAATGTTTTCCTTAACATTATTGAGTGGAAATATTTTCCTCGATTCCTTCACACTATTGAGTTAATTAATAGCAATTCAATGATCCAGCTTATTTTCTGTGCAATTTTTTCTTTTCTGATTTTTTCTATACCGCCATGATAATGAATCACTAGTAGCCTAGTAGGAATGAACCCACCGAAGATAAATCATCATCTGAATCTTTTTCGCTTTAGTGCAGGCAGTCTTCTGTGGTCTTGGCTACTTCCTACTTGCTAGTAATTTCAGCATTTTGCCTGATCTCATCCATGCTGCATATTAATAGATCAATACAGATGAATAGAGACTAGGTCCAAACCAATGCCAAGATGAGGTCAGGTGGTTATCGTTACAGAGATGATTTTACCAGAAGAATATTTGAAAGCTGGGCATGTCGAGTTCTACCATATTCGTCAGATGGTCTTTCTGGGCAAATCTTGTTGTAACTTTTGCATCATTTTGATGCTTCGTTCATTAGTTTTAGCCTTAACCTATTAGACACCTGTCTTACAGGATTTTTAAGCTAGCAAACATTCTATCAAGAAGTTGTGAAGGCAGCACTTGAAATAAATTATTTGACATCCCTCAAAAAGCTTACACAAGAATGAATATAGCAACAATAGCATAAACATAAAAAATTTAATTATGAGTCAATTCCAACAGAAGTTTCATCAACATTCTTAGGACTTGCTGTGAACTCCCCAACCTGTCGCAATAAACAAAAAATGGAAGTCTGGAGGCGCTTCTTATTCAAAAACTGTAAACACTCCATTGAAAGCTTCAGTAAACAAGCTTTCCGTATTTACAACAATGCCGCAGAGCCTCTTTTGAGAAATAATGGATGAAACGAGAACTGAAGAAATCGGGAAGAATGAACAAAAAGCAATGAAAAATGGAATCGTAGAGGGTCTCATGAATCATGATCAACTAGCTAGTGCCTCTATTCAGCATCTCATTGTACTGCAAATACGATATCTGTCGCTGCAGCTTCATCTGCTTATAGAAGTTGGCTATGAACTGCTCGGCCTTGGCATCAATCTCTTCCTCCTCACACTGAACCATTTCAAATTCACCATTTCCGTCGCCCCCATATTCAGATTCACAGCATTCTTCCTTGTCATCGCCTCTTAAGAAACTTCTCCTACCCTCTTCCTTACAACAACAATCTTCGTCATTTCCATCAAAGTCGAAATCGAAATCGACTTGCGGATTGAGACAGGGAATGTGGAATCTCATGGGGGCGGGGCGGTGCATTTTGAAGTGGAAGAGGGGTGTTTCGTCGAAGGAAAACTCTCGTTCCCTGTAATGGATGGACTTCCGTGGAGTGTGGTGTCGCAGGTTCTTGAGATACCTGGGAAGGAGGCGTAGATCCGTGATGAGTCTTCGCTTGAAGACACCTCCTTTTCTGACCCACAACAGGGCCAGACGGAGGAAGTTCCATGCACGGCGAGCAAAAACCGATCTCTTCGTAGGCATTTTCAACTAGCTCGTTATCAGTTCAGTTGTGTCTCTTACTCTTGCAGTGGCAGTAATGAGGGTGAAAGAAGGCAATTAAGAGAAGATTGAGAAAATGTTTGGGTTGTTGAAAAGCTAAACTACAGAAGAGTTCGTAGTTGTGTAAGTTTTGTTCTGGAGTCAGATGGCAAGGGAGAATAAGACGACGGCTATATATAAGAGCTTCATACTTTGAAACGCAGCTGTGCATTATAGAGAGAGAGAGAGAGAGAGATGGGCTGGTACGTGGGCGGTGGAACATGGTGGGCGACACGGTTGTACGCGCAACCGCGCAAGCTGTTCGTCTTATTTCCCAATTTGCCCAGACTTTCTTTGAATTTTGACAATAAAGTACGGATCCGGTCAGATGGTGATGGCGCAAACTCTCTTTGTTTGACAGACAAGAAAAGAAAATATTTTATCGGACGACTTAAAGGCGCGCTAATTGAAAATTAGTGATAGGTTTTTTAACATAATTGTGAACCATTATATCGTTTACTGTTTAAGAAGGGTTTATTCCATAAATGCCCTCAAACAAACTTGTAAAATAATTTATTTGTTAACATAATTCAACGAGGTTTTTTTTTTTTTTGGTAACCATAATTCAATGAGGTTAAGAAGTGTTTTAAAGGTATTTTTGGAAGATGTTTTATGTGAATAGTAAAATGATATTCATTCTCCATTATTTTAAAAAAAGTATCAGTAAGAACCGATTTTTACATAATAAAAAAATACCTGGTTTAAAACATTTTTTTTCCAAGAGATATATCTTAATGAAGAAATCATTGGAAATTATTAAATGCGATATTTCCCAGCCGAATACTTGAAATGAAACATGAATCATGTCCTAAATCCAAGTTTAGAAGATCAAGAGTGTAATTTGGGAGATTACATTATAAATTTATAATCAATAAAGGTGCAAAGATTAAGGAGAGAAAAGGTATTTTGGTGGAATGAAAGAAAGGGCCCACACGCGTACATGAAATCAACAAGATTAGGTGGGCTTTTGGTGGGAAGTTGCTTTCACCCTGTTTCTGTCGCTCCCTCACACGGATTCGGTTAAACAAGAAGGGCTGAAGACTTTGCAGTACTCGGCACAAGTAAACGTTGCTTTTGTTTTTATTTGGCGATTAAGAAAGAAGAGTATCCTAAGCTTCCAGAAAGAGAAGAGAAGTGAGGGGGAATAGCTGTCGACTTGTTGTCAGTTGGGGAGTTGTGTGAACGATTGCTTTGCTTTTGTTCTCCCAAACCGCGTGTCGTGTTGAGAATGAGAGCTACTGTTGTGCAGATTATATATTGTTAATATTTCACAACAATTCTAAAATTTTCTCATTTCTTCTTCAAAGTTCAAACCAAAATTTATGGTCTTGGGCTTATGTGAGGATCCCTTTTTCATTCTGGTAACAACTCAGTATGATAATGAACAAACAATTGGAGCCCAAAAGCTAATGGATCTCTACAGAAATCGGCTTGATTTAACATTCATAGTAATTGTTTTTTATCACTTATTTTTTCAATCTATAAGCTATAAAGCGAGCTAAGTTAAATTCCCGCCAAATATATTTTATCTTAATTTGTAATTACTCAACAATAATGGTTATTTTATTTTTATTTGTGTACGTACAATATTACATATATCGCTCTCTAATAGATAACAATTATAAATTATATAAGTACTTAGAAAAAAATTCATAAATCAAACAATTTCTAATAGCCACTTCAATTATATTAATATTGTATTTTAATGATGGATTTTGATAAGCATGCATCAAGTTTATACATTTTTTTAAGTAAATAAATTATCCATGCAAAGGTTGGTGAAAATGTTATAATTAAATACGTAAATACTGGTTTTTTTTTAATATTTTATAATAAAAACCAGTTGGTATTTGTCTGGTACAGATTCGATTTCCGGGTTTTACGGGTATGCCGTAATAGATAAGTTTTGTTTGTGGGTCCCAGTTCCAGAAAGAACTTTTGATGGAAATCGGTGGGTAGGGGGACCCGGGCGTGTATATGGGTAATGCACATTGCATGGAACTATGGAAGCATGTTTCAGGGTATTAGGTTACCAAAAAAAAAAAAAATTTTCAGGGTACTATGTCTATTGCCTTCCCCTTCCTCATCGAAACGAAGGAAGACCCGTTCTGTGTGTAATTTGTATTGACTGAAGATACAGCGCTCGCGAGAGAATTACGGTATCAGACAGCCGTCGATGACACCACTACAGCTGTTTTCTACGCCTCTTCTCTCCAACACACCTCTCCGATTCCTCCGCCGGAGACCCGGAAAACCACAACCCAATATTTCATATTATTACCGCTTCTGCCACCTTTCATAAAATCTGCTCTTCTTTTCCAGTTTTGCCTGCGTTAGTACATGATTTACACAACTCACCCAGTTCAGAAGAAAAGCTTGTGAAAAATGAGAAAATTAATTTTTAGTAGTGCTTTTTTAAAATATTTAAGATTCAGTCATCAAAGGTTTGAGTTTTAACTTTTAATATAACTTTATCAAAATAATTAATTTTTAATACCATTTCATCATTATGAATAAATTCTTCCAAAAATACCCTTATACAACTCATTCCCATGACTTGTATTGTACAAGTCAGTTTAGATAAATACCAACTTGTACAAGTCATTCCCATGACTTCCAAAAATACCATTATACTAAATGGTATAATGGTATTTTTGAGATATTTGGTTTGAAATAATGAAATGGTACTAAAAATTAATTATTTTGATAAAGATATATTAAAAGTTAAAACTCAAAGTATATTTTGATAAAGGTATATTAAAAAGAGTGTATTATAATTATGAATCACTTTATTTGTTAATTTTTTTAAAAAGTGACCTGTGAATTATGATTTAAAAGTGATTTTTTTTGTAAAATGAGATTTTTATGGACTGTTTTTATAAGTACCGACCAAAAAGTGACCTTTATCATAATTTTCCCTTGTCATTTTTAATCCAATCGAAAAGTTCTCTGCTGGGTTGACTCGCCATGAGTTTGGTCGAGACTAGGTTTTCATATAGAAAATCTTGTAACGGGTAGTTTCGTAATTTTTACTGAACCAAACGTCCAACTTTCAGAATATTCGGATGAAACCGTGAAACGTTCCTCCTATAGTCCTATATATAATGTTAGCATGTATTATGGTTTTTCCTTAGCTCTCTCTCTTCTTCTCGCCCTGCTTCACGCAGGGGAGATTTCCCCACCACCTCCCAATCATATCAGAAAGACGCCTGCCTTTCTTCCTCTTATATATGGAGGAGAAAGCAACCGCCATAGCCACCAAGGACCGCCACAACAAGGATGCTGACAGCACCAAAAACAACGACAATGCTCTGCAACGCAGGAAGCGCGGCCTGCTGCAGCTCATACGGGTAGCGCTGTTCATGCTTCGTCGTCGTTCGGGTGGGAAATCCAAATCTGTCCAGGTGGATGTGGCTTCAAAGGGGATGTGGAAGAAACTTTTGGGTGCAATGCGGCCAATGCACCTCCAAGACAACCCATCCCAACCCTCTTTGGTTGCAGCAGCGACAACCCCTCCGCCTCCAGGAGTTGAATTGATTCAGGATGCTTCGATCCCACAGACGTCGCCGCAGCCACCCTATTCACCCTCCAGCTCCAGCTCCGACGACAGCATGAGCCGATATGCATCGGCCCAGAACCTTCAAGAGCTTGACAAGAGTCAAGGGTGCGACGAGATCGAGGATGAAGGTGGCGACGAGATGATTGATGCCAGGGCCGAGGAGTTCATTGCCCATTTCTACGAGCAGATGAGGCTCCAACGCTTGAACTCGGTCAATCTTTACAATGAGATGATGGCCAGGGGATCACGTTAAAGGGAATTTCTTCATTCGTGGATGCAACGCATGCACGTTCGTTCATGCTTCTATATTTTTCTCGATCGTCTCTTAATTTTTTGTAGTTGATGCTAATAAGTGGGTAAATGGATTTAGTTTCATGGGAAGGCGTTGGAATTGAGAAGTCGAGTGGAATGCGGAAGACAATGCAATCACAAGGGAATGAACCGCAAAATAAAAAGATTGTAGCCGCATGTGTTGGCAAATCTTTCCACCTCCCACCCCTTCGCTCTCTCTCTCTTTCTCTATATCTTCTCCCCCGGTTCATGTTTTATCATTTTTTGTTTTTGTACCGTAGTTGTTGAGTTTATGAAAAACATTCTTCGAGGATAGTCTAAAAGTGAGCCAGGAAGAGAGAAGATTGATCTCTTTTTTCTTTCTTTCATCCTTTTTCTTATTTTTCGCCCATTTTTTCTTGTGTAATATTTTGTGATGTCATTGGCAGCAGTGCTCATGAAACGTTTGTTTTGATCCTCTTTGAATTTTCGCACTGTTTACACAAATTTCTCGTTGGAAATCAAATAGATCAGATGTGCAAATATAAATAAAATTGTGAATAATCCCTTCTTGACAAAACCTTCATCATGATGATGAATGTGATGATAATCCTTCAAGAAAGGAATACAGAAACAGTCTCATTTCTTAGGAACCAGGATTCCCACAAACAAGAAACATGACTTGTGTTCTATCTCCGGGTCACAGTCCGTAGTCACTATAGCCTAACTTCCTAAAACATTTTACAAGTACAGAAAATTTGAATAAAAACCTATCTTCTGTCATTTGAATAATGATAACCTTTCAGAAGGAATAAAAATATATCTCCTGTCATTTAGATAACATCTTATAATAAATGTAGCCTCACGCTTTAAGATCTTCCACCTATTACAAACATGACTTTAAATGCTCATCACTGTCACCGTCGCTAATAAAGGAAAACAATTGACTGGGCTAGAGCCCAAGCCTGGGCCTGGAGACCAAGGAAAAAAATGAATACAAACTCCAGACTCTCAACATCAAATAAACCTATGTATTCTATTATTCTGCACAAGCGAATGTGAGAAATGTGTTCCATGGCTGGAGGTAAACCATTTACTCCTGTAATCTGACCCTACCATGGTTGTAATCTCAATAAAAATCTCCATGCCTTTCAGGATGTTTTGAGACAGTTATCACAAGGATTAGGACCATATTTGCAACAATTTTTGTCAAAGGTCTCCCCGAAGTGTTTAAGCAAGGTTTGCCTTCGACATTCTTTCTGAAAAGTTGACATTAAGACCAACAATGAAGCAAGCATTTTATGGGGAAGAGTTCAGATAGTTAGTAGATATGGAAGTTCTTGTATTAAGTTAACAATAAACTGCCAAAGCACGCATGAAACCATATGGAAGATTTCAAAAGCATTATAAGTTTGGAAAACATGATCTAAAAAAAATGCAATGGGACTGTAAAAAAAATCAATATCAAATGGTCAATAAAAATATGTGGTACTATTACTAATGTAGGGAATGAAATTCTAGTCAAAAAGCGAGAGAGGATCATGCTTTAAGAGTAAGCATAAATTACGTAGAGAAACATGATACCTTAAGTTCACAATACTGTTGCATTGTTTTTGCTTGAGCCATGGCTGTCTTGAAGCTTTCACTTTTAAATCTTTGTCCATTCCGTAACATACATACAACCCTACTGAAATCCTTCTTCTGATATAGAGCAATACATACTGATGGAAGATTATCTCTTCCTGCCCTGCCTGATTCTTGGTAATAGCTTTCAATTGATTTTGACAAAGTATTATGAACAACAAAACGCTGGAAATGTTAAAAACACTAACAGCATTAGGGCAAAAAAATAAAAAATAAAAGGTGTAGAAAGTTAAGATGCAATATCTAATCATATAGACTCACAACGTCAGGTTTGTCTATTCCCATGCCAAAGGCAATAGTAGCGCACACAACATTCACCTCTCCATTATGCCATTTCTTTTGAGCAGCAGTTCTTTGCCGAGCAGCTAAACCAGCATGGTAATGAACTGCCTTTATCTTAAATTTCTGATTCAAGTAATTAGAGACTTCCACACTCTCACTTTTTGAAAGACAGTAAACAATTCCACACATATTGTGAAAACGATCTCCAAGTAGTTGCCCAAGTTGCTTCAATGGCTCTTTAGTCTTAATCATGACTTCATACTTTAAGTTGGGTCTATCAAAGCTTGTTTCGAGTGTGAGAGCATGGGGGATTTTTAAAGCATCCAAGATGTCCTGAATGAAATCCACTGAATTAAACATAAATTGCGACAATGAAATCCACAAAGAATGGTCTTTTTATTGAATCTTATTACCTTCCTTACTGAATGAGTTGCAGTGGCAGTTAATGCCATCACTGGAACATCTGGAAAATTTTGCTTAAGACATCCTAATCCCCGATAATCTGGACGAAAATCATGGCCCCATTGGCTGGGCAGCATAAAGGATGCAAGTATAAGTTAATAACTAAATGCAATCATGATCAAATATTGGAGCCATGTCTACAGATTTTAAAATGATTAGATGGATTAAATGCTTGTCCGCAAACTCCTCGATCAGGATGGTTCAATTTGCATGTGGCCTTCGAATGAGGCATAATAATAATAAGTTAGATCAACTACAATTTGACTAGCCAAGAAAATATTAAGGCTAACTGCAAAGAAATTAATTCAAGCATCAAATTATTATACGTATAGTCTATCCGCAGTGGGTAATCGTGATGAAACACCATTCCCATATATGTATGTATGAATATATCATCTTCTACATTCAGTTCCTAGTGACAGAATAATCATCAATGTATAACATAGACCATGAAGGATATTACCTCACACAGTGTGCCTCATCAATGACAAAGCCTGCCAATTGTCCCTGTGATGTAAGAATAGTTAGTTTGCTACCCCCATCCAATTTTGAAGAAATGACTACATGAATCTGCAAGGTTGCATTAATAAAATTTTCTGGTCAAATTTTCAATTATAAACTCAAAATACTCACCTTCTGATGCAGGCATCTAAGGATCTCAAGGAATAACTTGTTTGCAACAACTCTTTCAGGAGTGACATATAAAAGCTTGCATGATGGTTTATCTTTCCTGAAGAAGACCATAAATCATAACATGAATATCAATTTGGTCATGATAAAGACTATAACAATAGAAAAAAAAAAAAAAAGAAGAAACCATAAGACAAGTGAGAATCTAAAGACAAATCGAGGTAATTGATTCTGATGCATTGGTAATATTTTTTAAACACAATTTTAACTATCAGAAGCAAAAAGTTACATCTTATGCAGTCATGCAAAAAAAAATGCAATTGTTTTTCAGCTGGACTTTATTAAACCCTTAAAAATTAAGAAAACATAAAAACACCTCAGAAACTATATAAAAGGATGAGTCTAGTCCTTGCCTCAGCTCTTGAAGGATGGCAGCTGCCTGGGAAGCAGTTTGTTGGGAGCTCAAGAAAGTTGCCCGTATTCCAAACTTTAGGTTCAGTGTAATTATCTGATCCTGAATAAGGGAAAGAAGGGGGGATACCACCATTGTAACACCAGGTTGAAGAGTTGCAGGGAGCTGTACATGAATAAGAAATAATTAAATTACAAACAGCGAACCATTTAATATTGTGAAGCAAGGGCTGGCAATTTATCAGTCCGCCCGGGCTTGTCTAAGGGTGTGAGAAACCTTATGCGCACACAAGGCTAGTCCTTCCTGGTTTTTAGCTATGTATAAAGCCCAAGCCTGGCCCCAAAATAAAGCCCTGCCAGCTTAGCTAATCCCCATTTTTGGTTTTTCTTCCTTTTTTATCTTATTTTGTTACCGAAAATGTATGCAATCTTTTTATTTACCTATGTTTACAAGCTCTGATTACTACATTCAATAGCCCGATCAAAAGCACAAAAAATAAGATGAATTAAAAATGTGATAAAATAATCTTAAATACACATAAAACTATTTAATCCCTCATTTTGTACATGGATATAAATTATAACTTGGCCAGACAAGCTTAAAACCCTTATTCCCATCCTGGCCATAATTATTTCAAGATTTAAAAAAAAAAAAAACTGGCTAAAAAAGCCCAGGGGCTTTCCTGGTTTGCGAAGGGCCAAAGTCACTGGCCTGGAATTGGTCACCCTTGAGAAGCATCACATTTCAGGTCACTGAAGATGTAGGTTTCCTTGGTATAAGTTATGAACACAAATATTGATCAAGGATAAAGAAAAATAAGAATAAAAATATCAACTGTTCCCTGTTATAAAGTATGATAGATACATGTATCCTGTTCTAGATCCAACAAAGTTTTAAAATGAATATCAAATCAATAAGCACGGCATTAGGTAAATATTACAATCATATTAGCAAACAAAAAATCTAGGACATCATTTTTTTCTAATGTTACTCTGTATAACAGGGCCTTCAATGGGACATGTCCAAGTTAGGACGTTAATGCCAAGCTCATGATATCATTGTCTTTTTTTTTTTCAAGCCACATTGTTGCCATAACTGGGTAACATATTGGAAGAAAATCATTATTTAATAGGAAAAGAAGCATATACCTGGTAGCAGAGGCTCTTGCCACCACCAGTGGGCATAAGAATAAAGCAATCCCTCTTTGCCACAGCCGCTTTACAAGCCTGATGCTGCAAAGGTCGAAATGTTCTGTTCCCAAATATCACAACATTTGCCAATTCAATGTCATCAAGAGCCAGTAAATCTTCATATCGTAGAGTATCAGAAGCAACAGTTGATGTGCTAGTGCATATTCTCCCGTTTGAAACAGATGAAACTGAACCTTGAATAACACTACTCTTAAGTCCCTTTGGAAAGACAAAAAAGATATTATTGCATTGAAGGCTTGAACTTAAAGGATTAATGAAAAAACATAAATCCGTGCATCAGATATATGAGACATGGAAACACACATATATGACTATGCATGCACCTCAAATATGCTCAAAAAATCTCTGTTAGAGCCTTTCAACAGTTATCTCTGATATACTTTAAACAACTTATCACTATTAAAGACAGAAGCAGCTTCAGCCAGATGCACAATAAATAACATAATCACACAGCGGTATGTATGGAAGTACACTAAGACTGAATACAGTCATATGAACAATTGCTTACAGTGGATTTTGAATGATGTTGAGTTGATTTTTCATTGAAGGCATGGTTACTCTTTAAATCAGAGCAAAAGGATGGATTACATTCCGTGCCCTTTTCGTCCAAGATTCTAACATCTGAGTCTTCATCATCACTAGAAGAATCTAAAGTCATCAAATTATCGTCACCAACAGGTTGATGTAAATCTTCAGTAACAATAATATGGCTTTGTGTGTTATCATAATTTTCTGTTTCATAATCGCCATTAACTTCTTTGTCAAACATATTAGCCAAAGCACCGCAAGCTTCTGATTCCATGGCTTGTAGATCGTCCCAATCCTCACTATCTTGCATAGATTCAGCAAGGGCAGCAAGATAATCATCACCACAGTGCTCCACAGTAATAAAATCTCTTCCATCTTTCCCTGCAAAATATATATATATGTGAAAAAAACAAAGTGGAAAAGGTAACAGATAAATAATAAGACAAATACCAATACGAGCAACCTCTGAGTAAATGCTATTGTAGCTAGAAACTTTCATGATTAGCGTAATCCTTTGGTTGTCTACCGATATTGTGAAATACGAGAACAAGAACTTTTCATAATAGCTTTTCCAAGACATCACCACCTAAATTCATTCACATCTACTTCTACCCGTCAATTAAAATAAGACATTCCAATTATTCACCATGGCAACATCATACTCTGACATAAAAATTTGAATTACATTCAGGAAGGAGTCAAAACACATGCTATCCACACAGTTTTAAGTTCCGTCCACTTCTCTCAAGTAAAAAAAAAAAATGCAACTCCACTCCACTACAGGGATATCCCGGCCTAAACAAATAATCAAGCCATATGCGTCAAACTCAATTGAATAAGCTCGTTGACATCTATAAGTTGCAAGAAAACTCTGTTCTTTCGTCCATCTCCATCTTGATCAAAAACTTAAAGGTGTTTCAACGATAAAAGCCCATTTAGATTTACATATCCTCCATATCGTAGTGGCCTGTTCTTGTATAATTAATATAAGGAACAAATGTTATTCATTCGTTGAAAGGAAATAAACAAAAATCATATCAAATTGGCGAGTTCTGATCAACATCTCAGCAATCAACGCCATATTTATGGATTGGGCAAAATAGAATGCAAATGTGAAAGGAATTAGGGTTTTCTCTTTGTTGCAAAAGATTTACCATAAAGGTGAACCAGACGATCCAAGCATTTCTTCGAAGATTCTTCATCAAAGCCAAAATCGAGTGCCAAGCTAAGCAATCGAGCTTTCTCTATGTCAAGATCGTCATTCCCCATTGCTTTGCTCACTCCCGCGCTCAAAAACTCTCAGAAACCAAAATTAAACTCCATCCGAAGAAAGCCCGGGAAAAGTGTAAAGTTGGAGCTCTACGGTGAGCGTGCGTAATGGCCGAAACGTCACATGCTTACCCAAAGTTATTAAATTGCCCTTCGCCATTTTCTCCTCCATTCTTCCCCTTTTTTAATTTTTTTTTGGGGGAAAATTGTGGAAAAGGATCATTTTTATATTCATAAAAACATGCCACTAAGATTTCAAATTACAAAAAAGGGTCACTTTTTATAAGTATTGATAAAAATGTTGTCGAAATTAAATTATAAGATCATTTTTTAAACATAATTAAATTTGAAGATCATTTTCTTGAGACACAAATTCATCATGGACTCAAGCTTATTATATGGGACAAGAACTCAGCTTACATGGGATACGAACGTATTCTACGTGGGATGCGAGCACATCATATATGATCATATATGGACTCAAGCACTTTGGCTATAATAAAATGAAATTATTTTTTAGAAGTGACCCTTCAAGTTAATTATGTTTTAAAAATTGACCATTTTATGTAATTCAACATTTTAGTAGCACATTTTTATAAATATCAGCGAAAAAGAACCCTTTTCCATAATTTTTCCTTTTTTATATCATGAATTCTCTTCGCAGATACTTTCCCACACAATTACTTCATATTCACACCGTTTTAGTTGTGGACCTGTAACGTCTCTTCATTACCAAAAAAAAAAAGAAGACCTGTAACGTCTCTACATCACCAATTATGGAGACCCGAATGAAACCAGAAAAAACCAATTGGTCGAGACTTCGAGTTAAGACAGAGCCAGCATGCATTGCATTGATTCTCAAGTCTCAACTGAACTTCAACTTTACAAAAGTAATAGGTTTCGTTTTTTCACGTGTCTCTGTACACTCAGTGGCACCAGCATGGAATGTGCGGATGGATGCCACATTTCAATAAGGGGGCCCAAATCCCGAAACACATCCCATTTGGTGGTTTCATGACACCACAGGATTCTTGCTCTAGAGGAAATGCATTCAATCTTTGTACCACTACGCGATTCATGCTCTGACAGCCATAAGAGTGGCAACTCTTTTTGTTTGAGGTTGACAGAAGAGATGAAAAAAAAAAGAAGTCATTTTGCAATGTTCTTATTTAAAATTGAAAATAATTTAAACAAGCAAATAAGAGTGAACACATTACACATAGCTTAGAAGATTGATGAATGTGTTCAACTGTCTACCACCAACATTACCACCCCCCATGCCAAATGCAGCCAATATTATCACCAATTCCTGCTACCAACACCATTGTATCATTATATACCACCATTGCATGCTGAGTTACATTTAAACTATGCTAGTGGATGGAAAGTGCATAATGCAAGTAGATGTATATGAGTTGTACTACCTGATTTTTTAAATGTTTATGACTAAGTTACAAATTTGCTTCACCAAATCAAATAGACTTCTTGATGAAATAGTTAAATAGCTCTACCAAGTGTTACCAAATATCCAAACACAAGTAGGAAGCCTTTAGGCTTACAATCTGATCAATAGTTGTAGGAATGCGTGAACAGTTTTTAATTTTTCTCTTTCTAACCTCCTCTTTAACTTCTCATTGTCAATTTCAAATTTATTAACCATGTACCTTTGCCATCTCCAAGTGTCCTAATTGTCTCCTTATAAAGCACTTTCTCTTGCCAAGTTGGAACTAAGAATAACAATTCAGAAGACTACCAAAAAAAAAAAAAAAAGGAATAACAATTCAGAAAGAAAATTTTTTTTAAAAGATTTTAAAAATTCTCTCTTTAGGGATCAAAATATTTCTCAACGCAAAATATTGAACGAACACAAAGAAAGATAGCGTAACTTTCTTAAGATTCTAGCATCACTCACTTCATATTTTTAGTTTTCCTTTGATAAACAAAACTTGCCATAATGTGCGAAACATCTTTTTACGTGTTTTCTCTATTTCTTACATTATCCAAACATTTGAAAGCAAACGAAAATCATTACTTGTTACTGAGAAGGCCATGTAACAAATTTTTATTTTTGTTAAGAGATGTAACAAGAAAAGTTGTCACCACTATTTTAGCGCGGAGTAAATTGGTTTTGATTTCCATAGCAAATTCTGCTACTTGAGATTCCTGTTAATGGTGGGTATCCGAAAAAAACAAAAGAAAAAAACCTATGTGCATCATCCATCGATTTAAGGTGTCTTTCTGGCAAAATGGCGTACAATAAAATAATCAAGCACAAAAAACAAATAAATTTACAAATAAGAAGAGGGATGGTTCAAAGCAAACAGACCCTTTTAAACGAAATTAATGGCCACTGTCTGGTATGGGGACGGATTGGAGATTCAATCCTCAACGCAATGGATTGAACGGATTCAGGTTCGCTTAATTAAGGGCAAAACAGAAAATGGGGAAGAATTAATAAGAAAGAAGAAGAACAGACAAAGCTTATCCATCATTGAGATTAAAATTTTCGGGAGAGAATAAAAATTTGCAAAAACGTTCGAGGGCGATTGGGTCAGATCAAACAAAAATTCCATGTGTGTTCTTCTCCCAATCACAGAGATGCTAGACTATAATCCCTTGCGGACTAGAAGCCATGGACGATCTCGTAGCACTTGTTCTTGATCCAACGAAACCCCTTCCGAAAAGAAGCCTTAACCCGTCCTTCAACGGCGTAGACCTTGTACTTAGCGACTCGCTTTCGGCGCTTCATCTCTGGGTCGTTGAAGCTCCAGGACTTGACGGCAGAGGGGGAGCCTTTACCCACTTTGGTGGCGCGGTGGGGGAAGGGAGGAGGAGGATGATGATGATGATGATCGGGGGAGCGAGAGACGTAGATCTGATTAGCGCTGAAGGTCTTGCCGTGAACGACCTCGAGCTTCCGGTCGCCTCCGTAGGAACGGTAAGTCGACCGGAGCTCATCCATCTCGACCGGGAGCGATTAATGTGGGCAATGGAGAGAGGAAGAAGGGGGGTAGGGTTGGGACGAGGGGGTTTTATCTGAGGAGGAGAGGGGGCGTAGGAAGATGAGCTGGTTTCGGTTGAGGCCGTGAATAGCTTTTCAACGGAAGCTAAAATCAGACCAAGAACACAAATTCTTATTCGTCCTTCTTTTTATTTAATATTTAATCGAAGAAAAGGGCTGGGGATGAACTGGAGGTCAACATCAGCAACTGGGAGACCGAAGACCAGGGCAGTCTCCGGGTTTTGGGGTTTTATCAAGTCTTCTTTTATTAGAGCTTTGCCAGAGTGCAGCTCCAATATTCAAAAAAAACCATCAAAATAAACCTTCGTATAACTACAATGGCAACACGTGTCGCCATTCAGTGGACCGAGGTCCAAATCTAAATTTTATTTTACAAAATTTATTTTTCATGAAAGCTACCCGGCTAATCCGCAGAAGATTTATCAGGAAAAAAAAAAACTAATTAACATCCCATTTTTTTTTTATTGTTCAAGGATAAGGTCGGTATATGAATTAACTATAAAAAATACGACCAATACTACCAAAAATAAAAAATAAAAAATACGACCAAAAGTAAAATTTTCTTGATCAATACCACTCAGCAGAAATGCAACTTGTGGTTTTACTTTTCAAAAATAATTCTGACTCTAACACCTTATTCTCCATCCATAAAAAATGCGACGGGCACGTTAAATTTGATATGGTGGTATTCATTTTTAAATGTCCATAGACTATCACTAAAAGTTAAATATATTTCATACATTCGATCTGAAGAAATTCGTTTTCAGTGATATTTTTTAAAAATAATTCAAATAACGACATAATGTCACTTGTTTTTAATTACTATGGAGAAACATCACTATTGTTTATTTATCAAGAATTTGGGGACTGTTTCTGAATTCTTTTTCAGAACCATCATTGAAATGCAATTTCTTCCTGAATCATGGACAGACAACTTTTAACTTTCAATGATATTTTTTAGATTAATAAAAAACTAGTGAGAATAGCTTTTTTCGAAGGAGAATAAGGTGCCTGCGTATGAATGATATATATACCCAAAAGTACCCTTTTTTTTTTATCCCTACCATTCAGCAGAAATGCAACTTATAGTTTTAAATTTCAGAAATGGTTCTTGTTCAAACGCCTTATTCTCGATTATTCGAAAAAAGTGATGTTTACTAGTTTTTAATTAATACCAAGAAGTATAACTTAAGTTTAAATATTTTCGGTCATTTCCGAAAGGGGACTCCCGTGGAGCTAAAAATAATTGAGAAACAGAACTGGAATTTTCCACAAATTTTAAAAAAGTGATGCTTCTTTATAACATTAAAAAAGTGACTTCTGTCTTTATTTGAATGTCTTTTTTATTAATAAGTTTCAAAACAATCACTAGAAAAGAAATTTCCTGGTTGGAAAAAGTAGAAAATATTTAACTTCCAGTTATCATTTCTGGAATTATTTACAAACAAGTATAACAATGGTAAACCTTCCGGTGATAGTCTTTGGCATTAATGAGAAACAAATAAGCATCGCATTTTATAGTGATCCAGAATAAGGTGTCTGTATTAAGAATTCGGTTTAAGAAATTCAATTAAAAGTAAAATTTTATTGATTCATACTTTTCAGCAAAATTTTAACTTTCAGATTTACTTATCAGAAATTAAAAGTAATGGCTAGTTAATTAAACCATACATCCCATTCAGAAAAAATTGGTTTTCAGTGAATCTTCTGAAAAATAATTCAGAAACAAGACCCAATTTCTTGAAAATTTTAATAATAGTGATGTTTCTGCATAATATTAAAACATAAGTAACACTATGCCTCTATAAGGACCTGCATCATCTGCTGACGTGCCACATTCCCATTAGATGCTGGATGCCCAGCAGATGATGTGAATCTTTGTCTAAATTATTGAGAAATCATCATTGAAAAAAGGGTTTCTTTCTATGTTCTAATATGAAATATTTAACTTTTAGTGACACTTTGTAAAATTACTTTAAAAATTATCAGATATAACCATTGTAAACTTATTAGAAACATTTAAGCATTGCATTTTTTGTTTCTGTAATAAAAACTTACAAAAATTTAATTAATCTCAAAATGAATCAGAAACGTAATTCAGAAACAGAACCCAAATTCTGGACAAACTGAAAAACAGTGACCCGTGTTTTTAATAATAAGGAACGAGTGACATCGAGTTTTTATCCTAATTATATTTAGAAATCATCACTAAAAACGAACTGATTCGGATGGAATGACTAGAAAATATTTAACTTTTAGTCATAATTTTTAGAATTATTTATAAACAAGTTACCATCAGCATATTAAAGTTTTACTGATAGTTTTTTTGAGATCAATATTAAACTAGTAAGCATCACTTTTTTTTATTGATCGAGAATAAACTATCTATATATGAATTATTTATAAAAGTTTAAGCAAAAGTAATGAAAGATCCGACATACATTATTTCTAAAAGATCGATAATAAGGTATCAAAATATTAGATATGTGTACAAAGATTTGCATTTCGCAACATCTTTACTAAAAAGGTCTAGGATTCGAGTGTCAAGCGTCATCAACCTAATAGCCAAAGCCAACAACGTACTGGAAAACAAAGGCAGCATATTAAACAGAAGCATCGTAATTTTGGCAAGATCCAGTTAAAAGACAAAAAGTAATACGAGCAAAAAGAATACAAGTAGCTGGCTAAAAAAGACAAACAGTGATGAGTGACGATAATTGAAGATATAGTACAACACAGTGCAGCAATGGGTCACTGATTCGACCTTTTGAAAGAAAAGAGGTACAGCGCCGCAGATCAATTGAAGACCCATCCAATTTGCCAAATTTTGAAGATGACAACAATAACAAACCATCTTGTGTTGCCGTCCTAAATGTTAAATGCTTAACCAATGAAACCTCCATAAGCCTTTGGGGCTTTTGGAGCAAGGGTTACGCACATAACATCTTGGTACAGACTGAAGAAGCAGTTTCTTTTTCTTCTTCTGTTTTTGGGTTTGCGCTGGTTCTTGTGCGCAAGTAGATCTTGCGCAACTAATGCGAGTTCTAAGTACTTCCATAAGATCGAGCTAAATTTTTCCCTGTGCGAATGTAAAGTAGTTACAAATGATGACGTATCTAAGCATTTTATTAATGATTGAACTAAAACAGATGTGTACAAGGAAATTTATGATGGCAGGGGCAAAGGGAAACAAGAATATGTGACCTGGTACTAATTGGATTGTGATGGCATCTTCGACTCATTCTCAACCGCCTTTCTACTTTTAGATGTTCTCTTGGACTTCTTTGTGTTATCCATGTGGGAAACCTGTGGATTGAATGAAACAAACACAAATAAAAGAAACTTGATTTACAACTTGATTTACAACTTGATTTATCATTTTCAACATCGAAGGTGGCTTAGGCCTCTTTATAACAAAGCTGGAATCCACCACCAAGTACCAGTTACCCAAGTTCCCATCTTGAGAAACTTTGTGGCAGATGGTGGATATCCATCCTGCATCATTCATCCAATAAAAGAACATGATTATGTAAGTTTCTATCTTCACTTACTATATATGATTTCCATTCAAGATTTGCATTCCCCTCTTTAAAACCTGTAGGTTGTGATTGGTTGCGGACATGGCGGAATATGTGAACAAGTACAGCAGCGTCCAGAGCTGCATATTCTAACTGCACACCAGTTCAACTTTAGTTTCACATATGACTGTTAGACATTCATGTAAACTAACGACAGCATTGAAGTTTCAAACCTCGGATAAAAAGCCATACAAAATATTATCTGTTGTGGCTTTTACAACCAACAAAAAAGGAATACTCTTTTTAAGTAGGAGTGTAGGATCATAAACTAATGCAGGTTCCCCCTGAATCAGGGCCCAAAGTAGTAGATTAGCATCAGACATGACATTTGGCACTTTTATGCAAAGTGGCCATTCTCAGACTCAAACCATCATTCATGTTGGCAGCCTGAGGCTATTATCATCAGATTCATCACAACAAATAATGGTCTCCAAGAACATTATTTTCCGAAGTAGTTATTCACAATCAATTGGCAATACAAATTAGGATATAAAGTCAATAAGGTGTTTTCAACTACATTTAACAGCAAATCTGAACCAAAAGCTACTGTTTGCATAATGTTTCGAAACAATAGTAGGTCTTTCACATTTCTGGCCATTGATTCGCTCAAAACACTGGTATCATACTTTCCTTTTTGATAAGTGCTAGTATATCATACTTTCTACTGTTATTCTTATCAGGTTTTTCAATTAAGGGCATAGTTAAATACCATCCAGGTTAAGTTATCTCCACAGAATCAAACTGTGTACAACAGTACATTCAACTGAAAAGTTCTTGAGATTTTCATTATTTGGAGTATATTTTAGTTCAATAATTAGACAATTTGACAAATCCACACAAAGATACCAGGAAGCCTACCTTGTACATCAGGTTAACCAAAAGGCATTTGGCAAACAATAAGCACAGTAAGATTGCCCTCAAGGAATGTGTAGAAAATTAGAATATAACAACTAAGATAACAAAGCCATACATCCTAAATAAGTACAGGCTTCACATCAAATTTGAGGGAACATAGGGCAGACCGTCGATAAATTTAAATGTGCTTTGAAGCAGTGTACAGACCTTTGGATACGGTTAAAATATGCTTTTATCAAATCATGGAGATTTATTAGTTTCTCAAGTGCTTAAGAGCATAAGGAAAGACAAAAATGTACATACTTGATTTCGTGTCAAAGGTCGCTGCTCCCAATTGCTGTTTCGTCTTGTCTTGTTCAAACTGGCCCCCAATATTTTCTAGTTTATTGACAATTGCAAAGAATTGACTTATGATCAAATTCAAGCCTCAAATTTAGTGAAAGCTCAATATATTACCACTAAAAACAAATTCTCAAAGACAAATAGATTCTTTGTGTGTGTCCAGACAAAAGTCAGAACGACCAAAAAACACAAAATTTCAAGATGTAAAAATATACAAATGAAAACCAGAAGCAAACACTGGATATAAGTCATAGAGGTGGACTTTACAGTGTTGATAAGACCATATATTCATCCTTTTGTTACCTTAGAAAGTCCTGAGAGACCACCCCGAGGTTCTTTGAAGACATTTTGGATGTCCAGTAGCATTTCATAGTGCTTGAAACACTCAAGTTCTCCGTAAGAATGAGCAAGCTGCTTTATATCGCACTGTAAATTATAGCCTACAAGTCATAGAAACCATAAATCAGACATTATTCTGTAATCCCTTAGGCTGTATTTAGAGCCTTAGATTTGGCGAGAAAAGAAAAGAAAGCTAAAAAGGAAAAGAAAAAAAGAGAAAAAAGAAGAAGAAAAATACTGATTTTCTTTTCTTTTCCAATGTTTAAATGAGATGAGAAATGAGAAGAAAAGAAAAATATATTTAAGTAAGATGATGGGTTGGGGTGGTGGGCGAGTAAGAGTGGGTGGCTGCCAGTAGGGTTGGTGGGGTGGCATCATCGGTGACGGCGATGGTGGTGGTGGTGGGCGGCGGTGCCGGGTCGCGGTGGATGGTGGTGGTGGTGTCAGGCGGCGGCCGATGGTGGCAGGTGGTGGTGGTGGGAGGTGGTGGTAGATGGTGCTAGTGGTGGGGTGGGTGGGTGGTGTGAATAGTGATAAGCGACGGTGAATTTTCTTTTCTTTCAAAATTCCTACCTTTTTGGAGAGATTTTTTTACATTGGGGAGAAAGAGGGAGAGAAAATCTCATTTTCCTTCAATGAAACCAAACAAGAGAGAGAAAATTTTAGCATTTTCTTTTCTTTTCTCCCCAAATCCAGGGTTCCAAACACAGCCTTAATTATTGTTTAAAAACCCAGAAAATATTCATGAGATGATGGAAACTTGGGAAATAATAAAATAGGGGATTGGGATCATCCTACCTATAAAATCACCTCATCAACCAACAAAAAAGTAAATTTCCTTTCCATCTTAATTCTGGATGGTCATCAACATATTAAGAAAACAGTAGTAGAAAGAAATGTAATTACAGTGATTGCTTATAAAGAAACATATGCCCATGTAGATACAGTAAGAGATCGATTACTGAGTTCTGATCCCCATCTTGGGGACAACCATGGTAGCTGGGTGTTGGCAACATGTTAATGATAAAAGGTTATATCAAAAACTTGTTGGCAACAGATGCAGTGACAGGAAGTAACAAGAATGAAATTTTTATTCCCCAATTTGTGCTTATCAAGAAATATTAGACTGAAGAAAGAGGCATCCCTATCAGCAACCCCCCTTTCTTGAAAAATAAAAAACAATAAAGTAAACCAAGTTCAAGGTAGTGATGATGAGTTTGGGATTTTGAGAAAATTTTGACACCAAAAGAACTTACTTATAATTGTTTCAAAAATGTAATCAATCTATTTAGCTAAGCCATGCTACAGCAAACTCATTGAGTTTTACAACAATGTTTCATCTCATAGTCACCACTGATTTTGAAGATAATTGTGGTCATGAAAGAGAAATTTAATAAGCTATGATATTTTCAATATTCTCATACCAAGCTTCAGAATGCTTGGAGAATGCAGAATGCGCATTAGGCAGTCGTCTAAGAATGCAGGTGCATCTTCAAATAACTTTATCAAGTCAAAGACAAAGGCCACTTTTTCAGAAGCAACTTGCATGATTGAGACCTGTAACATTAAAACATTCGTATTGCTAATAAGTAAGAGTGTTTATAAACAGAAAACAGATACAACTTATACAAGTGCCTCCAATTTCTTTATTTGACATGCCTAATCCATCTCAACCTTTTTTTTCCGCTGTAGAAGCTACTTGTACCTCTATTAAATATGTTTGTTCCTTGTATTTTTTTTCCCAATCTTTGCACACATCTATCTCAACATCCTCCTTTTAGTTATGCACATCCTAGGAATATGTTGTATCTTTGTTTCCCATGGGAGTGTTTAATCTCACTAAATCGAGCAAGATGCCATGTGAAACGCAGAAAAACGATGTGAAATTCCGTTCAAAACAGGCAAAATGTAGTTTTAAAAAAAAAACCTATTTTTTTGCCTCTTAAATGGACAAGACACAAAAAATCTCACCAAAATAAGGCAAAATTCCTCCCAAAATCAAGAATTTTCACTGATTAGCGGGATTTTGGATTTTCCCTTGAATTAGCAATATTTTGGCAACATGCCACTGAAATTTCATTTTGTCGCAGAAATTTCGTTCTGACCACTGAGTGAAACACCAAGTGAATACAAGCCAGCAAACCTTGGGTAAGCTACAGATAATTTACTATCATGCATGTTAACAAAGTAGGGAAAAATAGAACTGAAGTGGTTTAAAACACCCAGCAATAAGATATCCTAAAACCAACAATTAGTACAAAGGCATAACAGCTACCATACGATGAAGCCTCAAAAGCATTTTGGTACCTTAATGGGAAGAAAAATGCTATGGTGCTCAATTTGACACTTGCTAAGCTTCTAAGTCATTTCTTCCTAAAGAGAAAAGACAGAAACAAATTCCGAAGTGGGGCACATGAATTCAAGAGACAACAAGCTGAGTGAGTTTTTTTTTTTTTTTGGGCGCTGAGTTGAGTGAGTAATTGTCAAGCGCAAACAAGAAAAGCAATCATTATCAGTGCTTGAGCTACTTTCTCTTTGTAAGCCACTTCAATGTACTTCCTCAAATCAGTGACAGCCCAACCTAGCAACCATTAATCTCCAATAGCTCCTTAAAACATTACCAAATAGCATGGCATTGATCTGGTTTGCACAAGTGACTTCTATTGCAGCACCCTCTGGAGCCAATGCCAACTCTACTTTCTATTTTATCCCTTAGAAGTGTATTACTAAGTCCATTTAAATGAGTTTTGTTAAGAGAGAACCTAAAAAAATATGCACAGACTAATATATAATACCTTGTTTGGTTTGCTGCCTTTTTCATAGTTCGGCTTCCACTCACAATCCACACCAACAACTTTACATCTCTCAATATGTGATGTAGAGGTAAGCAGGCCATCAACATCATCAACCCACATAATGTCTTCTAAAGGCAATTCATTAATATGCAAATGACGAGTATGTGGACAATTTGCCTCAGGTTCTGCACAATATCAAATCATAATCAGTATGTGCACCTGAATTTGTCCATCATATATGTGAACTAATTTGTCAATAAAAAAAATTTTCTAACATAAAACATAGGTGCATTACTGAATAGAGAACGAAAAGAAAGAAGTGACAAAGGATAATATTGAGTACTAGGTAGAAACCAGCCACATATTAGATTCTTAAAAAAAGACGGACTGATAAATGTATGAGCATACAAGCATTGTCTTGAGGATATTTCTGATAAAATATAAGAAAATAAATACTTGTAATTAGGATATAAAAATTAGAAAAAGCCTTAACCGAATTAAAAAATGCAGTTAGGATGTAGGGCTAGATTATATTTTTACCAAACTAATGAAACACAAAATTTCATTCCATTGCTTACAAAGTAATATTTCTTGCACAATAACTTATTCTGTAATGAATGGTAGTCAAAAATAAAAAGAAACAGAACTGCTAAAACATTCATCTCAGTTGCACCTAAATGCCTCTCGAGTTTTATCGGGAATTTGGGATAGAAGGCAACTTGAGTATTAGATTCTATTTTATGATCATAATAATTTTATTGAAGGAAAAAGAGGCGCGATGAAGAGAGGCGCAACCCCAAGTAACGGAAGGGTAAACAAAGAGGCTATCAGAAACAAAAAAAAATTAGTCAAATCTCAGCTGTTAAAAACGTAAAGGGTACAAAAGGAATCAAGAAATATAAAATGCAATTCTCCTAAAAACTAAGCAAGAATCAAAGAGAAGAAGAATCCATAAGGATTAGCAATGAAAACTAGAATCCTGATCCCATGATATTGGTCCAGGTTCTCTTCCCTAAAAATTATATTGTTTATTCAAACCATCACTTTCAAATCAAATGGACTGAAAAAGAGACAGCAGACTGGAAATGAAACGATCTCCCTGATATGTAGATATCTTCTAAAGTTTTGCACCCAGATTCCTGAATTATAGCTCATTTCTATACAATTCATAATCATTGCATTAACATCAAGTGCCACGAGCAACAAATAAGGGAAGACTACAAGGGTATTCATCATACCAAAAACTTAAACAGAAATAAATTAAGGATCTATCACCAATTTCTAGCCATATTATCTTTTGAAATCTATTGAATAAGGTACTAAAACCCTGTCCTAAGCCAACTCCGTGGCACCTAAAACCAGTTTTGGTTTCAGTTTTCAGCTACAATATCTGGTGCTGGGATTCGACAAATGATTCCTTCTTCAGCAAACGCCCGCAACACTTTCCTAATAAATCTTTAAAGCATATGAATTTTTACCCAATATCCAACCCCAATCCACTCTTAGTATATACATAAATGCTTCCAGGTCCTCTCCTTCCCAAATTCACAAAAAATCACTCTATATGTTCACCAATCTCATATTTACAAGGTTATAATTTAGAATAACAGGAGAAGATAAGTTGGTGAATTCAAAAATAGAACTCACAATAATTCCAACTTTCATGGAAGGTAATCCCTTCTTCAACCAGCTAGTTTTATTTTTGCCATTTCCCAGATAGGATACTTGCCACAAGAAGAATAAGGTCAGCAGTAAGTAAATATCTGTTGGCTGATTAAGTAAATAACTGTTGGCATCAACCAATCCACACAAACCGACTTGAGTCTGGAAGTAGAATAAGCACTAAACCTCCCTACGTTCCTGCAGTCAAGGAATAAGAGATCAACCATCTCTCCTTCATGCAGCCCAATGAAAGTTGGTAAGCCATGGCCTTACAAGCTACAATAACTTTGGAATGATTGACTTTCTCAACCTTCCTGACTGCATATTTAAATTTTCATCACAATAACCTTAGGACCAAATGCAACATCAAAAAAACCTCAAAATTCATCAAAGAAACCTCAGTTGATGGTAGCTAGAATCACAAATAAGGATATTAACAGCAAACTATAAATTACATGTTAGGGGACCTACTCTTTCACCTAAAAGCCTGTCAAGATGTCATAAATTCCTGCCTCAGAGACCTTCCTCTGTTGCCTGTAGTTCAGGATCAATATCTTCTACAGTTATAGCACCCCTATGTTTAATAAGATGGATAAGTTATGGAATAAAGGATGGGTATAAACACAAATAGGGATGTCTATGACATATAAATAACCTTTTGTAAACAACAGTGCAACAAAAAATCTCTAATTGATTGATCCCCGGAGTGACTCAGCATAAATCCGGAAACCATCATTGAAGTTTATTAAATGGCCCATTCACTGCACCTTTAACCCTCTATAAACTTTCAATTCTATGATAAGCACGAGATCGTTTCCTCTGGTACCACTCGGTGGTACCAGTGTGAAACGGACGGATGCCCCATTTCAATAGGGGGCCCCACACACCAAAAAACATCCTAGCCAGTGGTATCACGGTACCACTGGATTCTGGAACTAGAGGAAATGCATTCAATGAGAAAAACCAAGATTAAAGCGATGAAAACAGATAGAACTGCTAAAGTGAGAAAGTTTGTATAAGATTAAATAGCATAGTTGAAAATATACAATGGAGTGTGGAATATTATCAGTTGAAAAGTCACATGTATCAGAGACCTTAGAATTTGAACTATAAGAAGATCAAATGTAATGAGCAAATAAAGAAGTAATTTGGGATACCTGCAGCATTTGTAAAACCTTCAAGAGAATACCGCTCGCACAATTCATCTACCTTCTCTGAGTAGCCAGCTTCCATTGCCAAATACACCTTTATTAGTACAAACTGGTATTAGGTATATAAGGTCAATCAAAATGGTTTAATTGGTGAAAAATCTAATAAACTTTTAGCACAGATCATCAACCTTCCCAAGATAAATATTCAAGATTGAGGTCATCGACTTCCATAGGCAAAGCAGAGAATTAAGATGCCACAGGACTAATCAACTAAAACATTCTAAACATTTTTGGATCAATTTTATGTAAAACAATGAGAAATAAACATATAAACCAAACAGGAATGCTTTAAGAAGCAGAATTTCAGGCAACCAAGGTAAATTCTCAGAGTTCTGCATTAATTAATGACTCAAAATGGGCTTGTGGCATGACTAGCAAGGACATACAAGAGATTATAGGAATAACCCGATAAATAATAAATAATGCAGAGCCTTGTGAGATGGTTACGCATGTGTAACAAATAAACAGCAGCTAAACCATCAGGGGAGTGCTCAGCTGCTAATGCTGAAGAACCTGAAAGGACAATGGGACAAACAAGAAAGGGCAAAGATGAAAAATAAAAATTAAGCATGTCATATATACAAATTGACCACATGATGATCATTCTCGTTCCATGAGTTGGACATTCAGTTCAGGTTTTAAATGTATAATATCTGATCGACTAAAATTAATAAATTTTGATGGACAGTTACTTTTTTAAGGTTTAAACTTACATTTAAAACAACGTATAAGTAAATTGATTGTGACTTTCAGATTCATATCTCTATTTTTCATTGTCTCCTTCAGTTTTAAAACAAAACGTAGGATAGTGTCCTACTTGTTGGTCATGTCTAGGTATTATTGTAGTTGTTTGAATGTATGCCATGTTTTAAAGTAGGGTTACAAATGAACTGAGCTTTGCAGATTGACTTGGGTTCTTAAAAATTGAGTAAGTGCCAAGCTTTTCAAAATTTTTAGGGCCAATGATGTTATTGGGCCCATGTCCTAAATACTATAAATCTACAAAGTCCCTCAATTGGCCATAGATAATGTCAAAAAAGAATTAAAAATCCAAAATTTACAACTTTTAAAACTCAACAATATTAGTTTACTTCTATGAATAATATATATTTATAAAAATAATTCATAACAAAGCAAACAAGAGACACTTTAGCTAAGCAGAGACCACCAGCTCAGCCCATGCTCATCAAGGAGATGAGCAGGGGCTGAATAATATATATTTATAGAACTCAACAATATTAGTTTACTTTTATGAATAATATATATTTATAAAAATAATTCATAACAAAGCAAACAAGAGACATTTTAGCTAAGCAGAGACCACCAGCTCAGCCCATGCTCATCAAGGAGATGAGCCTTTCTTCAAGCTCAGCTCACACTCGAGCTTCAGACAAGTTATATTCCCTTGTTTGTAGCCTATTCTAAGCATAATATTAGGGCTTGCCAAGAGCTACTCACCAAGTATTCGAGAAGCCGTCTATTGCTGTTTGCCCTTGCCTCTGCGATATCCCAACATCCTTTTTCCGCTAGCTTCTTTAGGGAGCTTAAATTTAATAGAATAATTTTAAAAAACATTAAAAAATAATGAAGAGCCACATGCCAATCAAGAAATTAATCAAATTAAATTCCAAAAAGGATTGTAGGAAACACAAGCTTATAAGAATATACCTCTCTTTGCACATATAATACACATCAGAAAACTCCTGCCGGAGATTGTTTTTCTTTATAATCTCATAAGCATTCTTTAGCATCTTCATGTCAATATATTTCTGAATGAGTACACACAACATTGGCTTCCCCATAAATGTTGCCCACTTTTCTGCAGCTTTTAATTGCCTGTCTTGAAACATTCTAAGTAGAAAGGACTCACTGGAATGGCGAATGGAGAAGTGCTCAAAAAGAGTGACAGCAATCATGTATGATTGGGATCCTATCAATCCAAAAATGTATTGTTCCACAAATTGCTTTGCAGTGTCCAATCTATCATCAGTCACCTTGGAATCACATATTGCTTTTTCAATATCTTTCAATCTGACGTCAAAAGCCTCAAGAAGCTTTGTAACAATCCTCTCATCATAGAAAACAAAGCCAGAAACCACACTCAGAAATAAGCGGGCAGCAAGGTCTTTAGCTTTGGATAAATCTGCTGGTATGGTCCGTACGGTTTGCAAACGACGAAGAGCTGATATCATCAAGTGGCTGAAGCCTTCGGTATATGAGGGTCCAAATAAAGGCAAGACATAGAGGCACCGAATAATGAAAGTAGCAGGCCCAGGCTGAGGACCATTATGCAGTACTTGATGGACTTGCTGCTGAAAAACACGAAACTTTGCAGTCGCCTTACATGTGCCTACAAAGTGGAAGTGCGTGATATACACATATGTTCACATAAAGATGCAATATACTAAATATAGATGCAATCAAAGCAAATTAGCCAAAGGAAAAAACAAATCGCATTTCAGGATGTAATTTATTGCACCTGATATTTAAGTGGTTGACAGAAATGGCATTAAAAAAAACAGCAATTAAGTTTACGGTGTCTGCCTCCAAGCTATTTAAGTCTGTACAAAATAATTCCTAGGTTGTGATTAAAAGACTAAGCTTGGGAAAAGAGGCCAAGATCTAGGATTTTCAGGGGCTTATTCAACATGCAAACAGGTGGGATTCAACTTACAGGAAACCCAGACTTGTCCCAAAATGTTGCTCTGTCTTTACTCTTCAGCATTAGTTTTACTTTAAGAGACAGAAAAAACTAAATCTGACAACATACAATTTAAGTGTTGCAAATTAGCACATAGAACACAAAAAAGGCCTATCCAAAAAAATCAAGGGCACAAGTAGCAACTTCAATGGCATAGATCAAATTATCAAAGTCTACAGAAGGAACACAGATCAAAACACTACTTGAAACTTTAAAAAACTTTACAGTGCACCCCTCCCACTCATCCTAGCTAATGTTTATCCATTTATGTGAACATGCTACTGAAATTGTCAGTCTGTGGCATCCCACAAGATAAACAATTCCTATCATCAACTTCAAGAGGCTGTAAGGCGAAAAAATTCTAGTAACTCTAGGCAGCATTATGTTGCTAGCCACTAACATTCAGAAGCATAATCCAGGAGAAACTGGAACTCGTGAATTTTCCACAGCCTTATCTAAAGCATGCAAGTATTACAAGTAAATTTCACACAATGATCAGAATACAGTAGCTACAATGTTATATCCAATATTTGTTAAGTGATACTTTCTAGTAATCAGAGTTTAGGGCATACAAACTAATGCCCAGATATTATAAGAGGACTTGTGGAGTAAGTCATGAAATGCCTAATGGTTTCGTATATGACCAAAAATGAACTTGAACAACACTTTTTTATTAAAAAAATTTATTATAAGTCTGCTTTAGAACACGTTGCATTTCAATTTTGCAAATAAATAAATGTCCTCACTGCAACTGAAAGACTGCAATAGCACAATATTTATATTAGTGAACTAAATGCTTCGTGTTTGTGTGTTTATGTGTGCATAAGGAAGACAAACCTTACCATGCACATAACATTCTTTCAAAAGGTATACAAACACTGCTGGCGGGATGCAGGACAAATCAGAGAAAGCATGCAAACAGATTGTCCACATCGGATGAGCTTCATCGTTGTCTTTCAGTACTTCCGCAACGTGATTCTCTGTGCCCATGCTAGAAACACATGAAGATCCTAAGCAAGAGAGCAGAAAGGACAACTTAAATATGAACGAGAAATCAAGAAGAATTAACTGAGTTTATCATTAATAAATCTTCTTTCTACTACATCAATTATAACATATAATCAAAATATTCTCCTATAAATTTCCATGCCTATCATAATATTAAATACTCATAATCTTAAACTAGCACATCAATCTACAAAATCACAGCAACATAAAGTTCAGAGAAAAAGGACCCAAAGGAAGGGGTTGAGGCTACAACCGGAGCAAACTTTGTGCAACAACATAGTTCACCCTGTTTCATCACCCAACTGGCTAATAAAATAAGAATGACCAAATAGAAGTATGCAGACTCTTCCTGGAATTCCATCTAAGAAGAAAACGATGAGTTCATCTTCGCATGAATAAATAAAAATTGAAAGGTTATCGAATGAAGTTATTTCGCATAAATGGTCGAGAACAGAAATTTTAATTAGTGAGACAGCTGAACATACACTTGACATACATCACACGACACGGAAAATCAAATCGCATTCGTCACACGACACAGAAAAATCAAACTGCATTCATCCGTAAATGTACACTCTACTGACTAGAAATGAAGGAAACAAGAGAAATATAAGACAGTAGAAGAGAGACGGACAGATGAGACAGCTCTACCTCGCTTGCTTTGACTATTAAGTTGTTCAGGCAATGGCGATTCCGAACCATAACACCTTCTTAGTTTCTCCTGGTATTTCCTCGTCTGCGTGTTACAATGGCCATCGACGTCAAGGACAGAAAAGGATTGATAAGAAAAAGATAAACCCTAATTTAACTGACGCTTTTGGCCCACCTGATCTCTTTCGAGAAATGACAAACACACGATTCGCGGTTCCTTACATCCGTTCTATTTTTGGATTTTCTATTTCTTTCCATCCGCGCCTCCTTTTACGCTTCTGCAGGCTGCAGAGTTGGCCACCGCCATCTTGTACCGTCTTCTGGTGCCGTGGATACTTGATATCTTATGAGCAAAGTCCACGACGTCAGATGATCTCGATCGTACACGGATGCATTTCCTCTGGTCTAGAATCCGCGACGAAATCGTCTATCGCTTTACACTCCTACTACTGCTGCTCTAATTTATCGCCGCGTGTCTCAACATGCATGCCATCACGGAGGCGTTAAGTTACTACCCAAAAAAAAATCATGGAGGCGTTAAGGATCTCCGTTTCCGGCTTCCGTTAACAGCAAACACGGGAGAATGAAATTTCAGCCTCCTCTTCTCACTTTCAGTCTCTCTCCCAACTCTTTCTGGTTTCTTTCTCTCTCTTCTGCAATAACAACGAACTCTTCTTCGATGCATCTAAATCTGAACGTGTTAAGAGTTGAGTTCTGGAAGAGCGAACCTAACTGTCTGGGTAATTTTGCTAGATCTGATAATTTAGGGTTACGAAACTGATCGAATAGCTGAGAATGAGTTCTGCGTCTTCAACCAAGGGAGGGAGAGGAAAGCCCAAGTCGTCAAAGTCCGTCTCTAGATCCCAGAAGGCTAGTCTTCAATTCCCGTTTGGTAGGATAGCCAAATTCCTCAAAGCCAGAAAGTATGCCTAGCGTGTCGGTGCTGGAGCACCGGTGTATTTATCGGCCATTCTTGAGTATCTTGCCGCGGAGTTATGGGAAGATTTTGATCTTGTTAGGTTGGTCGTCGTTGTTTCCATTTTTGTGGTTGTTTATGGGATTGGATGGATATCGTGTCGATTATCTTGCAGGTCCTTGAGCTTGCCAGAAACGCGGCGAGAGATAATAAAAAGAATCGTATCGTTCCAAGGCATATACAGCTTGCAGTGAGGAACGATGAGGAGTTGAGCAAGCTTTTGGGGACTGTTACGATTACCAATGGTGGGGTTTTACCCAATATTCACCACATTTTGCTGCCAAAGAAGACGGGAAAAGGGTAGGGCGAACTTGGGTCTGTGACGCAAGAGTTCTAGTTTTTTTCCATATTTTTTTTGTGGTTTTTTTTTATATCAAATACGATTAGAGGTTTAGTTTTGATACAATTGGGGATGATATCTTATGAGTGCTTTCGTTTTTGTAATGGGATTGATCCCTGGAAACCCTAATTTTTGTTTGTTGTTTTTCTTATGAGATGTACAATGAAAAATAATTTTGCGATGTTCGCATGTGTAAAATGATTTTGGTTTTAATCAAATGGAAAATATGCTGAATTGCTAATAACTAGATCCTTTTGCTCTGGATTAACGTAAGCGTGATTTTTCACCTACTTTTTTTCATCACAAGAAAAGGTTAAAGGAAAGCTTCGAGGGTTCCGTATTTTTGTGTCCTTGGCGAAGCAATGGAGCCATTTAATTAATGGGGTCTTTTAAAATTTCTGTATATTGGTTGTTCCGCCCGTCTCTCTCTCTCTCGTTTTGTTTTGATATCAAATACGCTTGATCTTCTTGAAAAAGTCACCATTGTTGTTGCAGAAGAGAGAGAAAAAAGAAACCAGAAAGAGTTGGGAGAGAGACAGAGTGAGAAGAGGAGACTGTTTTCAAGGGTTGAAGAGGAGACTGAAATTTCATTCTCCCACGTTTGCTGTTAACGGAAGCTGAAAACGGAGATCATTAACGCCTCTACGATGACATGGCATGTTGAGACACACGGCGATAAATTACTTGAGCAGCAGTAGCCGCTACTGCTGACCCTTTATCGTCTCTCAGCTCCTTACACACCAACCAATCCACGGCTGGCTAGAAAGTTGGGTTTTCTTGCTGTTGGGCATCCCTAGGTTCCGTCCCCTTAAGATTTGTGCGATCCCTACTATGAGATCACACTAAAACCCAGTAAGGCTCCCCTCTCCTAGATCCTCGGTCCTTTCTATGGTTTGGTTCGTCTCTGTGTTGGATTTGTCGCCTTTTCTTCAGCTTTTGTTGTCCCTAGTTGCCTTTTAGCCGTTTGCCTGCTATTCTATGGAAGACCTAACCCATAACCTCCGTGAACTCTTCATCCCACCAAGACCTGAAATGGTTTTCAAGATCTCTGGTGAGGATAAAAACCGCATATCCAACAAATGGAAGCACTTGCTGGTGTGCCAATCCTGTGACGAAGACTTCCAACTGAATACTTTCAAAAACATATGTGGAAGACTCTGGAGGAACACTGAGATCACAACGATTATCAAGATTTGCCCTCGGAAATTTTTGCTGTCCTTTGGAAGTAAGGAAGACATGCAAGGACAAAATCCTGCTCTCACAGCCTTGGGTTTTGAACTCATCGCTGTTACTCATGGACTCGGCTAACTCGGAGGAAGAAGCCATGAGGATGAGTTTCAAATCTTTTACTATTTGGCTTTGGATATGCAACCTCCCGCGTAAGTATCATGATGGTAAGATATTAGCTGAGCTTATTATGATTTTTGGTGAATGCTTAGAAATTGATTTTTCGGAAGATCCCCCCAACCCCCTTGAGGTCTCTGCGCGAGTCAAGTTCCCCCTAGACCAATCCATCCCCCCAGGGATTTTTTTGGAGTTACTTGAAGGGGAGAGAACTTGGCTTGACTTCAAATATGAGAACCTTCCTAAGTTTTGTATGTCCTGTGGCCTCATCGGCCACTCGTTACTTACCTGTCCTAGCCCGTTCCTGAGCAAGGGCAGAAAACCCCCAAATTTGAATGGTGATGTGAACAGGAAATATGATGATGCCATGATCATCCCCATGAGAAGAAGAAGAAACCCTCTATCTGTGGAGGGGAGGAAGAAGACGAGTTGCCTAGTGAGTCAACCTGGAACCGAGTCAATGGTGCAACGGAACCAAGAAACATCAGGAACTCAACCGTCGGCGCAGTATGGCAGACATGCGTCTGAGCATGGTCTTGCTGTCTCATCCTCTGGAGTTCGGCAATCAGCAGACACGTGTGAGAATGAGCTGCTATCCTCAACATCTGAAGAAGGAAACAACGGTAATTTTGTTTTGTTTAATGGGCCCACTAGGAATGGGCCCAATTTGCTGGTCTCTGGATTCTTTAAATTCGGTTCACCTGGGTTGGGTATGGACCCCAAATTCAACTTGTCTACCACCCCCCACCTTACCCTCAAGGAAATTAACCCAAGCCCAGTTGCCCACCTGAAAAAGCTCACCCCCAGACCTAAGCCCAAAATCCAACACAGAGGCCCAAATTTTAAAACCATGGATCTGGACCGTGATCGTAGGGGAGAGGGGAGCCTTCATCCTTCTAAAAAGAGAAAAGCCCTTGAGAGTGTGCTGTCTGAACTATCCAAGCCCAAGTTTGGTACTTCCCTGTCTTCGGTTCTCTACTCATTTCCTTCCTGTTCCTCTAGCGAGCAAGCTGTGGGGGAATAGTCTAACTCGAACACATGAAAATCATGGCATGGAATTGTCGAGGGTTGGGCCAGTCCGAGACAAGATTACACCTGCGCAACTTGATCCGCGCAAACAGGCCAAATATCCTTCTTTTGTCTGAAACACTGATGAATAATGTGAATTCTGAGAAGAAGATAAGAAAATGGGGATTCCCCAACTGGTGGTGGAGCCCTGCTCAAGATAGAGCAGAAGGCTTCTGGGTACTCTGGGACAACACATGCTCTGTTACGGTGGGAGATGAACTCCAGTGGTGTATCCATCTTCAAATATCCACTGCTAATATAGAACACTTCGAAGCTACTTTTGTGCACGCGAGTTCAAAGGTTCATAAACAAGCTCAGCAATGGGAGGTGCTTAGAAGATTTGTGGTAAGAAGCTATCACCCGTGGTGCACAATCGGGGATTTCAATGTTGTCTTGCAAAAACATGAAAAGAGAGGAGGTACTGCCATTCAGGTACACAAAGCTCAACTGTTTAAATTGTTTATCAATGAATGTAACTTGATTGAGATGCCTAGTAAGGGGATGAAATTTTCATCGGACAATGGGAGAATGGGAATTAGAAGAATAAGGGAAAAAATTGACCGTGCCCTCTGTACTGTTGATTGGTACACCCTGTTTCCTAATGCCACCCTCTGGCTGGATCCTTGTAAAATCCCAGATTTTCCTAAAATAAAATAAATTAAATAAGCCTAAATATTGAGAAGATAGGTATTAATCTAAGTACATTATATGGTTAAGATTGATGTGAAGAATAAAGAGGAGAATTTTTGGAAAAAGATTCAAAGGTTAAGTATGGAATTCCAAGGAAAGGGTATTTTAGTCATTTCCCAATTAGCCAAATTAAGATATTGAGTAAGTAAATAATTATTAGACTTAAAATGTTTAACTAGACTTAATTTGGTTTAGGTTTGAATTTAAATAGTAAATTATGGCTTAAAAGTAGGAAAAAGGGTATATTGGTGATTATGGTTGATAAGGAGCCTTAAGTTTGAGGATAAGAGGTAGCTTTAGGGTGTTTTAGTAATATTTTAAAATAAGAAATTTAATTAACACGAAAATGAATTAAAATAAATCCTTCTCTTATATATAATACGTAAAAGAGGAATTAGAAGGAGGGTTAAGATGGGGAGATTTCCAATTAAGAGTGAGAAGTCTATTTAGAAGGTTTCCTAAACCTAGTAGGATTTCTAATTAAGAGAGCTTATAAAAGGGAAGGTCTAGGAAAGGTTTAGGGTTTTTAGCAAGTCCAAAAATAAGGAGGAAAAAGGGGAAAATTCGTGCATGGGTTTGGGAGAAGAATAAAGGAAAGAAGAGAAGAGAGAAAAGAGAGGGAAGAAAGGAAAAATGGAGGTGCTGCAGAGGTCCGACCAGCAAACTTTGAGCGACGATCCCTGGAGATCTAGTCGTTGGATCGTCATGAAATTTGGAGGTTATGCTCTATACATGAGATACTTTAATCTGAACGATGGAGATTGGATTTGGATGAGTCTAATGTGGTGCGAAGTAACCCAGAAGTTGGTGGAAAATCAGATTTTGGAAGAAAAAGGAGTTGCAGAGATGGCCGACTAGCCAACTTCGAACGTTGAGATAGAAAGATCCAACCGTTGGAATGGGCTGCAATTTTAGGGTTTTGTTCTACTCATGGAGGACTTCAAACTGAACGGTGGAGATCTAAATTTGAGAAGTTTAGAGGGGTCCGGTCGAGCTTCAAAAACAGGCACAGAAGAAGTTCTGAAAAATCTGGGTTCATCAAAAAGGCAAATAGCAAACACTTGAAACTGGAGGAACTACATATTTTCTTGTGTTTTTTATGATTGCTCGTATTGGTTCTTAAATTGGATTTCATTGGAAAAGTTAGATTTTAATAAAGTTTCGCTTTGGTGATTTGAATCTCTTTTTAAGAATCAAGAAGAATGTTGTTCATGGGTGGGTTGAATTAGAAAGAAACCCTAGTTAAATTTTAATTACTAAGATGTAAGTAGCATCGTTTTAAAACTGAGATTTTGTGTTTATTCGTGAGTTTATTCGGATGCATGAATGATTTCTGAGTTTCTGGAAGAAGCATGAGTGATATCAGTTTCTGGAAAAACTTCGTCCGAGCATGAGTTTATTATGACTGAATGAATGATAAATAGAAATATGTTTAGATTAATTTCGAAACTAGTTTGAAAGTGTTCTGGGAAGATTATGAGACTAAATAAGTAGTTACAGACCGAAAAAGATCGGCCAGAGTTGGAGATCTGGAAATAACAGAGAGTCGGAAAACACAGTGAGCATTCGCCCACTTGGCGCTCACTGGAGCCCACTTTGGGTAGTGAGCGCGAGATATACTCTTTCTATCCGCCGAGCTTGCGCTCATTTGGCGCTGAGCTCGCGCTCACTTAAATTTCATCCCCTCTTCTCGCGCGAAGCTCACGCCCACTTCGCGCTCACTTGATTTCGAGTAGGCGCATACCCCAATTTCAACCCCAGACCTATCCGCCGACCTCGCGCTCAGTTCGGGAGGTGAGCGCATTGTCTAATAAACTTACCAACTTGTATTTTTGACTAAACCAAAGTGGTTTTTGATGATTTAAGGGTTCAACCATTTAACCAATCACTTGTTTGGGACTTTAGAATAAATATTACCTATTCAATTAATAGGAGAAAAATTAAGTGGAAATTCTTAGAGGCTTCCAAGACAAATTTTAGGTTATTTGTAAGTGATGTACTGGGTACCAAACACTAGGAGTTACTAGTTAGTTTTTTCTTTGTTTTATACACTGTACTTGGTAGAATTTATTAAATCCTGGTTTTACTTGTTGGAAAATTCTGAATGTATTGTAAGGATTTTATTGGTGTGAGTAACTGAGTTTTATTTCAAATTGGCATGTGTTACGAATTTGGGAAAATACTGAAAGTACTTGAGGTACTGTCTGGTCCAGAGGGACATGTGGTGAACTGTGTTGAGTTATACATGATGTGGCATGTATTGTTTTATGTTGATGTTGGAATTGAGATTATACGATGATTTATTGTTTTGGTTTAGCTTGTCCTGAATCCATGTCTAAGCTTAGTAATGTGATGGTATTGTTTATTGATATAATTGCATGGCTTTATGTGTTGCCACAACCGGTGTAGAGCAGCCAGAAACCCTGAGTAGGCCTGGTTGTCAATGCAGAAACCCGGGGAGTAGGCCTGCATTGGATGACGAAACCCTGAGTAAGCCGTCATTTCAGAGTGTCCAAAACCCTGAGTAGGCCGGAACTGTGTACATGGAGGTGTGGAGTGTCTACTTGGCATGTCAATTAATCAATTCAAACAATAGTCATGACATTGACCATTCGATGTTTTATCGGTATTGTTATTGAGATATGTTTTGATAATATTAATGAGATTGGAATTAAACTTTGGAATTATCCTTGTTGATGCTGCCGTTGGTTTAATCGTACACCTCATGACTTATTTTATATAAACATGGACTGATTTTATGTATGCACCTTGCTACTTGTTGAGATTTATTCTCACTCCGGTTTCTCCCATTTTTCAGGCATTCTTGGAGAGGACGACAACATTGGGCTAGTATGTAAAGGGGTAGTCAGTTTAGTTGTAGATTAGTTTCTTGAGATTAAAAACATTGTAATGGCTTATAGTTTATTTGCTATTGGATATTATTTCAAGTTTCCGCATTTACTCTGATTATTAAAGTTAGAAAAAGTTTTAAATTATTCCATATTTTAGTTGCTTTTGTTGCTTATCATAACACCTCGGGTTTTGGGAATTGGACCCGGAACCGGGGCGTTACAATCCTATAGTGGGATCCGATCATGCCCCTCTTTGCTTAATTCTAAAGAAAAGAGAAAAAATCAATAGAATTTTTAGATTCGAGAGATTTTGGATGGAAGAACCAAATTGCTTAAAGATTATATCTGAGAGTTGGAATGAAGGGGGAGGGAGAAGCCCTCACAATAAACTGTCGAAACTCAAGGGAAGTCTGAGTACCTGGAGTAAAAAAGAAGTGGGGGACATAAATAAAAGGGTCTTAGAGAAATATGAAATTTTGAAAGAAACCCAAAAATTCCTGGAATTCTCTGACAATTCTGATCACATACAGCTTGAAAAAATTGCCAATAAAGAGTACATGAATGCCCTTAGAGCCCAGGAACAGCATTGGTACCAAAAGTCCAGAATCAACTGGTTAAAGGATGGGGATATGAACACTAAATTTTTTCACATTACTACCATCAACAGAAGAGCTAAAAACAAAATTGTGTCTATTAGGGATGAAATAAACAGAATTGTTAAGGAACCCAAACAGATTGAAAATACCTTCACTGAGTATTTTATTGATATTTATAAGGCAGATCAAACTGAAAAAGATTTTTCTATTCTCACCTATATCAACCCCACTATCTCTGATGTTGATAATGACACTTTACTCAGACCTGTCAATGAGGGGGAAATATGGGAAGCTGTCAATAAGCTTGGGGCCATGAAAAGTCCTAGTCCCGATGGTTTCCAAGGCCTGTTCTATCATAAGTATTGGGACACGATCAAAGGAAAAGTGTGTGGTATGATTGAAGAGTTCTTTAATTAGGACGGGTAAAATGGAGGAAAATATTAATCACACCTTTATTGTGCTCATCCCGAAAATTGATAACCCCAGGAAACTTGGAGAATTTAGACCGATCAACCTATGTAACTTCTGTTACAAAATAATTTCTAGAATCATTGTTGATAGGCTGAGACCTTTGATGTCTAAAATCATTTACCCCCACCAAAGTGTTTTTATCCCTGGTCGAAATATTCATGATAATATTTTAGCGGCACATGAACTGTATCACACCATCAAAGGGAAAAAAAGAAAATCCAAAATGGGTCTCTTTGCTGCCAAATTTGATTTAGCTAAAGCTTATGATAAATTAGATTGGAAATTCATTGAAAACACCCTGTTGGCTTTTGGTTTCAATAATAAGTTTGTGGAAATTATCATGGCTTGTAGCTCTTCTGTCACTTTTAGCACATTGATTAATGGCAAACCTTGTGGCCATATCCACCCTTCCAGAGGCATTAGACAAGGGGACCCCCTGTCCCCCTTTATCTTCATTATAACCCAACAGGTATTATCCTTTGCCTTGGTTAGAGCTGAACAATTGGGTATCATCCATGGAATAAAGGCTAATAGGTTTGCAGAACCCATTAGCCACCTTCTTTATGCCGATGACCTCCTTATCTTTGGTAGAGCTAATGAACTTGAAGCATGCAATTATATGAATATTATTAATTGCTTTTGTGAGATTGCAGGGCATAAGATCAACTTTGCTAAATCTGAACTGTTCCTTAGCCCAAGCATAAGAGGAGAAGGAAAAGGTAAAATTGCTAGAGGTCTAGGCATCAAACCTACTAACAAACCAGGTATGTACCTTGGAGTTCCCACCTTTCTTGAGAGACCTAAGGCCAGCCAATTCAAGCATGTCATTGAAAAAATTAACACCAGATTGGTTGGTTGGAAAGCCAAGCTGCTTTCTCAAGCTGGTAGGCTCACTCTAATCAATTCTGTGTTGAGTTGTACCTCACAGTACCTCATGGGTTGTGTGAAAATCCCCTGCTCTGTGGTTGACAAAATTGATAAAGAAGCTAGATCCTTTTTCTGGCACAAACCCAACCAAGAGAGAACCCTCCACACTCTGTGCTGGGAGAAACTATGTAAGCCTAAGAGATATGGGGGATTAAACATAAAAAATGGTAGGTTTTTCAACAAGGCTCTTTTTGGAAAAATCGCTTGGTCTCTAACTACCCAAGTGGATAAACTGTGGATTAAACTGTTTAAGGCTAAGTATTTTCAATCTGTTGATTTTCTCAATAGCAGGATAAGAAGAAACGCCTCATGGTTATGGAGACAGATCAACAAGTCTAAAGAAATGGTTCGATTGGGTGGTGGATGGAGAATTGCTTATGGGAGAGCAATAGGAATAGAGGATGAGAAGTGGGCCAGGCAAACTGAAAGAATTAATGCCATCAAATGCAGAGAGTTAAACTTGAGCTGTGTGGCTGATTTGATAGATCAACAATCTAGAACCTGGAGGGTTGACTTGCTGAAGGAAGTCTGGCCTGATCACATTGCTCAACAAATTGTTACCATCCCTATTAGCAAAAGTGCTAACAGAGACAAGATGGTTTGGACGGGTACTGCCTCTGGACACTATGCTGTCTCCTCAGCGTACAGGATGCAAAATTCTTATGACGACAACAGTCAAGAGGAAAGCAAATGGCTTAAGCTTTGGAGACTCCCTTGCCCTCTGAAGATCAAGTTGTTCCTTTTGGAAGTATCTTCAAGGGGGGATAGCAACAAATGATTTACTACACTGCCATTTGGGCGTTGCTGTTGAACCATGTGGGCTATGTAATAAGAATCAGGAGTCAAATTTACATCTATTTGTTAACTGTGATTTTATTAGGGCATTATGGTTTGCTTGTATGGGTGGTCGAATGCCTGATATCAATTAAGTTGTGGACTACAAAGATTGGGTTTTTAACAGTATTATGCAGGTTCATCAAGGAGATGAGGATCAAAGTCAAAGAATTGCAGCAGCATGGACAAACTTGAGCTAGGCTGTTTGGCTCGCAAGAAACAGGTTAGTTTTCGAGAAAATAAAACCATCCTTAAACTTGACAATGTCATTATTCCATGTGCTACAGGGAGACTCAGAGAAGATTCTGGAACTCAAAGCAAAGAACAGCAGAAAGAAGAAAGAGGAACAGTTTGTTGGATGGAAGAGGCCCCAAGGAGAATGGTTCAAACTCAACATAGACGGTGCTGCTAGAGGACACCCGGGTCAGGTGGCAATTGGAGCAGTTTTAAGAAACTCAGATGGCATTGCCATTGTTGCGATTGCTCTAAAAATTGAGATGACGGCATCAATGGAAGCAGAGGCTCACGCTATTGTTGAGGGATTAAGGTTAGCAAGAGCTCGGAGATGCAAGAAAGTTATAGTCGAAAGTGACTCCAAAACCATCATCGAGTGTCTGTTGAGGAAAAGCCCCTTGCCTTGGAAGATTGCTGATCTTATAGAAGAAGGATGGGAGATCATGTTTTTCTTTGAAGATATTAAGATTTGCCACATTTACCGTGAAGCAAATTTTGTGGCGGATAGTCTCGCCAATTTTGCTCTGGACTTTTTCTCCTGTCTTTGGTTCAGAAACTTTCCTCCTACCGTGTCTAACGCCTTGAAGGATGACTTCTACGGTCGTTCATTTCCCAGATGTACTTCAGTTTTACAGTAATACAATGTTGCTACTTTTCTTTTCAGGAAAAAAAAAAAAAGCAGTAGCCACTACAGTGTAAAGCGACAGACGATTTCGTCCGTCGTTTCGTGATATCATCGCTTGAGATGGGATTTAGGGATGGGGCCATTTAACACGACCCTTTCACCTAAAAACTAAAGCTCACAAGTGTGAGGAGGTAGCTACATATTTAATAACCCAAATATGATATTTCAACACTTTGAATATGTATTACTCTCATTTAATACATATTTAAGAATTTTAAATGTAAGTAGAAGCTTGCCAATTCAAGGGATATATGTATTAATCTCATTAGACACAATCTCATTTCTTGCAGTAAAAAATAGTGGTTCAAAAAGGTGAGCCAGATTTCATGGTGCTTTCCTCAACCCGTGTTCGCAGTTGCTCCTTGATCGAGTTTCTATGGGTTATTCGACAATATCCCTCCTTCCCATCGCCTTAAAGACAGTCCCCAACTTATTGGGTTTATCAATCCGCTTCTATGCAGACCCTTCAGGCATCACCGATGGAGTTCCATTGGTACCTATAGTTTCGGGCATTGTAAGCCTAGTTTTCCTTTGTTCTGGAACAATCGCACAGTGTAGTGGAAGAAATCATGGTATCCTGTTGTTTAGCCTCTTTTTAGTTATTGATGTTTCAGATTGTATCATTTTTGCTTTAATCTCAACAGCTGTAACCATCCCTTTTGTGTTTTTGAATGAATTGGCATAAGATTGGCCTTTACCAACAAAAAAAAAAGGTGAGCCAGAGGAGGACAAATCCCAACAACCCAGTTATTAAAGTTCTTGGAAAAAGGGGCTTAACAAATCATCACGAGTCATATCCTCAAGAAAGCAGTAGATGTAGTCATGCATTATTGTTTTTATAATAATAGTAGATAAACCTCCTAGACGGATGTGTTTTATGTTTTAGTGAATTGCATCATGCTTTAGCCGAGCTTAATGTTTTTTTATAATTATAAATGCTTTAAGTGGACCCACATGAAAAACATTAATTGTGAAATGCTCCATAAAACTGCATCTCACGGCTAAAACATGGAATAATCCACTAAAACATAGTAGAAGATTTCATCCCCTCTTGGACTTACGTAGGCTTGTAGGTACCAATTTCTTCTTTTATAATTGTACCATGCTTTTGCCGAGCATCTCACGCTCAATGTTTTTACACAATTGTAAATGTTTCAAGTGGAATCCATATGAAAAACACTAATTGTGAAATGCTCCATAGAGCTACATCTCAAGGCCAAAACATGGAGTAATCCACTAAAACATAGCAGAAGATTTCATCCCCTCCTGGAGTTACGTAGGCTTGCAGATCCAAATTCTTCTTTTATAAACCCATTTAGAATTATAATTGTAAATCTCGTACCAAATTTTGATATCTTGAATTATCTCCCCAAGAAAGAAAAGAAAAATATCAAGTGTTTCCATAATACCCAAGTTTTTAATCAACAAAATGATGAAAGTATCCTAACAAGCCATGCGTGATAAGCAGAACTTCACATGATAAGGTTTGAATTAAAACTTTGAGACAAGAATAACAAGGTTAACTGGAGTCAAAACTCCATTCTACGTCTCAGATGCAAAAGTAATTTTATCATATCAAATACAAAATTCGTATTTACTACAAAATGAAGAGACTTAGAAAGCGACCTTTTACCGGTGGTAAGCGTATTCCGCCCCTAAAAGCACTTTTACCAGCGGTACAGATTCTTTTCGCCCCTAAAAGTTAATATATCATTTTTTTTTCCGTGCAAAAAACCCATGGAGCGAGTTTTTTGCATGCGAAATAACCTTTAGAGACGGTAGTTTCCGCCAAAATATTCAGTTTTACCGATGGAAGGTATTTTCCCGTCGGTTAAAAGTTGTTTTTGGCGATAAGCAGCTATCGATAATAATACTTTTAGCGGCGGTAGGATCTCTACCGCCACTAAAAGGTAGAAAATAAAAAAACTTTGTATTTTCCATATTTCAACAAACAAAAAAAACAATTTTACCAGTAGTTTTCCAAAGCCGCCAGTAATAATCAAATAATGCAATTTTTACTGGTAGTTAAGATCTTCTTTGTTTTTTTTTTAAAACAAGTATTTTACCTGAAAAAATGGAAGAAAAAAAAAACTTGACTTTTAAGGGCGGTAGCCTCCCGCCGGTAAAAGTAAAAGCGGGAATTTTCCCGCATGCCTAATGCAGTGAATTTTGACTTTACTTTTAGGGGCGGTTATCTACCGCCGGTAAAACTAAAAGCGGGAATTTTCCTGCTACACAGTACGACAGAAATTTGACTTCACTTTTAGGGGGCGATAGGCTACCGCCGCTAAAAATAAAAGCTTGAATTTTCAAATTTAATTCAATTTTAGAGGCGGTAATCAACCGCCGATAAAAGTCTCCTCTACATATATTAGCCGAGTCTCTTCTTCTTCAACTTGTTTTTTCCTTCTCTCTTCACAAACACTCTTCTTCAACTTGTCTTTTTCTCTTGGCAATCTAACTAAAGGTATGTTTTGTTTAACTCTATTTTTGTGTTTCTTTTTTCCCCCATCATCTCTATCCACTTTTCTTCTTTAAAACTCTACTTTTTCACTAACCTTTTGATCTTTCTCTCTCTACAGATTTCTTCCCTCATATTTTTTTTGTTTCAAGCTTTTGGCAAAGAGAATAGCCTCCAAGGTGGTAGGAGTAATGGATGTGAATTCTCTCTCTCTCTCTCTCTCTCTCTCTCTCTCTCTCTCTCTCTCTCTCTCTCTCTCTCTCTCTCTCTCTCTCTCTCTCTCTAAATCTTTGTTTGTATGCTACTGTCCCGCGACTGCCCAACAACGGCAGCAAATTTTTTTTATTTTTTAATATTACTTTTAGCGGCGGTAGTTCCTACTGTTAAAAGCCACATTGTTATTTTTTAAATGCATATTTACTGGCGGTTGTTATTGTCAATAAAGGTGAAAAGGACTTAATTGAAAATATTTTTTAGTGGCGATAAGCTTCTGCCAGTAATGGGTGAGCAATAGCGGCGGTAGCTTCTTCTACCACCCCTATAACCTTTAGCAACAGAAAGTAGGTTTTTTTTTTGTAGTGATTTCAAAGTAATCTGATAGTAAGTTTTTTGTTACTACAATAAAAATTCAAAACAAGAGAAGGCATCCTTTTCACGTGAAAATCTGCCAAGAAGAAATAACAAAGAGCAAAGCAAGCAAATGTAGAGAAAAAAATTTACAAGATTTGGATTGAAGGTGCAGACAAAGATGATGAAAAGCTTTGCTAAAGAACATAAAGATTTGTTCAGAGTTTCCCTGTCAAGGAATGAATATTGTAACCATGACTAGAAGTTACACAACCTTAGGTCTCTGGCTCACGTAACTCAAAATCACCATTTTAGGTTATATAATGCTCGAAAAATTCAGGTTACGGCATTACCCCAAACCCTTGCATGGGCTAGTCATGGCGCCAAAAAACAAACCTCTTGGTGGATACTTAAGTAAAATTCAAAACACCTACATAACATTACTTACAAAAAAAATTTTCGATATGTATAATCATTATGTTATGTTCTTTCTAATAATATTTTTATTAAATGTTGGATAAAAACAAAACAATACGAATGAGAACATAGAAGAGAGAAACGAATAGTAGATCTCTAGATCAACCAGTTTTTCAATCTCTTTGGCCATGATTTATTTAGTATGACTTGCATATGGGGTATAGAGATGCCAAATTCTCTATTAGAATATATTATATGGGAATAATTTGGCCTTTTTTTCCTTTCAATTTCTAAAAAATGCCATTTAGCAATTCTAAAGCCCTTACAATAGATGTCCCAAACAATTAATTAACTACTCGTATCACCTTGTTAACTATTTTTTCTAGAGAGATCTACCTTGTAATGATCCGTTATACCACATATTTGTGGGAGTAATTTGATCTTTCTTGTTTTTCACCTTCCAAAAAATATTCCTTAACAATTCTTTGTCCCATAGATGTCATCAACAATAATTACTTGTGTCCCCTTTCAATTTCAATTACATATGTGTAGTTCGAAAGCATTTTCTCTAGAGCCAAAATCCGGTGGTTCCGTGAAACCGTCTGCTGGATAGAGTTTGGATGTGTGGGGCCCCCTCCTGACATAGACATCCATTCGTGTGTTTCATGCTGACACCACTGAGTGGCACCAGGTGAAATGCTCTCATGTAGTTTTGCATATGCTACTCACTCGCCCTTCTGAAGTACTAGAGTAGGCATGTGCACATTGCACATATGCATAAAGCGAAGTATACAGCTCCTATCTACAATTTTATTTATAGCGTTAAAATAGTGCTGTTCAATGTGGGTCCTGCACAAAAAAATAAAAACTAAAAAAGGGTTGAACCTTAGGGAAACAGCATGTAAATTGCGGATGAGGGACTGTGCAGCCTCTATCTACAATGCTATTTGCAGCATGTATAGGATACCGTTCACTTATTGTTCATCTAGTTTTTTAGTTTTTATTTTTTTGTATAAGACCCACATTGAACGGCACTCCTTGAATGCTGTAAACAAAAGTGTAGAGACAGGCTTCCTTAAATGATGTAAACAAAACTATAGATAGAGGTTGTAGTCTGTACCGTCCACATTCCGTATAAATTGTAGATGGAAACTGTAAATTGTAGATAGAAACTGTACAGTCTTTCATTTGCAGTTAACGTGGGATTCTTTTGGACCGTAATTTTTCATAAAAGATAAACAATACCGAGGTTTTAAATTCAGGAAATTATTAATTTTCCATTTCACCTGGTTCAACCTGTAATTCCACCGGTTCCGACAACTTTTTGCGAAAGATAAAAACGATTAATTTTAATTTCCTTATTATTATTAATACACAAATTTCCGAAATTCTCTTCCAATCTTTGCCATGATCGCGAAACGAATAACCATCACGCACTCCACAAGATCACTGGAACAGATTGCGACAAGATGACTTCTCTTTTCACCCTCTTGTCTAAGAAATCTCAGAGAAACGGAACCGAAAATATAAACAAACATGAAATACAACAAAGAAAATTTGGAAAAAAACAAAAAAAAACAAAATCCACCTGAGTACCATCTTGGGGTGGAGATATGATCCAAAGCGCTGCAGCTCACCGAGTAGTAGATGATGGCGCTAGGCTGAGATGAAGATCAACTCCTACGTCAACTTCCGGCGTTCTCCCTGAAAACTGAGTTAATGACAGAGTACTAGCAGGACACACGCTTGTAGCAACAGCGAAAGGAGGTCGCCGTGAAGCTAGAAACTGCGAAGGAGCGAGGGAAGATGCCGCCAATGGTGATATTACGGTTGATGAAGCATAGTACTCGGCCGGCGGCCGGTGGAAACGAGCGGCAGCCGCAGCAGTTGTTATGCCGGTGGGCACACCGGAATAAAAGAAAGGTCCTGATCGCACTGCGTGCGCGCTGAGGATTGGAGCTATTGCTGGTGCTGGGAACCGTCGCTGGCTTTGAAATTGAGCTCGTTTCGCTCTTTGTCGCTCCTTCTTGTGCGCATTCTGATGACCGCCAAGCGCTTGAGAATTCGCGAATTCTCGATGACAATACTGGCACTCGAACCTTCTATCCTCCGTCGTGATCGGCACTTCTTCCCGTTCTGTCACCGGGAAGCCGAATAGCGTGAGTACGGAAGATTGCCTCCTCTCCAACGGGTCCGGCGACGATTTCGCCGGATTTGAGGTGGAGAGTGGAGACATAACGATAGATTTTTATGATTTTTTGAGTTAGGAACGCCTTGTATATATAATGTTTTATATTCAACTATTTATAAAGTACTTATTCATGAAATTTTCTTCTTGGTCAATGACGAATGTGCCACAGAAAGTTCCTGCTAGGAGCCAACAAAGTTATTTCTCTTTAAGGGCATATTTGTCATGCACGACATAAAATACTCTGATGAAAGGGAAAACTGATTTTTAGTGATTTTTTTAAAATAATTCAGATTTAGTCGGCCAATTCTTAATAATTGGTTTTTAATGATACTTTTTTAACGTAATTGAAAATCGGTGTTTAAGAGTTTCTTCCTAAAATGCCCTCATTTTGAAAACTTTTTCATTTATTTTGCTAAGTGAAGTTTGCAAGTCTTTTGGAGGGCATTTTTGAATGAAACTTTTAATGAAAAGTAAAATGACACAAATTCTCAATTACGTTAAAAAAGTATCACTAAAAAGCAATTATCAAGAATTAATTGATTGAATCTGAATTATATTGAAAAACATAGCTAAAAACCAATTTCCCCAAAATAGCCCGATAATGGCGCAAGTGATTTGGAATTAAGAGTATGACAGTTTTAAAGCTGCTCCTATTATTTGTGATAAGCCCCCACTCTTAATTAAAAGGTGAAATCATGTTGTTGTGGGACTCACCTGCTATGATGACTGGATGTAGTTTTTTATAGTTAGTTTTCGGTCAATCGTGTCATCAAACCATTCTTGTAAACTGATTTCCACCTTATCCACATAACACTTGAGATGGAGCTTCTTTGTTTGTTCTTTATTTTGTTCGTCTGTGTCAATCGATGTGAACATGGCGTTAGTGAATCATGAGTGTTTTTGCAGTCGATCTTCGATCATCTTTATGAATCGTTGGAAAATAAAACTTTAAGAAGTGATTGTCCCCCGCTTATAAGTTGCGCCTCTCAACGGCTTTGTATTCTCGTCCTCTCGATAATGACTCTGTCCCCCACAATCGCAGCGTGATTGACGTTTCTCCTACTTCAAATCTTGTGAAGCTTCAATGAAGTGTTTCTGCAGATCTTTTGCTATCCAGTTTAAAGCTGCTGTTCTTGACCTTTCCTGTTCACAATGTCTCGTCAATTATATCTGTTGCGCCGTGTCTCGCTCTAATATCACAATTCACATGCGCTTTTAGGACACTTAGCGCATCCGAAAAGCAATAGAACTAACCCCACCACTCCATATTAATGGCGTGTCACGTCATTGTTCCCTGATCGATTGGTCCAGAGGGTCTGCTGAAGCCCATTTAGGAACCAGCTTGACCTCACACAGCACAATTGCGTACCCGCCTCAGGGTCCGATAAACCATGTGGATGTGTTAAGCTTGCGTACGATACCTTAGTATGTGTCCTTTTAAGAGCGACAATGGTGGTCAAGGACTCAAGGACGTGGTCACTTTTCTGCTCCTACAGTGTGCTACTCAATGGTAAGCCTGTTGGTCACTTTTCTGCTGGGTGTGGAATTCGTCAAGGTGATCCCCTTTCCCCTTATTTATTTATTTTGTGTCAGCAAGTCTTATCATTAGCTCTTACTCGTGCTGAGAATGATGGGAGAATAAGGGGAATTTCTTTGAAAAAGGGTGGTATATCTCTCAATCATCTAATGTATGCAGATGATGTTTTTATTTATAGTAACACTACTGAGAGAGAGGCTCACACCATTGTTAGACTTTTACACAAATATTGTGCAGAGTCTGGGCTATCCATTAATAAAGATAAATCTTCTTTGTGTTTCAGCAGCAATACAAGCAACCAAAAGAGAGCTAAGATATGTCAGATGATGGGGATTCAAGGACAGCAAAAACAGGGGAAATATTTGGGGCTTCCCATCATTGATAGAAGGCCAAAAGCTAGGGACTGCGAGGAGCTATTAAATAAACTATCTCATAGATTGGCTGGGTGGAAAAGTTTGCTTTTGTCCCAAATGGGTAGAGTAGTTCTTATTAATTCTGTTTTAAATGCCCAACCACTACATTTCATGAATTGTTTTTTGCTGCCACAGATCATAACAAACAAAATTGATGCTATGGCTCGAGGATTCTTCTGGAAAAGAAACAAAGAAAATACCCAAACCTTACATACCGTCTGCTGGGAGAAGATTTCCTCACCTTGGAGAAACGGGGGCCTTAATGTCAAGCGGATGAACCTAATGAATAAATCCCTAATTCTCAAAGCCGCTTGGAATCTTACTACAGAAAGGACAGGCATTTGGGCTAAGCTGATAAAAGACAAGTACTTCCCCCATCATTCTTTCCTTGAGGCACCATTCCATCACAAACATTCATATGGCTGGTATCAGATGAAGAACATGGCAGAATGGATACGGAAAGAAAGTGGGTGGACAATTGCCAATGGAGCTGACATAAGTATTCTTCAGGACAACTGGGTGCAAGGACTACATCACACACTCCAAATCCAGAAAAACCATCATCTCTTCAATCTTTCCACAGTTGATCAGCTGCGGGACCCTCTACTCAACACTTGGAATCACAGACTGTTAGCCCAATTTTGGAATGAGGAAACAGTCCACAAAATCAACTCCACACAGGTTTGTCCATCTTTACAAAAGGATATTAGACAGTGGAAAGGCACCGCTCAAGGTAAGTTCTCCGTTGCTTCTGCATATAGAGTCTTGGCAGGAATATCTGGTAACAATTCCAACTCCTTATGGTTAAAGGTTTGGCATTTAAAGTGTTCTAGTAAGGTGAAAATATTCCTTTGGAAAAGTCTTCATGATGCTCTCCCAACAGGTGATCTCCTAAGGACTAGGATAGGTAGAGTGGATAACTATTGTTATTTGTGCAGAGAACATGTGGAGACGACGGTGCATCTTTGGCTACTGTGTCCCTTCGCTCGTGCTCTTTGGTTTAAAGCAATCGGAGGTGCTGCTCAAAGCCTTGGACCCCAACACTCTTTTTTCCAATGGTTCAAGCACTTTGCCTCCTTAAAGCCACCTTCAACAGCGGTTAACATGATGGAACTTTTAGCAAACGTGGCAAATTTTGGGTGGACAGTGTGGAGCATTAGAAATGGAGCAAGGTTCAATGGCAAATTCCAGTCAGTTGAGGATGCATGCCGATCATACAGGAAACAACAGGAGGAATCAATTATGTTACAGCTTGAATCTCAAAAACATGTGCAGCATAACACTGAAATATTCATCAACTGGAAGGCACCTTGCTTCCCTTTTGTGAAAGTCAATTTTGATGGAGCATGGAGAGTAGCAGACAGGAGATCAGGTATTGGTGGAGTATGCAGAGATTATTCAGGCAGATTTCTTGGAGGATTTGCTTCTCAGGTGGAAGCAGATTCAGCTCTCCAAGCTGAAGCTTTGAGTGCTTTGGAAGGAATGAAGCTTGCAAAAGCCTTGGGCCACTCTCATGTTATTTTAGAAGGTGATTCATTGGTTATTATCAGGCTCTTAGCACGGAGAAGTGGAATGTTTCCTTGGAAGATCTTTGGGATTTTATCAGAAATTCAATCTCTTTCTAGTGCCTTTCAAATGGTGATTTATTCCCATAGATGCAGGGAGGGAAACCAAGTGGCAGACATGCTGGCCAACTTTGCCTTAGATGAATTCTCTTGTTGTTGGCTTCAGGTTTCTCCTTCTTTTTTACAGTTCCTTTTATTAGCAGACAGTCTTAATGTATCTTTTATTCGGCATTAATATAATCTAGGTTGTTTACCAAAAAAAAAAAAAAAAAAAAAAAAAGGACGTGGTGATCATATCACAAAGCTCTTTTGTTTGTGTGGTTGCAAGGGGTTTGGCGGTAACACGTACTTGGAACTGTGTCAAGTACAGATTAAGATGTTAAAGGTCTGTGGTCGACCATTTGGGAGCTCTTGTGGCAACGATTTACATTCGCTGCAAGGGCTTGAGAGACCTTTTGGCATGCATCAAAGTACACAAATGGTCCCATCTAGCTACCTCTATCTTTTTTAGAGAAATTTTAGGAGAGAGGAGCTTATCTCCTTACACGGAAAAGCACCCCTTGTGGGTTGTGTGTGGCCTTACGTGATGAGCTTTATGCTTTTTCATGGCAAACATGATGTGAAGAGGAGTAGGTATAAACGCCAAGACATTTCTTGCTTTAATACGATGGAACATAAAAGCAAAAAGAGGGACTAGAGGAGCTGGCTGGATCGGTCGGTGGGTGAGACCTTGTTATAGGATGGTTAATTAAGAGACGTTGAGCTAGGATCAGTGAGACAAATTAAGCTCATTCCCTTTAGTTTTGGTGGGGTTCAGATGGATGAAATAAATACTCATTCTCTAGTCTCTTCTCTTCCTCCTTTTTTTCTTGTTTTACTTGATCTTTACTGGGCCCTTGGAGTTGGTTTTAAGACTTGCAAATAACTTTAGGAGATATGTTTGGATCTCTATTTCCTTAAAGTGACAAGGTTGATCCGACATTACACCTGAGCTGATGTTGATTATGGTCATCTGCAGACATTAGCATTGTAAGATCGATCTTCGAATCGGGACCGTGGTCCATCAAACCTTACCCGAAATTATGAGAAGAGAACAAAAGGTGAAGGCAATGTTTTGCACCAACGCGATGTGACGCCTGGGCAAGTGCATGGTCCTTAATAACATGATTTGATGCAACTTGCAAGACGATTATGCTATTTTTTAATATGGTATTATAATTATAGTGGCCATTATTGTTAGGGTTGCTCCCTCGGTGGAGGATGATTTTAGAAACTTTCTTGATATGAAATTAAAAGGTTGTTATATCTGATGTTTCAGAAACTTTTTTTGGTGAAATTAAAAGGTTTTTATCTTGTATAGTGAAATTAGAAGGTTTCTAAAGTTGCTTGAACATGTGGTTATAAACAAGAATGTGGAGATCTCTTGAAAGGTAAAGACAAAAAAGTAAAGAAAAATGTAGGTTCTTGGGCGGGTTATTTTCTCTATGGATGTAAGTAGGTTTTTGCCAAACTACGTATATTTTGTCTTGTGTGGGTGTAGTGTAAGTTGGATTTACATATCCATACTTAAGGTAATCCTGTGGCAAATCCAACAATTATTATGTATTATTGCGCTCATTCAGCCATTATTTTACTATTCCTCCGTTACACTGATTATCAAAAATGTTTTTTCACGTGTGAGATAATCTAGGAGCAGGGAAAAAAAATGAAATAAATGAACTGGTTTGCAATGTAAGTGGGTTCAATCAACCAACAACTTAGATTCAATGGGTTTTAGTTTGTATGTGTGTTCAGTTCAGATCAAGCATCAATATGTTGAAAAATTGAACTGTTCCAGATGTTAGGAATATAATTAAATATATAAAAGTTCACCCCTGATATAAGCTTAAGTTTTTGGTAGGAATAGTGTTCTATATGGTATCAGAGTCTCAGGCTAACGCAAAAAAAATATTCCATGTGTAGGCCTCCAGAAAATAGGTTTGAGTCCGACCCACACATTAAGGGGAGTATTATGAATATAATTAAATATATAAAAATGTAGTCCTACTATAAACTTAAGCTTTTGGTAATAACGGTGTTATATACCATAACCATATCACATGGTTTAGAATAAATTTTGAAGAAGCAATTCTGAGGTCCTTGTGCAAATGATGAGCAGTGGCTAGACCTCGCACTGAGAATATGTTGCTGTAGCATTTGGAAGGCGCACAATCGAAGCATCCCATAAAAAAATAAAGAGAGTCGAACATGATCTGAATGTGCATTCTCTCTTCCAAATCAACTCGATTTGTATTAATCCGTGTTTAATCAGTATCAGCCCAAATTGATTCGAGCAGATCAAGTTCACAAATTTTCTTTGTTTCGAAGAGGATTTCAAAAGCTAAATTGTTTGCTCTGTTTTGTCCCTTTAATCAGGAAGATTCGTTTATCAAGTTTGGAGAAATTTTCCGTGATTTCAGAATCATTGATCCTCTCTTCTAATCCAATAATCGGTTGTAGAACAGTATCTTAAACCTGCATAAATAAATTAGACTCAAATAAAAAGGAATGATGAAGGAGAGAACAGGGTCGATGTTAATGCAACAGACACCTTGTCGATGTATGCTTTGATGATATTATGCTTTGATGATATTATGATTCTACATCATGAATCATGAAGCCTTTCACGTCATCCCTTAGAACTGGAACATCAATTTTTACAGGAACAGCAGTTAAGTTACAAGTTACAGGCTATATTTTCCTCAGGTCCATCTGAGAGGCTTTGCCTAATTAACTGTTTCGTCGGACATTGAGACCTTGCTTAGCCTGCTTGGCAGAAATCTGGCATCGTTATCACCGACCCTTTTGCCACCAGTGCGACGGCGACTGGAACCACGTAGTGCCCTCTGTACCACCAGTGGCTTTCCCATGTGGGAATTATGCGATGTGCCTCCTTTGGTGTTGTTAGGTGGCTTTTCCGCAACAACTGTGTGGGCGTGGCAGCTGCTATTGCAGGCGTCTGGGACCTCCGAATTGGCCTTGTCAGAAGCCATCTGTCAATGGTCGAGGGTTGTTGCGAAGGCGGTAGAAGATGGTTTTACAGAAACAGAGCAGGTGAGTCGCCTTATAAAGGTATTGAATTGAAAGAAAGGAGAAATGGAAAAAGGAGGGTCATCTCATCTGAGTATAAAGCCAGGGGAGGCAACCGAAGGTGGAATCAAAGTGGTAAGTGTTTATGACCGAAAGATGTCGTCAATTCCTTACTGCTTGGGAGGTTTTAGGCTGTGGCTTCGGTGGTAAGAAACAGAAATATGCCAAAGCAGCTATCCCCTGTTTCACGGAAAGCAGTGCTGAAGATAAATAGCTGCGTTTGACGTGTGTATTTTGCTACAGAACTTGTAGAGCTACCCGGTTGTTATTGCTGCCGTAGTGTGACTACAAACATGAAAAGAAAAGATGGTGATTGAAAAGGAAATGCACCTCAGCTCATGGTTCGTGCTGACAATAGCAAGTGATTATTTTGGATCTTGTCTGGTGTCTGAGCGAACTTTTGACAAGTTTAATCAAAATTGGATGGGAAAATTAATTTTTAGTGATGCTTTTTTAAAATTCAGTAATTAAAGTTTTGAGTTTTAACTTTTAATATATCTTTATCAAAGTAATTAATTTTTAATAGTATTTCACTATTATAAACCAACTATTCCAAGAATGTCTTTAGATCATTCATTCAAATGGCTTATACAAATCAATAAAATGATTTGTACCTTCTATTAACATTGTGTACTAACTTGTATAAGTCATTTTATTAATTTTTATAAGCCACTTTAAAAGGTACAAGTTATTTTATTAATTTATGCAAGTGATTTTTTTGACTTGTACAAGTCATATGAGTGAAATAGGGACACTCTTGGAGAACAATTTATTTGTGACAGTTAAACGTCACTAAAAATTAATTATTTTGGTAAGGGTACATTAAAAGTTAAAAATCAAAACTTTGTTCATGAAATTTTAATAATTTTCAAAAAATATCATGGAAAGTTAATTTTCAAAACTGTAGTGTCCATTCGGACTGGGACTGGCCGGTTTGAAACTTTGAACTAGTTTATTTGTTGTGGTTTCCCACGAAGAACGGTTAAGGGGGCGATGTAAAGTATTTAATTCCTATCCTTTCCATTCGGGGGAACAACGTGATCGTGAAACAATCTTTGGTCCTTCCCCTTCCGGCCACCTTTGCGTCAAAAGAGATTTTAGAAGTGATTATTGGTGGAAGGACCTGATGCTTGGCGCCACTGACGTGAAAAGGGGTTCTTTTTGGTAGATGCCGTTCGTGCGGGTTGATCGCCCCGTCCAAGTCTTACATAAGCTTCGACGATCGCTCTTAAACGAATATTTACCATTGAGAGCTTTAAGATCTGCCCATAGAGGCTGCCAGCTAGACTACTGATAGCTTATCCAAGAGACCAGCAGATCGTGGAGAATCTAAAATTAAGAGTCAATGTTGAGCTTTTTTTTTGGTAATGTTAATGTTGAGCTTGTCAAGCAAATAAAAAGGATGCAATGGCCATTGGTCAGGATGCCTTATAATCCTGCTTGTTGATCAAGAATAGGAAGAAATAATTAAGATGAAAAGCGGAAGAAATAAACAAACAGAATGGGGGGAATAATTTAACTACAAATGAACACATTATCTGATCCAAGAAACGAGCACAAGATGGTGCCCAAAAAAAATTTTTTATTGCAAAACTGGTGATTACAGGGGAACATAATTACAGGATTCAATGCTCTTTGTTTTTTCAGCAGCAGTTATAGTTTAAAATATATGCGCTTCATGTGCAGGAAGCCTGCTACAAGACACCAAAATAGGATCTCAACCAGTACAAACACCAGGGTGCCCCATCTCTTAGATTGAAGCATGATTTGAAATACCCACTCTGTCCTGTTAACCTGCAAAGTTGGATCAAAACTGGTCTATTGAATGGTGGTTATGCCACAGTGAATCATAAACTTCTTCATATGCTACAAAATCCAGTAACAAAGAACAAAATGCTGAATGAGAAAAGCATATATACAAGAATGAGCAAGGAATCCTTTGATCGGTAATCAATTAATGGTAGCTAGTATAGTTAGCAATAGGAAAACTGAATTTCAAGACTCTTTCATCATTCTCAATTTTATGGCGAATCTGACAATAATAATGTAAGCTATATCACTTTCTAAAATTTTCCCGTATTGATAACTGTCCTATTCAAGCATCAGAGCTCGTAACAAATGCAACTAACTACTAAATGAGCCACAAACATTTTCAAATTCTCCTCTGCAGAAGTAACTTGTAATAATAAATAAACTGATGATAAGGCAAGTATATAGGTTAAGGTCTTCTCTCTGCTGAATAGATTCCTCGTTATCTTAAAACAAAATTAGCAGTGACTGTCGGATTATATGTTAAGACTTACAAAACTCACTGAACATGCTAACCAATGAGAAATTAGGTAAGGCATACCAAGTTGTTTTCAGGAGAATGCCAGAATAAACCTTGTATGGCTGCAGGGAACAGCTCACAGGCAGCCAAGGCATAAACAATAAGTACATTCATTCCCATCCACTGAAACAATACAAAGGGCTTCTGGAAATGTATGACATCAACCTGCACAAAACAAAGTTGCATGTAAAACAACTTTTAGCATTAAGACAAAGAAATGCATATTTAACTGGATTCCGCCAATTGCTAATTCAGTTCCTTTTTTGAAAAAGGTTTCTCCATAAGATATAATTGATACATGTATAGGTCGGGAATATCCCTTTAAGCATTTTTTTTATCTGTAAATGGCAAAAATCTTAAAAGGCTGAAAGTAAAATGAATGGCTCAGAAAAAAATTAAGTAACAAGCAACGACAATCTAGATTCTTTTTTCATAAGGACAAAATAATCCACTTAAGACAAACATTACAAAGGCACCGCCTAAGTGGGGGAAAAAGAGTGCTAGATAGAAAAAAAAAAGGGCATTTATTATGATTCACAGGCATTGGAGTGAGATAATATACTGCAGTATCTACATGAGTACTTCAAATGGATTATGGGATGGAGGATATCAACACATTTAGTTAGCAATGATATCTGACATATGACACGTTAATATAGAAACGAATCTACCTAAACATTTTGAAGAATATATAACAATAGATCATTGCATGAAAAATACACTCTTTAGATACAAAGCAACATCTATCACAAAGCAATAACTTCACAACAAAAAAACAAAACACTACATATTCTCCTATTTTATCTTGGTTACCATTGGAGAAATCTTAGCAAGATGGACCAATTTAATAACAAAATATTTAGGAAAAAAAAAATTACATGGCAAGGAAATTTGAACTCACCATGTAATAGATCAAAGTTAAAAGGAAGCCTGACACTCCTGCTGTGATGCACATATAGCTTAATGTATACAGCGGTTTACTCAAAGGAATGCCTGAAAGGGATGAATAAAATAGCAATTAGAAATAAGTATAGGTGAAACTTCACAGTATGACATATATGCAATCAGATATTTGCACAAGTATACCAAGTGCCGCCATAACATATCCACAGAGTAGTAGAAGCAAGGAAGATATGGCCCACAAAATGATCCTTTCTGTGTGGCTCTAATGCAAACAAGCTCAAAAATTAGCTAAAGAGATGCAGTGGCAGAAGTAACACTTATAAATGAGAAAAAAAAAACAGAACTAATAAATGAATCTGAAGACAAATATGAGATTCTAATGATTTTGTAGTGGAGACTTGCCCGTAATAGTAGTAATGGTAGTAATAATAATAAAAGAATTATAATAAAATAGTTAAGAAGCAACAGAAAGGATTCATTTCATACCTTAGAATGCAAGATCATGTGTCCAAAATGCAATCCAACAAAACATGTTATGCAGGCCATCAATGAACTGAAAGTTTATTCAATATCACAAGAAATCAAATCAGAGGATCTCACAGAATGAATTAACATACAAGATAATTTCCCACATATATGTGGCAGAAAGAACTAAAAGACAGAAGATGACAGCAGAAATTAAACGACAGCTGGAAACCAAGGAATTTCTAAAGACAGAAGTTATTGGAGGTTCTAAATGACAAATTGAATATGCTAAATCTCTTCAAGCCAATCCTGTTATTTTAAGCAATCACATGAAATGGAGATTAAACCATGGTTGACAAGCCAAATTATGATTTTCTATCCTCGGGATTTTGAACTTGAAATGTATTGGCTTAGTAATTTTGATTCTCTCATTTTGTGACCACAATAGACATGAAGAACTAGGACTTTGTTCATAAGATCATATTTATAGCTTAAATCTATAGGGAACTCATTTATGATGCTCTATGAAATCAAATGTACAGAGTAGCTAAAGATGCTGTTAATTAACCTCAAGAGGCCTTCAGGGTCAAACGGAGCAAGGCACCAAAAAGGTGAATTTGGTGGAAGAGGTCCATAATCAGGAGAGTTAACACTGCATTCCTGCAAATATGAGCTAGTAAGGCTCCGTATAACGTTAATCCATTTATCAAACTAATTATTGATCCAAAAGACCGCAGGAAGAACACTTCATCAATTTTGTGTTTCTCCTGTTTTCTAGAAAACTTAATTCCAAAAACAATGAAACAAAACTGGAAAAGAGAAGAAATGGGAAAAAATTGGATTCTTGGAGAGTAACCTTTGTCCTCCGATATACAGGGTTCTGATACAAATGCTTTTCACCAAGAAAAAGTCTATCAATAAAGCCAACTGCATTGCAAGGAGGATCAAGACTGCCCCTTACTCCACAGTGCACCTACGCAAGGGAAATACATACAAATAAAATGATAAACATGTAATGGAAATCAGAAATCAGATAAGTAATAATAAATGTAGTAGTTACATCAGCACTTGAGTAAGAATAAATGCCAAAAGGTCAAAATTATAACCAATATGACTCAACCAAAAATTTTAATGATTACAATGATAAGGAGCACTACTGCCATCAACAGATGTCCAAAGTTGTAATTTTGGCCCCATTAAATGCAACCAATTAATGTCAAAATTGTCTTAATGATTATGAACATCCATATCCCATTCCAACTGACCATTTTGAGACCAGATCCATCATTTAAACCTGGTAAGGTGGAATTCATGCTTGGAAGTTCAAATTCCCAATTTGGCACATAAAGACCATAGAGCAAGCACATGTAAAGCGAGCATAGTAAGACAGCAACCATCCTGCACAATAGATAATACGCTTAGTTGACAAAGAATATAATTAATATATCACATAAAAGAATCACAAGAGAGATAGAGAGACAGATACAGAGTTTCTAAGTAAATAAGAATTTTTTCTAGTGAAGTTAACAGAATGGATCACCACTTGATGGGCAAATATGTTGATTGCAAAACTTTTCCAGCCCAGCAATCAGCTGAATAAAATATGTGGACCTATCAGTTATTGTGTGCAGTTGTTGTCTTGGGCTACTGTTGTTGTTATTCTGGTAGAGAGGAGGCTGCTTGCTAGTAACTTATCAGATGGTAAAAATGATCAATGGCTGCAAACTAATATACCAAACTTTTTATTATTCGTTTGAAAATGGAAATAAAATATTTTGATTGAGCTTGTGGCTAGGTAACTTAGCTCAGATGGCACTGGATCAGTAAGGAAAATCCAACATCGGGATAAAAATAAAAGTGTCAATTGAATTTAGGATCTTGAATTAACTACTAAGCTAGATTACAAAATGATATGTATGTCATAGGAATAACATAATCTACATATGGAACTAGACCATAAACCCACTGTAAGTCATAGTGAAGCAACGTCCCTGAAGGAGTGGATTGGCAACAGACATAACCAGTTACATTTTTTAGCAATGTAGCTGCACCCAAACTAGAACCTGCATTTGCATATGTCAATGCAAGGATTGTAACATCACAATCTACATACGGAACCAGTTTTAAATGATCCCAAAAGACTCATATAAGTTTCTCTGTCTTTTTCTTCCATTTTTTTTTCTCTTTGAGGAATGTTTGTTAAAAGTAACGCAACTAACATTGTGAATACAAAATTTGCATCTCCTATACATATCAGCAGAGATAACCCCACCCGATGAATACAAGGGGATTAGGTATAATGGCATAGAAATGAGATGCACAACATGGAACCGTGTATGCTAAGTAACGCTACACACCACTGGCTGAAGTACTTCCTAATGAATGCCACTACAGAGTCCACCACAGCATCTCCAACAAGCCAGATTTCTGAAAGTGCGGATAAGAAGTACCCAATAGAAATCCTCTGCGAAGATAAAACCAGAATTAGAAAGAAATATTACAGCAAAAAAATGCGACAAAATGCCTTATCCCAACTAGTTGGGTTAGCAACATAAATCCTGTTCTACCATACATCTTCAGTCAGACTGTAACACTATAACTACCTAAAATATTAAAAAACACCAAAAAACTCAACATCCAAAAAAGATAATGGGTGCAAGAAAATGATATGACCTTTTAAGTTAAAAGCTTGGTCAGCATTCTGACCACAACTTTAGAAAAGATATGAAAGTCAGCTTTTCAATCAACAAGTACCTTCAATCCAATAATAGCAAAATGATATACCCAAAGTCACCAGATATTAGACAAGGGATCAGAAAAACACTGGGCTGGACAGATACTCCTGAATCACACTAGTAGAAATGATCACCAAATTTGTGATACTGTAGGTATATTCTATGCTGTAAGAGACACGAATTTAAGTTGCCACAATGATAAAGCTACCCACCCCCTTTTTTTTACCACCCTTGGAAAGGAGGAAAGAGAGAAGAAGAACAAGGAGTGCGCATGTAGAGATAGAATCAAGGCATATCATCACATATGCACATAAAAATATTTGTCACCTGATAGAGACTGCTTTGGGTGGACGATAGATGTTCCCATAAGTAGAGTATTTACATGTCTAATTGTAATGCAGGTGATAAAAATTACATTTAGTGGAAATCTAAGTCACTCCAAAATATTTTCTGTATGATGAACGCTTGCTTCCTAAAAGTGACAGTACAAAAGCAGCCAAATAAGGGCTAGAAGTGTAGGCTTGCATAAACTCTTTTGTTGTCATATTTCCTTATGTCCATTTTATTTTCCCTTCCATCTGTACAGGAAAGGTTATTTACATCATGCTTTATTCAATTAAAGTTACGTATTGCTTTGCAATATCATTAATCTTTTTTAATGATCTAGATTAAGTCAGAATAGATGATTTAGATCTGTTAAGAGTTTTAATTGTTGACACCAATGTTTTCTGTGCCAGTTTCAATGCCATTTCACCTAAACCCCAAACGGCACACCAAGCAGGGCGTACAGAATTTGAAAATTTCAACAGTATGCAGTATCCTTCGGATTTTGACAGGCACAAGTCCAAATACCACCCATTGGATCAAAACAAGGTGGTTTTTTTTATACCCAACCAGAGTCCATGGGTTTCCATTTTGTCTTTCATTGAAACTGGCAAAGTTTTGTTGAAATGGAATATCATGGTTTATAAACAATCCAACAGATGAATTCCTTATATTTGTTATTTCCTTTTTTACTATCAATAAATCAAGTAAAAGGAACTAAGAATATTCCAGTATTCCTTTTCACCATGCATAGACAAAATTAACAATTATGATAAGCACAATATTAAAGCTCTTATTGTTGAGAATGTTACCTGCAGTACACCTAGCCAGCGGATCTGATCTATGTCAACTCCATAAGTTAAATGATTGCGCCCATGGAAGTACCCACCTAAATATTACATTTCAAACAAGAAATTATACACCAAGTTGCTTATGAAATAGAAGAAAATAACAGTTACAATTACAAAAATTCATAGTTTCAGTAAGTTATGGCAAGAAATTTCCAGAAACACAAATGTACTTATTAATCAGGTCAACTAATTTCTGTCATCAACATGGTTTTTCCAAATCCCTTCTGAAATCATATTCTGGCTGGATTTATAAGCTTTTATATAGTCCCAATATCATATCCAGATAATTTAAATACCGATGGTACATATAGTAATAAAACCATCTGATCATCAGCATATATATTAAGGAAAGCATGATATTTATTGAGAACCTCCATAGAAAGCTGAAGAAGTCACTCAACAATCACATTACTATCACTTTCATAAAGCAGCATGCTGAATTCAAGCAAGACTTTTTTAGTTCAGATAACCTGCAAAGTGAACTGAATCTAATCCAGACTTCTTTAGCTCTGGTAATTTGAAAAGTCAACTAAAAACATAGAAAAACAAAAGAAAGAAGTATCAGTCACAGCAGAAGCGAATGAATCTTTCTATGGAACTATCTGGTTGCTCAAGCAAAGACATATATCCTAGCAAGTGGATCCAAAAGCAGCTCAAAGGACCATATGGCCCAGATCTCACTTAAAGCAATAAGTAAGGCCTTGTTTGGCATTCATTCTGCATTGAGGAATGGGTTTGCAGAAGTTGAAGAAAGGTTAGATTTGATGTTTGGTGAAAGACAATTGATAATTGCAAAGCTTATAAATAATACAACAAGTTTGCCATTGCTTTAACTTAAAAGAAGATTTCATAAATGCCAAGTCTGTCCTTATCATATAAAGGAGTCTTTTAAACAAATTTCAAGTATATCCTTCAGAATTTACAAATATTACAAATATACCACCACACTTTTTCAAAACTCATTCTGGAAATCCAGAAGCGCGTGTCGGGGTGATTCTGGATGGCAGCATATTTTTTAAAACTCATTTAGGAAAATTAGTTTTCCCCAAATGGAACCAAATACTTGTTTAACCCCTAAAACTCATTCTACTGTGGCATGGAGCTTTCCACCCTCCAACTCCTCAACTGCCCTCTTGAATTCTCTCTCCTCAAATTACTCTCCATAAAGCTATAATAGGATCAAGTTAGCCCTTGAATTGATATTAGCAATTTTAAATTTTAGTTTTGACAAATTTATCTATAAGCGTGGGGCTTCACTTATTGGTTATCGTAAAGGGATATATAGTTCTCCTTGGGAATTATTATGGAAATAATGTATAATTTTATTCAAGGGTCAAGCTCTTATGTCCCTCCTAGGTGGATGTATTCTCTTCCAAACACAACCTAGTGGGATTTTCAGTTAAAAAATAATCTGAAAAAACTTAAATTTTCAAATTGTAAGTAATTCAGATTGTGTTACAACAATCATTATCCACCTCTATACAAGTTTAAATAAAGAATAATCAAATCACATATATTTTTTCTTAGTAGTAACACAAGCAATTGCCTTTTATGTTCTTTTTCCTTCAGTAGCCAAACCAGGAAGAAAGAAACCAAAGATGAACATTATCACAAATTCAAGGAACTTAATATATCTTCCGTACACAATAATACACTAGCATGAAAGTGAAGATTAAGACATCAATCAATCAAGAAGAAACCTCTAACTGCTTCATGTGGAAAAGAACCTACAAATTCAGTTGGAACAAATTAACCAAATAGTCTTGCTTGATCCAAAAAAAATAACAAAATCAGAGATGACGTAAATCTGCTTCAAGTCCGTGTAATTCATATTTACCCCATTGGAAGTGCCAGAAGTTAAGACAACTTATGGAATGCCCCATTGAGATGGGAAGGAACATACCTTGTAGAACCAAACCCAATATAAAAAGCTTAATTGTCCTCAGTATAACCTTCTTTGTTGCAGTTGGTTTGTTAGATATTTTCTACAAGATAAAACAAATAATAATATATGTGGTTAAAAGTTATGCTCAAACCCTTGAGCTCATATATAAATATTTATGAACACATACACTGAACTTGAATAAACAAACATAAATAAACTTTACATAACTGAGACTGTTCTCATTTAAGCTGGGTGACTATAACTTTCCTTTTGAAAAAAAAAGTGCAACCCTGTGTCATGAAAGTTCTGGATATAACCATTTACATAGCTGAACAATCATACCTTAAATACAAGTGCAACGGAAACACCAACGCCAAAAAGGAAAAATGGCATTACAAAGTCTGCGAGTGTCACGCTGAACCATGGAGAGTGGTTTATGGACGGAAATGCTCCTCCAGCGTCATCAACTAAAATCATCAGCTGTTAAAAAGAATCAAAAAGTAGATTTAATTGGGAAAAAAAAACCGAAAGAAATTAGAAAACGTGAAGGGAGGAGCATCCCAAAATTACAAAAAAAAGAGATAGCAATGGCATCCACAGAACTGAAATTCCAAAATTTTCATCAAATTGCTTTCCCACTTAGAGGCAGAACTACTATTTAACAAGGGATCGTGCATTTTGTTTCTAGTAGCTCAATTCAAATCTTTATACCCCGTGTACAAAGAACTACTTAAAACTTTTAAATCCCAAACACTAGGTTTAACTCCCAAACATTAGGACCAGTTACATCTGCGATCAATAACCCAGTCAAACTGGAACGAACTAATCGAATTCAAATTCATAAAAAGGAAGAAAGTAAAAAATGAGAGATTCACTGAAAGCGTAACATCAAGGAGGTTACCGCAACAGTAAGACCTCGAAAGACGTCGAGAGAGACGAGTCGCTCATTCTGACCCCTAGAAGTAGTTCTTTTATCTGCTGCCTCGGTCAATGACGAAGAAGGAGTTATCTCATCGACTTCTCTTGTCGGGTCAGGGCACGGAACGGGAGATGGAGAAGTCTGCAGTAGAGGAGTCCCTTCTTCCCGTACCACGCCAACCGAAGACATTTTTCGTTTGATCCTTTGAGACTGGTCTGAAGATTGAAGATCGAAGCCAAGGAACTTTAGGAATTGCCAGAGAGACAAGGGGTCATTGGTCATTTTCCTCAATGCATCCTCTGGGCTGTGCACCGCCTCTGCTGTCTGCGTAGGAAAACAAACGGTCAGAATTTCGCTGATGTACAATAGAAATCATGCGAAATCTAGGGTCCGGATCTTGGGGTCTCATCAAGTGTATTTAGCCCCTGAATTGAACAACTGTCTTGTTGCTGTGAAGGATCAGGTTAAACCCTCTGATTACCGTCCAGTACCACCATAATCAGATGATCTCCGCCATTAGATCACTTTCCCTTTTTCTTACGTAACGGTGGTTCTGTGCAGCCAGTACGTAGCAAATCAAAAGTGCGGGAGCACGGAGCATGTCTGATGGGTCTTCGTAGAGTTTACGTCGCCATGATCAATATTATTTAGCCGTTTGATTCCATTAAATTTTTTTTTATTGGATGATGAAATGTCAACGGAACTGAAATGAGATGCTAATCAAACGGTTATCGGAATGTATATTTGTTGGAATCATATCGGCTATAGCCATGTGATATCTCTTCATCCAACGGCAAAGCATGTGTACACATCAGCTTTGCATATAGGAGTGTAGACATATTTCATCGTTGGTTGCAGCATATCAAACAGCCAATGCTCAGCTGAAATTCGGCCTTCTTACACCGAATTATTTTCTGTGGTAGTTTTATTGGCAGCTTTTAAGTGAAACCTCCACAGGATGCAAACACGTGTCCCATGACTGAAAACTGTTAGTTGCGTGTTTGCATCCACATGACACATGTGAAGGCTTTACTTAAGGACTGCAAACAAAGCCACCACAGGAAGTGAATGGTTCTTACATAAGTCTAGTTCTCTCATAAAACTTTCTGTTAATCCAAATCCCCATCATATATAAGTCCTATTTGGCATTGATTCTTTAAAAAGGAAATAATTCCTTTTATAATTGATTCTTATGGAGTACTTTTATAAAAACTATTAAAGTAAAGGACTTTTTGAGTACTCGAGAAAATAAATGATAAAATGAATAGTAGATAATAACATGAGGATAATAGATCTTAACAAAAATGGCACTTAATCAACCAAGAGAACTTTAAAAAATCATGGATTTGCTACTTTTGCTTAATCAACTTTTCAGTGAAACAGATTTGTTTTGAAGGGGAGTGGTGGGCAGCGGCCACTTAGAATAAGGAACCATAGAAAAAATAGGGAAAAATGCTGAAAGTAAAATAGAAGTTAAGACGTTGCATTTTTAGTTTGAAACAATGAAATAATTCGAAAGTGAAAAAAATTGGGAACGTAGTTGGTGCATGGAGATAAACGTGAAGATAGGATAAGAATTGGGTTTAAACGTAAAGAATCTTCTGAATGTTTGGGACATGGCACAGTGGTTTTATTGTGTTGTAGAGGATATTTGTGGAAAGGAAAAAGGGGGTTAAAATTTAAAGAGAATCTAAAAATATTCCCTTTATTAATAGTATAGGTTTATCAAATGTATCTATGAAGCACTAAATATGCAATGGTATGGTGTTTGGAGGCCCAAGAATCACTTTTAAGACTATAAGAAATAGTAACAAACATGCCTACAACCAAAACAAGAAGAGAAAATATATAATTTTAATCAAATCTAAAGTTACAATCTGTTAGCACATTCAAATTCAACAAAGTCTAAAAAACTCAACTTACCCACTTAAATGTAGATGAGCACGAGTTTCTGCAGAGGATCTGGAGAATTTGCAATTAACTCCTTAACAATATTTTTTAGGAAAGTGTTTGCTCGTGTTGGTATTGCCGCATCGAAATCTTGCAATCTAATACAATCCGAAAGTCAACAAAAATCTAATAACGTGGAGGACAATTAATTAGCTTTTTATAATTTGAACAAATCAATCACAATCCCAGGGAACTTCAGAAAAGGTTGATATTTTAAACTGAATGCAGCAACGTGGATGCAGACAATTTCCGGGGAGCTTCTCAATCTATATGTAATTGACAAGCATCTCACTCTATCTGCTCTCTACAGCAAGAGTAGATTCTAATCTGTAGCGGCAAGAAGATGCGGCTTCATTCTCTCAGTTTTTTGGATATCCAATCCCCTACTACCACAATCCCCATCACGACCTGCCCACGAGGCCACAACCACAAGTGATCGTTTCCACCGGTACCACTCAGTTAGCGAGTCCCGTACATGGCGTCATATCACCAAAGCTAAACGCGTTTTTATTTCTTATATTCTTATCACCAATGCTGATTCAGCTGCACCCATTTATCTCTGCAAATTTTCTTCTTCAACCTACTCCTCTACGCGTTTAGAACGAGGACTTATTGTTGTTTTTGTTTTGTTCGTTTCCGAATCCGTACCATCTCAGCAGTCAGCACATTTCACTGAATACGCGTTCTGGTCGGTTTGAATTTTGGAGTCGCAGAATCCCGGAACGTTATAATGCTCTCAATATCAAATCTCCATATGATAATAATTTTATAAGATAACATGAACTGACGAATCCCATTGGTCCTGTATTTTAACTTTTAATATAATTTTATCAAAATAATTAAATTTTAATGACATTTTAAGGTTACAAACAAATTCTTCCAATAATACCCTTATATAATTCACTCACACGACTTGTCAAAACAATAAAATAGCTTATACAAATCAATAATATAACTTGTACCTACTATTTAGTATTAACATTGTGTAGTAACTCGTACAGGCTATTTTTGAATGAGTGATATAAGGGTATTATTGGAATAACTAGTTTGCAATACGAAATATTATTAAAAATTAATTACTTTGATAAAGGTATACTAAAAATTAAAATGAAACCTTTACTGACTAAATCTTAATAATTTTCAAAAGTATCACTAAAAATGATTTTCCCTTTACAGAATCTCCAGGAAACTTTTCATCAGCGTGTTGTTCACGTTTCCCAAGAAGCTTCCTCGCACCTACGCCACAGTTGGTCCGTTCTGCTCTCTGTTAATATTACGGTTGTGACAGTTTGAGTTAAGCAGTTCCGTAGTCAGTGGAGTTTTTTGGAGCTTTGAGTACTATCTCATCTGTTCGCTAGTTCTTAGTTAAGTATCTGATGGAGTCCAAAAGGCTTTGTCACGAGGGAAACGAGGCTCCGGTAGTTCCGGTGCAGAAGTCGAATCGTCGACTGACGCTTGCAACGTGCGTGGTAGCTGCAAGTTTAGCGTCCAGAGGAAATATTTGGTACATTTTTGTTTTTTTGTCTGTAATTAGTATGCTTCTGAATGAGGGTTTGTACTGTTTGACAGGGCCGTGAGAGATGTTATGAGAGGACTCTCAGTACAAGAATTCGTGTCAAAGTTGGAACCTTTTATCCGGAAACTGGTAGGTTGTCGTTTGGTTGTTTATAATTGAACTGCTTTTCTTCCCAGAAGAGCTTTTCTGCTCCTTAATTTTGAAATCTTGCTATTTAATTTGCCCATTTTTGTCTTTTATACAGAAAAAGCATCGCGTTTCTCGTAGCTCAATTTGCTAAACATCTTAATTCACACCATTCTACTAATTTTGTTCCAGCAGGTTTCATTTCGGTTGTTGTTGAAGTTGTTTCATACATGGAGCGTCGTTGTTCCTGATTAATAATACTTTTTAGTTTTAGAGGCATTAATGTTTCTCTTTCTTTCTTCTTTTGCTTTGTTTCTTGGGTTTAATGTTGAAGGACGGTTTCTACTTATTATAGTCTTATAGACTGTTACGTTTGATCTGTTTGGATGTTTTAGACTCATTTGGAAAGAAGGGATGGAAGCACTTTCTCCTCCTATTTCCCCAATATAAATTCAATTTTTCCTTCTCTTTGATTGGGCTTACTTCAACGGCTTCAAAAGATTGTGAATTCACTGAATTGTAAACAAGAAACTTTCTTAACTTTCTTCTTTGTTCTTGCTCTATGTAGAGTTACCTAGTTTTGTCTACAAATATGTTCTTATTTCTCTTAACAAATCTACTGACGATTATCATGTTGAGGTTTTTTCTTGGTTTTTCTTATCCTTCATAGCGATTCCGAATACTACATGGATATCTGCATCTAGGTTACTCGGCTATGGAAATCATTATATTAATATTATATAATAATCACGTTGTTATGTCTAACATGTTACCTTTTGTAATGATCATTGAATTGTTGGTAAATTTAAGTCCTCACATAGGCCATTGGACTTTGAAGTTTTTGGTTTGTGAAACTACTTAAAAGGTTCCCAAGCTTATGGCTCTGCATCTTTCTGTCAATTAGGTGCGAGAGGAGGTTGAACGTGGAATTCTGCTCCATATACACTCATCTCCAAGGCAAGTTCTATGCGCCAAATGTTATTAATCCCATCTTTACCGAGTAATCCATATAGGGCCAAGGAATTTGGCTTTCAAATGATGTCAGCAAGACAAGAGTATATGTGTTTTCCATGGTTTATTTGTGATACTTAGATTTTTTTAACAGAACTTTGTTGAATCTTATCAATATTTTCAATGGGATGCAGTCTAGAAGTCCCATCTTATGCTATGTACGGTCACTTTCACAAGTTTTGAGCTTCAAATAAAATTATATGGCTTGATCTTCCCAGGACAAGGGGTCTGGCATGATGGTCTAGCACATGCAAAGGCCTGGTCCTGCAGGAAGATTTGTATATGGTTGGATTGTGTTCACCTTGTTAATTTCTTATTTTCTAGCTATCTCTCACATTCCTTTCCTGCAATCTAATATTGCTTTTTATGTTGGTTTTGGTGCAGACCTGCTCTTAGTCAAATTGAACTATCTGGATCAAGAGGCTGGAAGTTACATTTTGTTAATAAGCTGCCCGAGACATTTTTTACAGGTGGAAGGATAGAAACAGAGGATAAAAGATCTGTTGAGGTAGCTATTCTTGATGTTAATTCAAAAAACATAGTAACATCTGGGACTCTATCTTCTATCAAGGTTGAGATTCTCGTCCTTGAAGGTGATTTTGGTGCTGGTGACGGAGAACACTGGACGGAGAAGGAATTTGATGCCAGTGTGCTACGTAAAAGAGATGGTAAAAGGCCATTGCTGACAGGGGATCTGGTTATCACACTGAAAGAGGGGAATGGTAGTCTAGGTAACGTTACTATTACTGATAATTCCAGCTGGATAAGAAGTGGAAAGTTCAGGTTAGGAGCTAGAGCTGTGAAAAGCACCTTCGGCGAAGACAGAATTAAGGAAGCAATAAGTGAAGCTTTTACCGTAAAAGATCATCGTGGAGAGTGTTAAGTTCATTTCCTTTTGCCTTTTCTTTTGAAGTAGATACTGATTTCTTGTTTAGAATGATGAAAAGGTTGGTTATTTAAATTGCTTATACCGGGTAAGTTGTTTCACAATATTACTTTTCTGCATCTTTTGGGTTAATTCACGGGTAGTAGATTCTGTTCAAAATTTTTGGAATATAGAATTAGTTGTGTTAACTAGTTATTTCAGTTGAGCATTAATTTAGGAAGTGAAGCATTTATTGCAAAATTTTCTGCTTCTAAGAGGCTTACAGCTGTTATTTGGGAACTGAAACATCAGTTTGTTGATTCAGTGTATAAGAAACACGACCCTCCATTCTTTGGTGATGAAATATGGCGTTTGAAGAAGATTGGGAGAGATGGTGTATTTCATAGAAGGCTGGCTTCTTACGGAATTAATACCGTGCAAGACTTCCTGCGGTTGTTGGTCACTAATCCATCCTCGCTTCACAATGTAAGAAAATTGCGTTTTTGTTTGAATAGAAGTGAAGTTAGTATTTCTTATTGTTTGCCCACACACCTCCATGGTCCTGTGTCTATCAGTCCTCATTTTGATTGAATCGACCTTCTCTGACAAATTTGATCTACTGATTTGGAAATTGTAGATACTTCGCAAAGGGATGTCAAACAGAACATGTGAGACAATCATTAGACATGCTATGACTTGTGTTTTAGACAATAAGTTGTTCTTCTTCTACAGTGATGCACAAAAGATTGGGCTTCTGTTCAATTCCATTTATAAGGTTGTTGGGGCAATATTTGATGGCCAGAATTACCAGCCCCTGGATGAACTAACGACATCTCAGATGGTGTGTATTCATTTTTCCAATCCAGGAAGTCAGTGCTGTCACAAACTATTATTCTCATACTACCTTTCAGAAAGAAATTTATGTTGGACAAAGCCTTTTATTTAGTAACTTTGCAGAGTGAATCAATCATGACTGAATGATTTATGCAGTTTCTGATCTTTATTGTTGTTTTTTCATACCTTTTTATTACTGCTGTTGTTGTTTTGTCATGTTAATTATGAAGCAGTCAACTCCATTGTTTCACTGACAGTTTTTGGTGGAGGCACTGAAGCAGCATGCATATAAAAACCAGAATGACATGGTTGAGCTAGATGAGTCATCGGTTGTTGGCACTTCAATCCCCTTGCCTAGTGTGCAAGTTGACTCCTGTTCAGGACCAAGCCTCAGTTTGCAACATCCCAACTTTCCAATCAACCATCAAGGTATTCTAAGAAGAAATGAATGAGAATTTTGAAGATACCCATTGGATGGCTGTAAAGATAATGGCCTTACACAGTGCACACGATATTCATGAGGCAGTTTATAACTGCCGTTTTCTTCGTATTTGATGAAATGGACTACCATAAACCTTGATTGAATCCATCTAATGTGTCTGGGACTTCTGGAGGGATAAGAAAGAAAACATGATTTATGCTAAATGAGGAGATAGATTTTGGGCACAAAGTTGTGGTTTGTACACCCATATGTACAGCACATATAAGCTGCTACGTCATGAATTATCTTTACAGTCTACTGAATGGTACCTCAGGTTTCCTTTTTAGGATTAGACATTTCAAGTTGAGTTCTCCTTTTTTTTCTTTTTCCTGCATTGTTTTATGGCTTTTAATGATTTGGAAATCTTCATCAGATGAAATCGCTATGCAACTAACTTCTGATGGACCAGACCAGCCATCATGTATTATGGAAGATTGCGGTCAATTGGAAGAAGTTGCTGCAATGAAAGGTTGTTATCCATTGCAAGTGTTTACTCCAGTACAAAGTAACAGTTTCAAAATGAATAATTATTGCACTGGATTCGATGGGAATGACAGAAACAACTGGGCTCCAGATGGATCACCGGGACCTGTTTCAGTTGGGCATTTAGCTGTGGATGGCTTTTCTCAGGTTCAGATGGCTGATTGTTTTCCATTTCCTGCTCTATGGGATCAAGAGAATGGTTTATTTCTGGCATCAAGCAATGTAATGGACATTGGTTCTCTTTCTTCCCCGCCTAATTTGAGTGTACATATCTCAAGGAGTCTTAAAGCCTCTATGGGGTGGTTTAAGATTCGGACTGCTGTCAAGTGGGGAATATCAGTTAGGAGAGATGTTGCTGCTAGAAGAATGGCTAGACTCAGTGCTAGTGGATTATTAGGCACTTGTTATTAAGAATGTTCCTAGAATTTAGGAAGAAAGCTCCTCGATATGTAATTGTGTAATGAAGGACTTGCATTTTAGTGTTGGGGTCGATTTTGGGGGATGCTTTGCTCCTAGATTTGTCTTCGATTTGTGGTAGAACAGGGGTCCTTGCTCCTAGATTTGTCTTAGATTTGTGATAGAACAGGGGTCCTTGCTCCTAGATTTGTCTTGCTGTCCATCCCTGTCTGTCAATACAACAGGGGTCCTTGTAACAAATGTTCATAAATCAGAGTCCGAAGATTTCTTTTCAATATCATAATTTTTTATTCTCATCTGTAATGATTTTATAATCTCTATTGTCTCACTTTCCTTTTCTGCATGTGCGTTCGTTAGATGATGAGCAAAGCTATAAAAATGATTTGGTTAATTACAGAAACAGGTACATGGACTAGAATTTTGATCAAACAATAGCCAGCCGAATAGCCAACCAAGTGGATCACCCATCCAGAAATATTTCTCAGAAATAATTGAATTTATCAGCAGCTTTCGCATCAATGAAATGTGCTACAATCTTGGCCTCTCCTTTATCAAATGAGATAGTTTTTGAATATCTGCTGATTTTGTCCATGAATCTATGATAATGGCCGTTGTCGCAGTCAGGGTGATGACAGATTTTTGTGGTGTTTAATGATTATTTGGGAAGTCCATGATCAGTACTGTATTCACTCTTATTGACTGTTAATTGTGAATGATCTTTGCTATGGATGTCTGTGCATATCAGTTGTAAAGCGTTTGTCACTCTATTCTATAAGGTATCCTATTTGTTAAATCAGAATGTACTGTGGATTGATGCACCTGTGTTGATTTGGGATGCATTTGGATGAGCTACCACTTTCATATACTTCTTCATGATTCTGTCTTCTGTCAATTCCATCTCAAGCTCTTTCAGCATTGGATATATGATGCCGCTTACGTGATTTTGTCTAATTGTAGTAATTTCAAGAGCTCAAGGCCTCACATGGTCCAAGCTTTTTCTTGGAAGGCCAGTCTTTCATCTGGTAAGCTCTTGGCTGCTAATAGTATGTTCAACTTCTTCAAGATAAAGTGTGGGCCGGTTGGTAATAGTCTTTCAGAGTTCTCATCCTCTGTGATCTGATCCGCGGTCATCTTCTGCGATCAGGGACAGCAGGGGACTAGTGACCCATGTCTCTATTCACCAGTCTCCATCAGGCCAATTCATGGGAGGAGGTATTGGTGACCGGAGAAATGCTCGCCATTCTCTGGACGGAGAAATTGCAGAGGATTTCTCCACCTTTTATGTTTATATGGCTGATATAGGGCCACGACTCATTCCTATTTGTTGATTGTGACAAAGGATTCAGGGCCATATATATATTTACACACATAAGAAGGTAGCATCTGTTTTACTTTACAGATTAATTAAATGTATCAAAAAAGCAATATTACTTAACTTTTTATCCATATAATTTGGACACCATCCTTTGGAACTTTATCAAAAGTGTTTTTCTAGAGTCGATTGTTGGTACTCGTGTGACTTCTACATGGTTTTGAATTCTACAGAGGTCTGAGAAAATTTTTTCATTTATTTTTTGGGTGAATCTGTACAGGTCTGAGAATTCGAAGTCAATGGTTAAAGAGATAAAAGCATTAATTGGCTTGGGCGGCGCCTTAACAAGGCAATATCTCTCGTGATGATCCCAAACCTCCCGTTGAAAGGCTGCTAATTTCTTATGGTGTGAAAGACCCTCCCCGAATCTGCACTCACCTTTCTTGCAAGCAATTCGATTCTTTCTTTATCTCTCAGGCTCTTTCTATTCCCTATTTTAGTGCAGAAACTGATAAAGCTCCGATTCTCTCCATCATGTTCATGAGAGAGGCTCAACCTTGAAACTCTTCTGAAGATTAATGGCTATCACTCATGCTGATCTTGCCCCAGGTCGCCGTAGCACCGACCTGGGCAGCCAAACGGGCGCCTTTCTCATGGTCTTGTCCATCCTCTGTGGCCTCTGCAGTTTTATTCTGTGTCTCCTCGCAGAAGCCACCCGATCAGAGGTACTTAAAAATGATTTCATCAACATAAATGGTTTTAGCTCTGTTGACTCCTGGGTTGTTTCTGTTGTGGTGGTTGTGTAGGTGACATGGATACTCGAGAGCATTGCTGGGAAGCCGGAGAGCTACGTATGTATGTATAATGGTAGCGGGAGGACACCTCTATTATGCGCAGCGGGTGCATTTGTGAGCCTTGCAATAGGCATGGTAATGGAACATGCGTACATGTTGGTTGCAGTCAGTCAGGCCACACCTGCGGCTCTTATCGCTTGGAAGCCGGATTCACGTTTTGCCAAGTCATTGACATGGCAGGCAGCCTTTTTCTTTGTTTCAACTTGGTAAGAATTACAAACCAAGAAGTGTTAGATTTCAATATTATTTACATGTTTGATCTAGAATTAAATTTAAATTGAGTTTTTTGGACTTACCTGTGGAAGATATGGCTGCTTTCTTACTTTGATTTTCTGCAAAACAATACTGATTAGGGCTAGCTCTTCCTCTTTATCAGAACTTGTCATCGTCAGATGGGAGACGTACGTTATTTTCTATCAAATATCGTTAGGATAGGAGAAGGGACTTAGCCTGTTTATAACACAATAGTTCTCCCATTAAATACTTCAATCTCAAATAGGATTTTATGGAGACTCCTGGTCTACATACGACTTATATCACATATCAAATATACAGAATAAGCTGTACCAAACCCAATTAAATTGATCACTCATAATATCGGGTCATTATTAATATCATCACGAAATATATATTCAACCTATTTTTATAAAATCAAAAATACAATTAATGTAAGCTTACATAAAAGGAAAATTTTAACAAGAAGACCAATCCAAATGGCTTTACATAAAATGAATGTGTGTGTGTGTGTGATTGTGTTTGTAATTGGGTATTGAAATTGGTTTGATGATGTTTGTAGGATTTGTTTTGCCGTTGGAGAGGTGTTACTGATGATTGGACTCGGTGTTGAATCGGGGCATCTAAAGGAGTGGTCAAGACCTAGATTGAGTTGCCTCGTTGTTCGACAAGGATTATTTGTGGCTGCTGGCATGTTTGGATTAACCACAGTTTGCCTCGCCGCCGGCTTATACTTGACGGCGTTACGTGCACAAAGACTTTGTCGGCAAGAGGATAACGTGCGCCAGGAGGTACTCAACACAGCCACCCTTAACGCATCTCCACCAAGTTCATCTCGTCCTACGTCGGCCTTCTCAGAAAATTCGCATGTTCAATCAGATCATGGTGATCGGGCCTTAACAAATCTGGACATGTTAGCTCTCGACAAAATCGGGCATCCCACCGAATAGTGACCATGATATGCGCACACTTTTGGCTGTAGAGGCAATTTTTTCTAAATTTCCCTTTTTTCTTCTACTTTTCTTAAAGAAAATTTTCTTGCGATGTACACACAATTTTATAAAGGGAATTAACCTTGAAAATTCTTTACAAACATCTGCTACCCAAAGACTCTCTCTCTTTTGTTCATATTAATTTCTATATCCTAATTTTATTAGAACTTAGCAACTTATTCATAACTATCTATAAAATCAAATAATAAAATTCATGCACACCCATGTACAAATGCACATGTTGCCCACTAATATACACCAAGTCTTGTGTGTGCGTGCATGCACATGTGTACACATGTAAACAAATGATTTGGTATGTGGCAAGTTCTAATTATATAGTTCAATAAGGATATAAGCATCATGATATAAGATCATGAAGGACAAAAATTTGAAATTTTATATGTGTAGCTTTGGGCTAATAGTTAAGCAATTAATCATTTTAGTAAATTAATAGGATAATCTTTAGCGTATGGACACCATCCATGTGGAGACCAAAATAATTGAATGAAAGACCAATGAAACAAGGTCTAGTCCATCTTCTAATCGAGCAATAATTAAAATTGAATTATATTGTAGGCATGAGCCAAGCCCTAGTCCGCCGCCTCTATGTCATCAAGGGCAAACGGTCTAGGGCTATTGAGACCGGTTGGGGGTCCAACCCAATCTAAAATTAGTCAATCCAAATTCAACTAGGCTTGTCTTGAATCCAAACTCATTGTGCTCAAACCCAACCTATAACTTGGATTGGGTTTGAACCAGCCCAAACTAAGTGTACACTTAATATAATTGCATGCTCAATTTTTTTATGATGAAGTGGAATCAAAATTTATGAACTAAAATATTAGGTAAGAGCTAGGGCTGGCAACAGGTCGAATACGGTATGGATTTGCCATGATCCGAATTCGAAAATTAAAATTCGATATCCGAATTCGACGGATCTTTTATATGTAAATCCGAATTCGAAATAGAATTTATATACAGTATCCAAATTCGAAATTTGACCAAATAAATAACTGAAATCCGAATTTGATCCGAATTAGATCCGATTTGAACTTAAAACTCAAAAGTCAAGTTTAACTATTAAAGTAAATTTTAATTATCAAAACTAATGAGCCATATAAATATTAAACCAAGATATGAGTAAAGATAGTTCAACCATGGTTTGTACAGAGTTTACCAATAATTTAATGAAAAGTATGTGTTGATTTCGGTTCGGATCCTATTTGGATCGGATATGGACAGATTCGAATTCGGATCCGAAATCCGATATCCGTATTCGAACCGTGGATCTATATCTCATATCCAAATTCGGGATTTTCGGATTCGGATATATATCCGACCCATTGCCAGCCCTAGTAAGAGAAACAATGGCAAAAAAAATTATTCAATATACATAAATTTGAAGAAATAAAATACAAGTCACATGTTTTTTAGCAGTGTCGGAACCACCTTAGAGCTAGAGGGGGCAATTACCCCCCCTAAAATTTTATTTTTTAATTTAAAATATATTTTTCCTATATGTTTTAATTGAAATTTATGTTTTGCTCCCCCTAAAATTTCTGGTTTGTCCCCTCTGACTCATTAAAATTTCTATATTTCATAAGAAGTATTAATTGAAAATTTTTTTTGCCCCTTCAAATTTGGAGTCCTGATTCCGCCACTATTCTTGAGTATTTTAAAAAAGAAAAAAACCAAAGATTACAACAAAAGAGGCCTTTTTCGTAAAATATTAGTTACGTTTGGTAATGTTTGAATGTAGCTCTGGACTTAATCTTGAGTTCGAGCTTGTCGGGACATAAAGCATGATCAGGTCTAAAATTAAGTCCAGACCAAATCCAAACCCAAACTAAAATGTTTGTTTCGGACTTGGGCCGTTATCTGGGTTGGTTCGGTTGCAACTTGCAAATATTTACAGCTTATATTTTTCTGTTATGATTTGACCTTGGACCTTTGACCATTGACCATTGACCTTTGAAAGCATTGTATTTGAAGGATTTTATCGTCAATTTTAGGCTTACTCGAGGAGAATTATGGTACTCCGAATACACCATCTCTCGAGGGAAAGGAATTAAATAAGGGGAAATTGGTTTTTAGTAATATTTTTTTAAAATAATTCAGATTTAGTAGACAAATTTTTGAAAATTAGGATTAGTTATGCTTTTTCTATATAATTGAGATTTTTTCGCTCATTTAGGTACAAGTGAGGGTTGTAAGTTTTTTTTTTTTAGGGTATTTTTAGAAAAAAAATTTCATCAATAGTAAAGTGACATTAAATCTCAATTATTTAAAAAAGTATCACTAATTCTTAATTTTCAAGAATTAGTCGACTGAATCTAGATTATGTTAAAAAAGTATTACCAAAAACTAATTTCCCATTAGATAACGCCCGAATCCTGGTGTGTGTGGGCCCCTTTTATCAGACGATGATTCCTACGTCCGACTGTCTCGTGTTTCAGATCTTTATTTAAACTCTGACGCATGGAGACCTGTCCACGTAAGCTGGACCGACTTGGCGACCGACCACGCTGGTACCCGTGCCCGAAACGGCGAAGGTTTTCGCTAACAAGTCTAACATTCAAATTCAAAGTGAGTGGCATTTACGTAAATAAAGTTCGAAAAGTGACTAGTTTCGTTTTGGATGATGGTTACGAAGATCTCTCACTTGGAACCCTTAATAAAAACCCAAACCCTCTCAGCCTCCGCTCTTGTTTCTTTTGCAAAACATCGCCTCACTGTCTTTGAACTTTCTGCTTCCAGGTATGTTTCAAATTTTGGATTTTTGGTCTTCTCCTTCCTTCTCGATTCTTAGGGTTTTTATTTGTTGCGACTTCGTTCTCTGATTGCCTTCCTGCGCGGTTCTTTTAGGGTTAATTTTTGATCGGCAGCCACCATGTCTCTTAGACCGAGCGCCAGAACAGAGGTTCGTCGAAACCGATACAAGGTCGCCGTAGATGCGGAAGAAGGTCGGAGAAGGAGAGAGGACAACATGGTTGAGATACGGAAGAACCGTAGGGAGGAAAGCTTGCAGAAGAAGAGACGAGAAGGCATGCAAGCGCAGCAATTTCCGGCCGGTATACACCAATCGGCGGTGGAAAAAAAGGTATCTCAATTGTTGTTTTAATGCAGTTTCATGTTTGATCGGATTAATTGCTAGTTATGGTGGATCTGTTGATTTTGTGTTGTAGGATGTTACTTTGATCTACTTTTAGTTTACGATTTTTTGTTGGTACTGTGCGTGGATTCGACCTCCTACTGTTATGAGATTCGAGAGTTTGGATACTTCTTTTCAGTAACTTTAACTGCTGTAAAGTTGATTCGCTGTTTCTGTTAATGTAATATTGTTCCTGTTAATTCATCAACAGTTGGAAAGCCTACCTTCCATGGTTGCGGGGGTTTGGTCGGATGACAGCAATTTGCAGCTCGAAGCGACCACACAGTTCCGAAAACTGCTTTCAATTGGTAGAGATTTTCTCTCCTAAGATTTAATCTGCAATAATTGTCATCGTCTTTTTCTTTATGCTTTGTAAAAGACATAATTTATTTATTTATTTATTTTTGGTTATAATTCTTTCACCAGAACGTAGCCCCCCAATAGAGGAAGTTATACAATCTGGTGTTGTTCCTCGTTTTGTCGAGTTTCTTATTCGTGAAGACTTCCCACAGCTTCAGGTCTGACTTCATATGCTCGTGGTACTATATCATAGCATTTAATCTTTGTTTAACATGATGGAACAGTAACTTTCTTATTTTTGTGAATTCGTGTTTCAGTTTGAGGCAGCATGGGCTCTAACAAATATTGCCTCCGGAACTTCAGAAAATACCAAGGTTGTAATTGAGCATGGAGCGGTACCCATTTTTGTGAGACTTCTCGGTTCTCCCAGTGATGATGTTCGTGAGCAGGTAATGTAGAAGATCCTCGGATGTTTTGTGAGTAATATCTAATAGTATAAGCAAATTAAAGCCATACATTAACAACTTCCTAAAACTGCAGGCTGTGTGGGCTTTGGGAAATGTTGCTGGGGATTCCCCTAGATGTCGTGATCTTGTTCTTGGCCATGGGGCCTTGATGCCATTGCTGGCGCAGTTGAATGAACATGCAAAACTCTCTATGCTGAGAAACGCCACATGGACACTTTCAAACTTCTGCAGGGGCAAGCCACAGCCCTCATTTGACCAGGTGGGAGTTATGTGCTATTGTAGTCTGAGGCAATTTATCATGAATGTTGTTTAAATTCTAGTTTTTGATATTCATTGGGCAGACAAGGCCTGCTCTCCCAGCTCTTGAGCGCCTCATCCATTCAAATGATGAGGAAGTCTTGACAGATGCTTGCTGGGCACTCTCATATCTCTCTGATGGTACAAATGACAAAATCCAAGCTGTCATTGAAGCAGGTGTCTGTCCTCGTCTTGTTGAGCTGCTAATGTGAGTGCTATATCGAATATTTTTTTAATGTTTTGTGGAAGTTTTGTTGTAATTGTCTTGTTTCTCTTTTCCATGTTATTTGTTCAAAATTTGAAGGTTTTAAACATTTTTGTCTTATAGGCATCCATCTCCATCAGTGCTCATTCCTGCACTTCGCACAGTTGGAAATATTGTCACTGGGGATGATGTTCAGACGCAGGTATTGAACAAATTTTGACATCTGTACTTTATTTAATTCTTTGTTGTAGTAGTCTTTTTATGCATTTACTTCTTTATGTTTTGAAAAGATATATGCCATGGTGAATATGTGTTTTAGTGGTTCTGATGACACCTGGCTATATTTCTCCTGAAATATTTGATTAAACCAGTTGATTGAAATGCGTTTAGTATTTTATTTTTTCAAACAGGCTAGTCCTTTGATATCTGCAACTCCTTGATGCTAGAAATTTTGAAATTGTATTTTTCATTTAATGTTACATAATCCTGTTTAATTACTTCCCATATAAGTTATTGTTGAGCAAAATTGACTCTTTTATCTGGGTTATTTGCTTCATTGGTCTTTAAATTTTCCATTACAATATTTTGTTTTACTTAGTTTTAGCATGTGTCTGTGATGGACGAAATTTGTACCTGAAAATGCCTTTTCCCTCTGCAAAGAAAGTAGTTTGGGGTTGATTTGAACACTATTGCATTTCAGCAGACTTTGGATTCCTATGTTTCTGGCTTTATTTTCTTTCTCCTTGTTTTCAGTTTCAATAATGTGCATTATGGATTGACATTTAATAGTAAGTGTGTGATTACATAATCCTGCTTAATTTCTTCCCATTTGAGCTGTAATTGAGCATATACTGGTTCTTTTAACTGGACTGTTTTCTTCATTATCGGTTTATTTAGTTTAATATCTGTTATTGGTGTACAACATATGTACTCGACAATGTTTTTTTGCTCTACAAAGAAAGTTGGGGTTTGATTTGGATAGTTGTTGGATTTCAGTAGCCCTTGGATTCCTGCGTTACTTGCTTCTTTTCTTTTTCCTTGTCTTCATTTCAATGCCTGTGCATCATGGATTGACATTCAATGATATGGTGTTTATATATATGGTTCTCTCTGACATTATTGGACTAATTAGTGGCCTTGTCTATCAGCATATGATTCTATTTATTAGATTTAATAAGCATCCAGTTAGATGTGCCTTTTGACATTCCTAGATTCAGGTTGCCATGTTCGTTTCCATGGCATGTTATTTAAAAATGGCTGCAGGTTGCTTGAAATGAACAGATTTTTTTGACTGAATTTAGATGGGAAAGGCTTTGAGGGGTAAATTGGTTGTTGAGATGATTTTATGATTAAAATTGAATTTGTTCTGGGAGAATGCAACTGATTTTTGTGGCCATTATTTCTTCTACTGAATGAATTTTTGCGACTAGAGTATCCAGAATTCGAAAATATTGCAAAAATTGTTACTCTTAAAGCCCAGAGTTGTTGGTTTTGGTGCATTTATGTAATGAGCTGTTCACATCAGTAACTAGCTGCGTAGCATATGTATTGTTTTGCTCGTGATGTATATGTATATTATATTTGCCAAATTGGTGGATGCCATTACAAAAGTTTACATTGTTGTAATGAAAGGAACAACAGAAATATCAGAAACCTTGAGAAGAATGTGGAATTATTGGAGAAGAAAGTCCTGATAATGATCTATAATTGGTTAGAATCAGAAAAGTTGATGGCCAATGTGTACTTGGAAGAGTTTCTATTATGTGATAAGTTCCCAGATTAGTGAATAAAGGGAGTGCTTTGTTTCCATTTCTTCTGTCATTAGTCTTAGGTACACAGATTGTGTACCTATATGAAAATGTTTTTTCTTTCTACTTTCATAATACATATATCATCTTGATTACTGATAAAAAAAAATGTTTACATTGTTGTAGTTTTCTTCTATGGTGCTGTTCCTTTTTAGATAAGTGAAATCTATTTGTTGCATTCTTGACGGGAGTCAAAATTGTGTTCACTTTCCCTTTATCTGGTTAACTTCTTTCCTAAGAAGGTTTTGGCATCATTTGGCAATGTTTTTGAAAACGTCACCTTCGAAGTCAGAAATTTTGGCATGTGGGATTTTATCTTTTACTGTTAAACTGTTCTATGTTTATAGTTGTAAGCATCTCCTCTTTTCCTCATATGGTATTGATACTTGATATCTTCTTTGTTCAGTATATCATCAACCATCAAGCGCTGCCGTGCCTTCTGAGCTTGTTGACACATAACCATAAGAAGAGCATCAAGAAAGAAGCTTGTTGGACCATTTCAAACATCACAGCTGGAAATAAGGATCAAATACAGGTAAGCAAGTAATTTCATCTGTCAGAAGAGAAATGTTCATACTTGATAATGTGTTTCAAATTAAAGAGAAAATTTTTTTTTTCTTAATTCCTGTATAATGAAACTCTACAGGCTGTCATTGAGGCTGATATAATTGCTCCCCTAGTAAATCTGCTTCAAACTGCTGAATTTGATATCAAGAAAGAGGCTGCTTGGGCAATTTCAAATGCTACTTCGGGTGGTACCCACGAACAAATCAAGTAAGTATTCTTTCAAAAGTCTTCTCTTTGTTATTTTGTATAACACACTCAGATTCATGAGGCTGATTACTTCTGTGGGTTCAGGTACCTTGTAAGCCAAGGATGTATAAAGCCATTGTGTGATCTCCTTGTCTGCCCTGATCCTAGGATTGTTACAGTCTGTCTGGAAGGACTTGAGAACATTATGAAGGTTGGAGAATCTGAGAAGAACTTGGGTAACACTGGGGGGGTTAATCTTTATGCCCAATTGATTGATGATTCTGAGGGACTAGAGAAAATTGAAAACCTACAGAGTCATGACAACACTGAAATATATGAGAAGGCGGTGAAGATTCTTGAGACATACTGGCTGGAGGAGGAGGATGAGTCTTTGCCTTCTGTTGATGCATCCCAACCTGGGTTCCGCTTTGGTGGCAATGAGGTTCCAGTCCCCTCTGGTGGATTCAACTTTGGCTGAAGGTATGGATTTTATTTATACATGTTTCAGGAATATTGTCTTGCCCTTGTGCATGTCTCACCATAGGCGCAGGCTTCTGATTTTCACCTCATTAACTATTTCCATGGTTATTTGGTAGATCACATCAATATTGGTTGTCATTTTCCTGCAAAACATTTACTTAAAAATTGCAGGGTCTGCTGTTGGGTTGTTATAGAGCAAGTCCACGTGGACAGTGATGGGGTATAAATATTTCGGGGGTCAGTGCGTCGCAGCGGTCATCTTGTTTGGTTCCAGTTTGGTCCAGTCTCGGGTGTTGTAGAGGTGCTGTTGATTCCTTGTGCACTCTGCAGTGATGCAATAAATAAATAGTGGGCACAAAGAACTTCTGCGATGGTCTGTGACGGGGGTGGAAAGCCTGAGGGAATCTGGTCAAGAAGATCGTATCCTTGTCATTGCAGATGGGTCCGTGAAGGTGATGTTGGGTCAGTGTCTATTCGTCAGTCTCTTTTGAAATACGAATTGTAGTCATTGCAATGTTACTGTATGTTTTTGTTCTTGCGGGGTGATACGGTAGTCCAACCTATACTTTGTAGCTAGGAGGATGAAAAGGAAAAAGGTGTTTTGTTTTTACCCCTCTTATTTTCGTGTGAAGCTGTCTTGATTCGTCGGTTATTTTTTATTTGGTTGGTTCCGAGTCCTTTCTGTGGAGTATTGGTGTAGTTTTTGGGATTATCGTGGATAAGAGTCCAAATCCTACATATGAAGTAAAGAAGAAAATGTTGTGAAGTATTTTTTGTTTGATAGAGCTTTGGTCTTTCAGTTGTACGTTTTTTTTGTCGTATATGCTACTGTATCACATGTTCCTATGTTATCATGAAATGTTCAGTGTATCTCTCGGAATTTTCAATGCCTTGGAATCTACAATGCCATCAAGGATTATTTACAATTTAGTTGATTTAAGTAGCAAAATGCACTTTGGGGATCTCTAGTGAGTAGCAAATGTCGTGGATTTGGTAAGCTATAAATTGTCTTATGCTGCTATTATTAGTGCCCTTGCCTGCCCTGTTCATTTCCGATGACCAAAAAAAAAGGAGCAAAAGAAAATTCCGCTTAGTTAAAGTGCTGCTTTGGGGGAGATAAATCTTGAAACATTTTTTTCTAAAATATACGTCAAATTGTTCTGCCCTCTTTATCTTTGTTGCAGAAAGTAAGGCTTTTCTCTTCTAAGTCAGCCGATATTTCTTGCTATCTGCAAGCATGGATTATGATATGCATAAATATGATTCATTAATTCACAATAAAATAGGAAAAAAATAAAACAAAAGGTAAAAACAGAGCACACCTTATTACAAGGTAACCTTTGATCACTCTTGTTTTTGAGCTTATCCATCAATTTGTTGGAGAGAAATGGAATTCTGGCATGGATATTAACAATCGTTATTTGACGTCTTCAAACAAAATAAAAGTTTTAAGAAAATGGAATGTTTTTCTCAAATATGCTGTTATGACTTCAATATTATATTGATAATTGTATTAAAGATTATAAAGGATAATATTTTGACGACCTCTTCATTATCTGCATTCTGCACTGTGTCTAGTAAGTTTTTTATTTGAATTGGATTGTACGTTTTGGCTTGGGTCCTCTAGATTGGGCACTTCCACATGAAATACGATCATCTACAAGTTACGGTACGTTATTGGAATTAGGTTTTTTGGATCAGTTTTTGCGGAGAAGTTTCCTTCCAACATTCAAAAGTGGTCAGCCATTAAATGCTTGGATCCGTCCATAATTTGCATCCCACGGATGCCGTTAAATCACATTAAAAAAATGTGAAATGTTAGTTGAAGTCCGTGGAATGCTACACATGGCAGCATGCAGGGTCACGATTTCAGCCCTATTTTCACCCTATTAGGCCGTACCCACATATTGCCAACTGCCAAGTATGTACAAATGGTTTCTAACACAACTCCACCGAACTGTGAGTAAATAGAAACCAAATGAAACTTCATCCGTAGTCATTGTACAAACAATCCGTTGGATGCGTGTATTTTTAAATTATCCTCTTTGAAATGCAAGGAAATGAGCAGAGAATCCCATGAAACAATACAAAATTTTTTTTGGTGGAACCATGAAACAATACAACTGGATGATGTGAGATATGCATAGCCCTTTAAAATGATGATACAGAAATTGAATCGCAATTCAAATATTTTATCTCACCGAAATACCCAATTACCCATTTCCCGATTTTTTTCAATTAAGCAGTTTCTTAAACAGATAAAGAAGGCAACAGATTCAATCATTCTCCATGCCATGGCCTTGGGATCTTGGGTTTGTACAAAAGCCAGAATGAGATTAGAGTTACGGAGAGGTTGAATCAAGAAAAACTAAATGGAGATGACAGGATAGGTGAAGGGTTTTGTTTTGTTTTATTGTGTGTTACCTGGAGGCTGGAGAGTAACTTCGTGAACTTAAAGGAACTTTGAAAACAGGAACCAACTGTCAGAATGACGAAAAGTTCACATGCAGCCATGTACGGGTTTTCATCGGCTCTTTCTCGGATTCTTCCTGTATATCAAATTTGAAAGCGATCGATATAAGCCCACAGATATTATGTTCTTCTTGAGATTCATGAGACCTACAAAAAACTAGCAGAGAAGAGGAGAAACTTTCTTTTTTTTTTTCCTGAAAGATATGAGAAATCCTCCATGTTTTATTAGTGAAGATCATGAAAATGAGTCCTCAAGATCGGTGTTTTCCTGGTGGAGATCAGTCAAAGAGTTCGACGAACCCGGAAACCTCAAGCTGGACCTCTCCAACATCTCAAAACTCACACCCAGACTTAAGGTTCTTAGGGAAATGGAGAGACTCGCCTTAATCGCTCCAGAAGGGCTCGACGACCTTCGCCACAAGCTCCTGAACTATCGTTCCGGAGATTTCTGGCTACCCGCAGGGGGAATTAAGAAAGAAGATATGGAAATTCCCTCAGTTGTCACGATTCTCTTGGTGGGATTCTCTGGTTCTGGCAAAAGCTCGTTTGTCAATCTGATGTACAGTGTTCTGGGTCGCGCTGGGTTAATTCCTTTCGCCCAAACTTCAGGTTAGCTAGTCAAATGGCTCTGTTAGTCAAGAGACTCTCCTTTCCTTTGTTCAATGTTTCACAGGTTTTGGTTTTTCAGGGAAATCTTCGGAGTATACGACCATGTATATGGAAGAACACAACGTGTTGAGGTCGCTGCGAAGTGGGTTTTGTGTCTATGACACGAGGGGGTTGGATTACAACCGGATGAGTTGCAGTCTCGAGGCGTTGTCGAGGTGGATTGTTGATGGGGTTCGTCATCAACAGTTGTGCTGGATATCAGGAGACGAAGCACCCAACGAAATGGTGATGCCTTTGATGGGCTCGTCTTCAAAATTCGCAACACGGCGAGTAAACTGTGCCATGGTGGTGACAAATGTTGCAGAGATTCACGAAGCATTGCTGAAAGGTGATTCAAAGCCCCTTGAGACCACGAAAGAGCTCTTCTGCTGCCTTGCCATGAGAAATTGCAGTAAGTTCTTTCTTCCTTCCAACTCCTACATGTTGGTGTCTTTTCAAAATATTAGTTAGCAGTTTTGACAGTTATTTACTGTTATAACTACTAATAATAACTGTTTGGGCAGTTTTAATTTGTAAATTGAATAGGCCGTTTTTCAGATCTGAAAAGACATGTCTTTTCATACCATTTAAAACAAAAACATTCAGTTTTTTCCTGCAGTTTTTGGTTCTTCTTCTTCCACTTTCTCTCCTAAAGACCTATATAGCAAATCTACTCAAGGGATTTGGGGTTCTTCATCGTTTTGTGCAAAAGTTATTGAACAAATCAGATTTAAATCTGGGCTCTATTGTATCCTTCAAACGAATTTGTAAATCCGTGTGCACACTGCACACACAAGCTGGTGGGGGCAAACATCGTTTAAGGATAACATCGTTTCGTTGGGCCTTGGGAGCATTTGTTCGTATTTGATTCTTAGTGCAGTAGAGTGAAGGTTTTTCAAAGTTGGAAGCAATACCATATAGTTATTCTCTAACAATTACAATCATAGAAGACGATCAAAATCGTCGAGCATTTATTAAATGTATGTGGGGTTGGTTGCAGATGAGAAGCCGATTCTGATCCTGACACATGCGGACATGCTATCGGCGGAGGAGAGGATCGAGGTGCGGCTGAAGATCTGCGAGTATGTTGGAGTAACAGAGACAACAGGGGCATATGACATAGCGTGCCTCACAGAACGAGGGATACTGGCCGATGAATCAGACCCTGTAACTGCTTATGCTCTGACTGAAGCTTTGTATCGAGCGTTGTTGATATCGGACAGAAGCCATCTGCCAAAGAGACGATACAAGGACTGGGTAGTGCTTTGTATTTCATGGATCATGTGCTCCTTCTCAGCTTTCTTCGCTTATCTTGCTTACATATTCTCCAAATTTGATCGAAGCGGTAAGCTGAAACTCTGAGTGGAATAGATGGAGAATTCTCGGGCGTGATTTGGGTTGGACTAAACAAAATTTTAAATTTTTTAATATTTCTTTCAATTTCTTCTATGAAAGCAAAGCAAATGTTGGAATATTACATTCACTTTTATATACTTAAAAGGGTAAATTACACTTACCTTCCTTGAGGTATGACATAATTACACTTACCTCCCTTGGGGTTTCTGATATAACACTGTCATCCCTTGACGTTTATGTGTGAGTCACACTAACACCCCTCACTACATTTTCTGTATTAAAAAATAAATAATTTTTGAATGTATGACTAAAAATTAATTTTAAAAAATAAATATCTTGTGAATATATGACTAAAAATTAATTTAGAAAATTAATTTTTGATCATACATTCAAAAGTTATTTATTTTTTAATATGGAAGATGTAGTGAAGGGGAGTGTGACCCACACATAAACTTCAAGGGGTGACAGTGTTATATCAGAAACCCCAAGGAAGGTGAGTGTAATTATGTCATACCTCAAGGGAGGTAAGTGTAATTTACCCTACTTAAAATGAATGTATGTATAGGTTTATACATATAACTTTGTCAGCTGGGGCTGGGCTGGGCTCTAGGGTTTACAACATGAACTGAAACCCAACCCAAACTCAACTTCCAAACTCAACTTTGGACCATAAATAAAATTTGGCCTAAATCCAACCCAAACTCAACTTTCGACTATTATTCGGGTTGGGTCCGCTGGGATTTGGTATGGGTTAGATTTACAGCCGTGAATCTAAATAGGATGAGTTGAATATGGATATTGTATAAAAAAAAACGAATGATCTATTTGTATAAACTTATGTATTGACATGTGATGCTTATTTTGTGCATGAGGTAACTCATTTAAGTATTTAAATGGCATGGCTTTACACAAGGCCCCCAAATGGATGCTTGTAGTCATCCAATCTAGTCATTAAGAGGCTGATTCTATTCCCGTAAACTGCTTTGATGCGTTTATGCACAAGGACAAACATGAGAAGTCCCAATTGAGATCCTGTACAACCTTTATCTACAACCTTATGTGAAGCCTGGATTGAGATTATGCTAGGTGTATTGTGAATGGTATATCTATAAATTTTTAAACAATCCTGTGAAAAACTGCAAATAAGGTTGTAGATAAAGATTGTAGAGGATCTCAACCGGCTTTTTTCAATGGCCTAGAGTGTGAGATTATTTAGTCCATCAGTTTAGGTTAAAATGAACACGATTCAACTCCTGTATGTGGATATGGGTGGAGGGACCATGCCCTTTGAAATTTTGCTAAGCTGATGTAAAATCACATTAAGAAGTGACGATCTTTAACATTTCTCCAAATGTGTGTGCAATGGGGTTTTATATTATTTGAGAAGCTACAATAAACTGGTTTTGACATGGTTTCATGTTATCGAGGCGACTACAGCTGCATTATCCCTGGCCTCAAGACTGTTGGCTGTGTCGAAGCCAAGGCATGGCTTTGTGTTTGAGAGGGACAGAGCCAGAGAGCAGAAACTAGCTAGCTAGCAAGAGTTAAAAAATAACAGACACGGCTCAAATTTTCAGGAATCCCATTTAAAGCGGTGAAACGTGGGGAGCTGAAAAGCTGAAAAGGTTATTAAATTATTAAATATAATCATCGGAAGCAGCAGCATAAACCTATTCTCCCTTCTTCAGGGCACCCCCCCCACTCTGTTGTGTCTCTCCAGTCCTTATCGCAGCAGCAGTAGATTAAAAAATGTTCGAGAACATAGAGGAAAAGGCTCGGCCTCTCTTCTCTTGTCTGGTCTCCAACCCCTTAAAATATTGTCGTCGTTATTCTGCTCTCCTTTCCACTTTCTGTCACCAGAATATCTGGGCCGGATTTTGTCTCTTCTTGTATCTTCTTCAACTTCTTCTTTAAGTTTTTCTCCCCCCACCCCCTTTTTTTTAAGAAAATTTGAAGAACCCAAACAAAACAGAAGCAAAAAACCTTACCTTTTTTTTTTCTTCTAAAAAAGAACAGGGGAGGAAAGAAGAAGTCTTCATTTCCCTTCTAGGCTTCTGTAGATTTGCTGCTTTGTCGCTTACTTTGTGTGTGTTGTGACCATACGTGTTCATTCGATTGGGTGATTAGGATGAGTGTTAAGCAAGAAAACCTCATCTGATAGGTGTGGTTTTACTTGAGCTACTTGTTTCATGGAATGCCACTCGTTGTTTATGTTTATCCTCAAGAGTTGCCCAATATTGTCTTCAAAGTAAATAATCATGTCAAAAGCGGCTCCTAATAGCAACACAAAAAGAAAAAAACAACACAAAATGAAGAATATTTCTCCACCTTTGTTGCTAAAAGAGACCTTTTTCTTGAGATTTCTGGAACGTTCCATAAGAAAATTTTTGGTCCAAATGCGATAACTGTAGCGTGATTTATTACACCTCATCATCATGTGTGACAAGGATATTTCTCAGACACTCGTAAAGGCCGCAGGGAATGATTTTTAAGCCGTGAGGGGCCCTACCTAATTTTGTTGCCAATGATGATGATGACAATCTCGTCAACATAAATGTTTACTACTTTAGTCATCAAAAAATTGATAAAATAATGACCTTTAATTATTGAAAAGGTTTGAAAAGGATCTAATTGGTAATTCCATTTGATTGACTCTAATTGAATGGACGATGTGATACGCCTAGCAAGGTTAGCATTTCTTGTAGTGCCAAAATTTGGCGGTTGGGATGTATTTTGAGGTGGAAGCCCATCCATTGAAAAGGGCCATCCATCCACAAGTTTCATGCTGAAACCACTAAATAGCTCCAGATAAAACGGTCTCCTAAGGGGAGATGAAAATTGATGAGCATTTATTCTAAAGCCAAAATTCGGTGATTCAATAAATAAAACCACAGGCTGGGATGAATTTTGGGATATAGGCCCTATTATTGAAAAAGGCCATTCATCTGCACGTTTTATACTAGAACCACTGAATGGCTCGAATGAAATCTTGAATGGGGGAGCCCACTTTTGATAAAACCTGTTAGGAAATAAGCAAACGAGATCATAAAAATTCAACCGAAAAAGCATACACATAAGAGAATAGTTCCAAGTTCCAACATGTATATGGTTCAGCTTTTAACCTACATCTATGGTTGGAGAAGATGAATAGTTTCACTATACTTGATCAAGGATTAATTATAAAATGGATTCTTCTGTATGGTTATGAAAAACCCTAATCAAAGACTGAGCAAATCTTTATCACCTTAAATAATACGCCAAAAAAAAATTGAATAGGTAAAGATCGGTTTTTGGATTTTTATTTCTCATTTGTAAGTTTTTGCCCATATTAGATGTTGGTGGTAATCTAAAAGGCTGCTAGACTCAGCCTCGGGCCACCGCTCGGTTGAATGACAGTCTAGAGAAAACCTGGTGGGGCGTGGAGACACCATATCATTTCCCGCTATTCGGAGCGACACGTAGGTCGTAAACTGGAATTCCTTGCAGGAGGGCTGGTAGTGATGGTATTTTAGTAATTTAAGAGCCTAAAGCTAGGGTTTCGAATCTCGGTGCCCCCAGATGAGATCGGCCACGGAAGGTTTGTGTCGAGTCGGTTCATCTCTCTCTCTCTCTCTCTCTCTCTCTCTCTCTCTCTGCATGTCGGTTCCTTTATTTAGTAAACCCAAATTCCTAAACACTCTACCACCCTGCTTACTTACCACAACCATAGCTTAGGGATCACGAGCCTCTCTCTCTCTCTCTCTCTCTCTCTCGTTCAGGCCCTCTTTCACTGTGTCCTAGTGAGGCAGGATCCGATCTGCTGATTCTGTTCCTTTTTCACAAGAAAAAAACTGTCTATGTCTGCTGTGCTGCTGTATCGGCATATCAAATCGCATCTTTATATGTTAGTTTTTCTTTCACCAGAATTCTGTTTGATCTTCTCTGCTTTTCTCTGAATATCAAATTGTCCTGTTTGTTTACCCTCTATAGCTCTGCTATTCTCAGGAAATGATTACGATCTTTCGGAGTCGCATAGCTTGAAAAGCTCGACAGCACCACCATACCTGAAACAATCTTTTTGGGGTTTTGTTGAATCCTCAGAAGGAGTAGGTGACAGAATGATGGATCTGAGCGAGAAGGTAAGCGATCGAGGGCTCCCTTTTTAATGGGTTTTCTGGGATTCATCTACTGCTGTCTGGAACCCATCATTAATCTTTTATTTTGATACAGGGATCATCAGGTTCCGAAGAGATGAACGGCAAATACCCAGATGGGGCCTCCTCTGAGGAAAGCCATATTAATGAGCTTAAGAAGAGCTGTGCCGATTGCCGGACCACCAGAACCCCTCTATGGCGAGGTGGTCCAGCTGGGCCTAAGGTTAGCCATCCAAACGATCTACTGCCATCTGAGCATGTATTTGTTAAAGGTTTTATTTCTGATTTTTGATTCGTCCTCTGTTTGCACAGACACTCTGCAATGCTTGCGGGATCAGATTCAGAAAGAAGAGGAGAGCTCTTCTGGGGTTAAGCAAAGGAGGAATGGACAAGGTGAAGAAAGAGAAGAGGAGCATTAACAGTAATGAGAGCAGTAAGCTGGGGGTTTCTTTAAAGCTGAGATTACTGAGTTTGGGAAGAGAAGTGATGTTGCCTGTGGAAAAACAGAGGAGGAAACTAGGAGAGGAAGAACAAGCTGCTGTTCTATTGATGGCTCTATCTTGTGGTTCTGTGTATGCTTAGAAAAGGAGAGAAAGCTCCGTCAACAAATATGCTTCCCCTTCCTTGCCTTTTCATGCACCCTTTTTCTCTGTTACCTCCCTTTTTCTTTACTGTATTTTGGATTTATACTGAGGGAAGGATCAAGAAAGCCGAAAGCCCCAAAACCATCAGTGATTGATTTTGCTAACACATCATGGTCCCCAACCGCCCCTCTTTTTGCCTCTTTACTGTTCTGATATCTGCTCCTTTTTGTTTTTTTTTGGCCCTTTCTTAGCAGGGTAACGGACATAAGTGAACCGTACAACCCCATTAAAATGTACAATGTTATATGGAGATACATATATGTGCCTCAGTGCCTCTGAATGATGAATGTTGGGTTTTGTAATGTACATGACTCTATTGCATTCTCTATTGGTGTTCTGTTTGTTACTTGGTTCGTTGTGCAAACAATTAAAACTCAAGTTCTTGCTAGAGGCAGGATCCCTTTTCCCCTTCGCATAACTGGCAGTAAGCGTTGAATCAAATCTTGAATTTAAAGATTTGTTGAAGAATTCAGATTTCTTAGTTCTTTGTATAGAACACCGATCCTGCTAAAAGAAGTTTAAGCTCGTAATAGGGGTGAATTTTATATATTTAATTATACTCCACTCATCTTTGTAACATTTCTTTCATCTGTGGGTTAGACTCAAACCCATTTTAGGTTGTTACCAAACCCATTTTAGGTAGGCCGAGGAATATATATATATTTTAACGCGTGAGTGGAGGTTTGAATCTTGGTGTTAGCTTACGATTGTCCGGTTTGAATCGAGTATCTTGGTGTTAGCTTACAATTGTGGGGTTGGATTTACACAATTCTTTCAAAAAGGGTGTTGGCTTTTAACACATTTGAACCTTAGAGCGCGATTTGATAAGAGCAATATCTTAATGACTGAAGCATGCATCGAATCCGTGATGCGAGAATGGATAGAAGTCATATAGAGACCTAGTTCGTGTATGGTACATGTTTTTGAGAGAAAACAGTGAAGATGCGAGATGTCGTGTTCAACCTGGTTCTCACTCAGCTACCAGCAGGTGAATGAATTTGATTTCATTGACAATGTCTTTATGACCAAAGCAAACTGCGTTCAAAGTGGACCATTGACATAGATCTGCTTGACTATTGTTTTATTAGTTGGTTCAACCTGGTTTTTAAAACACTAGGGTGGTGTTTGGTGGGCATTATAGAATTTGGATTCTGATTATAAACCTAGATTGTATATTTCAGATCATATTTCCTTGATTTTAGAATCTAAAAATCCTATTTGGATAAGTAGGATTATGAACTCAAAATTTTAACCTAGAATCTAGAATCTTGTTTGGTTGACATTGATTATTGAGATTAAATTTGAAGCTTTTGTATTCAAAATTTCATAAAAAATAATATAATGTATATAGAAAAATTTAATTCTTATTTAAAATCATATATATTATTTTATAATATATATATTTTGATATAATATATAAATTTATATATAATATTAGTATATAAATATATAATATAATAACATTATTATATTATATTATATTATGTGTATTATAATAATATTATTATAACATTATATTATACTATTATAATATTATATAATATATAATAATTATAATAATATTATATTATAATAATATATTTTATGTTTATTATAACATAAATTTATGTTTATTATATTATTATAATAAATTTATTACAATATGAAATTTAATAAATATTATATATTATAATATTAATATATAATTATAATATTATTAATATTAATAAATTAATATAATATGAAATCGTAATATGACAATATTAAATATAATATACTAATATACTATTATATTTTAATATATTAATATTTATATATGTTATATTAATATATTAAATTTATATAATATTATAAACATAATATTATAATATATTATGTTATAATACTTATAATGTTATTAGTTATTATAATATGTTATACATAATCTCTAGAATCACAGATTTTGAAAATCTAAGCACCAATGTTCATAATCTCTCTAATCACCAAAAAAGTAGATTCTGATTATGGACTTGATTATATAATCAGATAGTAGAATTCGGCCTTAATATCCCAACTAAACACAACTTTTAGATTATGGAATCAGATTCTACTAGAATCCAAATTCTATAATGCCCACCAAACACCCCCCTAAGTGAAAGGAAGTTACTTAAACAATTTTGTCCCACTCATAGATTCAAATGATTTTGTTATACTTGGTCACTATAAGAATCGCTCTTGTAACTACATTCAGAAGGTTGATGTCAAAAAAAGGATATTGAGTTCTGATCTACGAACGTGGTGGAAGGTGTTGAACGTGGACAATTGTTCACGACATTGGTAATTATGCATGGCTTTTGAAGCCCGTTACAAGCAAGATAAATGTTATGTGTCTAACCGTTGCTACAAAAGCCCTAGGGTTTATAGAGACTTTGTTAGTTAAACATTTAACATTTGAGATCGTAACAATAAAACACTATACGACATTTGCAAGAATTTAAATTGATGACGAGTTTATAGGATAATCATGCCCTCTTCTCGGTGAGGCACTCTGCTTGTTCTTCATCATGATCAGCTCTTTGCTCCATCCAAGTTAGGTGTCTGCAACAACGATGGATAGGCATGCTCTTCTCAACGCCAACAATTAATATGAGCACTTTTGGGAGCGTCAAGTAGATGAGACTTTTCGTTCTCATTAGGGCAACCAAAGATTACGACATAAAGGATTTTGATCAGTAACCAAAGATGAGAAAATTTGCCCGTTATTTCTTGCATTTGGGGGGAATAGTAAAATAGGATGAGTTACCTCATCCCTTGTTACAACAACTTCTTAATATTAAGAAAAAAAATGGGATTATTAATTTATTATACTTTATGCTCTTTAGGTTTCAGACAATCTCATTTTCTTTTTTGAGGTTTTTGAAATATCAATTTACTAAATTAAGGTTTCTTGTCAATAACAGTTTTTCCCTTCTTGAGGTTTGATAGATGAGATCATAAGGGGGAAAAAATATACTGACAACTTTGCCCTCTAATTCTTAACCCATTAAGGGGTACACTTGGTATTTAAAAGGGACAAAGTTGATCATATATGTTTTCTTCTCTTGTCATCCCATCAGTCAAACCCCTAGAAGGGGTAAATTGTTGCACACATTAGTCAAATTAGTAAACTAGTATTTCAAAAACCTCAAGGGAAAAGTCATATTATTTGAAACCTCAAGGAGTAAACTGTAAGGAAAAAAGGTTGTAATGGGAAATAGAAACAAAAGGGAAAAAAAACTATAATTGTAGAATGCAAAAGATGTTAAGGTTATAAATAATAAGTTTAGTAAGAACTAAGAAAAAATCAGTAGACACTAATTTTGAAGATTAGCATATACATAGAGCAACACCCCGTCTTGAATGAAGCCCGGCCTTTTATTCATGGGTTGGGTTTGCTCAACTCGAAAACAAAACCCATGCAAAGATGGGATGGGGGTTCGGGCTGGGCTGATGGGCTCAAGTTAAGCTTGCCAGTTGCCAATCCTAAGAAAACGGACTTACATCCTACCAAAAAACAGAAAAGAAAACGGACTTACAACTTATAAAGATACCTCAATGAGTAAACAATGAGAAGTACCTAATTAGGCTATACGGGCAGCTGAGCGTAGCTGTAGTACTGGGTGGAAGTGCTTTTGTGGGGGCACCGCCGACGGAGGATCTCATCTACTGCCTCCTAGAATTACCAAGAGAAACTTCCAGAGTCCAGACTATAGTCCTTGTCATCACCAAAGGGCCAAGGCCAACAACAAAGTGACGCCGATGGCTCTAGGAGGCTCTAGATTCATTCGCCACGTGTAGAAGATGGGACCCCTGCGTTGATGGAACGCGTTTCCTCTGGAACCATCTCGCGTTCAAGGCTTTAGCTCAGTGTACTTTTTCATCCGGCAGCATAAATCTCTTGTTTTTAGATTTTGGGTTGTGCCCTCCCGAGTCTGAATTCTGCAGGTAATCTTTCAATCAAGACACACACACGATTCAGGGAAAGTAAGAGGGGAAGAATGCAATCGAGAGTGGCAACCGCTCCAAACTTCCGTCACTGGCTATTACCCTCTGTGATACACAGACGATTCCCGCCATGTCTTAGCGCCTCGAGTACACCCTTTCGGACAGCAGACCCTGCCATTCACTCTGAAGTAAACTTCTTAATTTCTTCTCTATCTCTTTCTCACTCTCTTTGCGTGTGCCCATGCAGGGGATTACCTAAATCTTATGCTTTTGGCAGACTATAGATCCTGAGGAGGTTGTAAGCGTTACACGTCAAAAGCCACAACAGGAGGAAAACAAAGGAAAGGAGCCGTTCAAGTCGACAATACCACCCTTTGCGTCGTCCCCGAAGCTAGAGAACAACGAGGCGACGCCGCCCGTAGAGCCGACGACGCAGCAGAAGCGACGTAGCCATGCAGCCGTTGAAAACGTGAGTTGCGTCGGTTTGGATGGGAGGGCATTTATTTGGACGAAGGAGGGGCAGATGCAAATGGAACAAGAGGTAGATTACGACGAGTATTACAAGACGCACCGGCCATCACCATTATCGCAGCTTGAGGTGGCGGACACGAGGAAGCCCATTACGAGAGCCACTGATGGGACGGCGGGGGATCATGAAGTAGGGAACGTGATTGGATGGAAGGAGGAGCAACTTGATACAGCCGAGGAGGCTCTTCGAAGGGCGGCTAGAATCTGGAAAGATTCTGCAATGATAGGCGATCCTGATTCCCCGCAGTCCAGGGTTCTCAGAGCACTGCGTGGTGAGTGAAGCAGTTGCCTAGCTTTTTTTTTTTTGGTAGTGAAGCAGATTGCCTAGCTTCCCACATAGTCCACAGAAGGAAACAAATAAAGAAGAACCACTGTTGTTGATATGGATGGAAAGCGGAAACTTGCACCAATGAATCATGAAATGTAAATTTGCCTTGGATGTTGGCACATGTAATAAAAGGAAGAGGGAATATTTCGTCCAGTCTGGTATCCCCCTTTTTTTTTTTCAATTATTGTCCTTTTTAACTAAAATAATCCAGAACCATAACCGGTCACTGTTCACTGCTCTTTCACATAACCTTTTTTTTTTTTTTTGGGTAAACATGAATTTAAACCCCTCTTTATACGGATGGTGGACTATACAGCCCCTATCTACAGCGTTATGTGCAAACGCCACCGGATGCTGCCACGTGTCCGTGTTTATTTGCAAATTGAAACGCCACCGGAAGCTCAAATGTTAACGTTTTCGTAATATTTCCGTCAGCCCAACTCCAATCTCGTTCATTGGAAAACTTGGAGGGAAATGAAAATGTTGAATTCCCTCCATCCTTCGTTTTCTCTCTCTATGCCAATAACTCCCATAGCCATTTCGTTCTCTCTCTCTCTTGTTCATTTGCGCTCAAGGAGGAGAGGGAAGAGAGGGAGAGGAGAGACGTAAACCCTTTCTCTCTCTATGCGAAGAACTCCCACAGCCACAGCCACGGTCTCTCTCTGTTGTTCATTTGCTCTATGCGAAGAGCTCCCACAGCCACGTTTTCTCTCTCTATGCGATGAACTCCCACAGCATTAAGGAGAAGGAGAGGGAAGAGAGGGAGAGGAGAGAAGAAGTAAACCGGAAGATTGCGTTGCAGAAGGCGATATTGGTGATTCTTAGGAGAGAGGCCACTAAGGCAGTTATTTGATCAGTTTCAGGTACCACCGTCTTCCTGTTTCTCAATGTTCTACTATAACAAAACTTATGGGTTTTCCATTTGATTAATTTCGTCTCCCTAAAATTTGCGAATCCTGTTGGTGTTTATTCTCCAGGTTTTCAGTCCCTTTCCTCGCCCCCGCCCCAATTACGTGGGCGTAAAACCCAGTGTTTGAAACCATTTCTTGTGAGGTTTTCTTTGGCGTGTATCCCATTTTACTTCTTTTTCTCCATTTAAAACCAGTTTTCTTAATGCAGGTCTTGGTTACAAGCTATACATTTTTGAGAAGTCATTTCAATGTTGGAGCTCAAATCCTGTGCTGGCTTGGCTAATGCTTCAGAATTATACGCTAGAAATTGAGGGTGTTCTTTGGAATTTTCTTCTCCTTCTACCACATTGGATTGTGAAACATAAGAAGTAAAAGAAAAGGGTATCAACGTGGTTTCGGAGATTTCAGCCGAGTTGCAGAGGGAGCGACAGAGGAATGCAGAGCTTATGGAGAGAATATCATTGTTGGAAGCACAAATACGGGAGAAGGGGAAGGCATCTCTTCTCACAGATGGACAAGTGTGATTGTTTGATAAAGAGATTCATATCTGTATTTGGCTTTCTTATTCGATTTGCTCGGTCTGAGTAATATATCATGTTGTATGGTTTATATTTTCCCAATAGTCTTTTATCTGAAGCCTTTGTTCGGTTCCTTGTTAAGTGTATGTATATTGTGCATGGTGAGGTTAGAGGTATTAGTAGATGCTCTGAACTTCCTTCATATCTTGATAAGGTAATATGTATATCTTTCTTTGCCAGGATAGTTGTCCCATTGCAACAGACAGAAATGTCAAGAAGTTCAAGAGACAAAATATAGAACCAAGAAATGATTAATTTGGGGAAGCTGAGATTGCCAAAAGTATTGAGATGAGCACGCAGATAAATATTGACACCACAAGCATGACCGAAAAATATGCCTCTAGAGAAGACTGCCTAGTCAAGTGGATAAGCATGGATGATACCCAGCTACTGCATTTCAAAAAATTTAAAGACAGGGAGTTAGAGGTAGATTGTGAAGAATCAGATGACAGTGATGATGAGAATGATGAATTTAATGATGAAGACGAAATTGATGTTGATGAAAAAAATAAGGATGATGATGAGATTTTGCAAGTTGTTGGGGCTTTAAAAGGATGTCTTTGTCCAGAATGTCCTGATGAACAGGGACACTTCTCAAATGTGTGCCATGGCAATCAGACTGAACCCATGATTGAATGTGTGAACCAAGAAATGAATGGGTATCATGAGAAAGAGAGTTTATTACCCGTTATGGGATTTACTAATAACATGGGGCCAAAGAAACGCAATGGGAAAGAAAATTGGAAAATTAGTGGATATGAAGTATTTGTTGGCGTGGGCTGTCCAACCAGATTATTTATATTTTTTTTTGGTAGAATCAGATTAGATTATTTATAGAAATTGTTTTTTTTTTGTAAAACCCCTTACTTATAGGGAAACCATAATTATAGCTGTAAATCATGTATGTCTTAGAATAGTTTTCTTGTATCTACAAATACCTCTGTACTTTGTTATTGGAAGAGATTGAAAATAGGAACTCTTGACAGTATTGTCGGAGATCCATACTTCTAGGCAAGAGATTGTGCATAAAGGATCTGGAGTATCATTACATAAAAATCCCCAAAAGGTCCCATTTTGTCCAAATGAAGTAAAGAGAATAATTGTTGCTGCATTTGTCTGTAGTTTTGCATTTAAGGAACCTCTTAAGTCGCATACCAAGTTTCATCCCCAAATACATCTACACTAAGAAATCTATGAATTACGAAACTTATTTTGTGCATACTCATTATCTAGGAGGTTGAGAGAAAGACTAAGAGGAATGTAAATGGAATCAAGTCCAAAAGGATTTGGGTAATCATAATCATAATCTGACTGAGGATATGATTTTTGTTAGCTTGGTGAACAAGATCCATTTTACTTACTCCATCTAGTTGGGATTAGATATTTTGCTGTTATTGTATCTGACTTCTTCCTTGCAAGCCTTAAGCATATTAAAACATCAATAGATGAATTGAGAAGTTAATGGGCTGATAATGTAGTATTAAACGGACTCGTTCGACTCAAAATGATCTTCCAAACTCCTTGAAGAAGTAGTCTTGGCTCTTGGCCATCTTCTTCACATAAGGCTTGGTCCTCTTGTCTACTGCTAGCTGGTGATCTACTATCAGCAAGCCTTTGTTGTCCAATATGTTCCTGTAGTAGTTGTTGTCAAGCTTCATGGGAGTCCCACGATCATTCCCCACATATTGAACAGCCTTCGGATCAGGGATGGCATCTGGGCATTTGTGAAGCATGTGCTCAACGTGGTTTGGGTTGAGTTCCGGAGCCACTTCTGGGAAATCTAAGTAAGAAACGAGAAAATAAGTAGTGAAGATTGAACATAAAAAAAAGAATAACTACTGCATTCTACAGCAGGCAGAGTAAATCAAGACGCAAATATGGAATTCATCACTGGTAAACAAGAAATCAAGGGAAATAAGAAAATACCGAAACAATGCCGTCTCTTGCAGACTAAGACAAGGATATCTGCGCAAGAAACAACGCCAGGGCACTCCCTCTCTACGGCTTCTTTAATGGTATCAAGGTATCTGAAGTTCCTGAGGCCAAAGCTCCTGTCTGTCTCCTTTTCAGACAAGGACCTCCTTGTGGAGTCCAACAGAAGTGAAGCATCACAAGACTACACAAACATGAAAAAAAAATAGTGTAAGAACAACCCCCAGTAATAGATCTATAACAAGTGGAGTGGTGAAGAGTGAAACTGAAGCAATAAGCTTTGTTTTGCTCACCTCAACAGCACAGCCATGGAAGATGTTCCTCAGCCTTGAAAATGCAGTATTCTTGTGTCCGGAGAAAGGAAAACGTGGGCGTCGAGTTGAACGATATCTTGATATTGCGGAAGTCGTTGGAGAACAAAAAGACCAGCGGAGAGAGCTCAGATCCGGATGATCTAACTGCAATCTTCGGCGAGGAGGAGCCGAGTTCGGAGGAGGTGAAGGAAGCTTTCGATCTATTTGATGGGAACAGTATTAGGGCAGAGCCGAGTGAGATGGAGAGCAAAAGGGCGGAGTCGCATGGGAGAATCACCAGAGGCGAGAGAGTTTTGTGAGAAAAAATAAAATTCTAAATTTGAAATTTGAGTTTGGTCAAAAAGACAGATGACGGAAACTTGAACGAAACGTTAACGTTTGTTTCTCCTGTGCACGTTTAAGAAGGCAAATAAAATTGGACACGCGGCAGAATCTCCTTTTGTCTGCATACAAAGCTGTAGATAGGGATTGTATAGTCCACCATCCGCTGTTTATATGTTAGGAAGAGACGTGCGTTACACCGCTTGCCCCATGATGGGTCCCACCTCCGCTGCAATCATAAACTCTACGAAGAAAGTTACAAGGAGTCAAACGTCTCGGGGTATATCATTACCAAAAAAAACGTATCGGGGTATAGACAATTATCCTTGTGTATGGATTGACAAACCTCCATCGTTTTTATCTAAAGCGTATTTTTGACGATGCAAGACATGCAATTCACTTCCGTTAAGTTTTAATAATATTCACTTCCGTTAAGTTTTAAAAAACGTCTGGGGGTAGTTCGAGTAACGATCGTGACATGTGCCGGTGCGCACTGTAAATTTTCGTTGGATGTTGGCCCATGTAATTAACAGAAAAAAAATCGTGGTTCCGTGACCACCTACCTATATTCTATATCTATCGTATCGTACGAGATCCGGGCACAGGATGGGAATGGTTGGGTTAAATGGGTAACCCGTTATGCCCTTAATTGTTAGGGTCTGGTAATACCAATATGAGGAGCTCGGGTTTAACCCAAACTTGACCCAACTCTATCCGACCTTAATCTATCTATTAAAATATTATTTTTTATATGTTTTCAGTTTTTTTTTTTCAATTTATATAATTTAGAAAAAAGGATATTTACATTTTATCTATTGAGGTTCTCGGAACTATTCCTCTCATATCTTCCATCAGTATCTTCTATGAGTTTTGAATGAGATTGATACATATGCTTTTTGAATTAGTTTAAGAATTTAAAATGCGGGGGAAGGCTTGTCAATTTAAGGAGCCTCTTGAATTGGTTTAGGGATTTAAAATGCTAGGGAAAGCTTGTCAACACAACCTGATAAAGGCGGGTTTGGTGCGGGTTATGGCTTGTTATTCAAAACTTTTTACATGGGGTACCATACATGGCCAATGGGGGACCATGCAAACCTTTAATATAGGTCAGAGCACTACGTTTTGAGTGAAACAGCTGCCTAGCTGCCCACAGAGTCCAGAGAAGGAAACAAGAAGAGCCACCGTTGATCTGGGTGGAAACTTGCACCAATGAATCATAAATGTAAATTTTGCGTTGGGTGTTGGCCCATGTAGGAAAGAAGTTCGTGTTTGCGTGTCACCTACCTACCTATATTCGTTTTAAGTTTCGAAGACTTAGAAGTTCAAGGCATCAAATGAATCTATTGTATTGTACTAGATCCGGACACAAGATGGAAATGGACGGATTAAATGGCTAAGTCGTTATGCTCTTAATGGTTAGGGTCTAGTGTAGGGCCGTCAATGGGTCAAATCCTGATTCAATTACCGTCCAGTTTCGATTAAATTTATCTGATTTAATCGAATCTTTACTTGAATAAATGTTCTATGGATCACATATGGATCAAAAGATTAGAATCCATTTAATAATTGGATTTGGATTCGGATCTCACTATATCCGTCCGATAAAAATCCGAATCCAATTAAATTTAAGGTATGATTGAAACTTTTAGAAATTTATAAGGATGATTAAGTAAATAGGCTAAACTATATCCGTAATGAGGCAGGATTAATCCCATTTGTCAAACGGTAAATATTTCTATTAAAAAAATATTTTTATGCATTTTATAGTACAACCGGTTAACCCAGCCTCGTTACTAACCCAACTTGCTAATTAAAGGCGGGTTCGGTGCGGGTCAGGGCTTGTTATTGGCCAAACCCTTATACATGGGTACTAAGTAGGGCTGGCAATGGGCCGGATATATATCCGAATCCGACCCGAATCTGATCCGAAATTACCGAATTCGGATATAGGATTTAGATTCACGGTTCAGATACGGATCTCGAATTTCGGATCCGAAAAAATTCAGATTCGGATTCAAATATACATGTATTCGATCCGAAAAAGATCCGAACCGAAAACATACTTATAGTATATATGAACTTAGCCCAGACCATGATTCAACCATAAGTTAAAAGGGTTAAATCATCATTTGATCATTAGACACTTGGATTTGTGTTAAAATTTATAGTTAAATTTACTTTAATTGTTAAAATTGTTTTTTAAAGTTTCAAGTTCAAACAGGCTCGAATTCGGATTTTTGATCGAATTCGGATTTCGGTTTTGAATTCGGATTAGCATCGGATATCGGATCGAATTCGGATTTCGGATATTCATTGAATTTCAAATTCGGATTTAAGTATTAAAGATCCGTTGGATATCGGATCGAATTCGGATATCGATAACTTTTTTTCGGATTGAATTCGGATCTTAACAGATTCGTACCATATTCGACCGATTGCCACCCCTAGTACCAAGCATACCATATGCCAAACCCATTTATAGGGTCCCATTGCCATCCCTGGACCGGGAAGGGCGAGAAAAACGACCAGTTCACCTAAGACTGTGTAAAGGTCAAAGCAGCTGTTCCTCACTCGTCATCTTTTACATGGGGTGCCATGCATCATTATTGTACTGCGTAGGCAAGTAACATGGGAGACACTTTAAGTAAGTATAGATGGCTATTTTAGTTTTTTAGTGCTCCTGTTGGTAAAGTATGTAAAGCCAATTTTATGCGCAGGGACCATTTGCCATCATTTGTCTTTTGCATCCCTTTGAACAATATGCCTGCCAAATGCCAACGGGGTGTGTCCATTTGGGCCCATCGGCGGTGTGCTTGGTATCTTTCTGGGGCCATATCCCATGGTGACCTAATGTATATTGATCCTTATATGCCAAATGTCTCTCACGTTGTCCACAGACGACATTGGCCCTAACAGCTGGCTAATTCGTCGGGAACTGGTTAGTTGCAGAGCAAAACGTCGCAAGAATCAGGACATATTTAGCACCTTGATACAGTTAGGTATCGCATGTGAAGCAGCTGTAAGAAGTGATTGCTGTACAAGAAATGGTAACACAATAAAAAATACCTTACTACAAACCATTCTGAAGTCTGAACCCCAAAAAAAACCCTCAAGAAACAGACTTCTAAAAGGTTTTTTTTTTTATTTTTTCAAGAAAAGGGGAAAAAAAGGCTAATAAAGAAGAGCGTCTCAGTCAAGAACTGAGACGGAAAACATCGGCCCCATTTTCGGGTACTTTGAGAAATTTATTCGTTTTAATTTTATAAATTAAAGAGTGCTCAGTGACGTGTGATTGCAGCAGCTGAGACTCGAGCCTGACCTCTTCGTCGTAGTCGTATATCATTGATGGAATGCCAAAAGCACCGTTTGAGGTCAATTTTTGCTGTGGTCGGTGGATTTAAAATGAAATGCTGTGCTTCTATTTTCTGTGTAAATGTAAGGGGACTGCCATTCATAGAACATGAGCAAACGCGGAACACTATATTGTCACTTTTAACAGAATTAAATAAATCAACCTTAATGCTGAACAAGATGAATACTTCGTGATGAACACATTAAACAACTGCAATTACAGATCAATATTATTCAGATTTCGTCTTATTGCAATTAAGGAAGTCCACAGATCATCAGAAAATTATAGATTAAATACATTACCAAACAGAGAAATAAGCTCTTTTCAGTACCGGTCGGTGGGTCCTGATTTTTGGAGCTGAAATTAGTGCTTCTGTTCGTCGGCTGCTTCTATAGACGGACTTCGGAAGGGCATTTGACAAATTCGAAATCCCCGGACCCTCTCTGCCTTTCCCGGAGGTGCAATTTCCTGGATCTGCAAAGCTAACGGGGGGTTTATCATACAGGATATACCTACTTTTCAGCAGAAGAAGAGGAGGAGGAGGAGGAAGAAGATGGATGAAAGAATAGAGTTCTTCAACTGAAAGGAGTGGGAGTTGAATGGAGCAGGCGGAGGGATATGGAAATAAAACGGGAAATACGGTACGATCGGGTTCGGAGGTGGCGGCGTGGGATAGTTACCATAAGGTGGGGGCTTGTACATACCCCCTATTCCCCCACCGGGTGGCGGAGGAAAGTAATAAATGCCTGTCCCCGGCGAGGGAGGCGGAGGGGAGTAGTACACGCCTGAGCCTGAGCCTGACGTGGGAGGCGGCGGAGAGTAATACACATTTGAGGGCGGCGAGGGAGGCGGAGACGAAGTAGGAGGTGAAGGTGGTGGCGGGCACACGGTGACCGGATCCGGAGGTGGTGGGCTCGGAACCGGAGGAGGAGGCGAGGGAGGCGAGGGAGGCGGCGGAGCCGGGTCCTGGTGGCATGGGTTTTCACAGGAGTTGCACATTGTGCAGGAAATCTGGTCTTTCGAGCTGGTCGCTAGAGCCGCCGTGGCGTCAGACGGGTTTGCATGTAGGAGGAGGATGAAGAAGAGAGCTGAGATAGAGAGAGGAATCTGGAGGGGTTTTGCTTTTGCCATGATTAGGAAGGAGAAGACAATTGCAGAATTTAAACTGAGAAAAAGGGCACTTTTAAGCGGAATTGAAGACGGAAAAAGGAGTGAATGAAAAAGAAAGAAGAAGATAACAACGAGCTGAGGAGCCTAGTGCGGGGGTGTGGGTTTAACTTTTTCCATCGTACCGTATTCCAGTCGTCTGATGTAATGCACGTAATCTACGATCTATGATTGTCAAGAATATTAACTTATTAGTGACGGAGTTGATTCTCAATACTGTACTCTTACGTTTCAAATTTTTTGCTTTTATTGCAGAACATTTCATTCCGTTGTGTAGGGATTGTAATTTGGACTATTTATTTGCTCTTTTCCGTATGAGCCGAGTCGAGTCGAGGGGGCCGAGTTCACGAGAGCTTGGTTAGGAGACAGGAGATTGGTACACGTGAAGCATATATCATCTCCTGGGAAAGTTGGTCACTTTTGAAAGTTCTGAAGTCTTCAACTCTATTATAACACGCGTAAAAAAAAAAGTTCATTCAATCAATGCTTCTTTTAATTTCCTTTTTAACATTTTACGGTGGCAGTGGCGGTGGCACTGGCACTCGGTGGTTAGTTGTTACATTTTCTCTCCATTTTTCTCACTGTTCTTGTTCTTTTCGCAGAAAGTGGGAACCTCTCTCGTTCTTTCCGGTCGTGGTCGGCGTTCTAAGTTCAGCCCTCGTTTACCCTCGGCTGTCGGTCAAAATTTTTACCCGGGTACGTTTGTAAAAGAATGTATATGGACTTAAACAAAGCCGTGTTTCGTGGGCCGTCTCAAAGGACGAAACATCTTAGAACAGCCCATGAAACATGAACGGTTTTTTTTTTTTGGGGTAGGTCCATGAAACATGAACTTGCTCCAACTGAAACGCGCTCAAAATATTGGTGCGCCTGATTGCGGTGGCAAACGTTCCGTTTGTTAACGTTATTGTTTTCAAAAGCAAGAAAACAAAAAAGTAATTTTTTGCTTTTTAAAAGATTTTTTGTTGAAGCAAAACTGTTTGGTAAATTTTTATTTTATTGTTAAGAATCAAAAAAGCATGTTTGGTAACTGCAGTAGAATATAAATTATTTTTATGGTATCATATAAAATTACTATAAACAATTGATGCATTCTACTTAAGAATATACTTGACGTTTATTCTAACGACAATTTTTTATAGACTTGGCAACTGGTCTGGTTTGGGCGAGGTCATAATCGGGTTGGTCAATAATTTAATTAAATCAACTCATTTTCTAAATTACTTTTTATCTGCCCTTATTATCAGGTTAAACGAGTTATTATCGGGTTAGATTCCAGTCGACCTGAATATGAAGGGATTACTAAATCCCCAACCCAAAACCAACACAACTATTACATGGGTCAACCTGAATCCATTTATTCGGGTTGGATTTGGGTGGTTGGGTCGATTTTTGCCAGGTCTAGTTTTTTGTCGAGGGTTTTAGAAGCAAGAAAATAAATTTATGGTTAAAGTGAGAAGTAACATTTCTATGCTTCTCTTGAAAAATAATGAAATTGCTTTTTTGCTTCTTATAAATTGCTTTATGTGTGCATAATCAAACAACACTTTTGCTTTCAAAAGCAAAAATGCACTTTTGAAAAGTGTTACCAAAATAAAAAATGAATATTGAAGGAGTGGTTTACAAATACAATCTTATGTTTGATAGAGCAGGAAATTGGGAGAGGTGAATCTATTCCAAAACAAACTGGATCTAACCCTTACAAGATTCCGATTAAATTAGGGGGTTTCAATTTCTTGGTTCAATCTTAGGTTTTGTTTTCCATTGCTTTTTTTGCTTTTGTTTCTTGGCTTACTTAAGCAAAATTATGTTTTTTTTGTAGCAATAAGCATGCAAAAAATGAGAAGAAAATTTTTTTTGTCGTTGTTGTTTTTGCTTGCTTTTGCTTATAATACCAACAACCCAATCACACCACCATTACCACTCACCATCATGTTACGTAATTAATCATTGCTTCAAAAGCCCCAAAGCTTATGGAGACATCATTTGTTAAGCACGTAATATTTAGGACCGCAACACATCACTACTACTACCACCTGCTACTACCCCCCCCAAACACCTGTACTATCCGCTAGGACTGTAAACGGATCGGATTTGAACCGGATCTATGTGTATCCGAGTTCGAACCCGATTATATATGAGGATATCCGTTATCCGATTAAAATCTGACGGATATTTCAAATAGGTTATTGAGTTCGAATCCAATTATAATTTTGGAAACCGTATTCGAATCCGTTAACCATCAACATAGATCCAGTCTGAAACCTAAACACAAAACTCAATTTTCACAGTAGCAAGAACGAAAAAGAGAATCTAGAACCAATTAGCTCAACGAAAATAAGAAGAGCATCCGAAACAACACCAAGCAGGGGAAGAAATAAACCGCCGATGATAACAGGGCCAAACACCTCCATTAGAAGCTCACTTCCATTGGACAGAAGCGTAGCGACAAGGTACATCAAGTATCCATAAACGATGATCAGAAACAGATTTCCAAGAACAGTGGTAATGCAAGGCAAGAACCCGTATGTCTACTTGCAAGTCTCTTCTGCAGCAAGCAGATCGAGAGAGAAACGATGGTCGCTGGATCTCATGGAGTCCGTCGAAAACCAGATCTGATGACGACAACCGCTGCACAATGAATCGACCCTGCCCGACGCCACCCAACAAGAAAAGGACAAGGAAGAAGATCAGATGGGGGAATTCGAATTTCTTTGCCATATTCGAATTATTTTGGTAAAGTGCAATACTACTTGGACACATGTCACAATTATAATGGTAAAATGCAAACATCGGTAAGACTGCTGAGATGACGAGCAATTAATGATTGCCAGCTTTGGGTTCATGTTGTATTTACAAAAACTCTACATTACCAAAAAGGAAAAAAAATTCACAAAAACTCTAAAGTTACGTAAGTATCCCTTAGAATCTTTAAAAATTACAAAACAGGTATACAATTTAATCGGATCTGGATTTTTATCGGACGGATAAGACTGAATCAGAATCCGGATTCGATTATAATTGGATTTATTTTTTGGATCCGAATCCGATCCGACGAATACTTAATCGAATAAACAATCCGATTAAATTAGATTATTTAATCGGAATCGGATCGAATTCGGGTCAAGATACGATATATTTACAGCCCTACTATCAGTTTGAGCTTTTAGCAGGAACGGTATTTTACATGGTATCAAAGCCTTAGGCAAACGCTAGGTCCTGGGTTCAAACATCTACTCCACCTATTGAGAAAAAATATTCCACGTGTAGGGCCTCCCTAAAAATGGGTTTAAACCTTTACTATCAGTTTGAGCTTTTAGTAGGAACGGTGTTCTACAACACCCACCCATGTCACCTTACTACCACCACCCATCCTCACTTTATAAGCACACCATAATCAACACCAACCAGGCACTCACAACTACCACGACTATCGCTCATCACCCACCACCCATTATCCCCTACCATTATAGCTATTAACACCACTCCCACCACCACCATCAACACCCATCCACTCACCCACTAACACACCACCCCTACTGCAGCCACCACCATTACGGCCACACCAACACCATTCATCCACCCACCACAATCCGCCAATTTGCTCACAACTACAACCCCAGCCACTAATACCACCACCTCTATTACCACAATTACCATCACCAGCACCCACCAGTACCCACCCACCTACCCCACCCACCCCCCCCCCCCCCCCCCCCCCCCCCCCCCCCCCCACTTATGCACAAATAAGTTGTCATTTAACACTTTCTCAGTTAAAATTTAACCAATGGGTTAAATTGCAAATTTCTCTTATAAACTTGTATCATCAAAGCACAACCTAAAAAACCTGAACAGAAATCATCTACACCCAATTTATTATGCACAATTGTAATTGGTGTATCCATACTTAAAATCCTCTCTCTTGAAATGGGGACGAAATCGTTTGTCGCCTTACACTGCAGCGGCTACTGCTACTCTATTAGTTTTTCGCCGCGTGTCTCAACATGCCATGTCATCATGGAGGCGTTAAGGATCTCCGTTTTCGGCTTCCGTCAACAGCAAACGTGAATGAAATTTCAGTCTCCTCTTCAACCTTTGAAAACAATCTCCTCTTCTCACTCTCAATCTCTCTCCCAACTCTTTCTGGTTCTTTTTTCTCTCTCTTCTGCAACAACAATGGCAACTTCTTCAAGAAGATCAAGCGTATTTGATATCAAAACAAAACCAGAGAGAGAGAGAGAGATGGGACGGAACAACCAATATCCAGAAATTTTAAAAGACACCGTTAATTAAATGGCTTTCATTGCTCTGCCAGGGACACAAAAATACAGAACCCTCGAAGCTTTCCTTTAACCTTTTCTTGTGATGAAAAAAACTAGGTCAAAAATCACGCTTACGTTAATCCAGAGCAAAAGGATCTAGTTATTAGCAATTCGTCATATTTGCCATTTGATTAAAACCAAAATCATTATACACATGCGAACATTGCAAAATTATTTTTCATTGTACATCTCGTAAGAAAAACAACAAACAAAATTAGGGTTTCCAGGGATCAATCCCATTACAAAAACGAAAGCACTCATAAGATATCATCCCCAATTGTATAAAAACTAAACCTCTAATTGTATTTGATATCAAAAAAAAAAAAAGAATGAAAAAAACTAGAACTCTTGCGACACAGACTCAAGTTCGCCCTTCCCTTTTCCCATCTTCTTTGGCAGCAAAATCTGGTGAATATTGGGTAAAACCCCGCCATTGGCAATCGTAATAGTCCCCAAAAGCTTGCTCAACTCCTCATCGTTCCTACTGCAAGCTGTATATGCCTTGGAACGATACGATTCTTTTTATTATCTTTCACCGCGTTTCCAGCAAGCTCAAGGACCTGCAAGATAATAGACACGATATCCATCAAATCCCATAAACAACCACAGAAAGGGAAACAACGACGACCAACCTAACAAGATCAAAATCTTCCCATACCTCCCCGGCAAGATACTCAAGAACGGCCAATAAATACACCGGTGCTCCAGCACTGACACGCTCGGCATACTTTCCGGCTTTGAGGAATCTGGTGATCCTACCAATCGGGAATTGAAGACTAGCCTTCTGGGATCTAGAGACGGACTTTGGCGATTTGGGCTTTCCTCTCCCTCCCTTGGTTGAAGACGCAAAACTCATTCTCAGCTATTCGATCAGTTTCGTAACCCTAAATTATCAGATCTAGCAAAATTACCAAGATAGTTAGTTTCGCTCTTCCAGAACTCAACTCTTAACGTCGTTCAAATTTGGATGCATCGAAGAAGAGTTCGCTATGGCCCGCTTGATCTTCTTGAAGAAGTCGCCATTGTTGTTGCAGAAGAGAGAGAAAAAAGAACCCAAAAAGAGTTGGGAGAGAGACTGAGAGTGAGGAGAAGAGACTATTTTCAAGGGTTGAAGAGGAGACTGAAATTTCATTCTCCCGCGTTTGCTGTTAACGGAAGCTGAAAACGGAGATCCTTAACGCCTCCAGGATGACATGGCATATTAAGACACGCGGCAATAAATTACTAGAGCAGCAGTAGCCACTGCAGTGTAAAGCGACAGACAATTTCGTTCCCTTGAAATGATTCTTTAAAATGTGAATGTACCAATCACAACTTGTGAGTGCATGAGAAATTATGTGCTAACGACATATGCTCCAAAGACCCATCCAGTGTACACAGAGGATTCATATCATTTACAACCAATGCTTGCCACCTCAGTCCTCCAACAGTAAGATGAAAAAACACTTTTCATTTTCCAATGCAAGAGAAATAAATTTTTATCACTGAGGTGCCAATGTTGCACCGACTATGCACGAGACATTGTGATTGGTTGGGTGCTTTCGATATAAGAAATCGATTCCTCTTATGATATTTTGAACTGAATGCACCAATCATTCTCGTATGTGATTAAAACATCCTGTCAATGCATTTAACGTCAAAATATTGTCAAAATTATTAACGTCAGTATCTTATGTATAATGACGAATTTTCAAAGTTATTAACGTAACAATCGTACAAATAATGCCAAACTTTTTAGAAGCGATTAATATAACTACTTTATGAATAATGCCAAAATTTTCCTTGACGTTATAGTCAAAATGGATAGTCATTAAACATACCAGATTGTAACATCAATTCCGCTAGTGTTGCCATGTCGCTTTATTAACTAGTGAGACAATAATATATTTCTAAGTACTATATTATTTTAATCTTGATCCTAAGCCTTCTGGAGAGGACAAGAGCTGGTTATTGGCTTCTTGGAAGTTTAGAAGCACAAATTTTACAATTGAGATCATGTGGGACCTTTATCTACAACCTTATGTGAAGCCTGCAGTGTAGGGTTGCTAAACGAGCCGGGCCGGCACGGCCCAAGCTCGTTTAGCACGGGCCGGCGTGCCAGGCGGGTTTTCTATAAATCCTAGGCACGGCGGGCCGCCACCGGACCTGGATATAAAATTGTTTTTTTTAAAATAAAGGAAAATTAGAAAAAAATCACAAAAAAATTTTAAAAAATATGTTTATTATTTACAAAACTATATTACATATATTGGGATTGATTTTGCTCAAAAAATATAAATAAATAAATTATTATAAGTACAACTTTGCAAATACAACAATAGTAACCTGATTTATAACTTTCTTAGAATCTTGTTAAATGTTTGGCCAATGGTCGGCTTAGGGGCTCCCCCATGTGAGCACTCTACCAAGTTTACCGGCCATTGGCCAAAACTTTGAACAATACTCTAATAAAGTAACAAGAGAAGAATAAAAGATTGTAGAAGAGGTGTGGTTTGGAGTGGGAAGGGTTAAGTCTATTTATATAAACCCAAAAGTGGGTTTTACCACCTCTACCCTCCAATATGATTGTTATTTGACAGTTGGAAGGGTGTAAATGGTCATTTACAGTCAATTACAAGCATACCTAATATGACTAATTTGGGGGGGGGGGGGGGGTGTAAAACAGTCAAAAAGGGAGAAAAAAATCACTTTTTGAGGGTTAAATGGGGCTAGCCCTTGGCGGGCCTGCACGCATGGGCCCAACGTTGGGCCCACCCGCCAGGCCAGCACGAGGGTGGGCCGTGCTGCCCGCGTGCTGAATGGGCCGCGACCTGTTGGGCCTCGTGCCTAACGGGTAGCGGGCCCCTATTATTGGGTATGACACAGCCAGATAGGCACCCCTACTGCAGTGGGATCATGCCATGCATATTGTGAATGGCATATCTGTAAATTTGTAAGCAATCCTGTGAAAAGCTGCAAATAAGGTTGTAGATAAAGGTCCTACAAGATGTGAACTGCAAATTTTAACAATTTAATGAATTTGGGTTCCATTTATGTTTGCCACGAAATTGGAGTCAAAGCTTCCACGTAGATTTTTAGAGCATCTCACGGTTAATGTTTTTCCAAGTGGGTCCCGCACAAAACACTTATAAAACAATTGAGATCCTTTGGAGCCTCTATCTACAACTTTATTAAGACCCTCCATAAGATCATGTCATGTGTATTAAAAAACTGTTTGAATGGTATAACTATAATTATATAAGCAGAAAACCATCACACTTATCACTTTGAGGGGTGCGGCTTTAGAAGGAGCCTGTGAGCTACGAACATTAGCAACTCAACAACTCAGAATGCCTCAAATGAAGACAAATTTCAAAAACACCCTACCTTTGATATAGTGAGAATTTATTTTGAGGTATGAAATCGTCTACAATTCTTGCTGGAATTGTAGACTTTTATTTAAGTAGGGAGTTTTCATGTGGAGCATCTTACAGCTAGTATTATAAGTAGTTCACATCATGTGAAGCCTCTCTCTACAACGTTAATGGTAATGTGCGCCGAGTCAAATATATTCCCCACGACAAAACGAAGAGGGCACGACTCGTGCTTTTGTACTAAAATAAGAACGTTCATATGGAGGCTTGAATCGAGTCTTTGAGATGCAATAAACGTCATCTTATAAAAGAACTATTAATGTCATAGAAGCTTTCTCTCTATTCTGTACTGGTTAACCACATCAATTATTTATTTTGTTCCATAATTTGGTTCGTTTAGCTTTTGCTTTCCGTCCACGTACATTTAACCGTTGGGGCACGCATTGACTTTTATAGGATGGCATCACATCTATAGATTGCATTAATCTAGGAAGCTTCAAAGTTCAAAACTTTGCTTTGTGCTGGACATACATTCCAAGTAGTATAAATCGACTCTCCCAACATGATGACATCATATCTCATCTGATTATCAATCTTAACACACTTCTTTGTCGATCGCAAACTTCAATCCATGTTCAAGGGAGTTTTTGTGACATAACTTTAATACTAACAATAGTACTATAATAAATTTAAAGGTAAAGAAAAAAAACTGAATTTAATGATAAACTTGAAAGAAAAAGGTAAAATGATAAATATATTGTTACAATATATGTTATTGGTATTGAAACTAATTAGTATGCACATGTGACATGTTCCAATTACTTCACTATGAATAAAGTCAGGAGTTCGAGTCAGAACATAAGTTGAAATCGCTTGCGAAAATAAAGCCTGGCCTTGGGCCTAATGGAGAGGACTTGGACCGGCTAGCGGCTTGCAGATCCTACGGTGACGAGCTGGCCTATAAGGGCAATAGCTATGGCGCAAAACGGAACATTCCGCAATGGGGAGGTGCTCCTACGGTCACACCCAAGAAGGGTTGCTACAATGGTCCCCCCCCTCCTCTCCTTTTTTCTTAAAAAAAAAAAAAAAAAACCATGTGATATGTTCCAGTTCAAATTTTGCAAGTCTTGATGAAAACAAGTGACTAGAGCAATTTTAGCAGATAACTGTCACATTTAATATCTTTAAAATGACTCATCAGATGTGGGTCCAATTTTTTCTAACAAAAGAGAAAGAAGCATATCACAATCGGGTCGCAAATCAATTCACTTCCTGTGGTGGCTCTATCTGCAGCCCTTAAGTGAAGTTTCCATAGGATATGAACACGTGTTCTGCGGATGCAAACACGCAACTAACAGTTTTTAGTCATATGACACGTGTTTGCATCCTGTGAAGGCTTCACTTAAGGGCTGCAGATAAAACCAAAGGTTGCAAATAAAGCCACCACAGAAAGTGATCTGGTCGCAAATATCCTTACTGGATTTTAACCATGGAACCATATCTATAATAGAAAACAAAGGCGCAAACCTTCTTGCTTTTTGAGGTTTGGATTAACCCAACTACAGGAAGCCTATTCCATGATCTCACGCCACCAACCAAAAGAAAAGATAAGAGTGGGATTTGGATAGAAAAAGCTGGAAAAAAGCAGTTTAAGACTGATGTTTATGTAGCCAGCACATAGTATGAGTGGCCGTCTTTTTCTATCTTTTTGGCTTCTTATGTGTTATGACTTGTGACACCAAATTTTTGGTCAAAACGTCAAAGAATCATCAAGTGTCACCCTTGTATTATATTAAATTCTCGATGTTGTTGGTTCAGCCCCCTTCCCATCACGGGCGGGTGTGGATCGATGTCACAATGCGTTTGGGGCTCGGACAGCCGTGCACGCTAAACCGATTTTACTTCCAAACATGCATAGATGTGCGGTCTACACCACCTGTCGCTGTACCATTGCTTAGAATCATAGGTAAAATATCCCTCTCTTACTTGAAATGAAAGAAGGAACATGTGATAACCCGTTACTATATACTTATTTATTCACTAGAGATGCAACTTGAGACGGTCGTAAAGCCTTGAGATGTTCACATCAAGGCTTAGATCAAAACCTGCCCTCATCGAGGCTTAGATTTGTTGCCGTATGCGAGGCTAACGGGTCTCTTTTGAAACTTTAATCAATCCTGAGAATCAACAATTTGGGTTGGGTATCAAGTTTCAAAACATATTGTTTGGTTTTGGTTTTAAAATTTGCATACTGAATCAATGTTACTTGGGTTTGATGTTTTGGCTCCATTTTACTAAACCTATATATATATATATTTATCCTCGGTTTTGTTTTCGAGTTGATTTTTCAAGTTGGAGTAACAAGTTCTTAATTTGGTTGGATTCAGTTCTGTTTTAACAATCACAAACCTCAATTTGGTCTTGTGTTGATGTGAACCTAAACCGAAGCAAACTAAGTTAGGAGCTTTATAATGTTCGAGAGGCAACCCTTGGCAAGCAGTGCCAGTAACATATGGAGCAAAGATAAGATGCTAAGAAACACTCAATTGCATTTTGAAAGTCATTAGCGTTTATTTACTATTTCCAACTACTGAATCAAGACATATCCCATGAATTGAGGTAGAAATAGAATACACGAGGAAAATAAGAGTTTACGTCATTGATGATCGCAATTCACAAACCATGTGATACACCTTTCCGGGTTTGCCCTCACGTATATGGAACCCACGAGGACAAGCGCTCGTGGGTCGTGGCTTTGCTGTTTAATCTTTTTCATCCCATGCATATAGTGTACTCGCTCACACAGGATCGGTTCTCTGGGAATCCAATGTTGGGACGACGCATCCCCACAACTTGACAGAAACAGAACGATCGGACGGTCATCATCCGACGGTGATCGGTGAGGAGCTCATTAATGCGGGACTCTGACACTTGTGAGAAATTCGGGTAAGGGTGTGGCTCTTAATTTAATGTCACCAACCGTTTTTTTTATTTTTATATACAATGCTAACTAATATCGATTTGGTTCCGAATCGTCGCCTCTCGTTTTCTTTGCGTGAGTGATGGTGGTAGGTTTTGGTATGTGAGAGTAGAGCGAAGCGAAGCATGGAAGGCGTATCGGTGAAGATGTACAGGGGGCTCAGACAGTACTGGAAGAGGAAAGACTACGAGAGGTTGGATGGATCGGGGCGGCGCCGGAAGAACCGGGTGCAGCTGGCCACCTTGGGCTCGACGAGGCGGAGGCGCTTTTGGCGAATAAAGGTCACCCCCAGGCTGCGGTTCCTCCACCTCAAGTCGGTGAAGAAATTCCTCAGTCGACTTCGAGATGGGTACGTGAACATGATGCTGGGGTTCGCGAGGTCGAGCGTGGGCAGCAGCGGATACGCTGGTGAGTTTGGTGGTGTTCTTGGAGGGATGGGGGATGGGTTCAGTAAGCCACCATTGAAGGAGTACGACGAGAAGGTGATCATCGAGATCTACAAGTCCTTGGTGATGGCGAAGGGACATTTAGTGCCTCGCGACGCAGCGACACTGGGTGGTGGCGGGATCGTCTCTCTCAGTCTCCGGTGAACTTTACAAATAAAACCAACGAGGGGGATGGTAATAGATAGTAACTATTTCCCTTTTATGCTTGTTATCGTAGTTTCTTTAATCTCTACTGTAATTGTAATTAGCAATTAAAGCAGCTTTTTAGCTGAATAAAACCGGCAGGAACGGTTTCTGAATTCTCACTTTCATCCTTGGAAGTACAGAATTCTTGCTTGTTACCCAGTCATCTAAAGGTTGGCTGATGGTGTTCTATTTGATTGTTAACGGCAGGTAGTTTAGTCTGATCAAGGCATCTGAGTCTGGGAAGTGAGTAGCTTTTCCTCTCCCGCTCCCGGGCATTTCTCTCTATCTGGATGAAAGTTTGTTCTGGGACGTGAATGCTTCGTTGATAAACGTGGTGTAGTACATCCCTTTTTTTTTTATAACTAATGTAGGATAATTTTTATTAATGTGGAATAAAACGCGGTAGCGCTCTACCTACAAAATCGTTTCTCACCGAAAGAGAAACAGAATCAGGAAATCGGTTTAACCAGAAACAAGGGTAATGATCCATGGCAAAACTTGCCAATCCATCCACTACAGTATTGGCTTCTCTAAAAATTTTTGAAATGTGAATAGAGAAGAAGAAATTACATAGATGTCGGGTTTCGTCGAGAATATGGTCCACCTTCCAAATACTTCTATTGCTTTCTTTGATGCAGTTTACAATCACTTGGGAGTCACTTTCAATGATGATCTTCTGGGTGTTTACTGCTAGTGCACATTTGAGGCCTTCAACGAAAGCCTGAGCTTCAGCAACTACAGCATTTGTCGATCCAATTTTATGCGCTAGAGCACATCGAATATTCCCGTCGGAGTACACATTAACCTTGACCCATTCTTCAATTGGTCTTTGCCATCTGATGTAGAGTTCTTGTCCTTTCCTTTGTTTTCCTTCTTTGACCCCCTTGAATAGTGTATTTGAATCAACTTGCAGTTTATGGAAAAGAAGGATAATTAGTGCAATGGAGGGTTTAACATTTTCAAATAACAATTTATTTCGGGTGAGTCAGACCACCTAGCAGATGTTGGCCCATGCTGCCATTAGTTTTTGGGGGTCTTGTTCACCATTACCTCCAATCTTTAGCACATGCTTGAAAATCCATTCTTTACAATCCCTTACCAAGCTTTGTTCCGATAATCTACCTCCCATACACCCAAACCATAAAACTCGAATATAGTCACATTTGAAGAAGAGATAAAAAGAGGATTCTTGTTCTTTATGGCATAGAGCACAGTGTTCGGCAGGAACTCCCAGCCGCGTCTGCAGCAACTCATTGGTGACATTGCCATTTAGAATTAGCTTCCAAAGAAAGAACCTGATTTTTTGAGGCAGCGGCAGATGTCAATGAGCCATTCCTTTTCTTCTATACCATAGTTAGTTAGGCAAGAGAGTAATCTGTTCTGTAAGACGAGGATACAGAGAACTTACCAGCATTTGTTCTTTCCGAACCACTTTGCCCCGTGGTGTAGTACATCCCAATCGTGTGGAATATGTGTGAACAAGAGGAGAATCAAGGAAGCGTTGAACATGATTCGGTCCAAGTAGCAGATGTACCGTTTTTCAATTAATGTGTTGGTAATGGGTACTGGTACGGTGGTTTTAATTGAAAATTTATTGAATTAACAAGTCTGCAAGATTCCCGGCGCAATAACTCATACTTCAACGAACACATGGGACAATGAAGGATAACGCATGACTACCAAAAAAAAAAATGAAGGATAGCGCACAGTTACCCCAAAAAAAAATAAAAATGAAAGGATAACGCTCCAATGAACATTCAAGTTATTTGGGAATGTCCTACTCAGTCATTCATTAAATTTAATTTTGATGGTGCTTTCAGACGTTCAAATGAAACAGCGGGAATTGGGGTCATAGCTAGAGATTGGAATGGAGCTTTCATAGCCGCGGTGGCGTCTTAACAAGGTTAACAGTTTTGGTGCCGGTGGACGTGCCGCCTATCGGCCAAAACGAAATTTCCGGCATGCCATCGAAACGACAGAAAAAATTAAGAAGAAAAAAAATGGGCAAAAATTGATTTTTTTGGATTTTGAGAAAATTTCACCAGCACGCCGCTACGTTTCACTTCTTTTGGTTTCACTCCTCAAGACCATGCAGGGAGATTTTTTTCATGAGTCACGTATCCCATGGAGGATTTATTCGTATCTGGTTGAGATCTACAATTCTTGGGGGAAGTTTCATAACATTCAAGTGCATCATACTTTTAGAGAGGGCAACTTTGCAGTTGACTATTTAGCAAATTTTGGAATAGATAAATATTTATGTTTGTGGTTAAGGTTACCCCCAATTAGAGCTGGCAACGGGACGGGTCATAATTGGGTTGGGGTTAATTGGGTTGGGTTGGACTAAATTAAGGCGGGTTGGAAAACCCCCAAACCGCCAATAAACGGGTTCAACCGGCCAACCTGTTTATTATTATTTTTCAAAAAATATGATTAAAATAGGGTTGGAGGTTAATTGGATCGGGTTATATCGGGTCGGGATGGGACACTTTTGTCGCTTTTTTTTTTTTTTGAAATCAGGTTGCCGGGTCATAATCGAGTTGACCCAATTGCTGGCGGGTTGGGGAAACCCCAACTCGCATCCAACCCAATTAATAAACGGGTCAACACAAACCTGTTTAACTTGAGTTGGATCGCATTTTGTCAGCTCTACCCCCAATGGGCTTATGTAATATCATCTTTGATGAAGCTAGAAACTGTGTACATATACATTCTAAAAGTAAATAAAATGCTTTCTTCTGTGTTGACTATCAAAAAAAAAAATTGAAGGATAATGCAGGGGATCCGGACCAAAGAGTAGCAATTTATTCTCAAGTTTGTAAGTTATCTACTTCATGGTAAACGCTGTTAATCTATTAATCTTGATGAATTGTGTAAGGACTTGCCTGGTTTCGTGTATTAAATTCTTAATTAATCTGCCGAGGTGGTACCAAAGACTACTTACGCAGCAAAACAATTTTTCAAAACATGTCTCCCTCTCCGACTTAAAATAAAGCATATCATCTGGTCCCTCATGCTGGAAGATCTACTGGTCCAACGGTGGAGGGTGTCTACACATAAGCTTCATATATACACCTACGTGGACACATATTTCACCATTAGATAGTAGATATTCCAGCCAAGGTCTCCAGCAGATTTCAAGTCATCTTAGCAAAGGATTTTTCTGAGCTCTGATCCTCAGAAGGAAACACAATACAAAATACAAAATCATTAATTTTCAAGAATTCTTATTTTGAATAGAGAGTATTATCCACACGACGTATCTTAAGTTGTCATGTGGATAGTGTGGATTCTGGAACTGGAAAATGCACTTGGATTTTTTCCAGTTCCATGATTCTGAGGACTCCTATTTAATATTTCTGCATATTTTCATCCTTCTCAGCTGGATAGAGTGATTAACCTCCCAGATTGGTCAAATGCACATTTCGAGCGATCCATTAAACACGGAGCGGACATATAACATGGGAGCATGATGATGATTCAACATCGTTAAACGTCCCTTTCCGCTCAAGGGAGTTGTTAGGTTGTAAACTTTCTTCTTTGTTACTAAAGGCAAGTTCATGAGAGATGATTTGTAAGTAGTTGCCCATAATTAAGCACCAGCAATTCCAAAGTCCAAACGCTACCAAAATGTTGGTGGGCTTCTGCTCGAGGAAACCCATAATGTGACTCATACCCAAATGAGTTGGTGATATGATTTTCACATCTTGAATTTCTTAGAATATCGATTAATTAAGCTACCAAGGAGACTGCTGCTACAGGAACTTATGGGCTTTCAATGAGATTGGATTGGGTTAAAGGGATTCTAAAGGGGCAAGCAATGTTAATTTTGGGCTTGACCAACGAGCCTGGATAGCGAGTACTTGGTTAAAAGGGATATTGTTAATTATAGCCTGTTACAGCACGATATTTTAAAAAAAAATTCCACATATGTTGTTGGTATTGGGCATCAAAAGCCCATATACAATTCAGGTCATGTTTTTTCTTTTCTTAATTATTTTCATTTGGAAGCCTAGAAATTAATTAGTAGAAAAAAGAAAATAATGAAAATCAAGATGAGACGAGTAAACGGCAGTTTTCATCTTTAATAAATTATGTTTACATGTCCTACGCACCTTGTTTTGCAGTTATATAATAGCAAATCAAGGAAACATGCACCAGCCATTTGTCTTTTATTAAGGTTTAAATCAACAGGGAATAATGGATATTCCTGTTCTGATTCTAGACTCGAGGCTGAGTCTTCTCCGGTTTAGAAGCCAAAAATCAGAAGCAATTTTGTGTTTGGGTTTTGTGGCGGTTTAGGGTTTGTGGGATTTGGGACCTCTTACTTTGAATACTAGATATTCTTTCGTGTATTGGTACGTGGTGAACTTGTGACCCCCCCAAAAAAAAAAAAAAAAGATCAATGATCCTCCAATGTGAGAGACATTGCAGGATTAGTGAACCATTTCTATAATTGCTAGATGTTCTCTTGCGTGTACTGTCAAGCAGTGAACTGGGAATGCGTTTCCTCCGCTCCTAGAAGCTGGCGGTACTGTGATACCATTGACTGAGATGTGGGTCACATTGGAAACGGAAAATACATTCATCCCTTTGAGGGGTTCATTTGAAATGGGACATATGTTTATCTATTTACTGTCATAGATGTTAAATGCTTAACTAATGAAGTTTTCATAAACCTTAATGTTTTTGAAGCAACGATTAAACATGTAATACTTTAATACAACGGAGTCGCACCATAGGAAACGGTCTCAAGAGTTGGTGATTAGAAAAACAAGTCATTGATCTTGCAATGTCTTACATCGTGGGAGAGAAGTCGCAAGTTTGAGTTTTAACTCCTCTCACATACCTAATATCTCCCCCAACCTTGGATACGTTGGGGCACGCACCGGTTGAAATTTGGGAAAAGCTGGTTATAGCTATTAGAAGACACAGACAAGCACATACATACAAATAAAAAGAGGAACACCACAACGTGGAATAGAATGTTCCCAAAAGTTAGTCACACCCCATCGCATCTAAAACATTATATTATACGTGTAATTAATTTTATTATAATAGCTATAGCTTGAACAATCTAAAAGGTATCACATAAAAAGGCGAAATACTTAGCTGCTACGCAACTTCTCCTTTAACGTAACCCACCTCTTTGATACTAAAGAGAGCGGAGCCACTAAAATGAATATATATAATGCGTAAGAACATGGCTGACCTGCTCTTTATTTTCTACTTCGTAATACGAATAAACAACAGGATCAATCAGACATCACAGAATAATCAATCATACATCTTAATTTAATACGGCCGATAACGACTATTACATTTTGAATAAAATAATTAAATAAATCTTAAAGATGGAGTAAAGGGAAACGCAAATCGATTTTGATTTCGATTATCTGAACGTGCAAGGCAAGTTATTCTTTTATTTGCACTGACTTTGTCTTTCCCGTTACCGTTATCTTTGTTCTTCACATTTTCCTTGTGGGGACTTTGACACTTCACCAGTTCACCTACTCTCTCTCTCTCTCTCTCTCTCATCTCCACCGTCTAATTTATGATCCCGCATTTATCAGAGGACTTATCTCACTGGATTCTTCTACACTTTTAACATCCATGGGTTTCTTTCCCTTTCAGTTAAAGGCAGGGCATGTGATTGTATTTTAAAAAGTGGCCCCAAGTTTTTTTAACACTTTGAAAGTTTGGCATGGAACAGTGTCAAGACCAACCTGACCCTACGTCGTAACGTACAATTGCGTTTTTTTTTTCTTTGGACTAATCTACTTTAATTTTTTCTTGGAATCATCTGTGCACTTTGAAAAAGATGTTGCTAAGTGGAGCATCTGATGTTTATAACTGGTGTCATTTTTGTAACTCGTAAATTAACAAGCAAACGTTTTCTGTTTTTTTCGTAGCGTGAAAACCTATTCGCCTCAGATACATGAATCCACCTGTGAGGTTCATGTATCTTTTAAGTTAGAGGACACTAAAAAGGAGGTTTTCAACCAAAAAAAACAGTTTACCAAAAAAAAAAAAAACCAGAACATATGAGTTATGGGGATGAAATCGTCTGCGGCAAGATGTGCAGCGCCGTGAGATGTTATCACGTGTAACATCTCACGGCCTGTATTTTTTCATATTAAAAATTGTGAGAACATAAAGGCCGTGAGATGGTTATCCATTTAAGGCAATCCAGCGGGTTAAGAGTTTTTTATATTCCTACAGTTTATCATTGGAAAAAGAGACACTTCATGAATAACAATGCCCACAAATCGAAATGCCAAAGCAAGACCGGGGGGACAGTGGAAGCCAGGTTGGCAGATGGAGTCTACGGTATACAGAATTCGTATCCCATCAAACCGTACACCTGCTCTGCTCCCCCTCCCCGTCGCGGTTATAGCATCACCGACACAAGGGTTTCGATTCTCGCCACGTTTCATTCTGATCGCTTAGTACTTCACTTTCCTCCACTCGTGTGGCTTAATCCTTGAATTAAATCATCATGTAAGCCTGCAATGCTTAATCGGCATCTGGAACTGCAAGTAGCATGCGGATGGAGGAAAGCGTCTACTACAATCATTCTATGTACAACAACACCCTTCTGATTGGTCCATTGCATTTTTTATTTGAAAAAAATGAATTTTAAATTTGAATTTGTATGTAACTCGAAGTATGCGTCGTTGTAACTCCTCATCGTAGACGATGTGCGCCGGTAGCAGGCCACATAGATTTTGCCGTAACCGCACGGTGGTGAATTAGCAGCTGCGTGGATTAAAAAGCCATATCTTGAAAAGTTAAAAAGCTTCACCGAGGTTCCTCAGGCACCACATTAATGTCGTACATTTCAATGGATAAGACCCCACGGAAGGATCATCGGTCAAGCAAGGCAACATTGACCTTAGGTGTTACGCAGCTTCGTCCCACACAATTTCCAACTCATATTGTGGTCCTTGCGGACCATTCTTTATGAAGATACGGTGATAAACTCACTTATCCACAAGATGATCGATCATGCGAGATCGACCAACCAAACATTAGGCCAGGAAAGACATATACCCGCTACTCACTAGTTTCAAAAGCTTGTACGGTTGGTACGTATCTTCGTAGGATCTACTTACCAGGCAAAACAAATTTCTGGGGATAAGCATTTCGTTAAAAACTGTTGATACTTAAAATGACGAACGTACCCTTCGCTAAAAACAAATTTCTGGGGGTAAGAACTGGATTTCGCATCGGGGACGCAATCGTCATTGTCATTAAAGAAGAAGAACAGCTGGCAGCTTTCCTTCGCGATGCTCTGGCGTTTCATGGTGTGTTGGGTTCGCCGATTCTTTCTTTTCTTTGCTTTTTTAGTTTTTTTTAATTAATATTAATATAATTTTACTCCTCCTTTATTTTCATAAATGATAAATTATTTGTTTGGTGTGTGACGCTGTTCATTTATTATTGTTTCAATATTATTTCCGTTGTACAGGTTTGGCCGGGGATTTCTATGGTGGAAATCGGAAAAAGCCAAGCTGCAAAAGGACAGCAGACTCTTCGTCGCTGTTACTTGCGCCTCTCTCAGTGAGAGAAGACGAAACTGAGGAGATCGAGACTGAGAGAGCTGCAGTGCACGTCAGCGCAAAGTAGCATCCGTCACCGTTTTTCCCTCCGGGTCGATGGATTCCCTCCACTTTACTTTTCACTCCCCTTTACCCCTCCATGGTCGCTTCGTTTGCACGGATTCCGATTTCTGAGAAGGAAACAAGATTCTACCAGCCTGTTTCTTTCTCAGGCTGGCGGACCTCAAAGGAACCCTTGCGTTCCTCCACTCCTCTTTCTCATCTCGGTTCGCGGATTGCTTCCATTTCAAATCGAAGAAGAAGAGAAGAAACGGAGATCATCGAGTGAAGATGTTATGGGTTATCAGATTCTCCGGTTTCTTCTCCGCAGCAATGGTGATGATCGTCCTTTCTCCGTCTCTGCAGTCGTTTCCACCCGCAGAAGCCATTAGATCCTCTCATTTTGACTCTTATCTCCGGCTTCCCGGCCACTTGTCCGCCACCGATTCTTTGAGTCGTTTTCCCTTCAGAAAGGCTTCAGCATTCCGCAATGCTGAAGAATGCGGCTCTGCGGATGGGAATATCTCTGCAGGGACGACCGTTTGCGACCCATCTCTTGTTCACATCGCCATCACGCTCGATGTTGAGTACCTTCGCGGCTCTATTGCCGCTGTTCATTCGATTCTTCAACACTCCCTTTGTCCTGACAATGTTTTTTTCCATTTTCTTGTCTCCGAGACGCATCTTGAAACCCTAGTTCGATCTACGTTCCCTCAGTTGAAATTTAAAGTCTATTTCTTTGATCCGAAGATTGTAAAGGACCTGATCTCGAGCTCGGTGCGTCAAGCGCTTGAGCAGCCGCTCAATTACGCAAGAAATTACTTGGCCCATATGCTGGAGCCCTGCGTTCGCCGAGTGATATATCTAGATTCTGATCTCGTCGTTGTTGACGACGTTTCTAAGCTGTGGTCCACAAGCCTGGGATCGAGAACCATCGGAGCACCGGAATACTGTCATGCCAACTTCACCAAATATTTCACGGGGAATTTCTGGTCCGATAAACGGCTCTCCGGCACGTTCGTCGGCCGAAGACCGTGCTACTTCAACACAGGTGTGATGGTTATAGATCTGGTGAAGTGGAGAAGGTTTGGATACACGAAGAGGATCGAACGGTGGATGGAGATCCAGAAGAACGGCAGGATTTACGAGCTCGGATCGCTGCCGCCGTTTCTGCTGGTTTTCGCTGGACACGTGGCGCCGATCGAGCACAGGTGGAACCAACACGGCTTAGGAGGAGATAACGTGAGAGGCAGCTGTCGTGATCTTCACTCGGGTCCCGTCAGCCTCCTCCACTGGAGCGGGAGCGGCAAGCCGTGGCTCAGACTCGACTCTAAGCGGCCGTGCCCTCTCGACGCGCTCTGGGCTCCTTACGATCTGTACGGACCGACGCTTTGAACGGGTCACCGGTAAAATTCCTGCAGGATGATTTTTTGTTTATTCTTTTTCTCTTGATATATGCATTTTATTTTTCCTTCTTGCTTTCGTCACCACATTTTTCTTGACATTTCCATTCTGTTTTTTTCTTATTCAGAACTTTCTGAGGCCATTTGTATTTTATTCTATTAATATTCGTGCCTTGGAAATGACAATAAAAAAAAGGGAAATATGGAAATTCAGTATTTCTTTCTTGGGGGGCTTCCAATGCTGCAGACAGACATCAGCGTTTAGTAGCTTTTATAAATTGGTTTACTGAAGAAAAATCTTCCACTCACTCACTCAGGTGTCATTTTTTGTCAAACAAGCAAGTTTGGTCCCTCTTAACTAATTATTAGTTCTTGAAATAATTTCCTTTTGTGGGAGGGAGAAAAGTAAGGAAAGAAATCGTAAGGGCTAATTTAGGATTTGCGGCAGAGCCAATTTGGGCTCTGCAGAGAGGAATGTGAAGGGTGTTGTGGGGATTTGGTGTCTGCAGCAAAACCTGTCTATGGCTTTTGGGGCGTTGATATAAATTGAAATAAGAAGTGATTGCCAAACCTGTTTTTGTTGCTTGCATACCTAAAATAAGAATTTATGAAAGCATTCATGATGGGTGGTCAAACTGAAATTGTTTTGGCAATAGCATTGCATTATGTTTAGTTTCTCTTTTATGTATGATTCGTTTTGTGTTATCATGATTAGTTTTATGGATGCATTGAATGATTGGGGTTGGAGGGATGAGGTGTAGGAGGTTGGACCCGGCTGTCGTTGTCTGTTAAGTTTGGAATTGTGCAGAGTGGAATAGAATGGGAAGATTGGTTTCGAGCTTTTGATGATTACCAATTGAAGGTCGCTGGAGAGACATGAGGCTGGAAAGAGAAAGAGCCTCTCGGTCTAAAACCAATGATGCCGTTACCATAGTTTTATGGGGAGATTCCTAATTTTGCGGGGACTTTGCTTGTTTGATATGTTAGTTGGCAGCTCTTGTTGATCTTATCATATTATATTATATTACTTGTCATATCACAATAACAAAGCTATTTTTGGGCATTAGGTAACAAGACATTATTTTACCTTTTTTTTTCTTCTTCTAAATGAATAACGATGTTGTCAGTATATGTATGTCATCAAGGAATGCACAGCTCAGCAACCACGGCTACAAGGAGCCAAAAGGAGGACTACAACGACGGAGCAGCCGCCCGAAGGTAAAATAAAAGACTTACTAAAGTACTAAGTAGTGCGAAATCAGCAGTTGCTTGCACCTCTCCTGATGAATGCCCTTTTTGGGGACCCTGAAACAAAATTTTGACTTGTTCTCTGCCACTCTCTTGGATGATCTGTTTACTAAGTTATCCATACCATGTGAAAAATGAATAGCAGAGTTGTCTATCTCAGGTCTAAAGGAATAAGTCAAGCAAAAAGCAAGATCAATAACTTGCCGGGTGCACCACCCCCCCTGTAGTCAGAGTCAAGAAAACGCTAAAGATGAGTCCTTTTCTACCAAATGTTGTATCTTGTGATATCAGTTATCTCCTCCTCAAGCAAAATATCTGCAAAATATCTGCCGACGTTACAGCCACAACACCAATCAGAAATGACGCCCTGGATTTCCTTGCAGTAAATAATCAACCAGCAGCGTTGTGAAACTCTGGTCGTTGGGCTGTATCATCTATGGCAAAAAATGTTGCGGCTTTGCTTTACCCAATTGAAATTAAAAATAGAAGATTCGAGAGATATATCGCTATCAGTTAAATTTTAATTTTCAGGCTGCAGAATTTTATGATTGTCAAAGTTGACTAATTCGGCCTAACAATGAGCATAAGCTAGTAATGATGGTCTAATAACAACCTTTACCGTTGAAAGCTCTTCGAACTATCAAATGGAGCAGAGGACATATCTAGTCCTGTGCCTTGTGTATCCTTGGAAAGACTTCTGTTTCTCGCACAAAATCCCCGAAATGATTAATACATAAAATATCTTACAAAAGCCGCCACGGTCCCCGTAACATCTTACAAGGCTCACCCCCTTTGGGACATTAGCCAACTGGAGTGAGGCGACCAATTTTGTCCCGCAACAATAAATCGTCAGTTGATTGCGAGAGGAACGAAACAGACTTTACAACGAACGGAAATTCTCTACTAAATTTCCCTATTATTACCCTTCGTGGTAGAGAAATCTAGTATATGATTCAATCTGTAAAAAATAATTATAATCATCAATTTCAAAGTTTGATTTTGGAAATTGGAATCCGGTGTTAACCCTTGGAGGGGATTAAAAGACTAGGAAAATTGTTTCTCCCTCCAAAGAAGACTTGTTCTAAATGATTGAACAGGCAAATAGACCGACTGGGATAGGATGGAATTGGAATCTCCTCAGCAACAAATATTAAATGAAAAATGCATAGAAAACCATTTTTCCTATGTAAATTAATGGGGTTGAAACGATGGTGCTAATGGGACGACCATTTCTAATGCAACCACCATTTCACTTGCTAGGTCTATAATAGTGCTGTAGAATAGGTAGCAGAAGATCATGTGGAGTACTAATCCCTTTTCCTTTTGAAATTTTAAGGGATTCGGTAGGTGGTACTGGTAGTGCGGTGGAAAACTAATACAGAAGCTTGTGAGTGTTGGAATTAACATAGAGGTGTTAGAGCCTCTAACAAGTCGAATGTGACATTTCATTAATTGGAGAAGGACAATCTAAAGTCGAATGTGACATTCCATTACTGGTAGTGCGTTGAGGCTTTGCTTTCAAATGCATTGGTTTGGGCTTCTAACCAGGTATCTAATAAATTTAAATTTTGCCTGTTTAATACCAAGCAATGAACTTGAAACTTTAGTTGAATTACCTTGCTTTAATATATTCTAAAATTTCTGTTTGTTTGAAAGTTGTTATTATGTTTCAATATCTTTGTTTTATTATACTACCTAGTTTCATACGCTAGTTTACCTAATACCACAGGTCCACAACAAGCTCAAAAGTTTTGTGGACTTATAGGAATAATTTTTTTACCTAATACACAAACAAATCAATGTATGCCAATAAACTTAATTATATATACCGAAATATTGTAGTTTTATATATATGAATGTATCAAGTAGAAAAAAAGTTTGGGCTGGCCCAAACCTAATCCAAATTCAAGAAATAATTTTAGGGTTGGGTTTGGGCTCAAGGAGTTTGGATTTAGGGGGGGCTGATGAAAGTTTGGGTTTACTAATTTTAGTTAGGGCTGAGCCCAAACTCATTGAAACCTAGCCCAATCTGCCCTACTTACAGTTGTACTTAGAGGTACAATACGTCTTTATAAACGGTTTTTTTTAAGGAGAAGTGATCCTCTTCTCAATGCTTGCATCTTCATGCTAGACATCGAAACATGGGACTGTCGTTGTATGACGTGCAATGGCGGAACCACCTTAGAGTTGGAGGGGACAATTGGCCCCCGGCCCCCCCCCCCCCTAAAATTTTTTTTAATTTAAAATATATTTTTTTCCTATACGTTTTAATTGAAATTTATGTTTTGCCCCCTTTAAAATTTCTGGTTTGCCCCCCTAACTCATTAAAATTTCTATATTTCATGAGAAGTGTTAATTGAAAATATTTTTTGCCCTCTCAGATTTGGAGTCCTGATTTCGCCAGTGTTGACGTGCACCCTGCACCTAATGAATGATACAGAAGCACTGAGTGGTTTAAGAGTAATGGACGAACGAATCTTGGTAGATATATTGATATGTCATTTGTTGCTTGGTTGTACTCCAGTAGTGGTCCTTAGTTGATGCAAGAGTCGAACCCCACTGGTCCATGTGTTGTGGAATCGTCTAGTTCTTAACTATGGACGCGATCGCCAAGAGGGATTATGGCAGTTCAGCTCTTGATGATGGTTTATACTTGGATTAATTCAGAGGCAAATGGGATTAGCTAGCGTTACGCACCATGCAAGACGTGAGTTGGTTGGTAGCCCATGTGTGAAGAGCTGCAGTCTGCAGATGGTTCAAAGCATGAGACTCATTTCCTGTGTGCTGTCCACTTCTTAAAACGCTCGGGAGGTACAGATTCAAGAACGCATGGTGGGTGCCGGCGGGCAAAAGCAATGCCCAGAAAGTTTTTCTTCTATTCCTGAACTTAATGGGGCCATATAGGACATGAAATCCCAGAACGAGAGAGCCAACAACATGGGTATTAAACGTGACAAGGTTGGTTCGGAGAAGTTTGTTTGCTGTGCCTACTTTGGAGTAAACTTTGACCGGCAACGGTAGGACCACTATTCTGCTGATTACGACCGGCAAATAGTAGACCAACAAATCTAATTATATTTAGTCCGTGATGACATAATTCTGAAGGGAGAAGCAACAAGCCTTCAATTCATGGGTACAGATTGAGACTGTTTCTAACCAAATTTTGGGTCCCTCGTAAGCCCAGTTTCAGCTGCTGAAGGGACCCCGACTATTTTCACTTGCCGTCTTGATGAGGTTGAGGTACAGACCAGTGTAAACAGGAAATTTATAGTTAGCTAGAAGTATATAATGTTGGTAGTGCAGAAGAGATTAACACCCGACGATCCAAATTGGTATTATCTTAGAGGCAGAGTAAATTGCCACTTGGCACTTGCATCAAATGGAGTATCTCTTATTCCTGACGAATATGATGCTGATAAAAGTCTAGAAGTAACAAGAGAACAAATCTGCACAGAAGAAAAGATTAATTGATGAAATTGTGAGCCCATTTCAATAGGAGATGAAAGATAGAGAATAGGCTGAAGAGTAACAGACCACTAAAATAAAAGATAAAGAAGACTGTAAATATAATTTTCAAGGAACAGATACATCATTGCACTCATCTGTTTCATTGTAGACTAGGGTGAATTTAAACTACAAAAATTCAAGATCCAGATAAAAATAAGTTAAAATCTAGCTTATATAAGTGATGGACACAAAAATAAAACAAAAGAGCTGCAAATGACCTAACATATAACAGGTTTCTGACCATCTAATAACTACTTGAAGATCACAACTTGTTGACCTGAAAAAATTCAAACAATATTGGATGCCTGTAACAGAATTTACAATATTGAAAATCATTAGATCCCAAACTATCAAAGGTAAAAAAAAAAAAAAAGATGTGGAAGCCACAAGTACATAAATTCCAAAATGAGCAAACATACAATGAAAAAGTACTACATGAAGTGGAGGAACTTCATCACCACTATCACTTCAGCAAAGCCAACTGTGAACATGGGAGGGTCAACATCAGGGGAACTGGAATTTCATATCATCTTGCTTATATACACCCAAAGCAAGGAAACTGTGACCATGGAAGGGTAAACATCAGGGGAACTGGAATTTCATATCATCTTGCTTCCCAGAAGGAGGGCTTATATACACCCAAAGCAAGGAAATGATAATAGAGAGCAATCCAGACCACACATAGACTATGGTGGGGACTCTCCCTCTCCTTCCCATCAACCCTTTTGCAAATGGGTAGAGATGGCACAACACCCAGAAACTAAAGAAAACTCCTCCAACAAGCTTGCTCCACTGTGGATATGAGCTGTACAATGCTCTTGATACTCCAACGGCAATTGAAATCAAGTTCACCATCATAATTGTAATTGGTGGGACCATTAAGAAGCTCCATTTGATCTCGTATAGCTCGGCAAACTCCTCATCCCCTTCATCAGGTGTGGCAGACTTGGATGTCAATGTGAATGAGATGTCAACCCCTGCAATCACCTTTAATAGCCCTTGTAAGACAGCAGCTGGGTGTGCACTTGTTCCACCAATTAACCAAAACTGTTCATTTCGCCACCATTCATGGAGTGTTATACCAGACCACTTAATCTCCAGTATGGCAAGCAAGCACAGGCTGACTGTGATCATCAGCAAGAATATGAGAAAAGTTACATTGAGGGACTGCACAATGAACTGCCCTGTAAGCAGGGAGATAGCAGGAAGAATGCAATATACAAGCAGAAACATGGATGTGAAAGGGTACATCGCCGCATTGAAGTAGGCAACCCTCTGCAAGAACTTCATACGCCGGCTAGCAAATAATGCATTGTTCCGGGAAAAAAAGATCTCAACAGAACCGGTTGCCCATCGAAGGACTTGGTGGAGCCGGTCTGTTAGATTAATTGGAGCTGTCCCTCTGAATGCATCGCGTTTAGTAACACAGTACACTGATCTCCAACCTCTATTGTGCATTCGGTATCCTGTTACAACATCTTCTGTAACAGAACCATAGATCCACCCCACTCTTTTGCCCCATTCAGTTTTGTCCTCATAGAAACAAGATATAACACTTATTGCCTCCGCAACGGTTGCAGCATCTAAAGGCTCCCGGGGCACTGCAAGAGAACCAGCTGGTCTGCCTTGGTTACCCGTTCCTTGGAGCTCCTGAAGCAGCCTCCCTTGGTATTCTGCTACTGGAATTGATGCAGACAGAGAAGTTGAACTTCCAAACCTTTTTGGAAGAAGCAGGGACTCGATATCTCCATCATCATCATCATTGTGATAGCAATTAATTGGCAACACTGTTTCATCCACATCCTCATCCTTTGCCACCTTGGCTTTTCGTGGAAACAACTTTATCTTCCTCCTACCAAACCAGCCAAGATGTTCTGTGGCTCTTGGAGGACTAAACCCATAAAGCGCAATCCTACGAAAGATGCAGCCGGTCCCCACATACATGGGACCTTGTAAACCATCTAAGGCCCTCATGTTCACATGAAAGAACACAGTGTTGTGGTTTGCATACCGATCACTCGGATCAATCCCTTCAAACCTTTGTGGGAATTGGACATAACAGATTCTGTCTCCACCCCTGTCAAGCATAAAACACATCCCTTCCCGCAAAGCTAAGGAGTTGTAGATATAGTGATCACAGTCAAGGTTAAGAATAAAAGGGCCATTTGACATAATTGCACTCGTTCGAACAAGAGCATTCATGGCCCCTGCTTTCTTGTTATGATCATAACCTGGCCTCTTTTCACGAGATACATAAACCAGCATTGGCAATCTGATATCAACTTCTGAGGTATCGATCAAGTTTTCTGCATCTGCTTGGGTGCCCATTACAGGTTCTGAATTTGGTGGAGCTAGCATTGCCTAAATATGTAAAGCAACAATTCAGATTTCAGCAGGAACTAGAAAGTAAAGTCAATCAGAAATCAAGGCCAGTAGTGTGCTGGGATGAAGATGACAAATACCTGAATGATACCAGCATGATCTCCTCTTGTGTGGTTTGTCTCTGCTGATGACCATGTTCCAGGCCAGTGCGCCCCATCAGACATCCATGTCGCTTTTGGAACCTTTATGGGTTCAGTGGGATTACCGCCAATTTCCATCTGCTTCTTCTTCGCTCTTAGTTCCTCATTGGAATTGTAAGCATCTGATCGTCTCCTTATCGACTCGGGCAAGGAATTTATCCTCACCTTGAATTCATCATATTCCCTCTTCACCCTTCTCCTTTCCCTGACAAAATCCAGCCGGACTTTGTTTTTGAGGATGTTCCTTTTCTGTCCAAAGTAAGCCTCGGGGTTTCTCGGTTCTATCCCGTGTTTTCGGCAGAAAGGAACCCATATCCTTGCAAAGCTTGCAGTCTCTGCAAGAGCTTCGAATGTTAGTGGAGAACCGCCATCGTCAGATAGATAACATGCAAGCTTTTCCACAGGATAGTCCACAGCAAGGATTGACAGAATGGTGTTTGCAGTGACAAGTGGAGGTTCTTTCTCTGGATCTGCTGTGGAAACGAAGACATCGATCCCTGGGAGATCAGATCGTCCTTTGGGATTCCGAAGGCTTGGTGATTCAAAACGGTCTTTTAGAACGGAGAGATCAGTCACTCTGTTCACAGGACACAGTTTGGGTAGCTGGTCGAGAACCCATGAGAGAGCAAACCAGAGCTCACAAGTAACTGAAATTCCCCATAACCACATTGCTTCATGATTAGGATGACGAATCCTCCAGGTAAGAAACAAGCCGAGTGCCACGAGACGAATCATGATAAGCAATCTACAGATTCACAAATATGTCTAATTTTAAACAGAAGATAGCAAGCAACCAAACTAGTTTATATGTTTACTAAAGACATTTTTTGCTTTTACATTTACTTTCACATTTTTATAGCAGTTAAGAGAGCAACGAATTTCATTTCTGTTATAGTTGAACCATTTGAATCAGAAAGGAGACATAGATACACAATTTATGGTAAGACCAGCATAGAGTGATTTTAAGCAGAATTGAGAATTAAGCTGGTACTGTTACCTGTAAGGGCTGATAATTGCAGTAGAAACCCCAACCTTCCTAGTCAAAGGCCTTCTGCATTTTTCTCCAAAGTCAGGTGGGTTTTCAAATCCATTAGCCCCAGATCTACCACCATAGCCATCTTTAGGCCAGACTGCATTCCCATACCCATATGTTCCCTTTGTCTCATAGAGCCAACGATTGTGATCAAACTCGGGAGGATGATTGTGAGCTTTGAACGATCTAACAAGGGAAAGACCTTTATCTGGTCTGAGTTCTGCCATTGAAGGTAACGGAAGAGCCTGGTCTTCTGCTTCTGACCTAGCTTCATCATCGTCACTCACATCCCTATACGGTTCCTTGCAGCCAGGACACTGCCCCCCTCCACTTTCGATGCACTCAGAGTAACATTCTTGGCAAATCCTGAAGCCGCATTCACATGGAACCTTCGAATCGCCTTGGAGAGCTTTCCCATCGCACCCCCTCATTCCACAAATCATTCTCATTGATTTTACAATCTCGGGACGATCTGGAGAACAATCTATGACATGGCCATGTGTGACAGAATCGTATCCTCCGGTGAAGATGGTTCCCGAAATGAAGCACCTCTCAGGTTTTCCAGGAAACCTGACATTCTCAGAGAGACTGTTCTGGGAGACAGATATGGGCTGGTGATCCGGTGTGGGAGGGATTTGAACCGTGTAGGTGACGAATTCTGAAGTCACCTCTTCCATGTCGTCTTTGGAAGCGGAGCAATATCTTCCACTACTGGAAGCTCGTTTTCCACCACTTGAAACCCTATTTGCTCTGTTACCAAGAGGTGAACTCGGGTTGTTGGATAACGAAGACCGTCGGATGGGACTCGTCAAACCCATGCTAAAGCCTCCTCCTTTACCAGCTGAAGAAACTGAAATGGTCACAGGGGACGAAGAAGAAGGAGAAGCCATTTGAACCATATTTCTTCAACTTCCGGTATGTATTTTCTCTGATTGAGATGGTCTCAAGCTTACAATCGAACAGCTTTAGCAGAAAATCCAGATCCCAATAATGAACCTCAGAAATCAAATTAAAAACTGAATAGATGTTGGAGATGAAGATAATTTTGACTTCACAGGAGGAATTTCAAATAAAAGAAGGCAGAAAAGATGTCGGCGTCTTTGCAGTTTGCAACGGTCGGATATGAATTTGATTTTTTGAGTGAGAAAGGGCCTTCTAGGTTGTGCGAAAGCGACTCAGAGCCGTAGATGGCGAGTGTTTTAATGCAACGGTCCTTATATCTGAGCGGTCCATGTGACGATATCCAACGGTTAGATATCGTTTCTAACGGCCAGCCCAGTTGATGGGCAAATGCTCCCAAATCCTAATTTCCTTGGGCCCCCCTTTTTTTGGATTCAAATCACCTGCTGGGGGCGCCCAGCACAGCAGGTGATGTGAATCCCCCTTTTTTCTTTTTATTTTCTTTTTTTGGTTTTCTTTGGTGAATACATCCGTTAACATTCAGTTCAAAAAGACTTAATACATTTTCTGTGTATGGTCTATATCTATATACTATATTTAATGCGAGAAGGACCTTTGGGAATCGTGCCTAAGCCTATCTGCGACTTCCTCAAAATGCCCATTGCCTACATTATTTGGGTTTCAATACTACAATAAAAAAACATGCCTCTTTGTTCAAAGCCTTCCAGTTACAAAACCACCTCCCTCTACATGCTACCTGTACATGCATCCGTTCTAGTCTGTTTAATTAGAAAGATAAGAGACACGCATTTGTAAATAGGAATGGCCACATTACCCAAAAAAAAAAACAAAAGTAGGAATGGCCACCAAACGAGTCCTAACTCCTAACCCTATTGGGTAAGAGGACGAAGTGGGTTGTAATTCCAAGTTCCAATGGCAAAATATTAAATATTAATATTTTTAAATAAATACATAAATTAACTAATATATTTACTTATAAACACATGAATTTTTACATGTAATATATATGAAAATATATACTAGCTTGAGAATTTAATCGAATAATTCATAAGCTACATATTAGTTTGAATATTTTTTTTTATCGTCACATAACCCTAACAGTTTCTAGAAATCTAGATTTTTTTTTATTGCAAAAACACTAAACAGATTTTAGTAATCTGAATTTTTAATTATCATAGAAACCCTAATAGACTCTTGTAATTTGAATTTTAATTATAGCTGTAATATCTATGTGATCGGATTTGGGTAAGGGTTAGAGTCATGTTAGGCTGAACTCTGACCTGATTGTAACCCAATTAACCCAACACTTTGCCATCCCTATTTGTAAAGATTTTGCTGTTGCAACAAGCTGATGCATGAGTTACAGAATTTTGTAGCTTTAAATTACTACAATGAAAAGCATAATCTTAGAATAAACAATAATAAGGAAAACTATGCTATTTTTTGTTAAATCCTATGCAATGACTAGTGACATGCAAACAGTGGCGGAACCACGTTCAGGTTAGGGGGGGCAATTGCCCCCCTAACTTTTAATTTTTAACAAAAAAATGTATATGTTTTATATATTTTTTAATTAAAATTTAAGTTTTGCCCCCCCTAAAATTTCAGGTTTGCCACCCCCCCCCCCCCCCCCCCCCCCTCAACTCATTGAAATTTCAATATTTCATGAGAACCCCCTCTAAAATTTCTGGTTTGCCCACCTCCAACTCATTAAAATTTCTATATTTCATGAAAAGTGTTAATTGCAAATTTTTTTTGCCCCTTCAGATTTGGAGTCCTGGTTCCGCCACTGCCTGCAAAAAAGCTTTAAATTGTGATAATTTTATTTTGAGTATTCTGACATTTGATATATGAGACATAACAAAACCGGTGACCAATTTCTCTGATCATTTAGAGCCCCGGTTGGTGAGTTGAATCAAAGGCGACATCACATGTTCACATCATAAAGGACGTGAAATCTTGCGCAATATTTGGAGTGATAGTTTGTAAACAAAAAGATATAAAACGTAAATCATGAAGAATTCAACAACTAATTTCTTTTTAATAGTATATATAAAAGTAGTTTATCTTCCATTGGTCGCAGTCAGAAACTCTGGAGAGAAAAAAAGCCACAAGAAGGAATCAAAAGGAAAAAGATAAAAATGAAAAGAAATTTTTATGGCTTCTGACATTGCAGTCTTTGACGTGTAATAACAATCCAAATAATTGGTCATGATCGTGCAACCGAGGCAATTCCTACCCCGTGGCGTGTTTGTAAATCCAACAAATGACATGGGCTTTTAACTACATTTGATTTGAAAAACAAAGAAGACGAAAAGCATGAGTGAGAGTAGGGCCCATAACGGGCAAAACTCAAATCCGAGCTTTTTAGTTTCTTCCTTTTCTATGTCGCGTTGGCCCTTCGATTCCCGAAATCCAGAAAATTTCTTCCATATACGCAGTCTCAGATCGATAGAACGAAACGAACAGATCAAACACGACCTCTTCTTCCCTTCACTTTATTTCTTTTTTATTCTGCGTCGAACGGTCGAAGTGCATGAGCACTGAAAGGTGAAAGCCGGCACCCAAGAGAACTAAATACCTATTAAAATTTTATTTACAAAAAGACAGCTTCTATCAAGCTGTATTTCTTCTCCATACGCGTTTCCACGCTTTCCTTCGCTCTTCTTTCTTTCCTTCTCACTATAAGTTTTCATCTCTCCCTTTCGGATCTCTCTCTTTTCATACTTGAAACTTGAGACCAAAACAATGGCCTTCAAGCTTCTCTCTGTCTTCATCTTCCTCATTTCTCTCCCCCGGTTCTCAGTCTCTCAACCTCAAGCCCCGGCACCGGCCGTCGATGCCTGCAACGGCATCTTCTTGTCGTACACCTATGTCTCAGGGGAGCGCCTCCCACCCGTCATCAGGTCCGACCCATCTCGCCAAGCTTACAAGTTTAAGTCGACTCTCGCGATCCTCAACAACGGCCTCGATGAGCTCAAATCGTGGAAGGTTTTTGTTGGGTTTAAACACAATGAGTTCTTGGTTTCGGCTTCTCATTCTGTTTTGGCCGACGGTACTAGTCTTCCGGCCAACGTCACTAACGGGACCGTTTTTGCTGGATTTCCCCTCACTGATCTCAAGACGGCGATCGAGACTGCCGGAGATCTTACCCAGATGCAGGTTCAGATCGAATTAGTAGGTACCCAATTCGGAGTTGCGGCTCCCGCCGTTCCGTTGCCGTCCAATATAACGCTTGCCAACGACGGATTCTTTTGTCCTAGAGCCACTGTGCAAGGTAAGTGCGCGATCGAGTTTTAGTTCCATTGATTCACTAGTTTGTGTAAGGCTTCTTCTTGCCAGGATTTATGTAAAATTATAAATTCTATACCAGGACTAACAATCAAACACACACCTCGACCCCCACCCCCCACCACGAGAAATAAAAGGATTTTTAATTCGTGAAAAAAAAAAGGGTGTTGGGATTGTATTGCCATCTGTTTCTTAAGATAATATGAGACTGAAAAATGGGAGACATTTAATTTCATCATCAGCCTGGACATGTCTAATTCTGCAATTTTAGGGATTATCATATGAGTACTAGTGGAATAGAATTGAACAGTTAATGGTAAGCTGGTTCTCTCATCTATTTTGTAAATTTGGTGGTCAATCAGCTCCAACGAAACCAGAGCATACTTTTTAATTTAACTCAAATGTGATCCATTTCTAAGTCCATTTCATCATTGTTGTTTTTTATTTGTATTTTTTTGTGTTTTATTGGATTCAGATTAACAATTGGTCAGTTTATTTTGAGACATCAGAATCCTGGATCTACGTTTGAGCATGAGCATTAGTTTTTTTTTATATTTGTTTTATGGCAAATTGTTCTCTATGATTAACTTGTTTTGCAATGTCAGAAAAGAATTGGTATGGCAAAAGAGTTGTTGAATCGAAAAGTTTTAAGACTTTTTATTTTTGAATTTCTGGGCATGTTTCCTTCTATTATTTAGTGATTCATAAAAGACAATTAGATAATATTTTGATGGGGAGGAAGAGATAATGTTCTTGTTCTTGTCAGTTGTCCTTTTCAGCAGTTATCTGTTAAAGTTTAGGGTTTTGGAGTAGAGAATACTGTATTGAGGGATTTATTTCTCTCAGTTGCCTCTATAGACTCTCTTTGGTTCATGGAGAGAAGATACGGAGAGGAAGGGGAAAAAGTGATGAATTCCTTCCTTGTTATATAATTAGTTATGCTTATTGCAAGCCAACAAATATATGGTGGCTGAACAGAGAATACCAACAGAGAGCCTTTCTTCTCTGCTGTATATTTGAAATTTTGAATTTTGGGCCTCTGCATTCGGTCTTTACCCATATTGATGGGTTATCTGGTGCTTTTTTGTAGGGAGGAATGAGATGCACGTATGTTGCACTAAAGACCTCAAGTTTAAATCAAACATCAGTACAGATGAAGAGTTCCTGCCTCGACAAGATGGTGATCTGACAATAATGTACGATGTAATCAGATCCTATGAAACAAGTTACGGCGCCCAAGTTACAATCTCAAACCACAATCCCATTGGCCGTCTTGATAATTGGATGTTAAGCTGGGACTGGATGAGGGATGAGTTTATTAATGAAATGAAGGGTGCTTATCCTTCTGTTGTGGATACAACAGACTGCATCTTTGGGAGACAAGGTGAGTTCTACAAGGACCTTGACTTCTCAACTGTTCTGAATTGTAAAAGAAGGCCAACAATCATTGACCTCCCCCTGACAAAGACCAATGATACGAAGCTGGGCATGATCCCCTTCTGTTGCAGAAATGGGACAATCTTGCCTCCATCCATGGATCCAAGCAAGGCAAAATCAGTATTCCAGATGAATGTCTTTAAAATGCCACCAGACCTCAACCGCACCCAGTTCGTTCCACCACAGAACTGGCAGATCAATGGCACGCTCAACCCAGAATATAAGTGCGGACCCCCAGTTCGTGTGAGCCCTAGCCTTTTCCCAGATCCGAGTGGTTTACCAACAAACACAGCTGCTGTTGCTAGCTGGCAGGTGGTTTGCAACATCACACAGCCCAAAGGGGCAAGCCCAAAATGCTGTGTTTCATTCTCTGCATTTTACAATGATTCTGTCATCCCATGCAATACCTGTGCCTGTGGGTGCCATAATATACAAAAAGGTGTTTGTAGTACCAAGGAACCTGCCCTTATCCTTCCACCTGAGGTTCTTCTGGTCCCATTTGAGAACCGGACCGTAAAGGCTCAGGCTTGGGCTGCCATAAAACACCGTGCTGTGCCAAAACCATTGCCCTGTGGGGATAACTGTGGGATCAGCATCAACTGGCATGTTTATACAGACTATAGCGGGGGTTGGACTGCAAGGATCACACTCTTCAACTGGGGTGATACTGATTTTGCTGATTGGTTTGCAGCTGTAGAATTGGATAAAGCAACTTCTGGTTTTGAAAAGATGTACTCCTTCAACGGAAGTGTCCTTACTGGTTCCAATAATACCATATTTATGCAGGGCTTTCGAGATGTGAATTATCTTGTTGCAGAACAAGATGGAGCAAACCCTGAGAAAGATCCTAGGGTACCTGGGAAACAGCAAACAGTGATCTCATTTACAAAGAAGACTACACCTGGAATCAATGTTCCTGCTGGGGATGGGTACCCAACCAAAGTGTTCTTTAATGGGGAGGAATGCTCGCTTCCTCCAATACTTCCAACAAACAATGGCTATAGGACTGGTGCAGCTACAAGTATCTCTGGCCTTCTTCTGGCTGTTATAGTTCTCATTTTCATGCAGCAATAGTTGTAGAGAGGCCTTACTGCTTTTTTGTAACTGCAGCTGATTCTTTTATTCTTTCAGTGATTTTATTGATCAGTGCAGAACAATATGTTTAGTATTTTGATTAGCAGAAGATACAGGAGCAACCCTTTGGAATACTATAGGGACACTGATTGGATTGATGGAGATATTGTTGCTTCCATCACTGCAGTGACCCATGGGTTTTGGTGAAGGACAAGAAAGTTGTGTGCATAACATGTAATTTAGCATATAAACATTATGGATCTTCCATGTTCTCTATCTGTTGATTCTGTTCAATTGTTTTTTTTTTTTTTTTTGGTTTTGGTTTCTATGAGGACATGATGCCTAATTGTTCACTTGATCTTTTTCCCTAATAGAGTGGAGTAAATCTTTTCAAGTTATTGCTATCAAATTGATCCATTGAACGCTTTGGGGATGAATTCTTATTACCGTTACACTCTTTATTAGCTAAGGCTAGATTTTTTTTATTCTCCATGAGGCTACACCTTTCATTATAACTTGTGTGAAAGATTAAGGCAGGCAAATAAAAGAAAGAAGAATCTGAAGACCGGTAGAAAGAATCCATATGTCGAAAGCCTCCCCAGATTGAAAATCCAAGCAATGAAATGTTAGCGCCTATAAAACCTGTGATCTAAGCAATGAAATGTTACTCTATTAATGTCCCTCGACTAACTAGTAAACCAGCGCCTTTCCCATTAACGATTAAAACTACAGAAGCTCAATTCCTTCGGAAGCTGTTAGTACGCGCAAAAGAAGGAACATAATGCCAAAATTTATGAAAGAGCAACCAAATGAAATCTTTACTAGACGGACAGTTCACATTGACTCTAAATCCGTCATCAGCACTAGAAACTACTCTCTAGTCTCTAATTCTATTTACAAGCCTGCAGAGGTGCCAACTTTTCACGGCCACACCCACATATACCTTGGCAAGTCTGTCTTCAAAACTTGATCTTCATTGTCAGCCTAACCTACCAAAAGCAGTGAGTAGAAATTTTGCAAGTATGCCTTTGCATATCATGCAGCTTTACTTGAGTTCGAGTCACCATTTTAGGTGTTGGATTGGAGGAATAATCCTTCGGCCCCACAAATTCATGCATGTTGAATCTTGATTCTCTAAATTCCCTGCTGGCACAGTGGAATGAAAAAAAAGGAAGGAAGGTGAACAGAGAGAAGATAATCCAGTGGTAGATACACTATTTACAGTTGGAACCTCAATCACTGAGAGAATAGGGACACCATCTACACCAGAATATTGGAGTATTCATCAAAATTGAGCTCGTTCTCAACGGTTGCAACATTGTCTTGCGTCTGTCAAACAAAAGAAAATTTTAGGTGTCATTGAGCACATGCTCATTTTTTATTTTCAGAATGTATATGAAAGGGTTTGAAAAACTAAACTATATAACTGACCTGTTTGAGAAGGCTATCCATTAGATCATCCTTGGCAAAGTTTTCCCCAAGGAACAGAGTCTCAGAGCTAAAATCAGAGATGTTTGTGACTTTTAGTCTGTAAAAGTCATCAACGAGGAAGCAATAATGGCGCTGAGCAGCATTTTCTAGGTTCTGAATATTCTGATGTTCAATTTCCTGGCTCAGGGGGGTCATTGCGGTATTCCTAAGATGGAAATTATTCCCGAGCAATTCTGTGGCATGGTTAGCCAGAGCTCGAGAAATTGGATGGCCTATTGCTCCTCCACCACGTATACCAGTCCCATCCCTTCCTAAGAACCCGCTCCCGGTATCATTTGAGGATATTTGATGATCCATGGATGATGGAAGGGACAAAGGATGACTGCCTACAATCTCATACGATATCTGTCCCTTCAACTGGGGTTGAGCTATTGGCATCACTAAAGAGCTATTCTGGTTTCCATGGACACTGTCCATATGGATCGGTGAGCTCATTCTCATAGGCATTGGTAAATTGAGAAAGCTCAAGACCCCCTCGCTAACATGCTGACCAGTATTCCCTAATGACTGCACAGATTGGTGCAAATGGGCAAGTTGCTTTGGTTCCATGGTGGCCAGTAGTCCTGGAGGCAATTCCACTCGCTTACTACTATTGCTCAGTTTCTGACCCCCTCCAAATTTTAACTTTGTTGTTTCAAAATTGAAATGGTCTTTCTCATCAACAAGAGGCATACACATTCCAGAACTCTCAGTTGAACTCCCAAATCCTGCTGGTAGTGTGGCAAGACCCTTTTGTGGAAGTTGACCTGAGACTGCAAGAGCATGGAGATCAAGCTTATCAAGTGAAGGCATCGGCCGAAAATTTACTTCCTCGGGACTCATGAAAGGTGTACCAAGTCCATTCTGATGCTGTTGCTGCCCACTTCGCCTTCTAAGGAATAAGCGATATTTCTGCGCCACATAAAATTGAATCTATGAACCTTTATTATGGAAGAAATAAGGACTATTGATCCATAAAAGTGATACAGTATAATTAAGTCATATTGAACAATAGTATAATAAGCAAGCTAGATTTTCAAATCAGGGATCTTCTGAGGCAAAACTGCAATCATACCTGAAGGTGGCTGGCAACATTTTCCCTAGTGAGCTCAGGAACATTCATCAACTCCAGAATTTTCTTGGGAACAGCCTCTGTTTAACACAAAATTTGAAAGCAAAGATGTGCTTAACACGAGCCGAAAGAATATTGATTCATTAAGAACAAAAAGCTCAGATGTGAGAGAGAGCTAAAGAGAAACCCTTTGTTAAATGCCAAACAAAAGTTTAAAACGTGAGTTCAGTTAGTCAATACTCCTGAACTCATATTACTGAAGTTAAAGAGCTGAATCAATGATGCTTTTAGAAATTAGAATATTGAACACTAAAGAAATTATGATTTGACGTACATTGAAGCAGAGAAAAGAAAAAACAAAGTGCAGATAAATTTATCACAATTCTTCATCAAATTCAAAAAGGAAAATCACAGTCCAACATTTTTATGTCACCATTAGGCTGCCACATAGCTTTTGCAATTTAATTGATAGAAATTCCACCAGGTTCCGATAAGAAAACGAATTTAACTGATGTTCTTTACCCCTTTAATTTCCATTAAACACACCCTTTTTCATTGTCATAAATGAACATAAACTAATTAGATAGAAGGCCGCATCAACCACATAGCATAAAATCATACGCATGTATTTCCATGGAAATGGATTCACTACCTCTAATCTCGTATAAATTGTTATCAAATACATGTAGGATCAAAATTTCGACCACAAGCAGGCCACATCATGCTCAGAAGTGATGATTGATTTTGTCTCCAAAAAAACATAATGTTCTGAGCATATTTAGACATTTTATGGACTAACAGACCAAGAATACCACAAGCTAAACCGAAATCTTGCTTGGTCATGAAAGTTGCATGCCATATCCCTCCCTACCATGTAATTTGCATTCAAACTTGTAAACCATGATAAATTTAAGACAAACTTGCCTATAAGTTGAACAATGGAACATTCTCTTTTAATTAATACCAACAGGAAAAAGAAAATGAATACATCTATGTAATAGCCGTAATCCAGAGAGAGAGAGAGAGTAATGATTCTACATCCAACAAAGATTTCACATCACGAAACTAGGCGCACACGCACACACACAGAGTGACCACTCTAGAATGTTTCGTTTTTGTATGGAAGGCAAGTAGCAGTTACATGCTTGAAAAAATAAGGACATTTTGAAAAATTCAGGAGAAAGTAAAATAATGACCTGTCTCCTTGGCAAAATTAAAACTAATGACTGTGCAACAAAACTGAATAGAGCAGAAATGTCATGTATCTGGAATGATACTGGTTCAGCAATGTTAAATGATTGGAAAACAGAAAACTTACTTTCAACACCCAGCTGAGTCACAGCTGCAACAAACTGTTTATGAAGTTCAGGTGTCCAAACCACCCGTGGCCTTTTTAGTGTAGGCGTATCATCCCTGTCCTCGCCTTCAACTTCGTCATCCTTCCTCCGCTTTGAGTTTCTCCAATTTCCATTATTTATGGAGGATGCATAATCTGCATCATCAGATAGTATTTGATGGTGCTGGTCACCATCCACTACACTCCCTGATTGCTCCATTTCCTTCATTTCATTCCTCCTCTTTCGGATGACATGTTGCCAAATGTTCTTGATTGCCTCAATTCGAAGTGGTTTGATCAGAAAATCACATGCCCCCTGCGTGACACCCTTCATCACAGCATCTTTCCTTTCATCAGCTGACACCACTGCATATTGCATAAATAAGACAAAAAATTCTAAGTGTATAAGGCCAAGGCTCAAGAGTTTAAATATCATCTCAGGTAACCAAACAACATCCTTACTGATAACAGGCAGGTCCATCTCCAGTACAATGAGCTCAAGGAATTTAAAGCCATCCATGTCAGGAATGTGAATGTCACTAATAACAATATCAAATCCACTTCTATTCTCTCGAAGAAGAGATAGCGCAACCTCAGCCCGCTTACATGTGGTAACTGAAAGTACCAAAATAACAGCTCTATCAATTAAAGGATAAGTCTTAGTACATAACTTACATGATTGAGAATCGATTCAATCAATTATTGTACGAGGTACACAAACCAAAATCCCCACATATTAATGACTAATGACAAATTTTGACCTACTTATCCACTAATGATCAATTTTGACCTATTCATCACAAGTTCAATCCAAAACTTACAGACTAGTGATCAACTTTCACCCATTAATTTTGATATATGTAGGATATGTAAAATCAGAATACTTCAGCTTAAAAAAATAGAATCTGCAATATTGTGCTGAAATCATAATTATATCTTTTTGATTATTTATTTATTTATTTAAATTCATCTTAACAAATAAAATCTGCAAGGTATGTTAATATCTGATATTGTGCTGAATTCATATATAATAAGATTTTTTTAATTTTTTTTTTCATTTTTTGGTTTGGAGTCCTAAACCCACCACAGCTATTTAAACAATCAAAATAAAAATGATTATAACTATTAAAAAAAAAAGGAACCTGTTTAAACAATCAAAGTGATCATTAAAAATGGTCACCGATACTAAGAAAATAATAACAGAAAGGAAACCAGAACCAGAGAGACTTGGAATGTAGAGTAAAGGAGACATTTTTCTCTCCTGTAGTTCAAGTAAATACAGAAATACCTTCATAAAGACATTTTCGAAGCATCTTCTCCAAGATGATAAGACATGTGACATCGTCGTCGACAACCAGAACCCGAAGACCAACTGGGAACTGATCGGAAACTATATCAGAAGCTCTCCGAGTAGTCGACGAAGTCATAACCGACATCGATCCTTCTCCTCCTCCTTTATTATTGAAACTCATCATATCTTTGTAACAACCAGTCAAGCCACACTTAATAACTCGGTTACTGGAATCTCGATGAATCCTCATTCTTCTGAAACGAGTTCCGCCGATATTCAGTCATTCGGCGGTTAATATGGATCCGTTGCTCGAGTTCATCTCCTGCTGCTTCTGTGGGGTCCACGTTTTTGTTACGGGATAAAAGGCTTTCCAAACGAATGTATCTCTCATAACAGTTGTCGTTATCTGATTTTAAACTTTCATATTAACATGCTCTCTCCTCCCTGGTTTCACGATAGATATTTTCCCTTTTTTCAAAAACAGTTTGTTATGAAAACTAGTTTGTTTTGAACGTGGAGATCGATTTTTATAGGATATAACTATTTCCATTCTTTCTTTCTTTTTTTTGTTATTGAAATTATTTTATTAATAAATAAGTTTTAGTATATCATCATTTTTGTTTTTAAAATTTGAATTTTGAAGATTGATTTTTTAGAATATCAGAATTTTCTTATATGTGATATTTTTGAAATTAGAATTATAAAATTCACATTCAATTTTGAATAAATTTTTAATTATTGTTTTATAAGGTATTCACATCTCTTGGAGCCTCTTGCGTGGAAGATTGATTGGAGCATCCATCGATCTTCCCCATGTGTTCTACTCATTCATCATACCAATTTATTTTGATGAAATGGGTTGTATCCCATAACATGTACCAATGATGAGTTGAGTTGTACCCTATGATAAACTAAGTTGTACCTTTGATAAGCGGGTTGTACCTAGTAATGAATTATGAACATATGATGAAGAAGATCTGCGAAGACTCTAGCTGGTCTTCGAGCGTCAGGCTCGAGTAGATACAAGGCCTTATAATACCTATTGTGGACAACGATTGTCGGGCAGGATTTTCATAAAGATTCAATAAAATGTTTTACCTGAACTGAACCTTACGATGGTATAGACTGGGCCTTAACAGTACAAATCCGACCCATTTGTGCTGATGGGCCTAAATAGTACAACAACAATAGCATTTTATCGGATGGGCCTTAAGTACGAACTCCAGCCCAGTTGCCCTGAAGGTCCTTAAGAGTGAGCATTAAAGAAAAGTGAGGGAAGGCTTTACAGCTTTACCACCCAACGTTGCAAAATAGCATTAATAAAAGAAAATTTTCTTGTAAGGGAGTTCATGCGTGTTTGATCCGACAAGTACAGATCCGATTTTCACGGAATATTCAATGCTTGTTGGACCAAATTACATTATCCCACACTCCACTCAAAAAAACTAATCCGTCCATCACCATGGTTCAATCTGGTTCGACCGCGATTCACAACACACCACTTTCCGTTGAAGTCTGGTTCGACCGTGACTCAGCAGAACCGCTAAATCGGCTGAACGTTGATGGACTCATAAACAAACCCAGACCGTTCAAAATCTTTTGGTTAAAGCAACTGCTGTCTTACTTCCCCCCTCTTTCTACTTCTCTTTTCTGGTCCGCATCTTTCTGTGTCTTTCACTTCCCGAACACGACGCCGAGTCTTTCTGTCATGTTCTTCAACCTCGATACTTGCGGTTATTTTGCGTCTCTCAAGCTCTGTACAGATTGCTATTTAGGCTGTCATAATCTCCAAATCTCTCTCGCTGATTTTGCAGGAAGACTCTTCAGGTATGTAACTTTCGTTTCGCTCTTTCTTTTCCCTCTCCGTTTTAAATTTCTTTGGTAAAATGGTGAGTATGTGAAATGCATTCCGATCAGTTTTGTGTTCATTTTTAATCCAATTTCATTTTTTAGGCATTAGCTGATCCGTCTGTTACAATTGATTTATAGGCGAAAATTATTTTGTTTCTTTTATTCTAAATTTTATTCGTTGGAAATGCTAGCCGGACTCGCCACTCGCCTATGATTCCCTCTGCGGTGGGTGCTGCCATGCGGATCCCACCGGCTTCCTAACGCCAGTCGAGTGCGCGAGTATAGGAGCTGCCCCTCTTCTTGATTTATTTTAAGTTTGAATAGTTAAAAATGGCCACATTGGTTTGCATTCGATGGTTTTTCGATCGTTGAAATCTGCGTGCAGTCAAAAGGTTTTTATATTCGTATTCTTTATATATCTACAGTATACATTAAACACATCTCTCTCTTTCTCTCGTGTGTGTATGTCAGTATGTGCGCGCGTGCGTGCACGCTCGTGGATGGTGCGTGCGTGTGTGCTTGTGTGTGCTAGCCTTGGACGTTGATCTGGATAATTAATTGAATGCTTGATGCTTTATTTTTTGCCTATGTTTAGTTTTACTTATGTGCAATTGTATTTTTCTTTCCGTTAATGATTTATCAGATAATTTATTTTTTCTACGTTTTATCAGTGTTTTATTTTCTTTTATTTGGGTTTTCCAAATTCAGTCCTTTAATTTAACAATTAAACTGCAAGCTGCTGTTCAAGTAGGATGTGATATTGTCATTGTATATGTTTTGGTGCCTGTCAGTTGATGTTTGTTTTTCATCTGTTTTTCTAACTTTATTGTCAGCACGATATGGAGTGTATTCATATTCTTTGTGATTTGAGTAATTAGGTAATGCATGATAGAAAGGTTTTCTGGTGCATCAAACTAGATGATTAAATGTAAAACTAAAGGTATAACTTGTAATAAAAAAGCTTCAAAAAATTCAAATTAAGATCAAGTATATGAAATGTAAATTTATAACAAATAATATTAGACGTGAAATTATGTTAAGATTTGAGAATCAAAAAAAAAAATATATATATATATATAAAGAAGGTAATGAGTCTTTACCTTGAACCACAAAAAGGGAAGGATATTGATGAAGATTTTGCACATGTAATTAAAGCTAAATGGCTTAACTTGGGAGGCTATTTTATAATGTTATCTAATTGAGGTGTTTCACTCAAACTAAAGAGGAAAATTTTACAGGATATCCATGAGGCAGACTATGACATGTCTAAATGTTGGGCAACAACAAAGCAATAAATGTACAGAACAAGAATTGCTGATATAGGACATTTGGATGGATATGTGGGAAAATTAGGAACGATAATGTAAAGAATGAATATATATCTAGGAGTGTTTAGGTGTTGGCCAAGTAGGTGAAAAGATGAACAAAACCAGGTTAAAATAGTTGGAAACTATAAGTGGAGAATGTTTAGGTGCGAGGAACCAATACGAAAACTATAAACGAAGTGTTGTCTGTTGTGAAAATTGATCATTACGCTTCGATAAGAAACCTGTCATAGTTTACCTTTACAAGGACATATTGCGGTTGGGAGCTGAGGAATTGTTTGGATCTAAGAGCTTGTTTAGTCCCTAGGATAAAACTGAATACAGCCATTTTGGATTACATGTCTTCTAAAAGTCAGTAATGCCTGGTTTTATGGGACAGTGTAGTGATGGTACCGGACTCTTTTTTTGATGGATAATATGCATTCATTAATATCAACTTTAAAGAAAAAAGAAGAACAAATACCCATGAGAGATGGGCAAATGTAAAATGTTATGCTATATTCATTTTGATATTTTTTTTCTACACTGATGAAGCTAAATTTTGGCTATAGTTCAAAATTAAATAGAAATAGCATATTCTGTGTTTTTGCTAATTTTCTTGCATCTGTTCTGTCAGACAAGAGCCAATTAATTCAGAGATGCGAAATTCTTCATCAATTTCTGTCTCACTCTGAGTTTTGAATCTGGATGAGGGCAGGTTCTATGTGCCTTTGGGTCCTGCAAGAACCTAGATGGAAAATCTTGTCTTCGCTGGGGGGTAATTATTGCCATCAACCGTTTATATTAGCCGGTTTCTGGTCAGAAAAGTTCCATACAATAAGAAGCCCAATTGGAAGCAGTTCTGGTTCTAAGCTACTCAGATGTAAATGTGAGCCTTCTAATGAGGGACTCAAAAGAAGATGGAGTTTTCAACCTATTACAAAAAAAACAGAAGGAAGAAAGAGTACCACCAAGAGCACTAAGCCATGCAATCTCAACACTGAATTTCTTGATGGAACTGTTACAGCAAGCACTAATCTAAATTTGAACAAATCAGAGCAGAGTGAACTCCAAAGCATTCGATGCCGTGTTCAACAAAATTTGGAGAGCAATGACTTGTCCCAGCTTGTACCATTTTTTGTTTTTGATTTAGAAACCACTGGATTTAGCAGAGAGAAAGAACGAATCATTGAGATTGCCTTTCGTTATCTTCTGGGGGGAGAGAACAGTACTCTTCAGAGCCTAGTAAACCCAAAATGTCATGTGCCAAACTCACATGTCCATGGCATTACAACACATATGGTCTACCGACCTGACGTTCCAGGGTATGTCATTTTTCTGAATTGTTTAACATCCTTCTTGCCTTGCTTTCACCAATCTAATTTTGTAAGTACCATTTCTTTTTTCCTTTTTTTTCATCTAGGCCATTTTTCTGTAAGTTAGGTTCCTCTATTGTTTCTCTTCTAGAGTGCAAATTATTTTTATCTATTTAGTCCACACACACACTCTTACACACATGTATGTATGTATGTATGTACTTAGAAATGAATGAAATTCCACTCAACACATTTTTTGTACCCATGTCAGTGGACAAGTTTCATGTACTTGTCATTTACAAAGGAATAAAAAAAATTGTTAAGAAAATTAAGGGAATGAGCTATATAGATGATCCCCCTGATTCTCTTTTATTGAAATGAGTAAAATACCTTGCATGCATATTTTTTAGGTATAAAGCAAAGCATAAAGAGAGTATTTGGGGATCCCATGTTAAGTGGTTGCTATGAATTCTATCATTCTCAATTCAAACTCATGTATATACATTTGGTAAACTCATTATATTCTTGAAAGTATTTGTTTTGAAGATAAGGACAACCAAGGAGAAATCTAATGCATTTGCATCCATGAGAATTTGTATAACAATGATACGGTTAGAATGGATTCACATTACAGAGATCTCGTACCCTTTAATGAGGATATGATGGTGAAGAGGTCAAAATTTTTAATTTGGCTTACAGTCTTATCAGGTGATGACATTCGAAATTTTTTATCTATGAGTTACACTGAAGGCATGAATTAAAGAACTAAGAACCTTTTCTACAGGGTGCAGGCTGTTAATAGCTGGTCAGCAGACTCAAATCTGCCTTAGATCATAGTGAAACATGGAAACTTTATTTAACAAGACAAGGATGCTTCAACTACTCTGATCTCTAAATAGGCTCAAGACTATGGGTGACTTGGAAGTTTGCTTTGATAAATTTGGGCATACCTCTTAACTATAACTAAATACTTGAATGCATTTCTTCAACTGGATGTTCTTTGAGATAGACTTCATGAGATGGAAAAATCTTAAACATATTGGCAAAATTTTGAGAATAATGCATGAGGATCCAGATTTAGAACTTGACAACTGTAATTTTTAACATTATAAACAGTAACCCTTGTTTACGTAAACAACACTTGTATGATCAAATGCATGGGCAAAACTTTTCAATCTATGGCAAAATTCAGAAACCTTATTCACAATATGTGCATGCCCTCTTTTAAACAGTAACTCTTTTTAACATTATGTTGTTTTAAGTCAGAGGGCCATAATATGTGTGTGCCATACATATATCATTTCATTTGTTTTTTATTACATTAAATGCTGAAGATTTAGATTTGTGTTGTGTTAGTTAAAATAGTCAATGAGAATATTTTTCAAATTTCAAAGTTATGACACTTTGTAGGTTCGAGGACCTGATTCCCATCTTGAAACACTTTGTTAGAAGCCGCCAGAAACCTGGGCTACCTGCGGTTTTTGTCGCTCACAATGCACGCTGTTTTGATGTACCCTTTTTAATGAAGGAATTCAGCCGCTGCTCCATGGAGATTCCTGAAGATTGGCTGTTTATCGACACACTTCCTTTAGCACGTGAAGTGATGAAGGCTGATGGTCTCTCTCTCTGCCTCCACACACACCCAACCCCACGCCTCCCCTCCCCTCACACTCCCCCTGTCACCACACACCCACCCCCCACCCACACACACACACACGAAAAAACCACCCACCACGAAGCAAACATGCATTTATTGAACAACCTCCAACACCACCCCACCCCCCCAACACACACAAGCCACCTACTATGAAGCACACATGCATATTATTGAACAACGTCCTTTGAAAGGATGCATTGACATTCCTCAACGCTGAATTTTACCTGTATATTTCTAGCAGGTTTAAAGGCATCCTCACGGATATCTCTGCAAGCACTTCGGGATTACTATCATATTCCATTAGTTGGTTCAGCTCACAGAGCCATGTCGGATGTGAATTTGCTGGCGCTGATACTTCAGAGACTGACTTTTGACTTGAAGTTGCCAGTTTCTGGTCTTCTCGAAAGATCATTCAGGGCATCAGACTTGATTAATACAAAGAAGAAGAATGCAAGATAAGCCTTCTTCCTTCTATTTGTAATAAATAATTGTAATTTAGAATTTTCATTCTTTAAAATGGAAATAATTGGTCACTATGCTCAATCAAATCTTCTCTTAGCATCTTATTTTTCTACAGAAGCTTGAAGTTGTGGTCGTCATCGCTCTTTGTAACATGCTACATCGGCATGCTATAATTTAATTGCTGTTGGATAGACTGACGGATAAATTAATTGCTGTTGGATAGACCGACGGTTCCTCCACGGATACCGGAAGTAGATGATTCTTCTTCCTTCTAAGTTTGAACCTGTTAATTACAATTTTTTGATGAACGACCCGCTTCAGAAGGCGCTCTAACCAGGCATTGTACACATCATTAATTGAACGGAAACAATGGTCGGGAAAAACTTCCCTAAAATTGAAATCTTAAGTCCACTCTTTTTTTTTCTTTTGGCTTTAATCTGTAGTCCATACTCACCCTTTTCAAACTCACCCGATGCGTTCGACTCAGGTATCCTGCATTGACAAATCATATAATAGGGTTTCAAACTCACCCGATGCATTCGACTCAGGTATCCTGCATTGACAAATCATATAATAGGTATAGAGTAGCACTTTTTTAAACCCAAAATATACCAAACTGGCGTTACTATCACGAAAACTGTTAAAAGATGAAAATGGAGTCTTTCTGGGCAAGTTAATATCATAGTGTGAATTCCAAGGCAATGAGCTGAGGAGTTCAGAATACTCTGTAACAAAAGGGGTAAGCTTTTATTGAATTAAATAGATTGATATAAACAGCAAAATTTCAATCTATTTCCCTCTGTATAACGAGGACAGGAAGAAACAACCTAGTCCGGCCCTCAGAGAATACAAAAAATGGGCAGCCAATGTACAATCAAAGAGGTCATGCCCTTTGCCACTCCTTCCAATCGGTGTGGGATCACATAACCAGCTTGTGCGACCAGGGATTATCCAGCAGCTTCCATGTTCTCCTGCAAGTTATGACAAAACAAAAACCTGCATATCCAAGTGTGTGAAGCAGCTGGGGAGAGAGACAACAACAGTTCAAACTGAGATCCCCACATGATACTCCCATATACATGAATCAGAAGAATATCTGTTTCAGTATCAAGAGGATCAACATGATAAGGCACATGATTACCAGGACGGTAGCACATGTCACCATTCCCCCTTTTTTCTGTGTTCTATCTGCCTGCATATCAAAGACATCCAACAGAACAATGACCACCAGTAAAATAATTGATATGGCTTATACAATCTCAATGAAGATGAACAAGAACTTATCAGGAACAATATACTGAAACTATTGATGAACAAAGGGAGGGCAGAACCTTCTCCAGTTGTTTGAAGCCTTGTTCAACTGATGCTGCAACGTTCTGAATGTTGTAGTCTATCCGGTCAACAATTGTTCCCTGTTTGGAGAAAACATTTATATCATCACTTCTAGAGATTGCTTAGTGAGGAAGTTCACGAGCATATGGGGATGAAGCTTCTAACCTGATCTATGACGAGGACTGAAAGATCCTTCATTATTTGAGCAAGCTCATTTACTGATTCCACAACCTAAAAAATAAAGCAAAATTATAAATTTTTCATATAGATTATGCTCTGGAACAAGCAAAGGTATCAAGTGACTTCACTTACCTGTCGGATCTCTCTCTCCCTTTCTGATGTGAATGCCTCACTTTTCTTCAGCTTGGCCATTTGGTGCTCACTAAATCCCTGAACGGAAACAAGCATACAATCAGATCAGAATGGAAAAATTAATCATGTAAAAATTCAAGTGTCAATAAATGATTTGACCACACATTTTACATGTATCCTAAATGCCCCAGACCCATATTATGATGTAGGTCCTGTAATTTTCTAGCCTCAGTTTTCTGGGACTAGGTTTCTTCAACATTTTATCTTTATACCTAAAAGAAGATAAATGCCGATGATTTGAGAAGAAACAAGTTCAAGTTAAAAGGTAATATTACAGAAAATATGCATGAGAAAGAGGGAGGGGGGGGGGGGGGGGGGGGGGGGGGGGGGGGGGGGAGGGGTTGGGTTGTGGTGGTGTTATGTGTGGTGGTGGTGTGTGGAAATTGAATGAAAAAAATGAGAGAGCTTACAATATCACTAAAATTGTCATCTACCATTCTTTCATTCAAGTTCATCTCCAAGTCAACCCCATCTTGACCCTACAGCACAAAAATATATATATGTTAAGAAAAATCACTCGCACAATAGCATACGCAGCAAATGAAGGGACAGAAAAAGAACAATCAAACAGAATCACTTGTTCTTTAGTTGTCATTTACTTGCATTCATACCCTAATTCTGAAAGGAAGTTGAAGTGGAAAGTTAAGATGTATAGGAATGTGCAATTGTGAGCATAACATGGCTGCACCAGGCATATCAATCCTTCTGACTCATCGTCACCAACAAGTTTTTAGCAACTAGCAATGTAAAAAAAAAAAAGGGACCTCTTTTTGCTGCTGAAGACGCTTCAAATAGACTGACTGTTTCTTACGAAGCTCCATTGAAAGTTTCTGAAGGTCAGTAGCAAGAGAACGCTGTGAAAGAAACATTCAAACGTAAGCAAAATCAGTCAGTAGCCCAGGAAAAGCATATTTTTACTCATCAACATATGAGGGAACGTACTCAAGAAATGGAGTCCAGGTGGACGCATGTATATATTCAATTATATATTCTTTCAAAATGAGCAACAAAGTAAAACAAAATAATTTTCATGCATTAAACTGAAGGACTAATTATCTACAGATCCATATAACTTCTTGCCTGAAAGCAAACTGATTTCTTGTTCTCTGAATTTGAATTTTCAAAAAAAAGAAAATTTGAATTTTCAAAAAAAAAGAAAAAGAAAAAAGAGAACTGGAATATTTTTCTGAATGTGTAAACACACACACGCATGCAAACTCCCAGGAAAGTAGACCCATGCACACCATACTAGGAACCTTGATCTACCCAATTTTTCACTCATTGAAGCTGAGTTGCTAGTGCTCCAGTTGTTCACATGCTCTTCTACATGATCTCTACTTTATATAAAAAAGTTCCACTCCAAAACACAAATACTGGTTAACAAAAGGCAGCATCTTACCGTTAACATCTTTGTTGCTCAGAACAGTTAATGTAAATGAATTTAAAGACCAACATTACAGAGAGTGAAAATATAATACATGTATACAGAAGGCTAAGCATGTGCGTAAGTCATCCACACAATTCATCCAAAAATAAATAAAGAGCAGACAATTTTGGGCAACATCATAAACTAAGTGCAGTACTAGGTAAACTTAGCATGACGATACAATGACCAACAAAGACATACCTGTACATTTTTTCTGACATTGGAATCCTCGGAAGCCCCATGCACTGAAAATTTTTGTAGTCGCTTCTCCGACTTCTTCAACAAATCTGTAATCTCCCGAGTAAGAGCCTCAATTACATATTGATCTTCTTGTCCATCTCCAAATGAGGGCATTAAAGCCTTGGCATGAGCCTTGACTAACTCTGCCATTTTCACCCGAGCACGTTGAACATTGGCAGATATTTCTTCAGAGACATCAACCCAAGCTGGAGGTAGACCCACAGTTAGTGCGTCCCTACTGCAGAAGCAGGGAAGAAACTGACTCTCAGAGGATAGGAGTGGCGGATTGAAGATTTCGTAATCATTATGTTAGTAAGTAGTATTTCAAATTCCATTAATAAATAACCTTTATATGATATACAATTTGGGCAACCAAGTATAACCAATAACCCCTAATATGATATACAATTTAATGAACCAAAAAGATTCAACAAATTTATGATTATGACTTCCATTTTCTAAATCTAATATTTTTCTCAACAAACATCTCAATCAAAATATAATCATCATCATCAAAAGCCAATTCTCACCAAAGTGGGGTCGGTGACATGAATCTTGTCTCTCCATTCCGCTCTATCAAAATCTTATCTTCAGTTAATCTCACTCAAAATATACTTCATGAAAATTTTCAAAAGAACATTAATAAAATACAAAGGAGTTGCCAACTGTTTGACCCTAGGAGATGTAAAATGCAGAACTTGAGACTTCCTATCCTACCAAGAGGACAAGCCTCACACTTGCACCAATTACTTTTTACTCACAAACAAACCAATATACATGAACCTTTCTCTGTCATCAACAACTTCATGATTGAGAGATAGAGAGAACAGCAGAGAGGAGAATTATGGGCAATTTTGCTGTACTTCCTCTTCTGTAAACAACTTCTCCTTGCCTACAACACTAGTTGTGCCTCTTCTGCTGTCTCCCATTGCATTGAATGAAAAACCACATTTATTGCTTCTTAAACATCTATTGAGGTACATTCAAACATCTATAGAGGCACCGGGGGGGCGGGCGTGGCGCATGCCAAAACCTTGTTACTTGCAATTGATCAATTCCAAATAGATGAATCATGTGCAAAGTGAGTGTAGAGAAACCTATTTATACATTGCATTTTTGTTTTTTTCCTGGTCATTCTTCCTGTGAAATTAGTCAATAAAATGGATGGTATAGGATAGTATCATTCAGTTATTATCAGGAAGACAGTCTAGAACCCCAAGATTTTAAATCTCAGCCTCTAACATCAATTATTAGCTGGTATGACTCCACACTGGTTTTTTAAACCTCGCTAGAGCCTGTTGTAAGAGAAGGAAATTACTCTGGAAATTATAAACTTTAAAATATGGTGTTTGTAACGTTTTTTGGGAACACGAGGTTGTTGGTCGAGTGGAGATATGGAAGTAGTCAAATATATCTTTGTGGTAACGGTCATCTCTGTCTAAAGAGACTCTAGGAATGCCTTTCAAGACTTTTTGTGGAAGGGGTGGTTGTAAGAAATATTTACTCACACATGGTTCCAAAACTGTGTAAAATGATGCCACCTTTAGCTTCAGGTTGCTTATGTTGGGTTACCTTGCACGTACACAATTCAGGTGATGCACGCATGCCTTTTATGGCTCTTCCACCTTATCTACAACAATAAATTTAACCATCTACTAAAAAATTGAATAACAATAGTAATAATGGAGGAAAAAAAAAATACTCTCAACATACTTCAAATCTTTTTTTCACACTTTTAAGACTAAATATGAAATCAATGTAGCACCCCAAATTATTGTTTCAACCCGTGTAAACACCTAAATTTTGATCAAACCAAAATATGCTAAAAGACAACAAAACAACAGAAAAGTCAAACCCTAAGGGGACAAAAGTTTACTTTTTGATCAAGTGTGAATTGCTACAATGTTCACTACTCATGGATAAAGAATTCCAGCACGGTTCCAACGCAACTGAGTTTGCTAGAATCGAGGCCCGGATGAGGAAATTATGGACAAGTCAAACTCGGTGGAGCATAAATTGACTTTCTGCTCAGGCCAAATTAACTGTCATACCCTATCCCGGCAAATAGGGAATTCCAACACGATTCCAACGCAATTAAGTTTACCAGAATCGAGGTCTAGATCAGGAAGTTATGAGCAGATTAAAATTCCGGAAGTTATGAGCAGATTAAAATTCCGGAAGTTATGAGTAGATTAAAATTCCGGACGTGGTTTCGGCTTTCTGCTCAAAACTTGAATTAACTACCTTACTCTGTCTTAGCAGATGGGAAATCCCAATACGGTTCCAACGCAACTGAGTTTGCCAGAATCGGGATCCGGATTGGGCAGTTATGAGCAAGTCAAACCCTGAGGCAGAAAGGCAGAAAACTGCCTACGTGGCAAAAATGCAGAGAAAGGACGAAAGGTCATGAGAGATAAAATATCTTGAATATAATATTATTTTCTCAAAAATATCTTGAATAAAATAATCATTTTTCATAAAATATCTTGATTTTGTAAAATAAATTAAATCAAAAATCAAGATTCTCTCATTAAGAGAGGATTCCATCACATCAATCAATCAAAACAAGAGAGAGAAAGTTCGTGTTCGCACATTATATGCGGATGTGCCATGTCCGCACATCATGTACGAGCAAAATCTTATCCAAAACCTTATCCAGAATCTCTGAAATCTCAAAATCCGCACTTAGTGTGCGGACGTAGCAAAAATGAACTAAATTTGTCTTGCCCGCACTTCATATGCGGGCAGAAAAGATTTCCAAAAATCTTATTTTTTGCGCGAATCGCCACGTGGCAGATTTTCACTCATTGCGAAAATGACATTTTTGTCCGCACTTTAAATGCAGATCAAGCTTGTCTGCACTTTAAGTGCGGATCCGACCTGTTTTGTCTCTATAAAGGGGCCCGCACCTCAGTGCAAGGGGTTGGTTTTTTTAGTGTTTCTGGCTTTGATCCCCCTCTTCCTCCCTGTCCAAAACCTCCCACTACTCCCTCTCTTTCACTCCCAAGCCCTTCTACCCAATCCAATCCTTCTCAAACCCTTTCCCTCCTCCTTCATCTTGAACCAAGAAAGAAGCTTGGGAACTATCTTTGGCTCAAAGGGAAGGACTCCATCTTGCTGTCCACACTTCAAGGAGTTTTCAAGCACATCAAGAAGGGCTTAAACCCCAAGGTAAGCCTTCCCCATGCTTTGTATTCAACATATATGAAATTGGTGGTTTTATGAGCATGTCTCGGAAATTATATATGTATTTTCAGTAGGTTTCCTTGCTTCCATGCTCCTTCCTTCCCCCATTTCATTTCATCCCCTTCATTAAAGGACTCCCATGATAAAGGAAGGAGTCAACTTTAAAAAAGGGAAAGAGGGAGGGCATGGAGAAGATTGTTCGGAGTCTCACTTTAATATTCTTTCATGTTCATCTTCTTTTTATTGCATAAATGGGAGAGCATGTTCTTCCACCTCTTACACATCTCATGTACCCCATAAATCCCCCTCCACCTTTCTCTTATTTGCTCTTTAAGTACTTTTTGAGCATGGTTTGCCATGGCTCCTCGGAGCATGTTAGTAAGGTAGGCTTGCAGGTGCACATAGCATGAGCACACACTATACTTGAATATCAAGTTATTTAGGACATCATGAATATATTTCAAATCTAAGCCACAAACCATGCTTGCACACACTCCACAATCTCTCACCCCATGTGATTTCTTGATATATTTGGTTCTCATTCATGTTAGTGATGTGGTTTGGCCGAAGCCCTTCAAGCTTGACCTTCCGTGTCTTTGCCCTAGTCCCTTCCCCTAGGAGACTAAGGTGGTACTTATAACCAAGTGGGGAACCTCCTCCCCACCTAAAATTAGTGAGCCCAAGCTCCAAATAAGAGAGGGAGAGGCCCCAAGCCTTCTCCCTCCTTCCCTTTTTGATGAACATTTAGAAAATTAGGCTTATTGGGCTAAAATCAATTTGGGAAAGCCATTGTGGGTCAACACAGTGACCCACAGAGAGTACAAGACTCGCATGAAGAGATAACCCCTGATCCCCCCTGAAAAGTTGTTGTTTTGTGGTTTTCGGGTCTGCCCATATACACAGAGCGAACATGTCTGATCCTTATGGTATATGCGAATCAAGCCTGTCCACATGTAATATACGAACATGCCACAGAAACTCCGAAACATGATTTTTTGGGGTTAATTCAGATTAAAGCTAACCCTAATTAATCAACCTTGATCCAATTTGGCCCCTGAGCAATCAAGGACCCTCTATTGTGATTTGGGCCCGTCCAAGGCCCAATAACCTTCTTTGTGGGCCTTCCAATGGGCCCACACCCGTCTTGTTCAACCAAGGTCCATCCCCATGATGGATCTCAAGCCATTTGAATAAGCCCATGGGCCTTCTCCAAGCCCAATGGACACCCCATTAAAAATCAAAACCAATTAAGCAAACGTGCATACTTAAATCACATCCAAGCCAAATAAACCAAAACTGAAAGGGGTTATCCAACGTAACCCCAAACGGGACTTGGGCTTTCTCTAAAGCCCAAATTGGCGTACTTGTGGGCCTTCCAACGAGGCCCACACCCAGACCCAAATCACTTGGGCTAAAAAGATAAAAATCAAAATAAAGGGGCTTACACCACACATGTGGTCCCACCAAGATTCAATCAAACATGCATGCTGATTTAGGAACAAATGAGAAAAGTGAGTTGACTCAATTCCAAACTTAATCAGGGATAACCCAAGGGACCCGTCACCCAACGGGGCGGACCAGGGTTTCTATAAACTTCCTCAAACTGTAACCAAGCACTTCCTCAGAATCTCAAGCTGCAGACCATTGATAGACAAACACTAGGCATTCAGGTGTTTGCTTACACCCCATCAGGCAGTGGCGACAACCATTCCTCATTTTCTCCGAAGGAGATCCCACCCATATCCCAAATGTGCGACCCCGCGTTTTGGACACACGCACAACCCAATATGATATTGGAATCTTGAGCAACAAACTTTCATAAGGCCAAGACACATTTTAAGAATAAACAATTTTTACAAGCGCTCATCCATGGTCTAATTTGAAACGGTCCTATTGTATATTGTAAGGTTTGGTAGCAAAGGTATTGTGCATGCCAAAAACATAAATTATATACAAAAGATAGCAATCATTTGTGTGAAACTATTGTATTATAAAAAATAAAATTTCTGCCACATTAATATATTGTGTACTGCGTATATTGTCAGGAAGTGATATGGACGAGAACTGATATGCGAGTCTCAAGGCAAAAGTTATACAGCACAAAAATTTTGGAAAGATAACCATTCCTCATAAACTGACTCTAAGAAAATGAATATATCCAAACGATGTTTACAGCTAACAAGTGTCTATTAAAATGACTATCAAAAAAAAAAAAAAAAAAAAGCGTCTATTAAAATGCCATTCAAATTTCAAGAAATTATCTTCCCCTTTCCTTCTAGAGCAAACAAATTTCTCATTATACCTTCCACGTCTTCTTGGTTAGAAAAAAAAATCGTGAATTCTTTAATAAAACTAAACCAATTGTATGATTTAATTGAGAAAAAAATAATAATAATAAAAGGAATGAGGTTCCAATGCGAATTGCGAATATGAACAATTTTCTCATTTTAAGATTTTCGACTAACCTACAAAACAAGTCACGAACTAGGGTTTCTACAACCAACAAAAACCACCACATGAAAAAAATAAATAAATAAATACCGACCTTGAACTCCCAGGATCCTCCGTACTGAGAGGCGCATATGATCGATTCGAACGAAGAAGCGAGGTACTCACCAATTCGATCACTGGACCACCAGAAGAAGAAGCAGAAGACGATTCGAAGGAAGAGGTCGTCGGAACACGAATGCTTTTCAGAGAATCTCTATACTTTCTAAATAGAGGCGTTCGATTTCTCATCGCCATGGAGAAACTGAAAACGGAGCGTAAGCTTCAAACAATTCAAGTAACTCTTTGCAGATCTGATAACGGGGATCTCAAAGAAGATCTTCCCATATTCGACATATATGCAGAAGTAAGGATCGAAAAGCAGTAATGGTCAAAGAAGCGGAAACGCATAGAATCAACAATGAGGGTTTGAGAAGAGTGGAGAATTAAACCAATATCAGATGAACGGAACCCGCAAAATGATTCTTTGAAAATCCTCGAATACTTGAACTTTCTTTCGACGAAGGAGACGATTCTTCACAGCGCCACCGAGACTAAAATGCGCCCACGTTGAGAGCTTGAGAGCAGTCATACCTGCGGGCTGCACCAACCATAGTTGAGCAGTGGCTCGGGGTTGCTAGGCCCATGAACTGATACGATGGGCTATGCGACCTATCAAAATGGGCTTGTACATGACCTATGTTATGGATCTGCACTGGTCAGCCCTGGCCTGGCGCGGCGGCGTAGCTTGATGATGCAACATAATTTAGAGTAAATTACATTTACCTCTCTTATGGTTTCTGACAATTGCAGATACCTCCCTTGAGGCTTCAAAAATGACACTTATCTCTTTTTTAAAACTTATAAAATGTAATTTGACTATTTTACCCGTTATCAATTATTTCTTTTAGAAAAGAAAATTTTAATTTTAAAATAATAAAAGCATCCATGATTTTTTAAATAGATTATTAAGATTTTTAAGCTTTTCAAAAATTATTTTTTATTATAAAATCTCAAAATCTTATAACTTTTAGTATTTAAAGAAGGGTAAATTTGTCAAAAAATATTCATATTTTAATAAAATTTGTATAAAAAGGAGGGATATGAAATAGACAATTAAAATATAAGGGACATAAGTGTTATTTCAGAAACCTCAAGGAAGGTATCTGCAATTGTCATAAACTAGAAGGGAGGTAAGTGTAATCTATATGAATATATAAGAAAAATTGTTCAGCTTTTGACCTGAAAATCTATACCCAAATTACCCCTCAAAATTTTCTTATTTTACCGATTAGTTATGCCATATCAGTATAACTAAACTGCATATGATTTGAACTCTTAAAACGTGGAGTTCTTTTCCTAAGTGTGCCCCACAAGGTGTTTTGTAATTTGCTACACACGTAGTGTGTGCAGTCCCCTAGTATAATTTAAAATAAATGTCACATTCATGAAAATGCTATTAACTTTCTATAAAACAAAAGACACCATAAAACTTTAATCTTTTTAAAATCTATTTTGAACTTTTTTTTTTAGAATGATTCAAATTTTGTTTAAAATGAAAGTAAAATTGAGTTTGATCTTTTGAGCACAAAATCTATTGCTAGCTCATGCGTGAATTATTTAGAATTTGGCATTTTTTTTATTATTTCCATTTGATTAAATAGGTTATTCATGACTTCTCTATGCCAAAAACGCCAAGGAACTACTAGAACTTTCTCATGCATATTCTTTGCTATATTTTAAATTGATTTCAAGAATTTTAGTAGACCTTTTATCCCTTTTAATTACCATTGTTAATTATGGTTCAATTGTAAATAGCCATGACGGCTTTTGAATCAAATGTCTATAATCTAAAATTTTCAAAGTTATACTCTTTGCTGAATAAAAAATGTTAAGATTTTTATGTAGTGCGGTAACAAGGCAAGTTGTTGATGCCGAAAATGCTTTTTAGTGGTTAAATCATTTATTTATACTAAAAGAATATGATAGATTTTGGCTTAACATATAACATATTGTTCCTATATGTAGAACACCGTTCATCCTAAAAGCTCAAGCTGATAGTAGGGGTGAACTTTTATATATTTAAATATATTTCTAACACTATAAAATGCCTTTTTACTTTATTTGAATAACTTTTAGATAATTGGTGTACCGAGTAAGTGATCATTCTTTCTCTATAAATACACTAAAAATAGCTTCTCTTAGCTCTTGCTAACTATGTATACATACGTGCTGTCTGATGTGCCACCAACTAGTTTCAAGAGAAAAACAAGAGATACACTTTTTTCGAAATTAATTCCTAAGAAGTGCTTTAGAAAAAGTTGCTTTAGATACAAGGTTTACGCTATGAAAGTGAAATAAAATGATATAAAAGAAAATTGAATGCAAAGTGATACGTAGAAAAAAAAAACGATAATACGAGAACTTGGTGAACTAAACCCAAATACACGCTTATTATAGAATTTATGAAAATTTAAAAATTAATGATGGTATATGTTTCTTTCCTTGTCTTTTAACTTTTTTTTACCCCTTTTTGTTTTTTTGTGTGGTCGGTTTGATATATAAACGACTTGGAACCAAAGGAAGGCGCGACGGGGGTATCGCAGTTAGGTAATTTCGGTGCTCTTTCCTCGCTTTTAAGAAACACGTAAAGAGTCCATCTTTCCTGTCTCTTTTTCGTCGCTTTTTGCGTTCTGGTTCTAGGGTTTCTGATACTTACTGAGACCAGAGACCAGTATCACTTGGAGAAATCTCTTATTTGGATAATTGCTTTATTGAGAATCAATGGATGCTGATTCGTGGAATAGTCGTCTCTCTGTTGCTGCGAAGAACTATAAGTTAGCTATTCAATCGCGATCTGGTATGTGAAATTCCGTTTTTTTTTTCCTCCAAAACTCGTTCTGCTTGTTCGGTTTTGCTACGGACGAGTACGTTTGTGTTTAATACATACTTTTGGAACTGCAATTCATATCGATGCAGATCTTTTCCTCGGCTTAGAAGAAATTGATGGAGATGAGGATTCCCGGGCGGAGTTTCCTTGTCCATTCTGTTCGGAGGATTTCGACATCGTGGGATTGTGCGTTCACATCGATGAGGAACATCCGGTCGAGGCGAAGAATGGGGTATTGTATCTTCTTATCTGTTGAGCGAAGAGTTGGGATTTTGAGGTTTTCTTATGCCATTATCTGTGATAGTGTTTAGGAAAGGTTCCTTTCTCATTTTTGATACAATTGTATCGTGATGTTTTGTTCCCCAGTGTTGTTGCTAGGTGAAGTGTGGATAAGGTTAATGATTCTCAGATACATGGATGCTGGAATACGTGTAGATCCTAACGACTCCATTGTTCTTTTTTGGGTGTTGAGTTCTTGGTAAAAAAAAATTCAGTAGAGATTTTGCTCATAGCTGGATATCGGGTGCTTTTAGATTTTTACAGTTTTTTGGGTTCTTTGCTGATTTGCAAAAAAGTGCTTATTAAGCATACCTTGGTTTTGTTTTTCGTCTGAAACCATTCCATGGTACTTCCGGGTTTGCTTTTTCGTCAGTACCTGTGAAGAAGAAAATTTATTCTTCAAGTGCAGCATAAGTATTATCATATGAAGTGGATATTCCTTTCTAGCAATTCCAGTCGGAAGATCAGATATTTGGTTTGACTGATTTGCTCTGAAACCTAAATTCAAACTCAGTCATTTGTATGTTGTCGAGGAATAGGAAGGGAGAGTGAAATATCTTTGACCTGCATATATACTTAAAAAAATTATCTTTGACTTGGATAGGGTTTGATGAAAAATGTAGATGCATGCTAACACAAATGGTACGGTATTTTTGAATCTTCTATTGCTAGCACATGAGATTACCCATCTGGGGCTTTCTTTGGAAGCTGGAGTCAATACTTGCTGTCAAAATTTAACTCACAATCAGCATTTTTATGTTTTCAGGTATGCCCAGTTTGTGCCATGAGGGTGGGAATGGATATGGTTGGACATATAACATTGCAACATGGAAACTTTTTCAAGATATCCTTTTTACTCAATCAGACATTAGCTTCGTTTTCAGCTGTCTTGGTTTTTGTATTGTCTCTCAATTCGCTGTTCATTATTCTTATTGGTCAACATGAATCTCGGTTCTTGAATTGTCTCTCAATTCACTGTTCATTATTCTTATTGGTCAACATGAATCATTCAGATGCCATTCCATCCCACAAGAGGCAAAATCTTTGGTTGTTATCAAAATAATTTAGTATTTATGTTTTTGTGTCTATGTATTGTCTGTTTTAGAGGCTGTTGAAAGGTGCTGTTAGCTCTTAATGCTTTGCTTCTTAGCATTATTGCTATCATAGAAGCTGTTCTTTGATGGCTGCAAATTTTTATAATTTGTCGAATTCATCCCTTTCATTTCACCCTCGTATGACATACACTCATCTTTTTATATGTTTTCCGCTGTTTTAATTCATTTTGACAAAAGCTAGTAGGACACCTGAAACCTCTAACATTATAAGAGAGTTCAACTAGCTTTACCATGGATCCATTTTCTTTCTTCCTTCCATTTCGATAAGCCCTTTTTATTGTTTGGTGAGCCTTCTCTTTAACTTTTTTTCTCCATACTTACCGAGAATTTTAATTTGTTATTGCTTATGTACTTCATTTTCTTGTTATCACAATCCTTGGTGTAAGCCTTTTGCCTTCTTTCAGGTTCATAGAAGTCCTCCTCTTCAGATGTTTATTGGCTTCAATGATTGATTTCGTTATATTGTTTTATATACATATATGTCCATAGCATCAGTTGATACCCTGCTCTGAATTCCTTGACTAGAGGTTACATGCAGCGCAAAAAGAGATTCCGTAAAGGTGGATCTCATTCAACACTTTCATTGTTGAGAAAGGAGCTGCGAGAAGGAAATCTACAGTCCCTTCTTGGAGGTTCTTCCTGTATAGTTTCTTCCTCTAACACAGCACCTGATCCATTGTTGTCATCATTTATATACAACCTTCCTTTAATAGAAGAAAATGAAAGTTCTCCAGTGAAGAATGAGGCAGAACCAAGCTCGGTCAAGAAAAGTTCGGACAAAGACGTGATAGAAAGGTATGAAGCCTTTCATCTTTCAGAATTTTTGCACAGGTTCTCCTCTTTATTTAATTTTTTACTTTTGTTTTTTCTAGTTGAGATGGATTTTGCATTCAAATGTACATTTCTATTAAGTCATCTATCTTTCTAGTGCAACTGTCAGACTTTGGCGCAACAAACTCTGGCATAACACTTGTAGATTTTCTTCTTAATTTACATGTTACCATTAGGGCTGATCATTGGGTGCGTTCGGGCCGGGCCAGAGGTCACATAAAAGTGATATGGTTTTTGTCCAAGCCCGCCCAGCCCGATGATCAGTCTTGTGATTAATTACCAAGCCCGTTCAATGAACATAGTTAAATGCCCAAGCCCAATGGCCCCAACCAAACCTGCTCAACAATAATCACTTAGACATCTAATTTTACACTTCAAAAGAAGGCAAAAATACCAATCTTTTCTTTTTATGATAATTCAAAAAAAAAATGTTAGGAAGAAATTTCAGTTGCTAACAAAAAGTATCACCATTTTGAAGAAGAGATTGAAGAATAATGATTTATGGAGTAGATATAAGTAGTTTAAGGTTAAAAAAGAAAGTATTAATTAAAAAGTAAAAAGGAAAAACCAATTAAATAGTTAAACTTCTGGTCGGGCCCGACATCTTTTATTTTTTACCAAGCCCGTCCAAATATTTTCGGGCTTTTAAAAATCAATCCTAGCCCGGCCCTATGGTCAACCATGGCATGATCAAGCCCAAAAAAAAGCAGGCTGGTCACCTCGGGCTGGGTGAGTCGCCCGGCCCATGAACAGCCCTAGTTACCATAGAGTAGGGATTTCACATTTCATGTAAAATGTTCTATAGATAACACAACAGTATTGAGTTTTTTAGACCCTCAGCAGATATTTGACATTTCATAAAATAAATTTATTGTTTAATTCAATCTAACCCATGAAAATAACTATTTTCTGCTACATTATTGGTGTATCATACTGTCTTGAGAATTCTAATTTCTTGAGTTTGCCCATTTTGTCATGTACCTGACTTAGATTCTGATACTCATGCTAATGCAACATAATCCGAGCTCCAATCTAAATTTGGTCATTGTGCACATTTTGTCATAATATATATAGATGATCAATTTACTGTTCTTTGGGGCTTATATTGTATCTGATCTGTATCATCATAATTTCCTGGGTGGCTTGTTATTTGAGTGGCACGACTGAATTTGCCCATTTTGTTATTTACCTGTCTTAGATTCTGATACGCATGCTAATGCAACATAATCTGAGGCCCAATCTTAATTTGGTCACTATGCCCATTTTGTCATAATATATATAGATGATTGATTTACTTTTTTTTGGGGTTTATATTGTATCTGATCTATATCACCATGATGTCCTGGGTGGCTTGTTCTTCGAGTGGCACATGACTGAATTTGCATCTCATTATGTGTTATCATATAGGGGTTATTTTGGCATGATCATGTGCAGAACCTTTTTTTTTTTGGGCTGTGCAATACAATATTTCAGAAAAATATAAGTTATCCTAGTTCTCTTGAAGCTGCTTTCCTTCCTGTCCTTCAACACCCCTCCCCCTCCTAATTGATTTAGACAAATTTCAGAGCATCAAATAACTGATAGTGAAAGCTGCATATTCTTACAATGAAGAAAAATGTGTGGTAAAATGGCATTCATGTAAGCAAATGAAGTAATTAATATAATAAAATGGTTGAGAATTTAACTCCGTCGAAACATTTGTGATGATAAACTGGATGGAACAACTAATAAAACCTAGTTTAAGAAAACAAGCAAAATGGTCAGAATGATTATGCATGCTGAATTCCAACTTGTAGAAGGGAAAAGCAGGCCAAATATAATGGCCTTTCACATGCATGAACTGAAAGAGAAGGGATTGGCATTGTAGAATTTTCAAGAGTGATGAACTTTGTGCATGACATCATACTCCAGTGTATACTTGAGATAGGTTGCAGGAGTTCAAATGCTGTTGGACCTCTGCCTTCTGTATTTTTCTGCTCAATTTTTATCAACCTCTACTGCTGCATTGATGTGTCCATACTCTTTGACAGCCTGCCTCTTGATATGGATCCTCACTTTTTTTGTTAACCACCTAGTTTGAAATTCATTTCTTTGGGTAGATCCTTGATAATGTCGCATTGGCTTCACTCTTTCATTTGATTGATCTCCAGCAATCAAATCGAGCGCAGGATTTTATCTATGGGGTGAAAATGAGTTGTCTAAGGTGAACCAAAGAGCATGTGTGCTGCATTTCATACTTCAAGCTAAAATGCATATAAGCATGGTATCTGAAAACCATGTTATTGGCATTTGGTTGAAAATATTCTTGCTATTTTTTATGGCTTTGAAAATCGCAGTGGTGGCAATACAGGTCTAGGAACATTTTGGGTTTATTAATGGTCTTTGGAGGCACTTTATTCTTGCACTTTGTTAATCGATAAATTAATCCTACTCAAGATTTTCTCATGTTTCTGATGCTGGTCAGCTACAAAAATAAAATGAATGCTTTCGAGTCTGTTTACATCAACTACAACTTGTACCTTAAATGAATTCTCAGAACTTTTCCTCAGATATTGAGCTTGGTTCCATCCAACGCTTCTAATGAGGTTTCTTGGTTCAAGGAAATGTAGATCAGATGATTGTAGTATATGGTATCGGAAGGAAGAGAGGTTTGGGGGACGTGGAGTGTCCAATCAGATCACTTAATCTTGTGGTTATCTTACCTTTGTATTATGTCCAATCGAGATTTATTATGTGGAGTATCCAATCAAATTACCATTTTCCTTGTAGCTGAAATTTTACCCAAGTATTATGTGTTAAAATTAATCAGGATTCCCCCTTTTTTTTTTTAATTAAACATGTTTTCTTTGAGTTTTGGTTATCTTAATTAAACATTTTTTCTTTGAGTTTCGGTTATCTTAATTAAACATGTTTTCTTTGAATTTTGGTTATCTGAATGTGATTGTAAATTTATGGTTACAGAAACATGCAACCATCTCCTCTATCTGATAAGGACCTAGAAGAGAAGGCTCGGAAAAGTGAGTTTGTACGTGGTTTGCTGCTATCCACCATATTTGATGACAACTTATGAAGAAGATTTGCTGTTGCTGCGGCCACTGCAACCTTATTAGATTTTTATCAAGGGTTCATGTGCATGAGTTATTCTGAAGCTGATGTTCCTGACCCCGGAAGGGTGAGATATGTACGAGAATGTAGTCTTAGTTAAAAATGTGCAAGGAAGAACACTGTTGTATCATCTTTCTGAGTTACTACTGTGCATTATAAGGAATAGGAGCGGACTCTTCATCCACCTGTTGAGGTTCCTTGATTATTCAAACATCCTTAGTAATGAGACTGACTAGAAGGCCGATAGATAGACCTGAAGTTTAGCGGATGGGTCCCTTGTCTATCTGTTTGTAGTCCTCCAATTAATAGGAATAAGGTTTCATCTGTTGAACAACTTATATTTAATAGATAAAGTTGGCTACAATTGCTTCCGCAGTTATTGTGCCGTAGGATCCACCTTCTTAGTATGTCGAAGCACTTTGTCTGTGTTGATGCCCATACCTTTTGTACCCTTGTGGACTGGTTTTACCTGATCTGGTTCAACTTATGTGATGTAGACGACTCCTAAAGTGTACTAAAATATGTCTTGACGCATTACAGCACCTTTCTCCAACATCAGAGCTCAAGGTTTTAGCATGCAAAGTCATATGTTTTCAACATGTCAACTTCTTTAACACCGAGTAAATATCTTTCTTTAAGCAATCTGTGGTTCGAATACGGATTTCAGATCTGACTTCAAATCTGCCTATATCTGATCCGAATAGGATCTGAACCAAAATTAATATATACTTCATAGAAACCCAGACTAGAGACAGGTTAGATTGTTTGTAAACTTTGTATAAACCATGGTTGAACCATCCTTATGTCTTTTTTTAATATTTTAACAACTCATTAGTTTTGATGTTAAAATTTGCTTTAATAGTTGCAATTGATTTTTGAGTTTGAGGTTCTAATCGGATCAAATTTGAATAGTTCGAATTCGGATGTTGTATAGTTTTTTATTCGGATTCAGGTATAAAAGATCCGTCGAATTTTGGATTGAATTCGAATATTATAAAATATTTTTTAGTTCGAATTCAGATTATGGTAGATCCATTATTCCAACCATCTAGAATGCTGACCATCCCATCCAAGGGTTACACCAAATGCCAACGTTTGCATATTACTTCAGCAAATGGCTTTTTTATTTGAAAATTTTAAAAAATAAAAAATAATTTTTTAAGTGCTACACTGTTTACGAAGTCTAATTGTGAAAAATCATGCCAAACGAGGTTTAATTAATGAATCAGGGCTGCCAACGATACGGACCAGATGTAGCTCGATCTGACCGAAAATTCGAATTAGAATCCATGAATTCGACCCAATCATTTATCCGGTTTTGTATTCTTGACCGTACATGGTCCGAAACAATAAGTGGGACTAAAGAGACAAGGTTACCTATTTAGTCCCACATCGGTTGGACTAAATTGGTTGGATTTAAGTAGTACCTCTTAAATCCGATCCGTTGACCGGCATGGACAGCGAGTGCACCTGACTTTTATACGCGTTCGGTGAACATAGAAAAAGGTACGATACTTGAAAATTATTATTAAGAAAAAAAAAAATCATCATTGCTGTAAAGATTTAAATGTACAGATCACCATTACAAGAGCTATAGGAAAAGGATCCAAGAGTTCTTTTTCTGATTTAAAGGCCTGATGCCTCTGTTTCTGGCCACCTGATATTCTCTAATACGGGTCCTGAAACAAGATGTATCTACAGCGGACAGGAGAAAATGTTTTATAAGCATTCTTACCGATGGCTCTTCAACATACAAGTTCCATTTCATTACGTCTATAGTTTTTTTGCCCTGGTGGATCTTTTCTTTGCCCACCCGCAAGTGTGCTGGAATGTTTAGAACCGTTGGCAGGTCAGTCAGATCTCTTCTTTGCCACAGAATCCATAGTGCAAGGATTTACAGCCAGTTCCAGAGTTGACGTAATGAATCCCACGAGAACAATTGCATTTGCTAGCAAGATAGAGGTACAAGAACATAAGTGGGATCTTCCTTCTATCCATCCATAACTAAAAGCATATGTGAATGTAATTCAACTGTGTAACAGTGCTATTCCTGGCATTGAACTGATTTATCTTTATCGATAAACTTGGATGGATTTGAAAGCCGTAATGTGTGTCAAGCTCTGTTAGCAAGCAAGCAATAATGGTCAAGCAAGTTCTCACATAAAATGTTCCACTACAATGTATAGAAAGATAACAAAAAGAAGAGAGAAGCATATTAGAAGCAAGTTTAAGTTTGTTTAAGAATATGTTATGGGGGCCATTATAGTACAAAGGGTTCAAAATGCTGCGTTCAAGAGTTCTACGACGAGCATTTTTTTTCTTTTTCTTTATTTGCATTCTTGCTTATGCACTTCCTTACACCACTTGTACTGTATCAATATATAATCACGCCAGAAAAGGATTTAAAATCTAAGGTAAGGTTCTCACCTTCCTTATCAAATCTGTTCAACTCAGAAGCAACAAACTCTTGCCTGTCAGTGAAAGAATAGAACAAAGTTAGAAGCATTTGGCTAACTGACAGATTTTTCAATTCAAAATCCTACGAGACCTTTCATGCAGGAGTTCCTACAACAAATTTTGTGACTTTGTCCATGTGATTGTGACAGGAAAACAAAATACAATTTTCTGAAAAAGGGACTAATCATAGGTTCTGCATTAGGAAATGCTGCAGAAATACACAGTTAAATCACATGATTGGATGATGAAACACCAAATATGAAGATCAAATAATGAAGACACTAGAATCAAGAAAGAACAAGAATGACCTTTTCATGGAAATGGGAGGATAAAGTGCTGAAAGCTGAATCCAATCTCTAAATTGTTCAAGAAATATTGTATATTGTATCCTCAGAACATTCCTGCACTGGAAACAGTACATTTGAAGCATTTCTGGAAGAGAGTATAGAACGTAAAATTCATGAAAATTACAGAAATTAGGCATAACAAAGTCATCATATGCAAATTGCAAAAGTCACCTACATGCGCATTTATATCACTGGCTACACACCTGTTAATGACCTCTATAGATCATCATAACATCAAGATGGCAAAAACTAGCGTTAGTATTTATAAGAAATAAAAGTTAATGACAGAGACATAAATGTCTACCATTAGAGGATCACAGGATATCTCAAACTCATCCTAAGGAGTATATGGACGGAGCTTCCTTGTCAGCCACTTCTTTCGTAATCTCACATCTAGTGCCAAAAACGTTCTTGCCTTCCTTTCATCCTCTAGAAAGTCACAAGCATCTAATAAGAGGTCTTCATCTATATCTGGAATAGCCTGAATTGCGCCAACGACATTTTCAATCGAGATGCAGCCGTCATGATCATTTTTCTTATCGGCTAGTGATGTAACCACAGTTGCCATCTCATGAAGAGCATTAATGACACCCTCATCAGTACTCCTTGGTTTTTTTAAAAGTTGAGCAGTTGCTGGTGAAATATATTTACGCTTGTTCTCTTGGCCAGATACGTTCACATCCTCACCCACACCCAGAGACGAGAACTCCAGTACATCGTCAACAAGATCTTTCTGTTTAACAGACGTTGCTGGAGAATCCAGTCCTCTTGATACTCCTAATTTCACTTCAGAGACATCATCATCCCTATTTACACAGCGATCTGAAGATGGGAATTTTCCCTTGACCTCTGCATTTCCATATATCATGCACAAATCATCAAAATATGGCATAGGTCTAGTTCTGTATTGTCGTGCATTGGGATGTGCCTGCATGAATCATAAAATCAGCTTCCAACAATCAGTAACATTCATTTTAAGTATCTAAGATTCGTATGAAAATCATACTCACCTTGATATAATTATCCCAACAATGAACGTCAGCGGTAACCATTTGCAAGGTTTTATTCCAGCTAAACCCATTGTGGCCAAGGAGACTTATTATATCAATGTATTGCCTCCTCAAAGTTTTGTAGCGATTTTTCAAAACATCTTTATCATATTGAAATGCAAATTTTCTGTTGAACAATGTCATCATGTCCATCCATGCTTGTTTACTGAACGAACGACCAATTTTATTGCCTCTACAGACATGGTCTAGCATGAGGTTAATGAAATAGCGGTCCATTGTTGGCGTCCAAGTAACCCTTGAACGATTGTTATCAACTGCAAATGATGTATTTGGTGTAGACTGAAGTGAACTAATTGTGCTTAATGATTGGTTAGAGCTATTATTCTCCTCATTATCTCTTGATGAAACTTCAATTTCCATCTCAAAATGAGTATCCACTGTACTCTCATTGGCTTTTTTCTTCTGCATGTCCCATTCCACATATGATGCATCTTGCACATTGTTGACTGGGATACAGCTGTTGTTCCCTGTCTTTACCTTTGTAAGAGGTGCAAATACAATGCCCACTTCATAAAGAGAATCCTCAACACCCTCGTCAGTTCTTCCCTCCATCACGTCACCACTTGACTGTGATAACTCCTCCAGCACATTGTCTACCGTGTCAATCCTCTCATTGTTTCTCTTTTTACCCAGTAATAATACTGAAGCTCTTGCCATTGCCTCAGAAAAAGCATCCACAGTGACTGCACTTTCCTTTATCATGTCCTCACCCAAATGAGATGAATCCTCCTGCAAAACTGGCATATAGCTGCTAGTGTCTTTCTTCTTATTTGCTAGTGATGAATCTGTGACTTTGCTATCAGAAAGAGAATCTGCTGTTCTCCCCTTTGTAGATTCCATGATCATGCCGTCAACAAAATGTGAAGAATTATCCTGCATGTCTTTGACCAGAAAAGAACAGTCGTTCTCTTTCTTACTATGTCCCACCAATGGAACAGCATCTAACGAATCCTGTTTCATGCTTCCCTTCATCATGTCCTCACATGTATGAGACGACTCATGACTAACCAGGACAAAGATTTCATTTTCATTCTTATTTGCTAGCTGTGAAGCTGCCCCCAGACGCTCAGAAAGTGAACTCACCACACCATCCATGGTGCTTCCCCTCACCATCTCCATGTCCAGATGTGATGAAACGCTATGCACTTCTACAAAACATTCATTCACTTTATCATTTTCCAATGATGAAACAGGGACTGCCCTCTCAACAAAAGCATCCGCCATTCTCTCATCAGTACTTTGCACCATGATGTCCCCAATTGGTAAATCCTCTTGCCCGTTGCTAACCAGAATAGAGCCATTTTCATCTTCTGTTTTATTTGTGATCAATGGAACTGTCGCTGCTCTATCTGTGAGAATGTCCATTGCACCCCCTTCAATAATGTCCCACACGATGTTCCCACTAGGAAGTGATGAATCCTCTTCCACATTGTCCTTTTCTTCATGACCAACATACCATGGGGAAGATTGTAAATCTTCTGAAGCTCCACTAATTTTTGCCTCAAGGGTATCATCCTCAAGTTCTATGCTATAATTGGAGTTGGTGCTGACTCCATCAGCAGTCGTATTTCCATATATAACACACATATCATTATAGCATGGCACAATTTTAGTTCTGTATGATCGCAAATCAGGGTGTGCCTGCAAGAATCATATGTAAGCTACTTTCAATCAACGACATCAGAATAATTTAGAACTTAAAAGGTTCAAATAAAGGAGACTTTCACCTTGATGAAATGATCCCATACAGTATCCTCAGCTAAAATCATCTGCCGGTTTTCATCCCAGCTAAATCCATCCTGATCAAGGAGAGTCTTTATGTCATTATATTGCCTCCTCATTGTCTTGTATCGATTTCTCAAAACGTCCTTATCATATTGAGATCCGAATTTTGCATTAAACAAAGAAATCATATGCATCCATATTTGCTTCCTACATGCATTATCAGTCATGTTCCCCTTATGTACTTGTTCTAACACAAGATCAATGAAATAATGGTCCATTGATGGTGTCCAATTAGTCCTCAAACGATCGCCACTGATAGGTGATTTGTTATCCATTCTTCTTCCAAACTGACAAATACCTGGTTAAAAAAAAATCAATAATTTCATTCATCAAAGCAAATCACTCTTTAAAACATTACAATAACAACAACAATAAAATGCCTTCTCCCGAATACATGGGATCCACAACATGAATCCTATACATTCGTCATTTCAAACTAACTCCATCCAAGTATATTTAACCTTCCTATTGGCCCTTTAGATCTTTTAGTGAGTAGTAGACCTTCTAAAAGTTGCTTGTTTAGGCTTTCGCTTTACATGCCCAAACATTCTTAATTTATTTTCCGCTATCTTATGTCCTATGTGGACAAGAAGATTATTCATTTCTAACTTATCAGTTCACTCATCTCTCTCAACATTCTCATATCCCATGGATATGTCGAACACTCTGATCCATGTATTCTTTAAGACACTTAATCAAATAAATCCTACAATCCAAGAAAGTCACCTTGCTGAAAAATGCTAAATACAAGCATATCATTCGTTAGACAAATGCTTTATCTATTTTACTTAGAGTGCGCTCCCCGCCCCCCCCAAAAAAAAAGTTTCCGTACAACATAATTTCATACTCTTTTCGGTACATACTCCAAATAAAGTTCTTAATTACTGTTTGCTTAAATCAGCAATGAAGACATCCGAGTAGATCACAATGATACCATTTGGGACGTAGAAGGACAGTTGAGCTTACCATATCTAACATTGAATTACAAATGCTTTCCTTCTATTATTCTCAATTTTAAGATTAACTATCTCATCCAAATTTCAGAACAGAGCGAATTGACATTCTGAATTTCATTCCTATTCGACGACTGCTGCTTTCCTCTTCATTTCAATTTTAAAATCAATCATCTAATTCCATATTTTGAAATTCAACAGTAATTGATCGACTGGATCACTCGAGTCGCCGATTTCAGCTTACATTTATCAAATTCGATGATCAAGAATAAAACTCCGAGATGGGAAATAGCCCTAGAAATGGAGGTATATTCTAGCAGGACTAAATCAACGAAGCTAACCTAGAAAATAAAATAAAAAAAAAATTTTGAAGAGAGGAAAGGAAGAAGAAGAAGAATCGCTTAAAATGGCGGTCGATTTAAATGAAATGAAATCCAAACCTCCAATTTCTAAAAATTTGCCGCCGATTTGCCGAGGAGAACAATAGATCCGTTGACGCGAAAAAAGAATACGAAGTAGAACGTCCTTCTGTTCCGCCGGGTGAAGAATAGGGGAAATTGCTTTTTAGTGATACTTTATAAAAATAATTCCTATTCAGTCACCAACTTTGTCGAAATTGACTTTTAGTGATGCTTTTTCAAAACAATTAGAAACAGGTGTTGATTTACTGTTCATGGACGAGAATGCCCTTTTAGAGTATTGAATATTCATCATTCAACTTAGAGACTTGTAAATTCCACTTAAGGACTTGTAAATGGGTTCAAAATTCCACTTAGGACTTGTAAACTATTGCAAAAGAAATATACGGACTTGTAAACCCTATTAGGAGACTTGTAAATCTCATTTAGGGACTTGTAAAGCAAGTTTATGGACTTGTAAATTCCATTTAGAGAATTGTAACCCACTTGTAAATGCCATTCAGTGACTTGTAAACCCTATTAGTGGACTTGTAAATTTGGACATGTAAACCAAATTATGTACTTGTAAATTCTATTTACGGATTCATAACATTCAATTCTAGACTTGTGTAATCCAATATAGAGACTTGTATACCTGGTTAGTAGACTTGTAAATTCCATTTAGGGACTTGTAAACCACTTGTAAATGCCATTTAGGGACTTGTAAATCCTGTTAGTAGACTTGTAAACCTCATTTAGTTACTTGTAAACCAAGTTTATGGATTTGTAAATTCCATTTAGGGACTTGTAAACCACTTGTAAATGCCATTTAGGGACTTATAAACCACTTGTAAATGCCATTTAGGAACTTGTAAACCTTGTTAGTAGATTTGTAAACCTCATTTACGGACATGTAAACCAAGTTTATGGACTTGTAAATTCCATTTAGGGACTTGTAAAACACTTGTAAATGCCATTTAAGGACTTGTAAAAGTAGACTTGTAAACCTCATTTAGGGACGTGTAAACCAAGTTTATGGACTTGTAAATTCCATTTAGGGACTTGTAAACCACTTGTAAATGCCATTTAGGGACTTGTAAACTCTATTAGTGGACTTGTAAACCTCATTTACGGACATGTAAACCAAGTTTTTGGACTTGTAAATTCCATTTAGGGACTTATAAACCACTTGTAAATTGCATTTATGGACTTGTAAACCAAATCTATGTTCATTCCTTATGTAATTTTCAAAATGACAATCTCTCTCTCTCTCTCTCTCTCTCTCTCTCTCTCTCTCTTCCTTGTGTAGGCTCTAAGTTTGATTTTTTCTTGTAACAAATTCCAGCTTTAAACCAAATTCGAATTCTAGATAATTGTTCGAATTTCGAATTTGAATTTTTATTTTTAGGATATAATTGCTAAATAGGCTAGCCCGGCACGGGCACGATTAATCTATGCCGTGTTAGCCCATCACAGACACGCTTACAGTTGATAATAAAACTATAAATGTGTAATGTTATTAAAATACCCCATTTGAATAAAACTAACAGGATTTACAAGTTCCTAAATGGCATTTACAAGTGGTTTACAAGTCCCTACATGGAATTTACAAGTTCATAAACTTGGTTTACAAATAACTAAATGAGGTTTACAAGTCTACTAACAGGATTTACAAGTCCCTAAATGGCATTTACAAGTGGTTTACAAGTCCCTAAATGGAATTTACAAGTCTACTAACCAGGTATACAAGTCTCTATATTGGATTACACAAGTCTAGAATTGAATGTTATGAATCCGTAAATAGAATTTACAAGTCCATAATTTGGTTTACATGTCCAAAAACGAGGTTTACAAGTCCACTAATAGGGTTTACAAGTCACTGAATGGCATTTACAAGTGGGTTACAATTCTCTAAATGGAATTTACAAGTCCATAAACTTGCTTTACAAGTCCCTAAATGAGATTTACAAGTCTCCTAATAGGGTTTACAAGTCCGTATATTTCTTTTGCAATAGTTTACAAGTCCTAAATGGAATTTTGAACCCATTTACAAGTCCTTAAGTGGAATTTACAAGTCTCTAAGTTGAATGATGAATATTCAATACTCTAAAAGGGCATTCTCGTCCATGAACAGTAAATCAACACCTGTTTCTAATTGTTTTGAAAAAGCATCACTAAAAGTCAATTTTGACAAAGTTGGTGACTGAATAGGAATTATTTTTATAAAGTATCACTAAAAAGCAATTTCCCCTGAAGAATATGCCTCGCCCGGGATAAGTTTGGAAGCGTCTCCTACCGTATTCCATCACAATATTACTCCACTTCTCAGTTGATCATCAATAACAAAAATATATCTTCCCATCCCTACGCTCCTCCACAGCCTAAAACTGCACGTTCTCGCGGCAGCCGTCCGATGTCCAATTGTCCATCATCTCGTTGCGTTAAGTGGCAAGTGCGTTAGTAAACATGCAGCAAATGCTAGTGAAGGGCCTCGTTTCGCATTCATTCTCAAATTAGGGAACGAATATATTTGCATGATTTTGAGAGAAGTTGGGTTTAAACATTTAGTAATCCACTTTTCACTGTTGAAGAGGCTATAAATGCAAAGTTTATCCTTGCTCAAGTAAAGAAGTCTTTAAAACAAGTTTCAAATATATTCTTCCAAGTTTTTAAACATGTTATCGGATGTTTGCAGAAGTCAGTGTCCAATCCATCCTCCCTTGCAATGAGTTTATGGGACTTACATCTCTAGAATGGGTTCCTAAATCCAAAATGGAAAGCCAAAAAAGGCCTAAAAGTCTCTTAGAAATTTGTTCCTTTCGCAGTAAACCCAAATTTGCCTCAAGAATTATTGTTATAATTTCAATAATTAAAATTAAAATTAAATGCATCCTTGAAAAACTCAAAAACAAACGCTTCAAACCAAAGCAAGTAAGATAGGATCAAAGGATCACATGCTCTATCTAGCCAATGGGATTAGGAAAGGCAATGGGGCAAGTTCAAGACAGGCTCTGGTAAATCTGAATCCACTAAGATAAAGCTTTTCAGGTTTAGCAAATACTAAACTCTAACCCGCTCCTAAGGCCTCGCTTAGGTGGCCCAACACAGGACACACAAGTGAACCAGATATGGATACGGATATTAGTTAAAAAAATATAAGGAGCGGATTATGCTGGGTCCTTAGACCAACACAGGACAACAAATGACCTGCGCTGTGCCAATCCGGCAGCACGAGCCCATTAGCACTAGAGATTCTCATATCAAAAAAAAATGTTTTTCACTTTTCAGTGCGAGAAAGAAAAGTGAAAATCCTTTTTTTATTTTTCTTTTATTGTAGTTGCTTGCGTATGTCATAAGCAACTGTTGGTTATAATTAGGGTTGTCAATGGATCGAATATGATTCGAATCTAACTTAACCCGTATCCGAACTGATTATTAAAAGGACATATTTGAATTCGATATGTATGTCCTAACCGCCAGATTCGATTATTCGAAATAAATTTTAGTTAACCCAAAAGTGGGTTCAGACGGTCGAACCGTCCAAAGTGCATTTGCGAAAGGCATTTTGTGCCTTTTATAGAGGTATAATCGGCGATGTGGGACAAGCGGTATTAACGAAAACGCTACAATCCCACATCGGCTGGTAAACGGAAGTTCCCAGCCGACCTCACTTATAAAATGGAGGGAATTTTCCCCTCGCGACTCGCTTTTCGATATTAACTTATTTTTAGCTTAAATACTTAAATATTTATTATTAGATATATATATATTATTATTATTACATATTAGAATAAAATAGACTTATAACCGCATTCGATCCGACTGATAAAATCAGTATTCGATTAACACCTGTAGATATCAATCCTTTTGTAACGGTTAAGTTGGCTTCTATATAAGAGCTTGTTGCTCGTTAACATCTCTCCCGCAAAGTTTCCCCAAATTCCCCTCCTCCACCCTCCCCAACTGGTGGAAGCCCGGACGAGCCACTTACGGGAATCCTATTTTCTTTCCGTCGGAATAAAGACTCCGATCAGTCGTTCTGTTTTTCTTTGAGTTGACTAAAATTATAAATCTTTGTCAATTTCTTTCATTCATCTTTATTGATCAAAACTCTCTTACCTCTTTCTTTCGCTCTACAAGCCTCAAGAAGTTAAAAAGTCATCGGAGATCTAACGGGGGCACCTCGGCAGGACTAGCCATCTTCGAATACTCGGCAGCCCCACCCACGGGTTCTATCAACCAGATCTCCTTTTCTTTTCGACGGTAATCTCTTTATCTTTCCTGGAAATCTTTGCAAACAGAAAGGAATCAAAAGAAGTTCCATGTCCCCTTTTATCACCGGAATGTGCTGGGGAAAATAAAGAACCCGTAATCAGGATTATCAACGCGCAAAAAGCTTTAGCCAGTTGTCTCCATATTAACGAACACATCATAAACCACCTAGAGGAAATCAAGAAAGAAAAACCTTTATACATTTATCCATTAAATGAAACTTGGAAAATTAAGGCCAATATAAAAATTTTTTTAAAAAAATTCAACAGTCAATATAAAACCTGTTGTGACATGTGATTTTATATATTCTGTGCACTTTTGAGAGAGATGCTGCCACCTGTGGCGTTTAGAAGTTTTTCCAATAAGAAAAACCTTTATACATTTATCCATTAAATCATCAAAAGAATAATAATATAATATTACAACATATAAGAATAATATAAAATAAGTGACATTTTTTTGTTATTTTAATCATTACATGAGATACAGCATAGTCTAGGTTCCCTGTCATCAATAATCTGAATCGGATCTTGTGGGTATGAAAATGCAGTACGTTATGGGCCACTAACAATGAAATAAGGCTTGCTCAATGGTACACTTGCACTTTATCAAAGTTATACAGTTTAGTAATTATTATATATATATATTAAAAAAAAAAATTTTGGCTACTCTAGCAGAATCAACGAAAACATCCTTACGTAAAGCAAAAAGGGCTTCCAAATCACCAAGGTCAATTGATCTAGGGTCCTTGTGAGAGGAAGTTACCAAGAAAACCAAATGGGAACTATGAAAGTGCATTGGCTACTTGAGGATCATGGGATGCCACTAATATGAAAGGATGAGGAAAGACGTTTACTAGGCAATCCTGGAAAATCAGGAGTAGGAGGAGAGTTCTGAAATCAATAAGGAAAAAAATTTAATGCATATTCAGGAAATATAGGCGTTGGTGACTCCATAAGGGTGCATTGATGGCAGTTTGCGTGGTAGTGAAGGGGGTGATAACTTTGATGGAGTCCAAGTGTTTCATTAAGCAAGCCTTGTTGCATTGTTAGTGGCCTATAACATGGTGCATTTTCATTTCCACAAGATCCAGTTCAGGCTACTGATGACTGGGAAACTAGTGGCCCATAACATGGTGCACTCTCATTTCCACAAAAGGAGTGGTTTTACTATTATACTATTATTTTTTAAGAATTAATGTGAGCCAATACAGATTGTCTTACCAAATTTTTTTCTTGCTTGCGTCCTGATAGAGGGGGCCTGGTTATGATAGTGATACCTTGTTGATCGACCTTCAAGGAAGCATCGTCTTTTGGACGTGGATACTGAAGTTAACTAATGGCATAATGTTGAGAGGAAAACATGTCGTTGCATCGACGAAAGCGAGCTTTGCAACCCGGCAAGGCGGCCAATGTTTTTGTCGTTCACTCAACGAGATGCCAATCAACTTGTATTATGTCATGGAAATATTTTTCCAAAGTGGTCAGTATTCATACATGTACTTCTTTCAGTTAGACTAAAAAAATCACGATTTCTTTCGTTCTATCGTAATTAATAAAATCTTTCATGTTTTTTGCTTCTGCAATACAGATTCCCAAGCCTGAACAAGTTGTAGTCAACAAAGATTTAACAGGGGAGGCACCTCGGCAGGACTGCCCAACTTCGAATACTTAGCGGCTCCTTCTACATCATTGCCAAAGTGTTTCTTTTTAGGGTGAGTTCTCCTTTTTTTTCCTTTGTGCGTCTATGAAAAGTATCACAGACCTCGAAACAATATCCCTTGTTTAAAGGGACCCAGCCTACGCAGCCAAACTTTATATAATTATAGGAACGAGGCTACCTTAGCAACATGCCAGAGGATTTAACCCGCGTTATAGAGTGGCACGTATCTCCTCCACTTTCTTGGCCATCTTTGGAGAAAAGAAAGGAACCAAAAGTTCCATGTCCCCTCTTATCCCCGGAATGTGTTGCGGGAAGTAAAGAACTGGTAATCAGGATGATCAACATGTACTAGTTTTAGCCAGTTGTCAGCAGCTTGCAATAGAGAGTCAGCTTGTTGGCGTTCGTACGCACCATTGGGAGTCCACACTGAGGCCTTGAATTTATAAGAAGCAAGGCCGAAGATATCAAGTGATATCATATTAGCATTAGCAACCGCCTTCCTAATACCCGCGCCACAAAGCTGCCGCATTTCGTTGCCGGTACCTATCACAACATAAAAGCACATCATAAGCCACCTTAAAGAAAACCAAGAAAGATCAAATGCTAATACGCAAACATACATGCATTACACAGACACACACAGCCAAACACAGAGACGTGAATGCACAAGCCGAGAGAAGAGCAGTACGTACTTTTTAGGGGAGTTGACAAAGAATGGAAGGTTAAAAAGCAGGCATCCAAATCTTTAAGTGTTGGACCCGTTGGTATCCTATATATTGGGTACCTGAAACCATATTCCAATAACTCAAGAACATAAGCAAAACAAATTTGAGAATAAGAAAGGTAAAAGATATCTGGGAATTTACAATCAAATGGACGTGAAAATTACCAAGCAACAGACATCCAACTGGCAGGCATTAGATCACAGCTCCTGTATGTTCTGAGCTCTGGAAATCGAGATGCAAGAACTGAAATCTGTGTGATAAAAGATGCCAAAGCTACAAATATTAGGAGAAACAAGATGCATTCCAACCCTGGCATGTTACTAATGAAATAATTTAACTTGCCTTGTCAGCTAACGGCTCACGGGCATATGGAGTGTCATGCTCCAAGTATTCAAAGTTTGGCCGCCTTGCCGCGTTGCAAACCTCACTTTCGTCACTTGATGCAATAAGATGTTTTTCTCTCAATATTAGTCCATTAGTTCCTTCAGTATCCACATCCAAGAGACGCTGCTGCCTTGAAGGTCCATCAACAATATACTTGCCCAGCCTATCCACTTCGCAGTCACTGCTGCCATCACTAGTTGTCGCCCTGGAAGACTCGGCATCGCTATCCTCACCAGGCCTCCTGTATTAGGACACAAGCAAGAATATATTTGTTAAGACTATCTGTATTGGCTCACATTAAGTCATAAAAAATAATAGTATAATAGTAAAAGCACTCCTTTTGTGGAAATGAAAGTGCACCATGTTATGGGCCACTAGTTTCCCAGTCATCAGTAGCCTGAATTGGATCTTGTGCAAATGAAAATGCACCATGTTATGGGCCACTAACAATGCAACAAGGCTTGCTCAATGAAACACTTGGACTTCATCAAAGTTATTTCGGTTACTCCAGCAACCAATTAAGATTATTTTACTGAGATGAGCCCTGACGCAGTGATGCAATCATTAACAGGCCAGGAGAACAAACTTGTATTATGCCATAGAATTATCTATTTGTTGATGCAAATAAGTATCTAGGATTGCAACAAGATCAAATGTTTCATGAGAACAAGGTTTTCGAGGTTCACTCATTGAGAGGATGCCATACAACTGATAGATGCAGGAGGTCTACATACCAGGAATTGTTTTGGGGCAAGTCAAGCATTTGTGGCCAATACAGTCATAAGATTTAAAGGTACTCTATTTTCTAATTGCTAGTTCAGATGTTGTGAGCTTCTAGAAGAATGTGTCATTTCTAAACATGCAGCATGATGAAGTTTAGTTTACAATCACTTGTTTTCAACATCATAAGGGTATTACAGATAGCTGGGCTTCTATGACATCAAATTTTATCTACATAACAGTAGTAGGGCTCAGCATACTCCAAAGAGGAATCCTGCAGCTAAGGTTGGTAGCAATAATTGCAATAGCCAAATAAGCTTCTAAATGCAGATTAGATATTTTTAATCGTTTTTGTGTATGCTTGTGCATTTTGGACCAGCTAAATGCATGGTTATGGTAGATATTTTCTTATAAAAAGATTTGAGGTGTAATGGAATAAGTGGATGTTAGGATGTGTGAAAAATGTGTTGGTTTCCTTCATCCTGAGTTAGGAAGTGAATGGCTGTTTATACAGACAAGCGCTTAGGTATTGTGACCTCCTTTCCCTTGTTTGGTTTGTTAGCTATTTTTTCAATAAGTTAAGGATAGTGTCAATATTTTTTTTTGATCAGTAAGATATGGTGTTATATATTTAAAGATAAAGATAACCTGCAGAAGTTACAGTTACACACACTGTGTACCAGGGTAAAAAACTATTGGCTACATTTCCCTTTTAAAACCCACCCATGACCACTATATATTCCTCTCAGGTACCAAACAAAACCCCACCTAGATCAGAGAATCTATTACAGTTTAGGAAATCTTCTAAGGGAACTCTAGCTCCTTCCGGGCAGCAAGCGACAGTTTAGGAAATCTTCTAAGGGAACTCTAACTCCTTCCAGGCAGCAAGCGAACCAACTGTAGAGCATTTTCAAGACATTTTTTTCCATGGAACTTATGGTCCTTTCCTCACTTCTAAAGGTTCTTCTATTTCTTTCACCCCATATTGTCCAAGCCAATGGCTGCTGGGACTAAATTCCATATGATATCAACAGGAGCTCTACCTTTCCTCCAGCCCCATACCTCTAGATATTGCCTGAAATCCTTTGGATGTGCCCAAGATACATCAAACCTTCGTATTAGTACATTCCACAGTCTTGCTGCACCTTTACAATGGACCAACAGATGTGCTACACCTTCTTCCTCTTCCTTATATCCACCATTTTTTTCTTTTGATTGTTTTTTCCAAATCCCAACTTCAATTTGTTGATAACATAATTATATTTCTTGAAGAATCTGGAAGCCAGGTTCTTTGGACCAAATGCATCTTTCAGGGTCAAGCGAGAGTGTTTGGCCTCAACATGAATCTTGATAAGTTGGTTGTTTTCAGCATTCATTCAAATCCAGAGGTCCTCCAATCTTATGCCTCCTTGGGATGCCAAATTGATTGTAACCAAAAGGGTATTTAGGCTTACCTCTTAGGAAGAACCCCCATAATGTGAGTTCGTGGAAATTTTGGAAAGGAGATTGGCTACTTGAAGGAGGAATTATCTTTCTTATGGAAAAAGGATCACACTTATTTAGTCCTCCCTATCCAACACGCTGATCCATTATTTGTCATTGTTCAAGATTTCATTTAGGGTGACTAATAGGATCAAGAGGTTTCAAAGTATTTTCTATGAGAAAGAACATTTGTTAGAAAGGATCACTTGGTTGAGTAGACTGGTATGTGGAGGTAAGAGTCAACGGGACTTAATTTGGGAAAGATATAAGTTATATAATCAGCCCTATTAGGCAAATGTTTGTGGAGAATCTACAGAAGAAGAGAACTTCTAGGTCAGAATAATCTCTAGTAGATATAAATCTCAAAACAATGGATGGGATATTAACCATCTTGCAATGGGTTTTAATGCCAATGCATGAAAGCTATATCAATCTTTAAGACTGGTATCATACAGTTTTGTCCATTTCAGGGTGGTATCAAACACTTATATTCACTTTTATTCAGACCTTTGGTAGGCTACTAAACCTTGTCTCCTTTGTTTCCTCATCCTTGCATATTTTTTCTTCACTCAATAATGATAATAGATAGCAGGTAAGCTGCAAGGAAAGGAAGATAAACTCGCCTTAAAAAGAAAATGAGATAAAAGAAACTTCAGTCAAACAAGTAGGGCCACTCGGGTTAAGTGCCCGCTGATCAAGGAAAATTAGAAAGCTCTTAATCTCCTTCCAATAAACAGGATTTCAAGGACAACCCTCCAATCTGTGGTGATAGGAACTGAATATCTAGTGTCCATATGAGCTCCCCTTTTTGCCAATTTATCAACCAACCCATTAACTGATCTGAGGATATGGTAAAATGACAAATTTAACTGATCAACTGAGTGTAACAAAAGGCTAAACTGATCGTGGAGCCTCCAGAGAACTGTTGAATTATTTCTCATCCATCTGATAGTCGTTTGCAAAACCTCTTCTATTTCTCAGTTGTTAAATCCCAAGGATATCACCCCCTTCACTACCACGTAAACTGCCATCAATTTGCCCTTATGTGGTCACCAACACCTATATTTCCTGAATATGTATGAATGATTTTTCCTTCATGATTTCAGAACTCTCCTCCTACTCCTCATTTTCCAGGATTGCCTAGTAAACGTCAATCCTCATCCTTTCTTATTAGTGGCATCCAATGATCTTCAAGTAGCCAATGCACTTTCATAGTTCCCATTTAGTTTTCTTGGTATCTCCTGTCACAAGGGACCCTAGATCAATTTACCTTGGTGATTTGGAAGCCCTTTTTGCTCTCTATAAGGATGTTTTTGCTGATTCTGCTTGCATAACATTCAGATCAGGACTCCTGATCCTCATGGAGTCTTCTATACTAGGTATTCTTTTTTTTAATCAGTAATGAAAGATGTTTTAATTATCAGAAAAGATAGAGGTACAAACTACACAAGACAATGGAGGATACAAGGCCCCAATCCCACAAGGAGTAGGATGGTCCAGCCCCACCAAACTATGGTTCAACATAATCAGAAAAAACCTTTAATCTAACATCTGCTCCCAATTTCTTACAATATCCCCAAACCCAAGAGCACCAAATTCTGGGGTTACCGAAGCCCAAAATGCAGCCAAACCCATCACTGAATCTAAAAGTGCATCTGGACTCTTATAAATGTCATAAAAAATGCATCTGTTTCGGTTCAGCCACAGAAGCCATAACGAGGCAAAAAACACTCAATCATACAGCCTTCTTCCTCTTGAAGACATACCAGGTATTCTATACTAGGTATTCTTGTTCAATCATTTAGAGTGACAAGTCTCTTCTGTATCCCCTTTCTCTTATAGGTATCTTTTGAATCCTAAAGCTCCTTCTGTTATTAAATCACAATGTTATTGTACAAAGTCAACACCTGTAATAATCTCTAGAAAATGAAATACCTCGTCTTATTTCCATAGGTTCATGGTTTGTGCCTTTTATAAGGGGAATTGATTGATCAATTTGTTTGCTCATTGCCTGTTGCCAATTATTATTGGCTGCAATTCCTCAGACAGATTGGCATTAAGCAGATGATCTTTCTTTTTTTCTTTGGGCGGGGGGTGTAGATGGGGGATGTGAGGCTTGTAATCACAAAATAACTGAATAAAAAAATATGAAAAGAGATAAGGCCCATGTACATGAAATATATACACCAGTCCTTATAGACTGTTCATTTTGTGGCATAACAAGGTGATTGCATGAATGGTTCCAGCAAGCTTATTAGACTTATTCACTTTGTGGCAATTCCCACTTCCTCAAGAAGACAGAAAATTCAATGTATCATTAAGAGCTTTTGCTATTCTCATCCTGATATGGAGAACAGAATAAAAGATCTTTGAAGTCTAAAGGAGTAGGAGTTGGTCTCTAGTTGATTAGGATCCCTATTTAGTGGCATCCTGGTGTGCATGCTACTGACATTCAAGATTTTTCAATTTCAGATACCTATAGATGTTTTTTTTTTCTCATTTTATCCCCACTGTCTTTGAAGAGAGATTCAGGCCTGGAGGCCCTTTGAGTTTGGTGACTATCAGGCTGAGCTTTGATGGGTCCTCTTTGGGCAATATTGGCCCCTTGAAGTTTTAGCAGAATTTTCAGAAACAATCAGGGTGTCATTTTACATCTTTCTCAGATCCTATAGGGCATTGGCTATGTCATGTGATTTATAAAATTGGGTATCACATTTCTTTCTATGTTACCAAGTGCCCCCCATGACCTTGGAAGTTGAGCAATTTCATTAGCTTTGCCTTGTCTCTTACTGTAAGATCCTGGATTTTTCAGAAGTTTTAATTAATAATAAATCGAGATTCAAGGATTTAATGAGGTCAATTAAGTCAAATTTTAAAAGAAACATGTGGTCTGGCTCGGTTTAGGTCTAGTGATTCGAGTGGGTCGTTTCCTTTCAAGTAAAACGGGTTCTAGTGAATTGAGTTCGGTTTAATTGGATTATATTACTGGAGGAAAAGAATTGTTTGATTTGGGGTTCGGCTTATAAATTAATTTAGTGGTTTCGTTGGGATTGATTTAGAGGTTTAGTGGGTTAATCGATTAACTTACTTGGGTTCAGTTTAGTGGGTTGGTTAGTGGTTTAGTAGGGTCGGTTCATTTTTATTGAACCGGTTCATTTATTTAATGAAAATATATATATTATATAAGATGAAATAACCCGTAAGTTCTTTCATTTAGCTCGTCGAGGATTAGAAGAAAATGGGGGAAATGCAAAGGAGAAAAAGGAAGAAGAAGGAGAAGGGAATAAGAGGAAAAGAGAGAGAGTTGGGTTGTGCGATTTCGGGTAAGTAGCACATTTCAAATTTTAGCAAAATGATTTTTTTTTGTGCACAGAAATTTTTGGAGTGCTTAGGTCTCAATTTGATGATGTTTCAGAAGGAAATACTGGTTAGGTTATGTATGGTGTTGCTTTAACAGCATAATGGTTAGGTTATGTATGATGTTAACTCTGATCGTATGGTGTTACCCCCTGATTGAAAAATCAGTTGCTGTAAATTTTGATTGATCATTCTATTTTGCTATTATAGCCGTATATATTAACATGACACCTTAAATCAGTTACTGTAAAATATAATTGTGAAGTTGCTATTTTACATCAGTTGTTATTTTGCTGATGTAACACCTTGAATCGCAGGTCATTCTATTTTGCATAAAATCAGTTGCTGTAAATTTTTGTGTAAACATGAGTATAGATGAAGGGAATTTAGTCGTCTTATTTATAGAATGTTGTACTAAAATTTTAGGTATCATGTTTAAAGAATACATAGCTTAGCATTTTTTTAGGGTTTGGTATTACTTTCGAAATAGGTATTGAGGTTTTGACTTTTAGTTTGGGACATGGAAATCGAAGGTTAAAGGATAATTGATGTAACTACAATATTAGATTTTGGTTAATAATGGGTGGGAATCTGAGTTCGTTGCGTAGAAACAATTGAAAGTTAACAAATAGAAACCACTCTGTTATGCTGTCTCAAAATTGTAAAGATTTCGGTGACTTGCGAGGGCTTGAAATCCTTGTGTAAAAATTTATATTAGTAGTCTAAAATTTGGTTTGGGCGTAAACTACCCAACTAGCTGATGGCTTTAATTTGGTGATTTTTAATTTCCTAATTTGGGGTCCAAATCACCTACTATCACTCCTATTCAACTACAAGCACCCTAAACTAAATTTTAGACCATTAATATGAATTTTTACATAAGGATTTCAAGCCCTCACAAGCCACCAAAATCTTTACAATTTTGAGACAGCATAACAGAGTGGCTTTTATGTGTTAACGACCAATTGTTTCTATGCAACGAACTCGGATTCCCACCCATTATTAACCAAAATCTAACATTGTAGTTGCATCAATTAACCCTTTAATCTTCGATTTCCATGTCCCAAACTAAAATTCAAAACCTCAATACCTCTTCTAAAAGCAATACCAAACCCTAAATAAATGCTAAGCTATGTATTCCTTAAATACGATACCTGAAATTTTAGTACAGCATCTTATAAATAAGACGACTAAATTCCCATCACCTATACTCATGTTTACACAAATTTACAGCAACTGATTTTATGCAAAATAGAATGACCTTCGATTCAAGGTGTTACATCAGCAAAATAGCAACCGATGTAAAATAGCAACTGTGATTTTTCAATCACAGTTATAATTGCTTCACAGTTATATTTCACAGCAACTGATTTAAGGTGTCATGTTGATATATACGGCTGTAATAACAAAATAGAATGACCAATCAAAATTTACAGCAATTAATTTTTCAATCAGGGGTAACACTATACGATCAAGGTTAACACCATACATAACCTAACCAGTATACTGTTGAAACAACACCATACGATCAGGTAACACCATACAAAACCTAACCAATATTTCCTTCTGAAACATCATCAAATTGAGACCTAAGCACTCCAAAATTTTTTGTGCATAAAGAGAAATCATTTTGCTAGAATTTGAATGGTGCTACTTGCCCGAAATCGCACAATCCAACGCCCAACTCTCTCTCTTTTCCTCTTCTTCCCTTCTCCTTCTCCCTTTTTCTCCTTTGCGTTTTCCCACTTTTCTTCTAACCCTCGACGAGCTAAATGAAAGAACTTACGGTTCTTTCATCTTATATAATATATATATTTTTATTAAATAAATGAATTGGTTCAATAAAAATGAACCAACTCCACTAAACCACTAACCAACCCACTAAACTGAACCCAAACAAATTAATCGATTAACCCACTAAACATCTAAATCAAACCTAACGAAACCACTAAATCAATTTATAAGCCAAACTCCAAATCAAACAATTCTTTTCCTCCAATAATATAATCCAACTAAACCGAACTCAATTCATTAGAACCTGTTTTACTCGAAAGGAAACGACCCACTCGAATCACCCAAATCACTAGACCCAAACCGAGCCAAACCACATGTTTCTTTTAAAATTTGATTTAATTGACCTCATTAAATCCTTGAATCTCGATTTATTATTAATTAAAACTTCTGAAAAATCCAGGATCTTACACTTACAGTAGGATTTAATGTCTCATTCTCCCACATATTAGGATGAACACACAACTTGGTGGATAGGCTGGCAAAGAGAAGTTGTGCTATGGTATCTCCGTTTTTTAGTATTTCATCTGAAGAAATGTTGAGGAAGGTTCACCTTTGAGGTAGTGAGATGGTTTTATATGCTTTCATTTTCTATAGACCCTTCTTAGGAGTGGTGTCCTTTTCTTTCTTTTTTCCTCCTATTTGGAGAAGCATATCCCTCATTGGGAATAAGGCGCTTCTTTTTCTACATAAGATAGAAATCTTAATGCATGTCTTCATTAGTCATTAAAAAAGCAGGCATCTCTTTGTCTCTAGTACCACCTTTTATGCAAACAATACCACCCTAATCAACAAGAATATAGTCTGATTTTGAAAGGAGAAAAAGAAGAAAACTGAAGAGAGCAATTAAAAAACAACTCTCACGGATTGTTCAGCCAGAGATAAAAATATTGTTCTTCACCATTAATACTAAACAAGAATGATTTGAAACTAACTACAGTTTCCAAAAAAGTCACTTGTAAGTTGTAAAACCTAATAACCTAGCTAAAAATAAATCTAAGTCAAACACCAAACAACCTAAGCAAGGATAACGACAAGGAAAAGATGCCCTTGTGCACTAAAAACTGTAGGACCGTGAATGATCCTGCTGCAGTGACATGCAACACAAAACTAGAATAAGCGATGCTCCTGAACTAACTGAAGGCACGAAATCTAATTGAAGATATGTCTCATTTTTAGTAGCCCAATGAAGGAACAAAATAATGTTACCAAACCAACTGATTAGGGCATCTTATTTTCATTTTTACTTTTCTATGAAAATGTATAGAATCTATCATGTCCTACAAGAAAAGACTTTTCATGCATTACCATGATCCAAATTCCAAGTAGTGCAAGCATTCACTATTTACACGACACATGTAATCACCAGCAAGTAACAATGATCGAAAAACAAAAACATTAAATCCAAAATCACAGAAAAAAATGAAAATGAAAGGAGAAGTTTGTGCAAGTGGAACATGACTACCAAGCTCCAGCATCACATGATAGAATTTACCCAACCATATTAATAAAATATTTTCCACACATTCACATGATCCAAACTCTCGATAAGAAAAAAATCCATTAGTTTCAAACTCTGAATATTCTCTATTTGATCTGTGCCCTGGTCGAATGCTTTGCACCTCTCATCCATCTTTCCACAAATTTTCAAAATCCGTTTGTTCAAAGAACTCTTGGTGAGTGATATTTTGCCATGGTCTGATTCTAAATTAGGGTGGAACATCCAATTTAGAAAGGATTTGAGACAGGGTGAATTTGAGGAACTTGGACATTTGTTGGAGACACCTAAAGGAGTCATCCTTGAACCTTCTCATCTGGAATATAAATTATGGTCCTTGGACACAGGTAAACTTTTTTCTTCAAGTCTTTGTTTAAGAACCTTCTCTCTCTAGACAACCTACCTGCTCCTTCCTTTCCCATGTCTTTTTTGTGGATGTCTAAAGTGCCCCCTAAGATGATGGCGTTTGCTTGGACAGCTTTTCTACACCAGACTAACACACTTCATATTCTTCAATGATGTAGGCAATGGGTTTGCTTGTCATCCAACAGTTTGCTTGATGTGGCTGAGAACAGCGGAATCAGTTAACCATCTCCTATTGCATTGTGATTTTATAGGAAGGGTAGAGTGCTGTATCACTCGGTGTTCTTCGCAATCATATGGCTCAACTGGATGGCATGGAACAAATAAGTATTTGAGAACCACATTCCTAAGAAGCAGACAGTTCTTGAGGATGTTCTAACACTAGTGGCTTCTAGGGTTTCCATCACGAAGAGTTAGGTCAGCAACACCATATGGTATCAGACAGGATAGGCGGACAGTGGCCTTAGAGAAGGGGTAGATATGTAAACAGGCTATAAAGGTGGTCTTTGTGTTTGTCTGTTTTTTTTTCTGTCCTTTTTTCTTTCTTTCTTATTTACTTTGTTTTTTTCTACCAACTTCTCATGGGTTTTATGTAACTGGTATACTCTTCGACTTCTAATGCATTACTACTATTTATCAAAAAAATTCTTTAGATTCATGATTGCAAAAACAACTTGAAATGGAAGAAGCAGGCCTAAGGAAAACAGATGGAACTGGTGAGTAAAGATAAGAAAACGAAACTAACTTGCACATAAATAATGTTTAAATGGGTGGAATGATATAAAGTCACCGCACACCACACTGAGTTTGAAATAGATACATTGAAGCCAAAAAAAATAGAAGTGGAATAAATGAATAGTGTGAAATAAAGGCCCAACAGAAGTAGAGAACACATATGGAGTTTGTGAGAAAAGATAAAAGGAAAAAAAAAAGCATAAATTAAAATGAATTATGAGCCTTTTGATATGCTAGAATGCGGAACACAATTCATCACACAAACTACAAACCACAAACCACAAACCATTAAAGGAAAAATTATTTGTTGATTGTTGACAGCTTCAAAATACGTGAATATTAAAGATTAGATGCGTCTGGGCTTGCCAGTGTCATAACAAGATCTTATTAAGCAGATTCGATTGAGGTTCCAAAAGGAGCTCAAAATGATTGATTTCCATGAGAAGTAACGAGAACAATTATTCTCCAGTAAATGACACCAAGTACAATCTACCTGCATGGATAATGCCCTTGAAAGGAGCAAAAAGTTGAAAAATAAATAGTTAAACAAAAATCTCATTTGAAATCTATTTTGGACGTTTCTTATAGTACAATAGTTATAAATTCTGCCTTTGTAAAACTGGCAACAGCATAGCATAGATAGATGTAATAGACATCACAAGACCATGAAGCATGAACAGAGACCCCTGCCAGGATAGAAACCATGGACTGACAGACTTTTCAGAGTTGGAAACACATTTATAGGCTCTTAATTGTGCTAACAGCACAATATTGTTCATTTTAACTTGAGTTTCAAGGAGAGGTTGAGGCCACAGCAATGGAACCCAAGCTAAAATGTAACTCAAAGTTTAAAAATAGCTTTTTTGCTTCAAGAGCAGTTCATCATTGCATATGACTTATTCTTCGTACATAAGCCCTGTAAAATTCAGTGGACTTTAAAAAATTGTTTCCTATCAACCAGCAATCCATTGAAGCTGGCTTAAAAACCTTGCCTTCACCCACCCACCCACCAATACCACCAAATAAGATCAACCCTAATCCTTAAAAAGATGATGGAACAGTATCTTCTTAACAATGACAGCAAAAATATATGTTCTGTTAACATAAATTCTAGATTTAGAGGCAACAATCATCAAACATATAAAATATCCTCCGAAAAAATGAATTGCAACAAATTTACACCAAGTAAACACCCTATGGTCTCCATAATTCCAGATATTCTTGACTGAATATAATAACGATTCACTTTCAAATCAAACTCACATCTCTTTCTTTCTCATTATCTCTCTTCCAAAAATTAAAACCAGTTGTAGGTGGCAAATTCAGATAGAAACAAAGAACAATGAAAGAACCCAAAGAAACGATTCTAAAAAATCAAGAATAAGCAGCAAGCAAAGAAAACTTCAATTTCATACAAACCGACCAACCAAAGCAACAGATCAGAAAAAGAAGTGATACAAAAAAGGTGCTCACCTCGTTCTCATGTGGGGCTTTAACGGGGCTGCGTATAACTGAATAGCCGACAAGTATGGAACGTAGTACTGGACAACAGAGTCCCTTCCGTCCAGCACGAGAGGCACTCCAGCTCCATAAGCGCTCCATTCCTTAAAATGCTCCCAGAGATCGCCAAGATTGAAGTATGGCTGGATATGCTCTTCAGAAGTTCTCCATTCCCTCATATCCGTCTGAAAAACTCGAAGTATAAATCAAAAAGCAAACGGAAAAAGAAAAGAACCAAGTAATCCTAAAGAAAACATTAGGAACGAAAGAAAGAACACAAAGGAACACCCTAAGTCTGCCAGTACCTTAGAAAAATACTGCGCTGGAACTGATGGAGTAGTGGATTCCAAGAACCGATCCAAGTTGGTCGAATTCGCCGGCCTCCCTGGAGAAGAAGATACTGAAGGTTTCGAAGACGTTGAATCGTCAGAATCTGCTCTGTTCTCCGACTCGACCGACGCCTTGGATTTCAGTGACCTCTGAGGCTGCTGTTGCTGCGATTGTTGCCGCTGAAACAATTGCTGTTCTTGTTGTTGTTTTCTTCGCATCGGTGGACTATAGAATCGGTCTTCGCCGTTACTACGACTAGAAGAAAACCCATTTGAACGATACATTGTCGCAAACGAAGAAATATCGATGTATTCACGGAACGGATGTAATAGAACAAAGAAATGGCTTCTTCAATTAAAACATTCGAGGAACAAATGTTAGTCAGAAATGTCTCAGTGATTAAGGTTTCTAGGGTTTTTGTAGGTCTTGAACTAATAATGGCGAAGAGACGGAAAAAATAAAGAATTAAGACTGAGCTGCCTTTCCCTTTCTTTCTGTCTTCTCTTTCCTTGCTTGTTCTTACGAATGCAGGACAATCGATCATCTGATCTCTTGATCTCGCCACCTATTATATTTGCAAAAATAAAGGAGCGTAGCGTATGATTTTTCCAATACAAAACATTTGGTTTGATGTGCTTTTTCAACCCAAAAATCAAACAGAACCAAACTGAGATTCGTGACTGTAAACCCAAAATCCAACAGAACCGATGACACCAACCCAATAACCGTACCAAATATATATATATTTGCGCGTTTGATTTAGTTCGATTGGGTTCAGTTTAGTCAAATTGAATCAAACTAGTTTGGGTTACCGATTTCGAAACCAAACCTAAAATGCTCTGAAACCCCGTTGATTTTAAACCAAACCAAGACACGTAGGACAGCCCGTGATGCAATCGGCGACTGTAGGACCAACTGACCCGACCGAACCCAATCTCAGTCAAAATTTGGCGCACGGTCGAGGCTCTACTCGAAGATAATGTGCAACCTGATATTCATAATGTCGTTAAAATTTGGTTCACCCTCACAAAATCCATAATAATAACGTGCAAGCACGTGTTCTCTAACATTCTTTACATTATAATTTTCCTTTTCATAAATATTATTATAATAACCCACAAACAAATAGGATTATGTTGTGTTGTAGCTATGACTCAATCTGAACATTCCACAATGGGAGGAAGCCACTGAGATCACACCCGGGGGGGGGGGGGGTCGGGTCTACCACACTGATAACCCCATTCCTCCCGTTTTCCTAAAAAAAAGGGTTAGGTTGGGTTGAATGCAAATTGACTTTTCTTTTTGCATGGTTCTGCAAATGGTGAAAAACCTTGTACGGAGTAATTCTCAAGTACTTGCTTAGCAAGTGTTTTGGCTAAAACCAATATGAATGGTTGTCTTCTTATCTAAGCCCCATCTGGCATTTAGGGGAAGTTTTTAGTTATTGTGTACCAAATTGCAATTTCATGATTTGAAGATAGTGGCGGAACCACGTTATAGTTAGAGGGGGCAATTGCCCCCTCTGAACTTTTATTTTTTAATTAAAAATATATTTTTTTCCATATATTTTAATTGAAATTTATGTTTTACCCCCTCTAAAATTTCTGGTTTACTCTTCTTAACTCATTGAAATTTCTATATTTCATGAGAAGTGTTAATTGAAAATTTTTTTTGCCCCCTCAGATTTGGAGTCTTAGTTCCGCCACTGTTTGCAGATGAGTTAATGTCATTTGCCTTTGGAACTCTCTATGTGGGGTGCAGGAGTATTCTACCAAAAAAAAATAAAAAATAGGTGGGGTGCAGGGGTAGACGATAAGATTAAGAGCCCGATTCAAAAATTAATCTCATTATTAAAAGTTTTTTTTTGAAAGATAAAAATATTAGACATTTTATTGAATATAAAAGTCAAATTTTCAAAGACCTAAACCTTGGATGGGTCCAAATGGCATTTTGAGCTGAGGTGAATCTGTGATCTCCAACGGCCTCAGAAGTTATAGGTCGCAAATTCCTGCAGGTTTTAACTTTCAACCATATAAACCTACCCATTTGAACAAAAATGGTCACCGGTGAGTCTTGCTAACCTAAAAACTTCTCACACGAGGGAAAACTCCTGTGTCTGTGTGAGTTGTAAGGCTATGCAGGTCTACGAGAAATCAAGGAGGAAGTTCTTACATTCCTGTAGGAAAGAGGATTTATATTCCATATTCAGCAACCCAATGGCGGGTTCTATCAGCCCAAACTCGGGTTCCACTACACAAAACATGTTAAGTACTGGAAAAGTTTCCTGGGCATCTGTATTCTGTAAATGCTAAAAGAAAAAATTGAAGGATATGAGTATAAATACTGCTCAGTTTAATCTGATAAAGCATGAAGGGATGCTCAAATGTCCGCTTGCATCTTTTATCTAAAAATTGACCAAAAAATTTGACATCTAAACTAAACTCCTAAGGAAGAATCGGATGTGGAAAGAATGCAGCCTTACGTTCATCACCTTTCTAACCATATCCCTTACATAGGAATGTCCAAGCAAAACAGGCAGCAATCATTAATCAGACTCAGCAAGCCATCAGCAATCATTAAACAGGGTAAACATCATGCCTCTGGAGCTCAAGCCCACATGCAACTAAAACGAAGTGCATGGATCCGCTTTCAATGTCCTTGAAAGTACAATAGCCTGCATCAACAAGAAATGGCACAGTTAAAATGTATGCCAGAATTTCTCTCGTGTCCAAAATAATTAATTTTGGTTAGATATATGAACTGAAATAATCAAATGATTAAGTTGATACATTCCAGCAATTAAACATTTCACAGCATGCATTTAGACATAAGCATGGATTTCCCAATCACATGGAGCATAATAAACAACTAAGAATGGGATATTTGTTTTCAAAAATTCCTGACTTAGAAGCTTGATGGCTCTACCTCAGAGAGCCCGGATCTCATCATCATCAGAAAGGAATTTATTATGTGAACTTGATGGGATTTGAGAATATGAAACCACCACAAAAGCATCTAAAGCTTCAGCTTGAAGGAATACATCCAACTATAATAAGTGTGGTTAATGCGCATAAACTTAATTGCAGTGATGAAAATTATCAATATAAGGTACTTGTGTCATCAATACATCTGGATACCCAAATTAAGTAGACTGCACCAACACCAATGATTCCGTAGTTTCTATCCAAGCAACAAAATTTTTGTCACCTACACCTAACCTGTTGGTGCAGCATCCCCCATATTGACCAGTTAGCTAGCAAGACAAAATGGGTAAATAGATTTCGATGTTTCCATTGACTCTACAATGACTCAATCTGAGCTAACATGATTTGACCTATATTATAGATTCTGTTTTGTACTATATACCGATATCATGATTCTAAAGGTGCTAACTAGTGTATGAAGCTAAATACAGAAGAGGAATATACCTAGACGGATATCTCTGGATAAGCATTTCAAATGGCTTTTGACCATTTATTGCAACTGTCCCTTCACTGCACTGAGATGGCCCATTCTATATGTAAGAGATGCAATATTGGAATAAAATCTGCTGCTAGGACTGCTGCTGCTGCTGCTGCTTGCTTGGATTCTAGTTACAATCTGATATAAAAATTCATTTTTGTTGGTTCAGAACAAAACATTTCACAAGCAGAATTGTTAGAATTCACATTACTTGAGACTTGAAACACTTGCCTCCTCAAAGAACTAAATCCGGCACGCAAGATACCCCCATATTGCGCTGACTGGGAGAGGTACTGTTCTGCAAGTTGTTCTCAACAACTGAAGAATGGAATTGATCATTTCCTGATGTTGTGGGTTGGCCAGATGTTTCACCACACTGCCTGACTTCTGAATTGACAAAACCACTTTCAGAATTATGGTGCCCAGATCTTCTCATCAGTTGTCTCGCTCTGCTGTTGGAAATCAGATTAAATATTTGATGGTGTAATCTCCGTCTCCCTAACAGAGTTGAAGCCCCTGCTCCAGACAATGGGGACATAGCTTGAAAACCTTCCATTGCAGGATATCTAGGAGATGGATGAAACACAGTTCCTTGGCCAGGTGATGGATCTGGTGTGGATGCTGAATTTTGGGATGCAGGGACGAAAACCGTTGCGGTATTTGCCTCAGCAGACAGCTCGGTGGGCAAGTTGATTCTTCTTGTTCCCATCTCACCCAGAGGATTTTCAACTTGTGACTTTGAGGATCCAGGATCTTCAGGTCTGCAACCATAACAGTACCAATTTCCTTCTGGAACCTCCTGCCCCAGGCCGACACAATATGTGTGTGCAGGGGAATCACATATATCACATAGTAGCATGAGGTTATCATGCCCACCTTGTTGGCACTCTATACAAACCACATTTTCATATGGATCAAGATAGCCTCTCACTTCTTCTTCAGATGGTTGATAAACCTGTAATTATCATGAAGCCATACCAGACAACAAACATTTATTAGCACACAAAAGTGCGTGTATACCATGAAATATTTCAACCTTGAACTCATGGCACTAGACGATGATACTTTGATCAAAGATAAAGTCTTATGCAATTTGAGGATACACGTCACTAAAATCATTCTTAGTTTTTTTCCCACAGGCATTTGTTACACATCATACAGCTACTTAAAATGATGAGTAAGAGAAAAAAAGATACCTGATCGCGCTTGGGGACCTGTATTACCACATTACGTAAATCAATTCCTAGGTTCAATCTTGCAGCCTTCCCAATTGTCACAAACCTCTGTTTGCATAATGGGCAACGAGATTCCACTTTTGACCACTCCATTATGCAAGCAAAACAGAAATAATGATTGCAACAATTCAAAGTTCCACGAATTGTTCCCTGTCCTTCTTCCAATAGACAGATACCGCACACTGGCTTCCCAAAATATTCCTGTACACCATCAAACTTCTCCTTCCTTGTTCTTGTTGCTGGTTTCCTTTGCTGATGATGGTTCGAAGCCCCGTCAACCTGTAATCTTCTTAACAACAACGAGCTCCTAGGACATGTTATCAAATCCCCACAGATGCTGCTGGCTTCTCTCAACTGTTCCCTTTCATCTTCGGATATGGTATATTCATAGTCAGAAGATCCAGAACACACAAAATCTGAATCTGAGTGCACAACCAATTTCCTCCTCCTCCCGGGCTTTTTTCTACTCTTCTTCTCCTGCTTGACTGCATTTTCAACTGCAAAATCATCATCATCAGAGCTTGATCGCCTCTTCATAACCAACCTCCTCCTCCGTTTGTTTTTCGAGGGATCCTTTGAGACCTTAGATTTCCGCTTCCTTTTCTGGCCTTTTACAGAAGCCTTCCTCCTTGACAATACCTTGACCACGTTACTCTTCTTCTTGACTTGCAATTCTTCCTCCTCATCAACAACATCAATCCCATCCAAAGTGAAATCCTCATCATCATCATCGTAATCACGTCCATCATCATAATCCTCATCATCTAGAACCCAAATTCTCCTACGAGACCGTTTTACTCTACTTTTCTTCCGGTCAGAAAAGCCGTTCTGACAGTTTGATCTAAAAGCCCTCCTCCCTATCTTCTTTTTATCTTTCTCACCACTACTAATCACGTCAGAGTCAAAAAGTTCTCCAGCAGAAGAAGCATATAATTCATCCGAAAGATCAGATTCTTCTTCTTCTTCTTCCTCTAACACATAATCTTCATCTGAATCATCAGAACCATTTTCCGTGGAACGAAACCTTCTCTTCTTATTGCGGTTACTAACAAATTTCCCTCGCATCCCCATCTGTTCTACCAGATTCAAAGGGAAAAAAAAATGCAAAGACAAGACCCAGTTTAAATCCAACACCCAAAAAAAAAAAAAAAAATCTATGTTGACATGAATAAATTTAACGAGGAAAAAAGGGAATAAAATAAGGAAGATTTCCCAGTTAGATTTGAGATATGATTCGTCAAAAAGAAAGACAGAAGATAAAATCCAAATCCCAAACTGAGACGAAGTGACCTCCTTGTTAGGTATTATGTCGTGATTATATAAAATTCATTCAGACAAAAATAAAATTTTCGCTGAATCACATTCAAAAGACTTCAGAAACTAAAAAATTACAGGACCCCATTCATTTCATCGTTCAACTATTGATTTTAAATCATTCGAAGCAGAGAGAGAAGGACAGTCTTGTGTACCTGATACAGGCGATAGAAACGGAAGAATCAAAGACAAATAGAAAAAAGGATCAATTTGCGGACTCCGGCGAGAAGTTCGTAGATAATGGGGTTTGGTATTTATACGAGGAAGCTGACGGGTTGCTCGCCTCTTTTGACAACACATATCCCATTTTTTGAAAGTACTAGAATACCCCTGCCCTTCTGGAATAACTTTTCGCGCGTTTCTCGCTCGCGTTTGTTCATCGGATTCGTTTCACTTCCCTTTACGATAAAAACAAAAAAAAAAGGATTTAAGATGATCTGAACCGTCTCTATACCATATTCGAACGGTTTTGATCCTGTGCGCGTCGCCTCAGATGTGGACACGGATTAGTCGTCGGTTTGAAAGGTTTGAACGTTGGGTCACTCAGATCGGCGAACATTCCCATGGCTGTTGCTTCGGCAACTCCGCCGACGCTTTGCCCTCTTAAGGCATTTTGATTGTCCTTCGGAAAAGACAAAAATTAGTAAAAGATATATAAAGTCAAGGATATAAATAAACTAAATAACAAGTCAACGTTTAAATCATTTCATAATTTCTTTTTATTTTTATTTTTTTTGTACAAATCATTTCACAATTAGACTCCGTTTGTTTTTATGTAGAATCTTATACGGAAAACATTTTCAATGTAAAATAGGGGCTTTCAAATGTTTGTTTCCATGTAAAATCCAATATCTGTAAAACGGTTTTCCTAAAAAGTAGCCATTTTCTGGAAAACGACTTACCGTAAAAAATGCCGCATGTCATTTTCCGGAAAACTGTTCGCACTCTGTATCGGGTTTTAAAAGGAAACAACTCTCGAGAGAGCGAAAGAAGAAGCACACTTCAAACGTGGTCTTCTTCAAAACATCCTCCAATGGTTACGTTGTTCAATCCCTTCTACAAGACCAAACTCGCAGTCGCAATCTCAGAACTTTGGCATCTTTGGCAATGGTCATCTCTACATCCTCAACCTCATTTCTCTGGGCCCCGTTGCCGAGGTCTGAGCTTTTCATAATGCCGAGGGAGTCTGATTCGCAACCTCTCAGAACTATGGGAGTCTGAAGATAATGGTAAAGTCCTCGTCTCAGCTGTCGCCAAAGGCTCCGTCAAGCTTTGGGAGTTAGCCTTACCACATACCTCTAACCCCGTTTGCTCCTTCCACAAACATTCTCGTGAAGTCCTATCAAAATTAAGAAACCAACTAATTTCTCTGAGTCTAAGATGGGCTCTCCTCTATTCCGCCCTTGTTTCTCTCTCTTCCGTTAGAAGTAATGAAATTTTCTGAAAAAAAACTTTGATAAATTCTCTCAGTCTCTCAACAAATCTTTGTCCTGTCCCGAGTTCTCTCTCTTCCGTAAGAGAGAATATTTCTTTCAATTGATTCCCTCCTCAATCAAACTATCCATCTCATATAGTCGTGCACCTTCTGAACATTGGAATCCTCTGAAAGTGCTCAGAAACTCTTCTATCTCGGGCTCCCACTTGTTCTTTTTCAGTCCACCACAATGAGCGAGGTTGAAGCTGTGAAACATGGGAGAAAATTGTTTGTTGATAATCACAGCAATCCCAAACGCCACCATCATTTCACAATTCACTAGTTAAACACTCTCGATTTATGGTATCCTATGAACCAAATATACCTTGCCATCCTTCCTACTTGTTCAAAGTCCTCTGCACAGTGGTACATGCCTTCAATGATTACTCGTGTCTTGGTTGGTAATTTTTGAGATTAACAAAATGTTGGAAGTATTTATCAAGTAGTAGTTGGTTGTAGGAATAATCCATGGCACACCACCATAAATAATAAAACAATTAATCATTTTCCTTTATTATTTTCATTTGTTCCAAACGTAAGAAAACAAAAAATTTTCATTTTCATCTCAATTTTTCAATGCCCATCCAAACAGTAGAAAACTTTTGATTTTCCTGAAAACATTTTCCGATGTAAATCTTTTCCTTTGAAAAACATTTTACATCAAAACAAACGGAGCCTTACAAATTTACAAGGTTCGGAAAGAGTTTTTTAAGTCAATATAGTTACGGTGAAATATTAACTTTAATGCTTTCTACGGAAAATATTTTCCAACAAAAAATATTTTTCAGATGAAAATTTTCTAGGAAAAAAGTTTCCCCTTTTTATTTTTTCTAGTGTTTGGATGTAGCATCAATAGTACTCTTTAGGAAATTTTTTTTCCATAGTTAGGAATTGAAATGAATAGCTAAAAAAATAGGGGGAAAGGTGTTATGATTTCACTTTTCTCTAAACTTTTTAATATATAAAAAAAAGGCATGTAACTTTATCAAATTTACAAAAGTCAGCCCATGCTCTATTCAACTCAAATGCTCTCCTCTGTAACCTCTACGCCAGGTCAGAATGAGATCTCCAAGAACATATGCCTCAGCCACAGCTCCTCCGATGCCGATGATCCTCATTACCACTGTGCTGATCTCCCTTGCTGCAGCCAATCCATGAACCGAACCTACTTACAAAGGCAAGTTTGTAAAAATAAAACAAAGTAGAAAGGAATGGGCAGCGTGGTGATGGCTTCAAACACTACATTGTTCGACTCTATGTCACTGTCTCCATCATTAATGGAGGGGCACGCCATCAATTACTTCGTTCAGGACCCTAAGATTCATGGACCGATAAAGCCTCCACCTCTGCCTCTACTTCTCGTTCACGGATTTGGGGCTTCCATTGCTCACTGCGCACAAGTTAGTATCATCCACATATTTCTTGGACTACTGAGATTTCGACTTGCTGAAATTGAAAGGGAAGTTGCAGAGAAATTCCGAGTCACCACGGCTGAAAATGGAACGGTTTCCATGGTGGGAAATCTCGAAAATTTCTCTATGTCTATTGCTCTGAAATTGGGCCAGTGTGGACACGTGTCGAAGGTAATGATGTGTCTCTACGCGGGCGTGCCAGTATCGTCTGATACAAATGATTTTCGGGTCGAACCCTGACCCCGGGCACCTGTTCCGAATTTGAACTGGAATCGGTCCAGTCGTACTGCAAGTCACCTGTAATAAAACGGATCAAGCGATGATATGAAGACTAGGGGTCCGGTCTTCGTTTGGGTTCTTGTAAGTGTTTGAAAGCGAAAGCAATTAATGGCACACAAATCCTTTTATTTTAAAATCGGCCGACGGGCCGAAAGCGACAACAGATAATCCTCAAAATAGAAACAAAAAGTACAAAAGAAAACCAACAGGGCTTGCAGGACCGGCCTGTCCTAGTCTTATAGCCGTAATCGGGTATAAGCGCAGGAGGAAGGGAGCGGCTGCTAGCAAAGTCAGTTCAGGGGGTTCACCTTGGATTGCTGCTTACCCGAAAATACACAAGTCACCTGGCGTGATCAGAGCGAGTCTCGGGACCGGCTGCTCGGGATTCTGTAAACACAGAACTACGAGTCAGAGGCGGCCTCAACTTACTCTCCGGTGGCAGGATTTTGGTGTTAATCGGAGTAAAGAGGGGTCGAAGATGTCACTGCGACTGGAAGCAGTGAGAGAGGTCCTAGTTTATCCTTCTGTATTAGAGGGGATAAAGGATCACGGATGATCAAAATAATATAATAACCGGTTGCGGTTGGGTGGATTGTGTCCTTGAGCTCTTCGAATTTGTGCCTTTTATAGCTGATCTTTGACAGTTTGCTCAACATCCTACTCTTGCACGATTTTCATAGTGGTTGGTCGTCTTCAGTCTTCAGTTCCAAAACGATAACCGCTCGGCCACGATCTTCAACTGGTTTATCCTTGAACGACCGATGACATGATCTTCTGATATTCGTGGTTTTGTCGTGACTCAAATTGTATTCTTGGTTCTGTGTTCATGCTGACGTGGCTTAACCAACTATGCGAGGTCTACATGCTTTGATGCCGTGGCCTAAATATGCCACATAGGCACCACGTGTCCTTTTCTTATTCGTCGGTCATATAGGGTGTAAACAGTGTCTCACACAGAGAGAAGGATCGCATCGGGTTTTATCTTTTGCAACTGAAAATGCCACCAACTTGGGTTTATTTCTTCTGGTCATCGGGCGTCTACCTCTTCGGAAAAGTTACAGGAAAATAACTTCCACCCAATTTTAGCGGAGGTTATTTTCTGTCGTTTTTTTGTCGATCGGAAAAATATTTTCTGTTATGTTTAGTTTTCCACCGAAACAAACAACCGGAACGTTTTGAAATTCTGTAAAATATTTTCTTTCCGCAATTTTCTAGTGACACAAACACAGCATAAGGGAAGTAAATGCATATTTCTTCAAATGTGGAAAGAAATTAAATGTGTTTCTTCAAATTTGAGGAAGTCTACCTGACTGTAAAAAACGTGAGGGTGTAAATATAAATTTCCTTAAAAATATTAGAACGCCTTATGTCGTGTGGTTCTAAGCAATCAAACCTCATCTATACTATTAATAGAAGGAAGAGAGGGGAGTATTCCCTTAAGATTCTGGCCTCTTTTTTTTTTTTTTTCCAACTATTGCCTTTTCCAATTAAAACAATCCCAGACTATAATTACCCACTACTCTTTCTCTTTCATGCTACATTAAGGGTAAGGACATGCAATATGCACGTGCCTTCCCTAGTATGTCGAATAAGATTACATGTATCTAAATCGGTTATAAGTTTATAACTGATTTTATTGACTTTGTTTCTATTTAATTTCACTCTTAGATTTTTTTAATGAAAGCCCTTGTCATATTTTAATTTCCCTCAACTAGATTTTTGTTTTATGTGGCAAAATCATTGTGATTTACTTTCTGTTATCTTATTGTTATCATTTTGAGCAACTATTAGACACTTTTAATTATGTTCTTTTGTTGCTTTTAAATTTCCATCTTAGCAATGCTCATCGTACAGGCATTTTTTTCCTTTTTATCATGAACTGCTTCATAGTTCATGGTCAGCATAAAATTTGTCTTATAAAATATGTATAAGAAAATTAAGGGATGTCATTAGTGCCTTGTATACTAATATAAAACTAAGAGATGGGTAAAGAACGGTTTGAATCTAAGCTTTGAAAAAAACATCCAAAAGGCTTTAGAAGGCATATTATTATTCCATACAATTTTGGCTTTACACGAGTGTTACAAGCGGGTGGCATGATAGTACTACATGTATACACTTGAAGAGGGAATATGAGTAATTTTTTAGAACATCTAAAGACTTAAATTTGTTAAAAGATATTTTTAAAAAGTGCAAAACAAAGAAACCAAGTTGCCTCCAAAGAAATATACAATTACATGGGTGTTGTTTGCTTGTGGAAAAAAAAGGGTATTTGGCAAGTAAAAATGATATAACTAAGAATATAAGGTAAATGGTATATTGCCTTTGTTGTAAGTGACAGAATTGAGAGAGGTAAGGTAAGTATTATTTTGAAATTGTTGTGGAGGAGTCATTGTAATTCTTCAGACTTGATGGGCAGTTTGTATGATTTCTCTATGTTATTTCGCTTGATGACCTTGTAATTTGGGATCGCTTTCGTCCAAGCCAGACAAAGAGGGCAGTTATTCCTAATCTACTTATATCTATATTATAAATTTTTTTTCCCACAACCCTCTTGGATAACGTGTCAAACACTGAGTTTTTTTTTTCCACAAAACTGCACTACAATGGATGGAATTATAAGATACTAGTGCCACATCGAATTATAAATTTATAATATACTAGTTTATATGCTTGGCACATTCTCCTACTGCTTCCCATCTATACTATATATAATGACAAGAGGCCCCTTGGAAATCGTGTCAATCTTAATGTGCACCTTTCCTGAAAAACCCTTACAAATCATTCTTAAGATTCGTTAATAAAGGGGTATAATAGTCATAATTGCCTAATTCCTTTAGAATTTGAGCGGTTTTACAACTGTTCCCTCTCTTATTTTTCTACATGCGTGTAGTATTGCCCATGCAATTTGCTAGTTACATATAATATAAATAGATAGATATAAATTAGCATTTTTTTTTTCATATACAATTAAAAACAGGATAGGGGCGCAATTTGGTTTAATTAAAACCGAGAACCAACCTAACTTTAAAATGCTTTTCACTAAACTTAGCCAAATTAAACCTATATATGTATGCATGTTTGGTTCAATATTTGCGTGGAGTTATTAGTTCCCAATTCGTTTTATTTTTGTTTTGAATTGACAATCACAAACCTTGGTTTGGTTTTTGGTTGATGTCAAACTAGATCAAAATGAACTGAGTTGCATCCAAGTGAGTAATTGTTTGGAACAAAAAGCATAAAAATTTTTAAAGGGTATTTTTAGAAAAGTGAAAAACAAAAGGACCATATTATGAATTTTAAAGTTGTTTTTGGTAACAAAAAAATTATGTATTTGGTACGTTGTCTAGGGACTACTTTCCGGTAAATATGCAAAATATTTCTTCAAGAATATGTTGGTATTTTTATTTCTACTTTTCAAAATTTAATAATTTTTAAATCCTTAGATATCCCCAACAGTTACTTATATCCTATTTGAGCGATCGATCTTCCGTGATTCTTGTATCTAACTTGTCATATTGGCCTGCAATGAAGCCTTACCCTGGAAAGCTTTCATGGAGACTTACTTCTCGATCTAATCGAAATCCTAACCTTATTACGTAGTTTCTAACAATAATCGCGATCTAAACCCCAGCTTTCTCGATTTCGTCGAACATAATTAAACAGGTATAACTTGTGGCCATGCGAACCTGGTTTTTCGAGATCTCCACCTGGAATCTATTCAAAATTCTAATTTTTTTCTAAATCTCTGTTCCAATTTCAGCAATAATCGGCCAATCTGATGCGGGTAGGTCGAATGGTCTCTTTTCCAAAGGGGGCGCTGGAACGGCCGCCGGTTTGTTAGATTCCTTTTAACCATTGCTGATTTGATACTTTTGTCGTCTTCGTCCACTTTTACGTTTAATTCACTGAAAAAGTTTCTGCAGGAATTATCGCGGCTGCATTCATTGGCCTTAGGATGTCATCAAGACGAGATTTCGACTGCATAGGCTGCCCAAGCTCGATAATGGAATGGGCGTATTTGGAGGTATATTCATGCTTATTATTTAATTTATACAATCCCAACCTCTCTTTTATTTTCATGGATTTTATGTTAAATGAATCCTCATTTTTAGACACCCATGATTTTCTGTTGTCTCCTCTTATTTTGTTTTTGTTGTTCTCTCTTTAATCCATAAATCTGCGGTGTTTGAACAAAACAATCACATTCGTATCTATCGAATTTTAATGGGGAAGATTGGAATTGCCTTATAGTAGGATTAGAACAAGATTGTATTAGGTGGAGCTATATCTATTGCTACTTCTGTGTTTAATCCCGACTTAAGTACTTTATATAACATTTACTGCTCTGTGGATAAGAACGAACTTCATTTCCAAATATATTTTACATTGGAAACTTGGTATTGACAACAAGATCTATTGTACCGTTTGTGTCTGCCAAGGGCACCATGTGTTTTCAAATGATACAGAACCAACTCTTTTCTTTTCACTTTTAGAATTTTCCTCATCATCCCTATAGCTATGGTTTTGTATGCAGTTTGATTTTTCATAGTATTTCTGCTTATCCTAGTAATATGCTGCTTTGTTAACTGGTGCTACTCTGTGAAGCATAACTGGCCATATAGAATTTTGTATAAGTTTTGCTTGAACAATTGAAATGCTGGAAATGATTGTGCAGAAGATCTGTTGACCATCTGTACTTCAATGCCTCGAACCTATTTGTATTACTAAAGTTGCATTCATTATATTCACCTAGATTCAAATCATTTAAAAAAACCTTGAAAAGGGCTAGCCCAGTGCACAAGGCTCCCGCCATTTCAAAAAGCCTTAGGTTCCAAGATATTCCATATAACTATGGTTTTGTGTTACCCTATCTCCATTAAAAGACTTGCCGTTTTATTAATGATAAAACTATCAAAGAATTTTGAATTAATGTTGGCTTTCATCACAGGAAGACAGAAGACTCCGTCCATTCTTCCAACTCAGCTTTGATTCAAGAAACTATCCATTTTTGTGTAGAAAACAATCTCTAAATTTTCACCAACAGGAAGCATTTTTGTGTGCTAGTCTATATCTGGCTATTGTTTTTCTTATATCATCTTTAATTTGAAGTTCTTTTGAGTTCAAAAACGTCTCTGTCCAGAAGACTACAGTTTAGATATTGATACACGAAAGAATACTACCTCTGTGCTTTTGGTTTCTCTGTATTGATCATGAAAATACTTACATCCTGTTGTTAGATTATTATGCTGCACTGATACTCTGGTCTTCAGTCCCATATGTCATGATATCGGGTCTTTTGTTTTTGGATTCTCTATTGTTTGGTTACAACTATATTATTAATGTTGGATTTTTTTTTACTGTTCTGGTGATTAAAGCATTCATTCTATATAGATTTTTATCTATGCTTAATTTAGAAGATGCATACCAGCAATCCATGCTATCTGCTTGAAGTAGCTCCCCTCAGTGTCATCATAGTGGTGGTGCCATAACAATTTGGATGTTTGTTATGCTGTGTATTATAATTATGGCCAATTTGTGCCATATAAGCGCATTTAGATATTCCTGCTATAGCTTCATTTCTGTTCCATTCCTGTGTGTTTGAAAACATGTCCAACAGTCATGCAAAGTTGTAGAAGGTTTGGGTATTGAACTTTATGTATCTTTTCTTTTCTACGCCCAAGGTTTGAGGGTGGGGGGTTGCTGCCGTATAGGAATACGGTGACTGCTTTGTGGAGAATAGCTTACGAGGAGGGTGTTGGCAAATTGTACAGGTTGTGCATTACCACTTTGTGCTATTAGGTTGTAGGGAATGCCTTTTTAACTTTAATGTTTTTGTTTGTATGCCATTTATACTAACAGTGATCTTGCCCCTGCATTAGCTGCAATCAACCATGTAGCTGTCCAGTTTCTTGCAGAAGATAAAGATCTACTTGTCCGGTAAAGGTAATTAAATTCAAAAAAAAATTTTTTTTTATTCAAAATGATGAAACAAGGTAATGTGACATCAGATATGGTCAGTAGTACACATAATATTGGTGTTTTGTAATCCCCCAAATTATCGTATCTACATTGATATGTGTGGTCAAGAGCAAAATTTTTTTTCCTTTTTGGGTAAAATAGTTATAAGCTTCCGCTGCTATGTTTTTAGGATGAAAGAATCGAACAAAATAATTCTAATTCTCAGGATTTCATGCTTAAATTCATTGAGCCAAGTTTGATGTAAGAGACTTTATGCTCTACTCGTCGTTTCTGTTTATTTTGAATTTTTTTTCAGATAGGACATGATGGTAGGGTTTGGCGAACATGGAGACAAGGTTATTCCTGTGGGAGGGCAGCCCATGGTTGATTGAAAAGGTCTTTTGTGGTTTTCACACATTTTAGAGAAACCAACTGACCATCGTGCCTTCTAATCTTCTTTTCCCATTAACAATGGCATCATGAAAAATGTATATGGATTAGATAAAATTGTAAGAAAACGAAATTTCAGTTCCAACGGAGAATTTTTGCTCCTAGCAATTATCATCTACTGATACTTCATTTTAAAATCATGGCATGACCTTCATATTTCTCTCTCCAAAAAAGGAAAAAAAAAATATGATCATGATCATCAAGTGCATCAGCCAAACGGATAGGTGGGTACTTGTGCTTGCATTTGCTCATCTAGTCATCTTCTTTTTCTTATTTGTGTCTTTTTTTATTTTATGCAAAGCTGTAAGAAGTATAGCAATACCTTTACTTTATGGCAAGAAATTGTGTAATTAATGAATACTTGAGGCAGAAAGCAGAATTAGGAACCGAGAGAGTAATAATCAGATGGCTTCCGCCCACTGTGGTCATGGTGGTGTGGCATCCTGTAAGGCACCGAGTGTGAATATTAACTTAGTTACTCTATAGGTAGCATATAGGAAGGGGAACTGTTACAAACTTCTATGGCAGTGGAAAATGGTTAAACCTTCTTGTAAAAAGAATTTTAGTTGCGTCCTCTATGAAATAAAAATGATCCGGTCAGTCGAAATCCTAGTATCAATCCCTCGCATTGTTTTCCCATTTTTAGTCCTTTCTGGGTTTCGGTTACCCCACTTTTGCCCTGAGCGGGCATTCCAGACACTAGGCATTGTTTTTTGGGTTCTAAAAGCTATTTTTTTGGTAAATCCACATCCAACTCAATTATCTGGCACCCCCATTTTGTCCAGCTACGTCACTAACTAGTCTCACATTGATTACGAGTTAAATTCTCTGATTTCACTTAAAGAACAGAATCACGACTCGAGAAGCAATTCCTCTCAGATCTTCAGATCTCCCCTTGTATCAGTCTTGTACCAAAGATCCGAGAGGAATCAACGTTCAGGAGCTTTGAGATGATTCACACCGGTCTTTTTGTCATTCCATTTCTATTTCTAAATGCAATTGTTTACAGCACTACACATTCATCATGGGCTTTCTATTTTATGAAGTGACGCCAACGCGGCGCCAATTGCGAAAAGCAATTACAACACCCCATTGAAGTATTCTAATAAGAGACTAAAAAGAGTGAATGACATGGTGGTGCACCTCGAATTCAGGAATTTCTGATTCCGTCGTTATGGTTTTACGCTCATTCTTAGGATGCTTCATTCAGGACAATGAATAATGATAGACAACTATGAATAATAAATGATGATGAATGATTATGAAGGCACTCCTACTGTAAAGCTGTAGTTATAAGGGAAATTGGTTTTTAATGATGTTTTTTCAAAATAATTTAGATTCGGTCGGCTAAATTTTGATAATTAGTTTTTAGTGATATTTTTTTAACATAATTGAGAATCGATGTGGACCATCATGCTTCCCGGTCATTTGTGCCGAGTACTGCATTAGCCTTACAATGAGGCTTTCCAAGGTTAGTTTCTACTTGACCGGTGGCTCAAAAGATACTCCTGACTATGAATTATAGCCCATAATAACATCTAAAAACAAAACAACTGCTTTATTATTTCTGGTTTCTTTGGGTCTCCATAACACTCATACATGATTGCGTAAACCATAAATTAAGAACCAAATTCCTTTGCGACGATAACAACGTCCGCTCTGTCAAACCTTTTTGTTTTTTAACAAGGTAACCGATTAACAGCGCAGTCCAATCCGATTTCCTCCAAGAGATGAGTTGTTTAGGAGGAGGAGGTGGATTAATATTAAGAGTTCATTCAATGAAAAGAGTTGATGTGTCTCCTTTCATCTCATATAAAAGGATATGTGCCCCTAAAAGCAGAACATCTCCACTGGAATGTTTTAGGACCAGCCCTTATCTTCATGTTCCTTTTTCCCTGGCAATTCCAATGAAGCAGCAGGACCAGTACTTAGTAATGTCATTATGCCCAAAACAAGGGGTTCCAAGACTAAACATCTTCAAGTTCGAGGATTAAGACAGCCTAGCTAGTTGTTCATTAAGCAAATAAGCAGGGCCTCCCTTGTCAAAATCCAAACTCTTATAATAACCTCATCTTCTTCTCTAATAATTTGGAAAAGAAAAAGAAAAGTAGATCGATACAATTAAATCCCTTTCTTTCCAACTTTTAGGTGGGGATCATCTAAGCCATCCGTTTCATGGGATGTGACCGAAAGCTCATGACTTGACCCAACCACATGGGTGCCAAGTGCGAACTCCCATTAAAAAACTGATGAAACTTCAAATAATAATTTCATGGTTCTTACTTATCTATTAATGACTTATTTGAGCTGCAAAATATGGGAAAAGAAAAAGAAAAAAGGTTCAGACGGACAGTAAACATGCCATAGATTATCATTTGAATATGTGGGGCTTTGTGGGGAAGAATGGGGCGCCTTTTTTGTTCATGATTCTGGTCCAAGGGCACTCCCCTCCATCTCCTCCATCTCCTCTGGCCCAAGAGACTTATATCACAAAAAGAAATGGGGGTGAGATCGAGGCTATCATGATTTCTGGGGAGTGACCGAGAGTCCCCACTCACAAAAGCATATGATGATTAATCCTTCTTTTGGTATCTTGTTTAATTGTTTTGTGCCATTTATTTTCTCAATTGTAGCTTAATCTAATGTCACCAAACATTCTAACAATGATCCACCCGATGCGAACAATGGTGCACCCACCCTCCACTGAAAATGACTTGCTTAATTGTGTCCTCTTTAACTTACTTTAAAATAAAGATTTGACTTTATCGTCTACCAGCAAAGAAATTCTTTCGGCAGATGGTGATGAACCTCTACATAATCAAATTCATTTAATCACTATGCTTTGATTAAACTGAACCGAAATCTGACTTACAGCTATGCCTTAAGGAGATAAATTATGTTAGAAAAAAAGGTGTATCTTACCTTCATGATTTGACCGACCACACAGTCTTATAGTTGAGTCTTTTAAAAGGGTCCTAATCTTTGGCGATTACTTGAAGTGAAAGTGCAGTAGTTTTTGAATTGGACCCTTAGGATTCACTCCATGCGGTTTACATTCAAAGTAGCCCTAACCCACATACGCAGCTAAGTGAAAGGCTCAACAGGCTATGGTTCAACCAGGGGAGTGGAGGTTTGAACGTAGGATCTCGACGTTTGTCCGGGTCTCTGATAACATATAAAATACCAATCCAATTAAAAGCTCAATCCGATAATAAGGGTGAACTTTTTTTTATATACGAAACCGATTGTTTACTGGCTCTCCTCATAACAGCTTGTGGGTCCGCCTTACTGTGACGCAGGCTTCAGGCTTTGAGGGGCCGGCGAGGTTAACTAATAGATGCCGGCGTGATGCCCTTGCCGTGGATCCCTCCTTTGAAGTTTGAATGAATACGCTCCACCTGGGCCCACTCAGCTGCCCAACCTGCTTTTCAGAAAATTTTGAAACCGAGGCCAAACCTCACAGGCTCGGCTCCGAACCATCCATTTGAATCTTTTCGAACGTTAGTATGACGATGACCTACTGTATAAGAGAAAATTATAGAAAAGAACCACTTTTTGTCCATATTTATAAAAACATGCCACTAAGATCTCAAATTACAAAAAAATGTCATTTCTTTTGTCAAAATTTAAAAATGTCCATCAAAATTAAGTTATAAGATCACTTTTTAAAAATAATTAAATTTGAAGATCATTTTCTTGAAACACAAACTTATTATACATATGACTCAAGCTTATTATATGGTTTGTCCATTTTTATAAAAATGTCTATCAAAATTAAATTATAAGATCATTTTTTAAAAATAATTAAATTTGAAGATCATTTTCTTAAAACACAAACTTATTATAAATAGGACTCAAACTTGTTATATGGGACATATGCGAGTGCATCATAGATTCGAGCGTGTCTATAATAAAAGGATACTATTTTTTAATTATTTTTGAGAAATAACCCTTCAAGATAATTATTGATAAAAAGTGATCCTTTTCCATAATTTTCCCAATATATAATCCTTTTAACTTTTTCGTTCTCCAGCCATTCTGTACTGTATTGCGACGTCTCCAACCGGAGTTGTTAAGGTTTGTTTCCCAGTACGGTATAGTAACCCTGGGAGTACAACATTCTCATTTCTGTGGATCTGTTCTGATTGATTTACGAAGGCCTGGTCCCCACCACTCGAGTGGCGACACGGCACCGGATCCAGATGTGGTGTCAGCGATCACCAACCTCAAACAATGCCTGTCTTGACTTGACCTCCAAAAGTGAAGTCATACGCTAACGCATTTGTGCTCCTATTAACAGCAAATTACGCCCATTTCCAACTCAAAAACTTCCTTTCATCCTCTTCATTGGATCCCCTTTCTTTATTCAGACTTAAAACACATTCTTTCATCTAAAAAATGATCATTAACTTACCATGATCTGTTACCAGCTTTCAGCTAAGTCAGTGTTGTTATTATGAACGATGAGGCCGCAATGATAACCAGGTTGGTTACCGTTTTTAACAACCGATTCAATGAACCAAAGACGACGGGTCACCTACTCGGTGATGTAAGTGTGGAGGATTTTTTTTGCTAAGTAATTACCTAAAGTCAAAAATGTAACGTTGATCCAAACTCACCAAAAGATAGGTGGAACTAACTGAAGCTGAATTTGTTTGGTTTGTGCTCTCTGTTTGTTAATCATGGTTTTATCCCTTTTGAGTTATATGAATCTTACCCGGGGTTCATCTAATTCGAAGATACTTGAAGGTCTCCGGAGGTCCCACCTCGCTTGAATCTTATTTAATTTCAAATTGAGAAAGAAATGGACAGAATATTGGTTAATTTACACTAGTCTAAGGTGTAACAACCCTGCATATATGTATTAAGCCCTATAATTTAATAGTGATAAATATTTATCTATATTATATACAGCAAGAATAGGCCCCTCGGAGAAGCGTATTAATAGCTATGCATGACTTTTCCAAAAAACCTTTAACTTTCGTTGTTAAGGTATAATTAATACATGGTTAAAATAGTCAAAATTCTACATATTCATTTAAAATTTGAATAGTTGTAAATCTGTTCCTTCCCTTTATGTGCAAATCATTGCGCGTGCACCCTGCTAATAATATAAATGTACATGTAGAAAGTCAAAAAACCTAAGAAATTAAACCCATTTAATTTTACTTTATTTTTTACAAATTTGGCCCAACTTTTTCAATATCAAAAAGAATATATTGAAAATAAATGATTAAAATCATTCAATCAAATTAATAATTCATTAAAATACAAAAATATTTTTCATTGGACGCCCAAGGAACGGAGGAGCCTGATCCACACTGAAGAGCTTGAAACTGTTAAGAATTTCACCACTCCAACTAATCAGGGTTGATGATTGACTAACCAATTCAACGATGTCTATCTGTTATAATCCTTTGGAAATCCCCTCCTTTGGCTTATGTAATTAGGGGTGTAATTGGTTCAATTTAAAACCGAGAAATGACTTACCAAACCAACTTTGGGAAGTTTGGGTTGGATATGGTTCGATTTTGATCAATTTGATTTGATTTTAGGCTGTTGCCTCAATTAAACCGAACCAAACTAAACTGAAACACAAACTTAAAAATATGTATTTTAAACGGAACCAGTTCGGTTTTTGGGTTGGAGTTATCAGTTTTCAATCAATTGGAAGATCATATATGAAATCATTATGTTAGTGCATCCAACGGGTAAGATCGATTTCTAAACTTACCAACACGATGGCAGGAGACCGTTTCATCTGGTGCCACTCAGTGGTTCGGGCATAAAAGGTACGGCTGGATGGCCGTTTTCAATAAGGATCCCACATTCCAAAATGCATCTCAGCCGGTGGTTTCACTGAACCACTAAATTTTGGCTTGAAATGCTCACCGTCGGCAGGTAGGTTTTCGTACTCTCAAAGTCAGGGGTAATTTAGTAATCCTGTAATAAGCGAAAGGAACAACTGAAATGGACAAATACAGCCCAGGTGAGAGGAGGAGTGAATCGATTAAATATAGCCTCTTTTCAGAGAAACAAAATAGCGTTTTTTCTCTCGCAACCGTAAAACAGCAACCGTTCGGCGTCGGAAGCGAGAGGTTCGGAACCAGGCTCGGTGTTGCTTTTTGAGAGCGATATTAGAACAAAGAAGGAAGAGAGAGCTGTGAACACGGTGGAGGAGAGAGTGTGGAAAGAGGATCCAAGAAACAGTGTTCTCTTTCTTTGACATCCTCTCTTCCCCTCTCTTTTGCTTTCTCTCTTTTTCTCTTTCTATTTCCCCTAAGCTCCACGATGATATCTTTCTCTGAGAAAGAGAAAGCCATCCGCATTTCATGGATTTTGTTTCGTTAATTCGTCGGACAAGCTTCGATTCGTAAGGATTTGTTAATAGGACATTGTAGAGATTCATCCCTGTGAGGATCGTTGCATTTATGGCAAATTTTTGAGTTCTCCCTCACTTTATTGGTGAGAAATTTGATTTTCTATTTAAGTTTTTTGGCCGTGTTGTAATGGCACCGGATGGCGTGTTGCCTTTTTCTGTGGCTTCTGTCGTGGAAGACGTTCTTCAACAACATGGCACTCGGTTGAGCGACATTGATTTGGCGTCGAGGAAGGCAGAGGAAGCAGGTATGATCTTTCTTTCTTTTCGTGATCATTTCTGTTCAATGTCCATTGCTGCTTTGACGTTTCATTTCTGGGAAAAAGAAAATGATATTCAGTTTTAGCTTCTTGGAAAAAAAATTTGCGTATATGCAGAAAATTTAATTGGAATGGCGGATTTTAATCGGAAGTTGGGCGTTTATTTTCTGCATATTTTGATCTTTGGCCTTTCCATCTCTCTCTGGATTACCTTCTGAAGAATGTTGGAAGTCTTGGCATTTCTTTCTTTCTTTGCTGTTACTATATGCGATCCGATTCTTCTTTCCTTAGCTTAGACCGCTAAAAAGAATGCTGGTTTGCAGCGTCGAGAAGGTATGAAGCTGCAGGGTGGTTGAGAAAGATGATTGGTGTTGTTGGAGCTAAAGATTTGCCGGCCGAGCCTTCCGAAGAAGAATTTAGGCTTGGATTAAGAAGTGGAATAATCCTTTGCAACGTTCTCAACAAGGTTCGGCCTGGTTCTGTGGCAAAGGCAAGTGTTGAAGTTGATCATGTCTATTTTTTTTTCCTGACTTGGTCTCATTGGTATTTTTTTCTCCGATTTTCTTTTCCTTATTGTTATACGTTTGTTCTTTTGATTGTCATCAGGTTGTAGAAAGTCCATGTGACAGTGTTCTAATCCCTGATGGAGCTGCTTTGTCGGCGTACCAGTACTTTGAAAACGTGAGGAACTTCCTCGTAGCTGTGCAGGAGATGGCGTTTCCTACCTTTGAGGCATCCGATCTGGAACAGGTGTGTGCTTAATTTCGGGAAATGAGACTGAAAAATGGGGTAATGGCATTCTGATATTTCAAAATCATGTTTATTTCCTGGAAATTATTTGGGATTCAAAATTAATTTCCTATAAAAACTCCAATGAAATTCTCCTATATTAGAGAAAAATTAAGTTCTCTATCTGAGGGCTAATGGCATTACTTCAATTAAAATTAGCTTGTTGGAATCAGTGGGTAGATATTCCAAGTTAGAATAATGCTAAACAGACTACTAGCTGATCATTCTAACCTTTTTTGGCTGTCTTTTACACTTCCAGGGAGGGAATTCTGCAAGGGTTGTAAACTGCGTTCTGGCACTTAAATCTTCCTCTGATGGGAAACAAATGGGTGGAAATATCTTGTGTAAATTTGGTGGAAATTTGAAACCCACTAGCTCAGGGAAATATTTTTTACGAAAAAATTCAGAACCATTCACAAATTCCCTGTCAAGAAGCTTGTCAATGAGCGAGAAGTCTTCGGATGGTTTATCCATGGAGCAGAACTTAAATGCTTGTACTGCCCATGACCCTGCTGAAATGGTTGGTTAACTTTGCTATTATACGCTTCTGTACTTTTTTTTTTTTGCACATATGAAAGTGGAGAATGAATCTTAGAGTCCTTCGTATTTTCAATGGCAGGCTAGTTCTCATTCCCTGAGTACACTTGTTCGTGCGGTTCTATCAGATAGGAAGCCTGAAGATGTTCCAGTGGTAAGGTTCTTTGCCTATTTTGCTGTTATTATTATTGTCATTGTTGTTGCTTATATTATGATTGGTTTCTGAGAGAATTTTTATGTCCCGCGCATCACAGCTGGTTGAATCCTTACTCAGTAAAGTTATGGAAGAGTTTGAGCATCGCCTTGCAAGCCAAAGTGATTCGGTGAGAAACTTTTATTAATAATTACCGTTTCTAGTAGATAATATAAGCATTGTTTTTGAATTAGTAAAACTCTTGTTGGGCTCCTGGCATGGTTTAGAGATCAACAAACAATCCCTAGGCTGTGTTTGGATATTGAAAAACTGCAAGAAAATTCAGGATTCCTGCATACAAGAGTGTTTGGATTCTGGCAAAAGGAAAAAATGCTGTTGGGATGCAGCATATGAGAAAATGCCAGATGAATAAGCCTACTTTTCATCTGGCTCCAGAGGTCTGAAACTGAAAGAAACTGCATCGTGAGAAACAGGGAATTCGCACAACACATTTTATCAAAATCAAAACGCAGCCCTAAGGATCTGTTTGATCTGACAAGAACTGTTAATTAGTTTGCACTTTTTTGGTTTCGGTATGAGGTTATCTCCTACATGCTTATTCTTTCCCCCTTTTTGTTGTAATCTGACAGATGAAAACAAACCTCAAGGATCCAATTGTATCTGATAGCAAGAAGTCTCTTTCTAAATCTTATTCTGGTGAAAAGAAGGTATTGCTGATTTTTATTTTCTAGCGTAGAATGCAGGCTCTGCAGCTATCGATTGATGCACTTTAATGGTCCAATTTCATAAATTGAATGGAGTCCCCTTTGTTTGATCATATGATACCTTTCTCTTATGTTTCAATTATAAAGATGGAAACCAGAAACATTACACAAATAAAGAATGATGATTGCTTTCGTCAAAAATATATAGCCGATGAAGAATCAAAAAGGCAGGTTCTGAAGCAGCATATGCTTCTTGATCAACAACAAAGAGACCTTCAGGTATAAAGCGTAGATGTACTAGCTTAGAGTTCTATACCTAGCTTGATGAGTGAATTGATGGTGATCAATGTAAATTGCTGCAGGAACTAAGACACACTCTTCTTACTACAAAGGCGGGTATGCAGTACATGCAAATGAAGCATCACGAGGAGTTCAACAATCTTGGTGATGATTAAGTTTGCAACTCTTTATATTCTGCTGCAATTTCGTAAAGGTGAAAGATTTATCTCATACTGATTTTTTTCTTCAACAGGTAAGCACCTTCATGGTCTGGTTCATGCTGCTTCCGGGTACCATAGAGTTCTTGAAGAAAACCGGAAGCTCTACAATCAAGTTCAGGACCTTAAAGGTGACATTGCCAGTTTCCTAATGATGAATTGGCGAGGTTTTCAGAGATATTAATCTATTCACAAGGAAATCATTTTCTAAATTTTCTTTTTCCTGTCCAACTAGGAAGTATAAGGGTCTACTGCCGAGTGAGACCTTTCTTGGCAGGGCAGCCAAACAGATTGAGTGCCATTGATCGTATTGATGAAGGAAATATTACAATTTTGACCCCTTCAAAGAATGGAAAAGAAGGACGCAGATCATTTTCCTTCAACAAAGTATTTGGTCCATCTGCAACTCAAGGTTGCTAAAAGTTCCTAATTACGTAGTTTATGCTATGACTGATCATTAGCATATTTTTAAGCAACTTTTGTTTCCATTTGTTGCAGAGGAGGTCTTTTCAGATACCCAGCCCCTGATTCGGTCTGTTCTGGATGGTTACAATGTTTGTATTTTTGCTTATGGCCAAACAGGATCAGGAAAAACTTACACTATGGTAAAAAAAAATTAAGAACTATCACTGCTTTCAGTATCAACATTTTTGTTCACCTCTTTGGTGAAGCACTTGACTTTTGTTGATTTATTTGCTTTGTGTATCCAGACTGGACCCAAAGAACTTACGGAGCAAAGCCTCGGTGTGAATTATAGGGCTTTGAGGGATTTATTTCTTCTCTCAGAACAAAGGAAGGACACCATTTGCTATGATGTGTCTGTTCAGATGATTGAGATTTACAACGAGCAAGTTAGGGATCTCCTTGTTACGGATGGTCTTAACAAAAGATATCCTTTGCAAATAATATTTGTCTCCTATATCATTCTCTCTTGCTCTGTGTCACTCTTGTTTTCAAATATTCCTTAACCTCTCGACACATTAGAAATTCGTAACAGTTCTCAGAAGGGGCTCAGTGTACCTGATGCAAGCCTTATGCCCGTTGCATCAACATCTGATGTGATTGATCTGATGAACCTTGGACAGAAGAATCGTGCTGTGGGTGCGACAGCCCTTAATGATCGTAGCAGTCGCTCTCACAGGTATTACCACTTTTTATTATGTCTGCTTTTTGGGCAATTTTCTTTTGTTAGTGCTAATTACTGAACTCAAATTTTCTTGCAGTTGCCTGACAGTTCATGTTCAAGGAAGAGATCTTACGTCTGGAACTGTACTTCATGGCTGTATGCATCTTGTTGACCTGGCTGGAAGTGAAAGGGTTGACAAATCTGAGGCGACAGGAGATAGACTGAAGGAAGCACAGCATATCAATAGATCTCTTTCAGCATTGGGTGATGTCATATCCTCCCTTGCCCAAAAAAATTCACACGTTCCATATAGGAACAGCAAGCTTACACAGCTGCTCCAAGATTCCCTTGGTGAGAAATATTTGATACTTTTACTTCCAATGGTCTTTGATTTTTTTTATACACTAAATCTACATTCCATTTTCATCATCTTTTCTCTTATCTTATTGTTTGGGGCTTTTGATATATTTAAGGTGGGCAAGCAAAGACATTAATGTTTGTTCACATAAGCCCTGAGCCAGATGCTGTTGGAGAAACAATCAGTACTCTCAAATTTGCCGAGAGGGTTGCTACTGTTGAACTTGGTGCTGCCCGAGTAAACAAAGATGGTGCTGATGTCAAAGAGCTAAAGGAACAGGTTATTGCAATGCATATTATTTCTGTGTTTTTTTTTGTTGTTATTAACATTTGGAAGCGAACTCACTTTTTGTGTTTTGCATTTTTGTGCTTTTAGATAGCTTGTCTTAAGGTTGCCTTGGCAAGGAAAGAGGGTGAACCAGAGCTCCTTCAGTGTTCTATATCCAGTGGTCCTGAAAGATACAGAACAAAGGCTGCTGGGTCTTCTTCACCTTTAAATTTGAACTGGCCAGGTGGAGATATGTCAGATGGTCGCGCCAGCCACAGGCAACCAATGGATGATGTAGGAAACATAGAGGTAAGGGTTTGCATTTTTGCAACCAAAATTGTGATGTTGTTTAAGGATTACCAAAATGCATGTCAGACAATAAGCTTCTGTGAGTATGCTTTGTACAAAGCTTACACAAACACAGATGACCTTTTTCTCTTAACCAGAGTTTCTTTGTTCCCTAAGGTTTTCCATATGGCCCAACCATATGACATTATATTCTTTAAGATGCCTGCAGTTGTTTCATTATTTTTTCTTTCTTTCTTTTTTTTATTTTTTTTATTTTGATTTTTTCCCCCAGTCACCTTGGAGTTTCTTGTTCCTAACGTTTTCCATATGGCCAAATAAGTTCCATTATTCTTCTATTTTCTATTGATCAAATGCTTTATAAAGCCAGAATTTTCATTTTGTTTTCTGGTTTTCTAGATGCCAAACAACTCCACCATAAAGCCAAAGAGGCAAAGCTTTGATCTACAAGATCTATTAATGAACTCACCTCCATGGCCACCAGTCAGAAGCCCTGGGATAAACTACCATGAGGAAGAAAAAGAGTTGGGATCTGGAGATTGGGTTGACAAGGTCATGGTGAATAAGCTAGATGCTTTAAGTAGAGATGAAAACCCCCTCGGACAATGGGAAGACAACAGACAGTTACCTGAGCTCTTTTATCAGAGATGTGTCCTAGATCCTTCAAAAATATACCCAGAACAGCCATACAATAAATTAGTAGCATGCAAAAGGGAGAGCCACGACTATGATAGACAGGTAAGCCGGTTTGAGATGGCTCTCACTGATGATTCGGATGAACTTGAGGTCGCAACTAGTGATTCGTCCGAGCCAGACTTGCTTTGGCAATTCAATCTTCCCAAAGTTACAAGCATACCCAATGGTATTGTATCAAATATCAAGAAACCTCATACAAAGCCAGCAAAGAGCCCAGAATTTAGGTAATTTGTCATGTTTTTAATAGTGGTTTTGCATGTATTCTGTTGGTCTTACTTTTACGAACTAGTACTGATGACCTTGTTTGAAATTCTTTTAAAATGTGCACAGGAACCCAATTTCTACTTTAGGTCCTTCACCTTCTAGGAAACCGTCGAGTGGGGTTGGCCCACCTCTGCACCGGAGCGGGAGGCAGCCTGCTTCTACAGATGGGAAGCGGAAAACTGGTAATGGGAAGTAAGGTAGAGGCAATGATTTTCAAGTTATCTTTTAAATTTTGTGTGAGAGGTTTTCACATGTGAAGCAGCAATCGTTCCAGTTGCTAGTATTTGTTCCGTGGTGATCTCGAAAGTGTGGTGTTCCACCTGTTCGGTTTCATTTTGTTTATACAAATTCCCATTGATGTGTAGATTCTTTGATTTATCACTTACTTTCTTGTTTTATAAAGAAAGAGAAAACAAAGAGAAGAAAAACAAAATTTGAAGTGCTTTACAGCTCCACCAGCTTTCATGTTTCTTTCTGCTCTTGCTCTTGCTCTAGAACTGGTACGCCCCAGCAGATTTTAATTTCGGGGGCTGAGTAGCCTCCCGGACTTGCCATTCATTTTGCTTTATGAACTGGAAGACTTGAAATCCTCCTAGAAAATGTGCTTTTGGGTCATCACGTTCTCCTATGAGTATTCTTTTCTGTGTGCTCTTGTTGCTGGAAAGCTGAGGAGAGAGCACTTACAGCGGTGGTACGGCCCATGATAAACAAGTAAGGAAAATGATGACGAGGGGCCAAAGAAGCTTTCATTTTCATTTTTGTTTTGTCCTTTTAACCTTTCTTTTTTAAGGTGGGGTTAACTGGTGCGAATGGGATGGCACCAAACTTGAGATCGTGATACGACATTTAGGTCACCGTTCCTGTGGAATGATTAGGGGAACCCTAGTTTTCCATGTGTCTTTCCAGAGTCTTAGATTAGTGCATATACTAATACAGCACAAAACATTTTACTGCAAAAAATATCGCAAAGGCAAAATTAGAGTTCGGTTATGCTTTGTAAAATAAATTAATATTAGGTGGTGATTTTATAAATAAATAAAATTTAGTCATACTTTTAAGGTTTTACTTTAAAATTTTTACCCATACCAAATTTTCCATCCATAAAAGGACTATATCTGGAATAATCATATGCCACGCATCATATCTTCTTACCAACCTTTGAACAATTGCCTGACAAGTAACATTCAAACCTGATCATTATTTAATCAAACTCATCTTTCATGCAAGAACAGAAGTGAGATTATTTTCCTTCTCTGTTGTTCCCTGTCACAGTGGCGTTTGAAGGTATCTCTTGCTCCATACCAATGAAGATCTTACCATCAGTAGATCGATCATACCGACTTGTCTCCAATGAGACCCACTCTCACCATCTATTCCAATCAAGCTAAGTGAGTGACTGTAGCACAATCATGGACCGGTGGATCCCTTTGCACAGATCCCCGAACTGACAACATTTGTAACCACTCTCAAATTCACTTATTGTCTAACTACATAATAGGCTAGAAATCAGTCCCGTCAATAATGCTAGTTTTCTTTGATTGTCTTAGATTTTTTTGATTGTCTTAATTAAGTTTCTTTTGTTCCTGGCCGTTTTCCTAAAGAACCGTTTGCTTTTGTACTTAAACTCGCGCGTTTGCTTTATTATAATAATATCGGTCAACTAACGAGAGCCGATTACTTGTTAATCCATGTGTTTATTAACTGAGTGTCATTTTTGTTTATCATATTTAACTCTTCCCGAAGGAAGAACAATTACCTAATATTTAACATCCATTTACAAATGGCTTGCGTATAACGAAACCATTTTGATTCATCCAGAAACCAAGTGCCCGGGGTTGAACCTTTTTGACTCATTTCACTCGCAGGAGCACTGGCATGCCCCCCATACACATTATTGCCCCATTGAGCCCTGAGAGAGAAATGGCAACAGTGCCTTATAGATGATGTATATATCACTTATGATGATTTCGTACATGCTCTAAGCTATTAAGTTACAAGTTTAAAATATCGCTTGTTTCTAAAGATCATAATTAATTTTTAATTTTTTTACAACTATCGTTTGTTTTCAAATATTTGTAAGGAGCATAACTAATTTTTAATTATTTTACACCCGACCCCCTCCCGTCCACGAACTTGCAGGAACTTGCAGGTTCAAACGTTAAGACTGGACCGGATTGACTTCCACCGAAAGATGGATCATGACCACCTACGTACCGAGTAAAAGGGAACCAAAACCGATTTGAGTGATGGATCCACCTGCACTATCGCCGTCCACGCAAACTTGATCAAATGCGCCTGAAGAATCTCACAGAACGTAAAGGGATCGTTCGTCCCCGTGGTACATTAAAGGGTATTTTTAGAATTTCAAAAATACTGAGTTGGTATATATACGATGTAACCGTAATTGATGTTTTTAATCGTGAAAAATTTTGCGCATATCGTCAAACCACTTAAATGTACGTGTTCTTATTCTTGTTCTTCTCTCTATTTTATTTTTTTTTCTCTTTACTATTAGATTGCACGATTCTCAATAATACTTATTTAACCTCAAGCATATATCATGAAATTAAAATATCCATGACGTACGTAACCACTGCATACATAGTGCATACACGATGCAGATTTATTCATGATTTTATTGATTAACAGGAGCAGACAACAGGAAGAACCATAGAAATCGGAAGACCAAGACAGGAAACAAAGCAAGCACATGAGATCGAACAAGTTCGATACAGAAGGCCTAATAGGACTTGTAAGGTTTACGTGCACACTTCAGTTAGGGGGCAACCATTGTAGCTCGATTCCATAATTCCATGAAGTTGGAGGGTCATTAGGTTTCAAATCCACAACACTAGTATATGCACTGCACCCCCCAAGTCTAACCCTAATCTTATGTGAAGTGAAGGAAGAATCCTTCAAGTAGCTGCAACAAAGGGTGTTCTTGCACCCACTTCCTTCCTCAACCTTCTCCTCAAACTGCCTGCACGGGCTATTCGCTGAACAATTCAAGGGGGATAACAGGATATTTTCCGAGCAGTTCAGCAGCATAACCGTGTTACGATTCGAGATGTTGAATGGAGAGTTCTCGTCAAGCCTGAGACCCCCTACAGCGACGTCAGAAGAATAACACAAGCTCTTGTCAATCTTGGGTGGACGAATTATGAGCTTGTAAGCACTTGGATTAATGCTAAGGATCTCGTAGTGAAATCCTTCCGACGAGACGAACTCTAGAATATTGCCATCCTTGCAGGAGATTTTGTACCGCAGGTCACCGCAATTGTCATCGGAGCTAAGAGGGTATGGGACGTCCATGTTGCCGCATTTGGGGCAAGCGTCAAGTGCGGACACACGCAAAACTGAAGCCAGAATTACCATGAAAATGGTTGAAACCGTTGCCATGATCAAAGCTAATTAAAACTTGGAGAAAAACCCAGAAGGAAACAAGATAAGCGTGTTCATTTATACAAGTTCTTCGCACAACCTATTTATAGATGTGGCAAGTAACATAACTATATGTGGTAAGAGCAGAATTTTGAGATCCAATCAGTTACAAGGTCCTTCTTACCTCTTAGTGCATAATAAGTTTGCTTTATTATAATAATCTCGGTGGACTAACGTGAGCTGATTACCTGTTAATCCGTGTGTTTATTAACTCAATGTCATTTTTGTTTATCATCCATATACAAATGGCTTGTCGTACACTAAAACCACTTCGATTCATCTACAAAGTACAAACCAAGTATACAAATGGCTTGTCGTACACTAGAACCACTTGGATTCATCTACGAAGTACAAACCAAGTGCTTAGGGTTGAACCTTTCCGACTCATTTCACTCGTAGGAGCAGAACTAATTTTTAATTATATCACTTATGACGATTTCGAACATTCTCTAAGATATAAGTTACAAGAGTAAAATATTGTTGGTTTCTAAAGATCATAATTAATTTTTACAACTATCGTGTGTTCTTAAATATGCTTAAGGAGCAGAACTAAATTTTAATTATTTTACACGCCACCCTCTTCTCTCCACGAACCTGCACGTTCCAACCCTCCTCTCTCCGCGAACTTGCAAGTTCCAACCCTCTTCTCTCCAGGAACGTGCACGTTCCAAGTGTTTGGTGTCCCTCCTCATTTGGAGGTGGGACCCATGTGGAGCCATTTGGTGGTTGGTTTCAAGGGGTACTGTTTTGGTGCCACAATGAAATTTTGGCGGCATGCCGCCGGCGTGTCATCGAAACACCGGAAAATTTAAAATGGGCAAAGATTGGGTTTTTTTTTTTGGATTTTGGGGAAATTTCGCCAGCACATCGCCCCGTTTCGTTAATAAAAATTAAATAAATTTGCATTTTTCTTCAGTTTCTCCCGTTTTGCTCGGCACGCCGTTCCGTTTTGCCGAAAAATCGCCAGGGAAACTACCTAGCGATTTCCTTTGTCCACACTTGAAGCCTCTCTTTGGGGAGAAAGAAAGACACTTGGTCTTTGAAGGAGTGTGGCTGTTTTTCTCTGCAGAAAAATACAGTAACTTAAAAGCTTCTTGAAACCTCTTTTGATCCACCATTTCAAGCTTCTCCTCTCTGCGGATTGAGCTGAAATTGTGAAGGTTGATTGCTGAACTTGTGGTGATTCTATTCATGGGTTTAAAGTGTTATTCGGTGTGTCTGAAGACATTGTTTTTGAGGCACTTTTCTATAGTCCTCATTTGGTGTAGTTTCATGTAAACCAAGAGGGTTTGTCACATGATGTTGTTGGTTCTCTCTAGTGTAATCTAGAGACAACTTGTGTAACCCCATTATTCTACTTAGTGGAAGTTTCTTGACTGGACTAGGTCCTGTGGTTTTTCCCTTCACATTAAAGGGTTTTCCACGTAAAAATCTGGTGTGTTCTTTGTGGTTTGGATTGCTTCGTTTTGTTATTTATAATTCGGCATTGTTATCCCTACTTAGGGTGTATATCTATTGACTTGCAGACAGAGGGAAAGGGTGAGTGTTTTCCCATCACCAAGGTTCCAATCGGACCGGATTGACTTCCACCGAAAAATGAATCACGACCAACTACGTACCGAGTAAAAGGGAACCAAAACCGATTTGGGAGATGGATCCACCTGCACTATAGCCATCCTCGCGAACCTGATCAAATGCGCCTGAAGAATTGCTCGGAACAGAGGGGGATCGTTCGCAAAGCTCGAGCTCATGTGCGCTCGACCAGCAGTTGTTGGATCTTAGCGTCATTGCTTGTATATCATGAAATTAAAATATCCATGACGTCCAGATTTATTCGTGATTTTATTGATTAACAGGAGCAGACAACAGGAAGAACCATAGAAATCGGAAGACCAAGACAGGAAACAAAGCAAGCACATGAGATCGAACAAGTTCGTTACAGAAGGCCTAATAGGACTTGTAAGGTTTACGTGCACACTTCAGTTAGGGGGCAACCATTGTAGCTCGATTCCATAATTCCATGAAGTTGGAGGCTCATTGGGTTTCAAATCCACAACACTAGTATATGCACTGCACCCCCCAAGTCTAACCCTAATCTTATGTGAAGTGAAGGAAGAATCCTTCAAGTAGCTGCAACAAAGGGTGTTCTTGCACCCACTTCCTTCCTCAACCTTCTCCTCAAACTGCCTGCACGGGCTATTCGCTGAACAATTCAAGGGGGATAACAGGATATTTTCCGAGCAGTTCAGCAGCATAACCGTGTTACGATTCGAGATGTTGAATGGAGAGTTCTCGTCAAGCATGAGACCCCCTACAGCGACGTCAGAAGAATAACACAAGCTCTTGTCAATCTTGGGTGGACGAATTATGAGCTTGTAAGCACTTGGATTAATGCTAAGGATCTCGTAGTGAAATCCTTCCGACGAGACGAACTCTAGAGTATTGCCATCCTTGCAGGAGATTTTGTACCGCAGGTCACCGCAATTGTCATCGGAGCTAAGAGGGTATGGGACGTCCGTGTTGCCGCATTTGGGGCAAGCATCAAGTGCTGAGACACGCAAAACTGAAAACAGAATAACCATGAAAATGGTTGAAACTGTTGCCATGATCAAATCTAATTAAAACTTGGAGAAAAACCCAGAAGGAAAGAAGATAAGCAAAGAGCGAAGTGTTCATTTATACAAGTTCTTCACACAACCTATTTATAGATGTGGCAAGTAACATAACCATATGTGGTAGGAGCAGAATTTTGAGATCCAATCAATTACAAGGTCCTTCTTACTTCTTAGTGCATTATTTACTAAATGGAGTATCAAAACAAGTGTCCTGGTGCTACTTGTACATTTAAGCATGTAGTTTATAGAGAGAGGCCAGAGAGAGAGAGAGAGAAAAAAAAGTAGCCATGCTCCATTGTGCCCATGAATCTTGAAAAGGATTAGCTAGTACATGCTGCTTTTACTTATTTTGTGAATGTTGCTAACTAAATAATGTGGTGGGCCCAGTAAGAACTCTGATTGACATTGTAAACTTTAATGGAAGTTCGGTGATCAGTAAGAGCCTTTTAGTGATCGACATAATTCCATACTAATTCTGATGAATAATCAGTTAGTTTATATGGTCATAAGCAGCATTTTGGATCATAGACTTACCCAGCCCCACACACCCACATTCACACACATACACACACAATTCATAGTCTTAGGTGAACTCACAAGCTGGAGTGCTTTGATTTCTATTAATCCAACACTGTGAATATAAAATAAATATGTTCAGCATGTTCATATATTGCAAATAAATTATAAATAATGCAAAAACTTTATGCTAAAAGAAGGGTGCATGCGTTGGATACAGAAGGTCAACTATATATGCTTTTAGGAAACACCTTAAATATGTGTTGTGTCAATTAGTGGATTTGTGTCTTAATTATCAAACATTTCCTTAATCAATGCGTGTCAGGACCACCACAAGTTTGAACCTTAAATATGGCTCAACACTAAACCGACTTTCCTTGTTTAGTATATTTTCAAATCCCACTTTCCCAGTTGATGATCTTTTCAATAATTAAAGCTTTAAGGGATTGAAACGTAGCTTAAACCTCACAAAATTTGTAAAGCTTGTGTTAGGTTTTCAATGAAACATTAAACCTTGCCACAGCATATTGACAACCGCATACAATCATGTCGTTAAAAGTTAAAACTTGAAAGTAACTTGTAATGACCCAACTTATACAATCATAAAACCGTAGGTGATTCTCTCCCTTTCATGAGCCCAATTTCGTGGAGTTGCTTGATCACTGAGTTACAGGCGGAAATGGTCTACAAATTCAATTGAACTTTCGAAGAGCTGATTGATCCATTTCAAAACCATTTGATTATGGGACTGGCAATCGGCCATGTTGGGCTCAAGGTAAAAAGTAAGATCTTTTATGGACGCCAAAGCCTAATCGGGTCTAATTTTTGAGCCCAAGTCGCCTTAAGTAATATTAGAAGGCTGCCTTAGATATTCCAACATTTACATAATTATAAAACATGAATTTATTATCTAGTGATAACAAATTTGTGAAGTTTTTTCTCCGATAAATAATTTTAAAATGTTAATATATATATATATATATTTATATTTATATGCTACAATGAGTAAGGTATTCCAACATTTACAATCATACCAAAAAATAAAAGAAATATTAAAAGACTTACATTTTGTTCACATCCTGGTAGACTCAAATAATAATAAAAAAGTCGGGGGTTTAGAAATCCAAACACACGGGAAATTATCTAAAGCAAAATTCACTAAAACATCCACTACCTTATTAGCTTCCCTATAGACATGTATTACTGAAAAATACTCAAAATCATTACTCAAAAGTTTTGCCTCTTCTAAAATATTATTAACATTCCATGGGCATTGCGCATCAGGCTGGACAGTTCACAAGGCCACTGCAACGGGCTTGTATCGAGCCGAACCAAGAAACCCACTAAATTTTTGTTGGACTGAGTCTAATCTTAGCAATACCATCGTCCATAACTCTCGTCCTAGGAATTGGGAAAATAGCAAACTGAGATTTCAAGTCCAAAAACAATCATACACAGAGATTTTATGTCTTATATTAAAAAATTCCATCTAAGTGCCCCCCAAAATCCTGCACATTACCTTCAGAAAATGTCGTATGATGTTGTGGCATGAATAAAATACACCTACTTGACATATCCTTAACGATTTCTTTACTGGGCTCCATCAATTGTTGTGTCTCTCGATGTTTAATTTCTTATTAGATTAATCCATTAGTCATAGTAATGGTCGGAAAATATTGTTTTGTTTCCTTGATGTAACGTCTTTGGTATTATTTACCATCCCTTTTTTTCTAATGGGACATATCCATTTCAGTGGACAAATGAAAACCTTATATATAAAAAGATTTTCCTTATCCCTTCTTTTCTCCGGCAATGATTTTTCTTTTCTTTTTTCTCTCCTTTTTTTTTTGTGGCCTAAAAAGAACATTGGACTAAACAAACATTTTTTTTTCATTTTTTGTTCTTAATATTAATACTAGCCGGGTGAACGTATAGTACTGCATGTATAAAAAAAGAGACAAATGAGAGAGGAAATAGTTTTATAATTGATTATTAAGTTTGTAAAAAATTAGGACAGTTTTGACTATGATACATTTTTATTAATAAATCTTTACAATGATTTATAAGGGCTGTTTTGAAAGTCTCACATTGTGCTTGACGTGAGTTTTAATGGGGTGCCTCGCATTATGTATTGTATAGATTGATTTAAGGTTTATAACAAGCTATTGGTGGTGGTGTAGATGGAAGCGGCTCCGACTTGTTGGTGTTGGTAGGGGTGGTAATGGTAGTGGCAATGTGGTAGTGTTGGTGGTAGATTTTCTCATTGGAAAATAACTTCCGTCATTTCCGTCTGCAGAAATATTTTCTCATATTTTAAATTTTCATTAAAACAAACTGTAACAAAATTTTAAAATTCTAAAAAGTATTTTTTTTTTCCACTCATTTTCAGGTGAAAAAGACCGAACCTATAAGTCACGCAAAAAATAGGGTCTTTGAGAGTGGACGCTTAGAATTAAAGAAAGAACCGTTCAAGCCCATATAAGACGGGAACATGACGTACAGAGACGGCAAGCATTTTGTTAAATAAGTTAGTCAGCATGGTGCCTTGTTGTGCGTGGCATCTGTGTGTAGAAAGCAGTTCCAAACGTCGATGCCGTGGAGTTTAGACGCACCGTGGTTTTTCTTTGGTACATTCCTTCAAGTCCTTTCCTAGTAGACGCTCCACAAAGATTACGCATACGATGATCTTGATCTTGATGTGGAAGATTGGAACAGATACACAATTGTCAAGATCTTTGATTAGCAGGGGCATCCCATGTGAACCCAGCTAACTGTCAAATACTAAGATTGAATGACAGGTATTGACCATTTGACCGTGCGCCTTATCAAAGTATATCTTCCTCTTCTTTGTCTCTTTGTTGACTTAATGACCTCTTCTAGAGGCTGAATAAAATTTGCCGATTTTTTTTTACTTGGAAGTAACATGGGCTCCTTTGTCTGGTCGGGTCACTGCAGTATATTACAGGCTAGGATACGTGCATTTTGGGGTCACTTCGGATAATGTCATAATCTTCTAACAAAATACTAAATAGGGTTTGTTCCCTCTAAAACAGCCTACGCTTTTAGGTACACCGGTTGTTGTTTAACTTGGTATCAGAGTGGGAGTTCAACTCCCGAGAGCGAGTTTGCCTTAGTATGTTTCCATATTTATCTTCCCTAAGTATGTTTCCATACGTGTACTTAAACCTTTTAATATGCATAGTTACACTTTTGCTTATAACCTTAGGTTTTTAGGTGCATTGGGTGTTTAAAAGCCATGAAGGCACAATCATGTGACATTTGTCCGGGGCTTTGTACCAAAATTAAACCTGTTGGCCACTTGGCTGGAGTTGGAGACTTGGAGTAGCAGCCGGTGCTGTATATACTGTAACGATAGACGATTTTGTTCGGCAAATGCAAACTTCTTTAATAAAGACGAAAAAAGTGAAACAAATAAATAAACAAACACTGCGGTCCAGTTAAAACGAAGACGTGGCAGCATTCCACAACGGAGTGCTAAAGACTTTGAATTTTAGACTGAAGACTTGTGAGCCGAAGTACCTCACTCTCACAACTATAAATACGACCCCATTCTCCTCTACATCTGCACAGACTAGAAGCTCTAAACCAAGCTACTTCATCTTCAATTCCTCCCGTTTAGATCGCTTTCCTGCTATAAGCAAACATGGTTGTCTGCAGTGCTTCCAGTGAGATGAAAGCCGCGGTTCCTCCGGCTAGGATGTTCAAGGCTTTGTTCGTTGAATCCCACAACCTCTTCCCCAAGGTTATGCCAGAGCACATAAAGAGCGTTGATGTTGTCCAAGGACAGGCAGGTTGTGCAGGATCCGTTGAGCAGACCAACTTCCCTGAAGGTCAGTCTCATTAAATAAGACTCTTTGATCATTTTTTTTTTTGTGGGTTATTTACTCTTAAGGTTGTATATATATATATAATACACACTAGGATCGATCAACTACTAAGTTTATGTTGTATTTGATCCAATTTGCAGGTAGCCCCTTCAAATACGTAAAGAACAGACTTGACCATGTTGATACACAAAATCTGGTGTGCAAGTACACCATGATCGAAGGTGATCTGTTGGGTGAACACATCGAATATGTTGTTAATGAAGTGAAGGTTGAGCCTTCCAGCGATGGAGGGTGCGTCTTGAAGATGAAGGGTGATATGCACACCAAGGGTGACCACGTCATCAAAGAAGATGAAATCAAAGAAGGCAACGAACAAACTATCGGGATGTACAAGGCCGTGGAAGCTTATCTTCTGGCAAATCCTTCCGTCTGTGCTTAAGTTCAAGTGCTCTACTTAATTAATAATCCATCAGAGTCGGTGCCACCTTTTCTGTTTTTTTTGCCCTTCTTTTCTGCCTTTCGGCCCTTGTTTTGGCCAGAGTTTGGCCTGCAAATAAGTAGTAATCCGTTACTTCAACGCGGATTTGCTTGAATGTTTGTTGTTTCGACTGTAAGAAAGTGCTTGGCGAGGTTTTATGCAAAAAGAGGCCTTGTTCTCTTTTCTTGTAATATTAAAGCTTCTGTGGCAAATATATATGTGATCTTGATTAAGAAATTAGATATACTCTCTGATTTAAAACCAGAAGAGGTGGCAGAAAAATCCATGGCGTCATCGTCTGCCAAGTTTTCTCGCTTGGCTATGATTTTTTATTTTTGACTCCGATCTGGCTTGATCCTGAATTTAATAATATAAAACATTAATTGAACAAGAAGTTTAACAGAGTTTTGAAACTAAAGATAAGGCTATCTTTCATCTGCAATTGAGATTGGGTTTTAAGGTAAAAGCGTAAGTGGATTGATATTAGAATCCTTGCCAATACTGATCAGTCCCTAATTAATCCTACCTCTATTACCGACATCCTAAGCTGACACCCCAATTGATTGCCCCTCTTGGAAGAAGTTTTTTGCGGTCTCCCCTGACGTAGATGTGGTGGTTGGTTGCATCTTGTTGCGCTTCCCCATCGGACGCGGAGATTTGGTGTTGGTTTTCGGTTTTGGTTAGAGCAGTGCATTTTTCTTGATAGTATGCAATGCTTGGTCCAGTGACGCCTCTCACCCAGCCACTGTTACAGCTCTGTTTGTGGGATAGTTCCGGGTTTCTGTATATTACCCCATCTCCGATCGTGTATGTGACGCTGATCTTGGTTCCCCTTTCCATGGGTTCATTAATCCGTCATCAAGCGGACCCCTGTTTAGACAACTCCAATGGTACGCCATTGGATTTTGTGGCTTGTGTTTGTGCCATTGATCTGGTGTGTTTCTGGAGCTTTGTGCTAGGTCTGGTTGGGATTCAGGATATCATAGTTTCTTGCATCTTTTTCCCCTAATGTTGTAAGCTTGTTTTTGATGAATGAAAGGGCTTTTGGTGGGGAAAAAAAAAATTTTTTTTGGTTTAGTACCATCTTGATAAGTCATTTAATGGGAATAATTTATTTAGTGTCAAAAACATTATTGGGCAAACAGTGACAGTTAAAGTGTTTTTTTTTTACGGTAAAGTGATAAGAATTATATTAAAGTTTGAAGAGCGAAATGTTAATTTCAAAATTTAAGAATAAAGTGTTTTTAAAAAAAATCTAATGCACAAGTAATCAGTAGAAGTGGTCTTCCAACATCAATAAATATACTGCAAAATACTGACTTTTACCAGCATTAAATGCCGCCGGTAAAGATCAAAATACTGGCGGTAATGGTTGATAACTAGAGAGATTGAAAATAGAGAGAGCTATTAAGATAGATAAAGAGCGCAAGAGTTAGGAGAGAGGGAGAGATTTAGAAAAAGTGAGAAAGAAAGACTTAAGAGGGATATGAATAGAAATTGGGAGAAACAGACAGAGAAATAGAAAGAGGGATTTATAAAGATAGAGTGAAAGAGACTTAGAGAGGGAAAAAGATAGAGAGAAGAACATGTTTACTTTGGAGTTTCTGCCATTCTCACCAATAGCAACCGAAAACAAGGAAAAAATACTTGATGAAGAACAAAAAAGAAAAAAAGCTCAATGACTAAAATAGATAGCCTTTTACTGGCAGTCAGGTCCATGGCTAAAGATTGTGGCCACGAATAAAGCGAAAATATGGTGCTTTTTAAAAAAAATTTTAATTTCTATTTTTACCGCCACAAAAATTCAGATTTTTGCAGGAATTTTCTTGCTTTCATGTCAAGACTTTTAGCGACAATAATAGTCTTGTTGTAGAAATTGTTCTACGACTGATAGTGAATGTTTTATTGGAAATAAAAGCTTTATAAGCGATAAAAATAAGAATTGAATCATCTACGGTTGGACTTGTAAACCGTAGCCAGATAGTCACATGGGCTGCATGACAGTCACATACATGACAAATGTTGTGCCGGGTCTGTGCTTGTCATGCAGGGCCATGTGACTGCATGGCATGCCCCCACGTCTTCTCATATGCATGCTCTCCCTCCTACAATTTTACTGCGCTAACAAATCGCCCCCACGTGTGCTAATAGGTCCCACAGTTTGCTTTCAAGCAGACGGCAACATCAACAACACTAATCTTGCTTGAAACGTTTTTAAATGGGAAAAAAAAAACTTAAATAGAAAAACCCAATTCGTCTTTAACAATAGAGTTGAGTTAGTTATAGAAATGAAAGACATAAACATTGAACAACTTCTCTTCATCTGCGCACAGCAGATCCTTATATGGATGCCAACTATCTCGTCGACCTGCTTCAATTTTCTTAAAACCCTCAAACCACAGCGCTTAGAAGGCTTTGGAGTAAAAGGTGTAGAGGTAAGGAAACCAAAGCAGCTGGAGAATGTAAGTGCTCTTATCATTCCTGGAGGAGAGAGCACCACCATGGCCAAACTCGCTGACTACCACAACCTGGTTCCCTCTTTCTTCTCCTCTACCCCTTTTGTTCCTTGAAGTTTCCTTTGCTTCTTGTTATGGGGTTTTGAGCTTTAAAATTTTTTTTTTTTTCAATTTCCTGCTTTACATGAATTCGATAAAATGGGGAAGCCTGTGTAACATACGAATTCATTCGTTTCATTTTTTATATTTAGAGGTTTTTTTCAGATTCACTGTTGCTTCTTTAAAATGGAGAAGACGACTTCTTTTATTTTCTTTAGGTATTTTTTTTTTAGTTTAGAAATGTTAGGATGGAATTTTAATGTTACCCTTAGAAAGCAAAGTTCTGTGGGGCCCATGAGGACACACGACACCATTTCGTTTTTGCAGTAAAAATATAGGAGAGGAGGCGTAGGAGAGGATGTGAGGCCGCATGGCATTGGCTATGATACCGTAGATGATTCAGTCTCAAAAAATATGTATTATGTGTGATAAGTGCTTTCCCACCACTAATAAATTCTATTGTCGGTAAAAGCTTGTATAAATGAAAAAAAAATTCTACCAATTTTAATCCTTTTTTGGTCAGATTTTTCAATGGGCGGTAGAAGCTTAATTACTGCAGTTAAAAACTTTTTTAAAGGCAAGAAAAGATACCCACCAAACTTTGTCATATTTTAGGGATGATATCGTCTACTGCCCCTTACTGCTGCTATTCATATAGCAACCGTGAGATGCTGCCATATGTAGCATCTCACGGTTGGGCTTTTTCATCAAAAAGTTGGTTTGGTTTTGTTTGAAAAGAGAAAACGATGCAACCATCAGATGTTACATATGTTAACATCTGAATGAAGCTGCGGGCTGCGGAATTAGCTGCAACCAAAGGCGGTAGACGATTTCATCCCCATATTTTATTGGTGGAACAACTTTCTCACCAGACCTTTTTACTGGTGGGATTTGCTTACCATTGGTAAAAGTTCCCCACCCACCTTTTTTTCTTTTCTTTTTTTTTTGTGAATTGACCTTAATTTAATTTTTTTTTTCACATTTCATTTGCTATCCTTGCCAGGTTTCTTGGGTTCATGGACCACACGGAGTTGGGATTTTATGAGTGTATTTCAGGGCCTGAGCTCACACCTAAGAACTCAACACAAGTTACCATTAGATATGGCAATGATTCAAGTTAGTTAACTCATCCCAATTCACCCCTAATTGTAATGGTTTAATCAAGTTAGAGTCAGTCAAACCTAACTTTAATCCACCACAATCCGACCTCAACCCATTCAAATTTATGTCCTTCAAATATATCTCTAAATAAATATATTAATTTATTCACATTTTATTAAAAAGAAAACTCATTTTCTCAAGATTTAATTTATAGCATATATAATCTTGTAACTTGTAATACGAAATAGAAGGGTTTCTGCCCCTGGACAAGGTAACCGGCGGCTTCAGCTAGCCATGAAGGCAATTCGCAATTCGTTGTGGTTTGAAGGCATTTAAAGTAAAATTGGCTCCATTCGGCAGCTTAAAGAAAAATGTAACAACTCATAAAGAAGTGGAAAGAAAAAATGAACTCTGCGGTCCTAACTAAAATGAATACATGGCATCATATTCTATAATGGAGTGCTGTAGACTTTGAATTTGGACTGAAGACTTACCAGGCAGAAATAACTCACTCTCACAGCTCTATAAATACCACCAAATTCTCTTCCCCATCCCCACAGAGTCACAGACTGGAAATTCCAAACCACCAAGCTATCTCATCTTAATTTCTTTCCCTTTAGATCGATCAATCGTTTTCCTTCTCTAAGCAAACATGGTTGTCTGCCGTTCTACCAGCGAGATCAAAGTCGCCGTTGCTCCGGCGAGGTTCTTCAAGGCTTTGTTCCTCGACTCCCGCAACATCCTCCCCAAGGTTGTGCCACAGTCCATTAAGAGCATTGATATCGTTCAAGGACAGGCAGGTGCTGCGGGATGCGTTGAGCAGATTAACTTCCCTGACGGTCAGTCTCATTTTTCAATTCTATGGTTTAATCAGTGTTGCTGTTGTACATATATAATATAATAGACCAGGATCAATAACGTTAATTTGCAGGTAGCCCCTTCAAATACATAAAGAACAGAGTTGACCACATTGATGAACAAAGTCTTGTGTGCAAGTACACGATGATCGAAGGTGATATGTTGGGTGACCAGATCGAATGGATTGTTAATGAGACCAAGTGCGAGGCTTCCGGCGATGGAGGCTGCGTCGTAAAGATTAAGAGTGAGATCCATACCAAGGGTGACCACGTGGTCCATGAAGAGGAAATCAAACAGGGGAACGAACAATCGATCGGCATGTACAAGGCTGTGGAAGCTCATCTTCAGGCCAATCCCGCCGCCTGTGCTTAAGATACCTTCAAGTTGCTCTACTGAATTAATAATCTGCCTCCGTGGTATCATGAGTCGGGATCACCTTTTTTTCCTTTTCTGTGTGTGTTTAGATCCTCGTTTTGGCGACTTTGGCCTGGAAATAAGTAGTCTGCTACTTGAGCACCAATCCGCTTAGAGTGTTTGTTGGTTCGACTCGACTGTAAGAAGTGCTTGGCGAGGTTTTATGCAAAAAGAGGCCTTCTGTTCTACATGTCTACCTCTTAACTTTTTTGGGCGTTTAATAGTTGTCATCTGATTTACTTGGCTAGATGAAGTGAATTTTACTAAATCAAAATTTGTAACTCGACATGGGACAAGCCGGCCTGAAGACCAAATTAAGAGACAAATTAATTTCAGGCATTCGATTCCACCTGGACCTTGCATTTGGACTGAATACAGATAGGCAAAAAGTTAGCCGTTAAAATTAAATGTCACCATTCCAACAATGGTCAGTATCAATTTTGCTATTTCCACCCAAAAAATTATAAAAAAAATTTTTTAATTTTGCTATTGAAGATGCATCATTTGATTAAGGCTGTATCTGGCCTTGCTTGTGTTTTTGGGTATGTGCGTACGTGATTTAATGGGACTTTATAACATCCCTCGATCCTACTACGTTGGAAATAAATACCTGGTAAGGTATTTGAGCTAGGACTGAGTCTCTTCCTATTACCCATAGATTCAAAGACGAAAAAGGGGGATCGCCTCCCAATTTGGCACGGACTCTTTGTCAATGTCATTAAGTTGTTCTTTTCTAAAAACTTTATTTCTTGTCAAGAGAAAATGAAGAAATACTTTAAAGTTTGAAGGTCAAAGACTCAAAATGTTACTTTCAAAATGTTTTATCAATGCCTTCTGGGTCAAGGCTCCTTTGATGTGACAAGAAAAACAAGCCACCAATTAATTCTGTGTACCACATCAAATGAGACATTTCAACGATTTGAATTTTGAACTGAAAACTGCCATCGTACGTATAAGTATCTATCGGTTTAACATTTCTCTATCGCTTTGAAAGAGTTCTTTAATATAAAATATAAACACTTCATTATATAGTGATAAACGCATGTTATATCATCATCAGCTTGTAAAAAACTGCTGTCCTTAGAACTTAATTTAATTAATTTTCTTGGATTTCTTGGATTTCTTCCTTTCCTTGCCGTCCATGTGAGTTTGGTTGCTCATGCCCTGACTACACACCTGACAACTCTACACTCATTTCAAAATACATTTCCTCTAGAGCTATAATTTAGTGGTTCTATGAAGCATCTTGACCCAAGGTTGTATGGGTATATATATATATATATATATGGGGAAATTGGTTTTTAGTATAATTTTTTCAAAATAATTCGTATTCAATCAGCTAATTCTTAAAAATTAGAAATTAGTAAGAATCAATATCATTTTTCTTCGGACAATACCTTCAAAAGACTTTGAAAACCTTTTCACTCATTTAGATACAAATGAGATTTGCAAGTCTATTGAAGGTATTTTTAGAAGAAATTCTTCATTAATAGTAAAATGACACTAACTCTTAATTATTTTAAAAAAGTATCACTAATTTTCAATTTTTAAGAATTGACCGACTGAATCTGCATTATTTTAAAAAATATCACTAAAAACCAATTTTCCCCATATATATATATATACATATAGGATTTCTTTCTCGTGATGCATGTTCTTATATTTTATCAAGAGATAAGAGACTCCGTTTGGTTTTTCTTTTCAAAGTAATTTTTGCTTTTAAAAGTTAAAAGGTACTTTTAAAAAGTAAAACCATGTTGATTAGTTATTTATAAAATATTTTATTGCTTCTTAATTTAAAAGAAGTTAATTATTTTACTTTTAAAGAGAAGCATCAGAACTTTGGTTCTATATAAATTATTTTTTGACCTTTTACAACAATTTTTTTTAAAAGCAAATCGAAACGTTGGTAAAGTTCGGTTCTTAACTTCTTATGGATAAATTTTCTTTTTCCTATAGAAAGTCGTGCACATGGAATGGGGTTATTTATTTATTTATTTACTTTCGGCAAACATTCTGACAACGACCGAGGGGGTGCACGTACCTGCTTAGAACGAATGTAATTTTTTATTTTTATTTTATAAAATGTAACAAGTGTGTTTATTTTTATTCCATGTGGCACACATATATGCAGTTATTTTCAACAAAGTGAATTTTTTTATGATCGAAAATTATTAAAAGAAAAGTGGTGCCACCTGGCTCCCATCCCCTGCAGGGTAGGTGAAGTAGAACTTCATCGATGCTCATCTACGAAACTTTTTTAAACAACGCCAAAATATCTAGGGAAAATTGATTTTTAGTGATGTTTTTTAACATAATTCAGATTTAGTAGACAAATGCTTAAAAATTAAGAATTAGTGATATCTTTTAAAATCAATGTCATTTTACTATTAGCATAGAATTTCTTCCAATAACACCCTTAAAAGACTTGTAAACCTCACTTGTACCTAAATGAATAAAGGGATTTTCAAAGTTTTCTGAGGTCATCATTGAAAGAAAGTTTTTTATGAACAATAAAATTAGACTAATTTTTAATTCTTTTTAAAAAGTATCATTAATTTTTAATTTTCAAGAATTGGTAGATTGAATATGAATTATATTGAAAAAGTTGCACTAAAAACCAATTTATATCTATCTAATTTTATGAAAGAAACGGCATCATATCTTTATCAAATTATTTAAGATTTAGTCGGTTAAGTTTTGAGGTTTAATTTTTAATACATCTTTATCAAAATAATTGATTTTTAATGTCATTTCACTGTTACGATTAAATTCTTCCAAAAATACTCTTATACAACTTACTTCCGAGACTTGTACAAGCAATAAATTGATTTGTACAAGCTATTTTAGGCTTGTACTAAAATGATTTGTACAAATCAATTTATTGCTTGTACAAGTCAATAAAGTGACTTGTACAAGTCATTTGGATAAGTGATGTAAGGGTATTTTTGGAAGAATTTATTTGTAACAGTGAAATGATATTAAAAATTAATTATTTTTATAAAGGTGTATTAAAAATTAAAACTCAAATCTTAACCGATTAAATCTTAAATAATTTGATAAAATACCCTTAAAAATTAAATTTCCCTATTATCTATGTAACATTCAAAAGATAAATGCAGCACTAACATATATGAGGATTTTGTTTGTGAGACTCTGACAAATGCTGCAGATTTGCTCAGCACTCATCCATGATCCATCCATCACCATCATTTTCTTTCCGGTCACAATAAAAGCGGAGAAACAATCCGAAAAGGGCAAATTTATACTCATCATTACCAAAAAAAAAAAAAAATTTATAGCCATCATGTTACCAAAAAAAAAAAAATTTATTGTCATCATCGTTCTCGAAGATACAAAGCGCGAGTCAAGGAAAGAAAACACCTTTCCCATCGAAAGTCTTGACGTCGCAGAGAGCTAAGAAAATCAGCGTCCCTAATATTAAACGATTAAAATAAAAAACTTTGAATGGACAAAGTTGGAAAGAGAAAAGGAAACCAGACTATTGATTTAGTCAATTCAACGGAATGAAATCGTTCGCCGCCGCGTTGACACTGCAGACGATGCAACCTGTTGGATGCTGTCACATGCAACTTCCGTTGGACGTTGTCACGTGCAGCATTCAACGACAGCTGCTATTTCATCCTTTTTAATATGAAACTGTCACAGCAACTCGGTGGCAAACCAACTTCGGTTCGCTTTTATAGTGGTTCAGTTTGCTTTTGGTCCAAAAATCCCTAAATCAAATTAAATCGGTTCGGTTTTAGGTTTATGTTACAATATATATATATATATATTGTAACATATAACTTTCAAAGTTTACCTTTAAACTTTAAGGATATTACAAAAAACCCTTGTTTGAGTATAAGAATATATTGGTCTAACCCGAACCAAATAGTTTTCATGTAATTCAGTTCGGTTTGGTTTGGGTTTCGGTTTTTCTCTATATTTTCAATTTTCAATTCGGTTCGGTTTGACTATGTATATTTTTGGTTTGGTCTTGAATTGACCTCAACTCGAACCAATCCGACCCGAGTTGCACCCCTAATAGAAACTTCTCAAATATTCAAAAACTCCTCAAATATTATATATTGCCAAAACTCCTCAAATATTAAATATTAACCATAATAATAATATCATATTTTTGTTCTCAATTAATTGAGTGAAATCATCTATTGCCTTGTACGGTAATGGACCCTACAGCTTAATTGAGAAGACGTGAGTAGCGCATCCAATTGATACAAAGTCTTTGTTTTTGAGAATGTGAATTTTATTATTATTATTTTTTTTTTTTTACTGAAAATTTTAATAGTGAGATATATGCTTCACATGATAGCATCTCACTAAAGCTGCAAAATCTATTACAATAAATGGCGCAAATAACATCTTCACCACTAAAAACAATCCAAATCCAATTATACGAAAAAACCCAAAACAAGACTTTAAATATAAAATTGTTAAGAAACATGATGTTTCAAGGCACTAAATGGTGTTTTTTTGATTATTTAGGGCTCGTAAAATCAGGCTAAATAGGCTTTGTGAATCTCGAAAACCAGTTGGGTTTAATTTTAGCTTATCATACCTAATGGACCAAGCCTAAAATTGCCATCAAAGTAGTACTACTATTGTGTTAAGATTTTTCCCCTTCTGATTAGAAATAATTCAGACTTTTTAATGGCCGAAAAGTATGGTGGCCAAATATGTCGCCCTTAATAATATCCTATTTTCATTTAATGAAAAAGTTGAATAAACTGCTTCGACACTGCAGACATCAATCCCTATAGGAGCAAAGTTTGTACACTTGTCGTGGGAACAAATGGTTGCATACTTCAAATAGATAGGAAGTCTGGATTGAGCCAAGGAAAGCAAGTGCAGAAAACCCATTTGAAGTTTTGAACACACAGCCAAGTTTGTCCCAACAGCATATCCATGGCTCTTCAAATTTTTAGTATGCCACATTTACTTTGAGGTGGACATCCTAACGTCTTCTCTTGGCCGGTACACCTGCTCCGAGCGTGGTAACTTTAATGGAAAAACTAACCCTCCGTTGAGTCTCATCAGCTATAAAAACTCAGCTCTGGTCACTAATTCTTACAAACTCAGAATCTCTTAATCCATCAACTGAGCTCTCCTGCTGTTGTTTCTTAGTCCTTTAAAGTTTAATTAAAGGTATCGAACATGGGTGTCGTCAACTTCAGCGAGGAGTTTGCCAGTCCAGTTGCTCCAGCGAGGATGTTCAAGGCCTTGATTCTGGATTCCCACAACCTTCTTCCAAAGATCATGCCTCAAGCCATCAAGAGCGTTGACATGATCCAGGGAGATGGGGGTGCTGGAAGCATCAAGCAGATCAACTTTGCTGAAGGTTCGTGCATTAAAAAACTTACTTAAATTCTTCTAATTAATCCCCAATGCTAGCTTATTGAGATGAAGATAATTGTACAGTACTGATGAACTTCATAAGCTTTGCAGGCAGCAATTTCAAGTACATAAAACACCGAATTGATGAGGTTGACAAGGAGAATTTGGTGTGCAAGTACACCGCAATTGAAGGTGATGCAATCATGGACGTATTGGAATCGGTTGAGTACGTGATGAAGTTTGAAGCCTCGGGGGATGGAGGATGCATATGCAAGACGACGAGCACATACCACACCGAGGGTGACGTTGAGATCAAAGAAGCTGATATCAAGGCTGGTAAGGAAAAAGCCATCGGCATGTCCAAGCTTGTAGAAGCCTACCTCTTGGCAAACCCTGACGCCTACGTTTAGGCTCAATTTGTCTCTCAACCTTTACTGTCTTCGCATTGAGAATAAGATGCCGTTTGTTCTTTGTTGTGATGATGAGTGTTTCTTTTGACGAGTAACAATCGTCAGGTTTGATTTGAATGAATTAGCTGAGGCTTTGTGATGCCCAGTGAGGAGAGATAATAAAAAAAAAACTTAAATTTGAATAAAATGAGGGCTTTCGTAGTGATCTAAAAGTATCATTACGTTTTCAAATATATGCGTGTATGTCCTGCTCCTCAGCTACAGTCGTGTTTACTATTTCATGCAAGCAAGTGTTTTTCATATTATCTCTAGAAGTATGTATATATATATATATGTAGGCTTGTGACTCCCTCAAGCAACAAGACTTTTTGGAATAAAACCCAAGAACAAAACCGTGAAGTTTGATGGGCCAAAGCAGATAATATTGTTGCTCTAGATATTGGGACGTAACAATGGTAAAATTACCAAAATGCCCTCGAAGCAAAAAACAGCTTCAAATTAATGACCACAATGATCACAGATCTTGTTCTAATAAATACTCAAAAAGATGATTACCTAGGATGCACCACTGTTTGTACAATCGTCCAACTCGATCATCTTGTAATTTGCTTATGAATAGAATCCTTTTGTTTGTTTACCTTAAAAGAAAAAAGAAGAGAGAGAGAGAGGCATATTTACAAATTTTTTTTCTTCCCTTTTATTCTTTCTACTTGTACGGTTGCACCATTTGTTGCATTAAGAAAGGCGGTATATCTATACTATTATAAAGTGAAAGATGAATATTCCCTAAGTTATGGCAAGGCATTTTTGTTAGTTGAAAAAAAATCCTTCAAAACTTCTTACAGACTCCTAGTCCGGAAAAAATCTTTTGAAAATTCATACCTATAAGAATGTCCTCTAAATGTTGGCTGGATGCTTTGGTAGTCCAGAAAAAATCTTTTGAAAATTCATACCAAAAGATTCTTATATCACATAAATAAATATCGCACGATCAAGAAAACCAGTGGCAAACCTAGCTCAGGCTTGTATTACAAACACATTTTGCCTATGGTTGGAAACCACCAGCAATACCAGCTCTTGCAAATGATTTTGCTTGCGTTATTCTCGACTGTTTTACATTTTATTTTTTCAATAATGTGAGGCATCTAATTGATTATTTTCAATTAAAATTATGATTCCATTTTGTATTCAATTGGCTGTTTTGTTGTTTTGCATATCAAGTTAAGGTTTTTCCGAGGTAAGAATTTGTTCCAAGGCCAAGGCCACTGCTTTTAAGGGAGATTAAACATAAAACAATCCGCTACTTTAGATTCTTCAGAATATTATTAAATATTCCATATCTGAAAGCTCATCAATCTTTAGGCTTAATTTCTGTGTTTTGGCATTATATTTGAGAAATGTTCTATAAATAAATACCACCTTTATTGTCTGGTCTTAACCATTTCTACCAATTCTAACACCAAGAGACCTTCCTCACAAAACCCAGTTGGTTCATCCCCCTCCATTTCTTTCTCACTCTGTTTTGAAACTCCAGAGAAACAAACATGGGTGTCACCAGCGTTACCCTGGAAGCTGCTTGCCCTGTGAATCTGGCAAGGATGTTCAAGGCCTTGCTGCTCGACGGCGACAGCCTCCTACCCAAGTTCATGCATCAGAGGATAAAGAGCGTCGAAAAAATTCAAGGAGATGGGGGAGCTGGAACCATCAAGCAAGTTGAGTTTGCCGAAGGTTAGCCAAATACCCAACAAGAATTGCCAAGATCTTACGAGTATTGAAGAGAGGATGAGTACTAACATATATCCATATATGGTTTATTTGTCTCATACACACAGGTGGTGATATTAAATACATTAAGAACCGAGTCGATGAAATCGACAAGGAGAGGCTAATCTACAAGTACACTTTGATTGAAGGTGATGGACTGCTGGAGAGGCTGGAGTCAATTGGTTACGAGGTCAGGTTTGAGACCTCTGGGGATGGAGGATATGTTTGCAAGATGATAAGCAATTACTACACGGTTGGGGACAATAAGGTTGAAGAAGAGGTGATCAAGGCTGGTAAAGAAAGAGCACTGCGGATGTACAAGGTTGTGGAAGCCTACCTCTTGGCAAACCCTGATGCCTATAATTAGAGTGTGTGTGTGTGACCGTGTCTCGTTTAAATTGAAGTCACTCTCTGGGCTCCATCATTTCCTGTGTTGTTTTCTTTTGGTTAGATTCCTGTTTGTGATGTTTTGTTGCTTAATAAATAGTATACACTTCAACCCTTACATGAAACTATGTTTGTTTCTCTGTCTATGTTCTATAATAGTAATAGTGGGTGCCCTTACTTTAGAAAATTGCCATAGAATATTTTGCTTAGTATTGGAAATTGCTTAGCATTGGAAACTGATTGCAAACTAGTCATATTTGAACATCGACAATGGAAACTAATTGTAAGCATTTGTGGATATAGTTGTGAAATGGCATGAAGGCTTTCAGAAAACATAAGAAGAGATATCTATAAAATTCAAAATGCAGGCAATACCTTAGCTAATTGGCGTTTTTGGGTATGGTACATAAACTAGTGGGTGAACATACCGCTTGTACAGGAATTAGTTTTGGATAGTTATTCACGAGATACAATAGTCTTCTAAAATTCTTAAGGGGAATTCTAAGGAAACAGGCATTAGGCATCATGTAGTTTCTAGAGAAATTAGAACTCTTCACAGTTTTTTGAGAAGCATTCTCAAGAAATCAAATGTCCGGCTAAAATCTCCCCACTTCCCTTTGTACAATAGTATAGACCACTAATTACTCACTAGTATAAGAAGGTACAAAATTTTGAACCTTAGAGAAGAAAGCTGAAATGTGAAATATGGAAGAGAATGCCACAGATCAATAAAATAATTTTCTTGCAAGCTGACGGACAGAGAGCAGCAGTATAGACTGTTTCAGAACCAATAAAATAATTTTCTTTGATTTTTTTTTTTTACCAAAAAAAAAAGCCACAACATTCAAACTGCAACACACAAGCAGAATCATGAACCACACAGCACGCTAGATAATGGAAACTTCAAGTAATTGCAAGAAAATCAAAGAAAATCAGGTGTCCAACTCCAATAATACAAACAGTTATAGATCAGCAAAACAAAAGGAACCTGCATAATTTATACTCGAGTAGTCTTGACTCTTCACAAGAATGACACTTGCCGTGGTTTTAAGAGTCAGGTCCACCATTTGATAATACCAAGGAGATCTTCCTCGTGAAAATTTGTCCCTTCAGGAAGAAAAGAGGGGAGGATAGGTGCCATCCAGTTATTCAAAATTTCCGCTAATACAGTTGAATTTAGTGGCATCTCTCTGGAGATCTTTATCTACTTAGATGTGTGAGCAGGATAACACCCTAATTCTTAAGTGGTGATATTTTGCATGTCTAATTATGCAGGTCATTGCAACTAATGCAGAAATTGAAATTAATTTGACAGAGAAACAGCAACCCTTTTTTCCCTTTTTCTTGTACCACTGTCATTCTATCATTCATCATCGCTACTGCTTTGAGAATTATCCTCTTCTTCTCCATATACAAATTCATCAATGTCTTCATCTTCATCTTCACTTCCATCCAACCGGTGATCATACGTTGAAATCGGAATATTGCTCTGAGAGGCCTTGTTAATCTGTAAAATTATACGATTAGGATCACAAAAGGAAATCCAGACTTAACTAGGGCGGGCGCTGAAGATGTTATGAACCTGTGCTGTTATGAGTTGCAAACGACCTGACAACTGTAATAAAGATTGAATAGCTACACCTTTGGATTCTGACATCTGAACGAGAAAAAGGAAATGATTTCAATCTGCTGATCCAAACATGATGAATTATGAGGAATTAAGGAGCCCAGAGGAAAAAAAATAGAATCAAATAAATCTTTGAGTGTAAAGATCAACTTTTCCAAATTAAATCTGGAAGCATTTATACTGGAGCCAAAAGACAAAATCATACAATATACACAACAAAACCAGTTATATCAATGTTTTATATCGAACAAAACATGAATAAAAAGCTCCACGGACCACATATTGAGCTTTTAGCGTCTCAACTCGAGAATCAAGAATTTGACCATTCCCCAAATGAATCAGTAGTTCCATAAAACCTACTAGCACCTTGTCATATGTGCTTAAAATAATTTATAATTTATATATCAACTTTAATCTATGCAGCACACATATATTTGGGGCAGAAAAACAAAATTAACAACATTGTCATTAATAAGCCTTACTTTTTGCATATAGCTTAAATCCTAAGGGCAGATATAATATTCAATCACAACAATCATACAGATCTATAAAGAGTTCAACGAATGAACATTAGGCAGTAATAACCAACTGGGGCTTGCCTGATTGATTTGATCCGAATGTGGAAAACAACCAGACCTGGGTTCAAATCCCAATAACAAGAAAGCTTATCCATGGTCCCTCGTTAAAATAAATGCAATTTAAATATGAGGACATGCCAGAGAAGAAAACAAAACTTAAACATAACCTTCAGAAATACTGTGGTCCAAAAGCTCAACAAGATGGCGTTAGGAATATATAATAGGGTCATAGTTTTCCTTCGGGAGGAGGAACACCGCCATGATTTCTAGGAATGCTTAAGAGCATACACTTTAAGTTTTCTTATTTTATTTACACAATAACAAGATAATGCACTCTAATTAAACATTCAGAAAAAAAAGTCTCATCCCAACAAAATGTCCTCCAATTTAACATAAATGTTTAGACTTCGGAGAATTCTTTGGTAAAGAAATATTAAAATATTAAAATACATGTAAGGAACAAATCTCCTTTTTTCATCAAATACAAGCTGACTCGCAGTCCACATACTCACTTCCCCAAAACAGTATCATTAAAGGCACTCACCAAGGTAACTAGGAAATTCTTTTGGGGCTCAGTTGGTACTGGCTTGATCAACCCATAACAGGCAGAGCATAAGTTTTCATGTAGCCAACATTTTTATTAATTTGTATCATATATGTTTACTAAAATCATATGAGTTATTAGAGAAGAGCAAGAATATTTCTTCCAGTCTTTTTTATACCACAAAAGTTCTCTCACATGAATATTTCTTATTATCCTTGACATATTATCATAAAAACCTTGGTTTTCCTTCTTCTGAAAGCAACTTGTCAATCCTCATGCAATAAGGAGAGAGACAGAGAAAAGGAGAGGGAGAAAAAGAGAAAGAATATTAACTGCCAACAGATTTCTAAGTGAAAATAAAGATAGTATCACAAAGTCTGTCAATGTGGAAACAAAAAAATATGACAAAGTTCAGAATTTTACCTTGAATAAAGAATTGAGTATTTGGGTTGCTGGTTCTTGAGACAAGACATACCCAGCGTGATTCAGTAATATACTACAAATCCATGGAAGAACTAACTTTCCACTACCTGCCCTGTGGAACCCAAAAAAAAGTCCCAAGCAACATTATTATTAGGTTCATAGCTAATGATAACATATGGAAAACATGCAAGTTTCAATGGGAAAATGACAGATAATTAGAGAAGAGCAGGAACACTTCCGCTAATACAAAAAAATAATGACAGCTTCAAAGTTGACTGAAAGATTAGGTTTTCATTTTTACCCTTTAATTTGTTTCCACGTTGATTAAAAGCCAATTTGTACCATAGACAAAAAAGGGTATAGTATGAATCATAACTCATAAGAAACAACAAACCTTGATTGCCAAAGGACCACCAAAACTGACAGCAACTTGTATGCATCACTAGGTGTCATAGACAAAACCGCTCTCTTTATCTGATGGGCAAAGACATAGTCAGCAACGAAAACTGAAACACAGGGTTTTCAGCAGTACCACAACAACAAAATTATTTATAGAAAAAAGAATAGTAAATCCGGATATGAACTCATTGAAGAACTTCTGAAGAAACTAACACTCTTTTGTGGGATGCTTGTGTCAGGTAGGCCATCACTTAACATGATCATATTCAAGGCTGATGTGTGGGCAAGAGTATCATCATTGCTAAGAATTCCTAATGATCTAAGCCGATCCTCCATGCATGTAGTTACAGTATCCACTTCAACTTTCTCTTGGTCATCTGCTCAAATCAGCAAGACAAATATGTATAAATAAGACCCAGCAAAGGGACTGTCCTAAAATATTGCTAGCTAATAGAAAAAACACAAACCAAGTTAAGATATATAACAACAAAGACCGAATTAAAAAATCATAGCAATACTTGTAAGTTATTTTGTCAGATAAAATATTGCAGTAAGGGGAGAGCAAGGTAACAATAGTAAGTACACAGTTACAAGAAAATGTTCCACATTTGCTTCAATGAGGAGAAATTTGGACAAGAACTGATTGCAGTTGTTATAGAATCCACAGTCAAAAGATACAGACATCATGGTAATCTTCATGATTAATACAAGCCTGACCTGGAGATCATACAGCATGTGAGAACACACCATCTATAATGGATAACCAAATGCATGTGGAGTTAAAATTCAATATATCAGCTAAAGTAATGATTTTCTTACAACATATCCAGTAAAATATGAAACTAAAATTGAGACTTTATAGCTTGTACTATCATGCCATCCATGCTATATACGGTTTGTTTCTAGAACATATAGCTTGTACTATCATACCATCCATACTTATATTAAGTGTACCTTTAGTATACACAGGCTTAGCTTGAATGCTGCTGTTGATTATATCCTCGTCCATTAACACATCAGGCTCCATCCCGGAATTCTGGTGCCTTCTCTTTTTTTCATGAATGTCATAAAGCTTTGGAATTGGAAGTAAGGCATCTTTGGCATTTGCACGGTCTAATGCAGTGACTGCTCAATCCATACACAAGTAATTAGTGCCGCAGTCGCAGTACATGGTAAATCAGCAGACAAGTAGTTTGGCAAGAATGTAAAGTTATGGAATACAAATGATATTTAGAACAGGACTCCATTTTCAAAATGTAAAGTGTTTACCTAAATGGACATCGAAAGCATGAAAATAAATCTACCATACCAATATAAGAAAAAAGGAATTTTTAAGACCACAGTATGTATAAACGTGGTTCACATTCAAACAATGGATGTAAATACGCATCTCTATGTGAACAGTATCCATCTGATCTATCATATGATTTTGGAAAGTCTTTCCAGCTATTTTTGATAAAAACAAAAAAAAGAAAACCACGGGATGAAATTGGAAAGTTTGAAAGTATATGGTAAATGACCAAAAGACACTCTAGAGATTAGAGGTATCTTTTTTATCATCTAGGTTAGATTAAATTTAAAGGGTAGACATATAAAACAGAGTTAAGGCAAAAATTATCTATTGGCCTTGAACCCATTGTATGCCTCCAATATGGCACAGGAAACCAGGGTCTCCAAAGCAGTAAAAGTTCAAAATTTTCATATTCAACCATGTTCCTGAACATGTTGCTTTATAATCAACCGGCCAAAACAACAGTTAACAAGAACAGTAAATAATAATGACTGACCTCCGGTTTGAATATCCTGGGCCTTCTTAGCTCTGTGAGACTGATTAATTGGAACAAGAACCCCATCCTGTGAGCTACTTAACTTCATATCTACACCATGCTGCACAACGACTTTCTCAAATGAAGGCTTTATTAGCAAACCATGGGCGACATGCACATGTCCAGAAGTATGAGTTACAACGCCTTGTAACTTTGCAGCAAATATTGCTGGTAATGCACCTTTATAATTCTTTGAGAGAAAATCATCAAGATATGGTGAGACTTTTGTAGGTTTGGTATTGCGTAATTCATTTATGTTCCTTCCAAACCACAAATAACAAACGCCCAATTCCGAAATGGCCAGAACACATAGACCTACATCATCTGTATCAGTGTCATGTATGTTCTTACTATCAAGGAAGACAGCAGGATGCTCCATTGCAAGCACACAGCTAGAAGATTGGTTCTTGCTGCCATCTACTCTCCAGACTGCAATGTATCTTTCGCCTGCAGCCGAAGATAAGATGTATTTCCCGTCTTCAGTGAAAATCATACACCGAACAGCCCCCTAATTACAAAAAATAGAGAATTCAGTTAAAACGGTTTGAGGTGAAACAACTCAATCAATGCTAACTAAAGGAGGAGACACATAATTATTTGTCAATGAGTTCAAACATGATCTAGAAAGGGATACCTCCAAAAAAGAAATCTTATATGAAAAAAGTTTGAACACTCACAGGGTGCCCTGAAAATTTCTGTATCTTCTTATAGTCTGAGCAATCAAAAATCTTTAACCGAGCAGCTGCAGTTGCTAGTGTCTTCCCATCTAATCAACAAAAACAATTCTTAATACAAAAAAATGAACTAGAGAGAATTTTTAGATTTTTGAATGGCAGTTGCAAAAAATGTATTTCTATGTCAAAAAAGAATATTCATAAAAATAAATAAAAAGAAGGGATATTGCACAATTTTATTTGATTTGGAGCCCACATTTCTGATCTGAGCTCTGTGAGATGCAACTAAGTAATATGGCCACTATATCTGACACATTGTACTATACCAAAAAGCCAAATGCTAATGTATTTAGAAGCACCAAGTAGTAATTTGATAACATCTGGATATACTGGCATGTTCACATCTAACGCTAAATGCTAACATCAGTCATGTATATTGTGCAATCTATCAAACACCAACAGAACCTTACCTGTCCTTCCATGTAAACAATTTACAATAGGTTTGGAATGAGAAAACGCCGAGAAAACATAATAAATGGGAAAAAATGTACACATAAAGACCTACCAGGCAGCCTAACTTCAAGTTAGCAATCACAATCAAGACATCTATATGTAATGACGATGATCACATATACAAATCGGTTCTTTTTTCATAGATCGCATATAGGAAATTTATCATAGCAAACGAAGCATATACTAACATATAGTAATTCATGAAAGCGAGTCATCAAAACATAGAAGCCCCAGGAAAAATATGACAATTTAACGCATGATTCTGCTTAATTTTTTTAGCAATTGGTTTCATAATTAGAACAACAGTATAAAAATGAAAGAATTTGCACACAAAATCACATTAAGATTCATTTCATAGGGTCATAAATCCTGTTTGCAATTGCTGGTTGGAGGAATTCAAATAACCACAAAAAGTATGAAGGATTGCAGGGAGAAATCATCCCCGAAGAATAAATATCCATGGTACTTGGGAAAAAAAGAGGAGGAAAACAAAACAAATTCAGCCTTTGAAGTATGAAATTACACAGCCTAGTTATCCTCCAACCTCCAAGGGCTTCTGTCATCCCAATGAACAATTGAAAACAAAGATGCAACCAGTGAGAAAACTGAGTGAAGGTTGCCAATGTAAAATAATTCAACTAAAAAACAGTGAATATGAAAGCGCGCCAATAAATAAAAAAATGGACCTGTATGTTTTTTCACTGATTGAGTTGGCAGAATAGTACTAAAATTGTATTATTTTCTTCTCACCCATAATGGAGGTCAAGAAATGGCAATGCTGTGACAAATATATGAAAAATAAAATAATACTACAATAATTTAGAAACATAATAACACCACGAGAAATCATCCACATACAAAATCACATTTCACTTACACATGTAATTCTAGGCCCCCCTGATAAATGTTGCTACAGAGTGTTTCCACTTGTTTTGAAAACAACATATTCCTAAAAGTGGCCCATTTTTTGGGCAGAATTGCATAAGAGAGTGTCCACTTCAAAAAATGGAACGAGGAAAGAAAAAAGGCCCGAACGATAATTCATTTACTCAAAAAAATGACAGTATTAGCACATTATTAAGCGTGTTATGGCATATCTTAAAATTAATGATCTAATACATTCACCATTTTCTTTTATTCTGCTAAATTAACATTTGTCCTTAATCATAGATCAATCAGCAACCATCTTTCCTCGGTAGCACATACCTCTAACAGAAAGAAATAATTGGGCAGATAGTCCAATATATGATACAAACTATGGTCTACATTTCTGGGACAATAAAATGATATTATTCCAACAACATAAATGAGAGAAAAATGTTTTTGATTCATTTCCACTATAAAATTTAGTAACTACAAAGATATCGGGATTCTTTACCTGAAGAAACAGAGATAGAGGAGACTGCCTTTATAGAAGCTCTGAATTTTCCCAATTGGCTCCCTGTCAGTGAATCAATTTGACAAATCATACCATCAACACCTGCAGTGTAAATGCATAAACCGTGCGTAGAAAGCGAAATCGCATTAACACCCCTGCACATTATTAAAAAATGAGATTGCTGATAAGATGATACAAGAGTAGCCATTGCATTTGGTGTTGAAGTATTAAACTCACTCCACACAAAATGGTACCATGTAGAACTTTTGCGTTCCAAACTGAACAGCATGATCCAATATTGAATTAGGAAAGGATACCACCCCTCAATTTGCAGCTCAACTCCAGCTACATGGAAACTCCTTTGGGCCTTTTGCAGGTGGACCAGCCACCATCACATATTTAATATAGGAAGTGGAGCAAGTCCACCTATGAACTGCTTGTCATTAGGTGTTCCCAAGCATGGTGAACTAGAAATTCATCCTTAAAATGGAAAATCTGAACTAATACATGCCACAAGTGTAAACAGTGTTCATGTAGAATTCAGAGACAAATGAAAAATTGGGCAACAAAGAAACTTTTTCAATCCTAATGCAGCATGGCACTTCACTATAAATTGAAGCATTTGTCCTGAGAGGATATCTGAGTGTTCAAGCTATTACGAATCATTTCCTATAGCTCAGAATTGAGAAGTAGGAGCAGTAGCAAGCCCTACGCAAAGAAGCTTCAAGTTGTCACCATATCCATTGACACAGTCATTAATTGAACAAATAAGCAAAGGAAATTTATGTGCCTGCCAAGTCAATTTTTTTCAACTCAGAATCCTGAAAGGGAAGGAATGTAAAGAAGTAAGAAACTCACCCAGGATGGCAATCGCTAATTTTCCACTTCATTTGAGCATCAGATACATCGAGTGCTAAAACATCACCACTTCCTGTTCCTAACACTAACAACGAACATACAAGTTTCCTTTTCTTCTGTAAATCATTAAATTTTTCGTCACGAGAAGTTAGTCCAGAACATGAAAGACACAGATTCTAAAATGTTAATCAATCATAGCAGATTAAACTTATTTAGGTTAAACCTTTTTCTCCACAGATATCCACTTCATGCATGTGTAATCAACTGAAAGGTGCCCTCTTTCATATTTTTGGTATAACTCTGTTGCATCCACCGATGCGATGTTGGCAAACTCGGTCTGAAGGTGGCCCTTCAAAGTATCCCAAATCTGAGAAAATAAAATATTCTTCTTGAATACTCAATTTACCATCATGAGATCAAAAAACATAATAATATTTATTTTTCCTATTTCGATAAGACATTCCCATTTTATGCACTCCATTTTTTAAAACGAAAAATCAAACTGGGTACTCGCATTTCGGAGTTAACTTTCACAAACATTCGAAAATGGACGAGTGCTTCGAAATTACACATGGATGTCGATACCTTAATTCGACCATCTCCAGAACTGATAGCAAGGAAGTCCAAAGAAGGACTAAATGATGTCAAGATACCTCTGATATTTGACGAGGCCATCTTCCTGAAATTGAAAAAGCAAAAACATCAAAACCACCTCTATAAATCACTGATTGAATCTGATATAAAAATAAAAACCACTTTAAACATTACAGTTACTCGAAGAAGCCAAACCAACCAATGAGTTACGAGTCTGGTTTCATATTTATTTTCGTTTCCCACGTTCCAGCCTAAAGTTTTCCGTTTCTAGGCCAGTCGAAACAAATTGCACAGGTAGTTCCGACGGAGCTCTGGAAATCTGAAAATAGATAAATAAGAGAGAGGGAACGTGAAGAGAAGAGTAAAAGAACAGGGAGAGAGAGGCAGCAGAGCAACAAAGTATCCTATACTCTGTTTCTTCTGTGTTTTCGTCTTGTGTCTGTCTTTCGGTTTCTGTTTCTGTTTCTGTTTCCGACCTAATAATAATAGGGCTTCCTTTCAGGTCTTTTCTTTGCTCCAGTAATGGGCTGTAATGGGCCATGGCCCATGACAAAACTAGTATGTGGGGAACATAGAAAAGCCTTTCCATGGTTAATGGGCCATGGCCCGTATAAGAAATAACAGTATTTGCCGGCAATGTAGAAAAAGCCTTGTTTATATTTTTCCTATAATTGTAAAAATTAACTGGAAAATTAATTAGCATTTTTATTTTGTTATTAAGGTTACCTTTGCCATCATTGCATATCACCACTTGCAGATTTCTGCTCTGAATTATTACGTTTTTCTCTAGATGCAATGAATCTTTATACTTTCCTTCTTATGATTCTCATTTATTATAAGGAAATGTTTTTTTTTTTAATACTTTCTTCTAACAATTTTTATAGTATTGGACTATAATAACTCTTGTCAATGTTAATTTGAAATAAATGAAACCTGAATCCTCAAACGTGGGGAAGCTCCAAAACTAATATCAAAGCAAATATTTAAGCAGTTTCTTATCAACAACGAAGCAATTATGCTGGCAAATTCATGGTCATCTAAATTGCTTGTGAAAGAGTAACTGGTTAGCTGATTCCTTGTGAGCGGATTCTGAAATTGTTCTGTTCGGTTAAAAATCTCAACCTTTTAGAAAATGTTTGATGATTTGGATTTGAGCTTGAATATTGATCATGGTCCAAGAAAAAGGGCTCCTAAGGCTTATATTGGCACAATATGGTAGAAGGTAGGCGAGTTTCAGTTAGATTAACACCCCACCACACCACACCACACCAACATGAAAAAAAGAAAAAGAGGTGTGTTTTAGTTTTATACAAGAACAAATTGGAAGGAAAAAAAAAAGGTATGTTTCAATCTTCCATCAAGGGCTGCGAATCTGCGATGGATGGATCATGGGGTGTACCTATTACACATTTTCTAAAATGCTTTTCTCCATTTCGGAGAATGTTTCTTTTTCAAGGGAACCATCTTCACTCAATTACCAGATGCATTTGTCAAAAAGTCTGGTTAGAGTGTAGAAATCACAATTATCAGATATTATGGCCAACATCGATCTGCCACTCCACATATTAAACTGGACTCAAGATGGAAAATATAGCAATATAAATAATAAATGGGATGAAGATCAACCAAAATCAACCATAAAACAGAGTAGACTGCCCAACAAAACCAGCACTCTTTATGTTCACTTCAATGGAGAAAAAAAGGAAAGAAAAAAATGCCTTATTCCATCACATTAATCCACGTGGGGCACATTGCCATCAAAGTATATCAATCTGATGCGGCACCCCATATCAGATGAATTTACAATGTGATAATAACTTATAAAGAAAAAAGGAAAAAGGAAGAGCAACACTAGCAGCATCTAAAAGTTTCTCTTGGGGTACCAACACTACCAAAAATTTCCTTACACATGAATGAAGAAATGCTGTACAAATGAACTGCTACTGAGCTGCAATCCCTTTGCAAGATGCATGAAGAAATGATGATTTAGGATCTTATTGGGGAAAGAATCTGGTGGAATTGAAGAAGATTTAGTCTCTCATTATACAGAAGGATGAAATGGATGGAAAAAGTACTTACAAGACTGCAATGTGACCACTGGAATGTAGGAACGAGAAGCAGGCTGAGGAAGAATTTGAATATGAGCTCTTGAGACTAGGGCATGGTTCAGGTAACACAGATTCAGAGAATCCCATCACATTGGAACAAACCCAAGAAGTGGAAGAAGTGACTGATAAGGAGATATTGAATAGACAGATAGAAGTGAAGGGAGATTCTTGTATTCCAGAAAAATTTCCGGCACTGTTGACTTTATGACCAACAACATTCTTCAAGGTAATACGATCAACCACGGGGAATGCATTGGGATCATAATTCTCATCCGGGTGGGAACCACATTGACCTGTGGCTGAAAATGCCTGGTGAACATTTTCCATTTCCACATATGACACAAGGATGTCTTTTATATAACCACCTCTGCCTCTGGCTGTCTTGAGTTCAACACCTGTGAATGAGTCACGTAGGTTGAGATGCTCCACAAGTATGTTGGATATGCCACCAGACATTTCACTGCCAAATGCGATTCCGGAACCTGAAGATGCTTGAAGATTAACCCTCCTGATGTGAACATTTGTAGTAGGTTTGCCATAGGCAATGCCATACTCATCCCAACCACTCTTGAGCACAATGGCATCAGAACCCATGGTAATGCTGCTGTCCTCAATGCATACATTGTCAGAAGAATCTGCAAGCACAGGTTTATTTATGTCATGCTAAGTTTTGACAGACTATGTTCAGTGACCATATTCATTTAACAAGGCACCGCTATTTGCCCTAAATCATGTTTTTCTTTTACACTAAAAGCATAAAACCTGCTTCAGAACTTTGAGTGAAGATCAATGTTGGAGAGTATGGAGTTTGCAAGTGTGTTGAGAGGTGGTACACATGTCTTTAAAGGAGCAATAAGTGATTAATAGATTACTGAGAAAAAAAAAACAAACAACCGAAAACCAATGGAACACCTATACAACTTCATAGAGTCCAACTTCAGCACATATGAATTCCATGAAAATATTGCTTGTGGTTTCATATTTCTGAGGATTACAGTTCAACACCCACACACCAAACGAACACAATGATCCCAACTCTCAAGTAGGAATAAGACTGAGAGCATGTTTTCATATATTCAAGATGTTAGGACATATTTAATAGCATTTCCTTCCCGGATCATATATGGTTTGTTGCAGTTTGCTATGGGCATGCAACATGTTCCGTCAAGGGATGGTTATCATTTAAGCTTAGCAATAATACATTGCCTTTACAAGTTCAGATTTCAAATTAACACACTCATAAATTTGAAAATATAACAGTCATCATCTTTTTAAATATTACAGGCACTTGAAAAATTACCAATAATTGGTAGCCAAGAAACCTTTTTTTTAATTGTTTACTAGTGAATTAGTTATTGTTTTAAATTATTAAATTATTCTTTTTTACTGCTAACTCGGTATTTCTCCTTGTTTCCGTACACCAGGAGATAATTATGATTGCACTCTCATTCAATCTCTGGTTACATTAAGCAGAAGTTAGCCCTAGTATATGCAATTTGGTAACAAGAACTGACAAACTAATTTGAATCTGTGCTTAATGCAATTCATCAAGCAAATCAGAATCAACTGGACACTAATAAATACAAAGGCATATGGGGACTGATTGATGCTTTGGTAAAAAATCAGGTTTCAGCACTATATTAGACATGTAACGCGAGCTGAATCTTTTGTTTTCAGGATTCCCGCTCTTACTACTTTTGTCTTTTCGCAAAAGATTTGATGGCAGTGTCTAGCTTTACAGATAAATATTCCACTGTACAGTCTCAACATTTCACAAATTAATCAAGCCTTGATGAAAGTGGATATAGGCTTTGGACAAGCTAGTTCCATTTATTTGTTAATCTATGCTTCTCCCACTATTCAAACTCAACATATTACTGCCAGAAACTTTGCACCTGGAAATTTTGACTTATAAGATTATAAAGAGCCAGGACCACTAATTTCCTCATACAAATGAGCAACTTCAGACCAATTTCTGTTTAAGTCAGTAGCTAACTGATGCTTTTGCCATTCCAATAAAGTAGAGGTCATGGTTTAAATTAGTAGATATATAGCACTTCAGATCAATCTGTTAATTTGGCAGTGAACTAATTCTTATGTAATACCAAAAACCTACAGTGCCTAGTTCAAGGTAGTGCATATATAGCCAAAGCACGCAACCAGGACAATCCAAAAGAGATAGCAAATAAGAATAGATAAACATGTATAGGATTCACCAAGGACAGCAGTAAAGTGATGAATTATCACAAACCTGGGACTATACCACTGGTTTTATGAGATTCTGGAGGAGCATGAACTATAAGATTTTGAATGTGAACATTGCTGCAATATGAGAAGGCATAAAGATGAAATCAACTCCTTGTATTCTACTTCCTTTTATTCACCTTTGTTGAACAGATTACATATAAATGACATGAGACAGAGTAGTCCATTTGACAGAATATAACCCGCATACCTGCAATAGACTGGATGAATGGTCCACGCTGGAGAGTTCAAGAATGTTAGATTCGAAACTACAACATTATTGGATTTAATAAATTCCACAAGATTAGGACGGCTGTAGTTTAAGGTGTGAGAGCTGAACCAATCCCACCAAACGGAACCCTGACCATCGATAGTTCCATTATCACCTGATAAAACAAATGAATGTAAGCATGAGACAGCAAAGAACAGAAGATTCCTACAAACAAAACCCATTGCCAATTGGGATGCTAAATGTTCATTAATGTCATACCTGTTATCACCACATCTTTTAACATATACCCACTTATCAAACTGCCATATCTTCCACCTGGAAGTTCAATTCCTCGACCATAAGAGGGCAATGGCTCAACAATAATCCAATTAGATGGATCCTGCAAAAGTAAGCAAAATAAGAGTCAACATTTAATAAATTCAGAATAAAATGATATACGTCATCAAAGACCAAGTCTTTGGAAAGTAAAAAAGAAAAGGAGAGATGATTTTCCTTAGGAAAAAATACAAAAAACAAAAATTTGAGAGAGATTTTCATCAAGTTCTTCACAGGTGCTCTTAAATGCAGCTTTAAGCTAGCAAGTTTGACACTTGAAATATATGTACAGCATGTGAAAGCTGGTTATCTAACCTTTAAAAAGATAGTTCCAAGACTAATAAGAGAAAAACAAATACTCCATTAAGGAACAGGGGTATTATAAGCCCAGCCCAAAGTGTTCAAGTGTCCAATGGAGCTCACGAAAAATGTCAGGGCAGGAAAATATGGAAATTACTCTAGGGAATGAAGGATAAACAAGTTGACAGAATAGATATTGAGGCCTGTATTTGAGTTCACTAATATTCAGTCATTTCAGGGGGTTAAAATAATTGTAACTGACAATATGCCTCAAAAGAACATTCTATAAATCTTTTAATTATGGAATATAATTTTCTTATACTAGAACTTTCTAAATTACAACTAAGTGAGACCATCACACCCCCCCGCCGCCCCAACCCACCGGCCCGCCCACACCCACACCAAAAAAAAAAAAAGAAGGAAACCAAGAAACGTGATGACTACCTGAGATCCAAGGATTACAGCACCTTTCTCCAAGAAAAGCGTGAGGTGGCTGGTAAGGTTAAAGCTTCCTGTAAGCCACCTGCCCCGTGGCACATACAACTGAGCACCACCCTTGTCAGCAAAGGACTTCAGATAGAAAATGGCATTCTGGAAGGCAAGTGTGTTCAAAGTTTTTCCATCCCCAACTGCCCCAAACTCCAAGATGGACACACTGTGAGGTCTAGGGGATAAGTCCTTTTTGAATTCACATTGGCCATCACTCCCCACTCCAATAATTTCAATAGCATCACAAAGTGCCGCAAGAAATAGTAGAGCCACCTGAAATGAGAGAAGTAAAAATGTTGAAAGAAATCATCACATTTCCTAGCACTTCCAGCTCTACAAAATCAATCAACTCCAATAAAAGTGCAATGAGAGGGGCAAAAGTTCCAAATACCAATAGCAAGCAATCACAAGAAACTTTAAATTGACTACATTCCTATCCATGATGGAAAAAGTCGTGCATTAAGGGAAAAAAAAAAGGCTGTGAGCCACTGAAAAACATGAAAAAGGAGGATCAAATGTACCAGCTTACCCAGCCATAAAATTGAATCCCAAGGATCCACTAAGACTGATATTTTACTCAACCAGCATGAATAACCATAATCAAATCAAGAATTTTCTGAAAATGCGAAATCATCTATACTATCTACAAGATAACTCGCCTGATTCGAGCCTGAAATTTGCATTCAATCATATCCTCGGCTAATATTTTCTATTTACGTCTCTAATAGCTGCAGGAGGTAGCTTGATAACTGCCTAAACAATACCCTTCTCTCTTTTCCAACGCACATCGTGTGTGCCTTTCCCTAGTATAAATGAAACAGAAGTACCAATAAAATTCAAGCCCGGACCCATGGCCCTGATAGATGTGCACATAATGATTAGAAATTCTATATCCCCATTATTACCCAAACCAACCCCAAGTAGAGGTCAGTTTGGCAAACTTGAAATAAACTACCAGAAAATTCTGAAACATGTAAAAAATGCTACAATGGTATCATTGTGGGAAAGAGCACAGACTACATAAGGGGATGTAAGTTGGTTGGAAACTAGTCAGGAAATTAATAAAAAGGAGACGGTATTAAACCGAAACAACTGCAAATACAAGAACTATCACAACTCGAACCACGAATGTATAATAAGTTAAGATAGTTATTAACGATAAAAGACAAAACAAAGTCACTAAAGAAAACCACAATAGGGAACACTAAAGAGCAGTAGGATTGAAATTGCAACATCATAAGCAATGAAAATACTGGTACAACAATACTCCGGAATAATTTAGCAACCCAAACTTATGAATAATAATAACAAAAACCTAACTGGGCAACAGAAACAAGACCGTCCGTTTAAAAACACACCAAAAGTGCAGTATCAAGATTCCAAAACAAGGCAAAGGATAAGGAAAACGGATGAACACAAAATCAGAAAGAGAAAATATAAACTTGATTGAAACATTAACACCCATTTCAAGAATCCTCGAATCACAAATAAATCTAATCGCAAACAATTCTCAATGGCAAAAAACCAACAGAACGAAAGAACCCAGAAGGAAAACAATATATACTTGAAAGATTACTCTCCATAATCCAATATACAATAAAAAAAAAAATCTGTGCAGATGAAGGAACAGAGGGGGGAAGAGAAAACCGAAGCACCCAAGTCCTGAAAATTTCAGCGAGACCAACCAAAGAAGAAGAGAAAAAAAAATTAAAATTTAAACAACGTACTTACTAGCCTCTTCATGAGTGTCTCTGCTCCTTCCTTTAACGCGAGTCAGAAGACACAACAGGAGGCGAGGAGAGGATACTCCAGAGAAGAAGAGTAATGATAAGAGCTGAGGCAGAGGAAGAAGAAGCATAAAAAGGAAGTTCTCGGTGCTGGTGTGGAAGCAAATCAAACTTGGTAAGTACAAGGAGAATAACTATTATAAATTAATTAATTACCACTAATTATGCAATTACCTTGTATAATAAATCATAGTATTTAAAAGCTGTGTCGCCGACACTAATTTCGCTTAAAACGGCTCTTTAGTCTCCATCACATTCTCAAAACTCCCCTCCTCCGTCCCCTCTGGATTTGGTTAGATTTTTGTTATTCGGTAAAAATAGAAAGGTATGCAAGCCTGTCATGACGATCCACGGAGTCATTCAAATTTGATGACACCCCGAGTTATTCACCTTCCATCACCACCCAATCACAAATCACATAGAAAGACACAAATCAACCCGAGGCCCTACGTTAATTTGAAATACATTTAGAATCCTGATTGGTAATTCTAGAAGGTCATGAAAGAACGGTGACCCCAAAGGTGGGGAGTGGATGTGAAAGCACATCCTAACCAACCAAAAGGAACAATTAGGTGTGCATGGGGCTGGGCTCTCCATGTGGTTTACAGGGCGAGAGTGGGACCCACCTCAATCATGTCTTGGAGATGCTAGCCTGGATTCACTCACTCACTCGACAGGCGCAACTCGTTTTGCCGTCATTCATGCTCCACGCGGCCCCACATTCTCTCTTTCATTTTTTTTATTATATTTTTAGGAAAGCAAAAAACAAAAAACAAAAAAAAAAACCAATTTCTCTATATCTCCGCTGATTGATTTATAATTTTTTTCATTTTTTAAGAGAAATTTTTATTGCCTCGAGCATCACAAATGCAAATGTGCTATGAAATTTTCATTTGTACGCATACATCTAATGATGGTGCGTATGTATAGTATTTATTACATGTGCATAGAAATTATTTGTGGGTAATTACGCAAGAGGTATAATAATCTCATAAATTTTTTAACTACATTCTAAAGAAATAGATATAAGCATAATATGCACCTTAAGATTGAAGGTATTTTTTTTTTTTTTTTTTATGAAAGGCCAAACCTACATACATAATACACTCATTAACAAAAGCCAAAGTTACAGAGACAACCTACAACAATTGGAACAATAAGAAACCTAAGAACAAGACCACCATAGTAACAATCCGATCAACTACATCTCGAAAAGAAAATGTCAGAGCTGCCGCAAATATAAGAAACTAACTATTCTCTCATTAACTTGTTGTAGCGGGAAACTTATGAGATACAGCCAAACTTCTTAAACATTGACTGCGAAAAGCCAGGAGTTCAAATTATATTATTTTCTTACGAAGACGCATTTGAACGCTAAAAATGGGGCATCAGCCCATAGTTTTCCACTGGTTTTTTTCCTTCTTTCCATAAGTTGGCAGCGCCCCTGAACCAATGGCATCTCTCGCTGGGCAAGCCTGCAGCTGCAACCGCAATAGGAGAGAAGGCCAGAAGGGGCGTTACTTGCCACGCATCTGTTACATTCGGCCAAAGTTGCTCAGTCAACCACCAAAGCGACGTGTTCGGAGACTGTAAAAGGAGTTTTGGATCATCATAAGATTCCACGTTTCTTCTTCTGTTCGCTTTTATTTGTAGCGGTTCACATAGCCCTGCAGTCCTCGCATTTCCCAACTCCTACACACGTAGGAGTCTACAATCGATTTGAATTTCGTTCTTGTCGCAATAATAGCCATGTCGTAACGTAAATTCTTCATACGGTCAATCTTTTGAGACGTTAGAAGAAACGGTGGGCGTGCTGGTTTCAACCTTTTAACTTGGCTTTAATGATAATCGAAGGATCCTTTTGCTAGTGTGAAGATGACGATAGCAGACAAAAGAAATTTAATACTGCAAATACCCCACCTCGTTCAGATAGAATCCACGGCCACCACAACCAGCAACGTGTACAGCTTCTCGCATATGGTAGGACCCCCCAACCCCTCTCTCTAAAGCCAACAAATCTGATGTAACCACTCATGGATTTTGTGAAGAAAAGATGCTTGGCCTGTCACTCAATAAAACTGTATATAAATAATTCCAAGCTCCTGCTGTGCTGACCAGAAGCCGCTGGAATTGTGGAAACTAACCATTGACGAGTGGATGAGTCTGAGATACGAGACTCATCCACAAGCGTTATAACATTTGTGCAAAACTTTTAGGTTCCCTCAAAAAATTACCAGTCTAGCATAGTCAATGGTCTTTAACCGGGTAAGTAAATTGTTGCCCAGAAAATTAATCTAGCTCGCTCTACGTCTAGTTTCTGCAACCAAATAAACCTGCGCTGAGATGAATGAATTTCAAAAGTTCGGATCTACACATGCTACTTGAAAGTAAATTCAATCTATAAGATGAAAGTCTCCACATTGTCAAACTGCCATTGCACTAAGGGGAGAATAAGAGGGCTTCAAAATAATTTTCTCAATCCTTTGCAGTTCCTCGGACTTGACCGGACAAGCTACCACACTCCTATTTTATATTCTGCTGATATAATATTTAGGGACTTAAACAGAACATTTATAATTGAAAAGGTTAAACAGAATTATATTGTTTAAGAGCAAAGCAACATGAATACTCATAGATAATCTCAGATCATACATGATTGAATCAAACTGCTGATGCATAAAGTATGTATTCATTTTTCAGTGACATCCAGATTAGAACAAACGAAGGAAATATAGATTGTATAATAACTCAACAAACAATTGTAAACTCATGCAGACAAGAAACATCTATAATAGCTCAACAGAAGAGAGGCTACCTACCAAAGATCATGAAGATTCTGTCACCTTAACTCCTCCATGAGTCCTGCCAGGACATTACTGCAACTTCCGGATTCTGGATTCCACCAAATGAAGCCAAGACCAACAGGAAATGCCCTTATAAGGCAACATTAGAAATAGAGAAAAAGTTGAAATTTGGTACTCCTATTTAGGAGGCCAAAAGCTGAGGCTGTATTGAGTGCATTGATTCATAACTTCCAAAATATACAATTTTTAGATCAGGTTTTAAAATCCTAAGCTGATTTATCAGAGAGGATTCATTATCAAAATCATGAAAAGAAGAGCATGAATTACAAAGAGAATAAACTAGAATAAGGATAGGAATATGACATTGAAATGGTGCAAGTAATGTACATGAATAACACATAATGCATAGTTCTCATCATTTCTGTATAATAAACTAGAATAAGTTTGTATCGTATACAAACTTATATTGCTGTATGATCATTTCTTTCTATGCCTACCTGTTTTAACAGTTTATAAACCTCCTATTGTACATGAATAACACATAATGCATAGTTCTCATCGCTGGAGCTGCTCAGGAGTTGGGCTGCTTGTGGTAGATGATGTTGTTGTCCTGCCATTTGGTATCCCATTGTCCACCGGCACTGTCACACCCCACTGCCCCTCAGACTCTGAGGGCTCTACCACTTGGACAGACCCATTATTCAATCCAACAGCAAATTGGTTTGGTTCATGCGGGTGTGATGCAATGACCAGTGGGTACACTGCTTGGCTGCTACAAAATATACCGAAGAAGTAATAAGATTCCCAAAAAATAAATGCTCATAAGCCCTCAGAAGAGACAAATAGTAAGGTCATAAATGAGGCAGCATTGGACATGGTCATTCTTGTTTTTAGAAAGACAAAAACTTATGGGACAAACAAAGAGTTGTCATCATCTTCTAAATTTTTCAATAGTTTTCACAATTAAATTGACATTTGCTTCCACACAGGAAAATATAAAGCTTGGATTAGCAATTTAAATATATTGCAGATTAACTGATACAGTCTGTTTAAAATCTGAAAGAAAAGAAAAGGGAAAAAGAATCTAGCAATTAACTACTCAAAGACAGTACCAGTCCCTAGGAGGATAAATAAAAAAAATATTTAATTTACATAAAGATATGTTTAATTTCCATTTGTCATCATATAAAGATGTATAATCCAATAAGAAGATTTAATATCACCAATCAAGTCATACCAAATGATAACAAAGAACATATGCATAACAGGACTTATGAAAGTAGCACTCCATTACTTACTTGTTTGACACAACCTGGGTCAGGTATGCCGATGGGGCAATACGGCATCTCAGTCTCAGACTATCAGCATCGAACACCCCAATATTACCATCACAGATAGCAGCATAAACTAGTTGACTGTTGCAGGAGTACGCTGCAAAAGATATGGGTGCCGATAGCGCATCTTGAGGCACCCACTACCATAGAAATAATGTGTTCAGAAATTGTACCTAGTCATCATAATTTTATATACATACAGATAGATCTCTACCTGCCGAATGCGGTCCATCTTTGAGGCATCATATATTGCTAGCTGTGTTTCATGAAATACCAGCAAGTGAATTTGATCAGAGTGAAACTGTACTTGGGTGTCACTAATGGATGACTTTCCTGCAGGCAGTTGGATGGTAATTGATTTTCTCTTCTCCCACGTATCAGTGTTCCATATGCAAAGCTACAGCAAACAATTAACCTATCAATACAATGCAAAATCCTTTCTGCATGTCAACGTGCGAATCACCTTTTCACTACCCACTGCCCAGTGATTCTCATTAAAAGGAAACTTGCAGCAATTTTATATAAACACGGAGCGAAATGAATTTGAACTGTGGAATTTAAAACTTGCAGAATTGAAATGGTTGCAAGAATAAAATACAAACTAATATCACCAGAACATAACTGAAGAGCCATAAAACTGAATGCCTATACTGCAGAATACACATACTAGAGCAAGTATGAAAAATAACTTTCTGAAGGATACAATAACTTTCTGATGGAAAATTATAATTGCCTTTCACAAGTCCCCCAAGCATGAATCATGCAATGCCTGAAAAATAACTAGAGAAAATAAACCAAAAAAATACATGTCATCATATAGTGTTTTACATCATTCATCCAAACTAAGGGTACATCCACCGGTGGAAATGATCAGAAAAGAGTCCTCTATAGTTCCAAAACACAAAGCGTAATGGCATCAACTCCAATTTCAGCAAGTTACTCTTGAATTTCAGGAAGCCACCACTAAGAGCCAATACCAAAGACTCTTAGCAAGAATTACACTCTTACAACCCCAAGAGTACATTTTTAATGAGAGGCAATCAATCCTAGGCTCTCTCCTAGAACCTCTCCAATCCCAAAGTGTAACCCCTCATTCACAAAGCAACAGGTTTAAGCAAACCCAAAAGCCTCTCCATAAGAGACAACTCCTAAGATGAGAACCTGTTCAAATATTCATATTAAACACTGAGAGAAACCCTAAAGAAAGCTTCTACCATGAAAGCACGACTTGACAGTTGGTCCTACTTGCTATCATAGCTCACACCTGTGTTTCTGTGAGTGTCATGGGCTTTTCAGAACAATCCCAGCAACCCCTACCATTTGCCAAATCAAACTACACTTTTGCATCTACACAAGAGTTGTATCAAAATATGGATTTATGACATACACACATATCAACCTAGATGTTCCCTATCAATATAACTGAGGATTGTATAGCTTGTCCTCTGCATGAATTCTACTATGAATATCATATGCAGGCTCTTTCAATGAGAGATACATGAGAGATGACAATTAGAAAAAACTTTCTCCAGAAGAGGGAAAAAACTCATAGGGAGATGCTGACATGATCAAGCATTCTCTATATGCAAAATCCTGTTCATCATCACAATCCAACTCTACATTTGACTTCAAGAAAAAGAAGGCACTAAGAAAGCAATAAAACAACAGTTAAGTTTTCAGGGCAGATTATCTCTGCTATTTTAGATAGCATGATATATGGTCTGTACAACTTACCTGAGCATCAGCACCAGATGAAACCAAAATGTTAAGACTGGTTGAAAAGGCCAAACCAGTTATGCGCTTCTGATGACCTTTCAATTTTGTTTTCACCTGAAAAATGCAGATAACACTTCATACTGCACGAACGGCCAAATAGCACAGGAAATGTAAATGCTTGGAAATAATTACCTCATCGACCCTAACATTGTAAATATGAATAGTTGAATCCTCCATTCCAATTGCAATGATGTTGTTATCTTGAGGATGAAATGCAAGAAAGGTTGAAGCAGGGGGCGGTGGCATAAAAGTTGTCATTACCTGTAGGCCGATGCAATTTTATGTCCAACCAGAAAAAGGATTGTCATTGTTGATACAAAACCCACAAACACCCTCACATAGAAAGAAGAACATATCGAAAACTTGCCAATTCACCTTGAAAGTCATCATGTTGAACAATGAAACCTTTCCACCAGATGCAGACATCACATAAGAGTCATTCTTTGAGAGTGCTATGCATGGGACTGCTTCTTCAAGGTTGGCATCTGATACATCATTAGTCATAAGAAGACCACTGTGCGGTTGCCAATGCTGTGGAGAAACACTGGCAGTGGCCTTTAACCACACCAGATTCAGAAATCTCTTCTCAAGAAAATTTCCAGGCAAATATTACACAAGCCAAAAGCAACAAATAATTGTATTTATGGTTAACCACTACCTTGCCAGTTGGATTTTGGTCACTGCGGGTCCACTTCCATAGCTTCTGAATTCCATCTGAACCAAGAGCCAAAATGCCAACACCAGAATTTGTGTAAAGTAGTCGAGCAACCTGAAAGTAAATTGGACAACAAGTCAAATTCCATAGCTTCCAAATTCCATAAGAATATAAGGTTTTGTTTGCTGTAATTTTCCAATTTACTTTTTGACTTTTAGAATCAAACTGGAACTAACGTTCAAGGTTAAAAAGTCATGTTTCAAGTTCAACAGAAGGTTGAAAAGTAAGTTATTTCTGTTTCTTAAAATCTTTGGTCCTTGCTCTCATGTAGAACACTAAAGCTTCTTTATCAACTTCTATTTTCCTAAACATTCTTAAAATCTTGGGTATTTCTTCTCAAGTACATTATCAAGCTTCCGTTTTGTATAAATGTCCCATTGCAGTCACCACCACCCATAGTTCAACACTGCCATCACCACCTTTGACATTGTCTCCATCACCACTACCAACATTGCCATTTACCACTGCCCCCCAATACAATTGCGACCGTCCACAATTCAATGTCATCACCATCACCTGTGTCTCCATTCACACCATCACTCACTACCATTTCTGCCCAATCAGCAGCATAACTCAACACCAATGCCACCACCCACAGTCACCATAACCTTGTGTTGCTACCAAACACCACCATTATCAACTATATCAGTGCCCACCACAGCAGCCATCATTGCCCACTACTGTCACTACCACCATCACCCATCACCATCCTAGTTATTGTTCAACACAACATCATCCAGACTACTAAGCATGCCTTTCTACTTCTCATTCAAGAAGTAGCTTTGGAATGTTTTACAAATATTTTTCTTGTTCAAAAAGTTAAAAGTTGATAACAAAAAGTAACTTTGAATTGGTACTTCTTTTAGTTACAAAAACTTACTTTTCAAGAAGTAGCTTTGGAATGTTTTACAAATATTTTTCTTGTTCAAAAAGTTAAAAGTTGATAACAAAAAGTAACTTTGAATTGGTACTTTTTAGTTACAAAAACTTACTTTTCAAAAGTTATACAAAACAAGTACTAAAACTGATGAAATAAGATGGGTGTCTGTGTGTGTGTGTGTGTGTGTGAGAGAGAGAGAGAGAGGAGAAGATAAAACACCTTGCGGAAAGGGTCAGTGTTGTCTGGCATGATCATTACTCGGCAGTGAGCATGATCCAGAATTTCAGTCAATTCCCAGGGTTTGGTTTTATCAGGTACATCCTCCAATGTTCTTAGCTTTTCCATGCTTCTAGGAATAGGATCAATGCCATTCTACAAGAAATGAATTGATATCAACAAATCACAATTGTTCATCTGGCCAGCATAGAACTAAGCTAACAGCGGCTAACAAATAATCCTCATCAATAAAGAGCTAATTATTATAAAAGGAAATATTTGACCATACTGATCCAATAAATCCGAGGACCCAACAAAGGGAATCCAAGGACTGGCATAGTGCTTGCTTTGGATATGTATTATGTAAAGCTCAAGACTTTCCAACTGGTTTAAACAGCATTATTGCAGCAGAATCCGAAAGTTCCAATTCAAATAATTTATCAGACATACAAGAATAGGAGAAGGCCTGCTAGGAGAGCTTTTGTCTAAACGTTCCACTCTACTAATGGCTGGACTGATGCTGGCAACCAAGGATGTCCCAGAAACCTAATCAATTAGCAGAAGACACATAATAGGGAGGGATTTTAGTATCTTCCATAAAGCCAATAAAGAAAATAAAAATAAAGACAGAAAAAAAGAAGATTGCAACCTTAACAACAGCAGGTTCAATGGGTGCTCTCAATGCTTCAAATGATCGCCTTTCAATTGCTTTTAAAGATCTAAGTCCATCAGCATTAGCAAGGAGTTTGAATCCATTGTCTGATGTAGTGACAGCAAGAAGATTTCCTTCCTTGTTAAATCTCAAACGGGGAAGGCTCTGAAGAAACCAAAGCAAAGATGTCAATGATCCATGTTAAGAAGGATACATTCTGAAGATAAAGATTACACAATCAAGAATGCTAACCGGCAATCCACCCTCAGCATCTGTAGTTGTAAGGACATTGGTGTTGTCCATGTCCCAAAATTTTATCTGATTATCTTCACCAGCAGCCAAAAAGTGATTCTGCGTGGTATCGAATTGCACAACTCCACCAACAAATTTCTTTCTAAACCCAGAATATGTTCTCTTTATCGCTCCTTCACTTTCATTCCATTCAACCAAGTACGAATCACCATCTTTACTTGTTCCACAAGAGAATAATCTTGGGGGCAGGAAAAAGGAACCAATAAATTTCAGGAATTGATTACCAATAAATTTCAGGAATTGATTGCAGTTGATATCACTTTGTACTTGGTGAATTTATGAAGATGAATGGAAAAAAAATGAACATATAAGAACCAAGAAGAAATAAATAATATTTTGTATTCATTACATTTGATTTTATGGGATTTTACTCATCTTACCTACTTCCATCAGCACTGTAAAGCATTGTAGTACACCAGTGTCCAGGAGCATCATAGTCAACTCTAGAGCCCATGTTATCATATAGCCAGGCCTTAATTTTTCCATCAATAGCAGTTGAAAAGATAAACTGCAAATTAAGTTCAAAACCATGATGTCACTTTAGGGTACAAGAAACCAACATTTATCAACACAATGGCCCCCTCCTTTTCTTATTGTGTTTATTAGGTTAAGCTTACAAAACCTTCACTTGGTTGCATGTCTAATGAAAGTATTCACACCATGGAGAGCTGTAAGGACCTATGTTCTTCCATTGTTTTCCAGTTAAAGCAAATATTTAACAAGGCTATCCTAATCGTTGCTCCACTATATTCTTATAAGTCAAACTAATTCAGTGTCCAGCACCTCATAGCTTGTCTATGTAAATAGATCAAATCCTGTGCTAGAGAACCCATACCTAATACACTAACCCACCACCATGACAAGGGGGAAAGGAGAGAATCGAACATGCTCCACCAAATTACTTTAATGTTAACCATATAATAGTGGAAAACCCATTTAATTCATAATAATAGTTTATTGATTACACAATTTCTGCTTATTGGTAATGCATTTGAACATAAAAGCAAATGTATCATTTCTTGGGAAAAAAGAAATCGCACAGATCAATAATCAGCCGTGATTTCTTTGCAATTATATTTACCAGATAAGTTCTTATTAGCACGACATAATAAATTTATTTTAAATAAGGAAGAGCGAAAAGCATTATTATTCTTACCTGAATGTTCTCCTTTTGGTGAGGACAAACAGAATATACAGGTGCCTCATGACCTTCAAAGTTATAAAGCTTTCTTCCAGTCAAATCCCATACCTGTTGTACATGTTTCATTTAGATCAGGTGAAATACAAGAAAATTTGGACAAAATAATCAGTAGTAGAACTGCCATTTTCTCTCTAACCTTTATCAGTTTATCATCTCCACAAGTGACAACACACAATTGTTTGTCTGGATGAGAGAATGCTAAGTCATTTACACCCCCAGCATGAGCATCAATCTGACACAAGGAGGAAAATCAAGTGAAACTGCAGTGACAGATTTTCTTGTCAGTAAGCTAATTTAGACAACTCAGAACAGACCTCCAAAAGTTGACGTAAATCATTAGGTCCTTGGTAAGCATATAAGTGAATTAAATGTTTTGCAAATGCAACCCCTGTAACAAAACAAATAAAAAAGGTTGTAAAGAAATATAAACAGGAAAAGAGTTCTCTGGCCCAACAATGCAACGGGATATCATCTCAATCCCAACAAGCCAAACAAGTGCAAATAATCTGTTGATGATCACATACCGAACAAATTTCCATCCGGACTCCATGTTATGCGATTGACAGATATTGATGAATCTTTGACAATAGCAGCCTGCCAGAGAATCTTAATCGTCATACAGTGAGATTTCAACATGATTTATCAGGTCAAAACACTCAAATTTGGAAGGATGGGTGTAGAATAAAATGGAAAGTCTAGTTTGCGCTCCTTTTCAATTCACATTTTAAGATATTAAAATGGTAAAAAAAAAATTTTTAAAACAAAAGAACTTTCAGGATATCCACAAGATCAATAAACGACGAACGATTATCAGAAATTAAACTCTTATCTAATGCTTTCCATCTACATAGAGAAAATTGCATAACAAACAGGATAGATTAATGAACCAATACAAAAAATAAAAAATTTGCAATTTAACAATCTCAGACGAAAAAATGTTATAAGAACCTGAAACTGCAGTGAACAAGTTGTCATATCCCATATCTTGAATGGCTTAGACACCAATCTCTCTCGCAAGCCAATTTCCCATAGTGCAATTTCACCATTGCTAGACCCAACTACACAAAAAAAATAATCCAAGTTAAAAAAAATAGTACTTTATTTATAAGATAACATATGTATAAAGTTACTATAGACATTACACTGGTAGGAGCATACCAAGAAGCAATGTATGATGAGAAGGATGGAAATCCATGCTCGTTACAGTGGATCCCTGATGCATGGTACAAGCTACTATTCTTGGCAGATCATCCAATGACCACAAAGTTTGTTGTATAGGCGCCTGGTAAGTTACCTTAATATGCAAGAACAGAAAATCAGATGGTTATTATAACATCATCATGCAATAGTAGAAGTCCAACAGCACAGCAACAGAAAAGACAATGAAAAAGCAATTTGTTATTGGGTTCAATGTGAGGATCAAACTGAATTTTGGACTAGACTGGATTGGTTTTATAAGGGTTGAGCAATTTTTGAGGACTCATGCAAACCAAAACCAGACCTATATGCCCTTATGTATAGATGTTCTATCAATGTATCCTGTTTAATAATTATATGTTCTCAAATTAAAAAAAAATTGCTTCGACTAGCTCACCATTATGTGTATATCTATATCATATAAAGTATCCTCCGAAATACCTACTATTACCTCGTCACCAGTGGAGTCCACTAGAGTCCCATGCCTCCTTCTCTTATTCATTCATGGTATCAAAGTAAATACAGGTAACCAGATATTATTTATAGGATACATTAAAATAATGATGAACCAGAAGAATGTTTCTTTCCAATTGTTAAAAAGTTCACTCTCAATATCTGAACTTCTACAAATCTGAAAGACTGAATCGATATGTGCCAAAATTATTTTCTTATGTAGTCTAGATGAAGTGTGAAAAGATATTATTTATTTAAAACATTTTATTATTGTATAAATGAATAGAATGGATCCAAACCAACATATCACAAGTGACCAGCATGTGATGCACCCTATGATGAAATACATCAGAACTGCCTATATTAAGAATCCAAATACTTCATTATTACCTCATCAATATGTTGTGAAGACCGCAAGTGTTTCATCAGTTGCTCATGATCAGTATTTTGATTATCAACCATGCCTAAAGCATGTGGAGGTGTTCTTGGACGTTTCAGAATTGACACTGTTGAAAATGAAACAGGGATCAGGTCAGCATATATTCCTAGAGAAACATCCAAATCTACAAAGTACAGTTAAAAAACAACAAATAACATTGTGGCATACACAATAGAAGCTCTGTAAATAAATTTTATTCTGCACATTTGGAACAGAAATTAGATATAGATTTTTTCATCTTCGTACACAAGTTTCTATCAAAGATAAGAACCCTACATAAATTAGCCCAAAATCAATAATGAATTTTCTTTCCCTTTAGGCTGTGTTTGGAGCCTTGGATTTGGGGAGAAAAGAAAAGAAAGCTAAAAAGGAAAAGAAAAGAAAAATACTGATTTTCTTTTCTTTTCTGATGTTTGGATGAGATGAGAAATGAGAAGAAAAGAAATATATATTTTAGTAAGATGATGGATTGGGGTGGTGTGCAGGTGCTGGTAGGGTTGGTGGGGTGGCAGCAACGGCGGCAACAATGATGGTGGTGGTGAGCAATGGTGCCGGGTGGTAGTGGTGGTGGGTGGCGGCTGGTGGTGATGGTGGTCAGTGGTTGCAACTGGCGGTGGTGGGCGGTGGTGATGGGTGGTGGTGGTCGATGGTGGTAGCGGGCAATTGTGGGTGGTGGTGATGGTGATGGTGGGTGGTTGTGGATGGTACTAGTGGTGGGATGGTGTGAATAGTGATAAATGATGGTGAATTTTATTTTCTTTCAAAATTCCTACCTTTTTGGAGAAGAAATTTTTTACATTGGAGAGAAAATTTAGAGAGAAAATCTTATTTTCCTTCATTTAAACCAAACAAGAGAAGAAAATTTTCGCATTTTTTTTCTTTTCTCCCCAAATCCAGGGTTCCAAACACAGCCTTAACAGTAACAAAATTGAAAAATTATTTTCCATCCGAGTTACGAATTTGATCTTGAGCTCAGTATGCATATCAAAATCACATATAATGAACTTGATAAGCAACAAACTTGGCAAGTGTAACAGCTGTGTTTCTAACTGCATAAACGTCTTAACCTTGATTTTGTGGAACAGCAATTGGTGACACAGCAACAACAGCCGACTGAACAGATGAAGAAGCAGCGGCATTTGCCATCCATCCCACTAAAGCATTCGCGTTAGCAGCAGCTGCGGTGGGAGGAAAGGGCTGCACAAACCCAGATAAGTAACTCTTTCATTAGCACAAATTTTAAAAAAAAGATACTACTATGAACAATTTAGACCCTCTGAGGATAATAACATCATACTCCATGTGCTCCAAGCTGTGCGTAGGAAGCAGGCTTTGCAACTGCTGCAACTGGAAGAGTGACTGGAGTAGGTGCACGAGCGCCATTTGGAGGTGTGCATGAGTGGTCTACAAATAACGTTTTAATATCCGGGTTCGGCCTTGGGTGTTTACAAAGCTGGTGCTGCCAGTTCAAACTAAATTGACCACGAAACCAAAATTCAGGAATCAAACATGCATTGATGGAATACTCCAACATCCTAAAGCATTACATGTAGAACAAGCTTAATAGATGTTCAGAAGGATTTCTGAGACATGATTTTGCTCTTGCAGTAAGAGCAGCAGACAAGACAGGGAATCCGAAATTGTTACTCAAATTTTACCTTTGATTGATTAGAGTTCGCAGTCGAGATGCCTTCAAAGTGGGGAAAACAAGCTTGTCTCGAAACAGAGGATTTGCTTCTATCAGTTTTTTAAGTTCTATCAGCATTATGCTACGAGCTGATTTAGTGTCACCGTACTTGGATAACTGTTCATTTTCTCTGCATAATAATAAAAATTTATTAAATTTTCCACATGATGGATATGCTAAGCTTCCTCATTTCAAATTGAGAAGGCACGAATAATTCACAGCCCAAAGATATCCTACTGAAACTTCAGCATAAACATTCCATGTGCGAACAAACAATTTACAATTACCTGAAATTATCAAGAGTTAGTAGCTGAGTGATCTCTTTATATAGCTCCTCATTAAATGTTGAAAAGACTCTTAAATCCTTCACTAGTATCTCAACAGCCTTCGCCCTGTCATGCCTGATTAACAAACAAACAAAAAAGGGAAAAAAAAGGAAATAGATATATAAATTTCCCAAATTTGAACATAAATAAAACAGAAATATTTGTCAGAGCAGTATAAGTTTGATGATATAATCTCCAAATATAACAAAAAAAATAAAATTTACCTATCAAGTGCTTCAAGATACTTCTGTTTCCTGATCTCAAAAAATATCTTCATAGAATATCTATTATCATCAACTTTGGTAAATCCAGAGAGGTACTTCTCAACTTCATCCCATTCCCCGGCCTGTGCTTTTTCTTCAAAGTACTTCATATTAAAGAAAAACCCTGATTCTTGCTCCAGCCTGGAACAAAAACCATACAAAACATCAAATCCAACAAAATCGAAGAAAGGGGATAGAAAATAATATGCAAAGGAGGAAGAAAGAAAAGGAAAAGGCTTACTTGTGCACAGACTGTTTAAACTTCTCTTCTTCGAGAAATTGCAGTATAAGAAACACCAATTCTCTGCTCAAAGACGACATTCTTCCTCCTGAAACTAAATTTCAAATCCAAGAACAAAAGCCAATTTATAAACAGTTGAACTTCCTCCAACACTCAGCTCAGACGAACATCACAAGGACAAAAAAAAACTCAGGCTCATGCGTAGGAGTTCTGATCCGCACGTCACACAAAGACCAAAAAAAATAAAAGGTTACAAATTTTTTGTTCGAATTCTTACATACAAGAAAAAAATTTAAATTATCGGAGAAACTCACAATTAACGAGCTAAAAGAGGTTGGTCTCAGAAGTTGTCGTTCTTATGAAGCAAACTCGCTCGTACTTCGAGAATCTCTTAGGGCTTCTGCTCCCACCCTCGATACAAAAAGCTGCGGAGAAGAGAAAAAGATAAAGGGGAGAGAAGAAAAAGAAGGGCGACTTCGTCGCGCTTTCCCCGATGCGTTCCACTTTAAACTGTCCTATCACTGATACGCCATATAACTTATCTCATAAAATGATAAGCTATCTCATACATATCTGGTCGTGTGACACCGATGAAAAGCGTGGGCTATGCGGATCCAAAGTAATAAATTCAAATCTAGTGGATATTCCTCGCAACGTCCAACACGTTGTTAGCGCTGTCGTGTGATGACGTGTCGCTTTCTGCAGTTTAAAGTCCTCATCCAACATCATCTCGTGATATTTTCCCGATTCGCGTTTAATTACGTTCACTGAACTTAGACACTGGTCCAAAAGTGGCCCACGTAACATAATTTTCGTCTCGCATGACTGTGGATTAAATCGTCTGTGACATTTGCCTGCAACGTCTCTTTGTCGTGGAACTTCAATCTCCTACAGCGGGCGGTGTATACACCGCCCTCACATTCATTAGGGGGCCCACATCACCCACGTGTGGGGGTATATAGACCCCCACTCTAAGACGATGTACATTACTTGTCGTGGATGTAAAATGGTGTTATGTAGAGCATACGTGTGTTTTTTCATTAGTAAATGTTTGGAGTGGGGCTTCACATGAAAAAATATCTATGAATATTTCACATGGCAACATCTGACAGGTACAGCAAAGGACGTTGTTGGCAAAGGTGGGAAAAGATTTCTTCCCATGATGATGGCTTGTTTCCAGTTGTTTAGATCATCGAACATCACAATATTTTGAAATCAACGGTCCTTGACAGTGATCAGGGTATTATTTTGAAATCAACGGTCCTTGACAGTGATCAGAAAATACCGTGATCACAGTCACACTAAGATTGATGATCAGATGGATGTGGCGCCATCATACGCCAAATTGAGGTCAGGTGAGTTATAAAATGTAACGGACCGTTGATGTCATATCATTAGAAGTCTCCATGATCAAACTTGTTACGGTAGATCCGCGTTCATCTGATAATCCCTACATTAAGAACGGACAAAAATGGGCTGCATCAGCGATCCTGGGTGAGTGGGGAAGAAAAATGTTTATGGGAACCTTCTGAAATTCCTACACGTCACATATGGACTCCAAGATATTTAGAAAAGGGCTTTTTACGTTCATACCCCTATATTATAATATATTTACATTTATATCCTCTTGTTTTTAATATTTGTATTTATATCCCTCTATTCAGAATAATTGTTGCAGATATGCCCTAATGTCAAATTCCATTAACTTTTCTTGTTTATTTTTATTGAATGATTAAATTAACCTTTTATAAGATGAGAAAAAAATATTAAATAATAAATTGACAATGGAGCAAATTAATATCAATGACTTAAAGTATATATCTAATAAATATAATAATATATGGACTTAAATGAACTTATAATATAAAATAGGAGGATAAATGCAAAATTTTTTTATTTTATAGAAGGTTGCTTTAGTTATTTAATAAAAATAAACAATAAAAGTTAACGATTTTAGCGTTAAGGGTACGATTATAATGATTATATAAAATGAAGGGGTATAAATATAAATATTAAAAATAAGATGATATAGATGTAAATATAATATAATGTAAGGAAATGGATGCAAAAAACCCTTTAGAAAATGTCACAAATTTTCCCTCACATATATATAAACTAGAAGAATGCGGGGGGGGGGCGCGCCATATCAATTGGAGCCTACATTGGAATATCTGCTGGTCCAATGGTGGGCAAGGTGTACACGTTAGCATCATTCACACACGTGTACATTTCCCTCACCGTTGAACTAGCAGATGTTCCAGCAAGGGCTCCAGTCGATTTCAAGTCGAATGTAGGCACCATGTGCATAGCAAAAGAATTAAAAATAAAGGAGGACCTTTTGCGAATAGAATCTTACGTGGGCAATTAGTTATGGTACTCATACATATGCTAGTAACAAACCTTGTTATTGGAGTTAATTGGGAAAATTTTTGAGGGTGTTTTGGATATAAAACGTAGGCAGAAAAATAGGGGGTTAGCTTTATATGGTAGTATAAATGTTGGCAAAACCAAGAATGCCCTCTAAGTTTTGACAAAATATTTTACTTTATATGCTAAATGATAGAATTACAATTATCTATACTTTTATAAGGAAAATTTCGCAAAACCAAAAATGACTTTTAAGTTTTGACAAAATACTTTATTTTATATGTTAAATGATAAAATTATAATTATTTATACTTTTATAAGGAAAGCACAAAGAATACCCGATGGAGAAATTTGGAAGTTTAATTTTGGTAAGACTTATTTAGTTATATAACTCTTAAACTTTAGTTTGATATTTTCAAAATAAAAATAAATAAAAACCAATAACCAGAGCCTATTACTCAAAAATAAAAAACAATAAAATCAATCCCGTTAACAATTGCTAATATAAGTATATAACCAAACCAGATGGAAGCTTGAGCCTAAGCATCGAGGTATCAAGTTTTGCAGTTAGATCCCGGTCTCATCTGTCCGCCTTTAAACAATGAGACCTTTTTGGTGAAAGGACGTATGTTAACCAGCCACGTTATAATATAGTTATAAACGGCCTGAATTGCATGAGAGCATTTCCTCTAAAGCCAAAATCCAATGGTTCCATGAAACTATCTGTTGGGATGGAGTTTGGATGCGTGGGCCCCACTCTTGACATGGGCATCCAGCCGTGCATTTCATGGTGGCACCAGTGAAGGGCACCAGGTGAAACGCTCTCGAATTGCGTGGCTTCTTCTATCACCAGCTGAGGCTGATCTGTAAGGCGTGCACCATAGATGAATTCCACCCATTAGAACCACTTAATCATCTCTCACAAAGAAATCCAGGGTGCAAACAAGATCAAGATAAGCCCAGCCTGACAAAAAGGGACAAAAAGCCACACAGATTACAGACAACAAAACGCTTAATCAATAATGGGACCTGTGTTACATGGGAAAGTGGCTACTGGCTTCGTATATTCTCCTCTATCTTCCTGCTTTAGCTTACTCTAGAATTCTAGGATTCTACTTCTTGACCTTGACTTCTTTCATTCAGTTAAAAGTACTAGTAGGGGTACCACGTGGAGAGAGGGAATGGGGAGATTATTCCATTCAGAGTTAGGTACTGAATGGAAAGAAATATAATGGAACGATATATTTTGGGATTCCGGGATTAGAAGTTAGAACCACACAAATTAGTCTGAATCATTGGAAAGAAATGCAGGCCAATCGTGTAAGGTTAATTATTCCATTCAGAGTAAGGTACTGAGACAGGCGGATTTCCTTTGAAACGATCTCCTCTCTGGTCCCATTTCGAAGATGGGAGACTCGCACTTTCCGCGGTCACAGAAGCGTTTGCTTTCTGTTTTCAAGAGCCAAATCTCATTAGCTTTATTGTAAATCCGAGGTCTATGGTGCGGATAGCCTTGGAACGAATAGTTCGATGGATCAAAGACTGGAAATTCTTTTCTTGATGCTGAATGAACTTTCATACAATTCTGGATCACCCTGGCTTCCTCTTTAAATCTCTCTCCCGTGCCTCTCAAACCTTGAAAGATTTCTTTCTCCGATCTCCTGGACTCTCTAACATGGAATCCCTTTAGTTTACTGGCATCTAGAGAGGCAGGAGTCTCATACGGGATTTTTTTGCATTCAACGCAGAACCTTTCCCATCTCTTGAAATCAAATGCTTTTCTCTTTGCATCGTCGGATAGACACGTATACGCCTGCAAACAAATGTCTTTACATTAGAGCAACTTCAAGAGGAAGAAGACACAATGACAAGAAGGATCAAATTAACCTCAGAGACAAGCTTGAAAGCAACTTCGGCCTTGGGATGCTTGTTCTTGTCTGGATGGAGTTGCAAAGCTGCACAGGAAACAGGCCTCACCAAATAGGAAAGAAAGCCAACTTCGATTACAATTACAGCGAAAGAACCTACCGAGTCTACGGTATTGCTTCCGAATAACATCTATCTCTGCATCTTCTTCAACCTGTCGAACACAATGTCAATTCATTAGGAAATGCATAACTGACACCGTCACACGTTTAGATTCCGATAGTGCGAGTATGGACGTACGTACTTGGAGAAGATGATACCAGTCAACGAAAGGCGTTCTGGTTGGGTGGCTGGGACGACGATGAGTGCAGGTGACGGAGCGAATTGCTATGGCGCAAATCTCTCTCACCAACTGCGATTTAGAATCTGATTCTTCTCTTGCTCTCCCCATTTAACAAGATAAACGATGGTCCCAATGAAGGAGATGAAGAGAAAAATGAGGGAATCAAACGCGTAGCGTAGTTTTGTTTCGTTTGATTTATTATTCATTGCTTTAATTTTTTTAAATTTCTCGTAACTTTCTTGGAAGAACTGAGAAGGTGGAGCGGTTAAGAGAAAAGTGCAGAGTTTACGGGACACAAATTTGAAAATGTATGAGTTTCGTGGGAAATTGAGAATTTACCGTTGGGGTTGACACGTGGCATGAAAATAATTATTATCGCATTGTCTGTTTGGTACGATCGGATTTAAATTTAAATCCACCGCAAGGCTTTGAAGGGAAAATGACCTTACCCTGTCTTCAAAAAAAAAATATGACCTTACACGTGAGTATGGAGCGTCCACAGTCACGCATATCACGCGACATTATTCAAAATCTTCATCGTGATCACCATAATATTCATGACATTCTTGGCTGTAATAGGTAAGAACATCTATAATTGCACTTGGATAATTTCAAAATTACAAAAAATCCATTTTTCAAATTAATCGTGGGCCCTGTTTTTTTAAGTCTTCCCTGTTTTGTTTTCGTTCAAAACTATTATTTAGGTCCTGGACGGCACTGGTCAGTCTGGTCCCCCTAAGTTATAGATCTTGGTTAGTTTCTTGACAGCACTCATTTCGTGCACGAGACTTGCAAATTACTGGTTATGACTGAATCCGCCTTAGTATTTAATGGATTCGAAAGTTTTGTTGGTAAACATGATCCAACCAATCCTCACTATCAAAAAAAAAAAAAAATGATCCAACCAATTCTTATTAGTGGTGGCATATGCATGCTGGTGCTGCACGTCCTCACCCTTAATTATCACATATAAGTGGGAGTTTAAATTCGAATGTGGAAAGAGTAGCAAGGTAGTCATGATTTTAGATTGTTTTAGTTGGGGAAGGTAATATTTAGAAAAACAAAAAGAAAACTAGAATTTGAAATAATATTCCACCTCTTTCCTTTATTAATATTTAATAGTATAGATATGGATTGATTCAAATTAGTCTAGCATATATTTTGGAAGAGAGCCTCAACAGTGGTGTCAAATGGGCCATGCGATATCCACCTTGTAAAAGGTTAGCCCGCCATGTCTATGGCATAGATATAGACCGTGCCATGGTCGGTCATTCTTGTGTCCTATTCTGATTGGCCACATCCAGAACGTGTTCGTCTCACTTTTTATTAATGACGTGAAAACACAATTGTTGACTGTAGAGACCAAATTGGAGCGCATTTCCTAACCGAAAGCCAACCTTTTGTACTTTCCAGTTTCCACCAAAAGCATTTGGGGGAAATTGGGTTTTAGTGTTAATTTTTAAAAATAACTGTGATTCAGTCATCATATTCTTCGTAATTGGAAATTAGTGATACTTTTTAAATATAATTGAGAATGAATGTTAATTTACTGTTCCATGAGACTTCTTTCAAAAACACCCTCAAAACCTTCTTAATCTCATTAAAACATAATGAAAAACAAAAATTTTTTCAAGTATGTTAGGGGTATTTTTGGAAAAACTCTTTCATGAATAGTAAAACGACACTGATTCTGAATTATTTTAAAAAATTATCACTAATTCCCAATTACCAAGAATTTAGTTACTGAATCAGGATTACTTTTAAAAAACATCACTAAAAACCAATTTTTCACATTAGACGATTAGCATTTCCCCATAACTGAAAGTAGTTGTGTGTGGAGAGGTTTGTTTTTTGGTAGTCGTGTTTGGAGAGGTTGAGAAGGGAAGCTGACGCAGTGTCTCATGAATGCTAGTCGTATTCTCTCTTTCTCTCCCCAAACTTAGCATCGAAGGCCACAATATATGCAATAGGGCATGTAGATAATTAAGAAAAAAAAATATTAAAACTGTCATTAGAACAGTTAATAAACAATCCATTCTACAAATATACAATAAGAGAGAGTTGTGGCCGTGACATTTTGGCATGTGAAGCATCTCACGGGTTGTGTTTGTACTACAATAACGTCCAATGCAGTATAACATAACACTGTGGCAAATGTCATCCCATTATAAAATGGGTTTTAAGGAATTGCCAAGAAGTTTGTGTTTCTTCTATTCTATCAAAAGAGAAATGTTAAAAAACAACATCATGCATTTACCTAGCTTCTTTTGTGAATCAAATCAAACGGTTGGTAAAATTGCAACCTTTTTGTTTTTAATATGTATTACTTTACATTTGGACAATATTTGTGCTTGAGGCTTTTATAAAGACGACACAAGATATGTTCAATTGTAACACTTCACTAAGTGAAGGTTTTATCTTACTAAAACATTAAAAGAAAATATCTTTCTTATAAGTGGTCCGTTACTTTGAACCTTGTAAAGTCACCCAAGCGACGGCGCAGAAGTTTTTGGTTTATTTTCTAGTTTTGAAAATATTTTAGAACAGTATTTTACAATCTCCCTATTCCCCTCGGTTTTGTTTCTCTCCGCGCTTCATCAGGCGAACTCGCTCGCTACCTTTCTGCTTCTCTTTTCAAGCGAGTTTCGTTGCTCGGAACATCAGCTATCTTGGAGATCAGCAGCTGATCAGAAGTTCTAAAGGTATCTCTCTTTGTGATTTTGTTTCAGGCACTGGTTCTCCTGAACATAGTACATAGTTTTTAGATCTCAAGTTCAGCTTTGACATTTCTTAGATTTTATTCTCCTTCTCGGCTGAATTGGTTCTCTCACGTCTAGGTTGCAATGGCAATGTTAAGCGCATCGCGTCGTCTCTCATGCGGATCATCGACATCACTGCTGGTACGAACGTTGAGTTCCCCCTGTTTTAGATCGTTCTCAACGGCGTTCAGGGAAGAAAGAGATACATTTGGACCGATACAAGTCCCTTCCGACAAGTTCGTAATCTTTCTTACCTGCTTCTCTTTTCGTTTCTGCATCTTTCTTTTTGTCTATTAGCATTCAATTACTGTCTCTGGAACATATGTATTCGTCGGTTTCTTTACATATCAGTTTTATTAAGAACCCCCGGTAAGGATCTCTATATGAAGAATGGAGGTCTTATTCGATGAGTTTGTTCTGGCATATTTGCATATGATAGATGTGTACTGCCACGGTGTTAATTCTGATTTTATTATGATGGACATAATGTAGGTTGTGGGGTGCTCAGACCCAGAGATCGTTGCAGAATTTTGATATTGGTGGTGAGCGTGAACAAATGCCTGAACCAATCATTCGTGCTTTTGGCGTCCTTAAAAAGTGTGCTGCCAAGGTTGATTTCTGGTTTTATTGAATTTCAAAATTGATGTTTTAAAGGCATGGAATGTAAAGTTATGATTTCTTTTCTTTCTTTCCCTTTCCACACTCTCACAAAAGAATTTCAATTAACATCTATATCTCACCTTGAGACAATTCCCTTGAGATAACAATATTGGACAATTTGTTTTGTTGACCACTATTTGTTCCTCTACTGCTTCTTGAATTGTTCACAACTTGTGGTACTATTTCTAATGTATTCTTGAAGTGATTAATTAATTTCCTCAAGACAAACGTGAAGACATTTTTTTTTCTGTTTCATTTTGTTATTTCAGAATGGTTACCTATGTATTTGCAACGGTGTCCATGACTCTGTCCTTCAAGTTATCAGGGCCATCTTGATTTTTTATGTATTTCTGATTTATTTATATCATTATCCTCACAAAGAAAGAAAAAGAAAAGGTCTTATTATGTTTGATCCACTTAACATATGTCATGTATGTCCGGTTCTCCATTAGTAATTCAGCTCAGATGGTTTAAACCAAGCTCATAAAACAGCATGTTTTCTTTATTCTGATCTTTGAGTATTCACCATGTTGAACTCACTAAAATTTTGAGGTAGCTTTTATCATGTAAATGTTTTCCTAGATCAAATTCTCATTGCAGCACAAAGGTTATAAATATGTTTATAAATTTATTTTTCTTGCTGAGGATGCATGTTTAATGAGAAATAAGAGAATAAGAGGATTCAAGGAATTTCTATGATTGAGAATTTGTGAATCCTAAGCAAAAAATGGACTAAACTTTTATTTACGTTTCGGATAAGAGCAGATTATGCTTGCATGAGTAGAACTTTGTTAACTTTTTCTGGTCTATTTGAATCTGTGATTATGCTTAATTTTGGTGAACCTTTGGATTCTGACTGCATTTTTGACCTTGATGTGAAAATTTGGACTAGCCTTTTTGACTTGCAAGACCAATTTTCTAAACCATAGTTTCAATGGTCCATACTTGGTTCAGTCTTATTACATGCTTGGATTGTCTCTAACTGACCTGATTTATTATCTAATAAAGGGTGTGCTTCATAGCTTTCTGTTTCTGCAGGTGAACATGGATTTTGGTCTTGATCCATCAATTGGTAAAGCAATAATGCAGGCCGCCCAAGAAGTTGCAGAGGGAAAACTGAATGATCATTTTCCACTTGTCATATGGCAGACTGGTAGTGGGACTCAAAGTAACATGAATGCCAATGAGGTCAGTGTGAATAGTTTTTGTTCTGCTATGTTTTTCTAGATAGGAAGTGCTTAAGTGTGTACTTATGAAATACCAATTGATGGTTATCTGGGCGGAAAAAGTTTTTGTTCTTATGTCTGTTTTTCCCTTGCTCTTTGTTGTTTATCCGAGCCAGAACTTTGTGTCATATCATAACTCATAGGCAAAAAGTCAACACGATTATGGAATGCAACCTCAAAGAAAATCCTTGGTGAACTTTTTATTAGGTGAGTGACTATCAGGATTGATCAGGAATGAATCAGCCATCCAGATGCTCTGTCGCATTTCTGCGAAGATGGGAAACTGATATCTCCGTTTCCTCTAACCCATAATTTAGATGAGAATGCATTAGTTGATATTCTTGACAAAAATCAACTTGGTCATACAACCAAAGATGTAATTTGGTTTGTTTGGGTTGGTTTATAGGTCAAATCAAGATGTAACTAATTTGAACTGAAAAGGAAACTGAATATTAAAGATGAAACCAAACTGGCTATACTTTGTTAAGTTTGAATGGACATGGAAAATTTCAAATTTGTAAGCTTGGCTCACTTAGTTTATATCATGTGTATATTTTCGTTCTCATTCAGTTTTGTTTAAATAAGTCCCTATCTGTAAACCAAAGTGAAGTAGTTCATGCATTTATTTTAAATTTAAACCATAACTGAACTATAATGGAAAAAAATTAAGCCAAACTTTTGTTTCTGGTTTGGTTTGATTGGTTTTTAGAGTCAACAAACCAATTGACACCATAACTGCAGCAATAAAGTTAGATCCGTATTTCATGTCTTTAACCATTTTTATGTCAGAAGAATCCAAAAATTGGAGGGTTAAGAATGCACTTGTATTGTTGTTTGACCCCAGTTCTTTTCCATCTGCATATTTACAGCTCACTGTTTTGAATTGCAAGTTTGAGAAATTATTAGAACTTCCAAATATGTGAGTAGCAAGTCTTGAGGTGTGTTTGAACCACTTAGCCTAGTTCTTTCCAATTTCAATTTCTGTTTCAATTTCCCTCTGAGAAATCTATTTTCAGTTATGTGTATATGGGACTTTCTTTAAACATGAGGTGAACCTAAAGGCTACAATCCCTTCACTCATGCTGTGCGTGCTGCGCACAACCCTCTCCTCTACCACACAAAAAAAAAAAAAAATCCCCTGGGGGGTGTACTTCTCACCTTCCCAGCAAATTTGTAGGCCTTTTATCATCTGATCCTTACATATTATGTTCCTGACTTCCTGCATATTTCTGCAATATCAGTTTTCTTCAATGAACTCCTCTAACCAGATTTATAAGTCATTAGATTAGCATTATTGTTGAACTTTTCAGATCCTTGAAACAGTTCATTTTGGCTATTCACTGCCTATTAACCATGTAGTGACATGTTGTCTGTGGCGTTTCCTTGAACCATTTTATTGTTGCATTCTTCTTTACAAATACGTCCTCTATTTCAATGCATATGGTCAAATAATAAATTTATTTTAATATATTTCTAAAGCCTGTTAAAGTATTTTACTGATTTTGTTCCGTTTTTTTTCCTCAATATTTACTTGTTACTTCAGGTGATTGCAAATAGAGCAGCAGAGATTCTTGGCCACAAACGTGGAGAAAAGTTTGTGCATCCAAACGACCATGTTAATAGATCACAATCTTCAAATGACACGTTTCCAACTGTAAGCCCTTACTGTGATCTGTGTCCTTGGTTTGTTTGAAATTACATATTAATTTTACTCTCTGCATGGCTGTTGACAGCAAAATTAATTGAAGTATTATATCTTTGGCCTTTAAATCTATAGCATCTTAAACATGAATGTGTAGGCAGTATCTGGATATTTTCTGAATTGTCTTTTATTAGTTTCTTTCAATTTTTTAAATGTCTTATGATGTTCTTAGTACTAGTGAGGGCATGTGCTTTCACTGCCCAAACCTTTCCTTTCCAAAATTGACCATCATTTGTAAATGAAGTATTTTAGCCAAAAAATTATAATAAAAAAAAATGTGTAGTTCCACTTGAGTTACATGCTACCACATCAAGAATTATTATAGGCAGAATGCAAATGGATATTCTCAAATGGTTTAAAATCTTTTGCCTCACACATCCAGGGAAACTGACTTTGATCAATGTTATCCATATGGATTCTATCATGGTTATCCGTTATCTGTCGACCAAATTATGTATCTTTTCTCAGTTCAGAATCTCAATAACTTCCTTTTATCTTCAAATGAGAAGGAAAAAGAAGAGGGGGGGGGGGGGGGGGGGGGGGGGGGGGGGGGGGGGGCGCGCGGCGGTGGGGGGGAACCGGGCCCAGGGGATGGGATGGGGTGGGGCGCGGTTGTGTTTCAGTGAAAATGCAAAGCAGTAAAATAGCTTCTCCATTTTAGTATTGAATGGTAGTAAGAAATATAGCATGACAAGTTTATCTTTAATGGAGGAAATGGAATGGATAAGAATAATATTTTGGTGGAACTTGGAGGGAAGTGCTATTCTCCTACAGTCTCAATTACCGAAACTGCTCAGATAACAATGAAAAGGAAATTAGTTGAAATTCTGAACCCAAACAGCAAGTAAAAATAAGGGAAAAAAATTGGTTCCAGCAATAGAAAAAAAGGTCACTATGAAAGCATCCAAACACCCAAAAACAAAAAACAAAGAAAAAAAAACAAAAAAAATAAAAGAGGTTACAAAATTAATGAGAAAGGAAAGGAAAAATTACATCATAGCAGCAATTTGTTAGTAGAAGCATGGGCATTGGTGAGAAATAGGGGAAAGGCAAAGCTTGCATGAGAATGCATAGACATTCATCATCATCATGTTTGAGAGAATGACCAGCAAATTATCAAGTCCACAACATCAAGGAAAACACATACTTACAAAAAGATTAAAAAAAAAAAGGGAAAACTGAAACAAAATAAATCTATATTAAAATAAATCTACATTTCAATTTAAATATTGACAGTAGTGTTATAATTTTTGGTCATGAAGAATTAAGGCTTGTGGGGATGTAATGATGTAAATTGTGTGAATAGAGACAAGAATCGTTACTAAGGAAGTACATCATGTTTTCACCCTTGCATGGAGAAAATCTACCTTAAATGATGTGGCTTCCTCTGGAAAAATACATATATCTAGTAGGGCTTTCAAAGGGATAAGAAAAGTCATATGACGGAGGCCAAACAAAAGAAAAATATAGAAGCATTGTGTAGGAATCATAGAACATAAATAAGATGCACCTGTTGTTTTTACGTAAAATGTATAGGTTACCTTATTAGCCTATTTATTTTTATACTTCACCTATATCTGACATGAATCCTTTACCTATGCCATACCATATTGTATTGATATCAGTTCCCTTTGGGGTTTTAAAGAGACCAAGGAACAACTTTTTAATATCATTAATTGTTAGTTTTTCTTTCTAAAGGCTGCCATATAATGATCTAATCCCCAAATCTTTGTGGTACTAAAGGCAACGGTAAAATAAATATCTTAATATTTTCTGAAATTTATTATGTAGTTAAGTTTTTTTGTTCATAAATTTGGAATACTTTGTTCTTTTCAGATGTCATTTTTAATATTTTATATTTTTGCATGGATTACCTATACCTGACACTGATATAGGTACCACAGAAGTCCTGCCTTGTGGTAGATCTTTCTAATAGTTCTTTTGATTGATATAACCTTCAGTCTCATTTTTCTAATGATTGCTTTCTTCCTTGTCCAGGTTATGCACATAGCAGCAGCAGTTGAAATAAATTCTAGATTTATACCAATCTTAAAACAGTTACAGACTTCATTACATTCCAAGGTTTGGATTTATTTGCATTCTTTCTGAATGCAGTGTAAGACGTTATAGTTGTATTGCATTTCTAATTAACAACATATCACATGCTGTTTTGTCATGAGAAATTTTTTCTAATCATCAAATTATACCTATAAATTATGCCCTTTGAGCTATTTAAATAGGCTAATTTGTTTGCCCATGATGACAGACATGTGGTGTTGATCGTGTGTTGTGCTCTTTTTGATATGATTTTACTATCATATCAATTAAATGAACTTGTTTTTGTGTTTGGTACTTGTATTATTTCTAGGATGGTGTATAGATTGTGCCATTGATTTGTTTTACACCCTTTTTTATTGTCTATATGGATCTTTTAGATATTGTAGTACTATTCTTGAATGATGAGAGAAAATTCTAAAACTTCATACAAATTATCAGGCCTGTAAATATGTTAAGTAACATTCGAACCTCGTTGAGTTGGTTCCAGTATATTCAGGTTGGGTTTTTATGGGGTATTAGTACGTTTTGAAACCCCACCTGTTAAAGAAATGTGTTGAGAAATACAAACCCCAATTCAAAGTAGGAAAAAAAAGGATCACTTATTCTGATTAATTCTAAAACACATGGTGGTTATTTATATGAGAAAGTAGATAAAATATTAGAGACTGATATGCCTTTCAATTTTTTCAGTGGGTATTCTTGAGAATCAATTATTCTGCCAGAATCTTTTGAGTTCATTTTATGTAATAGTATAGATAAACAAATCTATATTTATTTATAATATACTAAATATATACATAAATAGGGGACTAATGGATAAGATAGATTAATGGGTCAAAAAGCCCAACCCAAACTTAACCTGCTTGACCCACACCCAACCCATTTGTAAAACCCCTAATGCAAACAATGATATTATCGAATCTTAATTGATAAGTGTACGTAAGTTGAAGGGCATGAGAAGATCTTTCATATCAATTACCACAGATAGAGAGAGAGAGAGAGAGCGAGAGAGCGAGAGAGCGAGTGTTTTTATCTTATTCGTTACCATCCACTGTGATGTTGTCTATGGAATGGCTTGTAACATTCTACTCTTGCCAATTTTGAGTCAAAATTTTGCTAGTCATTCAACTTTTTAATATTTTTGCTTTTGTTATTCACGCATAGATAATTTCTCTTTGTTGTATTTATAACAGTCCCTTGAATTTAAAGATATTATCAAGATTGGACGCACTCACACTCAAGATGCCACTCCTTTGACTCTTGGGCAAGAGTTCAGTGGCTATTCTACACAAGTGAGGAAACCTCTTCTTTGAGTCTTATTATAATATTTCAGCATAATAGTTTAGCTATTCTCTCAGGCATTGAGTTGGAATACGGTTGTGAACATATGTAATTCTGTTGTAGGTAAGGTATGGAGTTGATCGTGTCGTATGTACTCTGCCTCGCATGTATCAGGTTGGCAACTCAACTTATGTAATTTCAATGACCTCTTCTGTTAGAGCACCAACATGTTTAATTTGAACTCTGAGCAGCTTGCACAAGGTGGAACTGCTGTGGGAACTGGACTGAACACCAAGAAAGGGTATATGTTGCTTTGGGGAAAAAGAACATTTTAATTTTTCTTTGTCATATGGAATCAATCTGTTTCTTGTTGGTTGTATGTTGCTTGATATTCTTCTAAGAAACATCATGCATGGGTGTCCTTGTTATTAGATTGTGGAAACAAGTGAGATAGGCAGTTGGCTGACTGGTGTACTCTAACCTAGTACTCAATATTCTTTTGTAAAGCTCTTGCATCATACATACATATGCACTACTTATAATTCTATTCTAGAAGTGAGTTATATTAGTAATGTTTATGCTGTTGGGCCCTGCTGAAAGTGAAATGTCTGATCCAAAAGAAAAAGAGTCTGATAAAGGTGGTAAGCATGTGCGGTTGGGAGTTGGTGGTTGTTGTTGTACCGCTTTCTGAGCAGGACATACATGGGTTGCCCAAAAATAACCTTCCACTTGTCACTTAAACACCTTTGGTTTCAGGTTTGATGTAAAAATAGCTGCGGCGGTGGCAGAGGAAACTAACCTACCATTTGTCACGGCTGAAAACAAGTTTGAAGCTCTGGTGAGCCATTGAAACTCAGATGAAAACTCCTTTCCATATGGTAGTAGTTTTATTTGGATTGACAATGTTTTATTGAATGTTAAGTTTTTCCTCATGCTCAACATATACTATTCTACCAGGCTGCACATGATGCTTTTGTTGAAACTAGTGGATCTCTAAATACCATTTCTGCTTCCCTTATGAAGATTGCAAATGACATACGTCTGTTAGGAAGGTATATCTTAGTTTGATGTCCTATGTTTTATTTATATAGTATTATTATTTTGAGAATGCTCCTCTTTTTGGCATTACTTTTTGGAATTCATTTTTCTTCTCATAATTTAGTGGTCCACGTTGTGGCCTTGGCGAGCTTATTCTTCCAGAAAATGAGCCAGGCAGCAGTATCATGCCGGTAACTTCCATTTTTCCTTCTATTTTCAGGTTCTAGGAGAAGTAGCATGAAATATTTCTGCATGTGATTGTTTGCACCTTAAAAATATATATATCTTTGATGACGTGGCATTATAGGTCACGTCCCAAGAGAACCCAAAAATCTATAAAAAAAAAGGGTTTTAAATAAAAAAAAAGTTTGCATGGTCGTGCACATGCATCCTCAAAATTTTTTAGGAGGGGGGACCACATGCCACCCCCCCCTCCCTCCTCTCCTTTAATAAAAAAAAGAAAAAAAGAAAACGAAGAGAGTCCTATAAGATAGGACACGTTGTCTTGAGGATAACAAACAAAAGAAGGATAATTAAAAAAAAAGATAAAAAATATATATATACTAAGGGATATGGGTCGTGCACACATGCACGACCCTTTTCCTAGGGAGTCGTGCACATGCACGACTCAAAGAAAAGGGGGATGCATTCTTTACAAAAAATAATTATAATAATAAGTAAAAAAAAAAAAAGATAAAAAGGGAAAAAAGAAAGAGAGAGCCAACGGCTCTCTCCTCATTTTATGCTAACATGGGGGTGTGGGAAGTTGTAACTTCCCATACATGTTGCAACAAACTTACTTCTATAAAGAGGCTAAGTGATAAGGAGGAGGGGGTTGGAAAAAAAGGGTTAAAAAAAAGGATACGGAGAGTTTAGAGAAGGAAGAAAACAGGAGATAGCTTTGAAGGTTTAAACACTGCATCACAGAGAACAAAAATGTAGGAAACTATATTTATCTTTTCTCTTTTCTCTTATTTCCTTCAATCTTCTCCCTTATCTCAAATTTTTCTTCGATTGATTAGAGAATCAGGGACTCTCATTAGGGTCACCTGGATTCTGTGTTTTAATTGGATTACAATTAGAGATTAAGGGAATCTCATTCTCTTCTTTCAATGAAACAAATCTGAAGGGTTAGGGATTCTTTTCGGGATCACCAAGACTTCACAAGATGAACTCCAAAAAATGAGGGTTGGGGACTCATATTTGGGTCACCCGGACTCTTATGTGAAACTACCCTAAAAATGGGAAAAGAGGGTGGAATAATTTCTAAGCTCTTTAAAAGGAATTAAAATTGTTAAAATAAGTTTCTGGGTTGAAATCTAAATTTACAGGGCTAAAAATACTCAAAATACAGCCAAAAATGAGTCTGTAAATATCCCAGGGTCGACAGGTGGTAAAAATTGCAAATTCAAGACAAAAATGGGGGTAAATTTGGCTTTTAGCGTGTTGGGCCCGGCGTCCTGGGCCGCACGCAAAGAATAAAGCAATCTAGGTCGCGCAATGGGCCACGCGCCAGGCCTGCGCGCGTAAAGACAGCGCGATAGGCCGCGCACATGATAGGCCCAACGCATTCTAATGCAGGTTGGACCTGGCGCATAGTCCCGACCCACATCCAAAATGGCCCGCTCCACCGGCCTATTTTAAAATAATAATAAGTTTTAAAAAAAAATAAGAACACGAGCCGAGATGGCCCAGCCGCATCATGCGTGGCCCGTGCGGGCCCGCACGCCCTTGTCTTGGCTCAAACCCAAGCTCCAGCCTTGTCTCACCTCACCCGAACCGTCTGACCTAGACCATTTTTACTCGCGACCAGACCAGGCCCAAACCGCCTGAACCGGCAGTCCCTGAACCAGAAAACCAACTCGGTTTTGACCCAGAAATGTGTATTTTGCTTAATTCAAGCTCAATTTGGCCCCAGAAAATCCCCAAAAATCATTGGACCTTTCTGGAACCCAAACATCCCAAAATTACATCAAAACTCATGATGTAAAATAAACTTCTCTTTTTCACATAAAAGTGATTAAAAGCACCAAAAAGTGCTTCGAACCAACTCAGAATGTTTCCAAAAGTGTTCAACATTGGACCGAAACCGTCCTAAAACTAAATTGAATAAAAAAAAATCTCAAATTGTACCAAAATTGTCCTTAAACTAAAATAAACCAAGTTAAAATCCAAATTGGATCGAAATTGTCGTTAAATTAAAATAAACCAAGTAAAAATCCAAATTGGACCGAAATTGTCCTTAAACTAAAATAAACCAAGTTAAAATCCAAATTGGATCAAAATTGTCCTTAAACTAAAATAAATCAAGTTAAAATTCAAATTGGACTCAAATCGTCCTTAAACGAAAACTAAACTATAAACATTTTAAATTGAACTGAAATTGTTCTAAAACTAAAATGAACCAAAATTATCCTAAAATTGAACCAAACTATGTAATTAATGGGATAATGAAAATGGTTCAAACCAACTCCCATACACATTAAAGTGATCAAATTCAACCAGCAAATCGAAACCGTTTCCCTTTTACGGTTCAAGTCATAAAAGTGGTTTAATTGAATTAATCAATCAAATTAAACCTTGTAGTTCAATCTAAAGTAGGGTCTTCGACGGTCTAATGCCTTGGGGTTTAACCCACACCAAATTAAATTCCCTTAAATTGAATCGTTTTCCCCTTTCAGTTTAACCCAAATTAAATCAATTAAGCAAATTAAACTTCTTGGTCCAATTAAGGTATGATCTTCTATGGTCAAATGCCTTTGAAATTGAACCACTCAAATTAAATAAAATCAAATCATTTTCAAACCGTTTCCTCTTTGCGGTTTGACTCAAATTAAACTCAAATAGTTTAATCCAAGGTATGATCTTTTACGGTCCAATGCCTTAAATATTAAATTATTCAAATTAAACCCAATTGAACCAGATCTTAATGGTCCAATTAATTAAAATAAACCAAATTAAATATAACGTAGGATCTTTTATGGTCTAATACCTTAAATTCAAACTTAAATTACTTTTGAACTACGTTATGACTTGATCCCAAATAATTGGGTACGTAGGCAGCCCAACAAAATTAAACTGGGTTCAATTGCAATTAAAACAAACCAAATGATTCTCAACCATACAAGTAATCAAGTCTTGTGAATTAAGTTAGAATCAAAGGGTTTTCTCTAATATTTTAGAGTTGTAATTAAGGGGATTGTTTTGTAGCCTAGACGCCCTGGATGGATCCATACCCCATGAAATAAAAACCCACATAATTGGGTGAAATCATGTTTGATCAGAAATGATTAAGATTCAATTTTTGGTCAACAGTGATTATAAATGATTATGATCTCTTTTTTTCTTTTCTTTTTTGGTTATTGAGATGGACCATTTTTCTGTCTCAGGGGAAGGTTAACCCTACTCAATGTGAGGCTCTCACAATGGTTTGTGCTCAGGTAATGTATCGTCTCATAAATTCTCATTCATGTTGGAGATGTATGGCTGCTCATACTGAAAATTATAGTGAATGCTTTCGCGATAATTTGAGGTATTGCCTGTTAAAAAATGAAAAAAATCTCATGATATGTACACAGTAGACTCCAGACCATTAATTGCATGTACTTTTTGGCAAATGAACAATTTTCAATGGGTATAAAATATCACGGTAATAACCATGCAAAGCTAACCTGTTTGTTGTATGATAGTTCTGCTGCATTCAGATAATCTGCAAGTTTACAACTTTCAGGTTATGGGGAACCATGTGGCCGTTACAATTGGAGGAGCAAATGGTCATTTTGAGCTCAATGTATTCAAGCCACTAATTGCTAGTGGCTTTCTACGTGTATGTTTTGTTCATAATTTAATTGTTATATTATTCACATCATACCTGTCTAAAGTCATATTCTTACATGTCCAGAAATTATTTGATTTTTTTAACGGTGTCCCAAATGATAATTTAATGCATCACAAACTATCATGGACCCTTCATTGCTATCCATTCTCAGGAAGCACCGGCAAATGAATTCCTTTTGTTCCATTTGAGGGCTAGAATGCATCCTGGATCATAAACCCATTGCTGTTCAAGTGGATCTTTATTGGCATCCCTGTCTTGTGTTATTGCCTTGTTAGATTTCATGCTTTAATGTATTAGTAATATTTGTTCTTCTTAAGAATATGACAATGTGATTTGATTCTCAAATTGCAGTCACTAAGGTTGCTAGGCGATGCATCTGCTTCCTTTGAAAAGAATTGTGTAAGGGGGATTCAAGCTAATCGTGAAAGGATTTCAAAACTACTGCATGAGGTAACTCAATGATAGATCTATAGGAATTATGTTCTACTAGAATCTCATATTGTTCCAGGGGAACTGATCATATGTTCTTACAATCCAATAATTGTCTGGCCTGGCAGTCGCTGATGCTTGTTACTTCTTTGAATCCTGTAAGTTTCCACTCTTCTGTTGGTTGCTTCCAGTTTCTCTGCCGCATCTTTGATTTTAACATGATTTCTCATCCAGGAAATTGGTTATGACAATGCTGCAGCAGTTGCTAAAAAAGCACACAAAGAGGGAACTACATTGAAGGTGGTAATTCTTCCCATAGTGTATAGACTACAGATGCTTAGTTTAAATTTTAGTAGACTTTTCCTGATCCATGTCCTGGGATTTTTAATGACTAGACTGGATTTCTGTTTGCAGAACAAGGAAATACTAATTCGATCATTTAGCAGATTGTAAATGCATGCAAATGACCCCTGCACATAACTTTTAGAATTTTGTAGCTGATAATATTTTCGTTGTTTTTAGTAATTTATTCACATTTATTCCTCACTAAGAATTAGATACTTAATTATTGCAAAAACGAATTCTAGTAGCTGACCATTTTGAAGTTTGGTTGTGGTTGCTTCCTAGCCTACCAAACACCAGTGCTTTGGGCTAGTGGAATGATGGAAAATGAACTAAAACACTGACTTGCAGGGTTAAAACTTGCTAATACAGAAAATAATTAGAGTGAAAGTAGCAAATAATGGAATTAGATACAACTGAAGGAGGGACTCGTGGTTCGATTGGGTACTCTAGTAAAGGTCATGAGTGCCAGATAGCTTTCATTTATCTGATTTGACAGTCGATGATATATTAAGTCAATACTGTTACGTTAGATAATTATACGAGGTTAACAACCTAATATTCAACATTGTAAACTTTAAATTCAAGTAATCTGTGTTTTAACTTGAATTGGAATTCAATCCCAAAATAAGCTTCCATAAAGGGAAACTGAATAGAATTAATTGAATAGTAATATAAAATAATAAATCTATTAAAATAGTAACAGAAAAGGAAAAAAAAGAGCAATTAATATTAGGAAAATAAAGATATGAGGTTTTTTATTGAGATAATAAGTTGTGGTAATGAAGAAAAATGAGAAAAAGATAAAATAAAAAATAAACTATGGACAGCAGATATGAGACAGAGAGAAGATTTGGAAATCCTTGTAAAGAAAATGAAAAAGAATAAATTGGTATAGTTGACTATGGAGAGGGAGAGAATGCAGGGGTTAGCTTTCTGTGAAAGTTCTAATAACTGATGTTTAGTGAGTGGACTTGAGACTAGCTAGCAACTTAGGCATGAGAATTGTTTCAAAAATGGTTGATCCCTTACCAGCTTTAACCATATGACTATAGGTTTATAAATGTCTGCCTGTGCTTGATCTCATCATCTGCATTCTTGGATTCTGCAAATCTGAATCTCAACTCTTTTTTTGCAGGAAGCTGCACTAAGCCTTGGTGTACTTACATCTGAACAGTTTGATACGCTTGTGGTACCTGAAAAGATGATTGGCCCCTCAGATTGATCATATAACTTTTGCGAATTACTTGGCAACTGTTCCATGGACTGCAGAACCGATTACATGAATTTCGGTTCTCCACTGTCTTATCTGATCATTGTACTAGATGGTTCTGCTAGAAGTAATTAAGGCTAATAAATTTTGTTTCTGATTTATTTCAAATGAGTATTGGGCTGTTTCGCAAGCGCTTCCTGCTCTTGCAAGTGGTTGTAGAATCGATTGGGTTAAATAAGAGGAGCCCATCACATTTTGTAACAAAAACAATACTTGGAAAAATATTGTGGGGAAGAATGAAATTTATCACGCAATGAAGGTATGTGCACTTGCCTGTGGTGTATCATGTATGGCGTTGTTCTCTTCAAGAGTCAGTTTCAAATGGCTTTGTACCGTTTGGAGTTAGCTTCTAACATTATATGTGGTGCATTATTCCGTTTGTTTTTAAGACAAAGTAACAGAAAAAGGTTCTTTGGCAGGTCAGGTGAAGCTTTTACTTGGTGCTCTCTATCCACATCAAAGTAGGCTTTGCCGCACAAGCTGTCCTTATCCACATGAGTTGCATGGCATACGTTTGAACATGCTTTGTCACATGCTAAATGCTCAATGCTCAATGGAAAGAAGAGGAGATTGCGGTCTCTCGGCTTTAGGAATGTCACACATTGCCCACGATGTTATCGTCCCAATGTAAGTATTCCGTTTGAACACGCAATTGCCCCATGTAAATGAGGTTAACATAAAGACCAATCTTTAACAGTCAGGCCTAAGTAGCAAAGTTCAAACCGATGCCATGCTTGTCTTCGTGTTTGGAATAAGCCCAACTGTTTTACAATATATCTATCAATAGATCTCTAGTATTGAAGGCCGGACTATTGCAGAGAGAGAGAAAGAGATTGCCTTCATTAAAAAAATTCTCCCAACTAATGAAATAAAATAACTTACTAACCAATCTTATTGTACCCTACAGTGATTAGTGTAGGATACTAAGGATAGGAGGATTCTGTTGGTCTTAGGTACACTTGAAAAAAAAAAGGAGAAAAACTGGTTCCAATTCCGGATAGAAATCCATGCAGGCATCAATCGGTCACCCATTTGAGCTGGGAATCAAGCAACAACCTTGCAAGTCATACTTAATGGATCCCACATCGCCGGGAGAAGGAACATCAGACCATTCCGGCCGTTAGCGTTATAACTAGCGTTAGTTCCCTTATCCATCCTCAACTTCCCTGGATACCCCGGATATGCATCCGCACCAAAGATCCCCGAACATGCTGTAACAGCCTCTAATGGTGCTAACACATTACCCTGAAAGTACCCACTCTTAAACGGGTTTGTGGCTGCCCCTGCAACAACGGTTGCGATGTTCATCACCATACCATCAATGCCAACACCATTCGGCGCCACAAGTGCCGGCCCGGCGGACCATACGCTGGAACCACATACGGCCATGCACACAAGCCCGGGCACTGCCTCTGGGGGTCTCCCACATGCGCGTAAACCACCTTTCTCTTCGAAGACACCCTTAAACTATCATGAAACCCACATGATCCCATGCAGAAACGTTCGACAGTAACATCTCTAGCCGTCAACACTACATATATCCCATTGGGGTCCAATGGAAAAACTCTCTGGGCTATTTTGTTTCTTACTAGGTTGGCTATATGCTGACGCTTGATGTTCTTACCAAGAGAATAATTGGCATCACCAACTTGTTTGGCGAGTCTGACGGCGCCGGATATGGGTTTTCCGGTGCTGTCTTTGTATGATCTGGAAGTACTCCACCATGTCCAGACAGTGGGTTGTTTTTCCGGCATGGGATAGAAGGAGTCAAAGAAGCCGGAGATGGTAGTGGTGTGGATGTGAGAGAAGGCTCCATACCAGATGAGATAGATGTTGATGCTGTTTGGTCCTGTCAAGAGGGGCCCTTTGTGGTATTGGAGCTTTGTGGCTGTGGTGCCTAGAGAAGAAGGTTGTTTTGGGTTTTGGTTCAGAGTCTGAAGACCATTTGAGCATGGAGCTATAGCCAAGGCAGTGATTATGGTGAAGGGGAAGAAAAGAGGCCTCAGTTGCTTGTTGGCCATGCTCATATGATCTGTTACTTGTGTGAATGATGGAGGGGTGGCTTTGAGCCTGTTGAGGGGTGCAAGTAAGATACAAGAGGGAACCCTATATATAGATGGCCGGTAGTCCTTTAAGTCCTAACTCTTCCTAACTCCTTTTTCAGGGCTAATAATTCATGACAGATGAACTTGGAAGGTTGCACTGATGATACTCTCATATGTACATAAATTCAATATAATTAATGACTTATAGGGAGTCCCATGTACATAAGTACATTGATTAACCTTACCCCATCGATTTAAGATTAATTTAAAGGAAATTTAGTCTCAATTTATCAGTACAGTACTTGCTAATCAATCTGAACCATTGAAAGGAATTTGATCAAATGACAACATTAAATAATCAGATGTTTAGTCTCTTTCTATCGGAATCTAAATAAAGTGTAGGGACTACCAAATTGATTAAATGCTCTTATATATATATATATACACTAATGGGAGCTCTTTTGAGTTAGGGTTTGAGTTTTATAAGATCAACCGGTTCCACCTCAAATGCTCACAGCGTTTATCAAACATTATAGCTGGCATAACATATATAGAATCTAACCTAGTGTATTTATTACCTACTGAAAGGGATAGGATTGTATTGATTTCAATTATGGCAAGTACATGGCTAGTGGGAAGTCAAATGATAGGTTTGGTTTCTTGATAATTATTGCGTCCGGATACTGTTTGTTTGGTTGCAGTAGCAACAGTTCTCCGTAAAGCGTTTGTGAGTGCAAGGTGTAAACTACTGTTGAGTCCACGGTTTGAAATGTACATATTAATTCATGGCTCCATGTTATAAATGCTTGATATGGTACACTAATCTTATCCTTGCATGCGCATTTACAGCTACTTCTGGCACTTTGGCTGAATGGTGTTTGACAATCATTTTCTCCAAACAACCAAACACATTAAAAGGTAAAAGAAATCTTTTCTACTTAGTTTCTCTCCGTTCAAACAAAGATATACAAATTGTAATCGAACTCTTCTTGTGTCCCTATCCGTGGAACTAGAAGCAATCCTACGGTCCCCACCACCACACCTCCATTACTGCTTTAGGCGAGTCTCCCTTTCAAAGTTTCAATATGTTACAACGAGACAGATTAGGAGTCGTGACATTGCGCCAAACAAAGCATAGTCCATATCCATATACTACACGGAACTTTGGTTTGGCTGACATGGGTTTTTGGTTCGTAATTACAGTACAGGCAATCAGGTGGACGAATAGTACTTGTACTCCTTTTAATTACTACTCGCGTTTTGCCTTTCTGAGCTCTCAAAATTATATTAATAAACGCATGGCTCCGCAGTCCGCTCACTTCACACTAATACAATCAGACCCAGGCCACAGTTTTCTGGAGTTTAGATTAGAGTCGGCCAACTAAAGGCGGGCAAAGGAGGGTGGTCCAGACAGGGTCCGTGTCACAGCGCCGAAGCTTGACATTCTGGTGCAGTATTTGGCATCCCCACCACATTCTGCTCGAGGCCAATGCATATGGGATCTCCAACAAACCCCTCTTTTTATGTCCCCTGACACACCGAGTCATCATAGTTTACCTTACAACCCCATTTGGCAAAAAAAATTTTTTGGTAGAACAAACGGAACCATATATTAAGATCTTCAAAAACTACAACCTCTCGCATCATTGAAGATGAAAGAAGATACACAAGATGGGGGAGAAGATATCCATACACGAGAGAAACTGTCAAAAGCGAAATTGGCCAATCGGTCAGCTACCTCATTGCCCTCTCCAAAGGAATGAGAGAATGAGAAATCTGAAAAAGATGAACAGAGATGTTTGAATTGGATAAGATATCCTAAGATCCTCCACGGCACATTGCAGACTGGTTTTTGAAGAAGAGTGATGATCACTTGGGAGTCGCCCTCCACAATTATATGAGATATCTGACGAGCCACTGCCAATTTGATGTCCTCTAATGCTGCTATAAATTCTGCCTCAATTGCCAAATAAGCCTGGCATTCTACTGCATAACCTCCAATGAAACGACCCCATGAATCTCTAATCAGACCACCCGTAACTGCCCGGTTTTGAAACAACCCCATTTGGCATCCCCTCCACATTGGGACTCTTTTAATCAATGTTCCAACTCCTATATGTATATACCACACGCTCCAAAGAGAGCTCCAGTTATTAAACAATTCTACAAGGCAGTGGACATAGAAAGGGTGCTAAGAAGATCAACATCAATCGTTGCTAACAGGCACTGAAACTGTATACCCTAATCCAATCAGTATATTTTCGCTAAAAAGGATACACTGACAAATAATGCATCCGTCCATGCATTCGTTTAAACTCAGTAAAAAACTGTCACCTCTCCCCACGAGAGGCTCTTTAAACGCTTTCTTCCAGTTTACCTGGTCCTGAAGGTGCAGTCTGGGGATTGTCTTTCGGGGTCCACTTCATCTTCAGAAGATGAGAGAGACCTGCAACTACATGTAGCCGACTGGTTGGAACGCCAGTCTTTGCTAGTGCTCTCCCATATTTGTCCAATAGTATAAAGCAAGGTACATACCTTATGTCATAATAGAGAAGCTGCATGGACAAGGAAGTGCATTATCGATAAGCCAGCTATAAAGTTTCCAGATTAATACTAATCCATCTTAATTAGATATTTTCGTGCTTGTGAGTGGTATGGGTGTTTTTGATGCATAAACATATGTAAACAATGTATAGCCACATGTATCATGTACATCCATAATTTTAGCCGCTAGTGGCATGTAGCCCTTTCTTTCTTTAAATTTTTAATAGATAATTTTATGGTTCTGTATATTTCTGTGCAATGCCCACGAAGTCCTACCAATCTTTTGTACCATCAATGGTTGGGAATGGCATGCCAATAATATCATAGCACTGGTGAACAAGGCAAACAGAAGACAACCAAAAAGGCTTGTAACTGGCAGGCTACAGCACAATAAATAATTATGTATGTAAACAGGATTTTGACGCAACCGGGAATTCTCTTAATGAATTATTAGCAAGGTATTAAGCTTCATTTGATTTTTATTCAATTTCCATGCTAATAAGCTTCATAAACCCACTCTATGAACCATGATAATCTGTGTTTGGTCACATAAACTACACGCACTTGAAGAGGTGTAACCAAAATGAGCGACATGTGACTGCCCATGCATGAGAAGCTGATAATGACAATTGCAATGAGTTGTTTTCAGCTTGACATTTGAAAGATTGATATTAATAGTCCTTCTGACATTCCACTCCTATGGATCAATAATGGTTCCTATGAACAAACGGGAATCAACTTTAGATTTTACACATCAACTTTAGTGATATACCACACTTAAATGGCTCTAATACAGAAGACTTAAACTTTGAGTTTGAGGGATTCAGTGATAAAGTGAACAAGAATGCATGAATACATATCCATGCAAGGTTACATCTCTCTGGAAACAAAAGATGGAGACAAATGATTCTCAAAATTAGGATAAGGGAAGTAAAATGACATGGTAACTGAGACAAAAAATCAGATTAGGGAAATTAAGGAGTTTACAGCCTTCAACTAGACCCCTAGTTAAGGAGTCAGTAGAAAGGATCATTTCTTTCTTCAAGATATCTCAGGCAAAGTGATTAGCTCCCTTAATAGTTTTTTGAACTGGTAAGCAATGTTCTTGGTTGGTTTTCTTGTAATGTTGAGGAGTTAAGACTTTTGGACAGACTGTTTAAGAATATATATTTCAAAGATGTTAAGGATCAAGACTTTTGTACAGACTGTATCCTCAGATGCCTCAAGATGGTATTGGAACTAGAACTAAATTTGGAGAGAAGTACTTTGGTTTCCATATGAGTTTGGATGAAATTTGGCCCTTTACCATTCAAGTGGAACGAGGAATAAAAGGGCGGCCTCTTAAATACCTAGGCCTTCTATAAGATAACAGCCATGGAGCAGTGCTTTGTTGGGAATAAGTTGAGGGGAAAAGGAAAATATAATGAAATTTCCCATATTTTTGTAGGCATTGAGATTACAGGAAACAATCTTTTCAAAAGAACTGATCATATCATCAATCTTCTACAGCTTTTCCTTTTAAAATCATTAAGAAAATACAGGAAAGGAAAGCAACGTTGATTTTGTTATACATTTCCTCAATAATTTCCTAATACAGAATGGCCTAGGAGTATCAGGTTTTGGGATCCCGTTACGGACAAAATCGAAAAGAGGTTGATCATAAGGAAGCATAATAACTTTATAAGAATCTATCTTGTTCATGATTGGGTTTGACAGGACGAAGTGGCCCCTTCGTGATTGAATATTATGTATTGAACCGATTTTTATGCAAAATGTAGAATTCTGATCATATACACAATGACAGAGGATGTGTTATAGCAAAGCGTTTATGTAAAATGCGTAATTATAATCATACAAAAAGGGAAGAAGGCCTGTTAGCGCAAAGCCGACTCTAACTTATTCCAGTTAGTGGTTAATGAATATCCAATTAACTCTCATCCTCACCATCCCTGTCCCTTATAGCACAATCATATAAAATTCAAATTTGGAATACAGAGAATGGAGGCAAGAGGAGTACCTCAGGTAGCCATCTCTCGTTCTCCGCATCTGCCATGACGATGTTTAGCCAATCCGAATTCCTTGCCTCCACCTCCAAGACAAATTTGAGCAAAGAATTACAAAGCCTGCACTTGGGCGAGTAGAATTCAATCACCGTTGCCTCTTTCCCACTCGCTAGCGCAGAAGCGAGGGCTCGCTGCTCTGCTTCTCCTTGCTCTTCAGGAGTTAGCATCTTCTTTTCCACGAACATCTTGGAGTTATTCCGATGCCCGATTCCAACGTTAAACTGATACGGATTTAGGGCGTTGATAGAGGGGAATATAGTTTTAGATGCTGAATTGAAGAGACCGATGGCCAGGTGTCCGAAATTTTGAAGCGATTTGAAGAGCCAAGGAGTGTCGAAGTTGCAAGGGCTAGGGTTTTTGGGATTTTGGTGGATGTCCCACGGCCATTTCAAGCAGAAGAGAGGATGTTTCGGAGCAGCACCCATGTTTTCCTTATTTTCTGTCAAGCCCTAAATACCACTCTCAACGAAAACGTTGTCGAATCGTAGAAGTACTTGCACTCATCGGGTCATCAATGCATTGGATGGTGATCCTGTAATCACCTGCCTGAGTGTTCCCGACTGGTAAGCTGTATAGACTACTAACTAGGATAGATGGGTTCACAGAGCTCAAAGGAACAAACTACTGAACTCAACATCAGAGTTTTCCAGAAAGAAAATACAGACCCACTTGATGGTCAAACCCTAAGAAAGAAAACACAGACCCACTTTTTTTCAACCATCGAAGGGTTATGCTATCGTTCCCTTCCTACTTAGACCACAAAAAGATTCACTGCCCCGCACGACCGATATGGGGTCCTCGCGTTACTCATTCACTTCAAATATTTCAAGGTTTTAGTTACTGGTAACGCTAAATACCGTTTATAGAAATGCAAAATAATAAGCTTTGTCTATGGTACAGACACAAACGTATATTACAAAGAAAGGTTAATAGATGGGGGTAGATTGGTAGAAGACGGTCTCTGGGTACAATTAAGATCCTGTGCAACCTTTATCTACAACCTTATATGCAGCTTTTCACAAGATCATGCCATGTGTATTGCGAATGGCATATCTATAAATTTTTAAACAATCCTGTGAAAAGCTGCATATAAAGTTGTTGATAAAGATTGCACAGGATCTCATCTGCTCTGGGTATTGGTGTAAAGAGGCAAGCGATTAGCGGAAGAAGGCAGTCACGAATATGCAATTCGTACTGGAGAGTGTAAAATTGGTAACCGTTTTAAGCTTATAAGAAGCTATCCAAACAACTTAGCAGTTTGAAGGCCCTAATTTCAGTAACTTATTTAACCTTACAACTTTTTTGAAGTTTGCCCTTCCTAACGAGATTTTGACAGAAATTCTGGAGTTGTTAACACAGGGAAATGTTTCAGATCTTTTGTTTGTGGTGCTTTGCTTTTGTCCTTCTTCTTTTCCAGACAAGTGTGTCATGAGTTGCAATAAGATTCTTGTCCTCCGGGACCAGCTAATAAGCTGTCATTGCACAAGCAACTTCTTTTGCTGCTACTTTCGGACTTTGGTTGTCCACTGTGCACCCAGGTTCGGTCTTTGATCAAACAAGTTAACCTCCGTAACGAGTCTTCAGCGCCTCTGGAGGCTCCTCTTCCATGATACCGGAACCTGATGTAACCAAATATTGGCGGATGGTTGTTTTACGGTTCCCAAGATAAGTATGGTCTAAGAAGTTGTTGTACGCTGCATCCCCAAGATTCTTTGCTGCCAACACACTGCAGGAAAATACTCTTTATCATCTTCTGTCTCCAAACATTGAATGCCCAAATGCAAAGCAAAATTCTGTCTTATCAAAACTCTAATCAAAAGTTCATGCACCTTAACGTTTTAAGATATGGCAAGAAAATATTTTAGTTGCTTGATGTGGAAGTTATTAAAAATGCATGCGTCATGAACAAGTGAAATCATAATCCATACATAACATATAGATAGTAATGATTTAAGTATTCAAACAGATGGATAATTTGGTCAGGTGTTTGCATGTCAAACATGTAAAAATCCAAGGTGCTAAAATCCAATGGACCTTCTATAAGATTCCATATGCAGAATAGTTAAAATTGAATGGTCCTGGCATACAACTAGAACATGGAAAATCGGAAAAAGAGAAATCCACTGATAGATGCAAAAGAAAACAAATTCCTCTATATACCAATTTATATGAAACATGAATCATGTGTGAATATACAAATTCCTATCCATTTAAGCACCATGCATTATGAATTACGAGCCAGTTTAAGCAGTTGCCCAGAATCACATTAAAACAAAAATCACAGAAAATTCTTGTTGTATTTGGCAGCATAAAATAATCAGATATATACAGGAAGGAGGCAAGCAAAATGAGCTGTAGCTACCAATGTCGTAGATAAACACGGCAAGGTAAGATATCATCCCGCCATATCTTATCGACGTTGTAACGTCCATATCTCTCATAATAGATCTCCTTTCTTCCTGCGGACAAGATGTTGCAGAGTAACCATCACTACAATTTCATGCATTGCCCTATATAAAGAAGAATGATAAATGCTGCTCCAGACAAAAAAATTTTTTTTATTGATAATACATATTGAACATGAAAACCACTCATTCCATGGTAACAACAACATATTTTAAATAAAGAGACTTTAATATCCAATTACTTTCCAATGAATGATTAGAGCACAAAGCACCACTGGAAAACAGGAAAGTGATCATCAAGGCCAATGTCATCTAATAAGCCATAAAGTAGGACATATGCTCATTTAGTAGTCTAGGCAACAAAATGGAATTCAGTAGATAATAATTCTTGTCCTGCATAAACAAATATGCACATTATCTAACTATGTGCACCGATAAGTATGCTAGTAATGCACATGAAAAATAAGAAACGAACAGCAAAATCTAGTATATGACTTACAGAACTGCCTACAGATGACGTGTGAATAAAAAAAATTTCACCAACATGAATCATTTTTATTTGGCCTGCTTATGAGTCATTTTATTTATCTGCTGGAATTGTGTGTAAATAAAAAAAAAATTTACGCAGACTTGACTTCCACCAACATTATCACATTTATTAGCTTGGAAGTTGGCCCTGCTCTCAATTCGAATTATACGTTGCATAATAGTCAGCTGGTTTTGACCACAGTAACCTAGAAAATCAGCTTCATTGAATAAAGAGAGAAGTTGGTTGTATAATAATATTCGTGTTTATTTTGTTTGGGGGGGGGGGGGGGGGGGGGGGGGGGGGGGCGCGCCTGGAATGTATCACGTTAATAAGAATGAGAGTGGCACTGGAATATGGGTGAGTTGCATCAAGGAAATTTTAGAAGTCAATTCTACTTGTTCAGGAACCATTTGGTACCAGTTGAAACTTAAAACCTTGCATCGACTACTTGAATATCATGTTAGATGGCAACTGTAAGATGCAAAATGAACATTACCTTTGCATCTAACTTGAAAATATTCCACATCACTATAGCGTGCACAGAGAACCTGCATTAACAGCACAAAAAATAGGAAGAAAAAATTACAAAGAGAAAAAAGAAGAAAAATTAAATAAATAAATAAAGGATTGCAATTTACTGTAACATTGTGTGTTTCATAGAAGGGACATTTCTCTATCCACTCACCGCTGGACTATTAGACACAATCCCGTCTAGTGATTTGGGTACCACCTGAATAAAGAAATAAATAAGCAGTAAAAATACAGAAACTAATAAATACCCAAAAAAAAAAGAAAGGAAAAGAAAGAAAAACTCTTTAAGCAGACTTACAGCTAGAAATCGGAACTCATGCTCCCGCTCAATAAAAGACGGAATCTGCCATTGAACACAGTGAGCGTTCTTCCTCGTAGGAATTACATAAGAAAATAAACGATTGAACAAAAATACCCTTTTCCCCCTTAAAATTACCTCCGATCTTCTGATTTCAAAGAGGGTAACGATAAGAGTTTCGCCGTCACATGGTTCTACGCTTAGACTCGAAATCTCCTGAAATTTTCGCAATAATGATTGTTAAATAACGAATATGTTTTCCTTTCTGAAATCCATATTGAGAAACATCTTCGTTTTAGGTATAATTGCAACCCCGGTTTCTGGTTTAGCAATTCCACGTTCAAAGAAAACTGGAGCAACATGAGCAAAGACCCGTCGAAACCCATCTAATCTTGCAACCCTAAAGTTCTTCAGATCTGGAAATGTACTCCTCGCACTTGTTTCTGTTTCCACAACAGAACATCTTGTAAATCATACGCATCTTCGACATCAAAAGAAACGATGGCGATATCTGACGTACCGGAGAGAAGAGAACCGAATCCGCAGATGGAGAGATAGCCATCCGGAGAAACGAGAGCCTCGAAATCCGCTTCGTCGTTCAGTTCGGACTTCTTCGGGTCGCTAAGAGGTCCTTTTTGGCGGCCATCTGATGCCATTTTTACATGAAAATATCGTCGGAACTTCTGCTTCGGGTTAAATACTCGCTCGAAGCAGTATAAACGAGTATATGTTTCTTGTCTGCGAGGAAGCGAGCAGATGAGTTGACCTTGAGCAAGATTGCTGGGTTCTTGGCACGCATGACACGCAGGCGAGATATGAAAGAGAAAGGGGGAGAGCGAGAGGCAGCGAGACGTCATAGATCAGTGGACTCCATAACAATACCAGTTCCTGAACCACTCGTGATTCGATTCTCACTGAATGCGTTTCCACTGCGGTACCTATGGATTGATTGATTTTGGAGTTTTTGTTTTCAAAAACAGAATAACAAAAAAAACATTTTTTTTTTGTTTTAAAAAACGTTACTCTTATACGTCTGCAGATGCATTAAACTTTCTGCTTACAGGGCCATACGTTATAGGCGATTTTAGATGCACCAAATTTATATATTTAGACTGAAACTTTTTGTGTAAAAGATGTATTATTTTTCTCAAAAAAAAAAAAACCATAAATCGCTTAGTTACATGCAATTTTAGATGCACACTGGCTTATATGTTAGGAAAAATCTTGTAATGTTGTTGTGAAGTTGTGAGTGATCCATTCATTTTATTAAAATTTAACAAAAAATTTAGATTTCCACAATGCTCACTCGAAATGGATGGTCGGTTTGGAAACGCCATCTATAGCCAAATTATACATTCATTCCTCGAGTAGCTATATGATTGGTCCATACAATTAAACGTTTGTTTTTGTTAGAAAATGAATTAGGTCTTATAGTATTGATACTAATGGGTGACACATCCATAATTCACAGGGTGTACAAATGAATAATATTATTTGATTGTAGGTATATATAAGTTGGTGTTACTTAATTTATAAATTACATGTTGAAAACATAACTGAGATAAAAGTTAATATGAATAAAAAGGAAGGACTCTTTGGTTGGAATTCCATTCATAGAATTAATAATATAGACTAGCAAGGTGCAAGTGTAATACTGCACATCTATATCTATATTATATATAATGAGAATAGGCCTTTTAAGAATTGTGTCAAATAAAATATTCCACTTTCTAGAACAACCCTTATACACTATTATAAAGATTCATTAATGAAAGGGTACAATGATCAAAACTGCCTCAATTTTTTTAAAATTTATAATCAATTGTAAAACTGTTTCTTCTCTACCTATCTCTTTCTTCATACATGGATAGTATATAGAAAGCGAGAGGACGTAGAAGATGTGATAAGAACCGCTTTGCAACCAATTTAGTTTTAAAAGAATTGAGACAGTTGTGACCATTATATCCCTTTTATTAATGAATCTTAACAATGATGTGCAAAGGCTTTTTAAAAAGCCACACATTATTAACGACACCTCTCATTATATATGATATTGATATAGATATAAATAGATAAATTAGGGTTTTGTTATAAAATGTATTCTCACATTAGCTAGACAACATTTATATAAGATAATCTTATAACAATTTTCACAGCAGTTAAGTGATTGGTTGATTTACGAAGGGGCACTCTCGTAGTATAGAGAGATAAATTAGGGTTTTGTTATAGAATGTATTCTCAGCTTAGCTAGACATCACTTATAAGATAATCCTAGGGTTGAGTGATTAGTTGATTTACTTGAAGATCAGTACAAGTTATCCCATGGATCACCACAACATAGGAGAACTAAACTTACAAAAATCTTTAGTAAATGATGGAGCGATTGAAAATACATCCTCAATCTCTAACTACTGGCCCTTTTGCTATTAGGACAATTTGCACTCCAGTAAATGATAAGAAGCACAATAATAAACTTCCCAAGAATGAAAATCCCATCGATAAAAAGGTCATACCTTATGATCAAAACAATAAACCCAAATCTGAGGAAGAAATCATGAATCAAGAGCAACCAAAGCTTTCTTCTGCCTTTCCAGAAAAATATGAAGAGGAAGAAACAGAAAATTGAAGAAATGGGGAACAGAAGAGAGGGTTTCCCTCAGACAAATGCCTCATTAACATCACGGTTTAGAATGGATGTTATCAGACTCGTCATCAAATTCTTGACATCATCGAGAATAACCCCCGTCTGCCCTTCATTTCAAACATTTTCTAAGACAGCTTCGTGATGTAAAGCAATAAATCAAAAACCAAATCAAAGAAAAGCAACAATATGGAAACGAGAAAAACACTACGTATCAAAAGATCAATAACAAAGCCGCAACGAAAGAAACTCGATGGCGTCAAAATGCAATTAACAGACAAATCCTTCAGAAAATCATTCGGAAGACGCACGGGGTGGACTGAAATAGCTTCTATACTTATAGGAAGGATTAGGGTTTTTACTGGACATACCGATGCATTGTGAAATTTCCGAAAAGTCCCTGCCGCCCCTTTTTCAAGTCGTCTCTTTGTGGCTCCTATAGCGCGTTTCTTCCTATTTTAGAAAACAAAATACTATTGTGACTTGCAGTGTTAAAAAACCAATACCAATTAATTCTAGCAATAAATGGATTAATATTCTTTGAAGTTTTAATTGGGATTATTAGGTGTATATATTTGTTGTTATGATTTATGGCATTGAGAAACCAATACAGTGAACTACTTGAGATAATTGGAACACCCATCTACTCATCAGACTCATCTCCTTTCTCTCGTTTTTTTTTATCTTTTTTTATTAGAAGAAAACAAAACACTAATTAACTTTAACCTAATCTAGGTACAATAACTTCATCTTTTATTATAGTAGAAATGGTTTTGAGTTATATAAAAATTAAGATTTTGGGGTAATTTTGTTTATTCTCGAAATATTGAATGCCATTCTGCACATAATATGAATCCTATAACAATGATCGCCAAAGCTTTATAAACACCCAGTGCTTCTAACAGCAAAGATAGAGACTGATGATTTCTAGGTAAAATGAAGAGCTATTATCTATGAACTAGCATTCATGTCACCTTTGCTTAATCTTGATTCTTTTATTAATTGGGTGTAATTCAAATTCACGAAGATTAGAAATCTTCTATGCTTTCCTTGGCAATGTTGGTTCATCCATCTGTAAATAAATGTGAATTACCAAGCAAAATAAGACGAAAATTGGACGAATTACGAGACTAAGGAAAATATTGTAAACATGACTAAAATAAATGAACGACATTAAAGAGTTTCATCTTGCTACGCCTCTTTTGGCAGGCTAGTGGGTTTAATCTGCTTACAGGATTATAGAAGAGTGAAAGAAGAGGCAAATAGCCGATATGTCATCCACTGAAATGCCTCTTCTCTTCCGTTTCCATGCATTCACTGCAGATTTAACTAGCAGTTTAGCTGATTGTGCCTTGTCTGGTGCCGATGAAACGATCTCCACTGCTTCTTGGTTGGAGATGACATCCCATACCTGAAGCGCATAAACAATTTTAGTCCAGACTTAATGTTCATTAACATTCTGAAGGATAGACACATCAAGCACATCAAACATAGATATCCAGTTCCATTGAAATAGATCTTTGGAATGGAAACTCTCTGAAAAGATAAATCACATTCTCCCTGTACCAGTGTGATATAATTGTATACTTTAATGGCTGGTGTACAACAATATAGGTTGGCATTTTTATCTCATGCTGGACCCAGCCAGCGCAACATCTCCCCTGCATTGATCCTGCATCCAGAGGTCTGGAACTTGGAAACTCCCCCTAAAGGTTACCTCTGTCAACAATTTCATTATTGTGTTAATCATCTACGCATGCTTGCATAGCAATAGTATCTATTACCATTATCCCATTGTAATCACATTATCTTAGGGGCTGACAAACAATTCACAACCCACGCCTACCACCGCCACAACCACCCACCAAACCCCTCCATGCCACCTCCCTCCCTCTTCCCCCCCAAATGATATTAATCATCACATTAGTTATAGAACGGCAAAAAAAAATTGCGGCACACCCATTTTTCCCCTGATATTTTCATTATGGTTAAGAATCAAAGATTTAACAAATTTCCCTTCTCTTTAAGTATCAAAATCCCCCACATCCATTTGGGAAAGGCCATTAACTTCACACTAATCAAGTATCTAAATTATATTTGTATCAAGTATATAACATTCCAGAGATGTCTGTAAATTTTATTAATCAGCCAGAATTTCTAAACATCCCCAAAAAAATTTTATAGCATGGAAACATTTTAGATCTTTAAAATTTATTGCATTGAGGCTACAACCATGGATAAGTACAAGCAATGCATTATATGATATTGTAAAATTGGCACTACCAACTATGGAATACATACCCCATCAGTAGCCAACACAACAAACTGGTCTCTGTTGGTTATATTCCTTTGTGTTACTTCAGGAACAGATATCAGCCCAAAGTCCTTTATACAGTAGTCTCCAAAGGCTCTTGACATTGCTAGCCCTGGTGTTTCCCCATCTGGCAGCCAGACCCTGTGAACCCCTGGTTCATCTTGTAAACAGAACACCCGCCCTTTGCACTGTGTTATCCGCTCAGCCTCCTCTGTAACCAACATGAAGCGAGGTGCAAAATTATAAACAACAGGAGAAGAGGTGTACGATATATATATGAGAGAGAGGGAGAGACTAACGAGGTAGATTGGGCTTGAAGTCAACAGTAAGCTGAACTGGCACCAAGCTGCCATCATCAGAGATTGTAGCCAACACAGCACGGGAATCACCAACATTCGTTATAATAATCATTTCACCCTAAGAAAACAGCATAATTTGGATAAGAATTACACTGATCCCAAGTAAAAATTGCAATACTAACTAGATCTTTAGTAAACAAAATCAAAAGAAGAGTAGCCTATGCATACAAATTCTGAAATTGTTCAATTATTTCCAAAAGAGTTCCCCTTTTTTGGGTGGTGGTACCTTTTCTTTTCATAAAACTAAGATAGACCCTATCAGACATAAAAGGGAGAGAGAGAGAGAGAGAGAGAAACAAAAAAAGAAAAAAAAGAAAAGTATGGCCTGCTTCTCTCTTTTTTGATAAAATAGGTATACTTGCTTTAATATTTAAGAAATTGAAGGGACGTTGATTGCAAGAGATCCCTATGTAGACACTGCTGATGACATGCCACCTGTAACAACTCTAAAAAGACCTACAAGACCTTCAAGCTTGTTCTGATATCAAACTGCTCTCCTCAAAGATATATAGTAAGAGGATGAAACTGAAGGCACTTAACACCACTAGTAAATGTTGACCCTAGCAACCCATTGTAGAAAGTAGACATAAGTTTCATCAATTTCAGCTGCACAATTCGTGTTAAATCTATGGCGTAGTAGAGTCATTTTCCAACCATCAAATGCCTATGAGGGCAGCTTACAACTACAGTAAGTCGCCAATTAAGAAAATGGTCATATCTCAGAGCTATCCAATGTACGGGTCTTTGGAGTGTGATCATGTAAGCGGATGGGCTAGATTCATAGCACAGGTGCCGGATGCAAACTAGCAGCCATTGACACCATTTATGAATCATCTCAACTGGCCGTGTTCTTCCATAGAAATTCGAGTTTTAATTCTCTCTTCAAAGGGTAAGATTTCTCATGAAGTCTCTTTGTAATACAACTCTAACTGAGCAGAGAATTTTTGGCTAATTCATTGAGCTACATCATTCAGATGAGTCAAAAAAGTAGAAACATAAGTAATAGATCAAGGAATTGTGAAGCCCTTGATAAGCTCTTTTACATGGTATAGTGGACTCCACATTAACCAAATCCACTGCTTAGACAAAAGACAGTAAATTTTGATTACTTATAATTTTCATTTGACAAATACTAGTTCTACCTTTTCTGTACTTAATTTTGCATCCTACTCCTTGAGGACTGTAGATTTCCTTCCCCCCAATAACCCCCAATAAAATCTTTCATTATTCATCAACCAAAGAAAAGAGATACAGATTTTGTAAATTCCTCACAGAAAACAACAATATTAAAAAATTCAGAGGCCATGTTGTACTATTGTTCTTTGTCAACGTGTTTTCAATAATGCTCCACTGGACATGATGGGGATATAATTATCAATGTTCATCCTTGTCTATCAACTTAGCCAGCAGAGTTACATCATTTTGGTCAAAGCCATCATCTTAATCATTTGCCCAATTAGTAACAACAATTGTAGTTGATAAAGAGCATGGCAGATAGGACTCAGTTAACAATAAATAAACCACATAATGCAGTTATGGCAGACAACGGAAGCAGGAACACCACCAGAACTAAATATATTTGCTTTATAATTTCAACCACAGAACTAGTGTTGGTGTTTGCATTACCTGTCTAACAACTGTCAAAGCAGTTGTCCCACTGTAGAACGAATCAATCCCATTATGTTTCTCAAGCTCCTGATCTATGGCCGCGCAGGTCTTTAAGTATGCTTGCTTCCATATATCAAACTGATGAAGCTTTTTATCTGATTCCAAGTCAAAATCTGGGTCTAGGGATGCTAGAGCAAGCCTCTCCTGCCATTTGCACAACAAAGATGATATCATGGATTCCATGACCCTTTTTGCCACAAAGTGGCCCCATGGACCATGCCCATCAAAAACCCCACAAAAGATCATATCTTGTTGACATCCAAATCCCTGCCAAGCAAACAATGAGAGGATGGTTGTCAATTCAAAAAATGAGAAAACAATACTACAGCCTATAAGATTACAGCTTTTCATTCCATCTAAAAGAAACACTTCTATCTATTTGTATCAGAATCGAGATAAAAAACCTGTCAAAATTGCCAAAATCAAGGAAATTACCTCCCACACAACAAAGCAATCTTGGTTAACTGCTTTACCTCCTTTCCTGGAGAAAACTGAAGCAAAGTTGTTCGAACCATCGGCATTAACAATGCCTGAAGAACGCAATATCAGGTCATTCTTCTTTGCTTCCCTTGCCATATCTTCAGCTGCTTCTCTTCCAATATCATTCTCATACTTTTTCCCCTTTTTGATGGAAAAAGACCTCGATAATCCATGGAAAAGAGTTGATAAACGTCCCATTGTTTCTACAACTCAACTCCACAAGCAAATTAGGAGTTTCTTCCTCTCTACGCACTCAAGCCCTCATCCTAGAGAGGCAATGACCTAAGGCAAAACCAACGTTCTTTAATTCAGTAAAGAGAAAAGAAATTTGGAAAGATAAGCTGTAGAATTTACAATCAATACTATTCATCAGTAAAGAAAGTCTGGAAGATCTAAGAAAGCGTCTTTAAGTCGAATCATCCACAAAAGAAAATAGAAGCATAGAATGAAACTCTTGCATGGTTTTCCAAAAGCGGTTTCTCTTTCCGATCGGACTCCAAACCTTCAAACCTAACCGAAGAGATCTTATTCATGTTCTTGCTTTCTTTCTTGTTCTCTCTTTTCCTTTCGAACATAAATCATATTATCAAAACGCAGACTAATAAGTCACAAGATGACCTTGAGAAGTGAGGAGAAAAGGAAAAAACGAGAAGAGAGCATTGAAGCAAAACCTCGTGTCCAGCAATTTTGCTCAAAACGAGAAACAACAACTTACAGAATGAGAATCCCTCGTTGCCGTAGTAAGTCACTTGTCGTCGGCCATGTTTTGACCAAATTCCGGCGAGATGGATTGAGATTTCTTAGGCTCCATCTTCCCTTCTATAACATGCGAGAGTAAGGCAAAGCTTCCACACAAACGCTGTGGACGCACGCTGTGTTAAGTACGTTAGTTCGGCAACTACTAGGAAAACAGATTCAAAAATAGTGGCCTTACAGGAAAAGCTTGATTTTATCGGAGCGTTTATCGTCTGCACCGATACTCATGCACCGGTGCCTGTACCCATGCCATGATTGGTGCACTCTTCTGGGTCATGCAGGATTTTAGGTGCCGACCATTTCCACTCTTTTTATCCTTCTGATTGCTCCTAATTACTATAGAACCCCTTTATTAGTTGTTATCACCTACTTCCCCGTAATTTTATATCTTATTTCAATGTCCAGACTTAGAAAACTATAATAATGAAAGAGATAAGTATGCTCTGTTACATAGGCAGAACTCATTTTTTAACAAAAAATGACTATATGCTGCTTATACATTAAATGAATTTTATAACATTGAGGAAATCATGAATGAGATGGTAAGATAAACAAAGAAATAGCGGAGTAAGCAACCACAGAAAATTACAAGATTTATGTGATTTAGTTTAAATGTTTATGTCCGCAAACGAAGGTGATGAGAAGCTTTACTAAATAACAAAATTTAGGTATAATCTTAAAGAACCTTTATGTCAAATACAAGACTCCAAAAAATAAGAACAAAATGATTTGAACACGGTGACAGTGGCGGAACCCGCCAAAATTTTATATATTAATTTATAATATATGTTTTTTTATATGTTTTAATTGAAATTTATGTTTTGCCTCCTCTAAAATTTCTGGTTTGCCCCTCTAATTTATTAAAATTTATATATTTCATGAGAAGTGTTAATTGAAATTTTTTTTTGCCCCCTCAGATTTAGTGTCCTGGTTCAGCCACCGCATGGTAATGTATTTTTTGGGGCCATTGAAATCGGCGATTGCTTTACATAAAATAGCTGTGCACCTGCGTGTGAGATGACAAATCCATCTTCTGTCTGAATCATTAGATCACAGCAATATTAATCTAAATCATTAGATCACAGCAATATTAATCTAAATTTGGGTTGGCAATAAAAACATAAAATAGTACCCGAAGATGAAAGGCTGATCATAGCCAGAGGAATAAACAAATCGGTAATCGAACCAAAAAGTTGGCGAGTTGCTGTTTTTGGGGTTTAGATAACAAGACATCGTTATGGGAGATGCAGCTTGAATTTCATGATTCAACACACATTTACAACGAATTTCACATCAATTGACTAAGGGGATAATAATAGGCAGACCAATTAGGCTTTAGATCAAAACTGATAATTTCCTGGTTGGAGTTTTGAAGAAGGAACAAATCAAATTCAGCTTCTCCACCTAATAATCCACTAACATAATTCCTTCCGAGAGAGAAAGCTAGAAGAGGTAAAGAGTAAAGAAGTAGAGTCAATCAGATGCATTAGAATCACGTTATGTCGGTCTCTCTGTCTTTCCTTACTTTTCAGTCTTTTCTGGGCAACCACGAAATTTGTTTAGGACTTTTTTAAAAGTCCTATGGGTCCGATGGTCCAGTTAAAGCATACAAACGATTTACACGCTGACACGAAATGGGAGACAAAAACGTCTGGGCCGGCGGAACGAGAAAGCGACAGCATCCATATTCTACCGACTACCTCCATGATGTTACATTGTTACCACCCAAAAATAAATAAATAATCGAAGAAGTAAAAAAAATGATTATCCTGATGACATGACCGTTAATTAAAAAATTTTTACGAAATAATTTATGAAGATTAAATAAAGGAAAGATGGGAAATATTCTTTAATTCTGACCTTTTTTTTTTTTTCCCAAACATTGCCCCTTAAAAAAAATCTCCTAAAAATGAACCCACCACTTCTCCATTCATATTCAAATTTAAACACCTTATAACTAACCGATGGGCCACACAATACTATTTACAAATACGTAATTTTGTAGTTGGCTACGTGTGTAGCGTATGCAATCCCCTGGTAAATAATAAAACTAAAGGCGAATTATATAAAGCTGGGAGGTTTAGTTAAATGTAGAGGTGGCAACTGTGACCCGTCAACCCCCCCGATCTTAAGCAGGTTTGGGTTGATTGTTTCAACCCGTGGATTAGGTTTAGGTCATGAATTTTCAACTCGATTATAAACAAGTTGGGTTAGGGTTTGACCCTTCAAACCGATTACAACCCAATTATCTTTTTGTGTAATAGAAGTTTAGAACATTATACTAACAGTAGTTGTGGCTACTCGACATTTCCTCTTTTAATATAAATAATGACAAATGATAAAGTGAAAAAAGACTTTCTACATATAAATATTTCAAATTTCTTAGCTTCTACTAACATAAATTGAGGCATTGATGACAAGTAAAGTTTTTTAAGATTTTATTATTATGTTTTAGTTCTTTTCTTCATGTTATTATAATTATATCTTAATGATTGTTGTGTTATTGTGCTTGTTAGGTGCGCTTTGATTTTAGAATAAATTAAAAAATAGAATTTGCATAGACTTTGATATTAAAATGAACTAGAATTTTTAATTTTTAGTAGTAATTTAAATTATTTAAACGAGTTGGCGGGTTGAAGAGGGTTAGAGCAAGTTGGGACATTCCAACCCGTTTATTAAACGGGCAATTTCAGGTTGAGCCTTTCGCTTTTTAACCCCTACATTAACCCGACCCATTGCCACCTCTAGTCAAATGACAAGAACATCCCTTCAATTTTTAAATGAGCTTATTTGTGTCTAGGATGCACTAATTTATATGTTAAATAAACTTATTCGGGTCTAGGACGTCCTAAAAAACATTGGTGAAAGTTTACAAGTAAATCATCTATAAGTTTACATTTTTACAAGATACTTTAAATCGTCTAGTTATAGGTGAATTTTAGATGCACTAATTTACATGTTAGATACATTTACTTGTATGTGGGGCACACTATAATTTAGTTAAGGGACAGTCACAATTTACCCCTTTGGGGCTTCTAGCAATCCCCTTTTAAGGTTTTTTATGTGTAACAATCTTCTGCTATAGGTTTCATGTGATAGAGTTCAGCCCTACAATAAGAAGAGGTTTCTAAGGTAGCATAATTACAATTACTTTCACTAGGGGATTGCAAGCATGCTACGCGCGTAGCAAATAAGACCCACTTAGAAAAAATACCCCACGTTAAAGCATATGATATTATTAGTTATACTGACGTGGTATAACAAACCTATAAAATGGGAAAAATATAAGGGGCGATTTAGGCATTGGTTATTAAGCCCAAATATCCCATATTCGCTACTACTATATAAAGCGAATAAGGGAGATTCAAGCCTGGATTATTAAGCCCAAGTCTCTCCAATTCGCTACTAATATATAAAGCAAATAAGAGAGATTCGAGTCTGAAAATTCATGCCCAAATCGCTCCTCATCTTTTTCCTATTTTACAGATTTACTATACTACGTCAGCATAACTAATAATGGCATTCGCTTTATTTTAACATGGGGTGCTTTTTCTAAGTGAGCCCTAGGATTTTTTTTTAATTGCTAAGCGTGTGCAATCCCCTAGTTAGTATAGATGCGGAATAAGAATAATTATGTTTTGTTCCTTAAGCCCTTGAACAATCATTAGCCCCATTCTGTGGTGGGGAAAAAACACATGAATTTCTTCGCAACCCTTTAAATTTTTTTCCTTTTTTTGAACTTGACTGGTTAGAAATAATTTTTTTTTCGATTTGTTTCTTGTTTTTCTACTCATGCTGATTTCATTTGTTTATCAACTTGAAATGGTAAACAGATTTGAATTTAAGCTTATAGCACCATGTTTTTCAGTTTTATACGAACACTAAGGGGTTGTTTGGAAGGGTTTCTGGATTTTGGATTATGCTAAAATTCAAATCTAAAGCCCAGTTAAGCTGTTTGGCACGGATTTTGAAAGTTAGATTCTTATATCAGTTTTTAAAATCAGACCAAAAACCAAAATCCATATTTTACTAGCTTCTATGGATTTTGATGCTTAATAGCATAGAACTCAAAATCCGGATTGTTACGAATATTGGAACGAGCCCGACTGTTGTGACCTGTTTCTCATTGCTTGTGGGGTCTTCTTCAACCTTTTCCTCTGTAGCAAAAAAACCAGGTATTCCCTCTCTTATCTCTCTCTCTCTCTCTCTCTCCCTCCTTCGATCTATCTTGCTCTATCACTCCCTATCTCTCCCTCTAGTGCTTTCTCACCCTCTTCTCTCGTGACATTTCCTTTTCCTCTTCCCCTATTCGCTGCTCCCTCTTGAAACCCTCAACAATAGTCCAGCAGCCTTTGACATTTCCTTTCCTCTTTCTCTTCAATCCCTCTTGAAACCCTCAACAACAATTAGCATCCATGATTTGTACACTGTTGGGAGGGAACGAGGTATTGTTCATGAAATGGAGCAAGTGCGATGAACATGGAGCTATACAAGACCTTCTAGGATTGATGGTGCGGCAACAGCAACAGGTGTCCAAATCATCTCTATATATAATAGGTGTACAAATCAACATGGCTTTTGGTATTGATGGTGTAGCAACAGGGGGTGCTACAACAGGAAGGGATTGGAACACCTGACAAGGAGGCTTGGGTTTTTGTCTGGCCAAAAGCCAAGGGGGTTTGGATTGTCCGGCCAACAGCAACATTTGGCTCCTTCTTGTGCTTGGATTTTTGTCTGGCCAAAAGCCAAGGGGGCTTGGATTGTTAAGAACGTGATGAGGTCTCCCACTTGAATTTTTTTTTCCTTGTTGTGAACGTGGGAATGTTTGTGCTGTTTCTGGTGATCGGCCATTTGAAAGAAAATGGTTTAAAGCTATGAATTTGTCCAAAAAATCAGGTACACCAAATGCTTGTTAAAATGTTTGAATCAATTTATATTTCCAAATGCATTCTTTTTGTTCAGTTTTTTGTGTCTTATTTACTTCTTTTCGTGCGATTGAAATTTCAACCAAACACAATTATGGATTTTGGTTGCCAAAATCAAATTTTAAAATCAATGTATCCAAACAAGATTCTCGATTTTAAAAATTAGCATTGAGAATCTGGTTTTTTAAAATCCAAATTATAATCCATAATCTAGAATCCAGAAGCTCTACCAAATGACCCCTAACACTATGTTTCGTATTGCATTTCAAAAACTGCTGCAAAAAAGCAAGAGAAGTAATTAGATTGGTTTTGCTTTTGTGAAAATCTTTTCATGAAACAAAATTGTTTAATTCACATTCGCTTTGTTACCAAAAAGCATAGAAGCGTATTTTGTAACATCACAAGTACAAAAAAAAAAAAAAAGTCTTTTGGATAATATTATTACAAAATTCAAGATCATGGTGGGGGTGAGTGGCGGTAGTAAGTTGTGGTGGTGGTGCAAATGATAGGTTGTGAAGGGGGGTGGTGGTCGAAGTAGTGGTGGATGGGGGTGTGGTGGTGGGAGAAGGGGTGGAACCGTGGAGGTATGATTGTATTGGTAAGTAGATGATGGTGGTGCTAATAGTGATAGGTGGTGGCAGTAATTATGATGGTTGACAATGATGGTGGTGGGTGGATATTTAATATATATATATATATTAGAAGTAATGAAACAAAAAAATAGAAATCAATAATTTTTTGCATTTCGTGTGAAGCAAAAATAATTGCTTTTAACTTTATCATGTGACGCAAAAGTAATCACTAACTAAACATACTAATGCTGCATTTGGTATTGCTTTTTACTATTGAATTTTGTTTCTTTTAAGCAAAATTAAGCTATTTGAACCCAAAAACATGTTTGGTTATTGATTGCTATTACTTCTCGTAATGAAGAAAAAAACAATCATTTTATTTTACATAAGAAACAAAAAGTTACAGCTTTCTATTTTTGTTTTTTTCTTCATTGCTTCTAATTAGGGGTGGCAATTTCCAGCCTGACCCTCCCGACCCTGTTTTAATTGGGCTTGGGATTTGGGAATGAGTTTTAGGCCCATCGGGCTAGCGCGGCCTAGATTTTAAGAGTCCACAATCTTTAGGGCCAGGATTATGGGAGTTTATTTTAGCCTAGATTGGCCCGACCCAACCCTATTTGTATTGTGTTTACTACAAAAACTTAATTTTAGTCTCTCCTCATCGCTCTCCAACAAGACATCTTATTTGAAGTTGATTTGTTTAACATATTTTACATGTTTTGATGTAATTGGATTGCGGGATTTAATTCACCTAGCCAATATAGAAACTTTCCAACAACACATTGGTCGTGTCTCTATTACTCTTAGTTTTTTATATTCAATTACTATAAGGATTTACCTAAACATGAATTCAAGTCTAAAGAAATTAAATATTTCTTATCAAATATATGTGGAATGTGCATTAGAATTTCTATACTTTGAAGTTCTAAATAGGACAATTTGTTAGCGAACATGTGGTCTCATTGTCTTTTTTTGGGATTTAACTGAGGCCTCAGATTGCCTTTTTCTTGTTTCATGATTTAAAAATAATTAATCATTTATAAAATAATTGGGCGAAATAGGGCTGTGCTTGGGCATGATTTCCAAGCCCGAAAGTAAGGCTAGGCCGGGCTTGGCCAAGCACGAAAGTGCTTATATGTACTCTTAAGCCCAACCCAAGCCTGGTCCAGCCCGCAAAATTGCCACCCCTACTTCTAATACTAATCATCTAACCACCACCACCCATCCTTACTACCCATCATGCCTACCACTACACTACCTTGCCCACACCCATGTCCACCACCACCCTACCTACCCCAACACCACTCACCCACCCACCACTACCACTAATAACATCGATCACACACCACAACTATTACCACCACCACCAACAACCCCCAACCCACCAACATCACTTACAAAAATCATGGGACCCACTTAGAAAAAATACCCCACATTAAGGCACGTGACATTGTTAATTATAATGACGTGACATAACAAACCTATAAAATGGGAAAAAATGAGGGATGATTTAGGCATGGATTATTAATCCTAAATATCTCCTATTGGCTACTACTATATAAAGTGAATAAGGGAGATTTGGGCCTAGATTATTAAGCCCAAATCTGTCCAATTCGCTACTAATATATAAAACAAATAAGAGATATTCGAGTCTGACAATTCATGTCCAAATCGTCCCTCATCTTTTTCCCATTTTATAGGTTTATTTCGTTACGTTAGTATAATTAATAATGGCATTCACTCTATTTTAATGTGGGGTGTTTTTTCTGAGTGAGCCCCAGGGTTTTTTTTAATTGCTACACGCGTGTTGTCCCCTAATTAGTATAGATGTGGAATAAGAATAATTATGCTTGGTTCCTTAAGCCCTTGAATAATGCATCGGCCCCATTATGTGGTTTTCAAAATTTTACTTATTTGACAAGGGGAAGAAAACACATGAATTTCTTCTCAACCCTTTAATTTTTTTCTTTTTTGAACTTGTCTGGTTAGAAATAATTTTTTTTTTCAATTTGTTTCTTGATTTTCTACTAATGCTGATTTCATTTGTTTATCAACTTGAAATGGTAAACAGATTTGAATTTAAATTTATAGCACCATGCTTTATCGGTTTTAGAAGAACACTAACACTGTGTCTCGTATTGCATTTCAAAAATTGCTGAAAAAAGCAAGAGAAGTAATTAGACTGATTTTGCTTTTGGGAAAATCTTTTCATGAAACAAAATTGTTTTTATTAGTTTTAATAAATAAATAAAGGGTGTTTTTTGGGATAAATAACCATAAAATAACGGGGTTTTAACGTTAAGTTTATTAGTTGAAAAAAAAAAAAACTAGAAAAGTAACGGGTTTAAAAAAAAATTAAATAAATAAAGAACAGTAAAGAGATTATAGTGTTTAGCTCTGTAGAGATTATAGTGTTTAGCTCTGTATTAGGAAGTTTTGAAATTTGAAAATTGAAAGTCACTACGAACCGTTAGTTTCCTTTATTGTTAGAAATCAGTATAGATTCTGTAATGAAACGAACTCCTAAATCGGACGACAAATTTAATGTCCGTTTAAAGTCCTCTTCAGTTGTCGACAGGGAAAAGCCCAAACCCCTTTCTTTCATCTCCTAAATCTCTCTCCTCTGGTCGAAATTCTAATTTTCTTTTTAAATTATATAATCTGTTCTTCGACGAAGAAAGCCCAAACCCCTCTGTTCTTTTCCCAATCTTTCTCCCCTGTACGGTCGAACTTTTAATCTCCGTTGTAAAATACTCTGTAGACGTGGACGACCAAACCTCTTCTTTCTTCTCGTGAAGCTCATTCGGTTCTCCATCTCTTTTTGACTCACAGCTGCTTCTGAAGTCCTTACCTTCAACTACTCACTCTCCCGGTCTCTCTCTCTCTCTCGCGCCCTCTGTAGCTCCGTTCGCATTCCTTGACACATGGTAGTAGCGATACGACGCCCCGGTCGACAAAACCGAGGTTCTTCTTCTCCTCGTTAAATACGCTTCCACTCTCTCATCTCCAAACCAGAATATTTAAATTTTTTTAATTATTCTCGTTTCTGTTTTCGCTCTTCGTTGTCCTCATCGTCGTTGATGGCTCCGATCCGAATTAAGCAATCTCCCGCGTCTTCTGCTCAAACCCTAGCGAGTTCTCATGATCCTCGGCTTCTCGTCCGAGAAACAATCTGCATAAGCGCTAATCTCGCTTCTGCTCCTTCTTCTTCTTCTTCTTCTTCTTCGTCAATTGCAATCGAGAATAGTGGTTTGTGGCCAGAGTTGAGGTTAGGACTAGTTGAAGAGCAGTTCCTCTATTCGAGCTTGAGAGTTATCTGTTGCGAGGAGATTGATGGCAGGCGATGGAAGTATGTTGCCCAAAAGGACAGTTTGGGGCGGTTCAAGAAGGGCTCCATTCGAGCCGTCAGTTTGCAGACCCCACAGCCTCCAGTACGAACTACCGGGTTAAAATTAGTTTTTCAGACTCTCCAATCTTTGAATTGCATAAAAAATTGTGTAAAAAATTTCATTGTAGTTATGCTCTCGTTGGAATTTATCCTGAAATTCGTTAAGATGCATTGTTGAATCAGTATTATTACCGGAATCAATATTTCATAAACCTACTATCGCTGCTTGGCTTTTATTCTGAGTTCTCCCGCATGCAGGGGAAAACAAAATCAGGCAGGCCCTATGTTTTATTTCCTCCTGCTGCTCGCAGAATGGACACCCTCGATGACCTGCTTGCAACGAATAATCTGATTTCACTCCATTATGCTTTGTCAAATGAAACTGCACAGAATATTAATGCAGACTGCTTGCAGCACATAAAACCTGGTAAATTTTTCTTTCATCTTTCAAATGATACTTTATCCAATAAAATCTTTGGAATCCTACTTATTTGTCGGTTGAAAATTATGGATTATTTTTTTGTGCAGAGGCATTTCTTGTGAATACAGGTAGCTTGTTACAAATACGAAAATGGTAATTCTCATTTTTTAAAGCATGATTTTTTTTTTTGGAGATATTTCTTTATGAAAATATTGCTTGTTATGACTCATGGTGCTTAAGAAAATGTTCATGTTCTAAGGATTAAAAGTTGCGTATTATTTTGGTATTTCGGGTAAATAGAAGAATGGAATATTCATATTTGCTAGCCATAGCTTTGATGTTTGGGAGAGTTGGAATCTGGAAGTTTCCTTATTGGAGGAATGTAGAATCTGTCAACTGCAGAAATGCCTCGGTAAGTTAATTTATTGTTGATTTGCAGTTGTTCGTGTTCACTCTCCTTGAATTTGTGCATCTTTCTATTTATACAATTTTATAGCGTGGGTCACTATTTATAGGCTTTAGTTTGCTAGAAATTGTATTTTTTTCCAGAATTCACGAAATACATTTAAAAATTATAAGAATTTAAGATGTAATACATTATGAAAGAAAGATAGATTTAAGAATTTTAAGGTATAATGTATTACAACAATTCAATATATGTGTATAAAGAAAATAAACCAAATCTGAAGGCATCCAATAATCTCACAAAATAAAATAGAATTGTTTTATAGCAATATAACTTAGCTTAAATAATACAAATATGAATAAAGGCAGGATAAATAACACAAATCGATAGGCAAAGTCCACCAAAGTAACAAATAAAAGCTCGACCTTTCTCGATATCTTGTGTAATCAAATCTCTAATATACCTACAATACTGCTTGCATGTCATGTGTGATTTGTGAGAGATTGAAACCAAACTAAAAATCAATAGTTTAAACGTGAAGCACACCAAAAATAGAATTTATAATTTAGATTTGATTTTCTTTTCTGTTTGATAAAATGCACGCGCATGTGAACATATGAACCATATTGACTTGAACCAGATGGATCTAATAAAGGACCACCTGGTCAAGAAAAGGAGGCTCCTATCTCTATGAATGCATTCACAATGTATGTATTGGTATATATAATATTAGAGTTCTTTCAACTATTTTCCCTTGTGGTAGTTCGGTATTTAATTTTTGTGAATTCTATTAAATTAGGGATTGGGAGTAGTTGCGCCCGTCGAAGTGCCGAACAAGGATTCAATATTCGTGGCAAACTAAATAGTTTCTTGAATGGATGGACACTTAAGGGTACCCTCGTGCTGATCTTCCACATGATAAAGGTATATTACGTGCATGAATTTACTTAACCAGTCTCTTATTTTTAATTTCTGTTTGAGTAAATGTTTATTTTTCTTCTTCTATTTGTATTTACCCTTATTTGTCTTTCTCCATTTTATTGATTTATATTCAATTTTATTTGACTCTTATAGTCTTATTTGCCACTCTCCTTTGGGTTTCTTCTTTTCAAGATTTACCGAGAAGATTAAGATGGATTTTAATTCTTTTGCATTTAGTTTTAACATACTCTTCCGATGGCTTTCCTTTTTTAATTTTTTCTTCAACAATTTGGTTTTGTAATTATGTAATTTTAGACATTCACTTTGTTTTTTTTTTGTCTTTTTTTCTTGTTTTACTGATTTCTTTTATTCATCTTGTTGGTATATAATTGTGTTGTATATTTGATACTTATTAAGCTTCAAACATATTTATTCTCTTTGATTTTCTTGATTTATTCTTAATTTGATTGGAGTCTTATATACTTTGTTCCTTTGATTTTTATTTTTTTTGTATGAATAGATGCTTAACGAGTACTGTTATACTTTTCTATTCTTATTCTTCCTGTATGTTTTCCTTTTTTAATCTTTTCAATGAGTTATTCGTTTTTTATTTTTGTGATTTGATATTTTTTTTATATTCAGTTTTTCCTTTCACTAATTTCATTAAGCTTCGTATCGTATGTTAAAGAAAGAAAACCAAAAGGAAAAAAGAGCCAAATCTAATTAAGATGGAAATAATATTAAATAAAAAATACAAATAAGCCTAAATCTTTTAAAAAAATAAACATTAACATCTATTAGAACGAGTTTGGAAAAAGAAAATTAGATAGGAATCAAATCATTAAATTAGAAATGTGTGTGTGAAGATCAAAAAGAATTATGAATATTTTCTAAAACAAGCTTAGAAGAGAAATTAAATAGAAAATGTGTAATAAAAATCTAGAAGAATTAAAAAAAAAAGGCAGGAGATATAATCAGATAGCAATGAAAACATATTAAAACAAATTTAAACTATAATAATATAATTAAGAATCTTTGCCCTTTTTTTCTTGAGTTTTCTTTCTTTAAGATATGACATGAAGCTTAAAACTATTTTCGTCCTCTCATGTTCTTTAATATGCTTATCATTCAGTTTGAACGTGTTTTTCTCATGCCTTTTTGTTTTTTTTTAGCTTTGTTTTCCTTTCATACTTTATTCAATTTTCAATATGATGATTTAGTAATCTTCTACATTCACTTTGTTTTTTCTTGTTTGGATTTCATGTGCTGCATTTATTAATTTTCTTTTGTATTTTTATGTGTTTGTTTGCTTCATATTTTTGTCGTGATTCAATAAATTTTCCTCCTTTTTCTTACTTAATGTCTTTATTTCGGATTTTTATTTATGTTTCCTTCTAAATTTTTTTTTGCTAAAATTTTTTATCCTCTTTTACATTTCTTTTCTTTATGATATAATGAAATGTCAATGAACTGTTTTTATTATTTTTTATATTCTATGATGTCTTCTATCAATTAATTTGAATGCATTCTTCCCAAACCTTTTCCTTTTAGGTTTTTTCCTTCAATTATATATTCGTTTTTGAATTATGTGATTTAATAATTTAAAACATTGGCTTTCCGAATCTTTTTCGTGGATTTCATTTCCCCTAGTTTTAATTACTTATATATATATATATATTTATATTCTGATTTTTTTTGAAGAATATCTGTTGTGATTTAACTAGTTTTTCTGTTTTAAGTTCTTTTTTAGATGTTTATATTTCTTTTCTTATGAAGACTTCGTCTTACTTGTCCTTAGTTTTTGACTTATTTTTAATTTGATTTGAATTTTATTTATTACTTTGTATTTTTCTTTTTTAAAGTGTAATTGGAAGGTTAATAACTCTCTTTCCTCTTTTATATTCATTTTTCCACTCGTAACGGTTGCACTTCTTTCTCGAGTCTCAATTTGGAGTTTGGAGAGCGCTCAGGTACGCTTTTTTATTTAACATTTTAGCAACATTTTTGTGATTCAATTTTAAAGGTTCTCACCTTGTTCTTTTTTGTTTTAGTATCTTTTCTTATCTATCTTTTGTTGCTCACTTTTATTCTTTGTCCTTTTTAGCTTTTTCTGCTATGAAGTATGGTTTGTGTTGAATGGTAGAAAGTTGACATCCTTTTTTTTTATTCATTCGTTAATTCTATATTTTCACGTTTTAGTGGTTTTTCTTTTCATCTCATCAAATAGATTATTGGACATTCATTTATATTTTATAGTTTTACTATATTTGTATGCATACTTTAAAACCATGTCTTCTGAGATATGGCTGCATAATGAATTATTTTTTACCTTGATATTTTAGGTTGCTGAAGGTGCAAGAATTGCTGGATCATCAAGGATTTTTGGGTTAATTGGAATGTCAGATTCTTAAGAAGGTGCAAGATTCTTTATTCGATTTGCCTTCACTAAGCTCTCTGCCTCATTCAGTGTTATTCGTTTTTTATTTTTGTGATTTGATATTTTTTTTATATTCAGTTTTTCTTTTCACTAATTTCATTAAGCTTCGTATCGTATATTAAAGAAAGAAAACGAAAGGAAAAAAGAGCCAAAACTAATTAAGATGGAAATAATATAAAACAAAAAATACAAATAAGCCTAAATCTTTTAAAAAAATAAACATTAACATCTATTAGAACGAGTTTGGAAAAAGAAAATTGGATAGGAATCAAATCATTAAAATTAGAAATGTGTGTGTGAAGATAAAAAAGAATTATGAATATTTTCTAAAACAAGCTTAGAAGAGAAATTAATTAGAAAATGTGTAATAAAAATCTGGAAGAATTAATAAAATAGGCAGGAGATATAATTAGATAGCAATGAAAACATGTTAAAACAAATTAAAAATATAATAATATAATTAAGAATCTTTGCCCTATTTTTCTTTGTTTAAGATATGACATGAAGCTTAAAACTATTTTCGTCGTCTGATGTTCTTTAATATGTTTGTCATTCAGTTTGAACGTGTTTTTCTCATGCCGTTTCGTTTTTTTTTTTAGCTTTGTTTTGCTTTAATACTTTATTCAATTTTCACTTTGATGATTTAGTAATCTTCTACATTCACTTTGTTTTTTCTTGTTTTTCTTTTTTGGATTTCATGTGCCGCATTTATTGATATTCTTTTGTATTTTTATGTGTTTATTTGCTTCATATTTTTGTCGGTATTCAAAAAATTTTCCTCCTTTTTCTTACTTAATGTCTTTATTTCGAATTTTTATTTATGTTTCCTTCTAAATTTTTTTGCTAAAATTTTTTATCCGCTTTTCCATTTCTTTTCTTTATGATATAATGAAATGTCAATGAACTGTTTTTATTATTTTTTATATTCTATGATGTCTTCTGTCATTTAATTTGAATGCATTCTTCCCAACCCTTTTCCTTTTAGGTTTTTTCCTTTAATTATATATTCGTTTTTGAATTATGTGATTTAATAATTTAAAACATTGGCTTTGCAAATCTTTTTCATGCATTTCATTTCCCGTAGTTTTAATTACTTATATATATATATATATATATGTATTTATGTTCTGATTTTTTTTGAAAAATATCTGTTTTGATTTAACTAGTTTTTCTGTATCGAGTTCTTTTTTTTATGTTTATATTTCCTTTCTTATGAAGATTTCGTCTTACTTGTCCTTAGTTTTTGACTTATTTTTAATTTGATTTGACTTTTATTTATTACTTTGTATTTTTTTTCTTTTTTAACGTGTAATTGGAAGGTTAATAACTCTCTTTCTTCTTTTATATTCAATTTTCCACTCGTAACGGTTGCGCTTCTTTTTCGAGTCTCAATTTTGGAGTTTGGAGAGCGCTCGGGTACGCTTTTTTATTTAACATTTTAGCAACATTTTTGTGATTCAATTTTAAAGGTTCTCACCTTGTTCTTTTCTTTTTAGTATCTTTTCTTATGTATCTTTTGTTGCTCACTTTTATTCTTTGTCCTTTTTAGTTTTTTCTGCTATGAAGTATGGTTTGTGTTGAATGGTAGAAAGTTGACATCCTTTGTTTTTCGTCATTCGTTATTTCTATATTTTCACGTTTTATTCGTTTTTCTTTTCATCTCATCAAATAGATTATTGGACATTCATTTATATTTTATTGTTTTACTATATTGTTTATGCGTACTTTAAAACTATGTCTTCTGAGATATGGCTGCATAATAAATCATTTTTTGCCTTGATATTTTAGGTTGCTGAAGGCGCAAATATTGCTGGATCATCAAGGATTTTTTGGGTTAATTGGAATGTCAGATTCTTAAGAGGTTTGAAGAAGGTAGCAATAATCATGTGATTGACTAATATATAATCCACTGTGTAACCTAGAATAAAGGGTGTAATGTTTTCTTTATCCCTCTATATTATATAATCTTTTCACAGTTTTTTATTTTCTGTTCGTTTTTTTTTTGGGCTCAGAAGTGCTGTATTTACTGGCCCCATTTATGCCGTGACCTCTCATTTTAGATGCATTCGCATTGTATGTCTTGTTATACTGCATTCATCTTCATTCTTTGTGGTAAATTTAGTATTTAATCTTTGCTTATTCTATTGAATTAGGGAGGGGGAGCAGTTCTGCCCATCGGAGTGCTGAACAAGGATGTTATCTTTGTGGCAAAGAAAATTTGGCCATGCTGTAAGAATCACCAATTGATTGACTTTTATATGATATTGTGATTGACCAACCTTAGTACTTTCCTGGGATATGGCTACTTAAGATCATGCTTGTTGCCTTAATATTTTAGGTTGCTTAAAGTGTTAGAATTGCCGGGGCATCAATGATTCTTTGGGTTGACTTGAACCTACGAGGTTTCAAAAGGTTATCAATTATAATGTGATTTACAAGTAACTAATCTACCGAATAACCGTAGATAAATGGTCTGATATTTCCTTTATCTTGTTTTCTGTTTGTTTTGTTTTTCCAGCTGAGGAATTCCGCATTACGGGATCTGTGATCTCCCATGACAAAAATAGACCATTACAATAGGCGGATCTTTATGAGCTCTTTAAGTCTTTTCGCATATGCATTTAGTCACCTGTATGCCTCATTCAACAGCTTTTTTTTGCAGGTAATTGTTGAGATGAAGAATGGAGTTGACAGGAGCGTCGAGTGTGGTTTCATTGGTGTTATGACCTCTGCTTTTGAAAGAATTTACATTGTATGTATTGTGAAACTACAGTTGTAGAGTTCTCTCAGTTTCTTTTTCTGTGTGGTAATTTAGTATTTTATTTTTGGCTATTATATTAAATTAAGGATGTACAGTATATGCGCCCATCGGAATTCGAACAGAAATTGCAATCTTTATGACCAAGCCAATTTGGCCAGGCTGTAAGCATCATCAATTATTTAATTTTTACACCCTGTGCTGAATGACCATCCTGAGTAGCATTTTTGAGATATGGCTGTTTAAGATTTTTTTTTTGTCGTTAATATTTCAGGTGGCTAACGGTGCAAGAATTGCTGGGGCATCAAGGATTATTTGGGTTGATTTGAATCCTAGAGGTTTGAGGTAGGTAACAATTATCAAGTAATTTACTAATATATGATCCAATGTGTAACCTTCATTGATGGTGTAATGTTTCCTTAATCACCTTTAATTGTGTAATATTTTCACAGTCTCTTGTTTTCTGATTGTTTTTTTTTCCGACTCTAACGTTGGGAGTGATTGTTTATTTCAGAAATTCCGGGTTATAGGATTTGTAAAGCCCAAGGACCATAATAGACTAGTGCAAGAGGTAGATCTTCAAGCCTTATTCGATTTGCCTTCACTCAGCTCTCTTCCTCATTCAGTGTTATTCGTTTTTTATTTTTGTGATTTGATATTTTTTTTATATTCAGTTTTTCTTTTCACTAATTTCATTAAGCTTCGTATCGTATATTAAAGAAAGAAAACGAAAGGAAAAAAGAGCCAAAACTAATTAAGATGGAAATAATATAAAACAAAAAATACAAATAAGCCTAAATCTTTTAAAAAAATAAACATTAACATCTATTAGAACGAGTTTGGAAAAAGAAAATTGGATAGGAATCAAATCATTAAAATTAGAAATGTGTGTGTGAAGATAAAAAAGAATTATGAATATTTTCTAAAACAAGCTTAGAAGAGAAATTAATTAGAAAATGTGTAATAAAAATCTGGAAGAATTAATAAAATAGGCAGGAGATATAATTAGATAGCAATGAAAACATGTTAAAACAAATTAAAAATATAATAATATAATTAAGAATCTTTGCCCTATTTTTCTTTCTTTAAGATATGACATGAAGCTTAAAACTATTTTCGTCGTCTGATGTTCTTTAATATGTTTGTCATTCAGTTTGAACGTGTTTTTCTCATGCCGTTTCGTTTTTTTTTTATAGCTTTGTTTTGCTTTAATACTTTATTCAAATTTCACTTTGATGATTTAGTAATCTTCTACATTCACTTTGTTTTTTCCTGTTTTTCTTTTTTGGATTTCATGTGCCGCATTTATTGATATTCTTTTGTATTTTTATGTGTTTATTTGCTTCATATTTTTGTCGCGATTCAAAAAATTTTCCTCATTTTTCTTACTTAATGTCTTTATTTCGGATTTTTATTTATGTTTCCTTCTAAATTTTTTTTTGCTAAAATTTTTTATCCTCTTTTCCATTTCTTTTCCTTATGAAATAATGAAATGTCAATGAACTGTTTTTATTATTTTTTATATGCTATGATGTCTTCTATCATTTAATTTGATTGCATTCTTCCCAAACCTTTTCCTTTTAGGTTTTTTCCTTCAATTATATATTCGTTTTTGAATTATGTGATTTAATAATTTAAAACATTGGCTTTGCGAATCTTTTTCGTGGATTTAATTTCCCCTAGTATTAATTACTTATATATATATATATATATATTCAGATTTATTTTGAAAAATATTTGTTGTGATTTAACTATTTTTTCTGTATTAAGTTCTTTTCCATATGTTTATATTTCTTTTCTTATGAAGATTTCGTTTTACTTGTCCTTAGTTTTTTTATTATTTTTAATTTGAATTGACTTTTATTTATTACTTTCTATTTTTTTCTTTTTTAATGTGTATTTGGAAGGTTAATAACTCTCTTTCCTCTTTTATATTCATTTTTCCACTCGTAACGGTTGCGCTTCTTTTTCGAGTCTCAATTTGGAGTTTGGAGAGCGCTCAGGTACGCTTTTTTATTTAACATTTTAGCAACATTTTTGTGATTCAATTTTAAAGGTTCTCACCTTGTTCTTTTTTGTTTTAGTATCTTTTCTTATCTATCTTTTGTTGCTGACTTTTATTCTTCGTCCTTTTTAGCTTTTTCTGCTATGAAGTATGGTTTGTGTTGAATGGTAGAAAGTTGACATCCTTTTTTTTTTGTCATTCGTTAATTCTATATTTTCACGTTTTTTTCGTTTTTCTTTTCATCTCATCAAATAGATTATTGGACATTCATTTATATTTTATAGTTTTACTATATTTGTATGCATACTTTAAAACTATGTCTTCTGAGATATAGCTGCATAATGAATTATTTTTTACCTTGATATTTTAGGTTGCTGAAGGTGCAAGAATTGCTGGATCATCAAGGATTTTTTGGGTTAATTGGAATGTCAGATTCTTAAGAAGGTGCAAGATTCTTTATTCGATTTGCCTTCACTAAGCTCTCTGCCTCATTCAGTGTTATTCGTTTTTTATTTTTGTGATTTGATATTTTTTTTATATTCAGTTTTTTTTTTTCACTAATTTCATTAAGCTTCGTATCGTATATTAAAGAAAGAAAACGAAAGGAAAAAAGAGCCAAAACTAATTAAGATGGAAATAATATAAAACAAAAAATACAAATAAGCCTAAATCTTTTAAAAAAATAAACATTAACATCTATTAGAACGAGTTTGGAAAAAGAAAATTGGATAGGAATCAAATCATTAAAATTAGAAATGTGTGTGTGAAGATAAAAAAGAATTATGAATATTTTCTAAAACAATCTTAGAAGAGAAATTAATTAGAAAATGTGTAATAAAAATCTGGAAGAATTAATAAAATAGGCAGGAGATATAATTAGATAGCAATGAAAACATGTTAAAACAAATTAAAAATATAATAATATAATTAAGAATCTTTGCCCTATTTTTCTTTCTTTAAGATATGACATGAAGCTTAAAACTATTTTCGTCGTCTGATGTTCTTTAATATGTTTGTCACTCAGTTTGAACGTGTTTTTCTCATGCCGTTTCGTTTTTTTTTTTAGCTTTGTTTTGCTTTAATACTTTATTCAAATTTCACTTTGATGAATTAGTAATCTTCTACATTCACTTTGTTTTTTCCTGTTTTTCTTTTTTGGATTTCATGTGCCGCATTTATTGATATTCTTTTGTATTTTTATGTGTTTATTTGCTTCATATTTTTGTCGCGATTCAAAAAATTTTACTCCTTTTTCTTACTTAATGTCTTTATTACGGATTTTTATTTATGTTTCCTTCTAAATTTTTTTTTAGTGAAATTTTTTATCCTCTTTTCCATTTCTTTTCCTTATGAAATAATGAAATGTCAATGAACTGTTTTTATTATTTTTTATATGCTATGATGTCTTCTATCATTTAATTTGATTGCATTCTTCCCAAACCTTTTCCTTTTAGGTTTTTTCCTTCAATTATATATTCGTTTTTGAATTATGTGATTTAATAATTTAAAACATTGGCTTTGTGAATCTTTTTCGTGGATTTAATTTCCCCTAGTATTAATTACTTATATATATATATATATATTCAGATTTATTTTGAAAAATATTTGTTGTGATTTAACTATTTTTTCTGTATTAAGTTCTTTTCTATATGTTTATATTTCTTTTCTTATGAAGATTTCGTTTTACTTGTCCTTAGTTTTTTTATTATTTTTAATTTGAATTGACTTTTATTTATTACTTTCTATTTTTTTCTTTTTTAATGTGTATTTGGAAGGTTAATAACTCTCTTTCCTCTTTTATATTCATTTTTCCACTCGTAACGGTTGCACTTCTTTCTCGAGTCTCAATTTGGAGTTTGGAGAGCGCTCAGGTACGCTTTTTTATTTAACATTTTAGCAACATTTTTGTGATTCAATTTTAAAGTTTCTCACCTTGTTCTTTTTTGTTTTAGTATCTTTTCTTATCTATCTTTTGTTGCTGACTTTTATTCTTCGTCCTTTTTAGCTTTTTCTGCTATGAAGTATGGTTTGTGTTGAATGGTAGAAAGTTGACATCCTTTTTTTTTATTCATTCGTTAATTCTATATTTTCACGTTTTAGTGGTTTTTCTTTTCATCTCATCAAATAGATTATTGGACATTCATTTATATTTTATAGTTTTACTATATTTGTATGCATATTTTAAAACCATGTCTTCTGAGATATGGCTGCATAATGAATTATTTTTTACCTTGATATTTTAGGTTGCTGAAGGTGCAAGAATTGCTGGATCATCAAGGATTTTTTGGGTTAATTGGAATGTCAGATTCTTAAGAAGGTGCAAGATTCTTTATTCGATTTGCCTTCACTAAGCTCTCTGCCTCATTTAGTGTTATTCGTTTTTTATTTTTGTGATTTGATATTTTTTTTATATTCAGTTTTTCTTTTCACTAATTTCATTAAGCTTCGTATCGTATATTAAAGAAAGAAAACGAAAGGAAAAAAGAGCCAAAACTAATTAAGATGGAAATAATATAAAACAAAAAATACAAATAAGCCTAAATCTTTTAAAAAAATAAACATTAACATCTATTAGAACGAGTTTGGAAAAAGAAAATTGGATAGGAATCAAATCATTAAAATTAGAAATGTGTGTGTGAAGATAAAAAAGAATTATGAATATTTTCTAAAACAAGCTTAGAAGAGAAATTAATTAGAAAATGTGTAATAAAAATCTGGAAGAATTAATAAAATAGGCAGGAGATATAATTAGATAGCAATGAAAACATGTTAAAACAAATTAAAAATATAATAATATAATTAAGAATCTTTGCCCTTTTTTTCTTGATTTTTCTTTCTTTAAGATATGACATGAAGCTTACAACTATTTTCGTCGTCTGATGTTCTTTAATATGTTTGTCATTCAGTTTGAACGTGTTTTTCTCATGCCGTTTCGTTTTTTTTTTTTAGCTTTGTTTTGCTTTAATACTTTATTCAAATTTCACTTTGATGATTTAGTAATCTTCTACATTCACTTTGTTTTTTCCTGTTTTTCTTTTTTGGATTTCATGTGCCGCATTTATTGATATTCTTTTGTATTTTTATGTGTTTATTTGCTTCATATTTTTGTCGCGATTCAAAAAATTTTCCTCCTTTCTCTTACTTAATGTCTTTTTTTCGGATTTTTATTTATGTTTCCTTCTAAATTTATTTTTGCTAAAATTTTTTATCCTCTTTTCCATTTCTTTTCCTTATGAAATAATGAAATGTCAATGAACTGTTTTTATTATTTTTTATATGCTATGATGTCTTCTATCATTTAATTTGATTGCATTCTTCCCAAACCTTTTCCTTTTAGGTTTTTTCCTTCAATTATATATTCGTTTTTGAATTATGTGATTTAATAATTTAAAACATTGGCTTTGCGAATCTTTTTCGTGGATTTAATTTCCCCTAGTATTAATTACTTATATATATATATATATATATATATATTCAGATTTATTTTGAAAAATATTTGTTGTGATTTAACTATTTTTTCTGTATTAAGTTCTTTTCTATATGTTTATATTTCTTTTCTTATGAAGATTTCGTTTTACTTGTCCTTAGTTTTTTTATTATTTTTAATTTGAATTGACTTTTATTTATTACTTTCTATTTTTTTTCTTTTTTAATGTGTATTTGGAAGGTTAATAACTCTCTTTCTTCTTTTATATTCATTTTTCCACTCGTAACGGTTGCGCTTCTTTTTCGAGTCTCAATTTGGAGTTTGGAGAGCGCTCAGGTACGCTTTTTTATTTAACATTTTAGCAACATTTTTGTGATTCAATTTTAAAGGTTCTCACCTTGTTCTTTTTTGTTTTAGTATCTTTTCTTATCTATCTTTTGTTGCTGACTTTTATTCTTCGTCCTTTTTAGCTTTTTCTGCTATGAAGTATGGTTTGTGTTGAATGGTAGAAAGTTGACATCCTTTTTTTTTATTCATTCGTTAATTCTATATTTTCACGTTTTAGTGGTTTTTCTTTTCATCTCATCAAATAGATTATTGGACATTCATTTATATTTTATAGTTTTACTATATTTGTATGCATACTTTAAAACCATGTCTTCTGAGATATGGCTGCATAATGAATTATTTTTTACCTTGATATTTTAGGTTGCTGAAGGTGCAAGAATTGCTGGATCATCAAGGATTTTTTGGGTTAATTGGAATGTCAGATTCTTAAGAAGGTGCAAGATTCTTTATTCGATTTGCCTTCACTAAGCTATCTGCCTCATTCAGTGTTATTCGTTTTTTATTTTTGTGATTTGATATTTTTTTTATATTCAGTTTTTTCTTTTCACTAATTTCATTAAGCTTCGTATCGTATATTAAAGAAAGAAAACGAAAGGAAAAAAGAGCCAAAACTAATTAAGATGGAAATAATATAAAACAAAAAATACAAATAAGCCTAAATCTTTTAAAAAAATAAACATTAACATCTATTAGAACTAGTTTGGAAAAAGAAAATTGGATAGGAATCAAATCATTAAAATTAGAAATGTGTGTGTGAAGATAAAAAAGAATTATGAATATTTTCTAAAACAAGCTTAGAAGAGAAATTAATTAGAAAATGTGTAATAAAAATCTGGAAGAATTAATAAAATAGGCAGGAGATATAATTAGATAGCAATGAAAACATGTTAAAACAAATTAAAAATATAATAATATAATTAAGAATCTTTGCCCTATTTTTCTTTCTTTAAGATATGACATGAAGCTTAAAACTATTTTCGTCGTCTGATGTTCTTTAATATGTTTGTCATTCAGTTTGAACGTGTTTTTCTCATGCCGTTTGTTTTTTTTTTTTTTAGCTTTGTTTTGCTTTAATACTTTATTCAATTTTCACTTTGATGATTTAGTAATCTTCTACATTCACTTTGTTTTTTCTTGTTTTTCTTTTTTGGATTTCATGTGCCGCATTTATTGATATTCTTTTGTATTTTTATGTGTTTATTTGCTTCATATTTTTGTCGCGATTCAAAAAATTTTCCTCCTTTTTCTTACTTAATGTCTATATTTTGGATTTTTATTTATGTTTCTTCCTAAATTTTTTTTTGCTAAAATTTTTTATCCTCTTTTCCATTTCTTTTCCTTATGAAATAATGAAATGTCAATGAACTGTTTTTATTATTTTTTATATGCTATGATGTCTTCTATCATTTAATTTGATTGCATTCTTCCCAAACCTTTTCCTTTTAAGTTTTTTCCTTCAATTATATATTCGTTTTTGAATTATGTGATTTAATAAATTAAAACATTGGCTTTGCAAATCTTTTTCGTGGATTTAATTTCACCTAGTATTAATTACTTATATATATATATTCAGATTTATTTTGAAAAATATTTGTTGTGATTTAACTATTTTTTCTGTATTAAGTTCTTTTCTATATGTTTATATTTCTTTTCTTATGAAGATTTCGTTTTACTTGTCCTTAGTTTTTTTATTTTTTTTAATTTGAATTGACTTTTATTTATTACTTTCTATTTTTTTCTTTTTTAATGTGTATTTGGAAGGTTAATAACTCTCTTTCTTCTTTTATATTCATTTTTCCACTCGTAACGGTTGCGCTTCTTTTTCGAGTCTCAATTTGGAGTTTGGAGAGCGCTCAGGTACTCTTTTTTATTTAACATTTTAGCAACATTTTTGTGATTCAATTTTAAAGGTTCTCACCTTGTTATTTTTTGTTTTAGTATCTTTTCTTATCTATCTTTTGTTGCTGACTTTTATTCTTAGTCCTTTTTAGCTTTTTCTGCTATGAAGTATGGTTTGTGTTGAATGGTAGAAAGTTGACATCCTTTTTTTTTTTGTCATTCGTTAATTCTAAATTTTCACGTTTTTTTCGTTTTTCTTTTCATCTCATCAAATAGATTATTGGACATTCATTTATATTTTATGGTTTTACTATATTTGTATGCATACTTTAAAACCATGTCTTCTGAGATTTGGCTGCATAATAAATTATTTGTTGCCTTGATATTTTAGGTTGCTGAAGGTGCAAGAATTGCTGGACTATCAAGGATTTTTTGGTTTAATTGGAATGTCAGATTCTTAAGAGGTTTGAAGAAGGTAGCAATCATCATGTGATTGACTAATATATAATCCACTGTGTAACCTAGGATAAATGGTGTAATGTTTTCTTTATCCCTTTATATTATATAATCTTTTCACAGTTTTTTTTTTATTTTCTGTTCGTATTTTTTTTTATGCTCAAAAGTGTTATATTTACTGGCCCCATTTATGTCGTGACCTCTCATTTTGGTTGCATTCGCAACATATGTATTGTTGTACTGAATTCATCTTCATTCCTTGTATTAATTTAGTATTTAATCTTTGCTTATTCTTTTAAATTAGGGAGGGGGAGCAGTTCTGCCCATCGGAGTGCTGAACAAGGATGTTATCTTTGTGGCAAAGACAATTTGGCCTTGCTGTAAGCATCACCAATTGATTGACTTTTATATGATATTTGTGATTGACCAACCTTAGTACTTTCCTGGGATATGGCATCATAAGATCATTCTTGTTGCCTTAATATTTTAGGCTGCAGAAGGTGTTAGAATTGCCGCGGTATCAAGGATTGTTTGGGTTGATTTGAACCTACGAGGTTTGAAAAGGTTATCAATTATAATGTGATTTACTAGTAACTAATCTACCGTATAACCGTAGATAAATGGTCTGATATTTGCTTTATCTTGTTTTCTGTTTGTTTTTTTTTTTTTCCAGCTGAGAAAGTCCGAATTACGGGAGCTGTGATCTCAGATGACAACAATAGACGATAACAATAGGCGGATCTTTATTAGCTCTTTAAGTCTTTTCGCATATGCATTTAGTCGGCTGTATGCCTCATTCAACAGCTGTTTTTTTGCAGGTAATTGTCGAGATGAAGAATGGAGTTGACAGGAGCGTCGAGTGTGGTTTCATTGGTGTTATGACCTCTGCTTTTGAAAGAATTTACATTGTATGTATTGTGAAACTACAGTTGTAGAGTTCTCTCAGTTTCTTTTTCTGTGTGGTAATTCAGTATTTTATTTTTTGCTATTATATTAAATTATGGATTTACAGTAATTGCGCCCATCGGAATGCGAAGAGAAATTGCAATCTTTATGACCAAGCCAATTTGGCCAAGCTGTAAGCATCATCAATTCTTTAATTTTTGCACTATGTTCTGAATGACCATCCTGAGTAGTATTTTTGAGATATGGCTGTTTAAGATCTTTTTTGTTTCGTTAATATTTGAGGTGGTTAACGGTGCAAGAATTGCTGGGGCATCCAGGATTATTTTGGTGGATTTGAATCCTAGAGGGTTGAGGTAGGTAACAATTATCAAGTAATTTACTAATATATGATCCAATATGTAACCCTTGATTGATAGTGTAATGTTTCCTTTATCTTCTTTAATTGTGTAATCTTTTCAATTTCTCTTGTTTTCTGATTGTTTTTTTTTCCATGTCAAAAGTTGGGAGTTAGTGTTTTTTTTTTAGTTCAGAAGTTCGGGGTTATAGAATTTGTAAACCCCAAGGACCACAATAGACTAGTGCAATAGGGAGATCTTCAAGCCTTATTCTATTTGCCTTCACTCAGCGTTATTCGTTTTTTATTTTTGTGATTTGATATTTTTTTTATATTCAGTTTGTCTTTTCACTAATTTCATTGAGCTTCGTATCGTATGTTAAAGAAAGAAAAACCAAAGGAAAAAAGAGCCAAATCTAATTAAGATGGAAATAATATAAAATAAAAAATACAAATAAGCCTCAATCTTTTTTAAAACATAAACATTAACATCTATTAGAACAAGTTTGGAAAAAAGAAAATTACATAGGAATCAAGTCATTAAGATTAGAAATGTGCGTGTGAAGATAAAAAAGAATTATGAATATTTTCTAAAACACGCTTAGAACAGAAATTAAATAGAAAATGTGTAAGAAAAATCTGGAAGAATTAAAAAAAGAAGACAGGAGATATAATTAGATAGCAATGGACACATGTTAAAACAAATTACAAATATAATAATATAATTAAGAATCTTTGCCCTTGTTTTCTTGATTTTTCTTTCTTTAAGATATGACATGAAGCTTAAAACTATTTTCGTCCTCTCATGTTCTTTAATATGTTTATCAGTCAGTTTGAACGTGTTTTTCTCATGCTTTTTCCTTTTTTTTAGCTTTGTTTTCGTTTAATACTTTATTCAATTTTCATTTTGATGATTTAGTAATCTTCTACATTCACTTTGTTTTTTCTTGTTTTTATTTTTTGGATTTCATGTGCCGCATTTATTGATTTTCTTTTGTATTTTTATATGTGTTTGTTTCCTATTTTTGTTGCGATTCAATAAATTTTCCTCCTATTTCTTACTTAATGTCTTTATTTCAGATTTTTATTTATGTTTCCTTCTAAATTTTTTTTTGCTAAATTTTTTTATCCTCTTTTCCATTTCTTTTCCTTATGAAATAATGAAACGTCAATGAACTGTTTTTATTATTTTTTATATTCTATGATGTCTTCTATCATTTAATTTGAATGTATTCTTCCCAAACCTTTTCCTTTTAAGTTTTTTCCTTCAATTATATATTCGTTTTTGAATTACGTGATTTATTAATTTAAAACATTGGCTTTGCGAATCTTTTTCGTGGATTTAATTTCCCCTAGTATTAATTATTTACATATATATATATATATTCAGATTTATTTTGAAAATTATTTGTTGTGATTTAAATATTTTTTCTGTATTAAGTTCTTTTCTATATGTTTATATTTCTTTTCTTATGAAGATTTCGTTGTACTTGTCCGTAGTTTTTTTATTATTTTTAATTTGAATTGACTTTTATTTATTACTTTTTATTTTTTTCTTTTTTAATGTGTATTTGGAAGGTTAATAACTCTTTTTCTTCTTTTATATTCATTTTTCTACTCGTAACGGTTGCGCTTCTTTTTCGAGTCTCAATTTGGAGTTTGGAGAGCGCTTAGGTACGCTTTTTTATTTAGCATTTTAGCAACATTTTTGTGATTCAATTTTAAAGGTTCTCACCTTGTTCTTTTATGCTTTAGTATCTTTTCTTATCTATCTTTTGTTGCTGACTTTTATTCTTCTTCCTTTTTAGCTTTTTCTGCTATGAAGTATGGTTTGTGTTGAATGGTAGAAAGTTGACATCTTTTTTTTTTTGTCATTCGTTAATTCTATATTTTCACGTTTTTTTCGTTTTTCTTTTCATCTCATCAAATAGATTATTGGACATTCATTTATATTTTATGGTTTTACTATATTTGTATGCATACTTTAAAACCATGTCTTCTGAGATGTGGCTGCATAATAAATTATTTGTTGCCTTGATATTTTAGGTTGCTGAAGGTGCAAGAATTGCTGGACTATCAAGGATTTTTTGGGTTAATTGGATTGTCAGATTCTTAAGAGGTTTGAAGAAGGTAGCGATTATCATGTGATTGACTAATATATAATCCACTGTGTAACCTAGGATAAATGGTGTAATGTTTTCTTTATCCCTTTATATTATATAATCTTTTCACAGTTTTTTTATCTTTTGTTCGTATTTGTTTTTATGCTCAAAAGTGTTATATTTACTGGCCCAATTTATGTCGTGACCTCTCATTTTGGTTGCATTCGCAACATATGTATTGTTATACTGCATTCATCTTCATTCCTTGTGTTAATTTAGTATTTAATCTTTGCTTATTCTTTTAAATTAGGGAGGGGGAGCTGTTCTGCCCATCGGAGTGCTGAACAAGGATGTTATCTTTGTGGCAAAGACAATTTGGCCTTGCTGTAAGCATCACCAATTGATTGACTTTTATATGATATTTGTGATTGACCAACCTTAGTACTTTCCTGGGATATGGTTGCATAAGATCATGCCTGTTGCCTTAATATTTTAGGCTGCTGAAAGTGTTAGAATTGCCGGGGCATCAAGGATTGTTTGGGTTGACTTGAACCTACGAGGTTTGAAGAAGTTATGAATTATAATGTGATTTACTAGTAACTAATCTACCGTATAACCGTAGATAAATGGTCTGATATTTCCTGTATCTTCTGTTTTGTTTGTTTTAATTTTCTAGTTGCGAAATTCCGAATTACGGGATCTGTGATCTCAGATGACAACAATAGACGATTACAATAGGCGGATATTTCTTAGCTCTTTAAGTCTTTTCGCATATGCATTTAGTCGGCTGTATGCCTCATTCAACAGCCGTTTTTTTGGTTAATTGGAATGTCAGATTCTTAGCTATGTCGTGACCTCTCATTTTGGTTGCATTCGCAATATATGTATTGTTATACTGCATGCATCTTCGTTCCTTGTGGTAATTTAGTTTTTAATCTTTGCTTATTCTTTTAAATTAGGGAGGGGGAGCAGTTCTGCCCATCGGAGTGCTGAACACGGATGTTATCTTTGTGGCAAAGACAATTTGGCCTTGCTGTAAGCATCACCAATTGATTGACTTTTATATGATATTTGTGATTGACCAACCTTAGTACTTTCCTGGGATATGGCTGCATAAGATCATGCTTGTTTCCTTAATATTTTAGGCTGCTAAAGGTGTTAGAATTGCCGGGGCATGAAGGAATTTTTGGGTTGATTTGAACCTACGAGGTTTGAAAAGGTTATCAATGATAATGTGATTTACTAGTAACTAATCTACCTTATAACCGTTGATAAATGGACTGATATTTCCTTTATCTTGTTTTCTGATTGTTTTGTTTTTCCAGTTTCGAAATTCCGAATTACGGGATCTATGATCTCAGATGACAACAATAGACGATTACAATAGGCGGATCTTTATTAGCTCTTTAAGTCTTTTCGCATATGCATTTAGTCGGCTGTATGCCTCATTCAACAGCTGTTTTTTTGCTGGTAATTGTTGAGATGAAGAATGGAGTTGACAGGAGCGTCGAGTGTGGCTTCATTGGTGCTATGACATCTGCTTTTGAAAGCATTCACATTGTATGTATTGTGAAACTACAGTTGTAGAGCTCTTTCAGCTTCTTTTTCTTTGTGGTAAATCAGTGTTTAATTTTTGGCTATTATATTAAATTTAGGATGTACAGTAATTGCGCCCATCGGAATGCGAACAGAAATTGCAATCTTTATGACCAAGCCAATTTGGCCAAGCTATAAGCATCATCAATTCTTTTATTTTTACACATTGTTTTGAATGACCATCCTGAGTAATATTTTTGAGATATGGCTGTTTAAGATATTTTTTTTTTCGTTAATATTTGAGGTGGCTAACGGTGCAAGAATTTCTGGGGCATCGAGGATTATTTGGGTTGATTTGAATCCTAGAGGTTTGAGGTAGGTAACAATTATCAAGTAATTTACTAATATATGATCTAATATGTAACCCTTGATTGATAGTGTAATGTTTCCTTTATCTCCTTTAATTGTGTAATCTTTTCAATGTCTCTTGTTTTCTGATTGTTTTTTTTCCAACTCAGAAGTTGGGAGTTAGTGTTTTTTTTTTAGTTCAGAAGTTCGGGGTTATAGAATTTGTAAACCCCAAGGACCACAATAGACTAGTGCAATAGGGAGATCTTCAAGCCTTATTCTATTTGCCTTCACTCAGCTCTGTGCCTCATTCAGCGTTATTCGTTTTTTATTTTTGTGATTTGATATTTTTTTTTTATTCAGTTTGTCTTTTCACTAATTTCATTAAGCTTCGTATCGTATGTTAAAGAAAGAAAAACCAAAGGAAAAAAGAGCCAAATCTAATTAAGATGGAAATAATATAAAATAAAAAATACAAATAAGCCTAAATCTTTTATAAAACATAAACATTAACATCTATTAGAACAAGTTTGAAAAAAAGAAAATTACATAGGAATCAAATCATTAAAAATAGAAATGTGTGTGTGAAGATAAAAAAGAATTATGAATATTTTCTAAAACAAGCTTAGAACAGAAATTAAATAGAAAATGTGTAATAAAAATCTGGAAGAATTAGAAAAAGAAGGCAGGAGATATAATTAGATAGCAATGGACACATGTTAAAACAAATTAAAAATCTAATAATATAATTAAGAATCTTTGCCCTTGTTTTCTTGATTTTTCTTTCTTTAAGATATGACATGAAGCTTAAAACTATTTTCGTCCTCTCATGTTCTTTAATATGTTTATCAGTCAGTTTGAACGTGTTTTTCTCATGCTTTGTCCTTTTTTTTAGCTTTGTTTTCGTTTAATACTTTATTCAATTTTCATTTTGACGATTTAGTAATCTTCTACATTCACTTTGTTTTTTCTTGTTTTTATTTTTTGGATTTCATGTGCCGCATTTATTGATTTTCTTTTGTATTTTTATATGTGTTTGTTTGTTTCATATTTTTGTCGCGATTCAATAAATTTTCCTCCTATTTCTTACTTAATGTCTTTATTTCAGATTTTTATTTATGTTTCCTTCAAAATTTTTTTTTGCTAAAATTTTTTATCCTCTTTTCCATTTCTTTTCCTTATGAAATAATGAAATGTCAATGAACTGTTTTTATTATTTTTTATATTCTATGATGTCTTCTATCATTTAATTTGAATGCATTCTTCCCAAACCTTTTCCTTTTAAGTTTTTTCCTTCAATTATATATTCGTTTTTGAATTATGTGATTTAATAATTTAAAACATTGGCTTTGCGAATCTTTTTCGTGGATTTAATTTCCCCTAGTCTTAATTACTTATATATATATATATAAATTCAGATTTATTTTGAAAAATATTTGTTGTGATTTAACTATTTTTTCTGTATTAAGTTCTTTTCTATATGTTTATATTTCTTTTCTTATCAAGATTTCGTTTTACTTGTCCTTAGTTTTTTTATTATTTTTAATTTGAATTGACTTTTTTTTATTATTTTCTATTTTTTCTTTTTGAATGTGTATTTGGAAGGTTAATAACTCTCTTTATTCTTTTATATTCATTTTTCCACTCGTAACGGTTGCGCTTCTTTTTCGAGTCTCAATTTGGAATTTGGAGAGCGCTCAGGTACGCTTTTTTATTTAGCATTTTAGCAACATTTTTGTGATTCAATTTTAAATGTTCTCACCTTGTTCTTTTTTGTTTTAGTATCTTTTCTTATCTATCTTTTGTTGCTGACTCTTATTCTTCGTCCTTTTTAGCTTTTTCTGCTATGAAGTATGGTTTGTGTTGAATGGTAGAAAGTTGACATCCTTTTTTTTTTGTCATTCGTTAATTCTATATTTTCACGTTTTAGTCGTTTTTATTTTCATCTCATCAAATAGATTATTGGACATTCATTTATATTTTATAGTTTTACTATATTTGTATGCATACTTTAAAACCATGTCTTCTGAGATGTGGCTGCATAATAAATTATTTGTTGCCTTGATATTTTAGGTTGCTGAAGGTTGAAGAATTGCTGGACTATCAAGGATTTTTTTGGGTTAATTGGAATGTCAGATTCTTTAGAGGTTTGAAGAAGGTAGCAATCATCATGTGATTGACTAATATATTATCCACTGTGTAACCTAGGATAAATGGTGTAATGTTTTCTTTATCCCTTTATATTATATAATCTTTTCACAGTTTTTTTTTATTTTCTGTTCGTATTTTTTTTATGCTCAAAAGTGTTATATTTACTGGCCCCATTTATGTCGTGACCTCTCATTTTGGTTGCATTCGCAACATATGTATTGTTGTACTGAATTCATCTTCATTCCTTGTATTAATTTAGTATTTAATCTTTGCTTATTCTTTTAAATTAGGGAGGGGGAGCAGTTCTGCCCATCGGAGTGCTGAACAAGGATGTTATCTTTGTGGCAAAGACAATTTGGCCTTGCTGTAAGCATCTCCAATTGATTGACTTTTATATGATATTTGTGATTGACCAACCTTAGTACTTTCCTGGGATATGGCTGCATAAGATCATTCTTGTTGCCTTAATATTTTAGGCTGCAGAAGGTGTTAGAATTGCCGCGGTATCAAGGATTGTTTGGGTTGATTTGAACCTACGAGGTTTGAAAAGGTTATCAATTATAATGTGATTTACTAGTAACTAATCTACCGTATAACCGTAGATAAATGGTCTGATATTTGCTTTATCTTGTTTTCTGTTTGTTTTTTTTTTTTTCCAGCTGAGAAAGTCCGAATTACGGGAGCTGTGATCTCAGATGACAACAATAGACGATAACAATAGGCGGATCTTTATTAGCTCTTTAAGTCTTTTCGCATATGCATTTAATCGGCTGTATGCCTCATTCAACAGCTGTTTTTTTGCAGGTAATTGTCGAGATGAAGAATGGAGTTGACAGGAGTGTCGAGTGTGGTTTCATTGGTGTTATGACCTCTGCTTTTGAAAGAATTTACATTGTATGTATTGTGAAACTACAGTTGTAGAGTTCTCTCAGTTTCTTTTTCTGTGTGGTAATTCAGTATTTTATTTTTTGCTATTATATTAAATTATGGATGTACAGTAATTGCGCCCATCGGAATGCGAAGAGAAATTGCAATCTTTATGACCAAGCCAATTTGGCCAAGCTGTAAGCATCATCAATTCTTTAATTTTTACACTATGTTCTGAATGACCATCCTGAGTAGTATTTTTGAGATATGGCTGTTTAAGATCTTTTTTGTTTCGTTAATATTTGAGGTGGTTAACGGTGCAAGAATTGCTGGGGCATCCAGGATTATTTTGGTTGATTTGAATCCTAGAGGGTTGAGGTAGGTAACAATTATCAAGTAATTTACTAATATATGATCCAATATGTAACCCTTGATTGATAGTGTAATGTTTCCTTTATCTTCTTTAATTGTGTAATCTTTTCAATGTCTCTTGTTTTCTGATTGTTTTTTTTTCCAACTCAGAAGTTGGGAGTTAGTGTTTTTTTTTTAGTTCAGAAGTTCGGGGTTATAGAATTTGTAAACCCCAAGGACCACAATAGACTAGTGCAATAGGGAAATCTTCAAGCCTTATTCTATTTGCCTTCACTCAGCATTATTCGTTTTTTATTTTTGTGATTTTATATTTTTTTTATATTCAGTTTGTCTTTTCACTAATTTCATTAAGCTTCGTATCGTATGTTAAAGAAAGAAAAACCAAAGGAAAAAAGAGCCAAATCTAATTAAGATGGAAATAATATAAAATAAAAAATACAAATAAGCCTAAATCTTTTTAAAAACATAAACATTAACATCTATTTGAACAAGTTTGGAAAAAAGAAAATTACATAGGAATCAAATCATTTAAAATAGAAATGTGTGTGTGAAGATAAAAAAGAATTATGAATATTTTCTAAAACAAGCTTAGAACAGAAATGAAATAGAAAATGTTTAATAAAAATGTGGAAGAATTAGAAAAAGAAGGCAGGAGATATAATTAGATAGCAATGGACACATGTTAAAACAAATTAACAATCTAATAATATAATTAAGAATCTTTGCCCTTGTTTTCTTGATTTTTCTTTCTTTAAGATATGACATGAAGCTTAAAACTATTTTCGTCCTCTCATGTTCTTTAATATGTTTATCAGTCAGTTTGAACGTGCTTTTCTCATGCTTTTTCTTTTTTTTTAGCTTTGTTTTCGTTTAATACTTTATTCAATTTTCATTTTGACGATTTAGTAATCTTCTACATTCACTTTGTTTTTTCTTGTTTTTATTTTTTGGATTTCATGTGCCGCATTTAATGATTTTCTTTTGTATTTTTATATGTGTTTGTTTGTTTCATATTTTTGTCGCGATTCAATAAATTTTCCTCCTATTTCTTACTTAATGTCTTTATTTCAGATTTTTATTTATGTTTCCTTCAAAATTTTTTTTTGCTAAAATTTTTTATCCTCTTTTCCATTTCTTTTCCTTATGAAATAATGAAATGTCAATGAACTGTTTTTATTATTTTTTATATTCTATGATGTCTTCTATCATTTAATTTGAATGCATTATTCCCAAACCTTTTCCTTTTAAGTTTTTTCCTTCAATTATATATTCGTTTTTGAATTATGTGATTTAATAATTTAGAACATTGGCTTTGCGAATCTTTTTCGTGGATTTAATTTCCCCTTGTATTAATTACTTATATATATATATATATATATATATATAAATTCAGATTTATTTTGAAAAATATTTGTTGTGATTTAACTATTTTTTCTGTATTAAGTTCTTTTCTATATGTTTATATTTCTTTTCTTATGAAGATTTCGTTTTACTTGTCCTTAGTTTTTTTATTATTTTTAATTTGAATTGACTTTTTTTTATTATTTTCTATTTTTTCTTTTTGAATGTGTATTTGGAAGGTTAATAACTCTCTTTCTTCTTTTATATTCATTTTTCCACTCGTAACGTTGCGCTTCTTTTTCGAGTCTCAATTTGGAATTTGGAGAGCACTCAGGTACGCTTTTTTATTTAACATTTTAACTAAATTTTTGTGATTCAATTTTAAGGGTTCTCACCTTGTTCTTTTTTGTTGTTGTATCTTTTCTTATCTATCTTTTGTTGCTGACTTTTATTCTTCGTCATTTTTAGCTTTTTCTGCTATGAAGTATGGTTTGTGTTGAATGGTAGCAAGTTGACATCCTGTTTTTTTTGTCATTCGTTAATTCTATATTTTCACGTTTTAGTCGTTTTTGTTTTCATCTCATCAAATAGATTTTTGGACATTCATTTATATTTTATAGTTTACTATATTTGTTTGCATACTTTAAAACCATGTCTTCTGAGATTTGGTTGCATAATAAATTATTTTTTGCCTTGATATTTTAGGTTGCTGAAGGTGCAAGAATTGCTGGATCATCAAGTATTTTTCTGGTTAATTGGAATGTCAGATTCTTAGCTATGTCGTGACCTCTCATTTTGGTTGCTTTCGCAATATATGTATTGTTATACTGCATGCATCTTCATTGCTTGTGTTAATTTAGTATTTAATCTTTGCTTATTCTTTTAAATTAGGGAGGGGGAGCAGTTCTGCCCATCGGAGTGCTGAACAAGGATGTTGTCTTTGTGGCAAAGGCAATTTGTGCTTGCTGTAAGCATCACCAATTGATCGACTTTTATATGATATTTGTGATTGGCCAACCTTAGTAATTTCCTGGGATATGGCAGCATAAGATCATGCTTATTTCCTTAATATTTTAGGCTGCTGAAGGTGTTAGAATTGCCGGGGCATGAAGGATTCTTTGGGTTGACTTGAACCTACGAGGTTTGAAAAGGTTATCAATTATAATGTGATTTACAAGTAACTAATCTACCGAATAACCGTAGATAAATGGTCTGATATTTCCTTTATCTTGTTTTCTGTTTGTTTTGTTGTTCTAGCTGAGAAATTCCGAATTACGGGATCTGTGATCTCCCATGACAACAATAGACCATTACAATCGGTGGATCTTTATTAGCTCTTTAAGTCTTTTCGCATATGCATTTAGTCAGCTGCATGCCTCATTCAATAGTTGTTTTTTTGCAGGTAATATTTGAGATGAAGAATGGAGTTGACAGGAGCGTCGAGTGTGGTTTCATTGGTGTTATGACCTCTGCTTTTGAAAGAATTTACATTGTATGTATTGTGAAACTACAGTTGTAGAGTTCTCTCAGTTTCTTTTTCTGTGTGGTAATTCAGTATTTAATTTTTTGCTATTATATTAAATTATGGATTTTCAGTAATTGCGCCCATCGGAATGCGAACTGAAATTGCAATCTATGACCAAGCCAATTTGGCCGAGCTGTAAGCATCATCAATTCTTTAATTTTTACACTATGTTCTGAATGACCATCCTGAGTAGTATTTTTGAGATATGGGTTTTTAAGATCTTTTTTGTTTCGTTAATATTTGAGGTGGCTAACGGTGCAAGAATTGCTGGGGCATCAAGGATTATTTTGGTTGATTTGAATCCTAGAGGGTTGAGGTAGGTAACAATTATCATGTAATTTACTAATATATGATCCAATGTGTAACCCTTGATCGATGGTATAATCTTTCTTTGTCTCCTTGAATTGTGTAATCTTTTTACAGTCTCTTGTTTTTTGATTGTTTTTTTTCCAACTCAGAAGTTGGGAGTAATTGTTTTATTTTTAGGTTCAGAAGTTCGGGGTTATTGAATTTGTAAACTCCAAGGACCACTATAGACTAGTACAAGAGGGAGATCTTCAAGCCTTATTCGATTTGCCTTTACTCAGCTCTCTGCCTCATTCAGCAGTTGACTTCTGTAGGTAATTCTTGGGATGAAGAATGGCAAGGTTGACAGGTGTGTCGAGTGTACTAGCCACAGTGATGCTATGATATCTTTTTTTAATGTATTCAGAATGTATGTATTGGTATATATAATATTAGAGTTCTTTCAACTATTTTCCTTTGTGGTAATTCGGTATTTAATTTTTGTCAATTTTTTTAAATTAGGGATTGAGAATAGTTGCGCTTGTCGAAGTGCCGAACAAGGATTCAATATTCGTGGCAAACTAAATAGTGTCTTGAGTGGAAGGACACTTAAGGGTACCCTTGTGCTGATCTTCCACATGATAAAGGTATATTACGTGTATGAATTTACTTAACCAGTCTCTTATTTTTAATTTCTGTTTCAATAAATGTTTATTTTTCTTCTTCTATTTGTATTTACACTTATTTGTCTTTCTCCATTTTATTGATTTATATTCAATTTTATTTGACTCTTATAGTCTTATTTGCCACTCTCCTTTGGGTTTCTTCTTTTTAAGATTTACCGAGAAGATTAAGATGGATGTTAATTCTTTTGCATTTGGTTTTAACATACTCTTCTGATGGCTTTCCTTTTTTAATTTTTTCTTCAACAATTTGGTTCTGTAATTATGTAATTTTAGACATTCACTTTGTATTTTTTGTCTTTTTTTCTTGTTTTACTAATTTCTTTTATACATCTTGTTGGTATATAATTTTGTTGTATATTTGATACTTATTAAGCTTCAAACATATTTATTCTCTTTAATTTTCTTGATTTATTCTTAATTTGATTTGAGTCTTATATACTTTGTTCTTTTGATTTTTATTTTTTTTGTATGAATAGATGCTTAACGAGTACTGTTATACTTTTCTATTCTTATTCTTCCTGTATGTTTTCCTTTTTTAATCTTTTCAATGAGTTATTCGTTTTTTATTTTTGTGATTTGATATTTTTTTTATATTCAGTTTTTCTTTACACGAATTTCATTAAGCTTCCTATCGTATGTTAAAGAAAGAAAACGAAAGGAAAAAAGAGCCAAATCTAATTAAGATGGAAATAATATAAAATAAAAAATACAAATAAGCCTAAATCTTTAAAAAAAATAAACATTAACATCTATTAGAACGAGTTTGGAAAAAGAAAATTAGATAGGAATCAAATCATTAAAATTAGAAATGTGTGTGTGAAGATAAAAAAGAATTATGAATATTTTCTAAAACAAGCTTAGAAGAGAAATTAATTAGAAAATGTGTAATAAAAATCTGGAAGAATTAAAAAAAAAAGGCAGGAGATATAATTAGATAGCAATGAAAACATATTAAAAATATAATAATATAATTAAGAATCTTTGCCCTTTTTTTCTTGATTTTTCTTTCTTTAAGATATGACATGAAGCTTAAAACTATTTTCGTCATCTCATGTTCTTTAATATGTTTATCATTTAGTTTAAACGTGATTTTCTCATGCCTTTTCCTTTTTTTTTTAGCTTTGTTTTCCTTTAATACTTTATTCAAATTTCACTTTGATGATTTAGTAATCTTCTACATTCACTTTGCTTTTTCTTGTTTTTATTTTTTGGATTTCATGTGCCGCATTTATTGATTTTCTTTTGTATTTTTATATGTGTTTGTTTGTTTCATATTTTTGTCGCGATTCAATAAATTTTCCTCTTTTTTCTTAATCACTTTATTTCGGATTTTTATTTATTTTTCCTTCGAAATTTTTTTTTGCTAAAATTTTTAATCCTCTTTTCCAGTTCTTTTCTTTATGATATAATGAAATGTCAATGAACTATTTTTATTATTTTTTATATTCTATGATGTCTTCTATCATTTAATTTGAATGCATTCTTCCCAAACCTTTTCCTTTTAGGTTTTTTCCTTCAATTATATATTTGTTTTTGAATTTTGTGATTTGATAATTTAAAACATTTGATTTGTGAATCTTTTTCGTGTATTTCGTTTCCCCTATTTTTAATTACTTATATATTTATATTCTGATTTGTTTTGAAAAATATCTATTGTGATTTCACTAGTTTTTCTGTATTAAGTTCTTTTTTATATGTTTATATTTCTTTTCTTATGAAGATTTTGTCTTACTTGTTCTTAGTTTTTGACTTATTTTTAATTTGATTTGACTTTTATTTATTACTTTGTATTTTTTTCTTTTTTAAAGTGTAATTAGAAGGTTAATAACTCTTTTTCTTCTTTTATATTCATTTTTCCACTCGTAATGGTTGCGCTTCTTTTTCGAGCCTCAATTTGGAGTTTGGAGAGTGCTCAGGTACGCTTATTTATTTAACATTTTAGCAACATTTTTGTGATTCAATTTTAAAGTTTCTCATCTTGTTTTTTTTTTTGTTTTAGTATCTTTTCTTATGTATCTTTTGTTGTTCATTTTTATTCTTTGTCCTTTTTAGCTTTTTCTCCTATGAGGTATGGTTTGTGTTGAATGGTTGAAAGTTGACATCCTTTTTTTTTGTCATTTGTTATATCTATATTTTCACATTTTACTCGTTTTTCTTTTCATCTCATCAAATAGATTTTTGGATATTCATTTATCTTTTATATTTTCACTATTTTTTTATGCATACTTTATAACCATGTCTATTGTTATCTAAGGTTAATATATGTAAATGGATGCGTGGACAATATATATTAAACAGGATGCAGGTTTGTATATTCCACAAAGCCAATATGTTGATAGAGTTCTCCTAAAACATATCTTTATTGACTTAGATTTAAATTTAATGGGTCACTTTAGCTGAACATTTGTGACTCTTGGGCCTGATAACATTGGGGTTCTGTGAACCTGGTAAGTCCACCATCAAATTGAAGTTAGATTAGCGAGCTTGAACATGTGGAAACTCTTAATAAGCCATGCCACGGTCTAGCATATCCAGAGATGACTAAAGCTAGGCTAAGCTTGTTTATTTTAATATTCTGCTATATTCTGATGCATTAGTTGTGGATTATTTTCCATTGATTTGTTGTTACTTGTGAGAAAAACTCAGTTGTAGTATCTCTAGGTAGGAAATTAATTTTCCTTTTTTATTTAAGTACTTGATATAACTCGTAAGACATTTCTTGTTGTCTTTTAATGGAATTATAAGTGCCATGTGTTTGATTGCCTAATTACTTTTTTCTCTTTATTGCAACGAAAGAATAAGCGTGTCCTATCATTTAGTTGTCTCTACTTCTCGGTGTTGTCTACATGTTATTTTGTAGCAATTAGGCACAGTCAAGGTCATAGGGCAAATTGATTTTGCATTGTAAAGGGTTGTTAGTTTGGGAGCAATGAATTCTTCCATATATATATATATTTTCTCTGCCCCACCTCCCCCTTTCCTATCTCTATTCTTACTACTTCCATGCGCTCGGTACTTTAGTCTTCGTCCCTTTTTTTTCCCCATTTAATTCTCCTGATACAATCTACACCCAAGAGATTGATTCCAAAATTTTGTTTAAGTATTATCAGAGCTGGTTTATTTAGTTTTTATTCTCTTTGACTTAAGCTTCTCTCTCAATCTCTGTACTTGCCTTGCTTCCTCTTCCTGTACTTCTTTGAGCTTTTCTCAATCCTATCTCCCCTCTTGATTACCTCCTATCTCCTCCTCACTCTCATAGCATTTTATACTTTTTTAACTTCTTTCTAACCTTGATTAATATGGTTGCAAATGGAATTTTGCTAGTGAGCTATATTTCGTAGTTGTTAATTCTTACATAATATTTAATTCTTAAAGTTTTTTTTATGAATAATAGTCAATCTATTATTGTATCTGAATAAACATTTTACATCCAAAGGGCCGAGGTAGTCCTATATCTCACCCAATATGATATTGGCAGAAAACTAGTAGAAGATCTAAAAGAGATCATATCAATTCACCACCGAAATTCAAAAGCAAGAGGATAAGGTTGGAGAAAAAAAAGGGTGAGAGCAAGGAAACACAAGGAGAAACCAATCACTGTAAGTTTTTGTTTCCTTTTTCATGTCTCTGTGTCTTTGTAATATCTAAACTCCTCTATGTCTAGAATTTCTATTATTTTTTATTTCCATCCTTTCCTTTTGGCATTACCTCTTCATTAAATTATCTCCTCATTACTTTATCTCTTTCTAAATTTATCTCCTCATATTTGTTTTATTGGGTGATTTAAACTTCCCAAATACTTTGAACGTCAAAAGACTTTTCCCACAATATTTCCTTCACATCCAGGGGCGTCCACATATGAAATCCTGAATATTCTTGGGCGTCTAAACTTTTTTGTTTATCTCCTTCTATATCTATTATCTTCTTTTCAGCGTTTAAAAAATTCCCTTAATTCCTTTGGACGTCATAACCATACTTCCTACAATTTTGTTTTAGATATCTACATATTGGGTCCCCATTGATGTCTTAAATAAGTTCCCATTGATTTTTCTCAAACGTAGGGATCCTGACTTTGTGATATTTTGAAATTCCCAAAACATGATTTGGGTAAACCGCAAATATTGTAATGGTTCAGCCCTAATCCTAGTGGTTAATGCAATAAGAGCTAAAACCAGACCTAATTAACTTAACGGTTCAACCCATGATCCTTGCTGCCAATTTGGGTTAAGCCTATTTAACCAAAGGGATATTTTGAAATTCCCAAAACATGATTTGGGTAAACCCCAAATATTGTAATGGTTAAGCCCTAATCCTAGTGGTCAATGTAATAAGAGCTAAGACCAAACCTAATTAACTTAACGGTTCAACCCTTGATCCTTGCTGCCAGTTTGGTATAGCCTAGATAACCAAAGGGCTAAACCTATGATCCTTGTGGTCTAGATAATTTGTGTTAAACCTAAATAAACTAAGGGTCAAACCTCATGATCCTTGTGATAATTAACCTAAGGGTTAACCTCATGATCCTGTGGTCAATACAATTAACCTAAGGGTTAACCTCATGATCCTTGTGGTCAATATAATTAACCTAAGGGTTAACCTCATGATCCTTGTGGTCAATACAATTATCCTAAGGGTTAACACCATGATCATTGTGGTCAATATAATTAACCTAAAGGTTAACTCTATGATACTTGTGGTCGAAAGTGTCCTAAAATGGACCAACCCCTTTTCGAACCAAACCAAAGTGCTTTAATTCATTTCAAACCAAACCAAGGTGATCCCACATTGAACCAAAGTGTCCCTTACATTGAACCAAAAGTATTTCAAATTAAACAAAGTACTCTCAATTTACCCAAAGTGTCCCAAATTGAGCCAAATACATGCAATTCATGGCATAAAGCCGGACCAAAAGAAGCTTTGCACGATTCAAACAACTATACCGGTTCAAATCGACTCCCGTGAAAACCAATACTTCCGAATAAACCAAAGTCAAACCGTTTCCTATACGGTTCAATCAAACCAAAACCAAAACGGATCTTTATGGTCCAAACAAATAAAATCAATTCAAACCAAATCAAACCATTTCCTTAAGGTTCAATCAACCAAACCTGATCTTCATGGTCCAAACAACTGAAATCCATTCAAACCAATAAAACCGTTTTCTCTACAGTCCAAGTTTCCAAATTGAAACCAAATTCAAACCCAAAATTGCCTATGAAATCTAGGGAAAATTTACCAGATTTCTCTAGCATGAAAAGGAAAATTTTCCCAATGTAGGGGAATCTGAAGAAATATTTCCCAAATTTCGTCAGCATGTTGCTTGATTTCGCTAGCATGGAAGGAAAAAGCCGCAGAAGGGCTTTTCCCATCATATTTCGTGCAGCTACCCCCTAAAAAACGAAATTTTGTCGGCATGTGCTATGAACTATGGTGTGATTTGATCCCAGAACTTGGGTACATAGGCAGCCTGAACAAATACAAAATCGAGTTCAATCACAATTAAAAATAAATCAAACCATTTCAAACCCTGTACGTAATCAAGGCTTGTGAAGTTAAAATCAAAGGGTATCCTCTTAGTTCCGGATATGTAATTAAGGGAATAGTTCGTAACCTAGATACCCTGGATGGGTCTGCACCCTATGAAATAAAAATCCGCACAAATGGATGAAATCATGTTTGGTCAAAAATCACAAAGATTAAATTTTTTTTGTCAATAAGAATATTCTACATGACCTTTATTTGTCTTTTTGGCTGATTTCATTTGATGAATTTCTTTTTCTTTATTTGTCGCGTGTGTTGATTATTGTTTAACTATGTTTTTCTTTGAGGCCTTTTTTTTCAAATTATCAAATTAGTCTTCTTTTTTTCTCTTTTCGTTTTCATTTTTATAAATGTCTATATTTTTATTTTATATTAAGCTTGACGCTGATGTATCCTTTTTAGTTTTATTTTTTATTTTCATTTTCTACATGGTAAAATGAATTTCAAAACCCATTAATCATTCTCTTTTGTTTCCCATTAGAGTACTAGTAGGCTCATTAATTATATGGACTCCCATGTAGAGTGTATTTATTGCTCATAAGTCTCTTGAACTGCATCAATGACCTTGAAGATAATTTATTTTAATCTAGATATTTTTTGCACAGACAAATAAGCGAAGAAAATTTTGGATAGGTTTACAGTAAAATATTGTATTATGTAGAATTTTAGTATGCAATTTGCCCATTTAGTTTCTATTTTCTTGATTTTTCTTAATTGTTTGGTAACTTTTACCACTTAATCTTAATGTACATTTTTAAGTTTTTCTTGAAATGTTCGATCTTTAATTTTCCCTGATTTTGCTATTTTCACTAAATCTATTTGTGGAGATTTATTGTATTTTATAGTTTTATCAATTTTTGTATACTTTTATGTATTAATGAATTTTTTTATCTTCCTATTCTTTAACTTTATTAAGGTATTTGGCAATTTCTGTGTGCCATTGGTTAAAGACAAAATTAGAGTTTAGTTATAATTTGTCAAATAAATAAAGATTAAGTAACTAAAAGTTAGGAATACTTTTAAAAAATATTTCAAAATAAGTTATTATTTATTGTTATAATTAATATTTTGACTGGAATGTACATTTATTATAGGCCACACATGAAATCATCATAATTTATGCACGAAGTCGTCATAGGGTATGCACCATATCATCATAACCCACACGCAACACTTTTTGGAGAGAACACATTACATTATCAGAAGGCAACACACCATGTCATAATAGGGCACACAACTATCTAGGAAAATAGACTTGGGTAATTCAGTCCAAGTAAAAATTGCAACGGTAAACCATGAAATGTCTTCATATATTTTTTAAAAGTATGCATGATTTTTTAATTATTTTAGAAACCATCTATTTATAGCATTTTATAAAATCAAAGCCTAATTTTCCTTATTTAAAGCTATTTTTATGGTGGTTTGATATTTTCTCTAACTATGTTTGTCTTCTAATTGATTTCGTTACTTGCTTTTCTTGATATTTATTTTGACTTTGAAATTTTTTTAATTTTTTACATGTTCTAGAATTGATTTCTCTCTTTCCCCATTTGCTATAATTTTAGGTTTCTTTTGGGGATATTTAATTCACATTCACTTTTAAATTCATTTTAGTATCTTCCATCATTCTTAATCCGCCCGGTTTATATGACATTTTTATTTTTAACTTGTTTGATTTTTCTTTGTCCTTTTACCCCAAATTTTCTTTTGTCAAGGTATTTACATTTGATTCAAATATCTCTGCTCTTTTATTTTATTTTATTTTTATCTTTTGTCATTCTATTTTAATTTGTCATTACTATATGCTTTTATGTTATTGAAATTTCTTCCAAAAATTTTAATTTTTTCCTTGTGGCTCTTTCTCCCATGCAGGAATTATTTATTAACTTATAGAAAATAATTATTGTTTTCGGTATTTTTAATATTTTTATATTTTCATTATTTTTGTCTTTTGCAATTGATAGTTTACTAATAATTTGTTTTTATAGTTGTACCATTTCTTGCATACGTAAAGCTGTAGGAGTCTTTTCATTAATATTTATCCTTTTTTTTAGGATTTTTTCTTTCTTTAAGTTTTTTTTTCCATGTAATGATGATCTTAAGAAATATTGCTATTTCTTTATTTGGTTTTTCACATAAAATGTTACAGCATGTTGCTCTTTCATCAATCCCTTTGGGTTGGAGAGAACTTAGCTTGAATTTTATAAATTTGACGTATTGACTATAAATTGCTTGATCAAGTCATTGCAAATCTTCTTGTGAACTGCTTTTACTTGATGGTTTGCCATTGATTTTATTTGGAATCTTTAATCACTAAGATAAGATAATGTAGTGTTAAAATCTATATTTTTTTTGGTAGTGGAAGATAACCTGTCTCTTTGCAATCCCTTATATGGTTTTGCACGATGTTTTAAAAGAGTCACAGGATCACGATATTGGATCAGCAATTTCACTTTTCTTCAATTGTTTCTTCGGATATGGTCAACATGTTGTTGGTAAAGGTATTGCTAATAATATTCATACAAAAACTCAGAAGAAGGTATGTAGAACTTTGTGCTAGTTTTCTTTTTTACTTTCTTGATACATAGTTTATTTTTAATGCATTTCATATCTGATCTTTCACTATCAAATTCTTAAGGCCCCATACCTGTTATGTTTTATCTTCATGGTTTTTCAATCAGAGAGGTTTTGAATGCTGTGTTCAGTTGCTACTTTGTTTTATCTATGCATGATGTTTTATAATGGCTGTTATAATGCTCTCATAAAGATTTTGCTCTAAGCACTATTGTGGAAATTTTAAATTGAACCTTAAAAACAAGACTGCTGTTATTTTCCATTATTTAGACTATAATTGCTGTTACTATGTTTTTTGGACCTTTTTGCAGTTTTGAGATTTGTTTTATAATTATGTAGTCTATTCACTTAGTGTTAAATCACTCAGAAGTTGAGAAAAAAAAAAGGAAAAAGAAAAAATTACATTCCCTTGTTTTTAATCGTAATGAATAATGATTGAGGGCATGATTGTATGTGTGACCATACATGTACATGCATCTGCTGTCCAAGAAGAATGGAGACAACAAGCATATGAAAAGATGCATAGTGCATGTGCGCTTTTTGTGCATGTTTGTTTGAGAGAGGGTAGTGTGGAGAGGGAAAGGAGTAGCTGTACGGTTGCCATTCCTTTTTTTGTGTTTCTTTTCTGGTTTAATGATTAATAACTATCTAAACCCACTGCGTTTATGAATTTTAACTATCTTTATAATTTTGGCTGATTTTAGCTTGCTGAATTTCTCAATATATATTTGTATTTTTATTTTTGATTACTTTTTGCCTTCTTTTATTGTAATCAAACTATTTTTCCTCTGTTATTATACTTTGGTTGTTTTTATTTAGGTTTATTTTCTGAGTTAATTTTAAATAATTTTCTATATTTTTATTAAGCTTTACTCTTATTCATGCTTTTAACTTAAATTGATTTAATTTTCTACTTTGGCTTCCCTTTTTAATTTTGTTTTAGCATATGTTTACATTGCTTTTTTTCATTACAATTCATAGTTATTTTGTTTTAATTTAATTTCACAACTATTTTCTGTTCTCCATCGTTTTTGCTTTCATTATTTTTTACAAGAAGGTTTTAAAATTTTTTTATTCCTTTACTTTATTGGATGTCTCTTGAAATTCAATTTTAACGTGCCATTCCCATGCATATCAATTTTTAATTTTTTTCTTCAATTATTTAGTCATTTTTATTTCCGATTTAGTTATTTTTTATATTAAGTATTTTTTGCTTTTTTCCTTTAATCTTATTTCATTTGCTTAATTTATAAATACTTACTTGCATTTTATGTTTTCATTTGTTTTTACAAGTTTTCATTGTGATTTAACTATTTTTCTTATTCTGTTGTGATTCGGTGTCTTTAATTTTTATATTTGTTTTGTTTTCATTTTTAAAAGTTCGTTTAGTAAGTACTTTTTTTTCCTTTTTTATTATTTCTTACAGCACCATGTATCATTATTAATTTTTTTGAACTTTTTTTACGTCATTGATCTTCTTATACCTTGATTTTTTTTAATGCTCATGATTTATTTATTCTTTTTTCACTTTTCTAATTAATATATTTTATTCGTTCACCTTGTTTACTTTTTAATTGATTTCATTAAAATTGTATGGTAAGAGATAACAAGCAAAATAAAATAGTTATTAAGCTTTCTGTCATATTTTGAAGAAAAGAAAAACCAAAGGACAATGGTAAATAAGATTCAAATCTAATTTAGACTAAAACTCAATAAGATTAATTAAGGCCAAATAAGGGTTAAACTTAAAAAAATAAATAAATGTATAATATACTGAAGCAAACTTATAAGAAATCTAAATAGAAAGTTAAATCAATAAAATTAGAAGGATAAATGTGTTTAAAACTTAAGGAAAAAGAAATATAAAGACTTAACAAAATTAATGAAGAAAAGAAACCAAAGTAGAAAATCTAGAGTGAAAACATTAAAACATAATGAAATAGGACAAAATTTTAGATCACCATAAAAATTTATGAAAACAAATAAAACATAAAATTACAAATAAGTATATTTACAATTTTCCTTTTACTTTTCTCTATTTATGATATGATATGATAGGAAGTTTAAAAAGTACTTTAATTATTTATGTATTATGTATTTTTATACTTGTTATGATTAGGATTCAATATTTTTTTTCCCACACTTTTCCCTTTTTAACATTTTTTCCTTTAATAGTTTGATATTAGTTTTATAATTATGTAGTCTATTTAAAAACAAGACTGTTGTTATTTCTTTATTTGGTTTTTCCCGTTTGAATTTGAGGCAGGTGTGTTCCCAATAATGGGGTCAGTTTTGTGTATGTGGAGCTAGCAACGGCTTGGGTTTGGATCAGGTTAGCATGAGGTATTAAAAAGTTTATACTCAACCTGAACCCTCCTATGCAATATACGAGTTCAGAACAGCGAACCTAAACCCGACCCCTTCCAACATAACTCAATTTTAATATTAAAAAAATAATATAATAAATGAATATATTTGCATGTAATTTCCTATTTTGAAAAGCAAATAATACATAATATGTGTTTTTATTATAAAATATATTCATAAATAAGTAGCTAAAGGGGTCAGATAGGTTACATAGGTCTAGGAGCTCAACCCAAGCCAAAACTGTTATTTATGGGTTGTAAATTGGTTTTGCACCTTGTTTACAAGAAACCTTAGCCCAAACACAGGTTTTGGTAGGTTGATGGGTTGGGCCCCAAAATTGTAAGCTCTCTGTGTGTGCACACGTATATATATAATATATGGCTGTGTGCAGATTTTGGTTTTCTTTGTGCTGGTAAGATGCGGACAGTTGTCGTTAGGGCTGCAACTCGGTGCGGTTTGGTTTGGGTTGGCCTCAACCCAAGACCTAACCAAGGTTATTGATGGTCAGCCCAAAACCAAGCCGAACCAACCTCAAAACTGATTTATACAAAATTCGATAACATACTAATGCAATCAAGCTCAAATTTACAAAATAGCAGTACAGTTGTTCCTTTCGTCAACATGTATTTCAACAAAAATATAATTTGTAACAATGACAAGGGCGATTAGCTGGAACAAGGCAGTTGCCAAACCAAGACAATAGGAGCACTGATGCTTCCAGATTGAGGCAGCAGCAGCAGTGTCAAGTTCACATCTAAACCTCTTGTACCTTTGTACTACATTTACAAAGAACTTGGCTACCTCCAATAAAAAACTAGTTAATTAAGAACATAAAAATGAAGAAATTAAAATAATTGTGTAATTAAACTTTACAGAAAAATTAATAGTTACAACGATCATTGTGATAAGACAATAAAGAATAGAACTTGTTGGTCTTGGCTTGGAGTATAATTTCCCTTAGACCACCTATAGGCACCAAGATCATCAAAACAATCCCAAGTATGATGCAGATCTGAAATTAAAGAACCAAAACAAGATCAGCTTTATCTTTTCGTTAGATCAATACACATGTATAGAGAGAACAGATTCAAGTTAGTCTATATACTCAATTTGTCCACCAAGATAAGGAGAACTTTCTTGGTTTGTAGATGGCCAGCCACATGATACTAGGGAGCTGTAAAATGGAAACAATGAAGCTTAACCAAGTGCGTGAAACAGTCTTAATTTGTCAAATTCTAGAACAGACAGATTGTAGCATGTTGTTGGCACAAAAGCAAAGCCTCCAAAGAATGAAAGCAACCCACCAAAGAAAGAAAAGCTAATACCGATAAACATTGTAAATACTGCATTAATGAATTGGGCACTGCTTTTGAGAATGTTCTGGTATCAATTTTGCCAAAAGTTCCAAGGATGCTCCTTTTAGTTATCTCCTGCTGTCTCATCTCCACATGGCTAAATATCCGGTCAACCTGTGGCCTTGTTTTATCTCATCTCCACATGGTATCAACTTATGGCCTTGTTTTATTTCATCTCACAAGCAACACCCTTCTATGTTATATATTTAAATATTATGAGTTACAAAAATTTGCTAATATAACTCCATAAGTTATAGTGGATCTTATGGTCTGTATTCTTGAGCAAATGCTTTGGGTTCTTCTAGATCCAAGATTCCACACTAGACGTTAATATCATTTCAGCTTCAGCGTACCAGGTGCTGTGCTTAACCATTTTATATTATAATTCATTGTGCAAGTAAGAATTATAATCACAATCTCAAGATCTTTTGGAAGATATATAATTTAACTTAATATGGAAGCCAGTAATATGATAGTAAACTTGAAATTAGGATAAAAAGATCCATTCATTTGAACCAGTTAACCTATACATCCACATGCATGTATTAAGTTAGAATTATACCTGTAAAACAAAAATCAATAAGAAGACGAACCAGGCCAAAAAGTATAAGATGCTTTAAAACAACACCAGCTGAGGAGAACCTGCAAACCAAAAATTCAAACTCAAAAATCAGACATAAATTAAGAATAAATTTCTTAATTTATTAGACTTGTAAAAATCAAATGGGAAAAAATTGCTTCGTCACATTTGCCGAAAATAAAGACACTGAAAATGGGGAAAAATGGACAAATAGCATAATCTCTGCATTAAAGAACAAATGGAAATAACCAGACACCAGATCAATGCATCCTAAACACCTCAAATCCATACTGTTATAATTTTAAAACAATGACAGAAGTGGATCAAAGCCCAGATTGAAATTTTGTATAATCAAATCTCAAAGAAACCTAACTCTACAAATCAGAAATCAATAGTTGGAGACCCACCACCACTGTCACCGACACCACCATGAAAGCAAATAAACAATTAAAACCAACTCCAACCCAGATATCAAATTCAAAGACCCCAAAAGAAATCGAAAAAATACATGTTTAAGCTCAAACCTAATCAAAGCAATAAAGAAAACCAATCAAAATATCAGATTCAAAGTCCCTGAGCATAACCAATTGAATCACCAAAAAAAAACAAAACACAAGATTAAGAAATAGAAATATAAAACATGAGAATGCCCACGACTAATATCCATTCAAATCCCCTAAATTTCTTAGCCAACTAGCTTTCCCGACCTCAACATGAAGAAAAGTTGAAGAAAGCAAAGTCAAAGAAATAAGAGTAAAATTTCCCATCCAAATGCAAGAGTGTTCAAAATGAACCAATAATCGTTATCTCCTTCAAATGAAAACGAAAATGAAAAAGTAAACAAAATCAAAGAAACAGAAAGAATAAAAAGAGAGATATAAGAGAAGATTTTCGATAAGCTAATCATCAACGACATAAAAAACGAAACAGAAGGGAAGAGATAGATGCCCTAACCTTTTTAGTGACAAACAATCGCAAAAGCAAAGAGAAGATGACTTTCCCTCTGATCTTCTTGTAGCTTCCTATTTGGGAGTCTGATCTTGTCGACGACCGGCGGCGGCTGGGAATAGTCAATGGCGGAAGGACGCGTGAGATCTGTAATGGTGACAGAGACGAAGCTTGAGAAGAGTTCGAGAGCCTCTCTTGCAACAAGTCGCTTTTCCTTCAATTTACCCCAAAAATACAAAGATCTGTAATGGTCGCTGGGGTTTTGTGGGGCGGAGAACTCCTAGTGTGGATGAGAGAAGAGGTTGCAGGATTTTATTTCTTCTTGGACGAGGTGCTGAAGGTGCTGAGATCGAAATCAAATAGTCGGCAATCTCACACGGCAATCGGCAGCGGAGAGAAGGGAGGCAAATGTATTGAGCTAGGGTTTAGGGTTTGGGAGATTGGGGGTAGATTTAGTCGATTTAAGGGAGGGGCTAATTGTAATATGCTTAAAATTTAAAGGTAAAGTTGTATATATATATATATATATATATATATATATATATATATATATATATATATATATATATATATATATTAAAATATGTATTTTCGATTTGGTTCGGTTCGGTTTAGAGAAATGTATGATTTCGGTTCGGTTCGGTTTAACCGATCATACAACCCAAAACCGAATTGATCTAATCCGGTTTAGAGATTTTGGAGCCAAAACCGAACCAAACATATAAGAAACCGAACCGAAGTCGGTTCGGGTTCGGTTTTAACCAGACAGAGTTGCAGCCCTAGTTGTCATATCCAACAAATTGTACATCTTCAGCAAATTGTGAAGCTTGCATGTTCCAAAGTTAAATCTGGCTTGACAATTTGCATGGTTTGTTATCTGAAAGTTGTCAGAAAGTTGAATGACAATAGTCACAAGGTTGACAGAGGTTATTGGAATTATAGAAGGAAAGGATAGAAGTAATTTGAATAAGAATAGTCCTTGGTTTGAACTCTGGAAGGAATCTCGAATAAGTTCATTTGTATTACAGAATGATGTAATGGATTTGCTATCTCTCTTACACCGATTGAGGAAGTGAATTAGCTTGTTAGGTGCATGGAAGTTGTGGTGAATAAGGGAAGCAAGGAGGTAACTTGGTCTCCAAAAGGGTTTTTTCTAAGATTTCCCTGAGACCAAAATTTATCAGCCTGTACAAGCATCATGAGGTTAACAGATGGAAACTTTTATTTGAAAATTTTCATTGGTGACTAGTGTTTCAGAAGAATTGAACATGCGTTTTGACATATCTTTTATCTATATAATTATCGATTATATGTGATATATTTTTGTTAGTATTCTCAAGCATAATTTGCTGCAATTATTATGTTAAGAAGCTTATATAAAAACTCATGCATCTAATAGCACCTGAAGAGAAACAGTAACTTGCTCATTTGGTAACAAATGGCTATGTGCTAGTTCATTGGAAAGTGTACACATTGTGGTCACTTCTGCATGAAAGCATTTCTGTTAAATTTGGCGATGGAGCCACACTTCATCAATTGGGCTTCTCTAATTAATTGAATAACATCCAGTTGTATGGATGTAATTTCATTGGGCATTTAACTGATCTCTTCATGATATATCCTTTTCACAAACTTATCTTTCTACTACTATATCACTCTCCTCTCTCTCTCTCTCTCTCTCTCTCTCTCTTTATATGTGCGTGTGTACATTTACATGTATGTTTATATGTATATATTAATAATAATGTTATGGAATTCTGAAAATTGGCAAATTTATTTTGATTAGACTTGCAGGTACTTGCAGGGGTCAAAGACTTGACTGAATGCCCTGATACCAGTGCCTTGCATGGTAAAAGTGCTGCAGCTTTATCAGTGAATGATGAGACCCCAGTGCTTTCTGGTCATATTCATGGCACAAGTATTACACCTGAAGAAAGCTTTTCCGAAAGGGATGAGTGGTGACAATCCTCCAGAAGCTACTGATAGCCCGGAAGTCAAAGTTGGAACTTTAGGCAAGCGCAAAGTCTTGAAGCTGTCAAGTATTTCAATGGGAAACCCAACTCCAGTTTCTGATGATTTGCATGGTTCTGCTGGCAAGAAACAGAGGAAAATGTCAGTTTCTGACTTTGTTCATCTGGATTTTGAAGGTCTATCAATTTTAGATGGGGCACCTGAGGAGGATGAACTTCAGTTAATGTCCGAGCATCTTCCCAACAAATCCATTGAGCAAACTTCTGAGATGCATATTTGTCCTGGTAGTATTCCACATAATAAGAATGAGGAAAATATTAAAGATCATGGTGGGGAAGATGCCATAAATGAGCGAGAAAGAAAGCGATCATCCAATTCCAGAAAGGACTATGTTGAAGGCACTTTAATTGGTTGTGAGTGGAAACCGATAGAGAAAGAACATTATTTGAAGGGAATAGAGATATTTGGGAGAAACAGGTATGGATTCTGAGGTTCTTTTCCATAATCATTTTGCAAGTTTATACCCCTATATAGTTAGAATGTCGTTAATCTTGGAAGTAGTGCATGTAAAACTCGTAGGAAAACAGTTAATTTTTAGGAACAATGGAGAAAATACTATATAATTTTCAAATATGAATGGACGTTTGCTTAAAGGATCTAAGAATGAAGAAAATTTTGACCGAGAGAGAGTTCATGTGCAGAGAAGTGCAGAATTTTTCTGTTTATTATCTTAATAAAAACATCAGTTGTACTGTAAATATATGTATAGAACTACAAGTGATGTCTAAGTAGTGTTTAAATCATTATGGGTGTTCTAAATATTTGTGCAGTTATTATTACATAGATATACTAAGACCATCGCTCCCAATCAAACCATGGTAGACCTCATAATTTGTGTTGTGTGGCTTATATCTTTCGCTACTCTTTTACAGTTGAGAAATATAGCAAGCTGATCTGGTCTGGTATTTTATTTATAGTGAAAATGGAATATTGGATATGTATACATTATATAGGCTTTATCATTACATTTGAAAAAGAGTAAGAACGGAAACTTGAAAGAAACCAAAACAAAGGCCATTAAAATGTATAAATATCGTATCGTGTACAGTGGGGTTTATGCTCATGCATGTGTATAGTGCTGCAAATTATTTATATGCTGTTAATTTGTTATGAAATTTACTGAAACATTAGAGAACTATCTTTAATTTCATTGGCATTTGTTGCTGTTTCATGAAGTATTTGTTTCCTTTTGATAAGTTGACTAGTTCGTGGAAGTATTTTCTCTCTACTTGAATGGCTTGTTCCAAAGTTTTGGCTATGTGGCTGTGGATAAACTTTCCTGTTTAAGTTATCCATCTTGCTTTGCAGTTGCCTCATAGCCCGGCATTTACTTTCTGGCTTGAAGGCTTGCTTAGAAGTGTATAGCTATATGCATGATGATGGAGCATCACTGCCGCACAAATCTGCTGCTCTGCCGGGTTCATTTCAGGAAGACGCTGGAAAAGCTGATATGGATTTTATGGTCAGTTTTAGAATTCTTACTTTGTTTGCCGTTTAGGACACTCACACACATAAACGTACTTATATGTATGTATAAAGGGAGGGACGGAGGGAGGGAGGGAAGGAAAAGGATTTTACTCATTAAGTTGTACTTCGTGAAACTCAATCTGTTCCTATGTACTTCCACTTGACCTTCCACCACACAGGAAGGGAAGCAGATCTTTTATGGAGTAACTATGGTGTTCAGAGGACATTTTTTCAAATGGACAAGGGCAAATTACAACTCAATTCTTAACCGTTAGCATACTGGAATCCGTTTTGAATGTACATTAAAGATACTGTACTCGCACAAGTTATCTGGAAAATTGGTGCTTCAGATAAGAACTTTCAGGATTGATCAACGTCAAAGTAATATGAACCTTTTCCTCTTGACACATTTTACCTTTTGCATCATGTGGGAATTGGATTCAATTCTTATTTACCTACTTCTGTTCATTTGGGAGGGAACAAAAATTACTCAGCTACAAAAGGGGGTTTAAGTTTTCTCTTAATGGGAGTGCTAGGGATGGGTTTGTAACTTTGTATGGTGAAGATTGACCAACATTAAATTTTCATACAGTTAGCTCTTCAATCATATCTTATGGAATTAAATGATATTCTATTTTAGATTTCTCATTGCTTTTGTTTTATAATCACCGATTATACACCTATATGTACTGTAAAAATATACATTTTCATATGATACTGATAGTAAATTATAAGGGTGTTTATGCCAGCATTATTGGAATCCTATTTTGACTATCTGGGGCACTACACATCATTTAACTTCTTTGTTTTTTTTTCATGTTATTCTTTTCATCTAGGAGCAAGAGATGCCAGTAAGATCACGCATATTTCGTAGAAGAGGAAGGACAAGGAAACTAAAATATTCTTGAAAATCTGCAGAATTGCAGATGGGAAGCATCAGTCAAGTAAGCAATATACACCATGTGGAAGCCAATACGTGTGTGGCAAGGACTGCACTTGTCTACATAATGGAACTTGCTGTTTAAAGCATTGTTGGTATGTTACATTCTGCCATAAACATGTTCTTGGTGACTGGACAAATTAAATGGCATAAGCTACTTAAAATAAACACTTAATTTACTACTGTCCCGCTTTTATCTGCTTACTTTTGTAAAAATATTGTTGCATTAGTGATCAAGTCATTGGTCAGTTGATAAACTGAATCATTTTGGTCTCTATCATAGCTCAGAATCCTATTGAATAATCCATTTTCTGGTAAGAATCATAAGGGACATGTTTGATTGTAGGCAGGAATATTTGGGTAATGGATATTGGAGGAATTACTGCAGACTTGAATTCAGCTAGACAATTAGGCTTATTTTTCATCATGTACTTAGATCCTTTGTCTTGGAATTTTCCTGTCTTCTAGTACTTCAAGAAGCTGTTTCTGTGCTTTAAGATCACAACTACCAGGATTTTGCATGGCCATATTAATTGAGCACTTTGGCTTATGTTAAGGGACATTTTAAATCTGTACTGATCTTTAAGATGATCACAGGTGTGGAGATGGTTTTTGTTTTCATTCCTACTAGCATTTGTTATACTAAACACATCAGAAAACTCATTTAGCTTCAAATTACTTTTATGAGATCTCACTGTTTGCTCCTCTTTCATGACAGTATGTTCTCGATGCTTATCACAAGGGAGGCAAGTTGAAATTTGCAAACCATTCATCAAATCCTAGTTGTTATGCGAAGGTATGTCTGTTTGAGTCATTCCACTTGAAATTACTTCTGTTCTTGTGAAATATTATTGGCTGTAACAGGTAACGTTGGTAGCTGGTGATCATCGGGTAGGCATATTTTCCAAGGAGCATATTGAAGCTAGTGAGGAGCTGTTCTATGATTACCGATATGGACCCGATCAAGCACCCTTATGGGTGCGGAGGCCTGAGGGTTCCAAGAGGGATGATTCATTGGTTTCTCATGGCCGTGCGCAGAAACACCAATCCCATTGATATTTAGTAATTTTGTTCTTTACCGATATATTCTGTATGTACATACATGCTATATATATGTAGGCACCTCAACATTATTAATTTTAATGTGTAAATAAAAGTGCGGGTACAAATTATGGTTGGGAGATTAACGTGGTGGGAGAGCAATGCATCCTTTAGTCTGACTGTCCCAGTCTCTTTCTTCCCTGACGAATTTGTGGGTTTTCTGTTATTGATGCCCGTTAAAATACCATTTTCAAACTCGCTTTGGCTTCCTTTTCTGTAAACTTCAGACTCATTCCCCTTTCTCTGAACCCTCTCACTATCTGAAACCGTAGCATTCCCCGAAGAGTTATCATACTTCCTAAAATGGGTATCTATTAAAATCTAGTAAAACCGGTCAATATCTGGACGTTCAGGGGTTTAAGGCCCAAATTAAAAGAAGGGTGTGCTGAACTGGAGCGGAATTTCTCGAGGGACCGACGGGGTTTGAAGGAGAGAGGAAGAAATGGTGAAGTAGACCAGAAATCTCGTGGGTTTGAAGGAGAAACTCCTCTGTCTCTCCATGTTTTCTAACTGTAATCAGGAAAGCTTCCGAAGAAAGAATAATTACAGGAGGCGGATACGTGGTATCACTCAAAAGAGAGTGACGAAGAACTGTCGTACTCTTGATTGAAAATAAAAAATTTGAACTGAGAAATGACAACGAAAATTGCGTTGAAGAGACTCGTTGATGATCTGCATTGTAGGGTAGCAGGTGAGGTGATGGAGGAGTGGTGTCACTCACACTCTAGAGGATGTTAATTTACCAAGATGCCCCTTAACCCTTTTTATTAGAGCATAATGAACCTTCAAGAGCAAAAACCAATGCCCCCCTAACCCTGAGGCACATCTCACTTCAACTTCAAGAGCAAAAACCAATGCAATAGAGAAATGCAACATATGCTGCTGTCCCCTAATCCCATCAGCAACCACATTGCAGGTATACTTACTACAAGTATGATCCAAAAATTTTATGCACCCCTGAAGCTTCTTTGGAAGGATTTAAGATTTTGGGCACTGGCGTATGTTGTTCTTGCCCTTGTAGCATTTGTCGCATTTATGGCCTGAATACGTTTCTTTACCATTTCTGGGTGTAAACTAATGAAATGGATCAGTTTTGTTTGACAATCTTGAACACTTTTGCAAGTTTCTTTACTATTGCTGGGTGTAAACTAATGAAATGGATCAGTTTTGTTTGACAATCTTGAACACTTTTGCAAGACTCTCCGTGGATGCAGCAACCATGCATACTTTTGTTAGGGACGCACTAGCTCTGCTTGTTCAGAATATTGTGACAATGATTGCAGGTTTTGTTATTGCTTTCAAAGCAAACTGGCAATTGTTTCTCATCATCCTTGGTTTGATACTGCTGATGGGAATTAATGGATATGTTGAAATAAAGCTCCTCGAGGGATTCCGTGCAGATGCAAAGGTTTTCTAAAGAACTCATGGTGCCACTCTTTATATCTGATTCATGCTTAACAAATACAATTTTGAAGAAACAATATTAAATTTGTGGAATATTTATTGAAAGAAAAAAAAAACATCATCGTGGAGCATCTTCTGAACACTATCTAAATTTTGATAAATAATTTTTTTTCTCAAGTTTTGATATTCCTATGACCAAACTGAAGACATACCTATCAGTTTTTCCTTTCTGCATAGTTCAAGTTTATATCTTTCAACCTCATAAGGAAAGTGCTTTTTTTGGCCAAACCTTTTAAGTTTACACTAGTGAAATTATAGCTGCATTAACCCACAACTTCATGTTTATAAGGTTGTGATCAAATGGAATTTCATATGGTTGCAGATCATGTATGAGGAAGGAAGTCAAGTTGCCAATGATTCAGTTGGTAGTATCAGAACTGCTGCCTCATTTTGCATAGAATAGAGGGTTGTGCAACAATACAAAAATAAATGTGAAGGCCCCATGAAGAGAGGGTAATGCAACCATACAATGGTTAGTGGGACCGGTTTTGGGGTATCCTTCTTTTTATTGTTTTGTGTTAATGCAACCAGTCTCTAGGCTGGAGCCAAAATTATTGAAGATGGGAAGACGGCATTCTCAAAGGTTTTTTGGTTAAGTAATAGGTGTTGGATGGGTACTTGACAGCCCCCATGAATTTAATCATCTGATGTGTGAAATGTGAATAGTACAAAGACGACGGCATGAAAAAAATCAGACAATATATATATATTTATTGTAATTGTAATGAAATCAATTATTTTATAATTTTATGATAGTAATAAAATTAAATTAATGGACTAACAAATTTTATTATGATTGACCTTTTAGATGTAAAGTTTGTTATTTTTAATGAATAATAATGAAAGGAGGTTTCTTAAAAAAACAATAAAAGGAGTTTTAATAAATAACAATAAAATGGGTTATTTATTAGTTTTAATAAATAAATAAAGGGTTTTTTTGGGGATAAATAACCATAAAATAATAGGGTTTTAACGTTAAGTTTATTAGTTGAAAAAAAAAGCTAGAAACATTTGCTTTGTTACAAAAAAGCATAGAAGCATATTTGGTAATATCAAAAATACGAAAAAAAAAATGCTTTCTGGATAATATTATTACAAAATTCAAGATCATGGTAGGGATAAGTGGGGGTGGTGCAAATGGTAGGTTGTGAAGTGGGGTGGCGGTCACACTAGTGGTGGATGGGGGTGTGGAGGTGGGAGAAGTGATGGAGGTATGGTGGTATTGGTAAGTGGGTGATGGTGGTGCTAATAGTGGTAGGTGGTGGTAGTAATGATGATGGGTGGGTGTTTAATATTAGAAATAATGAAACAAAAAAAAAATAAAATAGAAAGCAATAATTTTTGCATCTTATGTGAAGCAAAATAATTGCTTTTAACTTCATCATGTGACGCAAAAGTAATCACTAACCAAACATACTAATGCTGCATTTGGCATTGTTTTTTACTTTTGGCTTTTGCTTCTTTAAGCAAAATCAAGCTATTTGAAGCAAAAAGCATGTTTGGTTAGTGATTGCTTTTACTTCTCGTAATAAAGTAGAAAACAATCAGTTTGCTTTACGCGAGAAACAAGAAATTACAGCTTTCTATTTTATGACTTTTTTTTTCCTTCATTGCTTCTAATACTAATCATCCAACCACCACTCATCCTTACCACCCATCATGCCTACCACTACACTACCTTGCCCACCACCACCCCACCTACACCAACACCACTCACCCACCCACCACTACCACTACTAACACCCATCACACACCACAACTATTACCACCACCAACAACCCCCAACCCACAAACATCACTTTCAAGTTTCAACACTTACCCACTATAATATCATCTAAGAAGCACTTCTTGATGTTACCAAACATGTTTTTTTCTTTTGCAAAGCATATGTGAACATAATAGTTTTGCTTCATAAAAAGATCTTCACAAAACTAAAGCCAATCTAATTGCTTGTATTGCTTTTTGCAATAACTTTTGAGAAGCAGTACCAAATGCAGCCTAAGAGCAAAAATAATTGAGGGAATTTCAAATATTCAGCAACCATAAAATAGGTGCAAAATCTAGTTGCCCTACAGATACCTAGTACCATAGTAAATGACCAGTTTAATAGATTTACTCTTGTGAACAATGGCTATCTGTGGGAAAGAATGGTTGGCAAAACGAACTTGATGATTGAGCTTAAAAATTAGAAAAGATAAAAAAGGAAGAAGAAAGGATAAAAAAGAATATGCTACCATTGGTGTCCAGCACAGTAAAATTAGCAGAGCACCAACAGAGCAAGAATACCTTTGCTGGATTTGTTCTCTGGGCAGTTACCAAGTCCTAACAAACAAGCACTGGATTAAGTTCTCGATTGATCACTCATGTGGTCTGCTTGAAACTGTCTCAACAGCTGCAGAGATTGGTGGTAGAGGTTGAGGTCCAATCCATCTACCAGCCTCCCCACTTGAGCATGCAATATTGGCTGAAATGGAAAATGATGATCAACCACAAGTTCTAACATTTGATCATACTGCGGAGGAAAAGAAAATTTTACAATTGTAACAAATTCGAAGGTAGCATATCAACTCCTTACCTCATTATCAGGTTGAATATGGAGTTCACCAATAAATTGGTAAATGGAGTTGACTCGAAAGTTGAGGTCCCTCAGGTGATGAGTGTTGACCTTTAGCCTGACACTTCCATCGACAATTATAGCACTAGCATTCTCTACAGCATACTCTTGTAATCTTCAAGGAAAGCCAATGTAATCAACCTTTTCAATATGGTATAATTCTAAAGAAAAAAAAAAAAACTTTTCAATAGTGCAGAAAGAATTGCACAATAATTTTCAATTTCTACTTTTGTATTTTAAATATGATTCAACATTATGAGAAAGCATATTTTGCATTACTTTATCCGCATCAGGCAGCAAATGATTACTATTAATTGTTTATTTTCTAACATATAACATGCCTAAATCCTGTCAGTAAAACCACCATCGAAACTAGATTACCCAAATGTGTCACCACATGCCGATGGTTGAGACCTCTCGTTCTGCGGCATCTGCCTATGATATCTCAAGTTAAAGGTCAACCTAACTGGATGTTCCTTAGTTTGCACACACCAAAAAATAGATAAGAGACTAAGGTAGTATTTTCTTAAAATAGACATCATCATAGCATCCAAAGAACATGCTTCATCCATTGTCTATTATTCATGTCAATATCCTTTGCAAGATTCAGTTCTAGCTCAACATATCTCTGTGATGCATTTGTTTTCCCTTCTCCAAGGTCAGTTGGTAATTGTATATCATGTTTATCTGAAAGATATCCTCGCGATTCATTATCTATTAATTATGTCAATATCCTTTAAGCATAACTAGCTAAAATGCCAGCCAGTTTACCACTCTGTTACCTGTTATGATAGTATGATTCCAATTCAGTGTACTATTATCAGTGTGTATTAGTTGGTAAGAATCAGTAATGGACGATACCATAAACTAAAGAAAAAAGGGATTTTTTTAACCACTGTTCTCCCACATAATTTCATGGTATGAGTCATGAGTTTAGTTGTAAGAAACCATATGGATCTTCTGAATGGTTTGATAAACTAAAAAACAACATCTATCCTGTACATTTTCACACTTCTATTGAGATACCATCTGGCCCTAAGGCCTTTATAATTTCCATCTTGAACAAGACTTTATGAACTTCAACTATCTTAAATCCGAAGAAAATGATATCACTGCTCCCCCATCCCCCCCAGGAAACAATATTAGCATTCCCACCTAATCCAAAGTTCCCAATTTGTTTGTAATTCAACAGTTTTGTATTAAAAATTCTCTCCACCTTTCTTTGATTATCAGCTACAACTTTAGTAAATTCTCATATTTGCTTTTAATGCACTTAATTTGATCCAAATCCAAGCCATCTGACATCACACCTGAACTTTTATAGAGAAACTGACTTACAGCATGTCCTGAAGAAGAAACCATTCTGATCATATGCCACTAACGGACTTAAAACTGACTTAACACAGGACCTACATGTACTGGCTATGCCAGATAAATGAAATTTAAAAAATTGGTGGGTATAGGAGACCTAAGTTGGGAAATAAAATAGTAGTAAGCCTTGGAAAATCTATGATTTTGAGCGAACAATGAAAGTAATGGAAAAAATATGAATTACATGAATTGCAATTCCAGTTCATGTACCAGGTTCTGTTGTGAGCCTCAAGTTACCAAATGCAACACTAAAATGAATGAGTGTAGCACAAAAAGAAAAAAAAAAAAAAGAACCAATTTAAACCACTTTTCCCTTGGAAATACTACTACAAATGCTGTAAGAATAAGCAACATGAAGATCAAAAAAAGTTAACATTTTCAGCTGTTAAACAGTTGCAGTGAGTCACAGCAACTGTCCCTTCTTCTTCTCTCCTTTATTTCCCTTTTTTTGTTCTTTTTTTTTTTTTCCAATGCTCACTCTTAGATCATGGTCATCTGACATTCTTAGCAGCTTATGTCATTAAAAGTGAGCCTTAGTGTATTTATATGCTTGGGAGAGACTTTATTCAGAGGGTTATGAGATACATCACAACTGCAGAATAACTAAGATTTCTTCTCCTGTACACTGAGGTATGTTTAATAGACAAAACAAAAAGGAGAAACCAAGTGCACATACAGAGGATGGCGAAACAACAAACTTTAAAAAATATAAGACATTTTACTCACTTTCCAGTAACTCTGAGTGAAGCCCCTTGTTTAAAGAATGGAGAAGATGGGTGTAAATCTTGCAAAGAAATCAAAGAGCCTGATTTTACTGCAGAGGATGCCATAGAACTACCAGCTGATCAATATGAGGCACCTGCAAGTCAAAACCATATGCATAAAATGTGACAAACGAAATTTTAGTGAAACTGGAAGTCCGGAACAACAAACCTAACAACACTTGAAATCAAGCACATGAACAGATGTAGACAGATCTCAACAACATAGGATCAATAGAAGCTCGTAAATAGAGAATAAATCTGTAGAAGAATCAACAAATGCTGAGAAAAAGGTTCCATAGACAGGCTAGGAAAAAAAGCTATTTTTCAAGTTAACTAATTTCTGTAGCAATGAAAAAGGATATATTTTACATTTAGCAATAATGTTCACCAGGTGCCATACGCTTTCATACTCTATGCAGTTTGCCGACGGCAAGTGATCAACTATCTGCAGAATTGAAACCTAGAAACTGCCATTTTTGCTTCGTGCTTCTTACCTTAGCTGAAAAATGTTAATGAAGACGTTTTGGTTTCTTGAAATTAAAAAAAAAACCAACTCTCTCCCAAATTCTTCTCCACATCAGCATCTTTACATCTCTCTCTCTCTCTCTTCTTTTTTGGCACCTCAATGAGAGGTTGGTCCAAAATGATCAAAAGCCGGAAAAGTATGATTTCAATATTAACTGATTTATCAAATCTTCCTACTGGTCCATTGCGCCTTAAATCACTGGTGAACGTATAATGACAATAGAAAATTCACTTTGTTCTTAAGTATTTCAGCAGTGATCTAAGTTTCTTTTTAAAGAATGACCTAAAATGGAATTCTGTTCTTACTAATAAATAAATTCAAATTAAACTCATTTGTTTAAAAAGAAAAAAACGCATGAGAGAAAACATATTTCTACTTATGCAGCAATACCTACCTAGGGAAATAAACCTTGTGATACAGACTAAATTCTTCTTGCCTTATAAATTTAGTAACATAAGCTGCTCGTGTGTGGAACCCTATATGGACTTGTCATCACCTGAACTAGGAAAATCACAAATAAATGTAAGCTGTGTACCATTTGTCCAACATTGGAAATAAGGATCTGGCTATTTCTAATGTCAGGTGCTTCTTGAACAAGCATTTTGTCCAATCAATAAAGCACAACCCAAGTGAAACATTTTGTCGAAAAGCTGCCATGCAAAACGAGATCCCTTCTTCGAAATGAGTAAAATTGAAAAAAAAATTATTTTAATAACAAAAATAACTAAAAGTAATAAAACTCATCGATTAACAGATGAAATGACTGATAGACCTAGAAATTCCATAAGAAAAAAAAGGAAATAGGCAAAAAGCCAAAAAATGTGAGGAACATAGAACCAGAAAATAAAATAAAAACAACAAAATCGATGAAGCGAGCAACATGAGAAGGCGTTTAAAACTCTTACCGTCAGAAGTGAATTTGCAGTTTGAAGTGTAAAAGAGTACAGTTTGAATCCAAAAATCAGGAAAGATTGAACCCAAATCACCGTTCTCTATTATCGATTCATAAGTGGACTAATTCCATCAATAATGACGGAATAAACTCACATGTAGAACTCCCATCAACCCCAAATCGCATATTCCATCCAACATCATCGAACCAAACGAGAGTGAAGGAGACGAGAACACACGCAGAAACGGCAATCTCAACTCGAGCCCGCAAACCTACAATAATTTGCCCGGTCCTACGACGGATGTTGGGTTGAAATTTCGAACCCGTGAGTTGATTTCAGATTGAGCAAACCAAACCGGCGAATAAACGGATTTGGTTCAGGTTGAACCCATTCAAAGCCGAATAAATGAATTGCAAGATGACGTAGGATTCTTGTAGGCACAGAGCATTTGCATATACGGAAAAGAATAAAGAAAAAATTTTGAAGTTTGAAGCTGTACAAGTTGCTAGGTGGATTAAATTGGCGGGCTAGGGTTGAGCCTTACCTTTATCCCAATCCGAGCCTTGCCCACCCGAACCCAACCCACTGCCAGCTCTACCTTTAAATTAGTTAACGTCTCTAAATTTGAATTAAACCCAACCAGCCCTTTATACGCATTTTGGCCCCTTTCTGGTTCCTCCGATGTATTTTGCGAAAGGAAATTGGTATTCAATATACTCACCGGTCGGGTTACTCTACAGAGTCCGTAAACAGAAATATCTTCTAAGTTGGCAAAATGAAACAGTGGCTGCATGGGAGGGGATGAAGATAACATTAACATTACAATAGGGATCCAACTCCAAGGAAGGCGGAAGCATTAATATTTACTTTGCCGAAGGAATTCTTCTGCTCTCTCTTCCACTTCTACTCCTTCAAATTCCTTTGCAGTTTCAATGCGTGCGACACCGAGGTTCATCCCATCCGTTCCTCGAGAAGAATGAATACGATAAACAAAAATTTCTTGATACAGAGCTTTACATATATCAGTCCACTTCTGTGGAGTCACAATTAATGGAAAACTTGAGGGGAAGCATAATACTCGCTCTCATTGAAGACGGGTCTCAAATCTTCTTGGCACATGAAATCTAGTGGGAAAGAAACAAGATGTCCCCTCACTGTCTCTAACCTCTCCAGAGGATCTGTGGCCTTTATTTCTCCATTCTGATAGGATTCTAGCTTCTCGGGGGCTATTCCTAAATCAATTGTTGTATGTTCAAGTTTCTCTTTCCAGTAAGACATGTTTTGTCTCATGGCAGCTCTGCATGTCATGGAATTATAGAATAATCAGGTGAGTGTATAGAAGAAAACACAGAGCAGTTAGTCTAATGACAGCTACATTGTACCTTGAGTGTATAAGATCATTTGGGATGCAGGCAAAGACATCTTGGTAGATCATTGTATTAGTCTGTCACGAATCACCAAAAAATGAAGTGAATTGGCCTCTGAAAATGCAACTTACAAACACAGACAGACACAGGAAAGAAGCAGAATGAACAATTCTTTTTTAAAAGACGAAAATGAAAAAATTCTAGGCTGATCAGTAAAGCACCAAAAAAATATAAGGAACAAAGTACACTTCACATTCTAGGCTGATTGGTAGTAAATTTGATACACAGAATTCACATTTTGATGATCAATTATTCAGCCCCATCTTCAAGAAAACTCATTTAGGTAAGCTGGACCAGACAGCAAAACTATTTTTATTTTTAGTTTCTGCCAGATGAAGTTTGGTCCAATTTTTTGAAAATCTAGGGTAATGACCAATGTTCATTCCGTACAAATCCACTCTGGCTTGTACACAATTTCTCTACAGCAAGCGTATCTTGCCAGGCCCATATGCCACACATCTTATAAGAAGTTCATGAAGGCAGAATAACTTCACCGTTTGATATGACTTATTGAATAAATTTGATGCAGTACCCGGTCTCTATACAATTTATTCTAGACATAAAAAATCTCATAGAAATAGTAACATCTAACAATGATTCGTCGAGAAAAATAAAACAATTATATCATAAAACATATCTGGTTTTTAGGACTTAGGAACTTTTTCAATGTCTTTCTCAGTCCAAGATGATAAAATATATTGTACGAGTTCTACAACTATTTAACATGCATGCATACACAAACAAATGGTCACTCACTGAATCTTCATTCAGATATTCTGCTTTAACTCTTATGGTCTTACCTTTGCAGTTGCCATCCACATATCTTTATATGTTGTATCAATCACAGGGTCACTGATTCTTTTGGTCTGAAAGAGTCAAAAGCATATTGTGAGACAAATTACTGTTTTGAGATGCTTAAAGTTGCACAAGGTGATATGGATGAAATGAAGTGAGGAATGAATAGAAAAGCTTCTCCAAGTGCCAATCAGTAGCAATTTGCTACTGTATCTCATTTATGTGTGAAAAGAACCTGGCATAAAAGGAGATTCAGCTTGTTAGCTTCACTAACCTCTCCTGCACGAAGACCAAGGTGTTCGGACCATAGGGAGAGGCGAAGATTAAATGCAAATTTTCCAGCCCTCCAAGGGTTTCCGTTCATAAATGAGTCAACAAATTCATTATCTTCAATAAGTACACCAATCTGATACAAAACCACAATATGAAAGTGCTAGATATTAATAAGTTACTGAAAGAAAGGAACAAAAAATAAAAATAGAGGGGCGATCTGACTATGGGGTAAAGAACTCTAGTTTATACAATAATCACTAAAAAAACTTATTATATTTTCCTGAATAATGCCTAGATTGATAAAAGCTTCCAGTTTTAATTTATGAATTTCAAAGTTTCTGTCACACTTCTAATATGGTAATTAATAATAGGAATCCTGGTCATTTATTATCCTCTGGACTTGTTACACAGAGAAGTGCTTCAATCTCATATGAGTTCATATTTGATTGGACAACAGTATTCAGCTTTAAAATGACTGTTATACACTGATGAACAATTTAGTAAGAATTAAGGAACAAAATGATACCTCAGAGTCTCTAGATCCAAGCAGACTTCTATCATTTATATTAGCTGACCCAACAAGGGTTGTATGGTCATCAATTATCATCAATTTGCTGTGCACGTACACCTGTATGAACAATAAGAACATAATATTCTTAACAAAAGGAGAAAGGATGAAAATGAAAAAAAGAAAAGAAAAGAAAAGAAGATAATAAAGAAGAAAAATAAAAACGGAAAAGAAAACAATAATTAAACTATTAAACTTAAAGAGTATTTCTAAATTGAAAAAAATGGTGCATTTAAAATAAAAATATCTAGTGCAGGAAACAACCTGACTGGTGGCCAAAGGCCCACCATCAAAAAGTCTACCATAAGCTCTGAGACCATAGAAGGAAATATAATCATGTGTTTTTGGACCAAGGTTATCATAGAGATTATGCAATATAGAATTGTGTCCTCTGCAAATGGTTCTATACTGCCAGTGCATTAAGGCTCTCACAGATGCCGCACCACCATCATCCAAACCGCCCTGTCAAATTTTAAATTCAAAATAGAAAAGGATAAAATAAATAAATAATTTAAATTGGAATTAAAAGGAAATTGACCAAAAATTAGCACCTGGAATCCAGGTAGAAGTGGTATGACAATAATAACTCTGAAACACTTTTGTTCTTTGTATGCCCTCTTGATACGCTTGTACAATGCTTCTAAGACACGATTCCTTATTATCTCATCGCCTGAAAGGCCTGATATGAAGAACTGATTCTGGAAGCAAGTGGCCCATGAAAATAATAATTGATCAGTCATGATTTTGTCTCACATTATAGCACAGAAAGAGAGGAAACATCATCATCAAATCCATAATCCAGAAATACGCAATAAAACCGAATTTTAGTGCATAATAAAGAGAAATTTAAACCAACATTGCAGATATTCTAGTCAGCTACATGAATCATATTCCACCATTGTGTATAACATTTCATTAGGCAGACTTGCCAAAATATAGCTAGCATGTGCAATTTGTAGGGAAATTTTGTTAAATTCTAAAAATTTTCAAGTAAAACTTTTATGGGACTTCAATGACAGTATAATATACCCAAAAATCCGGTAAATCAAAAGAAATATCTATATATATTCACTTATGTACATAAAGGTGACTATCACTAAATACCGTGTAGAAGAAATGTCAAGAAAAATATGCCTAAATGATTGAATTATTGTGTAAAATTATACAAAGGCCTAAATAAGCGACAATTATAAGGGATTATATACCCCAAAAAAAAAAAGGGATTATACCAAAACATGATGAAATGGATGCATCCAACATATATTTTGGGCTAATAAAAGAAATAAAATGAAATAAGAATAAGAGTCAAATAACTCCATAAAACCAACTATCCACAATTACCTCAATTTTGAGCTTTCTATATTTACCTTAGTTTTGAGCTTCTGAGATGCTTTAAGTACTCAATAAACGTGTATAGGAGTGTTCTAGTTTCACAAAACACTCATAAATGGGTGTTTTATATGTTGAAAGATTGAAAAAGAAAAGTAGTCATTAATATTTTTTCAGTTCCGAAAATAGAAAAGCAGAAGAATGGGGGAAATGGGGCAACACGTCCCTCAAAATTGTGGCAATCTACCATGAAATGTACAAAATAGCAGCATGTACAAAATTTTGTGGAATGCTAACAAAATTTCCATTACACGAGGACATCTCACAATGTAATTATTTTCTCTCAAATTTCATCATGCCGCACTTGTGTTCGCGTGGAGCAATGATGAAATTTTGTCAACATGCCATGACATGTCCCTAAAATTGCACACATTGATGGTAACATTATGATTTTCAAACATAGATTTTTCATATATGACCCAAAACAACCACAAGGTCATAGATAAATCCAGTCCACATTGATAGCCTCCATTGTCACTTAAGCAAGATATATTTTGTAATTATAAATCCTTGACAGCACCAACAAATAGCAACTTCAAAGATTCACTAACAGGAGTAAGAAAAGTAAAAGTATTGAAATGAAAATTTAGCATAGACACATTACCTCAATGTAGATGAAGTGCTCTGCCTTATCAATAAGAGAACAATAAGCATTGTGAATGCTTTCTTCAGTTTGACTTGTTCCGGCGGACCATTGCCCGACACTCCTAATAACCTACTCATAATAGATGGTTGAAGATAGTCAATAGATATTACAATGTCCATCTAAAAATAGAACCTTGATACAACATATGATGATGGCAAAGGGAAAATCACACAGTAACAAAGATAACCATACAAATGTAATACCAAAACAAAAAAACAAAACAAATGCCTTGTCCCAACTAGTTGGAGTCTGCAATATGAATCCTGTTTCTCCATCCCAATATATAAAAATCATATATTCAATCAGATTATGAGCATCTAAATCCTTTTGAACGACTTTATCCAAGTTCAATTTGGCTTTACTATCATTCTCTAGGATCCTTCAAAGATTGCCCTCTTCTCACAACTATCTCCCTAGATCTCTGCTTTATATGCCTAAATCACCTTCATTTACTTCCCTTTATTTTATCTCCTATTTGGACAACACTTATCCTGCAAAGCAAATTTTGGCTCTCATCACAGGATAGTGCTAGTGGTTCAGTAGATACAAAGGATGGTCACAGCTAATAAGATAAAAAAAAACACATTCAGGCTATAATCAAGAAAATATTTATTATTTAGAAGTAAGAAAACACATAGAGCACCTTTTAGATCCACCATTTTCCTTCTGTACTTATTTTCTTCCACCTTTTTGGTATTCTAATCTTCTCTCCAATAGAAATCAATGAACAAGATTAAAAATAAAAAATAAAAAAATCCGCAATAAGCATGACCACCTTTATTTTACTAAATCAACCAATTTAACCATCCATTTTCAATTATTAAAAAGTTTATTTCAAATTCATAAATTATGTAGACTAAATGCTAAGAACATGATACAAGAATAAAAATTTTAAGAAAATAAAATACCCTCTTAAGGTATTAAATCTTGAAGAGACAATATGACATGAATATTAGTGAACTTAAAATCAACAGCATATATATTTGACGTGGTATAAAGAGAAAACTCATGGATAAGTAAATCTAAATCAAGCATAATATGATCAAAACCACAATCTCTTAGAAACTCTTAACAAAAATTTTATTGGACTTTAAGAGATATAGCCAACCTGACAACGGCATGGAGTACGAGGACCAACTTGTCCAAACTCATCAGCAGGAACAACCTGATCTCCACGTTCTTGTGTTTCCCACCACTCTGAATCTGAATTCTGCTTACCAGGTTGTCCCACCACATCCAATGACATTTGGCTTGGAATATCCTTGGAATCAAGGTCATCTACAAAACCTTTCATTGGCATGTCTGGAACTGAAGGATCAACTTTGGACTTCCGGAAAGAGAATGAGAGACTTCGATTAACCCTGCTTGGCTGATTCATGTCCAGGCCATTTAACTTTTGGTCTCCTTTGGAAACATCTAGCCCATCAGATTCTTGGGGCAAAAGCAATGGGATATCTTGAAATGACGACCGAGAGAAAAAGGAATCCTGCCTTTTGATTCCTTTATGATTCCTTTCCTCATTCTTACATTCAGTTTCTTTCTCTGTGATTTTTCCCATATAATGTGGAATAACCATGTGCTGTTGAGGCATAAGTAGTGGAATTGCCTGCTCATTTGGAGCTTTGTTTCTCTAAAAGAATGAATTATTCTATTAGGATCCAAAGGATACAAAAGGTATGGATTGCAGGTGAAACCAAAAGTAAAAAACTGTTAACCTTTGCATAGTTCCAACGCTGAACAAAGTGTCTAGCTACATCTCGACAAGATGGCCCCCAAAGAGCACAATGAACATCGTGCCATGGCATTCGAGGATATTTTCCACGATCCAGTTCATCCTTCATTGTATCTTCCCAAGAATTTGGTTCAGATTCCCTTGAGGAAAAAAAATGACTAAAGCATTACAAAGTCTGGGTTGAATCCAAAGGCACCAACTAACATTTGCAGTAATTAAGGAGAAGAAAAAAAAGAAGATAATTTCAATACTCAACACAAATTATAGACAACTTTTATTATGCTATTTTTAATTTCTATGTGACACATAACATGACATACACTATTAGACCACTACATCTAGTGAAACATGGCATCATTAATGACCCACCTCCTGAAGAAAAGGGCTTTTTGAATATATAACTCTACATTATGACATCATTGTATTTATATCCTTTTTTTTTTTGGGTATTGATATCCATATCCCTCTATTTACCACAATTGTTGCAATCGTGACCTCGACATTGAAGTCTATTAACTTTTGTTATTTATTTTTATTAAATGACAAAAGTAACCTTCTATTAAATAAAAAATATTTTGCATTTATCCCCCTACACCCTAAGTAATTGATATTAATTTACTGAATCTTTCTTGAATACAGTTTTTCAACAAATCAAGATATTAGACTTATAGGTATGTTTATTTTGATATTTAATGATCTCTTTAAAAAGGACACTGTAGTCATTCCAAGAAAATAGATGTCGGAAGTTAATGGTTTCTAACTGCAGTATATGACTGCAATGGTTATATTAAATAGAAGGGTATAAGCATAAATATAAAAGACAAGGATACAAATACAAATATATTATAATGAAGGGGCACATATACAAAAAGCCCTGAAGAAAAATAGATCCTTTCTATATATATATATATATATATATATATATATATATATATATATATATATAGTTCTAAAAAGGGGAGGTAAAAATGAAGAAGGGCTAAATCAGAAGCTGCTTAACCAGATGTAGATGCATAACAAACTGTATTGCCACCTTAAGATCGGGTTAGGTTTATAAAATGATGGTTTTTATGCCTTATCCCAATTAGCTGGGGTCAGCAACATATATACTATTCTGCTAACCCAATCTGTCAAAAACTATTTCTTCCATTAGCTTATGTCTTCTTCAAATCAATTTTAACTGACTATTGGTCCTCCTCGATCTTCCTCTAGCCCTAAACATAAGATATGAACATATTTGTGGGAGTATATGAATAAAACAATGGGAATTGAGTAAAAGTTAGACTAGTTGGTAAATTATCTTATAACAGCGTGGTGTATAGATTCATGACCTTAAATGTCGATATATCTAGCAATATTTCCCCTTTCTCTGAGAAGTCATATAAATCCATCGGTATAATCTTACTTATATCCCTCTCTATATCAAGCAATCTATGTTCTTTCCCCAAGTGCTGATATATCTATTGATAAAAAAACCTTGAATAAATTAACGGTACTTATTTCTTACATATTCTGGCCTATATTTTGAAAGACTGCATTTGAAATAGATGGATTCTTGCAATACAGTTGGGGTTCGATTGAGTGCCCCATATGCTATTAAGTTAAAAATGAACTTTGGTTGGGCTAGAAAAGCCTCAATTTGATATCCCACCCTCCAGCCTAAATTTCACCACTCCTAACAACCTATTATAAGTTTGGATAGTATCTAAAGCTTGAGGCAACAGCAATCAACAATACATAAAATGCATTGAAACAATTACAAATGATGGTATTGCACTAAATCTAAACAATTGGAACATAGTTAACAATATTAGACTGATTTGCTTTCTTATGGCTGCTTCTTACTGAAGCTTACAATCAGGATTATGGGAACAGAAAAGATATAAACTTACCGTGGATTATAATAATCCTTTCCAGGCCATGTCAGAGGTGGGTAATCACCGACTTTGTGTTCAAAATCATCATAACGTCCAAAACATAAATCCAGTCCTCCAATAAAGGCAATATGGTAATCAACAATGACAAGTTTTTCATGATGGGACCTATATGTAACCACATATGATTTATCAGTGTTTGCAAAAACCATATATCAATATGATACTGGATATTTAAAAGCATGATTCGTTCCAGACACCAATCTTCAGAAGAACTTTAAGTGGATCTATACAAAAAGCCACATACCATAAATAAACGCCAGTTGAGAAATGGTCTGGATAACGAAGTACTCTAACATTCTCATGAATGTTAAGAAGCCTTCTCTTACTATAGACACTGTTTATTTTCAAAGCAATAGCAACCTCTTTATAGAGAAGAATGTATATCTGCAGTATCATTACACATTGATTAAACTAAAATCAAAGCACATCCAAATTAATCCCAAAAATTTTCAGAAACAGGTTTACGGAAGTCAAAATATAATTATGTTTCAGGGTAAATGTAACAAAGTGAAGCATCAAAGGGCAGTTAGCTACTCCTAAATGTCAGCTTTAAAGTGTAAAGAGGTTTCATGGAAGAGATACTATCATTATACTTTTCTTTGGGAATGTTTAAATACCATTAATTCTCATACAAAATACATCATGATGGCAAACAAAAGACCGCTGTGTTCCATACCATATGGAGGCCTCACAGACTAGAATATCATAATTTGACCATAAAGGTTAGACCAACTCTTGAGTACAAAACCATAATGTCTGATAACCCATAGGTGCATTTAGTAAAAGAAGATACAAAATCACCATTTAAACAAAGTTGAAAAGGTGATTCAAAAATAAAAAAGATCTTAGAAACAGCTGGCTCCTGATTAGATTAACCAAGTCCCCATGCCAAAAGAATCTCTGATATCTAACATTAAGGCAGTATGACTATAGCTGCATACAGTTTCAATTTCTCCAAATTGCAATAGCCAACCAGACTATCATCAGGAAGGATATCAATAGTATATTGAAATTTGAAAGAACCAAAGAGATTCAGAATTCATGTTTACTCAAGAATATTGAAGGCAACTGATTTCAATATTTACTCATACAACATAAATTTAGCTTGAAAGCCTAATATGCAGAGAATAGATAGCAACAAACTCAAATCATTTGTCTGGAATTTAGAGATCAAATATTAAGTTTTTGCCTTATTGTTGCGCCCAGTAATCAATAAACACTGCTCTTTCACAAAAGGTTAGGACATAGTTGTGAAAACGCCTACGCAATGCCAGGCGATAGACCTGCCGGTCGCCTAGGCGATTAGGCGGTTGCCTAGGCGACAATTTTTTCATTTTAAAATAATCAAAATATGTTCATCATCCATTGTAGATGGAAGTATAAAAAAGACCTAAATATTGTGCATTTTAAAAAAAAACAATAACAACTAATAAAAATACAGGCCCTGTTTCCTTGTTCTCACTAACCACTCAAATTTGCTAGGACAGAGAAAGAGCGAGGGATAAAGAGAAAGCGAGAGAGGAGAGTCGGTCCAGTGGCTTAGTTCGTTGGAGAAGAACTAAGCAACTAGACCGAAGCTCGACGAAGAAGAGAAAAAAAAAAGAGTGAGCGACTGGAGAAGAAGAAGAGAAAGAGAGAGCGACAGAGAGACAAAGGAGAGGAGAAGAGAGAAAGAGAGAGCGAGAGCAAGAGCGAGAAACAAAGATAGAGGAGAAAGAGAGAGCGAGAGAGAAAGAGAGAGTGAGAAAGAGAGAAAGCGAGAGCGAGAAAGTTTTGTTGGAGAAGAAGAAGAGAGAAAAAAACGACACTGATGAAGCTCGACGAAGAAGAAGAGGAGAAGTTGTTGGAAGACATACCTTGCTTGCAGCTTGCGTTGATGAAGCTTGACGAAGACATGCGTTGAGGAAAACACTTTTTTTTTTATCTTCACGTTTGCTCGCCCAGGCGAACAGGCGGTCGCCTTCTCGCCTAGGCTATCGCCTAGGTAGCCTAGGCACAGGTCGCCTAGGCGACACCACGCCTGGACCTTGTTGGAACGCCTGGTCGCCTAGGCGGCGCCTTTAATAACTATGGGTTAGGATCAACAAAAGGAATCCAGTTCTGCCATTCCAGTATATTCAAATCCATGACTTGCCTTAATGATAGATCTAAAAATGGTTGCTCTAAAAAAATTGCTAAATGGGCTCCAAATCATCACACAGTTGAAACAAATGAGAAGAACAAAAACTAAATAAATTATACATAAAATTACTTATAGATCAAGGAAAAAAGAATTTTATATTTGGCACCTGAATCCCCTGCTTAGCTTTTGCTTCTAGTAAAGCATCAAGTCGAGAAGAAGCATGAGCATGGAAAGGACGCCGGAGATATAGTTCTGGGCATAGCCACCAGTCAGTAATAAATATCTGCAAGAAAGTTCCAATTATTTCAGATTTTTATAATTCTAAGGTAATTAACATCTCTTGAAATTCAATTAAACTTCTGCACTTGCACTGAAAGAAAAGATCAACCTCAGATTTTGCTTCCTCTATTGACGAAGCAATCGCTTCAAATGCTGCTTTCCCATCTACAAACCACTGAGCGAAACTGCCATCTTCAGTCAAACCCCTTGGAGGAGCAAAAGAACCAAAGCGGTGAGGATGGCACCAACCCTCGGGAGGCCGTAGTCCAGCATCGTTAATTGAAGCAACCCAATCTCTAACTTTGGCACTACTTCTAGTTCTCAACTTTATGCTCCGATTTCCACAAGAAACCTTTTGATGTTAATCAAATTTTGGTTAGAAACTGAACTTTCAACTGATTATTTTCATTAGAAGAGTGCCTGAATTTTTGCATAACTAGATGCATTCAATTAATATCAAATGAAAAAGTACAAATAAAAAGCTAAAGACAGTCAAAGATGAAAAATATAATCCAACTAATAAATAAATATATGCATATACATACATAAATACATATGCATGTATGCATGTATGCATGTATGTATATATGTACATAAATATATATTTCACATTTATTTCCATTTATATTAAATTTCATAAAACTGACGTATTTATCTTATTGAATAAAAGAAAGGAAGACGAGATATTTAAATTATGTTGCACGCATTAAAAGTGAGGATTTAAGTGTCTTAGTAAGGGATAAAGAGATCAAAGAAACATGGAGGGAATATTTTCAACAACGATTTAAAGGTAAAGGTATGGAGAACCTTGTTTCAGGTAGAAATGTTATTATTAAATAGCCAAGAAAACATTGTTATATTTGTTGAAATGGGGCTGTAAAGTGAAGAAAGCTTAAGTTAAAATGAAAAAAGGGAAAGGCCTTAGAAACAGATGGATCAATTCAGGAACAAATAAAGTTCAATTTTAAATTATGGATCATAATTTCTTGAACTGCTTGTCAGATTTACAATAAAATCAACAGAAGCCATAAGAATTGTAGTATTAATTGGATATGGAATAATGAATCACATTAAAAATAAAAAAATCTGATGTGAACATCAGAAAAATGGTAATGAAAATTGAAACATTAAAAACAAAAATAAAAAATAATAAACAAATGAAAAATGAGACAGACTAAATCTTCTTTATCTGTCAAACATAACTAAGAATTGATATTTGCATGATGCCTAGGTCTGTGTCTGTTTAATATCCATAAAAAGAAAGGAAATATGTGTGTGTGTGTGTGTGTCCGAGTGCACATGTGAGTAAAAGAAATCATCAGTTTACCTTAAATGCATATCGTAAAGGATTACGTTCCTTTATCTCTTTTGCTAAAGAAACTCTGCCCTCCCCATTTCCATCTGAGGCTGGTAGTACATCAAAGACAATTATATCTAACAGTTTGGTATCAAAAGGATCTTTAAGCAAGGCCAAGAATCCAGGTTTCAATACAGCCCACACCTACATACAATTCAGGTAAATTTTAAGAATTTCAGTTGATGTGATGGACTGAAGTACACAAAAACAAGATACATATACTACAGTATGCTAAATTCCCTAAAGACAGATTTTGAGACATAGATAAGAAATATGAAGAGGAACCATTTCCACATTTTATGGAACGGTTCAGGCAATAAAGCAAATTATTCTATACACACTATAAAAGGAAAAAATAAATACAAGACTCTCAGTCAGTATTGCTCAAATAATCCATTATCTAACATATTTAAAGAAACAACCAAACAAGGAAAACAAAATGTAACTTAGCTTGCTTTTCCCATAAATCGTAGTGTCATCCATAAAAAAGAATACAGTAACAGTAAAATCTATGCTAATATATAAAGAGAACTGCCCAAATTCTGGCCTGATAATCTATGCCCAAATAACCTATCAGATTTTTCCTATTTTACCAATTTGTTATGCCACATCAGCATAACCGATCTGCATTTGATTTGGACTCTTGCTTTTAACATGGTGTTATTCTTAAGTGGGCCTCACAAAAGTGTTTGGTAATTTGCTACGCGTGTAGCGCATGCAGTACCCTCGTATCATAAAAACAAAATGGCAACAATTTTTTATGCAAAAATAGGTTCCAAATTAAAATAGCAACAAAAAAAGGGTGAAGAGAGCTGAAAGATTAATACATGCCAAGCAATCAAAGTATGTTTCATGGCACAGCAAATCAACTGTGCAGCACCAGACCACCACCTGGTCAAAGAAACCTTACACTACTTTAGTGTCCATTTGAATCTTAACCAACTCTACAAACAAGTGACAAGAACAATACGTAAAACTAAGTATCCCACCAAACAAGCCCTATTTAGTTTGCCCAAAAGTCACTTCATGCACCCATAATCTATATTAAACCTATACTCCACCCATGCCTTATATGACTGCTATCATAAGGAGTTCCTTTTTTTAATCCTTTTTCCCTAAGCTTCCTCGATCAATTGTCCGAGTTGTATAAATCAAGATACTTAAAAACAATCACTCCTTGCTAGACCTGGCTTATGCATCCAAATGCATCTTGCTGCATAGGACCAAACATATGTGGGCTGCACATGCCAATGAAGCCAGTCCACCCCAAACACCCCCACCCCCCCACCAAAAAAAAATAAATAAGGAAAAATAAATCCCCCAACAACCACCTCCCCTCCCCAACACACACACACACACAAGCACGCATAGGGGTCTTGATGGATCGACTACCAACTTAAATAATCACTTATCCATCCTATCACCCCCAACCCCTGACAAACACCTCCCTCCCTCTCTCTCTGTCCCCATATATATATTCTTTATAAGCAATATAATTTCATGAAATTAAACAAAATAGAGAATCAATAACTTGCCAAAATCAATCACCTAATCTTTTAAAAGTTTTATTAGTTATTTTACTTAATACTGTTATTATAAATTAATTTTTATCATAAAATACTAATAATTTTCACAAATGTGTGCATGATATATAAATGGATTCAGATCATTTACGGTTGAGCCCGTAAATTGGCTCAACCATACCCAATTGTTGCTTGCCAAGTAGGCAAGCAACACTCCCTGAAAAAGTGAAACTCACTTTTTCGTTTTCCCATGCAGCAGAGAGAAAGGAAAGGGAGTGTTGCTTGCCTACTTGGCAAGCCACAATTGGGTACAGTTGAGCCAATTTACGGGCTCAACCATAGATGATCCGAATCCGTATAGATTATCCACGATTGTAAGTAATCATAGATTCGTAATTACTCAGAAGCATAAAATTGACAAACCCTACCTGTGAAGGGACATCCAAAATGAAAAATTATCCTATTCTCACTATACTTGATTGCATAACTCACATGACAACTGACAAGGGCGTATATACTAATATTTAGTTGCCAGAACAACCTAATAAGATGGAAAAATTTATTCTATTTTCACTATACTTGCTTGCATAACTCAGACTGCAAGGGCGTATATACTAACATTTAGTTGCCAGATCAACTTGATAAGACAACATCATACATTTCCCATCCAGAATAATGAGAGTATCAAATGGTAATCATTATCCAGTGATGTTCCTTTTCGCATAGGAACTATTAGTGTTAAGTCCCATGGTAATGCTTTCACGCATAATTTGTATCCTTCATGTCAACCTGATAAACTGGGAATTACTGGTTCTCTTCCACATAGATCTGAATCAAATTCACAAAATTTAATATTAAAATGACCTATAAGATCTATTACTTGAAAACCATACAATTTAAGCCTTCTGAAGAAAAATCAAGTCGTGAAACTCAAAAGCTTCACGATCACAGATATAATGAGAATGCACAATAAGGGATAACAACACTAGCTACATAAAGGAGGTCGTCGCTATGTGAAATTGTAATGAAAAATTACTAATGAAGCACCTGATCAACAGAACAATCCCAAACATAACATATATACATGCAACAAAACACGCATATTCATCTTCAGCTGCATTTGCACAGGATATAAATCTTGTGTTTCAGGATTATAGTTTTGTATTACCTTTTGCCAGTTGTCATTACAACAACTGAACCAATGGCATGCACAACATTTTTTATAATCATCATCCTTTGGAATTTTGGCGAGATGCTTCACCATGACATAGTCTTCCTTCAGCTTTGGTCCATATTCTGGAGAAAATGATAACTTGGACACCTCCAAAAACTTGCAAACCTACAGTGCAGAGTTCCTCATTAGGATAGATAGCAACAACATGCATGCAGAAACAGTGAATTGCAATTTGAATTTTGTTGACAAGTCAAACCAACAAACTACTATCAAATGTAATTAATGTTCTTATACATAAACTATGACACCTGAAAAATATAGAGATAAAGAGAGCAAGAGATATAGAGAGAGGAAGAGAGGGGAAGAGAGGAGAACATAATTAATATCCCAGAATAAATGACAACAGATGACATGCCATCAAAACATCAGTTTATACATAAAATCAACGTGATTGGTAAATTTAGGTTGGTATTTTACATTTTAGCAATGTTGCTGAAATTAAGCATTTCTCCCCTTGGCAGTGCAAAATTGAGGGGAAAATCCCTTAAATTAAACCATGCAATCGAAATTTCAAGCAGCATGGTGTAATTTCACACGTGTCACCAGACAGGTGCAATATCCACTCGATATTGTCGTTTTCAGGAAATTGTTGCCCTTTTTCAGCAAAATTTCCACCAACTCTCCTTTCACCTCCCATTTCTTTGTCTAAACAAGCTCAAATACCTCTTATTCTTCCCAAAACTTGAAAAATGCAAATTTATCAGTGTTCTTTAATTCAATAGCATTTATATAAACATTTGCTGCGGATTTGAAACATGAACAAAAGTTCGAATTCGAGGTAAATATGTCTTTCACAATTTGGATGGTTACAGACCTAATAAAAAAACACAAACTTATATATATATTTCATAATGACATTTAAACTATTGATAGGTGCTATTACTTTTATTTTCAATGAAATATAATATTTATTATTTATGTGAAAAACTATTTAAAATGTGTATTTGATTATACAAAAACTAGCAGGGTGCACGTGCAGTACTGCAGGTACATAGAAAGGGAAGGGACAGAGGGAGATATGGGAGGGAACAGTTGCAAAAATTATTGTTGAGTTTTGAAAAAATTAGGCAATTTTGACGATTGTAACCTTATATTAATGAATCTTCTCAATGGTGCAGAAGGGCTGTTATGAAAAATCGAACATTTTAGTTGGCACGATTCCCAAGGAGGCAATTCGCATTATATATAGTATAGATAAATATTGGGTAAGTAAATAATACAAACATGGTTGAAAATAATAAAATTTAATTAGTTAGTTTAATTATTTACCCTAATAATTGTCCACCAATTAATTATATAGTCAATTCTTATTTAGATAATAACAAAATTTTAAAAATTTAGAAATTGATAAAAATTTTCCAAGAGTATGAAAAAAATATTAAGAAAAGTTAACGATTAATTACTAATCCAATCAGTTTGCAATTAATGAACTATATTAGCATTTCTTAGCTTAAATAATAACAAGTGTGAAAAAAAATTCAAAAATATCAAAATGTTTAAAAAAAAGGAAAAAGTAGGAAACTACCAGAAACAATCAATGGTCAATCTTCTAATCTGTTATCAATTAATTTCAACCATAACAAATATGGTTTCTATAATGAAAATAATAAAAAATTAGTAAAAACTATTGAAAAATAAAAATTTTTGTAAAAACTTTTGAAAATAAGAAATTATTAGAAAGTCTGAATCATTTTTTCATAATTTTTTTCCTTTTTTTTTTTTTTTTTGGCTTGTTCTTCTATCTCTTGTCGGTTTTTTCCTTATTTATGAAACAATATGATTGGTAAGAAGGAAAATAATAGGTATATCCATCTCAATTGAAGCAGCACTTGGCACAAGGCTTCAAGACTGTTGCCAATTGCGTTAGACTACACTGGCCAGTTTCTTTCAGTTTTAAACCTCCAAAGCCGAATGAAAAATGGGCTTATTTTCATCCAGTTTTTTCTCAGATGTTGGGTCCCACAACAATTTTCACTTTTCCCAACATCCAAACACTCTATACGTGTGGTAATCTTCCATTTTCCTACAGTTTCTCAATATCCAAATGCAGCCTTAATGTTTTCTTTGAGGAGAAAAGGATGACAGAAAATTTTCAGGTCATTTCATCATCAGTAGACTAGGTATAAGAGGCAAATAAGAGGTGAGAAGACTAGAATAATCCATATATGTGCCTTACAATACAAATGATTCTAATAATGCTGTTGCATGTCTACCTAATTGTCTGATAGCAGCAAGCAACATCAAAATGGAATGTAAGGGAAAATGATGAGGAAGTTTATTTCAGTGTTATTCATACAAAATTCACAATCTAATTAATCTAGCAACCTCTCCTAATTTCAAGAACATGGCATACATTGTCTATGAGCCTAAGAGAGGAATATTGTAAACCAACTCACTGGCTCACCCAATACAACAAACGCCCCCAACCCCCAAAAAACCCCCCAGAAAAAACCCAAAACACACACACAAAACCCCCCATGGAATTATGAGGAAATATATGCATGACGAGGGGAAAGATCTTAAAGCATGCATTGATATCCAAAGACCCCAACAAGAGTAGTTCTAGGGTTATGAACCTCATAACTATGTCCAGTGGTTAAATAAGATCCACCAAACTATCTATCATCAACTTCATGGATATACTGTAAGGATAGAGCCATATTCATGCGGTTAGCAAACAAATCTAATAAGATTAAGGATGCAAAATACACTGCTAATTCACTAAAAACTATTACTTGGACATAAGAATGTTAAGCAAATAGTTAGGGACGACAAGAGTGACTACATAAAATTAGGACAACGAGAGTACCCACGTGAAGGTAGAGAGGATGATCAAGAGATGCATGACCTCTATTAGACTCCATGCAAATAGATTTTTACTTTTAAGGTTTTTGGCATATTTTTCTATTTTTAAACCCCTAGAAAATTGCAATTGAAAATTCCACAAAGTTGCCAAAATTTCCAAGGGTTAATAATATTTCACCAAGTCTCCTTTGCAAAATATACGGCAAAATTGAAACATAAAACTTAAAATGAACTAAAACTTGGGACAAAACTGGGGTCAGCATCTTCTCATCTTAAATGTGAAGTTCCAACCCATACGGGCCATACCTCTCGAGAGTTTGCAATATACATGTTTCCCAGAAAGTGATTTAGATATCCTTGCATTGCTATTTTTGATCTGTCTGAAATTGACTGCTGCCTTCCTAGTGCAGGTCGAATAATGGGCAAAGCAGCAATTGATGGAACATCTCTGCATGACAAACTAACCTGTAAGAACTATAACAATTATAGCAGAAAATACAGTGTTAGGTCTTAGAACCATTTAAACAAGCAAGAAAACATCATAAATCACCTGTTTTTAGCGCTTTCATCATGATGTAAAGGAACAGATTCATCATCAGGTTCATCATCATCATGCACTACACCTGTGTGATCTCCTATTCCAAGATTTTGAAGCCATTCTTTAACCTTAATGTCGAGTTCCAATGAAAACATAGTTAAAACCACCTCCAAAGACACACAATAAATGGAATCAAACAATTTCTCAAGCATGTGAGTCAAAGAACTGAATCTAAAGCTCAGCAGAAATAACAGAAAGATGAATATTATGAAATTTTAGAAGGTGCAAAACATAAAAGTTGGTAAACCTTAAAAGCCAATTTCCTGAGAGGAGACTAAGAGAAAATAATTGACATACCTGCTCCTGTTTCTCATGAAATTCTTCAATAAATGCACGTTTTTTCAATGCAAAATGTAGATAAATAAGATGCGAAGCTTTCTTCACCAAACGCCACTTGAACTGGTGCAGAAACACATTTTTTTATCATAATATCTAGGTATGTGCTTTCACTGATATATTGAAACACTTGCAAAAAAAATTAAAGAGCCCATTCACATATGACTAAAGCTCAAAATGATGAATTCTCAAGATTAAAAAGCTCGTGAGGCAAGACCGGTTAGACTTAGAAAAGAATAAGCAACATATCAAATAAATTTAAGAATTTAGATTGCTAGAAGCATTTTCAAAAGGAATATACACTAATTGCAGTGAGAAGGCAGCCACATTAATAACAAAGCAACATATTTCTCATGGAACAAAATATAAATTTGTGGTTCTATTGGTTTTGTAAATCAGAATTAAAAAGCTAATTGAACTAACTATTAAACAAATAAGATTTAAATAAATATTTTATGTCAGGTACAATCTAGTAGGATGGAATTAAAACTGTACAAACAATATTTTTCTTTCAAGTGTGGTGGATCACAGCGAAAGGACTGAGCCCAAGTTACTTCAGATTGATGAAGAACAAATAGAGCAATGGTCATAAGATACATAACAAGAAATTCAAGCTGGATACCAGGTAAAGCTGCAAAACATTATCCAAAGTACACTCACCTGTAGAAGTCCATATATAGTTGGACATCTTCTACTAATTCTCACAAAGAAAATTCGAAAATCACAAAATCACAAAATTAAAGTCTATTTATTTCTCGAAATTTAGAGCAGAATTACAAAGACCAAAGTGACTTCTATGTCAAACCTTCTAAGGCAATTCAAAACAGAAATCTGCTTCCTCCAATACTTTCATACTACTACTCAAAATGATTTACTGACATAAAATCCCTTTCAAGATTCAACCAAATAGGTTCTGTTGATCAATACAATTGAGATGTGAAGATGGTGAAATGAAAAAGAATAAAAATAAAAAATATTAATGTGGTTTGTTGCTGTGCAGCTTGTGCCTACATCCTTGAGATACAAGACAGTTGTCACCACATTGAAAACCATATTTGGACGCAATTTATGTCTCTAATTCCTAGTTACAACCCCATCCCAGTACATGAGGGAAAAAATAAAACAATATACACTTACCACACAGAGAATTGTGTAAATTTCTTCTGTTTTTTTTTTTGGGGGGGGGGGGGGGGGGGGGGGGGGGGAGGAATTGAATAATGACCCACTTGGTGGGAACTGGCTTATGATGATGATGACTGCGATGAATAATGGCAGATTTTATTGAAAACAAAGGAAAATCTTAAGATATAACGCACCCGTGGGATAATGGGATATAGGTAACGACAACTCCTACCACAAAATAAAACAGAGACCAATTGACATAAAAGACAAAAAATAGAAAAACAGAAAATAAAGCTAATCAGAAGCAGTGAATACTGTCCAATCCCATAAGCGTCTGCACAAGAGAAAGACCTGAATTCGTCCCTAACAATACCCAAGAAGAGGCATCTTATCCACTAAACAACCAGATTAAGCAATCCAAAGTAATACCAACAATACTCCTATATCAAATCAACATTATATTCCAATCCATCTCATCCACAATTTCATCACAACTCTTGTAATAATATTTGTTTTATGATCATATATTATATATGTCATACTCTGATACAAAACTTCAATGGCACTAATGAATGCATTGTAATGAACATGGAAGGAGAGAAAGACATTCACGGTGTACAATGCATCCACCGGAACTAAGAAGTTAGATGTGATATTAGTAGCTTCAAACCTTGAATAATGGTAAAAACAACCACGTTGCACTAAACTTCAGTAATGAAGGAGCAACACCAATGATTTCTAGCCCCATTTTGGTGCTTCCTAAACAGGTTTGGTGGGCTCCTGACACCAGAAATGAACTCTAGGCATACATGATCAAAAAGTGAGAAACTAATGCCCTGAGACTCTAAAAATCTGCAACCATAAGAAGATCTAAATGGTTATTTGTTCCAAAAACAGTGACAAACAATTTCTATCAATTCAAATTTTCAAATGTATCTCTCTTACTCTCCACACAGTCGATCTGTGAGCACACGAGGGCACAAACTAACACGAGATTTCACGCTCAGAAAGTGACAAAATTGATTGCAAACAAGTTCTCGCGCATGTAAATTAAAGATTACAATCCACCAGGATTTGCCCATCTTTATCAGCTAGCCAATTCTTACTTTTATTAAATTTCACTTCAAAAAGTACGATATTAACGAGAAAGTTGTCAAACTTGGGATAAATTACGCCACTTGAGAGCAAAATTACATCAAAAATTGAATTTCGATCAACGAAACACAATTTCATCGTACAGAAGTTCCAATTCCAAAAAATTTTATCGCCCCGAGAAAACAAAGATCGCAGCCAATAAAAACACAAAATCTTATACCCATAACAGACATTCGAAAAGAAAACCAAGAACAGAAAAATAAGAAATAAAAAAGTATTGATCCATACCTGCTTATACTGAAATTCAATGGTGTAAGACAGAAGCATGGGGGTGATGTCGCTGACATCGGGTCGAGAAACGGAAACAATCGTAGCTTTCGGCAGTTCTTCAAAAATCCAGGTCTGCTCAGGGCCTTGACGGAAGGAATGAGAAGACGAGGCCACTGGTGGCGGCGGCTCCGACTGCATCTGGAAGTAGCGAGGTCCACCGCCGGTCAGGTATTGTTCTGATGCCATCAAATAGCACAAAATATTCTCCCGCTAATCCGGGAAATCCCGCCGAGATCCGTGAATAATCAACGGAAAACCAGTCTGGCATGTCCTTTTTCTGCCGGTGGCCGATCGACTTAGTTTTCGCAGAAGAGATGGAGGAAGAGTAACCAACGGATTCTAGTTTTTGCAGTTCCGTTTTTCGCTTTTTCCTTTTTAAAACCACACAATAACCACGTCAAATGTCTAGAATCCCTGCCTTGTCCCGTTCTCCGGGTCTCGCAAAGGAGCTAGTAAGGACGGGAGAGTTTGAATTTATTATTTGTTTTCAACATTAATTAATGTTTACGATTAAAGTTAACAAGGATTAGAGGACCTTGAACCAGATTTCGACTGAATTTTCCAAAAAGGCCCTTATGGCTATGCATATTGACAGACGAATCCTTCAACTGCTTGGTTCCGTGCAGTGATATTAAACTGCCATCCCACATACGGCAAGTCCACACCTACCCGTCAGATATAAAATGTAGAAACTTGAAAGTCCCGTTTGCCAGAATTGATTTGAATGATCTTAACTTCATAATCTCGTGAAGAGCTTGGTTTAACCTTGTCCCATTTTTATTTTTTGAATTTCCTATGTTACAAAGCATGGAAGGGTGGCTAGTCTACACATCAAACGGGCCAACCAGCAAAACAAGAAGACGCTTAGCCAGTATTTAATGGTACCGGTGTCAGCTGGTAGGCATTAATAAGGCTGACTTAAAACTTCCATGAGAGGGATACAAAAAAAGAAAAAGAAAAGGTAAAAATCTTGGTTTGGCACAATGAACTTAATAAAGCACAAGTTGAGGCCAAGTTTGCCACTATTATGCACTAGATCTAGTTTGTCTAGCCCCCTCCTTTTTTATTTTTTGGTAGAAAAACTCCCAAAATATTATTATAATAACCTTAAGAAGTTCTTTGAAATACAATTCCACGAGCATCATTAAATAGAAAGGGACCTAGCCCAGGAGGGGGCCGACGAGACCAATAGCATGAGTAATTTTCCAAACTAAAATTAGCCAAAAAATCTGCTGGTTGATTGCCTTCCCTGTAGATGTGTTGAATTCTGACCTCTTGGAAGTGTTCCCACAGGCTTTGTATGTTGAGAAGGATATTGAAAATCCTCCAGGGACAGTCTTGCGAAGGATTCATCGGACCAAAAGATTTCTTCAGTAATGAAACAATAAATTTAGAGTCACCTTCAATCACTATTCTTGGACAGTTTAACACATGAGCAAGTCTGACTGCTTCAAGAGCAGCAAGGGCTTCAGCATGCATGGCAGATTGATTCTGACATTTAGATGCAATAGCAGCAATAAACTTCCCTTGACAACTAGCCCCCTCCTTGACGACTGTCTCATTCTGTTAGCTCATTTATTGGTTCATGTGTTGAACGTCTCATTCAACCATATATTTAGAGCGGCCAATTCACTTACAAATAGCTTATCTAAGGCGGGAGCTGGCAATATGTCAATATGGGAGGGGTTAGATGCAGCTTCCTTTCTTGGCATACTATGGAATCTGATTATCTTATATGACTCTCCAGGTTTACTCCTCTCTGCCTCTCTTGATTTAATATATACCTTCATTATCTAGTAAAAAAAGAAAAAAAATTCAAGCACAGGTTGTACAACAAATGCCACACACTCAAAATTAGATAGAAGGGTATTTTTGTGACTTGAGCAGATATCTTAAATAGAAGGGACCATAATTTGTGGTTTATGTGTTGCATAAGGAAGATGCTATAACAGAATCCTTATTTAGAATATCCTGTTGCTTTTGAGCTCCTAGCAGAATATGCTCGAGGAGGTTTATGATTGGCATTTTATAACAATATCTCATATATTAATTATTAAGAAATAGAATCTTGCACTTGGAGTTTGCGTGAAAGAATTAAATACGTGTATCAAATGATTAGATGAGGGTTCGGGTTCGCGCATACAGGAAAGTCAAAAGTCCTAAAAAATAAAAAGAAAATTAAACGGGTCGAATTTCGGTATGGATCTGTAAGATCCGAAAAGGAATACCGATATCCGCATTCGAACTTATTATTTGACGGATCTTTTTACATCTGAATCCGAATTCGAATTCAACCGATTATCTGATATCTGAATCAGATTAGATAATATTTGAAAAAAAAAATTTAAGATACTATAAACTTCAAATTAGTGGATCAAATAAGGATGTATTAATTCAAATATGTCCCATATTATGACCTTAAATCAATAAATACTACATGAGACATTCATTACTTCAATTCTAATATATAAAAAGACTTATACAAAATAAACAGTCGGATCTTTATCGGGTCAAATATGTATAACTTCATATTTGAATATGAATATAATCAAATTCAGATAATCGGATCTAAACTAATATCCATATTCAGATAATTGGGTCGGATTCGGGTCTTTATCCAACCCATTGACAGCCTTAGATATAAGTTATTACGACCGACACCATGAAACAACATCGTCCAGATTGATCTCAACACAATGAACACATCAATCCTTTTTGTTGCAAATTTACATGAACCTAACTCTTTACTTCTTTCAAACCCAGAGTAATGGATATAAAGCAATGAATATTTTATGGACACAAATCTAACCGAATGCCTTGAAACATTAAAATGCATGCAGAATGCGTAATCGAGTGATAAATGATATGTAAGTTACCATATATCAAATTCCTTTCAAGCTACCACAAGATCCAATGCCTCAAAAGTATTGCCAGGACTAAAGCGAACGGATCATTTGGGGCTCCAATTCCGACAAAGACAGTGAACCTTGGCAAGGGATGCCATATAATCATCAGATCTGTAATAAAGAATGAAAACAATAGATTGATTGTGCCATACAAATATACTACCACCAGTAAATGTGGATAAAAACCAGTATTCAAACCTTAGACCGTATGGTGTCTGACATGCAGCAAGTAAGTGAAATTTAGCAGCATCTGTATTGTTCTGCACAAGAACAACTTGTTAAGTAGTAAGAAATCTACAAATCCTCCTTGCAATGCCCCAAGGAAAGAGAATTGGAGCAATTTTTGCAACCTTCACTAGAATATCAGAAGTACCAAATCACTTGTTTATCAGTCCGTGTCCCCTTTGAGCCCACCACTGGATTGAATGCCAAGTGACCTCTATAATATTCAATCTTTAAACTATTAATGATTATGGTATGCAACTAATTAATCAGATTGTGTCACATTTGGTTTAATTTTGACGTTTAGCAATTGAAAGTTATTTTCGGGAGCCATAGGTTTAGTGATGAACTGTGTTGCTAGACCAACGAAGGACTTTTGCAAGTTGTGAGGACTTCATTAAAAAGGAGGAGCGAAATAAATTAGAAGAAGAAAACTATACAAATTCAAAACAGTATATTGAAATGAAACAAGAAGGGAGAATCAGTAAAGGGGAAAAAAGCCAAAAATCTGTCTCAAGCATGTAATACAAGATGTTGTATCCTGTCAAAAGTTCACCAGGATATACCACGTCCTCTTAATGAGTGCAATTACTAGAGGTGGCAATTTCAGGCCGATCTGTTAGGCTAAACAAGCCCAACCCATTTCTTTTTATGTTTTTTCAACGCCTGTGAGATTTGTTTAGCCTGATTTTATAAAGCATGAAATAATTAGGTTAGGGCCATTAGGCTCCGGCTATGTTTATTGAAGCGCAGTCTGGATTTTTACATTTATGCATATATAAAATTATTGTTTAATGGTTCTATGCGTCTTTAAAATTATTGACACATGCTTTATTTATTTTGCGACTTTTTTGTGTTGTTGCTTGGGTTGTCGAAAAATAGGTAGCAAAATCTCTAAAAATTTGATGAGTATGAATATTATATGAGTTTTTTACTAATAAATTGAAAAATTAAAATATCAAGCAAAACTTAGCGGGATCAGGCTGTTTAATATTATATTTTACGGCCTCTTAGACCTGAAAACTGGCCAAGTCGAGCTGAGGCACGCATAAAGCTCTTATAACCTATGGCAAGCCTGGCTTGACCCATTGCCAACCCTAATTACAACTAAGGTTACAATAGTTTAAACCCATTAATGCAAATTTAGTCAATTAAAAAATGGGGATTTCACAAATTCTGTTAAAAGTATGGCACCAAAGACACATGGTCGATGTTATCAAACCATCAAGAAGTTTACAACACTTTCTGATATTAAATAATATTAAGATTTGTAATTACTTAGGTAGTTGCTTATTTAAGCTTGACTCTTGAGAACTTATAGCATTTTAATAATTGTTTCCTCCATAGCTTCTTGCAGTAAACATGTAATAGAATTATTACATGGTGTTGGAATTAGAAGATAAATTTATTGATTCATTGAAAAAAATTTGTCATGAGAAAAATACAAATTTAGAACAGAATATTAATTTATTACCATTATTTTGGACAAAAACAGGTTAGTATTTAAAATAGTTTCATAACCATTTTTATATTAATATAAAATAAAATATAGCAGTATTAACTAAAATGGAGTTTGATTAAATCGGTTTGGATTGATAACCCTGGGCTTTGGTTGATCCTTTCAGTCCGTTTAACAAATGGGCAGGTTTAGTTGGGCATCAATGCATGCACTTAACCTGTTCTGAGCCCAACCAAAACCAATCCATTGCCATCCTTATTCAGAATATATATTCCAACTTGAGACTCCCATAAAAGCATGCACATAAACAAACAAAGAAAAAATACTAACAATGTTTCGTTTTTCTTATTTTGTGGGGAAACTCACAGCCATTTCCTCTATCTACCATGATATTTAAAGTATAGAATGCTAAAAAAGATTTTAAGGCCCAAAATATGATAAGATGAATTTGAAAAAAAAAGAAGGGCAAAAGGGAATTTCAAGTTAGGAAAGAAACCTGAGATTCATAATAAAGCCCAGCATACAAAGAAGCATAGAAACATTCATGCTCCCGCTTATCAACAAATGCAGAAACAAGCTGTACAGAAAATACATTCTTAATTTAGTTGAGTCCTTGGAAAAAAATTTCACTGTAGACAACAAGATCGCACAAATTGTGATATATAATGCCTGTAAACAAAAATCTTAAAAAAATTATCTGATGTTTCCTATCTCGCTCCAAACCATTTGCAAATCAGAAATATAATGCCTTTTAATGCTAATATTCCTGGAATTGACTAATTAAATTACCATTGCAGCTATAAAATGATAATATACTGCAAACTTTAGGCTCTGATCTTCAAAAGCAGTCTGATCCATTGATTCTGCATAACGATTACTCCAAAGAACTATTTAAAGCTCACATTACTTTAAGCTTTTAAGCTTTTATAAAACTGCATTGGATAAATATTTACAAAAATTTAAAGCTCACATTACTTTAAGCTTTTAAGCTTTTATAAGAAAGCCAACGATAAATATTTACAAAATATCTACAAGTAGGAAACCAAATAGAAGCAGAAGAAAGATTAACAGGGACAAAGCTGGAGAAAGATTAACCATGGAGGAAATTGTAATGTTATCCACCTTCATTCAACATATAGCTTCAGACAGGTAAATTCCTTGATTTTCATGCTTTCAGGTTCTTCAGCTTTCGTTAATGTGTTAGCATGAAGATGATTTTCAAGCCTAATAAGGGACTTGAACCTCTGCCTTTGGTGACGCAGAAAAAATTTTATAAGCAAAGACAGCTGGAATCTTTGATTTATAGGACTTCAATTGACTAATCTCGAATACTGTTTGATATAGATTAGGTGTCATTTTTGTCCAAAGCACACTTATTTCTACTCACTTCACTGATCCTAACCTGCATTGGATAATTTCTCTGAAAGCTACCCCCAGCATCCTCTGCCAGCTGAGACTATCATTAGAAATACAGAGAAGGCAACAGTAAAGATTTTGTGAAGCTATCTAGTATCTACATCATCTCTATGTCACCTGTTGCATCATGCTTCCCTGTTTATATCTATCCAAATAGTGACAATTGGTATGCGAAAATGGTGAAATCAAAAGAAGAAGAGGAAAGAAATAACTATGTACAGTTGCAGACAAATTTACATTGACCGGTGTTTTAGCTAGGCCTTTGGGTAACAACTTGTACCTCTAATCCTTAGTCACAAACATGGCCCAGTATATTAGGAAAAATCCACAGTATACCAATTACCATACTGTAGGGCCTCTCCCTGCAACACCACCCCCACCAACACAAAAAAACACCAAACCTATAATTCAACCTGGCACAAAATGGATCCATCTTTGGACAAAGAGAATAACATAACCAGCTCTCTCTAAAATATAAGCCATTAACATTTATATTGTAGTGAGATAACAAACTTTATCAAGAATAAAAGAGATGTATCCAATATCTAAGGAATTGGGATACCTAACACTTTTTGGCCAACAAAGCCTAGTATACATTTTCAATATTTATAATATACACATCCCTAAGGTTATCCCCAAATAGAGACATGCCCCCTAGGAACTTTTGACCAACCAATGTCCAAGCCCAAGCTAATGTGGTATCCAAATCTACCTCTATAATCAAAAAAGGATTCAACAAAATTTCTAGACAGCAGTTGCCTAGTCCCTCAAGTTCAAAGAACATCTCAAATTCACAGAAAAAATTCTACCAAGAATCATCTTAGTGGCAGACAAAATATATCCTCAATGAAAATCTTAAAATGACAAGGGATCACGCAGAAAAGAATTGTATTTAGCATATGCATGCATGCACAGAGAAAAGAAACAGAACAGTTAAAAATATAAAATAAAAGGTGGAAAGCACAGCAAAGAATAGTTATAATACACCCAAGAGGAAAAAGAAAAGAACAATAAAAAAACGTGAAAATATATAAAAACACAAATGGAAGTGAAAGGGTATGAATATTCTTCTTGATATTATGGGTAGTACTTTGTTAGTTTGACCATGGACAAAAATTAAAAATAAAGCAAAAATACAAACCTTTTCTGGATCACCACCATCTTTAAACATATTATAAGCGTCACGCATAAGAGGTCGTGGATCTCTACCAACCTGAAATCAGATTGTAAGCGACCAGAAAAATTAGTTTGATATTTTCAAACAGAAAACAGGAAAGAAAAGAAGTCCCTGTTCCTATGAAAGTGCCCCAACTTATAGATGCCCTTCTACTAGTAAGGAGATATTCAGTTAGCAACACAAGGCTTTACAATGTCTACTGATTCACTAAACTACTAAATTTGTGACCTGAAATCTCCAAAGTATGGTCTATGAATCTTTTCACATGCTATATTGGGGGAAGTAAGTCTCAAGATTAGTCCTTAAAAACAGACAACAGTGCCCCGTTGAATATGAACAAATAGATTTGCATTCCAAGTACACATATCAAGCTTTCCATCCCCAAAAGACAAGAGGTAAATACCCAACAACCATCTACTTGCCTCTAGGAATAGTTTCCTTGCTCCATCTACACCGAACAATCGAGCTTCACAAAGGAAACACCATATCGACTCTTCTGTGTCATTTGGATTCTGTGCAACATCTAATCGAAACTGCTCGGCCCCTTCTTCAAACCTGAAAGGAGCACCAACTCCAGCTTCTTCAAATCTCTCTTATTAGTCACAAAAAATCAGTATGGCAATTATACCTGTCTAGGTAATACAATGACAGTCCCCTTTGCCAAAGATCTGCCAACGGCCATTTTCAGAATGTACCTCATTCAACATAATATACCAAGAATATCACAAGCAGTTGTAACCAAAAAATTGTAAACTCACATGCCTGCTGGCGAGGATCCAACTCGATTGCCTTATCAAATTCGAGTAAAGATCCCGAAACATCACCCTTGGCGTACATCGTACGAATCAGAAACATAAAAAGTCCTCCCCGTGAAAATCTTAGAATAAGACGGAAGAGCATGAGGTGAAATTAAAAAATACCTGCCGGAAGAGCTGCATTCCACGTCGAATGGCTGTTAGAGCTTCACGAGCAGAGTTAGCACCCGTCAAAGCATCCCAAATTCCCGACACGGAAGGCAGGAACAGTCGTCGAGATAATACGGCTCGTAAGGACTGTTGATACTGAATTTTGGATGGAGAAATGCGAGGGTAGAGAAATTTTTGGGCGGTTTTCATTCCAAACGGAGACGCAGAAGGAGAAGCAGAAAAGGATGAGAATGAACATGAGCATGATGACCTGAAAATTTTGATCTGAGGGTCCATTCTCAAAGCCATGGATGGATGTCGGGGAGGTCAGCTTGAACTTTTGAACTGAGAACTGGTATATCAAACCCTGGATTTTGAGAAGATTGGGAGAAAATGGGGGAAAAAAGGGTTTAGGCCAGTGAAGCAAGATACGGATGCGCGCCAAAGCCAACGATATGATATCGTCAATCAAAGGATGTTTTTCGTTATAAAAGTATGTTTCCGGATGAGCCTGAATGGGTTGTCCGTTGATAAAGTTGGGCTGCTTTTGCAACTGATTTTTGAGCGTAAACATATCATTTTGTAAACAAGTCATAAGGCACAAGGAGAAATTGTTCTCGGTAACTTTTTTATATAGACTTAATCATTTAGTGTTATCAAATATATTTTTTGGTTTAAAAAAAGTGATTTAATAAGTGAAAAATAATTATACAAAATGCCTCCATTCAAGTTTTCAAAATAACACTTCTCTTCCTTAACGTTTATTGTTTGTAACATTAATCACCGTTTAATCAATTTATAGCCAAAGGTTTTAATCAAAATCTATAAAAATTTTCATACATTAAGACTATTTTACCTTAACAAATGTTTATTGCCCAATGAAATGGCATTTGTTGGTTTGTTAACAATTTATCTAACTTCATGAGAAAGACAAAAAATAAATGCAGATAATGATTTAATTTATAGAAGGGTAAAGTAGGAAATTAATAAGTATATAATTAAATTTGCCTAAATTACTAAATTTATAAGGGTAAAATAGTTTAAAATTCAGCATATTTACTAGGCAACCATAAATCATTTATAGATAGAGGTAAATGTTATAAGAAATTAAAATTAAGGAAGGCCATTGTTATTTCAGTATGCAAGGAGAGGTATTTGTAATTTGTTTAAACGTCAAGGTAGTTGGAAAATATGTATTTATTTATTAAGGATAAAAAGTACAATAAAAATTTTCTTTTTTAAAATGTTGATCACTCTTTCCTATGGTGCTTGGAAATTTGTAAGTTAATACTCTCTTTTAATTGATACCTTCATTTCCCCTAAGAATCAATTTAATTCCATAATGCATAACTAATAATTATAAAATCTACTAACTCAATTTTTCAAAGAGATTACAAAAGTGCAAGTTCATCCTCTTACAAAAGTGTGATACTTTACCATTTTGCACCAATGAATCCAGCAAGGTCCCTATTTTGCACCATACCCGCGCGGATGGGCTCAGTTCTGAAGTAAACATACAAGAAGACCTTCGAACAAAATCCAAATCAATCATACACGACTACGAAGTAAATTCACCAAATTGCCATTTTCAAGCGTTTCCATTAAACCCATGCCAAACCATGGAACTTTCTTGTATTGGTGGCAACTGATGCTAAAACTCACCGCTCAGAGTCCTGCCTATCAAACATACTTAACATCTAAAGTTAATTCTGTGCATTTTTCATGAATTTGAGAAATTAAAGTAAACCTGATGATATAACCAAGCGAAGCAATCACCAAAATATGGAATGAACAGCAAATGATAACATAAGCTAATAAAAGATTTAAAACCTCTTTCTTTCAAGTATACAAAACAAGGGACTTAAACATAGAACACTTAAAGAACAATTATCCTTCCAACAAAACTCAAAGAAACGTTTAATAAATAAAATCAAAGATGCTTGCATATTCGTCGTGGGTCTCCTTACTTCTTTGCTTTCTTCGCTCCCCTGCCAAAAAAGAACAATTCTGGTCAGAAAAACATACTTTTAGTATAAAAAAAAAAAAATGAAGTGTAATGTAATTTCCCTTACTCTGTTGGCTGAGATGCAGATGCAGATGCAGGTGCAGGTGCAGGTGCAGGTGGTGCTCTCTCTCCAGGCCCCTGTTCATTCAATTATCAACACAACTCAGAAACTAAATAAAATTGAATCACTCATCCCTTCAAGGCATTTCTATGTGCTTTAACAAAAATTAAAAAATCTTATTAAATAAAAAATGCGATTAATAATATGAACTCGTATAAAACGTTAGCTTGAGTTTACCCTGAGCTCGTGCTCTTAACAAACTAAGGGAAAGTTTTTTTATGATTCAAGCATTGACATCTTCACCAATGACGGCTAAGTTGTTTTTGACCAACTTAGGGAAATTATAACTTCCAAACAAAAACCAAGATTTTGCAAGGTTGAAACATGGTGAACTGGGGTTTACCTGGGCCAAACGCTCCTCCCTCCTAGCAAACTTTCTTTCCCTGCTTGCCTTGTTTTTAGCACGCTTAGCCTCAAACTGATCAGATAAAGTCTTTTCTCTTGCCTTCTCGGCCTTTGACTTGTGGATGCTCTCCATCAGCACTCTCTTGTTCTTGAAGACATTACCCTTAACCTTCATGTACATGTCATGATACATGTGCTTGTCAATCTTCTTTGATTCTCTGTACTTGCGGAGCAAGCGCCTAAGTACACGCATTCTCCTCATCCACAGGATTTTTGTGGGGAGCCTTGCCTCTCTTGTACCCTTACGCTTACCTTAAAACAAATAACCGAAACATCTTAATGACCTAACAATTAATTGGAAAATCAACCTAAACTGTAGAGAAATCTATTTTAAGCCTCCCATCAACAAATATTAGAATTGAATTTAGACAAGAATACCCAACAGTCTTGGTTTTGGTGAAAACTCTATCATGCAATGCCAATGCCATTTTCAAAATACACAATTACACACATACATTCAAACACATGCTTACAACACACCACGCTATAACTTTCAGTTATTAAAAATATATACAAATTTGATTACACATCCTAAGCAGCTGAATTGTCTCAGTAGCATAAAGATTACAAACGAATTCTTTTAGCCATAAATAAAATGCTTGCAACAATCATGACAAAACATACCATATCCAGAGTGACGTCCCTTTCTCTTGGCCTCCTTCATTCGGCGTGCACGGGAGCGGGAGTGTATTTTTGTCGGTTTTCTGATGATGAAACCATCCTTCACAAGCTTCCTTATGTTTTGCCCTAAATCCAGCAATAAACATAACCCATCACAAGCCTATTCAAGTATAATAATGAAGAACATTTAGATCAAATCAAGGAAAAAAGTCACCAGCGATGCCAACAAATATTTATGAGGAGTAAATAAAAAGTAATGACATACGAGATGCACAACAGAGAGAAACCAAAAAAGACTTTGCTCAGAAGTAAAGGATAAAACACTGCGCACCGCGGCTTTGAGAACATCGGTTCGTTCATAACTCGTTACAGTGAAAAACTACATAATGCGACAAGCAAATATGACTTAAATTGGACAAAAAAATAGAAAAGTCGAGAGAACATTGACTAGGATGTGTATGGCCTTGCTGGTGCAGATTTAGCAAACCCTAACGTACATGTAAGAGCAAGTTCATCGACATCATAATCGTGGTCAAATTAGTACCACCATCTACTCATGTTAGAGAACAAACAAAACAAATATAAGAAAACCCAGAGATAAACCTATCTAGGGCTCTCGATCAAGCTCAGAAATAAATTTTCAGGCCCAACAACAGGCACAAAAGAGATGTAGGCAGCGAAACTTGTCTTGAGGGAAGAGGTGAGTTATGATAGTTCCAACATAACAGTATCGAGCATAATATTCAGGTTAACTATGAACTAAAATCAAACTAAAACAGATCAACAAAAACAAAATAGATTGATAACGAGATCGAGAGCGAAAAAACCTAAAAAAGAAAAAAACTTACTGGAATTGGCCATGGAAATTTCGTTAACCTCATTGGGATCAAGCCAAACCTTTCCTCTTCCGCACTTGAGAACGCTCGCGGAGAGCCGCTTCTGGAGCTTCAGCGAAACCATTGCTTCTTCTCACAATCGCAACCCCAGGCCTAGCAAATCAAAAAGCAGGTTTTTATATGGCTGAGTAATTAGGGTTAGGTTTTGAGGGATCGATGACATGCGGAGTAGGGTGGGAGCGGGCCGGGCTGGGATGGCTCGTGGCTGTATTAGATCTCTAGCCCACCATCCAGTCCGAATATCTAGACCCGGGTTGATCTGCACCAGCCGCTTTGACGTCCTGTGCACTCTTCCCCTGCATTTGTTGGTGGACTTTGAGAGAGAAACGGTTAATTTTTTGGGTTTTTTGCATTCATACCCCTATATTATTGTATATTTGCATTTATATCCCTATGTTTTTGGTATTTATATTTATACCCCTCTATTTATCAAAATCGTTACAGTCATACCCCTGATGTTAAAACCCGTTAAGTTGGTTGTTTATTTTTTTTTAAATGACTAAAATAACCTTTTGCAAAATAAATTATTTTTACATTTATCCCCCTATATTATCTTATATTTGCATTTATACCCTTATATTATTATATTTATTGCATCTGTAACCAAAGTCATTAATATCCTAGATGAATTCTATAATTAAATTCTCCCGATCACTAATTTATCAAACTTTGTCCTAAATTATTTTAGCAACCAATTTCATTGTACTTAATAGCAATCAAATTGTACAACTGATTATACAAAATATATTATTTTAAATAGCTTTTATACATCACAAACACTATTTATATGATAAAATATCAAAATTATTTGTACATTGCAGTCATCATAAAATATTTGAATTCATTTATTGAATTCATTATACAGGGGTATGTATGCAAAAAGCCCTAATATTAATGCCTTTGGCTATAGATACAATAAATATAATAATATAAGGGTATAAATGCAAATATAAGATAATATAGGGGTATAAATGTAAAAATCATTTATTTTGCAAAAGGTTATTTTAGTCATTAAAAAAAATAAACAACAAACTTGACAGATTTTAACGTCAGGGGTATGACTGTAACGATTTTGATAAATAGAGGGGTATAAATATAAATACCAAAAACATAGGGATATAAATGCAAATATACAATAATATAGGGGTATGAATGCAAAAAAAACCCTAATTTTTTTCCCGAGGTTTTTCTTATTAAAAAAAAGGGGGTCTTTAATTGTGAATGCTCTGCATGGCAATATTTACAGAGCCGTATAGGGCGATAGTGTGCGATGTGTTTGTGGTTATGATGGTGTGAGTGAGTGTGTGTCCGGTGACATTAGCAACGGGTTTTCTTTTCTTTTTTTTTCAAAAACTTATGTCCGCTTAGGTAAGTTTATATGTATCTTACATAATCCTGCTTTAATCATCTAATTTTTAATAATTAGATATTAGTGATACCTTTTAAAATAATTGAGAATAAATACCATTTTAGTGTCCACAAAAGTCTTCATCCAAAAATGCCTCATACTTCTTAACCTATTGTTTACACCCGCTGTAGTCCGACAGAAAAGGAGAACCCACATGGCAACCAAATTTCCTAAAAAAGAGGAGTGGGACTGTGAAAACCCCCACTGCATGGGATTGTTGAGAAAAAATCTACATGGCAACAAGATCCCCTGTTTTATGGGAGTTCCGTTACAACCCCTACACCTAAAAATGGGATCGGTTGGAAAGTCTCCCAATCAATTAAATGATTGGATTTAGTTGGAAGTTATCAATGTGCAAAGTGGGGCTCAACTTCCTAACGATCCAAAAAATGGGATTCGTTAGGAGATCTGCCAATCAAGTAAATAAGCATAGACAGGGACCTGCAAACAAGTGAAAAGGATCCCTTGATCAACACACAACATAACAACACTTAGTTATCTCGGTCTTCTCAGACCTCCTATTCGGTCTCCTTAGACTACCCTACCGTCATATTATCCTCATAGCATGAAGTAGCCTATCTCTCTTATTGCTTTCTATCGCAACAACACATGAAGATCCCTTTACTTCTCATGGGCAATGTTAAGAAGATACACTTTACTTCGATCACGGCTAGGTACAATTTTACTTACTATTTCAACCAAGGCTAAAGGCAATTACTATGTGCACCCTTGAACTAGTAATCGTCAAGGCGGCCGCCAATCTCATCTCTCTATACTCCAATCACGACTATAGGAAAACAGATGGTAGGTACTGAGATATTAGTGATTTTCTTTTTACCTTTTATTTCATTTTATCACTATTTATCCTTGAAGTGCCCGTCACCCCATACGGTACTTAATTCCTATAGATTTTACATCAAATGAGTACTACTAACGTGGTCGTCATTTATGTTCCTATAAAATTAGGAGAGAGAATTTCGGAGGACAAACCCCAATCCTCTTAACAATTGCCAGCTCATAAGTCTTTACATCAACAGTCGGCTGGGTCATATTTGAACCGCAATCCGTCTGGTTCTGCGTACGATCGGCATCAGGGTCAAAAGTTTCTGACTCCTTGCATCAGCACATATGCTGGCATGCCTGCGCACTCATACATTCCGAATTGAGCCGGAAATGATGGTAACATCTATACACATGATAACAAACGATTTTTTTTTACAATTTATAAGTTTGTTAAAAGTATTTTTGAAAGAATTCGGTTGCCAAGTGTAAAACGACGCACATTCTTAATTATTTAAAAAAATCACCAATTTCCAATTACCAAGAATTGGGTGAGTGCGATATTTTTTAAATTGAAAATTGGTTTACAATGATTTTTTTTTAAATAACCTAGATTCACTAAGCTAATGCATGGTAATTTCAAAATATTGATACTTTTTTGAGATAGTTGAAAATGAGTGTCAATTTATTGCACACAAACAATTTCTTCCGAAAACGCCCTCAAAAAACTTATAACAATTTGTTTTTTATCATATTTTACAATTATTTTTAAAAATATCAATATTTTACAATTACCAAGAATACACCTAGATACTTTTAGATCTACCATGATATTTTTTTAAAATAATTGAAAATAAGTATTATTTAATTATTCATAATGTTTTTCAAAAATACACCGAGATACTTTTAAACTTTTTATTACACAAATTGTTGCAAGTAAGGCTTCCAAGTATATCAAGGGTATTTATGAAAGAAATTCTTTGCAAGTAATAACTAACACTAATTCTTAATTATTCCCAACCTCTCACATAACTTCAAGGTTATTATGCGGCCTGATGGTCAAGGCTTGGAGCCTGAGGGTATGCTTCCTCCAAGGTCTCAGGTTCAAAACCTCTGAAGTGTTACCAATTACTTGGCCGGGTAATTACCCGGTTTGTGTGGAATGGGAGTACTCTACAAATCCTTGGGATTAGTCGTATACTCCAAGTTTCAAACAGAAAAAAACACAACCAAAAAGGCTAAAAAGGTTATTACGCGGCAATACAATTTAGCAACCTCCAAATTTCTTCATTCGAAACATTTGGTCTCTGGCGTCTCCTATTCAGCCTCGACGGCCTCGTTATTGTCAACAAACCCTAAATCCCTTTAAGAAATCGGATCTCATCAATTCGTGAAATCATTGAGATGTCTTGCATCGCTGACGCTATTACGGTTAGCTCAACGCAAGATCTAGGGTTTGCTCAATTTCTTATACGTTGTTCTTTCTGTACTTACAATAACCACCTAGCCATCGTCTCTGACGCGTTGTCCGATGCGTCTTCCTCCACTGGTGTTCTCTCAATCTCGGCTGGGGGTATGCCGATCAATGCTATTGCTTCGCCTCCTGTCCGATCAAAATCATACCGAGCCCCTTCTCGTACCATCACTAAAAAAAAGAGGCGCACGAGGAGGAGATCTCTGACGTCGGAGTCCGAGGATGGAGAAGATAACAGCATAGTCGGAAACGGTGGTGATGATTTGTTTGGCGGAAGCGGAAGTGGCGGCAATAACGGCAGAGGATGGAACTTCGGTAGGTATGGAGGATCCAATTGGGAGGAGTCTCATTCTTCTTCCGGTGATGATCCTGCTTTTGGTATCGTCTATGAGGTACTTTGTTGGATTGCTCTTTCCAATTGCATGCAATTTATCTTTGAGAAGATTAATCGCATTGTGGCGGACGGGCTTGGAGATCCTTCCAGGCAGAAGGTTTCGATGAGATTCGCTGCATTCTAATACTTTATCTTGAATATACCATACAGGAGAGGTTGAATATTATTTCTGTCTTCATTTTGGATGTTCAACACTTTCTCCTTTACGTCCAACACTTTCTCCTTACTCAATATACATATGTAAAAGAAAAATTGTAATTATCATGTTAATCAGTTTTATTATTTTGCGATGTGCAGAAATTTGTTTGGTTATTTATTTTGTATATTTGGATTACATGATTAATGGAAATAATCTAGTTGTTCTAATTGATATTGTTGGTATACGTGTATAAATTAAAACCATATATTTTTATAATTTTTCAGGCAAGCTGATAGAAAGTTAAGATCCGTGGATGTCTCAAATGATGCAAGTAGAAATTTGCTCATTGTAATGCTTGAAGTTATGAGCTAAATGTAATTGGTCTCTGTGTTGGGCAAATCATATTACCTTCCACTAAGAATAATATGTGCTACTATAGATTAGAGGCTGTTTGGTACTGCCTTTTTTTTTAATGAAAGAAATTGAAAACCAAAAACTTTTCAAGTTGTTTTTGTATTTAGGAAACAAGTGATTCAGTGAACGAAAAACCTGTTTAGTAAAATTTAGTTAAAATAAATTATGATTTAAAATCAGTAAAAATGCGTTTGGTAAGTCCAATGACCTTGATTTTAAAAACAAATTTGTGATAATAACAGTAGTGTTAGCTATAGTTGTGGTGGTGGTGATGTTGGTGGCCAATGGTGGAACCACGTTAAAGCTTGGGGGGGGGGGGGGGGGGGGGGGGCAATTGCCCCCCTAGCTTTTATTTTTTATATGTTTTAATTAAAATTTATGTTTTGCCCCTTCTAAAATTTCTGGTTTGCCCCCCCAACTCATTGAAATTTCTATATTTTATGAGAACTCCCTCTAAAATTTCTGGTCTGTCCCCCCAACTCATTGAAATTTTTATATTTCATGAGAAGTGTTAATTGAAAATTTTTTTTGCCCCCTCAGATTTGGAGTCCTGGTTCCGCCACTGGTGGTGGCGTTGTGCTGGTAGTGGTTGTTGTTGTTGTTGTGTGGTGGTTTAGCAGTAGTATAGTGGGAATAGTGGCGGTGTGTTGGTAGTAGTAGTATGGTGCTTGTGGTGGTAACAGTGGTGTTGATATGGTGGTGGTGGTAGCGAAGTTGGTGGTTATTTTGGTGGTGGGGGTGGTAGTGGTGGTTATGATGGTGTTAGTGGTGGTAGTACAAGTAATAGTGTGGTGGTGGTGGTAATGGTGTTGATGGTAATAATCGTGGTTGTGTGGTGGTGCTAATGGTAGTGGTTATAGTAGTGGTATGGTGGTGGTGGTTGTAGTAAGTGGCAAATAAAGCTATGAGCGATTTGATTAATCGAATAAGAAATTACAAAAATACCACAAAAATTTAGAAAGTGATTGTGCTTTAAAAAAATAGAAAATCAGAGTTGTTTTTGGATTTTTTTTAAAACAAATTGAAAATTGTCCTACAAATCCTAATTTTTGGGTTTCTGTTTTTAAAAATGGAAAAACTGTTTCCAGTAAAATGTTACCAAAGCCTCTTAGAATAAATTGGCTTGATTTAGTTGCAATGTGGCGGAAGAAATTGAACTTGGTCTTTCATGCTTGAGAAAGTTGTCCTCTTGTTTTGTAACCGTCGTAATATTTTCTATCATTCTCTTTTATTGCATTAATTATTATTTAAGCCTAGAGAAAAAACATTTAGTATGAATCTTAGGATGCCTGGAGGAGTTGGGGGTGGGGTGTTTGTTGAGACTGTCTTCTGGAAACAGTCAGGGATATTGGAATTTGGGTGGTGCCGGGACAAACATAGAAGAAAAAAAGTGATGACAGAATCCATGTACATAAGTAATAAATGGTTAGTTGCAGACCTTAATTTTTACCAAATTATTCTAAAACAATTCCTTCACTAATTTAATAACAATACATTACAGATAGAGAGATAGTTTTTTACCATATGGCATCAATTAAAAACATTGTTGAATGAATTATCTGTATATAAATAATAAACCCAGTTTAGGATTTCTGTTGTAAACACTTGCCGACCTTTGATCAGACCTATTCTATTTAGAGAGAAAAAGGGCGAAAAGGTTCATTAGCACATGTTGATGTTTGTAGTCACTGATAGATATTTGATTTATGAATGGGATTCTTGATCTGATATAGGTGATTTTGTGCAGATTGTTGGTTGATGGAGAGTATATATTTTGGGACTTGATTTTTGATTGAGAATGTGATTCTTGACTCCATATAGGGGATTTTGTGACAAATTGTATAGGTGATGGGGAGGAAATATTTTGGAAAATTGGAAGGAGACATTAATGACGAAAATGGGAAAACAATATTTCTTTTTGTAACTAGAAAAATAAATTCTTCTGGACTGATTTAACTATAAATATAGGAAGACTTTCATTTGTGAATTGCTGAATGTTGTTATCCCACAGTGAATTTTAATGGGTTTTTCTATTTGTATCGAGGTGTGAAGACAAGGTATGCACCTGTAATTTATTTGCTTTTGCTATTTGTTACTCTGGTTGAATCTTGTAAAGCTTGTCATTATCATCTTCAAAACCAACCTTATAATTTCTCTGTCTCTCCTCAAGCACAACCATATGCACACTTGTAGTTTCAGTTCTATGTATCCATTAAATTTAAAACTGGCTGTTTACATTGTGGACAACACAAAAATGAAAAGAAAGAGAGGGGATTGATGAAAGAAAGGGAGATATGTTAGGCAAGGGGCTCTTAGTCTCCTTCCTATCAAACACAAAATTTTTAACGCATGCATTTTCAGTTCTATGTACACATCCTTTCCACTAAACTGAAACACCAATGCTGATGCACTCGGTATATTTCTATAGATGGATAAAAGAAAGATGTTGAGAAAGAGAGGTTTTGTTGAAACAAAGGGAGATCTGTTGAGGAGTAGAGATGGCAAGCCAATAGGGTTAGGAATGGGTATGATACGGGCTAAATGCTTGTAGGGGTGGGATTGGGTTTGCCTGAACACTCCGACCCCCACCCCCACAATTGCCATTCCTGTTAAGGAAAGAAAGAGAGATGGGGGAGGGTGTGGGTGTTGGGGTGGACAGAATTTTGGTATTACAAACTTTAAAATATAATCTTTTGTTTACTTTTGTTTTAAAATTTTTAATATTTCCCTGCTTTGCATTATCCATCTATTATTTGATGCTAATTAATCATCATGAACATGTCATGTCCTACAAGATGTGATGACATATTGGGAAAATCTTGAACTTTAAATTACTTAGATCAGCATAAACATTTTGAGTTTTAATACAGAACCTGAAAAATTGAGTATTGAATTGCATCCTTTCTATTACGCATCTCAATAATGTCAAAAGTGCATTCTGTGCTTAAGCATATACCTTATATAATTGATTTATTCGAAGTGAATCTGGATGTGCAAACAAAATGGGGGCATCTACCGTTGTCGGGATTAGGGCCCAGGAAATAACCAATATGATCTGATTACTGTTTAACTAATTGGACTTGATAATTGATACTGTCAAAATTCTACAATAATATACCATACCCATTACCCAATGTGTAAAAATTTTCAGGTTTTATTGTTGTAGAACTTCATACAGGGTCATGGAGATCGTTTAGTTTCCACATCTTCTGAATTCTCACCTCTGCATGCTTATATTTCTGCCATTAAAATTTTAAAATCGTGTCTTGAAGAATACTCTTATTGTATTTATCTGATATTAGCCGTGCAAAAGATTTTATTCGTATGTAATATTGCAAGATTTTACATCTGTGTATACATGTGTATCACCTTTGTTATTATAACGTGTGTATATACGGAAACGGATGCTAGGAAGGTTGTGACCACGTCACTGCAATGGGTGTGGCAACCCTGTGTTTCCCATCGTACCAGGTCAGCCTACCAAACCTGGCCTTGTGGCCTCCCGCCGGCAATGTTAGCTGATTCGCCGATATCCTTACCACATACGTTTGTGTCTCACCCTTCTCAAGGAACTCGAGCATCGCAGGCTCAACGCTCACATCAGCCCCTTTGGGGCTCTCCACTGATGCTCTGTAACTGGATGAACCTTCTCCTACACTCGTCGCTTTTCTGGTCACCGAGACCTCAAGCCTCGGCGCACCCGATTGGTTGAAGAAAACAGAGATTGATGGGTAGTTCAGGTCCCATGCATTTGTTTCCCTTCCAGTGCAATTAACCGACGTCCGTGCAATTATCCGAATGCTCTCATCGCTGTAACCCGAAGCGCAAAGAAAATCCAAGTAATCATCCACCGTCAAATTATAAACCAGTCCAGGATCAGCCGCTCTCTCAGGATCCAAGTGTCCCGATCCGAAATCCCACACATTCGATGTCCTGTTCGAACCCGAGTCCGACAACGTTTCCCCCGTGCTATCATACGTGTACGCCGTCGTCATCATCGCCGACCGGATTGCTGCTGGCGACCAGTCTGGGTGAGCACCCTTCAGGAGAGCCGCCGCACCAGCCACGTGTGGGCACGACATTGATGTGCCTGACATTATGTTAAACTCCGCACGCCTTGTATCGGACGGAACTTCTGAGGGAGGCAAGTCATCGGGATATGCGGCTAGGATGTCGACACCTGGTGCGATGACATCGGGTTTGATGATATATTGAGACTCCGGATTAGGCCCTCGTGAGGAGAAGTATGCAACGCGTGGTGCAGGTTTGACTCCCAACTCGGTCCCACGGAATGCCAACGTGGCCTGCGGGTTCTGCGAACTGCTGATATAGCCGCGGGCTATGTAATTCGCCGATTCCGTGATTGCCACCGTAGGGATGAAATAAGCTTCAGCTATCAAGCCATCCCCATCAGGCGCCACGTTGCCGAGGATCATCCCAGCCCCACCAGCCTCTTTAATGACCACGCCTTTTAGCGTACCTGGAATTCCACCTCGGTCACACAGCACGATTTTGCCACGTATGAGTTCTGGGTCCAACGCACCCGGCATGCAAGTTTGCGCACTGAAATTATCAGGGTTCCCTCCGACTCCGCGGCCGCCGCCAGTGAATGACGCATTCCCGGCATATATAAGAGACAGGAATGTTTCGGACGGTAATGGGTCACCGCTGTATAGAGACACACCGGTGAGTATCCTGCCGTCTCCTAACAAGACGTCAGCCAGGAAGCTTCTATCGATTGTTCCTGCACCTACCGTCGTTAACCAAGGTGCTACATTACTAACCGTCGCCCGAAGGGGACCTTCATTTCCGGCGGAAGCTGATACAAAAACACCTTTCTCCATTGCAGCGAAGCCCCCCATGGCGATGGTGTCGGAGTCGTAGGTCACAGGTGGGCCACCAAGGGAGATCGAAATCACATCCACGCCGTCTTCGACCGCTTTGTCGATGGCAGCGAGAATATCGGATTCGTAGCAACCCCCTCCCCAACAAGCCTTGTAAGCTGCTATTCGGGCTTTCGGTGCCATACCGGCTGCAACACCGGAGGCGTATCCAAACAACGATGCTTGCTCGACATATCTTCCGGCGGCCGTGGACGATGTGTGGGTCCCGTGTCCGATGGAGTCCCTTGCTGAATTGGATTCTGTGGTGTCATTGGTTCCGCCACCGCCAGCTTGGAACCCCGACGAGAAGTATCTCGCTCCGATCAACTTTTTGTTACAGAGAGTCTTGGAGAAGTTTTCACCTCCGCTGCATTCTCCCTTCCAATGATCCGGGATGGACCCGAGTCCCTGATCGTGAAAGCTTCGTCTTTCAGGCCATATACCGGTGTCAATTACTCCGATTATGACATTGGAACCGAAGTCAGACTCCTCAAGTAGACCATTTGGGAGTTGGGCACTGAGTCCCAGGAATTGCGGAGTCCTGGTCGTGTGAATTTGATGAACTCGGTCGGGAAAGACGCCGAGAACTTCTTGACGGTTCTGGAGTTCTTGCGCCTCCTGTGGAGTAAGCTTTGCGGAGAAGCCATGAAAGACCGTTTTGTAAACGTAAAGAAAGTCATTACTGCTAGTTTCTCCGTGATTCATTGAGGTGTTTCTGGAAAGTAAAGGATTCGAACGTAGACTCCGGAGAATGGAACTGTACCAATTCTCGACATCTGAGACAACAGAAGGTTTCAAGTCGTTTTGGACACGAACAATGAACGTTTGTGTTTCGTCGGATGCATCTCCAGTAAGAACTGAGAAGGCAAGACAAGCAGCAAGGGCCAGAGCGCTCCAGGATAGTAGACACATTTGAAGAGAAACAAGGGAGCTAGCGAGGAGAAGGGGTGACTGTGGGTACGTAGTGGTGCTGGTTTCTCTTTGGGGAGAGTGAACTTTTATATAGGAGGAGAAAGAGAGAAGCATCAGTGGGGACAAACTAGAGTGAAAGGGATTTCTTCAGAGGAAGTTGAAGCGAGTCAGTTAAAGGTCTCTGTAGCAGATTGAAGAGGTGAAGAGGTGGAGGTGAGATAGACAAGTTTAAGCATGAATATTGGTGGGAGTCGTTTGGATCTGGTTAATTAAGGGGTTTAGTGCGTTTCTGACAATAAGACTAAGAGCGAGAATTTCTTTCCTTCTGTGAATATGGATATACCAGGAAATAAGTTTGAAATTGTGGAAGTTCGAATTCTTGGAGTTGAAATCCTGTGGATCCTTTATCTATACTCCTTATGTGGATCCTTTATCCATACTCCTTATGTGGATCCTCCACAAGATTGTGCCATATGCCCCTTGAATGGTGTAAATGTAATTTTTTTCAATGTTTTAAGGGACATATGACACAATCTTGTGGAAGATCCACGTAAGGAGTATAGATAAAGGATCCACACGATTCCAATTGGAATTGTTGCTCGTCAAGCTCAAGCTGGAGAAAGGACAATGAAGACGGGACGATTCTGTTTTGCGACTACAGGGGCTCTCATAATACAAAATGGAGCTTCTTATCTCCGGTAACAGTCGAAAAAAGAAAGAAGGGAAAATTGGTTTTTAATGATACTTTTTTAAAATAATTCATATTTAGTCCGTCAATTCTTAAAAATTGAGAATTAATAATACTTCATTCACATAATTGGTATTCAATGTAATTTTATCATTCATGTAGAGTTTCTTCCAAAACTACACTAAAAAAGACTTGTAAACCTCATTTGTACCTAATGAATGAAAAGGTTTTCAAAGTCTTTGGAAGGCATGATCGGAAGAAAGTCTTTATGAGCAGTAAAATAACATTGAATCTCAATTATTTGAAAAACATATCATTAATTCTTAATTGTTAAGAATTGACTGACTAAATCTGAATTATTTTGAAAAGTATTACTACAAACCCAATTTCCCAAAAAAAGAATACCAGAATGGAGATTCTGGAGGAATATTTCCCTCTTCCCTTCATTAATAATACATAGATACCATTGAAATAGAAGTCGAACTGAATCGAATGGAACGTACGTACAAAATTTTCTTATCTTAATCACCTTCAGAGCAAACTAAAGATAGTTGGTATGGTTGTGGGATGTTATATTGGTTTCTACATATGTTCGATTTTTCTGTTTGACACACTACATTTCAGTTTAATCTTGAATTTGACGATTGCACAAATCACTGAAATTAGTATGACATATCACGTAGCGAAAGGAAAACCACTGCGCACTGAGAAGTATGAGTTTGATTTGCAGAGCTAAAGGTTTTCTTCTGAACAGGGAATTTGCAAAGGAAGCATGTGTTCCTGCTGTTAGATATAGCTGTAATTAACAAGCTTTGAATCACCACCACCCTCAAGGCCGAGTATAAGTATACAATTCAAGGCTTATTATCTTGATCCGAACCAGATCTTGATGGTCGCCAAGTTAATTGTTGTACTCTAAATCAAGGTTAACAGCATTGAGACATTCCTGTCAGTACGTATCATCAGAAACAATAAAAAATAAACAGGCATGATATGCTGAGATCAATCAACTTGAGTAAAGTTCCCTCTCTTTCCTGAGACTATGGACTGGCTAATGTGACCTTCTTTCAAGTAGTAACTTACAGGAATCCTAATCTGTTTCAAGTAACATCATCATAGTTGTCCTTATCTAAATTATGATTAAGCATTACAGCTAGCTAACTTCTTATCATGGGTCTTCAGTTCGTAACGGTTCATGTTCTAGCGCCAGTACTCTCTCTTTTTTATATAAGCTTGGTTAATCGTGTAGAAGAATCAAGAGATTTAATATTGCAATACATGCAAATATACAAGATATATATAGTTTGTTACTTTCAGATGTACTTCCAGGGGATTCAAGCGCGTGATGTTGAGTTCGAGTTTCATCTTTATTTCAGATCCCTATCTCCTCAGGTCTTGTCCTTCTATTTTATTCATTAATGTTCTTTTGAACCCATTTTTTCTTTGGTTGCTTCCCCTAATCTCCTTTTACAGTTAAACTATTAATATTTAAATCCTTTTTTACTTAGTTTTTACCAATTGAGATCGTGTAAGGCCTTTAACCCGCCCTGCCCCAATGGTTAGGATTTTGTATCCCTAAAATTGGGTTGGAGCGGGTTCGGGTTCACCAAAAACCAGCCCCATTTTCATCCCTAACTATAAATGCACTTCTCTGATTGAACCATCCAAATATAAGATTAAAGGGCTGACCTATTTGAGTCCAAACGAATCCACCATGTTGCGGCCACCCAAAATTTAGCTTGTTTAGCACTAAAGCAAATTGCCAGAAGCCGCTCAATCCAACTTGAATAAGAGCACAAACTCAGCATTTACTATGGGTTTGGGCCTGGCTTCATTCATTATTGGCCCAAGTTACGTTTGGGTTGAGCTAGGTTCGGGCTTATACTATATAACCCAAAAAGCCTGATCCCAACCATGTATTTTATATGGGCAAACTTACAAAAGTAAAAAAAAACCATGGGTACACACATACATTTATATATGTAAGTATGCAGGTACTTGTGTATAACTGTATACGTACCATGGTTTAGTTTTTTTCTTTCTTTAAACATTGTCTTTGTAGTTATATAATCAAATTTTTTATTAATATGTGATAACAAATTTGTGAATTTTTTTTCAAATAAAATGAAATTTATTAAAAATGAAATTTATTTGGGCCAACCTGAACTTAACCCAAACTCAAATAATAGAGTTTGGTTTGGGTTTGGGTTTAATGAGTTTGGGTTAATGCAGGCAAAGGATAAGTTTGGGAAGCCGACTCGTTGGGAGTTCTTCATCTTCACAGCATTGACACTAGTAGGAGATTGGACATTTGTGCTTGGCCAAATTAGGTTTAGGTGATAATTTATATTGAAAATAAGAAAGAAAAGTTGAAGCTTTTTTAGTACTCAAAAATTAGTGAGACTTATAAAATATTTAAAAACGAGTGAGTATTTGTTATCACACTTGGCCAAGTTGATCTAAGCAAAAATTATAGAAGTAACTAAACGTATTCGTTTAAAAAAATATTATCTGGAAATATAATTATTTTAGAAACCATTCTTTAATCTTACTTTATTTGATAAAGTGTTACTAAAGCTTAATTTTACTTGATAGAGTTTCCTTTGAATAAGTAGCAACAGTTGATAAAGTTTATCAAAGATGTTGTGGAGTGTATTAGGTTGGTACAGAGAAGCCGACAATCCGATAAACCCCAAATTCCAATTCCCAGTTTAGCTTTCGCCGTCACAAGACTCACACCATTTATCTAATTTAGATTATTCTTCTTGTCCACGGACGACGACGAACGACAATCAGATGGACCCAATTGACTTTACCTACGTGTTATCGTGCTATGATCAGCCCTCACTCTGCCAATCCGGTAACATTCATTTACATAAGAATAACTTCACAATATATACAAGCTTATTGTTTGATTTTTGGACAGCTAAAAATCAAACACCATGTCGATGTCCATGACAAAGAAAGCGACTTTGTCTTCTACATAGCCCATCAAATGCTAACCAGCCAATATTGCTGGTGCGCACCATTTGATGCTATTGGCTGGTTAGCATTCGCATTCTCCTCCTAACTCTCCCAAACACCAGAAGGATCAAAGGATAGGCTACTTTCCTCTTATTTTAATGCACGCCTCCATTTTTAATAACTCTGTATCGTCTCCTCGTAATCTGGACACCAAAGAGAAACAAGCAATCCACGTGTACATGCTTCGCTCGCCTTTTCCTAGTGTTTTTTCCCCTTTAACAGATCGTCACTTTATTTCTACGTTCCGTCTATTTCCCCAAGTTCGATCGATGTTGGATTCTTCCCATCTCGATTCTACAAGATGTCTACAATCGGTAACGGTATCGGGACTTCAGACGGCTCATTGGCAAGAAAGCTCGGCGAGATTTCTGAGGAGGGAGGGATCTTCAGATTCGGCGTAGATCTCGTGGCCGCAGCCAAATGGCATCTCGACTTTTTAAGAACCGTGTCTGAGTCCCAGTGGCTCCATCAAACCCCAATCCTTCTCCGTGCCATCCGAAGGTCTCGCTCTCACTCCCGCTCAATCTTATTCCTAGTTTCTTCTTCTACCCCATTTTGTTATTGTAGTCTTTCTGTGGTTCTTGCAGGTACGATGAGGTATGGATGCCCTTAATTTCTGATCTCATGGTGGGGTCAACCCCTCCGATGCTTCTTCCTCCACTGGATATCCAATGGGTCTGGCACTGTCACGCTCTGAATCCGGTAACTACATATTAACATCTCAGATAAGCATGTATGTAGAGGTAAAAGCTGACGCCGACAGGTTTCAGGCAACTTATCGACGGTACTGCGAGTCCAGATTCTCGAAGATCGTGGGAAAGCCGGCAATTTTTGACGATGAAAACCAAGAATATGCGTTGAACAGATGCAGAGATATCTGGATCACAAGATACCCATCTGAGCCTTTCGAGCTCCACCCGGATATCGACCCTCTTCTGCAGAATCTGCACACTGCCGCGGTTGGAGATCTCGTCGCTGAGGTTTCAAAGGCCGCATCTTTGCATTCGAAATTCGTTGAGCCTTACATGTCTGAGATCGTTTATCTAATCGCAGCCAGACAAAGATACAAGAAGTTCCTCTCTTTAATATTGAGATCCACAGATGGGAATTCTCGTTTGGTACCCACTTTAGATATCCAGCTGATGTGGTTGACACACCAGGTTATTGTTCTTCTTAGTTTCATGTTTTTTTTTGTTTTTTGAGATTTAATTAATTACTTCTTGCTCTCATAATAATGTTTGAGCTCTCAAGTCGAAATTCCAATGCCTCGATCAGAGTTATCCGGCGATATACGCAAATGACATAAAAGAGATGGAAGGCGAGTTGGGGAGGGTGGTGGGTGTTTGGGATGGTGTGGGGGACAGAGACCTGGAAGAGACGAAGAAGCTCTGGGAGAGAACATACGATCAGCCGTACGAGAAAGCTGGAGCCACCGTGGATGGGATTCTTCGGGTCAAGTCGCCGGTCTTTTCCTGGGAGGCTTCGGATTCGGATGTCAATAGAAAGTACAAGTCCATGGAACCCAGGTTTCTCCTGGAGGTCAGTCCAAATGACTAAAAGCTACTTTTAAGTGTCAAGTTGTCCTTCATGTCACAAGGGTGTCATAGACTTTTGGTTTCTTATATGATCCAATAACTTTATAAGTAGACTTTGCCAGAAGTACCAGAAAGTAAAATAACAATATATATGATAATCCAAATTTTTTTTTTTTGGGGGGTAATTCGCAGTCCCTTTTTTAGTTTTCATTTTTCATTTACCTTCCGCAGGTCTGCGTTTTTGTGAGGTCGACCTCGGGGAGAAGGGAGATGCAGGAAGAGACGAAGCGGTGCTTCCTAAGGTTGCGGATGGTGAGATGTCATATGGAGCTAAAGATCGACAAATCTGTCACAGATATTCCTTCAGATTCGTGGCTTAAGATGTGGCATCTCTACTGTGAATTCGGCACGAGAGGCGTAATCGTTGAGCATCGTCGACGCGGAGGCGGAGGGGCCTGCTTTAAAAAAATTAGCTCCCTGAACACGACAGTATTTATGTGGAATGATCTTCTGCGAGCACCGTCTCTTACTCAGACGAAAGAAGTTGATAATGGAGTTAGGGCGGTCGCGTCGATCACACCGCCGGTTCAAGCCCCGTACCTGTTGAAGTGCGTGCCGGACCGGGTCACCGACGATTCGGGGGCCATGATATCCGACGTGATTCTGAGAATGAACCGTTATCGGCCCCAGGAAGGAAGGTGGTTGTGTCGTACGGTTCTCGATCACGCCGGGAGGGAGTGCTTCGTCGTACGCATCCGGTGATAACCCATTTTAATCATAATTTTCAGGTGTATCAATCGACCATTTGGTATTTTGATGAGGTATCTTATTTAGCAAATTTTTGGGGTTTGGAAAGCGCAGAGTGGGAGGGGGATTTTGGAGAAGAGGAGGTGAAACACCGGCAGCGGTGAAACGGGAAGAAAGGATTATAGAGATACGTGAGGGTTCTTGGTCTTATGTTGGTGGTTCGATTGGCACAGCTCCTGGTATACGATCGATCACTGCCAAAAAATAGTTGCAATCAAAGCTTGAAATTATTTTAGTTCCACTGATATTGTGGTGTTCTAATTTTGCAGAGAAGGTGGTGGGAACAGCAAGACCCAAGGAAGAGAGAGAAGAGGAAGAAGATCTGAGAAAGAGGAGATCTTCGTGGTCTCTTTCAACCGGGGACGAATTGACCATACAATGGGACTTGTCTTCATCATCGTCAGCGGCCCTGAGTTTCCACCTTGAAAGCCAAAATTCTCCTGAATCATCGGTAAGGTGATTATCTTAACGAATTGTTTTTACAATTCTCAGCTTTGACCGAATTGAATTTCAAGATGAAGGTGACTAATCATGTGTGGAACCGCAGGTGAGGTTACTAAGTGGGAGGAAAATGCAGTATCATGTTAAGGAATTTGGTTCAGATCAGCGCAGTCCAGACCCCGATGGTGAGAGAGATGAGGAGGAGGGATTTGTGACGCTGGTTCGGTCGACCCCAGAAAATCCGAATGGGAGAGCGACGGCTCTGCTGAATTGGAAGTTACTGGTGGTGGAATTGTTGCCGGAAGAAGACGCTGTCCTGGTGCTGCTTCTCTGCATGGCGATACTAAGAAGCGTGTCGGAGATGAGGAGAGAAGACACAGGCTGTCTCTTAGTAAGAAGAAGATTGAAGGAGACGAAGCTAGGTACAAGAGATTGGGGGTCTGTGACTGTCCACCCTTCTTGTTCGTCGTCAGTATCCTCCCCTTACGTTCAGCCATGGTATTGGAATGCTTCGGCAGTGATGGCTTGGAATGACGCAGATCACACTTCCAGGCAAGCTGCTTCTAACTATTCACCAGCCGAAGGTGGCGATAAGCTGTACCAGGCTACCAGCGAGGGATTATAACTTGAGAGTAAATTTTGTCTCCTTTTTCGTTTTGATTTTTGAATACGTAAACTGGGGAGATTGAGAGGGGGATGGGGTGGCTAAAATTAATGGGATTTCCACCCATTGAAGGAAGAAGATGGGCTCATCAAGAAAGCTGGAGCTGTCAGGGCGGGGTTCAATGACTTTATGCTCGGCCCAATTTAAAAGCAGTTAGGCCAACACCGAACATGGCCCGTCCTACGCCCAATCATTGCGAACTAAGAAGGCTTTACGATGTTATCAAGCTTGAAACCAGAAGGATGTTACCCTCGTATGGGAAGGTAGTCACCAAGGGTCACTCCAAAATAAACGTAGGTTCTACGATATGACAAATTACAGAAACCTCGCTTGAGGTTTGCACTAATTATACATATCTCTCCTTTAATGTTTATGAAATAACACTTTCCCTTAAGGTTTGCACAAAGGTCACACTCACCACTCATTAATCCGCCATCTAAGAGGCCGTTTGGTAATGTTTTTTTTAAAAACAGTTTGAAAACTAAAAACAGTTTCAACCGTTTTTAGGTTTTTGAAAACAAGTGACTAAAAACCCGTTTGGTAACAATCACTGGTTTTTGGGTTTTTAAAAACAGATGACAAAAAACCTGTTTGGTAACAATTGATAAAAGAAAAACGATTTGAGGAATTTCCACAGAATTTTTGATTGAAACTAGAAGAAGAATGTGTTTTAGTGCATCACTAGCCACAGCGATTAGGGGGTGATCCTGCTACCCCTAGCTTGGCTCGTTTAGGGATCATTAGATCGAGAGCACATGGACTCAGCGTGTCGTACACAAGATCGGAGCTAAACTTACGGCCAGGAGAAATAATTGGGTGAATAAATAAAACTAGAATAAATTATAAAGGAGTCTTTTGGTTATCGGTTTCAGTTCAAGGACAGAGCTCTAATGGCTTCTTTATTGGCGAACGGAATTTCACGCTTCTCCCCTCAATCCCCTTTCGAAATAAACAAATCTCTGAAGGGTTTTTCTCAGAAATCCGAAGCCTTTAGTCCTATAAACCTTAGAAACGCCACCTCGAAGCTATTGGAGGTTCGAGCAGACGTCGGATATGAATCAAAAACCATCCCCTCCGATCTCAGCTTGTCTACGGATAACTCCTCCGATTCTAAAATTGATGATCCGATCCAGAAGTTCCTTCAAAGGGAATACAAGTGGGGTTTTACTTCAGATATCGAATCGTTCTCGATACCGAAGGGGCTGTCGGAGGAGACGATTAGATTGATTTCTTCAAGAAAGAAGGAACCAGATTGGATGCTTGAGTTCAGGTTGAAGCGTCGGGAGGACGCAGAGAGCAGACGAAGGAGCAGCCACCGCTTCGGCACTCCTCTCAGCCGCACCGACGGCTCCACTACTCGCTAATGTAGACACCACCGAAGTAGACAACGAAGAAGAAGAAGACGAAGACGATGCCGACGATGTTGACGGCGATGGACCACTTGTCGGACGAGTCTCTCCCAGTCTCTGGTGCCCCCTCCAATGTATCGAAGAGAAAAAAAACAATTATTACAAAAATGCCATTCAATAAAAAAAACGGTTCATCGTTTTTAAAAACGAAAATTTTCGGTTTCTAAAAACCAAATTATTTTTCAACCGTTTTTTTGAAAAACGATTTGAAATTATTTTTAACCAAACACGTTTTTGGTTTTCGGTGTTTAAAAACCGAAAAACGGTTTCTAAACACGTTACCAAACGGCCTCTAAGTTTTTTGACATATTAAGTTGCCATTTAAGTATTAGAGGCGGATTTATGCTTCAAATTAATTATTTGGGAGGGGTTACAAAAAGGAGTAATGAAAGGGAAGAAGTAACTTTCTAATATAATAAATAAAAGGAGGTAATTTTCTTTTATAGTAGAGGGCATTTAAATTAAAATAAATAAATAAACTTTTAAGTTTGATTTGGAAGGGTTTTTACAACGGGCAAAGTATTATTTCTGAAAATGTGAATAGAGGTACGTGTGATTAGTGCATACCTCGAGGGAAGTTTTTGTAACTTAGGATATCATCAAGCTTAAATGTATGAGATTGACGCTCAATATATGAGGGTCGTCCACAAGGGTCATTTAGCAAACTTTGGGCATGCTTTATATTATTTTTTGAAAAATTTCATCTATTATCTTAGAAGTTAGTGTTTAAATTGCTATTTCCAAATAAATGAATAAGTAAATTGACGTAAGATATATCTTATAGACGCATGATCAATACCCTAGTTCTATATGTACATTTAATACGTAATAAAAAAAAAATCAAATGCGAGACTAAGGACTCTTAGACCCAATAATTGCCTAATAAGCAAATTGTAATATAAAAAGGCTAAATCAGATGAAGGTGCTCTTGGATAGACGGTGATACTTGAGAAAGTCGCATCGCCGAATTTTGGGATCAGGTCCTTACACACCTATTGAGAAGATTCATTAATTAAGGATACAATGGTCAAAACTTACAATCAGTTTTAAAAACTGTCGTCACCCATGTTCTCCCTCTCTCCTTTCCTTCTTATACACATGCATCTTACTAGTATATATATATAAGCATAGCCGCTTTGGAAAGCGTGCCAATAACAATGCACGACTTTCCGAAAAGTCCTTATTGTTTGTTGGTAAGACATAATTAATGTAAGACTAAAATAGTTAAAACTCTGCCAATTCTTTTAAAATCTGAAAAGTCTTCTACACGCAGTATCCCTTTTAGTACATAGTAATATATAAAACCAATACAGCTTTGGTTTGGATTCAATTTTAAGGTCAAACCGAACCGACATACACACGTGTAACTCATATCACCATCGGCAGAAATAGTCGAACCTGTGGTTCTTGTGACTGAAAGTCACTGCTGAAAGACCAGAATATAAGATTACTTAACGGCAGAACCTTACACGGATCCAACATAATTACGATCCAACATAACTGCTGAAAGACCAAAAAAAAACAAAAACATATTTACAATTCAAGAGGATGGAATTTAATCCTATTCCTATCCACAGAAGAAAAAAAAAACGATTTTTTATTTTCGGTTTGTTCAATACGAAGGAACTAATTAACAACAAATCCTACTAAGATCCTCCGACTGCCCCAATTTATAGTCACCAATTCAGAGCAGAAAACACAATCAGAGTTCTGGTGAGGTACTATTAACAATGGAAGTGGGAATGTCCTCAAAGATCCACAGCTCCACGGAAGCACCGTCGCCGGTAGCACTTTCCTGAGTAGCATTTGTTGCCGGAGATTGTCCGTCCAGGTAAGGAATCTGGTAGAACGACATATACGATTCGTATGCCATTAGCTCCTCCGAAAGCTTCTGAATTTCACTCTCTTCCTCATTTTCTATTACCACCATCTCTTTATTTGCTTCGTCTACTTCAACTGCTTTATTAACTTGTTCTTCTTCTTCTCTCAGCTTTACTTGTGCCGCCAAGCAAACATCGTTTCCGTCATGATCACACCCGAACAAACCCATCGAAGAATCGATCCCCTCTGAAACAGACCCCGATATTTCGTCATTAAGGACGCCGCAATACCCATTCGAGGGCAGCATTCCAACCTGGTTCAGCTCACCAGGAAACTCAAAGCTAGAGCTTTTCGAAGGCTCGGAGTGATGATAAGAAGTTGCCTTGGGATTTTGAGAAGCAGTCACCTGGTTAGTGATGAAAGATGGACCATATTTGTGGGGGAAATTAACCTTGGCTTTCTTTCCCCTGATCTTCCTCGCTTCCCTGTCATAAACCCTAGCGGCCTCTTCGGCTGTGTTATAGGTACCCAGCCAAACTCGAACACCTTTTCTAGGATCACGAATCTCGGCAGCCCACTTCCCCCATGGCCTCTGTCGAATTCCTCTGTAAAAATTCTTTCGTTGTCGTTTGCGGCCCTTTTGAGCAGTAGCACCACCTGTTCCATGAAACTAAGCTGTTAGAAACTTCGTTACAGAGAGCAAAGGCAGACGTAAAGCATTAAACTACCTGATGGAGAAGGCCTTTTGAAGTCGAGGGACTGTTCGTAGCCGAATAGACAGAATTCGGAGTCGGAATCATCAGTCTTACCGACAAGGAAGTTTGCCCAGATGTCCGACGGGGAATTGCGGCGACCCCGATTCCGTGGGATGGCGTCGGCGATGATTGCACCACCGCACATTTTGAAGGACTAAAGGAGGTAATTAAGAAAATTACGCACGGGATAACCAGGTGAATCAGTAAACAGAAGAAGACGGAACAAGACTTGAAAGCTCAGAAAATTGAAGAGAACGTGAGAGAAGCGGAGTGTATTTATAGACGCAGTAACAGCTGGCAATCCATTTCTCCTAAAGACGAATTTCCGCAAACCATTCACTCGGCAGATGGGATCCTGTAGAGGCTCTATCTGCAGTCTGCAGTAGAGCCCTCTACACGATTATGTCATCTGTCCACTTAGTTTTAATGCTACCTATACTCGCAACTAACGGAAACGTGTAGAAGGACCTACAATAACGTGAAAGTTGCTCAGATTCAAAATTTGAATCTCAACTTTGGAGGCAGTTGCTTCTCTCTCCTCCTCATTTTTTTCTCTTATTTTCGTCTTCCTCCCTCTGTTCTTCTTCCAGTTTGTTTTCCTTTTTAGCTTTGTGTCTCTGGTTTTCTCCGTTTTAACCCATATGATGCGAAGCAAAGGACCAGTGCAAATAAGAGCCAAAGATCAAAAGAAGGCATTTTTCAGATACTGGCCTCTTTGTGGGTTTACACAGAGGTGACAGAAGAAATTGGTTGGAAAGGAAAAAATAAGCAAGCGATCAAGTAAACTTTGGGAGGAACTTGATCAGAGAAGTTGCAAGGTTTGCACCATATGAGAAGAAAATTACTGAACTTCTTGAAGTTGGAGAAAACAAACGTGCTTTAAAGGTATAAAAGAGAGAGTTGGGAACTTACAATAGGGCAAAGAAGAAGCGTGAGGGGATGTCCAAAGTTCTTCACAAAATGAGGTGAACTTTGCAGGAGTCGTGGAGAAGAAGAAATGAGGCGTACATTAGTTGTAACTGTATCTATTCTAATTTTATTTTTTTTCCTTTAAAATGGAAAGATCAGCCGAAGCAATTTGTTTACATTTTTAGATGTTATAAGTAACTTTGAAATTTTTTTTAAAAAGGTATTCATTTTTCAGCTAGAGCAATTGGTTTACATTTTTAGATCATTTTTCAGCTGGAGCAATTTGTTTACATTTTTAAAAAGATCAGCTGGAGCAATTTGTTTACATTTTTAGATGTTTCCTTCCTACCATTCTGGCTTTCATTTTTTTTAAAATGGTATTTTTCAGATTTCCTTTTCAGTTGAAATAGGGTTCGATTCTTTCCCTTTTCTCCTTTATCTTGGCTGAATCGTGAAGCCCGGAAATCTAACTTGTATCAGTCAAGCTCTCTCCCGAAATCCTGTTAGTCATGCTCTTAGGAGAGATGTGGTCGTTGTGGTCATTACGAAGAAAACATGGCTATGATTAACACCAACATTAACATGTCTTCTAATGTCAATACATCCATGAAAGAAGTACCAAAGAAATGAAGTCCCACCAGGCTAATTTGTACTAAAGACAAAGTTGGTGGAAACTTGAGATCCGTTATGAAGTGAAAAATAACATGAATGTGCTGTACTCTGTTGTGGCGAGGTTAAACCATTTTTTGCACAAGCTTTTGGTGATTCATTCATCTGATTATAGGGAAGGTGATCATATATAAATGGAAAATAAGATGTACCAGAAACCATTAGACTGCTGCTCGTGGAGTATGGACGGAAATCAAAAACAAAATTCCTAGAAAAAAATACCTTATAATCTAGTAATTGGTAACTAAATAATTAATGATCTAGCAATTAAACATTCTTGAAGGAACTCTTTGCAGATAAGGCATAAAAAATTGACATTGCAGTGGCAAAAATACAGATTCCAAATATACAGATCCTTATCATATCTTCTTTTACGTTGCTACAAAATTTCCGTCTTCATGTCCCCATTCCATAGCTGAAAAGAACAGTGTAGTAGATGAAGTTGCCTCATTTTCTAAACTGCTTGGCTCATTAGGCTTGGTAGATCGTACCAGCCACTAATATTAATCAGCAAGAGAAAACCACACCCTTCCATTCCCAACAATGGTGGAATCTCCAACTAGGGACAAAAATATACCAGAACGCTCGGAATCTATAAAAGTCCAATATGCAAACTGTAAATTTGTTTCGCGAAAATGAAGTTGCTCTGGACAAGAGGTCACTATACGATAGACTTGGCGGTGGGGGTCGGTGCCGCGATACTATTCAATTTTCATGCCGGAAAGTATGAAAAGAGTAAGAGAGGAGCGGGACAAAATCACATTTAGGTGCGCTTCAATCAGAACAAAAGTAAAATGATGTTCACGAGAAATTTCTGTTTCCTTCCCGTCGATGGCTTTCTTCGGTATTTTTTCAGTTTCTTTCTCGTCGATGGTATTCTCCGATTTTGGATTTCCAAACGAAAAGGGCAACGAGTCCAACAAAATTTTTGGAGGGATATTTTCCCTCTCAGTTGCTTTTATTTCTGGTCGAACGGCATGAATTTGATACGTTAACGTCGGTCCTTCTACACGTTTCCGTTAGTTGCGAGAATGGGTAGCATTAAAACTAAGTGGACAGATGGCATAATCGTGTAGAGGCTCTACTGCAGACTGCAGATAGAGCCTCTACAGGATCCCATCTGTTCACTCGGAGGTGCCCTAATCGTGCAACACGCGTCCAAGTGGAAATCCCCGTTAGTTTTGAAAGCGAGGCCTCCGTTAGTTTCGAACCCTCCGTCAATGGATTGTGGGTAGGGGTGCAACTGGGTCGTTGGTTCTGGTTGAGTTCAATTCAAGACCAAACCAAAAATATATATAGTTAAACCGACCTGAATCGAACTGAATTGAAAACCGAACCGAAACTATATAGAAAAACATAAACCCGAACCGAACTAAATTACATGAAAACTATTCGGTTCGAGTTAGACCAATATATTTTTATCTCAAACTAGGGTTTTTTTTTGTAATATCCTTAAAGTTTAAAGATAAACTTTGAAAGTTTAACATATATTATATTTTATATATATAAAACATAGATTCATATATTATAATATATATATGAATTCGGTTCGGTTTAACCGAACATGCAACCCAAAACCGAACCGACTAACTAGGTTTAGAGATTTTTGGACCGAAACCGAATCGAACCACTATAAAATTGAACCAAACCGAACCGAAATCAGTTTGGGTTTGGTTTTAATCAGACCAAGTTGCACCCCTAAAATTTGTGGGAACGAAAAGGGGTTCCTCCCGTTAGTTTCAAACCCTCTGCCAATGTCTGTTTTTACATTTTTGCCACTGATCCTCTCGTAATTGAGTGAGTCGCTTGAGATTGTAACGATACGGATTTGTTCTGATCAATTGGGGTCAGGGTTTAGTAACGATACGGATTTGTTCGGGTGGGCTCAGCAATCGGGCAAGGACTTTCGTGTTGACAATTCAAATGCAGTGAAGGTTTTAACCATTGTGAATAGGGTGCTTGGTACTAACCAAAAGCCAAATTACTTTCCGATGCATTTGTATCAGACGGCGTTAGCAATTTCGTGTTGACAATCACTTCCTGTGGATTCCTAATCTGGACCCCTTATGTGAATCTCTCTTCGGATCCTTCCACGCGTCCTGTACGAACAAGATTTCAAAGCATAGGGACGGGGTGGGACCCATGCCCATCACCAATTTTACCTGTCGCTTCCTCAGTCACTTTTGTCGTATAAGACGGATGGATGGAGGGATCCGAAGAGGGGTTCACGTAAGAGGTCCATATTAAGGATCATTGGAAGCAAACTGATGATTTTATAGCATTGGAAAACCAATAACCGTCGGTTGTTTCCACTTCAACAACAGGTCGTTCACGTGAGTTCGATGAGGTGGCTCAATTGAGGCCCACCTGCACCTATTAGTCATAGGCGGCCTATTAGTAATAGGCGCGCCGCCTATGACTACATAGGCGGCGCGCAAGATTTACAAAATTTAAGTGATGAAATCAAAGTTAACCAAAGCGTAAACAGCTCAACTGGAACCCAAGTTGCGATTATTAAATATATACAAGTGGGTTAGTTGCGATTTTTATATGCAAGTGGTTTACCAAAAAAATAAAAAAAGATTTCTATATGCAAGTAGGTTAACTTTTTCTACATATTTACATGAATTTTTAAACTTATTTTTTTCCACTTGTAAAAAAGAGGTCATCTTTGTTTAGTAGTTTAATAGCCTTTTTTTTTTTAAGAAAAGAACGTGCATATAGAGTAGCGGTTTTCTTTTAGGGTGGGCCCACACAAAATGGAAGATGAATGGTTGAAACTAGGGCTGCAACTTGGTGCGGTTTGGTTTGGGTTAGCCTCAACCCAAGACCAAATGAAGGTTACTGATGGTCAGCTCAAAACCAAAATATCCAAACCGAAAACTGAACCGATTATTTAAAGAAAACCCGTAACCCAATCCAAACTGAACCAAATTGTTCCTATAATTAAAACCTATTATCAAGAGAGAGATTCCCACTTTTGTCAAAAAAAAAAAAAAATAATAAAATTAAGAGAATACATACAACAAATTTAAAGGATCATTACTTACATGTGGTCCAATTCCTTAAGTAGTTCACATTCACACATAAGATGGAGCAAAGAGCTTAAAATCCCAAGTCATATGTTAATTGTTTTGGATTGCACTTTTGAGCTCATGAATCAATTTAATAATTAACTACAAAGATTTATAAAATAATAATCTTATTCATTATTTTATAAATTATAATTTATGATTTATATTTTATTATTACAACTTTATCTATTGTATATTTTATATATATTATTATATTTCGGTTTGGTTCGGTCCGATTCGGTTTGGTTTTACACTTAGGAAATTTGGTTTGGTTTTTGGTTCAGTTCGGTTAGTCTGAGTTTTCAACCCAAAACCGAATCAAACAAATTCGGTTGTCTATTTTTAGAACCAAAACCTGCCCAAAGACTATATAATTAAAACCAAACTGACCCAAAGTCAGATTGGACCGATTCGGTTTTGGTTTTAACCAACTCAAGTTGCAGCCCTAGTCCATTCCAATATTGTTAAAAACCTTCTTTTGGAAATTTTCAAATTTCAAGCACATTGCAGGGGATAGATTGAAATTCCAAGTTTTCAAACCATGTCTGACGGGTTGGCATTGACCATTATCGTAGAAAACTTAAACCATCACGTGTATCTAATTGTAATCACCAAATACAAAAAAAAGAGAAAGATATCTATATTTATTAATAAAGGTAAGTAAGAGGGGGAATATTCCCCTAGATTCTGGCATTCTTTTTTTTTTTTTTTTTTTTTCCAATTATTGCCCTCCCTAACTTAAACAATCCCAACATATAACCATCAAAACCACCTTCCACTTTTAAATTGAAACCCTTCAATTGTTTCCTCCTTTACGCGTAGTTTTGCATGTGCACCCTACTAATAGTGGGTAGAAAGTGCCCCCATGGATTCATGTTCCCAAAAAATAAAAGATAGTCCATGTTGTGTAAAGTGTTCCCATATATCTTTTGGGTCTTGGTTTATGTTTGATTTAAATTTCAAACCATTATCGTATAAAAAATGCCTATAGTGTCTTGCTCTTGGTTTCATAAATACCCGTATTGATTGCAGTAGTTTCAATGACCAATGTAAGTGATATTGCTAATGCTTTCAAAATTGTTTGATTCTTATGGAAGCAAATGTTACAATTCTAGGATTTACCTCTGTTATATTTTTAATAAGTTTTTTTAATACATTGTTTTTGTCTGTAGTGGAACTACTGCCGTCACTTTGATAGAACAGGTAAGAATTTGAATAATTTTCAAAACTGCTTTCTCATCTTATTTCCTCTTAACTATCTGCAAAAACTAACTACACATGCAATCTTTAATTCTTCATTATCAGGATAATGTAATTGGAAATGTTGGTGACTCAAGAGCTGAATTGGGAACAAGAGATAAAGGCCATTCTTTGGTTGCCGTGTCTCAAACACCTCTTGCTCCTGTTCTTAGTCGATATAACTCATTGCCATTACATGTAGGGGAAGCTGCAATGATCCATCAATGCAAAGGAAGGGTTTATGCCTTGCAAGATGAGCCAGAGGTCATGCATGGTTGATTGGCTAACAGTGACTCACCTAGCTTAGCAATGTCTAGAGCTTTTGGAGAGTTCTGGGGCTCAAGGAGTTGGGTTTGGAAGTGTGTGCTACCTTGGTTCATGGTCCTGTTCCAAATCATTTGGTTAAATTTTGGATCGTTACTTTCCGGGACCCTACTTCAACAATAACTACACCGTGTCGTAGTTCTCTTAATTTTTTTTATTTGATGGATATTGTTCAATCTATGTAATGTTTATGATAAAATAAATAGCATTTTCCAATGGAGTGAATGATAGTACCAAAGATCTCTTCCACGGTTAAGTATGGAAGTCATTACTTTGCTATATGGGAACCTTAATAGAATAGTAGGAGTTTTACCTTGGTACACTCATATTCCCCAAGAGGTCCACAAAATGCAAGAAATGGTTGCAAATGGATTTTACCCACTTCTAAACCATTATATTCAAACAAGTTGTCCGTAATTGTGCGTGTCTATGTTGTTTGCCTGTTAGGAGATATAAACATAGATGGTTGCATATGGATTTCACTCACTTCCAAACTATATTCATGCAGTATTGCACGTGCACTCCACTAGAAGAAGTTGTGGTTTTCCATGCCCTTTGTAACTTTCAATTCTTTATTGCTTTGTCACTTTTTTATATCGTGTGTCTATATTAATTGTTTTTTTGTTAAAAGATTTAGATTTAGATGGTTCCAAAGGGATTCCACCCACTTGGGATCCCACTTCCAAACAATATACGTGCAATAGTGCACGTGTACTCCGCTAGTGTGTTTATAATGGTAACTAACCAATATCAAAGCACCGCTTGGGGTTGAAGAGGTCTATTCGTCGGATCATATTTGACTTCCGTATTTCCAGACTACATCTTTTCTATTATTAGTCTACAAGAAAGGATTGGGGCATGTCGCACAGGACAGTGACTTCCAGGAGTTGGCAGTATTTTTTTTTTCTTAAGAAAAGTTGACTGTATGCATATATTCGGATTAGGATCCTCTGTGAAGCGGAGGATCGTCTGTGAAGCGCAATCCAACGGTTCAAATGTTGGATCAAGTTAAAGGAAGGATATCAAATATGGGGGTACTTCAGGCAAACAATAGGGTACCTCTGTCAAATACCATGGTACCCCAGGCAAACATGGGGGTACCTGATCATCTTTATGGAGGTACTTTCGGCCTAACAATGGAGTACCTCTATCAAATACGGGTACCTCAGATACCCCATTATAACTCGAAGCTATCTCCCTAAATCGTGGTTGGTATCTTTCAAAATAAGTTTAAGGTATCCAATTGTAAGCCTAAGGTGCCCTCATGTAAGTCTAAGGTACTCCCATATAAGCCTAAGGTACCCCCATGGTAAGCCATATACAATCACAAAAAATAGTCTAAGGTACCCCCTTCTAAGACTAAGGTACCCCAATATAAACCGAAGGTACCTGTACAGAGGATCGGACCAAATTAATTTGATCTGATGGATTGTGTTTCACAGAGGATCCGTTTCCCATATATTCACTTATTTCTGTAGAAAATTAATTTTGTACGCCAATGGAAGTTAAGAGAGTGTTAAGAAAAGTCCACAAAGTATTCGATTGGTTCTATTGTACTTTGCGTTTGACAGCAAGTTAGAGAAAAAGTGACGTTAGGTAAAATAGAACACAAGACACTTGGATTTTGTGAAGCTAAAATGTTGATGTCTTAGGAGGTATTGCAAGGGAAATTCCTATAGATTTTTATATGTCCCACCTCCTCGAGTGTTGGCTTGGTCGTCAATGGTTGGGATCTGGAGGTTTTTTCTTTCCAAGGTCTTAGGTTCGAACTTTTTTAGGTTCAATTACTTGGAACCACCCCAGGGCCTTTGGCCTGGTATTTAGTTAGTTTGTGTGGGATTGGGGGACTACACAAGCTTGGGGGACTACACAAGCCTCAGAATTAGTCGGTGTGTGCAAGGTGACCTGGATATTCGAAATCTATATATATTTTCCATGAGCTTAACGCTTTTTGAAATATTGCGTCCAAATAATACTTTTAATTTCTTATAAAGGAGGCACGTATAACCCTGCACGTATTCAATGGTTAAATCCTCTAGGATAGTGGAGTCTTCTTAGGGATTTTGGAAGATTATGTACGACGACAAAGGGAACAGAATATGAAGATTAATAATATAGAGGGGAAAGTTTGCCTTTTAACTGGGGCTAACATTTGCTTTAGTGTTATACTACAATAGTTGTTGTAGTGGCTGTGGGATACTGCCTTTTAATTTCTTATAAAGGAGGCACGTATAACCCTGCACGTATTCAATGGTTAAATCCTCTAGGATAGTGGAGTTTTCTTAGGGATTTTGAAAGATTATGTACGACGACAAAAGGAATAGAATATGGAGATTAATAATATAGAGGGGAAAGTTTGCCTTTTAATTGGGGCTAACATTTTCTATAGTGTTATACTACAATAGTTGTTGTAGTGGCTGTGGGATACTGCCATGTGGAACATTTCATGGCTTGTGTTCTTCTTTATTTTATTTTGGGCCCATAAGAAAAAACAAAAGTCCTGATATGTTTCACATGACAGCATCTAACAGCCAGGTGGTGAACACTGTTGCAAAAATCTGCAGACGATTTCATTTATTTTAAGTGGTATATATTTAACGTCCCTATGTAAAAAAAAGGCCATGGAATGCGTAGAGTACCAGGCTTGGGCTGGGCTTAGTGTGGTGTAGGAGGCTATTGTGCATGCTCAAGTTCGGCCCAGAGGAAATGCGTTCACTTAGGATAGGGCCTCGCCATATCTTGGGTCCTACCAACGACTTCAAAGATGGAGATCATGGACTAGCGGCGTTATTTGCCGCCCGCTGGAGTAGTCTAGAAAACGGAGAGGCCGTCAAGTGGTCAATGCCGTGGGCTCTATCCGTTTTCAAAATTCGGCTCAGGCCGTTGACATCTGCAATCCTGGCGGCGCTCTTAGGTTACACTATTTATAATTAATAAGGAGAGATTGGTTTTTACTGTTACTTTGTAAAAATAACCCTGACTCAGTCACAAAATTGTTGGTAATTAATAATTAATGATACTTTTTAAACATAATTGAAAATGAGTATCATTTTAATGGTCGCATCACACTTCTTCCAAAAACGCCCTCAAAATACTTCTTAATCACATTAAAGCATGATAACAAACTAATTTTGTTACAAATATGTTGAGGGTTTTTTTAGAAAAACTTTTATGAACAGTAAAACGACACTGATTCTTAATTATTTTTAAAATTCAGTGAATCAGGATTATTATTAAAAAGCATCATTAAAACCAATTTTCCTAAATAATAAACACTTCCGTACCCTTCCGTACGAGAAACAATGTATGTGTTGATTCTCAAACCTTCATACGCGCAATGCCATCTGGAAGACCATGAATTCACGCCCTTTCAAGCGCAATGCAATTGAACAGTTGCCTGGGAGGAGTAAATCAGAAAGGAAGAAGCTGATAATCTTGAGATCATTTCTTTATTCAATTGGAGTCTCATAACATGAAAGGAGAGTACTACAAAACCACGGAAATAGTCGAGCATGTTATTCTTTTGACTGAAAGAACAAAATACAAGATACTTAAACATCGGAACCTTAAAAGGATCCAACATAATTAGTTAATTACAATTCAATCAGCAGAAATTTTTTCCTAGCTAGCCACAAAAGATTTTAAAAAACCAAAAACAAAACAGATTTTTTATTCTTGGTTTGTTCCTTAAGATCATCCGATACCCCCCATTTACAGAGAGTCGCAAATACAGAGCAGGAAACACAATCAGGGTTTTGTTGAGGTACTATTAGCCGTGTAAGTGGGAATGTCCTCAAAGCTCCACAGCTGAACGGAAGCACCGCCGACAGCACTTTCCTGAGTAGCATTTGTTGCCGGAGATTGGCTGTCCAGGTAAGGAATCTGGTAGAACTTCATATACGATTCGTATGCCATTAGCTCCTCCGAAAGCTTCTGAATTTCACTATCTTTCTCATCTTCTATCACCGCCACATCCTTATTTGCTTCATTTGTCGCCTTTATTTGTGCCAAGCAAGTATCGTTTCCTTCATTATCACACACCAACGAACCCGTTGAAGAATGGGACCCCTCCAAAACAGATACCGATATTTCCTCTCTAGGAGTGGGGTTCACATCAGGGACGCCGTAAAACCCATTGGGGGGCAATGTTCCCATCTGGTTCAGATCACCAGGAAACTCAAAACCACAGCCTTTCAAAGGATCCCGACCGAACGTCTGATAATAAGAGTGTGGCTTAGGATTTCGACGAGCGGGCATCTGGTTACTGCTGGAGGATGGATCATCTTCGTTGGGGAAATTAACCTTGGCTTTCTTGCCCCTGATCTTCCTCGCTTCTCTGTCATAAGCCCTAGCGGCCTCTTCGGCTGTGTTAAAGGTGCCAAGCCAAACTCGAACCCCTTTTCTGGGATCACGTATCTCGGCAGCCCATTTGCCCCATGGCCTGTGTCGAATTCCTCTGTAAAAATTCTTTCGTTGTCTTTTGCCGCTCTTTTGAGCAGTAGAACCACCTGCTCCATGAAACTAAACTGTTAGAAACATCGTTACAGAGAGCAAGAGAGACGCAAAAGCATTGGACTACCTGAATGAGAAGGCCTTTTGAGGTCGAGGGGCTGTTCGCAGCCTAATTGGTCGGAACCATCAGTCTTTTCGAAAGAGAAGTCGGGCCAGAGGTCGGACGAGGAGAGGCGACGGCTCCGATTGCGTGGGATGAAATCGGCGATGATTGCTCCACCGCACATTTTAGAGGACCAAGGAGATAACTAGAGGTCGATTACGAAAAGAAGGGCATGTGTTACGCACAGGCTATGGTGAATTAGTAAACGGAACAAGACGACAGAGGACTTGGAAGGAAGTTTAAGCTCAGAAAAATGAAGAGAGGGAGAGAGAGACGGTGTGTATTTATACCCGCCGTAACAGCTGGCTGTATACACACCCGAAGCTTCGATGAGCAAGCGTTACGCCGTGCTGGTCTTACTTGGTGGGTAAGATTCACGAAACCCCAAGAAATTTTAAAGGTTTTAGTTTGTTAAGTGGGCTAGCTATTTAATAATTTTAATAGACTTATAGGTTTTAGGATTTGGCAATAGATCGGATATTTATCCGAATGCTGAATCTGATATGAGAATACAGTCATAAATATATGGAATTTCGGATCTGACAAAATCTGTCCATATTTGATCTGAACCAAAATCAATATGTTATAGACTAGAAACATGTAAGACCATTTATATACTTGGTATAAATCACGGTTGAACAAATCTTACTAAAATGAAAAATTTCAATGTTTGTGAGAAATCAAATTCGGTCTTCAGTTATTCCGTTTGATCAAATATCGAATTCAGACTCTCTATATGCATTTAGTTTTGAATTTGAATTTATATATAAAAATCTATTGGATTTGGGATCTAATTTAGATATCTATATTTTTTTTCTTTCCCAGTTTCAATTCGGATCATGGTAGATCACACCCTATTAGACGAGATGAAATCGTTTGTAATGCTTTATTGCATTGCAAACTGATTTGACCGTGAGATGCTGCCAAGTGGAGCATCTCAGGGTCTGTGTTTATTGAGGTGGGACCACCTGACACATTTTTAAATAAACAAAAATAACATGACAGTGAGATGCTGCCATGATGCTCCTCATGGCAGCATCTCACGTTCATTGCAGACGATATCATTTCCCTATTAGACCCATTGCTAGTTTTCTTTACCGGCGTTTAAAAGCAAAGTGAGGCTAAAAAGTGACGGCCGCAAAGTAAAATAGCATTTGATGGGATCACAAGAAAATTCATCCTGTCGCCATCGAGGAATTTGTGGGGTAACTCTTAGATCACCGTCTATCGTGTATGTCTCTGCAAATTTTTTAAGACAGTTCATTTGTTGCCTGCCACCCATTCGTTTATATTCCTTCCCCCATTGGAATACGTGAGGGTTCTTGGTCTTATGTTGGTGGTTCGATTGGCACAGCTCCTGGTACGATCACTGCCAAAAAAATAGTTGCAATCAAGGCTGGAAATGGATTATTTTAGTCCCACTGGTATGGTGGTTTCCAAAAAATAGTCCAATTGGCACAGCTCCTGGAAATTGACCATACAATGGGACTTGTCTTCATCATCGTCAGCGGCCCTGAGTTTTCCACCTTGAAAGCCAAAATTCTCCTGAATCATCGGTAAGGTGATTATCTTAACGAATTGTTTTTACAATTCTCAGCTTTGACCGAATTGAATTTCAAGAAAGAGATTAATCATGTGTGGAACCGCAGGTCAGGTTACTAAGTGTGGGAGGAAAATGCAGTATCAAGTTAAGGAATTTGGGTCAGATAAGCGCAATCAAGACCCCGACGGTGAGAGAGATGAGGAGGAGGGATTTGTGACGCTGGTTCGGTCGACCCCAGAAAATCCGAATGGGAGAGCGACGGCTTTGCTGAATTGGAAGTTACTGGTGGTGGAATTGTTGCCGGAAGAAGACGCGGTCCTGGTGCTGCTTCTCTGCGTGGCGATACTAAGAAGCGTGTCTGAGATGAGGAGAGAAGATACAGGTAGTCTCTTAATAAGAAGAAGATTGAAGGAGACGAAGCCAGGTACAAGAGATTCGGGGTCTGTGACTGTCCACCCTTCTTGTTCGTAGTCAGTATCCTCCCCTTACGTTCAGCCATGGTATTGGAATGCTTCGGCAGTGATGGCTTGGAATGACGCAGATCACACTTCCAGGCAAGCTGCTTCTAACTATTCACCAGCCGAAGGTGGCGATAAGCCGTACAAGCGAGGGATTATAACTTAAGGCTCTGTTTGTTTTTGTGAAAAAATATTTTTCCTCTTTTTTTCTTTCAACTGTTTGGTTATAAAATGGAAAATCATTTGGAAAATTTTATTTATTTATTTTGCCAATAAATAAAAAAGAAAGATTATTAAATAAAACGGACGTTTTGGCAAGTTTTTATTTTTGAATTTTTATTTTCTGAATTATTTGAGAAACAATGGTTTCAATTGAAACCACTATGGTTTGAAAATTAAAACCATAGTTTCAGAAACCATTTATCAAACCATGGTGGTTTGAAACTACCATGGTTTTAACTTCGAAGTTTTGAAAATTAAAACCATGGTTTTAGAAACCATTTATCAAACCATGGTGGTTTGAAACCACCGTGGTTTTAACTTCAAATTTCAGAAGTTGAAATCATTGTTTCAGAAACCATGGTTCTATGGTTTGAGATTTCTCTCTGCCATCGGCCGAGCAGCCATCAACGCCACTAGAAAAATGGAAGACCGAGGAGGAGCACTCTCTCTCTTTCTCTCTCTTCCTCCTTCCCTCTATTTTTCTCTCGTTCTCTCCTCCCCCCTCTCTCTCTTTCTCTTCTCCCTCTCTCTCTCTCTCTCTCTCTCTCGTTCTCTCCTGTGTCTCCCTCCACCCTCTCTCTCTCTCTCTCACATCTTCGGCAACAATGGAAAGCTTCAGTAACTAACTAAGCAGATCCCAATCGCAATATGAGCATCAGATTTTTTTCAAATCTTCCGTGTTTTGATTCCTTGGATTTTCTGGTGAATTAACTTCATCTACCTGTAAATCGAGATTTCCGGCACTCTCCTGAATAATGAGGCAACGAAAGAGTTTTGAAGACACAGGATCTCGGATCGAGTTTATTTTCCAGACGACCGTAAAACAACTTCCGCCAAAAAAACAGCGGAAGTTATTATCCGCTCATTTTCCATTAAAACAAACATAAGGAAAAACTTAAAATTCCGGAAAACGTTTTTTTTTCCATTATTTTCCGGTGAAACAAACGCAGCAGTAAATTTTGTCTCCTTTTTCGTTTTGATTTTTTGAATATGTAAACTGGGTGGCTCAAATCAATGGGATTTCCACCCAATGAAGGAAGAAGATGGGCTCATCATGAAAGCTGGAGCTGTCAGGGCGGGGTTCAATGGCCACACTGAACATGGCCCGTTCTAAGCCCAATCTTTGCGAACTAACAAGGCTTTACGATGTTATCAAGCTTGAAAGCAGAAGGCTGCTACCCTCGGATGGGAAGGTAGTCACCAAGGGTCACTCCAAACTAAACGTAGGTTTTAGGATTGGACAAATTACAGAAACTTCCCTTGAGGTTTGCACTAATTATACATATCTCTCCCTTAATGTTTAAGAAATAACACTTTCCCTTAAGGTTTGCACAAAGGTCACACTCACAACTCATTAATCTGCCATCTAAGTTTTTTGACATATATATATGGCTATTGTCACCAACCTTTAAGTATTAGAGATGGATTTATGCTTCAAATTAATTATTTGGGAAGGGTTACTGTTTACACCCTCCATAGACTGGCAAATAAGTAAAGGCCACGTGGCATCTATATGGACTAATTCAACCGGATAGGCCACATCAGCATACACGTGGGCTCCACTACGAAACAACAAGATTAACTCAGACAAAAGAAGTTATTCGTCAGGATCATGTAGAACGGTTGTATTACCTGAACAAGATGGAACATTTGGGCAACTTCCAGTCGACATGGAGATCGTGCAGATAGGGGACGTTAAGCAACCGTCGGCAATTGGCTATAAAAGGCACAGTGACGAAGAACTCAAGGACGACCTCTACCCAACCGCAACCGGTTATTATGATTATGACTCGATCATCTGTGATCTTTATCCTGTCTCCTACACCTAAATTGACACCTAAACTGTAGCAATAAAGGATAATTTAGGACCCCTCTCACTACTTCCTGTCGCAGTGACACTTTAGGCTATTACTTACTCCGAGTGAAGTAAAGACTCTGCCACCGGTAAGGAGGTTGCGGCCGCCCCTGACTCCTAGTCCTGTACTCCAATTACGGCTGCAAGGTTACGAGCAGCCGGTCCCGAAACCATCTTTGTTCAAGCCAGGTGACTGCCGTAACATTGGCTAAGTAGTACTCCTGGGTGAACCCCCCAAATTAACTTCGTTAGCAGTTGCCCCCTATTTCCTTTCCTTATACTCCGATCACGGCTATAAGGTTAAGAGAGGCCGGTCTTGCCAACCCAGTTGGTTTTCTTTTGTTTTATTTACTTTTGAGTTACTTGAGGATTCGTTGTAATCAATGATTACATTTTTGGTGACCGATATCTGAATAAAAGTACTTCCTTATTGTTTATTGCCGCTTTCAAACATGAACAAGAACCCAAACGAAGACCGAATCCCTTGTCTTCATTCTATTATCTGATCAATTTTATTACAGGTGACTTGAAGTACGGCTAGACCGACGTCGGCTTAGATCTCGAACAGGTGTCCGGGGTTAGGATCCGACCCGAATCATCGTATCGAAAGATATTGGCATGCTCGCACGAAGACACATCATTCCCATGGCCACGTGTCGAGCCTGGATCAATTTGGGACCAATAGGTACAAAAAAGAGTAAAGAAAGAGAAGTAACTTTCTAATAAATAAAAGGAGGTAATTTTCTGTTGTAACAGAGAGCATTTGAATTAAAAAAAATTTTAAATTTTAAGTTTGATTTGGAAGGGTTTTTACAAGGGGCAAAGTATTATTTCGGAAAATGTGAACAGAGGTACATGTGATTAGTGCATACCTCAAGGGAAGTTTCTGTAACTTACTCTTTAGGACATCATCAAGCTTAAATGTATGAGATTGACCCTTATATAGGAATGAAGTCAACAAGGGTCATGTAGCAACCTTTGGGCATGCTTTGTATCATTTTTTGAACAATTCCATCTATTATCTTAGAAGTTATTGTTTAAATTGCTATTTCCAAATAAATGAATAAGTAAATTGACGTAAGATATATCTTATAGACTCATGATCAGAACCCTAGTTCTATATGTACATTTAATATGCAATAATAATAATATTCAAATGCGAGACTAAGGAATCTTAGACCCAATAATTGCGTAATAAGCAACTTGTAATATAAAAATGCTAAATGAGATCAGGACCTTGTCTCCCACCAACCGCTTCAAATACGGAGTAGCTCCCCTCTCTTATAAGCGGGTTGAAATTGTCTGTCGCAGTTTACTTGCGGCAGATCCTGCAGCTACCTTAGATGCTGCCATGTATAGCATCTAACAGCAACTGCTTTTCACATTTTTTAATATAGAACGCAGTTGTCGTTAGATGGCAGCATCTAAGGCAACTGCATGGTTTGCTGCAAGTAAGTTGCGGCAGACGATTTCAAGCAGCCTGCACGAAGTTAATACAGTTGGCTCTGCTGGTTTTCAAAATTCCATTTGATTGTTGACTCGTGCAATTCCGGGGCTATAAGGTGAGGTTGTTCTCCATTCATCAAATACAGTTGGCTCTGCTGTTTTTTATAATAATCTTCACATAATAATTCTTTATCACAGAAGAGTTAACAATAGTAAACATTCATCTTTTGGATAAGAAACAAGGTGTTCTGCTAATCACAACCTTTATTCGTGTAGTGCAATTAACAAGACCATATGAGTAGGGATGGCAACGCTTTGGTTAAAACTAAATCAAATTAAACCTGTTAAGATTGGTTTTGGATTGTCCTTAATTGGTTTCGGTTAGGTCTTTTATATATCTATATCTATACCTATATCATGCGAGGTGCCCCCCTGGGAATCACGCCAACAAAAATGTGCTTGTTTCCAAAAAAAGCCCTTACACATCATTGTAAAGATTCACTAATAAATAGTACAATAATGAAAGTTGCCTCAATTTTTAAAAACTCAATAATCAGTTGCAAAAATGCTCCTCTCCTATGTGCATCTGGCTAGTATATATAATGGGAATAGGTCCCTTGGGAAGCATTCCAAACAATATGCGCAGCTTTTCAAAACAGCCCTTACACACTATTGATAAGATTAATTAAAGGGTAAAATGGTCAAACTGCTTTAGTTTTTTTTTTCAAAACTAACAGTCAATTTAATTTGTAACTATTCCCTCCCACGTTCTCCCTCCTCTCTTCCCTTCTTACACACGTGCACCTTGTTAGTATATATATGATAATAAGCGCTTTAGACAGCGTGTCAACAACAATGCATAACTTTCCTGAAAAGTCCTTACCGTTATTGATAAGGCATAATTAATATAAGACTAAAATATTTAAAATTTTGCCTATTCGTTTAAAATCTGGACAGCTTTCTACATGCAATACTGTACATGCACCCCTGCTAGTACTATATAAAACCAATAGGGTTTTGGTTTGGATTCAATTTTAAGGTCAAACTGAAGGGACATACACACATGTAACTCATATCACCATTTTCGGATTGTTTGGTTTATTGATTAAAATTTGATAAACTGAACCTTTTAAGTTAGTTTTGAGTTTGTATTAAATAGTTTTGGTTCGTTTTTGGTTTTATATTGAATCGTTTTCGGTTAGAAAATGGTTTGTAGAATATACAATCGGTGCAACCAAAACCGAACATGTGCCATCACTACATGCCCTTTCAGCTTTCACTTTTTTTTTAGTAGGAAGCCAAGTTAAACAGTTTCATTAATAAAGTTCAAAATTACATTGAGATAGCATACAACTCGGCAGAAACAAAACACAGAAGAAACATAACCCAGAAATATACGTGAATACTAAATCCCTATGCAACTCTGCAATAGCTTTCCAAACATCAGGACGTAGGCAAGTGGACAAAGCCACACAACCCAACGGAGAACCGTCGGAATAGCCGAACAAGGGGTCCGCTGCAATGCGGATTAATAAACCCATAAATGGAAGAACTACGGTATGTGTGAAACACATATCGGCAAAAGGTGTTGTAATCGGAGATCCGGCACAACCCCAAACGAAAAGCTTTTGTAGACTTAATCGGAACGCGGCACCACTAACATTGTACAATAAGATTAACAAAAAAGTCGCCCCACCATATACGAAAGAGCAAACACCACAATCACGCTCAATGCAAATTTTCAGAGTTTCGTCACATCAAAAGTAGAGAACAGTGAAACCGCAGAAATAGTCGAACTTGTGGTTCTTGTGACCGAAAGTCACTGCTGAAAGACCAAAATATAAGATTACTTAACAGTAGAACCTTACAGAGGGTCCAACATAATTATAATTACCCTTTTTTTTTGGGTAGAACAACATAGTTACAACTCAATGTGGATGGTGCATCTCGTGGAAATCCGGGGGGAAGCAGCATGTGGAATCATTGTAAGAGGAACAGATGGGAATTTCGTTGCGGCAGAAGCGTGGAATATAGGCTGGACATCAGCAATCATAGCAGAAGCTTTTGGCCTCCTAGAGGGATTGAAACTTGCAGCTCATCTTGGGTTAAAGGAGATCGAACTAGAGACAGATTCGGCATCCATCAACCGGTACATGAATTCAAGCACAGAAGAACCTCCATGGACGATCTCAAATATCATCACTGAAGCTAAACTCATCAAGGACAGGTTTGACTACTGCACCATTAGCCACATTTATAGAGAAGGAAACTCAGCAGCTGATCGTTTAGCTAACTATGCTATCGATGATCACTCATGTTTATGGATTAAGAAAGCCCCTGCCTTCCTAAACGAGATTGTCCACAGGGACTTTATTGGTGGGTCAAATGTAAGAATTGTCAAATAATATATCAAGATGCACTTTTCATACCAAAAAAAAAAAAAAACTCAAGAGGATGAAATTTAATCCTATTCACAAAAGGAGAAAAAAAAAATCGATGTTTCATTTTCGGTATGTTCAATACGAAGGAACTAACAACAAATCCTACCGAGTAAGATCCTCCGATTCCCCCCAATTTATATATAGTCACCAATTCAGAGCAGAATACACAGTCAGAGTTTTGAATCTTCTGATGACGTACTATTAACCATGGAAGGGGGAATGTCCTCAAAGATCCACAGCTCCACGGAAGCATCGCCGATAGCACTTTCCTGGGTAGCATTTGTCGCCAGAGATTCTCCGTCCAGGTAAGGAATCTGGTAGAACGACATATACGATTCGTATGCCATTAGCTCCTCCGAAAGCTTCTGGACTTCACTCTCTTTCTCATTTTGTATTACGACCATCTCTTTATTTGCTTCATCTACTTCAACTGCTTTATTAACTTGAACTTCTTCTTCTCTCTGCTTTACTTGTGCCGCCAAGCAAACATCGTTTCCGTCATGATCACAACCGAATAAACCCATAGAAGATTCGATCCCCTCCGAAACAGACTCCGATATTTCGTCATTAAGGACGCCGCAATACCCATTTGAGGGCAATATTCCAACCTGGTTCAGCTCACCAGGAAACTCAAAGCCAGAGCTTTTCGAAGGCTCGGAGTGATGATAAGAATTTGCCTTGGGATTTCGACAAGCAGTCACCTGGTTACTGCTGAAGGATAGATCATCTTCGTTGGGGAAATTAACCTTGGCTTTCTTTCCCCTGATCTTCCTCGCTTCTCTGTCATAAGCCCTAGCGGCCTCTTCGGCTGTGTTAAAGGTACCCAGCCAAACTCGAACCCCTTTTCTGGGATCACGAATCTCGGCAGCCCATTTGCCCCATGGCCTCTGTCGAATTCCTCTGTAAAAATTCTTTCGTTGTCGTTTGCGGCCCTTTTGAGCAGTAGCACCACCTGTTCCATGAAACTAAGCTGTTGGAAACTTCGTTACAGAGAGCAAAGGCAGACGTAAAGCATTAAACTACCTGATGGAGAAGGCCTTTTGAAATCGAGGGATTGTTCGTAGCCGAATAGAAAGAATTCGGAGTCGGAATCATCAGTCTTACCGACAAGGAAGTTGGCCCAGATGTCGGACGGGGAATCGCGGCTACTCCGATTCCGTGGGATGGCGTCGGCGATGATTGCACCACCGCACATTTTGGAGGACTAAAGGGGATAATTATCAGGTGAATCAGTAAACAGAAGAAGGTGGCACAAGGGACAAGGCTTGGAAGCTCAGAAAATTGAAGAGAACGTTAGAGAGGCGGCGTGTATTTATACCTGCAGTAACAGCTGGCTGAGGGTGTGGGGTCCACGCGATGTTTCGATGAGTACGTTCTCGTAGTGGATATATCAGATGCGGGCAGCATTGTGTCCCGGTAGGTGAGGAGTTCAAATCGTCTGCCATGTCCCCCTAAAATGCTCCGTGGTGTGGTTGTGAGATGCTGCCATGTGGAGCATCTCATGGCCATTGTTTTTTCATGTGGGGCTCACTTAATACACTTAATACACTTATAACATATGAAAAAATAATGATTGTGAGATAGTCTACATGGCTGAATCTCACGGCCATATCAGGGAGCATTTTAGGGGAACATGGCAGAGGATTTCTAATGGCAAGGGAAGGTTGGGGGTCACAGCTTCAAAGCTCACGTGTCGGGTGAATTTGAGGCTTGAAATCTTATCTAGTTCTCCGAAAATTGTCTTGTGAGATGATGCCATGTCGAGAATCTCATGGCCACCAACGACTTTTCAGGTGGCCTACATGGATGATTTTATAACAAGGGAAAACTACTGACCGTCCAATGCTTTCACGTCAACAACAGGTCGTTCACGTGAGTTTGATGAGGTGGCACAATAGACGGCCACCTGCACCTACCCGTAACACCCGAGATGAAATCATCTGCCGCATTAAGCTGCAGCAGACCCTGGAGTATCCGTGGGATGCTGCCAGATGAAGCATCCCACGGATGCTATGCATTCATATTTCTAGCGTGAAATATATTGGGAAATGTGAATGCACAACATCAGTGAGATGTTCCACATGGCATCGTCCGACAAATGCTGCAGGGTTTCGCGGCAGACGATTTCAACCACTAACACCCTAGCATTCGATAGGCATCTGTATTAGTCATATGCGGCGTGCTAGATTTACAAAATTTGAGAGATGAAATCAAAGTTAACCAAAGCGTAAACAGCTCAACTGGAACCCAATTTGCGATTATTAAATATATACAAGTGGGTTGGTTGCGATTACAATATGCAAGTGGGTTAACTTTATCCATATATTTACATGAATTTTTAAACTTATTTTTTTCCACTTGTAAAAAGGGGGTCATCTTTATTGGATAGAGGTTTTTTTAAGTATAGAACGTGCATATACAGTAGCGATTTTCTTTTAGGGTGGACCCGCACAAAATGGAAGATGAATGGTTGAAATTAAAAGGATGGTAGGCAAATTAAAAATCTTAGAGGGGGCCAAAGTGTATATACAAAAATAAACATAGTAAATTTATGTAATCTTGGGGTGGACAACTAAGCTTGTATGTAGCTACACCCCTGTACATATATGTTGTTAAGGAGGTTTTTCTTCATGTCAGGGTTCTATGTGCATAAGTGATAAATCTCCAAGAACCTAAGTATAATTATCTATACTAATATATAAAGTGAACTGGGAAAATTCAAGTGTGACATCCTATCCTAAAATATATTACTTTCCCACAAGTAGTTAAGCACTTCCCTGATATTTCTTCACACAATTAGGCAGTTTGAAATTAATTTAGTCCGACGTTTTTTATTCAATTAGATCTATTTTAAATCCTATTAGTTTCCAACTAACACTGATAAAATTCTATCATATTCATTTCCTATTATAAATGAAATTTTTATACACAGGGATTATCTTTCCATCCAATTAATTTTTAAACAGCAAATAAAATTCCCGTATATCAATCCAATATGTTGGCACTCTTAATCTATTTATAATGATATTATTTTAAACCCTTTAGTGGGTTTGTTCAAAGTTCACAATATTAGCTCAAATAAAAATAAAAATAAAATCAGATCCAATTCAAATCTCCCCGGGAACATTTTAGATATTCAAGGTATAAATTATGCTTTTTACTTTTAACTGTAAATAAGAAGGGTAATTTGTTGATTGATATTTTCTTAGTTATGATTTTAAAACTGATATTTTAGAAATCTCAAAGGGAAATGGGATTCTTGTAAACCTTAAAGGCGCTAAAATGTAAATTTCCTCCTTGATCCAACAGTCAAACTCAGCAAAATTGATTTTCTGTCTTAGTTGACTAGGTTGGATCCATTTGTTAAGTATTAAGTTTTTTACACCATAATGAGAGGTACCGATTAGTATTTGTCGGTACTAGTACATTCCTGATAGTATTGTTAAAGGAATGAAATCTGCTGCATTGTTTGCCTGAATTGTTTCCTAATGTGCTGTGACATGGTGTTATGTGGAGCATCTCATTGATTATTGGAATGTTTGAAGTGGGACCCATATGAAAAAACACTAGCTTTGAGATGCTACACATGGCAGCATCTCAAGGCCAAGTAGGGTACAATTCAGTAAAACATGACAGACGATTTCATCTCAATGTTAAAAGCCTTCTTTTGGATACTTTCAAGCGCATTGCATGGTATTGATAGAAATTCCAAGTTCTCAAACCATGTCTGATGGGATGGTATTGACTATCAGCGTAGAAAACTTGAACAATCATGTGTATCTAATTGTAATCTCCAAATAAATAAAAAAATAGAAAGTTGTTTTTGATGGTAAGCAACCATATCAAAGCACCGCCTCGGTTTGAACAGGTTTGTTGGTCGATGGGATATTTGACATCCGTATTCCACTCTATATCTATTCTTTTCCTAGGTCCAAAAGAAGGATTTTGGCGTGACGGAGGACAGTGACTCCCAGGAGTTCACTGTATGTAGGGGTATAATTGGGCCGGGTGCGGGACGGGTTTAGGTAGTCTCAAAACCAAACCCTGTTATGTGAGACGGTGGTTTTAAGTCTATGAATTTGATCAATTGTCCCAAAACCGAATCTGCATACTAAAAAGATGGGAAGAATAGTAGAAGAAACCTAAAAGAATGATAGCTAGAACAGTTATACAGTTTTTCTAATCACTTCAAAAGAATGTGGAATTGTTAGATTCTTGTGTCATTTTTTAATTTTTTAAGAAAAAGAAGTAAAGTGAAAATTAGAAAGTGAAGTTTGAATAATTTAATTAGATTAGGTAAGTTGTTAAATACTTCTTTTATTGTCTATTGAGAATCTAATTAGTAATTTAATTAGTAATTATTAATAAAATTTGATTACTAACTAATTATATGTTGGGTACCTGACGGGTATACCCGCATAGACCCGATTAGTAATGGTCCTACTTTTTGTAAGATCAGAACCAAACCCTATTACAAATTGGGTTTATATACTCAGTCCAAAAACTTGTTAAATGGGATTGGTCCTATTGGGTTTACTGGGTATCGGGTATCCGTTGACACCCCTAACTGTATGCATGTAAATATGTAATACACTTATACACCTATTTCTGAAGGAAAATAATTAAGTAAGCCCATGGAATTTAAGGGAGTGCTGAGAAAAGTCCACCAAGTATTAGATTGGTTGTGTTTGTACTTGCGTTTGAAAGCAAGTTATAAGAGAAAAAGCGACGTTAGGTAAAATAGAACACAAGAAACTTGGATTTTGTTAAGCTAAAACGTTGAAGTCTTTGCATTTGAGGGAAATTCCTGTAGATTGTTATATGCCCCATCTCCCCGAAGAATTTGTGAGGTACCTTTTAAAGAATCGTGGGAATGAATGACAAACGCATTTCTTCTAGTGCCAAAATCCGGTGATAGTATATATGTTTTCTATGAGCTTAATGCTTTCTGAAATTTTGCGCCGAAATATTACATCTTTTAATTTTTTATGGACAAGCCACGTATTTAATGCACAATAGCTTTTTTTTAGAGACTTTAAAGGATTATATATGGTAATGAAAAATGAGGCCTAAAATATGGGAAATATATTCCTAATATTATAGATAGAAAAGTTGACCTTTCATGCAATTTCTTTAATGGTATATAGTATATACTTAACATCCCTCTATAAAATGGCCACGGAAATGCGTAGAGTACTGGGCTTGGGCCGGGCCTAGTCAAGCGTAGAAGGCGAAAGGCTATTGTGCTCTGCTCAAAATCGGCCCAGAGAAAATGCGTTTCCTTAGGACAAGGGCCTCGCCGTATATTGGGACCGGGACCCAGTCCCACCAACGATTTCAAAGATGGAGACCATGCAGTAGCGCCGTTATTCGCCGCGCGCTCGAGGAGTCTAGAAGAGGGAGACGTCGTCGCGTGGCCAATACCGTGGGCTCCATCGGTTTTCAAAATTCGGAGCAGGCCGCTGACATTTGCAATTCCGGCGGCGCTGTTGGGTTACTCTCCAGGAATAAAGAGCATTGGGAAAATAGGTTTTTAAGGGGTGTTTTTTTAAAGATAATTCAGATTCAGTCAGCTAATTTTTTATAATTGATAATAAGTGATACTTTCTTTCAAAAATGCCCTTATTAATCCTAGAAACTTTTTTTTTAATAGTTACAACAAACGATGATTAGAAAAGATTGACAAGGACATTTTTTTAAGAAAATCTACCTAAAAACCAATATGACACCTAATCCTCAATTATTGGTTGGGAGGAAGTAATAAGAATTAGATGACTGAATCTGAATTATGTTTAAAAATACCACTTAAAAACCAATTTTCCCAGGGATTCTTTACCACGGAAGAGTCAATATAATAATAATCGTTCTTCTTCTGTACGAGAAACAATGCACTATTGCGTCGATTCTCAAACCTTCATACGCGCAATGGCGCCATCTTGAAGACCATGAATTCACGCGCAATGCAATTGAACCGTTTCCTTGGGAGGAGTAAAACTGTAAAACAGATCAAAAGGAAGGAAGCTCATAATCTTGAGAGCATTTGTTCAATTGGTGTCTCATAACATCAAAGCAGAGTACTACAAAGCTACGGAAATAGTCGAGCCTGTGATTCTTTTGACTGAACAAAATACAAGATACTTAACAGCGGAGCCTTAAAAGCATCCAACATAATTACAATTCAATCAGCAGAAATTTATTCCGCCACAAAAGATTTAAAAAAAAAAAAAAAAACAAAAACAGATTTTTCATTCTTGGTTTGTTCCTTAAGATCATCCGACTCCCCCCAGTTACAGAGAGTCACAAATACAGAGCAGGAAACACAATCAGAGTTCAGTTGAGGTACTATTAGCCGTGTAAGTGGGAATGTCCTCAAAGCTCCACAGCTGAACGGAAGCACCGCCGACAGCACTTTCCTGAGTAGCATTTGTTGCCAGAGATTGGCCGTCCAGGTAAGGAATCTGATAGAACTTCATATACGATTCGTATGCCATTAGCTCCTCCGAAAGCTTCTGAATTTCATTATCGTTCTCATTTTCTATCACCGCCACCTCCTTATTTGCTTCATTTTTCGCCTTTATTTGTGCCGAGCAAGTATCTTTTCCTTCATTATCACACACCAACGAACCCGTCGAAGAAAGGGACCCCTCCAAAACAGATACCGATATTTCCTCTCTAGGAGTGGGGTTCACATCAGGGACGCCGTAAAACCCATTTGGGGGCAATGCTCCCATCTGGTTCAGATCACCAGGAAACTCAAAACCACAGCCTTTCAAAGGATCCCGACCGAACGTCTGATAATAAGAGCGTGGCTTAGGATTTCGACAAGGGGGCATCTGGTTACTGTTGAAGGACGGATCATCTTCGTTGGGGAAATTAACCTTGGCTTTCTTGCCCCTGATCTTCCTCGCTTCTCTGTCATAAGCCCTAGCGGCCTCTTCGGCTGTGTTAAAGGTACCCAGCCAAACTCGAACCCCTTTTCTGGGATCACGAATCTCGGCAGCCCATTTGCCCCATGGCCTCTGTCGAATTCCTCTGTAAAAATTCTTTCGTTGTCTTTTGCCGCTCTTTTGGGCAGAAGCACCACCTGCTCCACGAAACTAATCTGTTAGAAACATCGTTACAGAGAGCAAGAGAGACGCAAAAGCATTAAACTACCTGAAGGAGAAGGCCTTTTGAGGTCGAGGGGCTGTTCGCAGCCGAATCGGTCGGAACCATCAGCCTTTTCGAAAGAGAAGTCGGGCCAGAGGTCGGACGAGGAGAGACGACGACTCCGATTGCGTGGGATGAAGTCGGAGATGATTGCTCCGCCGCACATTTTAGAGGACCAAGGAGATAACTAGAGGTTGATTAAGAAAAGATGGGTGTGTTACGCGCAGGCTATATAGGTGAGTTAGTAAACTGAACAAGACGACAGAGGACTTGGAAGGAAGTTCAAGCTAAGAAAGTTGAAGAGAGGGTGAGAGAGACGGGGTCTATTTATACCAGCCGTAACAGCTGGCTGGAAGCATTAAGCAGACCCGAAGCTTCGATGAGCAAGCGTTACCCAGCGCCGGTCTTACTTGGTGGGTAAGATTTACGAAACCCCAGAATTTTTTAAAGTTTAGTATGTTAAGTGGGCTATTTAATAATTTTAATAGACTGATAGGTTATAGGATTTGACATTAGGTCGGATATTTATCCGAATCCGAGACGAGAATACGGATATGGAATTTTGGATCCGGCACCAAAATTTGGATTTTAATTTCGAATCTGCCCATATTTGATCCGACCCAAAATCAATATATTTGTACACAAGTCCATACCAGATACAGGTTAGAACATTTATATACTTTGTATAAACCATAATTGAACCAATCTTATTAAAATGAAAGATTTCAATGTTTGTGAGAAATTGAATTCGGATTTCAATTATTTTGTTCGGTCAAATATCGAATTCGGATACTATATATGCATTCGGTTTTGAATTTGAATTCATGTGTAAGAATCCGTCGGATTTTGGATCAAATTTGGTTATCTATTTTTCTGTATCTCCCGGTTTGAATTCGGATCACAGTAGATCCACATCCAATTCGACTCATTGCTAGCTTTCATTACCTGCGTTTAAAAGGAAAGTGAAGAGAAAAAGTGACGGCCGCAAGGTGAAATAGCATTTGACGGGTCACAAGAAAATTCGTCCTGTCTCCTTTGAGAAATTTGTGGGATTCCTCTTTATCACCGTCTACTGTGTATGTTTGTGCAAAATATTTAAGGGAGTTCATTGGGAAAATTAGAGAATAGGCGTCCTTTTTTAAACTTTTTACACATCAGCAGTGCTTTATAAACTTTGACCCCTCAAGATGTACTTTTTTAAAAGTTTTATATTTAAGTGTTAGAATATTGTTCCAATACTTAAATGGACCCTTCTGCCCCTTAAAGACTTTTTTTTCCAACGTCCTTGCATAACCATTCTTTCTAAATACCCAGAGTACCCTTTACCAACTCATAACACATTTTCTTTCCTAATGCCTAGAGTACCTTTCATAAATCAATTAATACCCTTTCTTTCCTAATACCTGGAATACCCTTTGCAAACTCATTGAGTACCTTTCTTTCTTTAGCAAATTATTGAGAGAGAGAGACAGAGCAAATCATTGAGAGAGAAATAGAGATAGTAGAGAGAGAAACATGCTATGAGGATTGAACGAAGGTAACTTGTTGAATCAATTTTTGGTTTTGTTTCTATCTACCGAAAAGGAAAAGGTTCTAGTTGTGTCCATGGTTGATTCTTTTCTATAGACTTTTTTTGTGTAATTTCATCATTCAAATTGTTTCATCTTCAACCATTAGAACTGGCCCGGATTGTGTTCCATAATCAAATGCCACGATGGAAGTTCTAAAAGAAAATTTAGAGTTTATAAATCTGGTGAAATTCTCCAAAAAGCCTATATGCCAACAACCTGCTCATGTACCAAATAACTCAAATACAATTAACAACTAAAATATAATTAATAAAACCTGCTCAAGTGATATGCACATAAACATTCAATTCATAAAAGTAACAACTTGCTCAAATAACATACACATAAACATTCAATTAATAAAAGTAACAACCTGCTCATGTAGCAAATAACTCAAATATAATTAACAACCTGCTCAAATGACCCTATTCATCGTTTATGTTCATTTCTTCTAACCCATGTACCAATAATAACATTTTATGCGTTTCTGCTGATCAAATCTAACTTATTAGCTATAACCCACCCACATAATCCACCAGACAAAAAGAAAGTCTTAAGCTAAAATCTATAATGATTTTGGATTGTTATGTATAATAATTTTGGACTGTTATGGACCGTTATTGGATCAAAAAAGCTTTTGCTTCTAACTTTTCTGCAAGTCATAATGCTCGGAGAAGAGAAGCAGTTTAAGCTAAGCAATGTTATAGAAATACCTGTTTGTCGTCCAGAGCAAGAGTCAGCCGCAAGAAACTCAAAACCCTTGTTGTTGAAGATGAATAGGGTCTTGGGTTCTTTGTTGTTGACAATAGAAGGATGAAAACGGTCTTCGGGAAAGAATATCACCCTAGCTTTTAACTTTTGAAGATGAGGTGAAAGAAAGGTGCTGTAGTGGTTGAAGATGAATATTCAGGGATGATATCGTCTGCCGTAGTGATCCTATGGCAGACCATGCAGCATCGTGGGATGTTGCCATGTGTAGCCACGGATGCTGCACTTTTTACATTAAAAAAACTTTTTTTATTTGATTTTTATAGCATTCGTGGGATGTTACACATGGTAGCATCACCGTCTACTGCAGGAACACTGCCGCAGACGATTTCATCCCGAATAGTCACCGTAGCTTTTGGAAGATGAGGCGAAAGAAGGTACGGTAGTTGTTGAAGATGAATGACTAGGCAAAATGAAAGACAACGCGCATAAATAGGGGTAATATTCTCACAAAAGGTTGGATTGTTGGAAAAAAGCTCTTGAAGGGGCAAAAGGGTTCATTTAAGTGTTAGAAAAGTCTTCTAACACTTAAATGTAACACTTTAAAAAAAAAGTACAACTTGAGCTATAAAGCACTTCAGAGTGCAGACGTGTAAAAAGTTTAAAAAAGGACGCCTGTTCTCTAATTTTCCCCAGTTCATTTGTGCGTGCCACCCATTCGTTGATATTCCCTCGCCTTTGGTCGTGCATCCATCTAAGTCCCAATTCTACATATTTTAAGAGTATAGCACTTACCAGGACTGGAACGTCCCTTCGCTCTATAAAAAGGGTCAATGAGGTATTGCAAATTCGATAAGCCCCAGCGATCTTCTCTCAAACACCCGCTCCATTTACATACATTAACACAGCCATGGCTCTCACCCAGCCCTTCTTCATTGTCTCCTTGATCATTTCCATGTCTCTGGCAATTAATGCCTCTGCAAGTGATACTTCTGCGTACGATTCCCATGGCTACATCCCAAAGCCTGATGAAAAGCCCAAGTTAGACGACAAGTATGTCCCTGCGGTGCCCATCGGTGTTCAAGGGCTTGTTTACTGCAAAAGAGGCTCTAACCTCATCCCACTTGAAGGTATATATATATAACTGCATCTCTCCTTTAATTACACGAGAACAACACAATACTGGTGCTGCATGTACCGACATGTCTCTTACATTGAATTTTTGTTATGAGCAACCAAAGAGCCTCAACATGTGAATTTGCTTTGTATTTTGATGTAGGTGCTGTGGCAAGAATAACATGTCTGGGTGTGGATGAGTATGGGTACGAGACAGATCCCATCTCCATCTTGAGCCATGCAACTGACAAAAATGGCTTTTTCTTTGCGACCCTCTATCCTTCAGAGCTTGTGAAAAACTTGAAACTTTCAGAGTGCAAGGCGTTCCTCGAAAGTTCTCCTCTAGAGACTTGCAATGTTCCCAGTGATTTCAACAAGGGGATCAGTGGTGCTCTGCTTGAGCTTCATCGTCTTCTTCCCAACAAGAAGATGAATCTGTATTCTGTGGGGCCGTTCCATTACACCGCTGAGCCTAATTCAGTCCCTAAGGGTTATTAAAGCATCATAAAATTAAGATCGCGTCGTTGGTAATTCCAGGTTGTTTCAGTTCGTTAATTTGTTTAATTGTGATTAGCATTTTTTCTAATAACTCATGTTTTGGTGTGACAGCCACATTTGGTGGATCATAGCTCAACCAACATTAATCTGGTTATTCTTTTATAATCTTCCAATGTTGTTAATTCTTGGAAATCTTTCTTGCCTATCTTAAAAGGTTTCCCCTTTGATCATTTTTTTTCAATGGGATTGGAATGTATAATCTCAACCAATGCATTAATGCATGGGTCAAAATAGGAAAATTACCAATTAAAGACTCGGGAATATAACAGAGAGTGCCAAATAGCCTAAACTAGCATATATGCAACTATTCTACTTCAGTAACTACTCATTTTGGTTTACATCCTGTGGAGCTTTTATTTACACCCTCCCTTATTTAGGGGATGACATTGTCTGCAAGCATTCTGCAGCAGACGATGTAACCGTTTTGGGATGCTATCACGTGTAGCATCCTAGGGCAACTGTGTATTTTATATTTTTCAATGTGAAATGTCACTTTATTGTCATTCCACATTGTGAAATGCACAGCTGCCTTAGGATGTTGCACGTGATAACATCCTAGGGCGGTTGAATTGTCTGTGGCAGCATGCCTGCTGCAAACAATTTCAACCCCTTATTTGAAGCTTTTCATAGGATTCTTCCAAGTGTAATTAAAAAAATTTATAATTATATCATTCAGACGATTATACCCAAGACATGATCAAAGGCTCCAAATAAATGTGCAAAGATCCACAGACCACAGCATTTACACATGGCATGAAAGGCTCCAAATAAAAGTGCACGTAGAGGCGCCGTAGGATCTACAATTTTTAAATCTGAGCCTGTGGTTGTGGTACCAGAGGTAGGGGTGCTTATTGGGCCGTGTCGGCACGAGCCCGACACGGCCCAGCATGGCCCACTCAAGGAGCCGTGTCGTGTTGTGCCCAAGAATAGGGGCCCGTGGCTTGTTGGGCACGCGGCCCGTTCAGCACGCAGGCGGCACGACCAGCGCTTGACCCGGGCTGGTGGACCGCCTACGTTCTGGCCGGGTTGGGTCTGCCCACCAGGCCCGCTAAACGGCTAGCCGTTTTGCTCCTCCAAAAAGTGATTTTTTTTCACTTTTTTAATTGTTTTACCCCCCAACAGCCATATTAGGGGGTATGCTTGTAATTGATTGTAAATGACTTTTTCCACTCTTCCAACTATCAAATGACAGTCATATTGGAGGGTAGAGGTGGTAAAAAGCCACTTTTGGTTTTCTATAAATATGCCTAACCCTTCCCACTTCAAACCACACCTCTTCTACAATCTCTTACTCTTCTCTTCTTACTTTAATAGTCTTGTTTGAAGTTTTGGCCAATGGCTGGTAGACTCGACAGAGTGCTCACATTGGGGGGTGGGGGTGGTGTCCCTAGACCGAGCCCGACCATTGGCCAAACTTTTAACAAGAGTCTAAGAAAGTTATAAATCAGGTTACTATTATTGTATTTGTAAAGTTGTACTTGTACTTGTAATAAATAATTTATTTACATTTTTTTGAGCAAAATCTATCACAGTATGTGTAAGATAGTTTTGTGAATAATAAACATATTTTCAAAAAAAATTTTATGATTTTTTATTAATTTTTTTCAATTTTCCTTTTTTTTTTGAAAAAAAAAGGACTCTGGCCCATCAGGCTCGCTGGCGGCTGGCCGGCTCACCGTGCCCTGCTTGGCACAGCCCAGCCCCAGGCGTACCGCGGGCTGGGCCATGCCAGGGTATTGGGGTAATGGGCCTGGCGGGCATGCGGCACATGCTAAACGAGCCCAGGCTGGGCCGGGCCCGTTTAGCACCGCTAACCGGAGGAAGTGCGTATCAAATTTTGCCTTCGCGATGTTGACCTATTCTAATTCAGTAACTACTCGTTGTCGTTGACATCTTTTGGAGCCTACATCTTCTGTAGCTTTATTTGGAACCTTTTTTTATAGGATTTTGTCTCGGTGTAATTAAAAAATTTACAATTATGCAATTGAGGTAAAATAAAAGTGCACGTAGAGGCTCCGTTGAACGCTCCAACAACAACCCAAAAAACAAAAAAAAAACCAGCTAATGGCTCCCCACGAGCATTCTTGATAATAAATAAATCTGAAAAATTATAAATCGTAAGGGGTAAATTATGGAAAGGTATTCAGAATAAGTACGGTGACTTGACTTTGATCATTTGATCTTAGACTGGGCCCACGTCATCTGTACGGTGTCCACTTCGTATAAGGGCGATAATGAGGGACAGCTGGTGCCGCACGGTCTTGTACTTTGCTTTGCTCGCTACAGTTAGCCTAAGCTTTGCGGTCAGTCTTCCCAGTACGCACGGCACGGCATCGTTTTGAAATGGGTCCCACACTCTCCCTTCTTCCTTTATTCCGTAATTGGGCCTCATTCCAAACTTCGATCTACGAAATTACAGGGTCGGCTTTGTCATTTCCTTTTGAAGTGGGCCCCACTGAGAGGACAGAGTGCAGTACATACCCGGTGCAGGTGCTTTCCCGTACAGGGTTTTTCCACTTTTGGGTTCTACTCTTCATCCTCGTCTCTTCCTTCTCTGCGATTATCGATTTTTTCTTTCTCTGCAACTCCGATACGGGGAAGTTTGGTTTCTACTTTCTACCTCTCCTGTGCAAGAGAAAGAAGCCGAATAATGACAATCAATAGAAAACGTATACGCCGGAAGACCCGTTTCGGTTGCTCTCAGGTTCTCTTCGAGTCCACCGATCACCACATTCGCCTCCTCTTCTTGTTCGTACCCACCTAGGCACTCTGACTGAATTCCTACTTAATAACCCTCCATGAAGAAGCCTCTTACTGCTGCTATGTCTTCTTCCTCTTCGATGATAAATGTCCTGACCGAAGATCTGCTGGGAAGAATTCTCGACAAGCTCGTCGACAACTCGGATCGCAAAACCTGGCGTTTGGTCTGCAAGGAGTTTCTCTTGGTTGAATCCGTTCACCGGAAAACCCTCCGAGTCTTCCGACACGAATTTCTAGCCAATCTCTTGAGGAGATACCGGTTGCTTGAGCTACTCGACCTATCCGTTTGCCCCCGCATCGACGATGCTACGGTCGCGTTCTTTTTCCGGGGAGATTCGAGTCAGTGGACTCGGAAGCTTAGATCGTTGGTTCTGCGTCGGGCTACACGCTTGAGATCCGGTGGGTTGGAGGTGATAGTGAAATCGTGTCCTTGTTTGGAGGAGATCGACGTTTCTTACTGCTGTGCTTTTGGAGATCGAGAAGCCGCTGCCTTATCGGGTGCCAAGGGGTTGAGAAATCTGAAGCTCGATAAATGTTTGGGTGTGACGGATGTCGGGCTGGCCAAGATCGCCGTTGGATGTGTTAAGTTGGAGAGATTGAGCTTGAAATGGTGTTTAGAGATAACCGATCTCGGAATCGACCTTCTTTCGAAGAAATGTACAGAACTGAGGTCTCTCGATATTTCTTATCTCAAGGTCGTTATATTCTTCCGGTACATTGCTAATGATTTCTTATCGATCCTTTCCGATTTTCGAAGTTAATATGTTGATTACTTGCAGGTTACGTACAAATCCCTCGTTTCGATCTCTGCTCTGCAGAAGCTGGAGGTTTTAACTATGGTTGGATGTTCTTCTGTTGATAACGATGGTTTGCATTTCCTCCGAAACGAAAACCCCTCACTCCAGGTGATTGTGGTTATTACATTTTCCCTAATTTTCGGTTCTTCAAATCAAAAAATTGTCAAATGGGTTTGGTGTAAACATCTTGTGGTTTGAATTTTCCTCAGAATGATACCACCTGCACTTTAGTTGCAATTATTTCCGGGTATCTAGTTTTTTGTTTTTGCTTGAAGTTTTAAGATGCAAAATGGAAGTCAATATTGTTTCTAATCCACTTCTCTGGAGCTGGCGAGCTCCATAAGGAATATGGTGGGGAAAACTTAGATAATGTGATTTTATTTTTACACTGAGTTCTGATGTACCGTGTACTCCCGAGTCACATCTCTTGCCATTTGTAAATTCTGAAATGTCGTGATACAATTAAAGAAAATATATGCCCAGAAAATGAGAATCAGAATTCGGGTTCACTAATTTAAATATTGATGAAATGGGAAACCTCCATTGATTGCAGAGTATTGATATTTCAAGGTGCAATGTTGTGGTTTCTTCTGGCCTAGTTTCGCTAATTAATGGACATGAAGGCCTCCTTCAACTTCGTGCTGGTTACTGTCTTGCAGTGAGTTACTTGACTGTTGGAATTTCACTTTTCATCTGTTCGGTGGTGATTCTCTTACACTGTGGTGGATTCTTAGTCTCACTTTGATTCTACAGGAGCTTACTTCATTGCTTCTGCACCAGCTGAAGGACTTGAAGAACCTGAACTCAATTAGAATTGATGGCAGTCGAGTGTCTGATTCGAGCCTCCAGATCATCAGTGTCAACTGCAAGAACTTAATTGAAATTGGGCTGGGCAAATGCACTGGTGTAACTGATGCTGGCATTGCGGTGTTGGTTTCTGGCCGTGCCAATTTGAAGATCCTTGATCTGACTTGCTGCCACTCAATAACTGATGCAGCACTCTCTGCTGTGGCAGATTCTTGTGAGAAGCTTGTGTGCCTAAAGTTAGAGTCTTGCAATTTGATCTCAGACAAGGGTCTTGATAGGCTTGGTTTATGTTGCTCACTACTGGAAGAACTTGATCTCACTGACTGTGCTGGTGTGAATGACAATGGTAGGGATGAAATTGAATTGCAATGAGCCTATAGATGCTCTTTTTAATTTTACTTGGAAGGTGCATTGTGGAAGAAATGAAAGCTATTGAATAACTCAACTATCTTCTTCGTGTTTGCAGGACTCAAGTATTTATCTAGATGTGCAGAGCTTGTATGCTTGAAGTTAGGTCTTTGTGCAAACATAACGGACTTGGGATTGCTCCATATCGGTCAGAACTGTACAAAGCTACTTGAACTGGATATATACCGGTAATTTTATCTGTCGAATCAATCTGAACACGTGTTAATATCTGGAAGAATCTATTTGGAGATGGAAATATTTATTGGTTACTTTGTTTCAGCTGTACGCGCATTGGAGATTTTGGATTGGCAGCTTTGTCAAATGGATGCAAGAAGCTGAAGAGGCTTAATTTGTCATACTGCATAGAGGTTACCGATAGAGGGCTAATACTTGTGGGCCTTCTGGAAGAGCTCTGGGACCTGGAGATGCGGGGACTTGTGAAAGTCACAAGTGCTGGTTTAACAGCAGTTGCAGCTGGGTGCAAGAGACTAGCAGAATTAGACATTAAGCAATGCGACGGCATCTGTGACGATGGATTACAGGCTCTGGCGTGCTACTCATGGAACCTGAGACAGGTTTTATTTCCTGATTTTCAGTTTTGTTTGGGTTGGAAGAAGGAAATGGAAAATTTGCAAAAGTTGGCTCTGATGAAGATGCTTATTTTGAATGATTTGTTGGTTGCAGATAAATGTGAGTTACTGCCCAGTATCGGATATTGGGCTATGCATGCTGATGGGGAACTTGCGGTGCCTGCAGGATGCAAAGCTGGTACGCCCCACCTACGTCTCAGTGAAAGGGCTAGAGGTTGTGCTCAGGGCGTCCTCTGACCAGCTTAAGAAGGTCAAGTTACACGGTACTCACAGGCATTTACTGTCCTCGGAACTGCTTCAGATGTTGCAAACCCGGGGTTGCAAGGTTAGATGGGATTGAAAAAGGAAGCTTTAGGCTTGGCTCCTGGCGAAAATAACCCAGAGATTAAAATGCATCATTGCAGTGCATCTGTACGTTTCCTAAAGACTTTTTTTTTTTTGGTAACTTACGTTTCCTAAAAACAGCCCGGAAATCCCTGATCCACAGAGAAATTATTGCCTGCTGAACCGCTGCCAGGTTAGGTACATGGTTAGATTGGACGTGTGATTTTATCCAGGTACTTGTGTACTTACTAGTTGGTAATGCCGTTTCAGTCTATAAATCACTTGCCGCATGACGGTCTGAAATGTACCTTTCTTTTGCTGTTTTAACATGTAATATTTACATCTACATTTTCTTATGCGGATTGAAAAATTATGCTCTGGTCTTTCTGAAAGTTTTCTCTTAAATAGCTTCGCTCAGGAGTGACGAGCCAATTAAATCTGGACGGCAGATCAGAGTACCTTTCGTCCTGATTTTGAACGGATGATCAAAGGCCGAGTAGCATTAAGTTATTTAGTAGAAAGGGTCAGGAGCCAAAACAGGGGCATAATTGATATGGTTTTATATCAATCATTTGGATTCCATTAAAAGCTCAGTTGCAGAAACGGGATTACACATTTGAGTGGCTGTATCCCGCATGCGGCGAATGAAATCACCGCACAGATGGGTCAGCTTAATTAGGGTTTTGGTAAGGATATAATATTCCATGTATTTTTTCCAAGAACTGGGCTTCAGCCTCAAACGACCAGATGGAGGTCCCATTCTATCAAGAGGGATCAAAACCGTTGGAAAGTCGACACTCATCCAGAAGTACAAAAGTTTCCACCTTAAAATCCTTCTTAAAGCAATCTTTCAGAAATGGTCCATGCGGAAATGAACCTTGACTGAATTTATCCACATCTGGAACACGTCAGCCATAACTGGAGATGGTTACTGTCAAGAATCAATGTGTTTGATGCTGAAATCAAATAGACATCACCAGCACTTTAATGAAGTGTACAAAATATATGAACAAAAAGAACCTCCACACATGTAATAACTTGTCTCTACTTGAAAGTGTTTACAAGGTGTAAACCAACAGAGGCCGTGTATACTCTTTCAGTTACTGCCACTCTTCTCTATTTACAATCCCCTCGTTCCATACTCTGGACTGCTTGTTTATTTCATTATATGCTTTGAACAAATTAATGATGAGTTCTAAACCATGAAAAACCAATATCTACATATGAAACACATTGGAATCTCGGTATTTTGAGGACAAAATTTCTTACCCAGCCTTCCAGTTTCAAAATGGATGAGTTGGGCCAGTTAACAAATCAGCATTCGAGAAAACTGACGCTGTCTTCACTGCTGGGCCAGGTGCAACCCGCAGACCAGCTCAAAACACCAAGGATTAGATCAACACTTGAGCAGGCATTTACCTGAGAAAGAATCCAGTTCTTATTTCCAGGATGGCCTAGAATAAAGAAACATATAAACTGGGTTAACTGGTCAGTAGACGTACCAAACTACCCAAGCTCCCTTCAATATGAAATAACATGACACCCATTCCTCTTCTCCTATCGATCTCTGCCTGCTTATTAAAATTGGGTGGGGGGGAGGGAAAACAACTTATTGGTATTTGGTTAACAAATCAAAACAACTAAGCATAAACGATTAAAAAATATAATCACTCACCACACAGGAACATATAGGAATTCCTGCAGCTGTAAATGCTGATGTAACCTCTGCCATTATCCCTGAAATTTTGGTCATCCACTCGGATGGTTAATATGACAACAATAACTACATAATAATTACATACAGTTAAGTAATAACATCATAGAAAACCAGCATCCTAAGGCCCAAACTCAGTAAAATTATTCTAGTCTACGCTCATATGCCAGGGGTATGGACTCATAATGCGACATGGTCCCACCCAAATCTATTGTTTAAATTAGCAACATTAGCCCTATAACATTTATTAGTTTATAGATAATCAAAATTATGGAAACATTAAAATCTACAGCCGGTAGAGTTATACAATCAGCTGATCTAGCAAACATTTCCTAGGTAAACACTTGTTGAAATTAAGATTCCAATACCTTCACACCTACAAAATTTCATCATATGAGCATGCGTTTGGTTTGTTATTCCCACAAGTAAAAAGGAACCCTGGACGCTGGTTTTGTGAATGGGCTGGAAATTTACCTCTTCGATCTATACAAATGACACAGAACCATTGGACTGAACGTCCTTCAAGGCTGTGCCAAGAGGTAACCTTGGCAGCTTGCCAACTTTCCAAGTTGGCAAAGACTTCATTAATCATTGGAATATTTGCATGTATCATCTTGGCAACACCATTTCCTTGTGACAACTGCTCTCCGCTGCCTTTTAAACTCATATGTTGCAAATACTTGTTATGTTTCCCATTGACCTTGGGGACCACTACTTTTGCCTTTTGGAAATGCCCATCTTCATGCCTGCCTCTCAAGGTAGATAATTCTTTCAAATTATTTAGGATTTCCTTCCACAGGGAATCGCTTTCCTTCGAATAGTCTGAGAACTCTTCAAATTCACTCTCGTCCTCAGAATCAGCAACAAAGTTATTCAATGTATCTGCTGTTATCTCAGTTGCAGACAGTGCAGCCTGTTCTCTCAAGAACTAAAAAGAGTGCAAGTTGTGATTAATGGTGCAAATGTAGAAAATAATGAAGACAAGCATAATACATACAATATAGAATGACTTACTTTCATAATCTTGTGGCGGGCACTACGGGTCTTTGCATGCTGCAACCACTGCTGATGTCTCCGGAAAGCTGATTTGCTTGAAAGTGCCTGTAAGACAACAAGGATAAGTGACTCATCATGGGCCAAATATGATCATAACACCGATGAAGCCAGCAAAATTAGGCATCTCTCTGTCAGTTGCTCTCCTTCATGAAACAATGAAAATCTTGGTTAGCATTGAGGTAGCACAAGTAGCATGGTATGAATTCAATTTAGATTTTCCAGAACTTTTAACTAGTCTTCACAAATTAAAATACTTCTCAAGTACCTTTACTGTTGATTATTGGGATATTTGAAAGGAAACGGTTTCATGACAAGAAGTCAGCCAATAATTTCGTTCTTAGTAGAGTTGTGGATCTTCTACATCTCAAATAAGCAGAGTTTCCCAAGAATTCCTACTTTCTCTTGTTAAGGTAAGACTAAGCACGAAATTATAGAAATAAGAATCCAGAGATTCTCAAAAGCTATCAATTTTATTATCTTAAATCAATTTTTCATAAGGAAGAAGATATTGATGAGGATGTTGTATATAGAATTCAAGCTGAATGGCTTAATCAGAGAGGCATGTACTTAACAGTAAAAGGGAATTTCATAGGACAGTCATTGTGCTTGCAGCGATGTACGGATTAAAATTCTGTGCAACAGAGAAGCAACATATACTATGATGAGTTTCGCTGACATGCAAATCTTGATAAGGATGTGTCAGAGCACTAAGATAAGAAATGGGCATATCTGATTGTCGGAGTGCAATGCCCAAACTATGTAATAACATAAAGGAAAGTAAGTTAAGATGGGTTGTGTATACAAATCAAAGACCTAGAGAAGAATTTGTAATGTATGGGGAAATACTCACTGAAAGACCTAAAAGGGTTAGAGGAAAATAGAAGACAAAAAAGAACCCTGGTGAAGTTAGTTACAAAGGACTTGAATACTTGAAGCCTAATTGAAGATATGTTTTGAATATATTGGGATAGAGGAAGAGGATTTGTGTTACATAACCCAACTAGTTGGGTGAAGAATTTTGTTTTCATTTTTAATTTTGCTCTTAATGATCCTCTTTTGATATGGTCCTCTTGAAGAATCTAGGTAATCAATGGTGTGAAAAGACTCAAATTCGGCAATGAAGTCTTCATTGAATCATCCCCTCCACTCTAAGGTCGGTTAGTAAAATTTGCTAAATCAATCTAATGAGATCCAGCTTTTTCTTCAAAATAAAATCCAGCCTATAAATGCACCACAACATGAACTTAGGCCTTCATAAACCCACTATGTAGTAAATATCCATTGGCTAATATAAAAAATTGATTAGTAGAGATATGAGCTAATTTGGTACATTCTTTTCTTCATCCTCCCATATTTCAATTTTCCTTTTCTTCTTTCATTCCTGCATATTTGTGTTATCAGATGTGCCTTTCAACAAGGATAGGTAAAGCCTAGAGTTAGGGTAATGGGTTGCGTACAATTAGGCAGGTTCCCAATCAATGTTTCAGGGAAGCAAGTGTGCTCCATATCAATTTTTTTTCATTTTGTTTACTAAATAATTACCATTATGTTCTCATCAATTTTTTTAAGCAATAAATTACATTATTTTAGATTAATTATCCATAAATTTGGAGTATAATTGAGAAGGCACTCCCAGAGAGCTTTGTGATTGATAAATTCCACTTGAGATAAAAGAAAATTTTACAATATAGCTATTAGGCTCGCTATGATGTACAGGTAAGAATTTTTATAAACAAACTAATCATAGGATGCATGTCGCTAACATCATGGTTCTAAATATTGATTTTGATGGAAATTTAAAACCTTTTGAACAAAATTTCTCTAATTTGCACTATTTCTTGAAAATGTTTAATAAAACATTTCAAGATAATGGGAAATATCATTGCAAGGAAAATTGTAGTACCATTCATGAATGGAAATTTTGATACATTCCAAAGAAATTTAAAACTATGGATGAGATGAGGATGTCGAGATAGATACGTGGGAAGGACAAGAAAATTACTGTTAAGTCATGAAGATATTTGAGTTTGCCCAGGTTTTGCCCAAATAGAGCTACGGCAAAGGAAAATATGTTGAGATGGTATAGGTATACAAAGAAGATACCTAGGGAAAGTGGTTGTAACTTATGAGAAAGTTGCAATGAGTATATGATCTAAGACGACAAGGGAAGACCAAAATGAACATGGATGAAGTTGATTCCAAAGAATTTGTATTCACATAATTTGACCAAAGATATAGTTTTGTGACATGATTGGAAGGAAACAGCAGTCCCCAACTAGTTGGGCTAAGGCGTTTTGTTGCTTTTTTATTGTGGTGTTTTGTTATCGTATTTGTTTTATTAAGAAAACAAGAATTAAGCCCTAACTGACAAGAAATATCTAAAAGCCATTGAGCAGCCAATCAAGTGAATTCCCAGGTACTCCTCTCATTTAGCAATCTACTCAAGATATACTTTTCCTACCTCCCCTGTTTTGGCCCTCGTCTTTTTTGTTTTGTATTTTTGTTTTTGTTTTTAAATCTTAACTAGTAGGGCAAAGAATTTTGTTGTTTTTTTTGTCGTATTTTGTCATGATTGTTTCATTAGGAAAACAAGACCTAAGCCCTAACTGATAAGAAATGCAAAAAAGCCATGAACCAGCCAGTCAAGTGAACTCCCACTTACTCTTTCTTTCATTTGGCAATCCTCTCAAAGGTTTTCTTTTTCCTTCCTCCTTTCCTTTTTCTCCTTTTGTTAAGTGTTTTCTTTTTCAAAGATCTTTTCAACATCTGTTCCAGTAGATGCTTTTGGCCTTTGAAGAATAGCCCATGGCTTTTATCAGGCAAATACTCATGCACATAAGTGACTGGGATCTCTGTTACTCAGGTTCACTAGGCATTTTCAGCAAACAGATAGAATATGGAAGAATCACATCACAAAGTATGCTCCGCAATCATAATACTCCCATAGTTTACAGTTAGGAAGTAAAGGATCTCTTTTAGTATGATATTCACAACCAAGTTTGCATTTTCATGTGTTCTAGCGATCAACCAGCTACATTTTCAAAGAACCATTTGAAAAAGATGGCAAGAACCATAACCCAGGATAGTTCCAGCCGAAGTAGGTTCTCAAGAGGATTGGACTGACAACAGACCTTATTATTGATACTTTTGTGCAAAGTGGCTGTGCTCAGGCTCGTTTCCGCGTTTTCACGCTCACAGCCCAAGGGTTTTACCATTACACCAGGTCATGGTCCCTCCTAAGTTCCATTTAAAAGAAAGGGAGATAGAAAGAACAAAAGAAATAAGTGCTCAGGAGAAAGAAAAAAAAAACCTATGTTGCACAAGTAGAAAAAACGAAAAAAAAAGAGCAAATTTGAGAGGTTTTAAAGGATACTAACATTATAGGTTACGATCTCCACAACTTCAGCATTTGCAAGCACATGCACAGGAGAGACAAAATTACCATTGACCTGCAAGGAAGCCACTATGACAACACTCGGACAGCAAGAAAACAATCTTCACCAATCTAAGGTGAGAAGAAAACCTTTGCAGCAACCATTTTGTTGCCAATTTCAGTATGTACCATATAAGCATAGTCAATCACTGTAGCCCCCTTGGGTAAATTTTTAATCTGCATTAACACAAGAGAAAGAAACAAAATAAAAATATAAGTAGTAAACCAGTATCAGTATTTTCTAATTAGGAAAATGTAATGCACACTATTTGTACCTCTCCTTTTGGTGTGAACACAAAGACACGACTCCCTAACAAATCTCTTTTGATTGTGTCCACAAATTCCCTAGAGCTCATGTTCCCCACAAACTCCTCCTGCCATTCTCTAATTGCATTGAGCCAGCCAATCTAGAAGAAAACAGGAGTAGCAATTAAGGAAAACTTGGAGGGTTTTACCATGGAATCGCTGTAAGATTGTTAGTCATCACTTATTTCTTCTATTTCTTATAATTCATTAAATATTGAAATTTGTTATGAAGGACTGCCAACATACCCTGAGAGCAATATTTGCATTGTTCAGACAGACTGGTTTCCCTGTTGAATTCCTCCTTTTAGACATGACATGGCCCACTAAACTGGTAAACACTCTCCCACTGTAATGAGCAGCAATACCTCTCTTGGCTATCAGATCCATCTCTTCAGTTCTTATCTGTTAAAAGCAAATAAAACCATGAATTTAAAGCAGATGTAAGCAAGATACACTGTAAAAAGTGAAATTATTTTTATCCAGACATAATGATCAATAAAAAAAGGAATAAACTATTGTTCTACTGAAACTTTTGACCGTACAAAAGAAAGGGAATTCATTGACTCGCCTGGACTTCCAGCCGAAATGTGCTCTCATATAGGAAAGGGATAACTGTTGTATGGAGACTCTGATAGCCATTAGGTTTTGGGGTTGCAATATAATCTTTCATCTGTGTTGAAAAAGAAAAAAAGGTAAGTTACTCATCAGAGGAAAAAAAAATATATATATATATATATATATAAAGGAGCTTGAGATTAGTCTTTTATTGAAAAAAATGGGAAAAGGAGAAAATCCAAAAATACTCACAGCACGAGGAATTGGGATCCAGATTCCATGAACAAGCCCAAGAACATGGTAACAGATCTGGATGCAACACAATTAATGAGAGAAGGGTAAAACATAATGAAAAATTTGTCATATATATAGAAACTAATAAGCAATAACTTTAATATGGTCAAAGAATCACCTGCTGTGCACTACATAAAGGTCCTACTCCAATAGATGGCTTTGGTTTTATAACAATCCGTAGCTGGAGAGAAATATTAATTACCAAATTATATTAAAAGGTTAAAACATAGCGTCCAATACAAATCAAGCATCACCAGATTATCTCAAGGCAAGCATGGCAACAGACCTGTGCAATTTGATTGACCTCATCTATTGAGCTATTTGATTTGAGCACAGCTTTGTAGATACTGCATAATCAATAACAGTAAGTACACCGTAGTAATATAAAATATTCTCCACAACATTTGAAACTAACCATCATTTACATCTCTCAATACATCAAACAATACAGCACATTTCCCCTGGTGGAAACATATGTACAGCTGTAATTGTAATTATACAATTTATTGAGGGAATATATGGCAATATATATATTCTACCAAAGAAAAATATGGCAATATATAGAACAATAAGCAACATATCATGATGATATGTAAACTGCTATATGCCTTTTTGCCCATACACCAATAGGTACAAGTGGTTTTAGTGGGAATTCAAGTATTTTCCCTTAAAACACTAATAAACCATCAAATCCTCTCTTAAACAGTACTTAATATGTGAATTCACCATCATCAATTAAAAAACCATTTTGGCTAAGATTAAACGAGATTGGTGTGCTCTTCATTAAAAACTGCAAAAATTTAATGAAGTTAGATTTGAACATTCTTTTTTCTTTCTTTTTCTTTGGTCCATGACACATTAAATTGTAAGAAACTGCATTTCAGCACAAATTCACAGAAACCTTTTTTTTTAGGTTTCCATATAAAGATATGATATTTTGTTATAACAGTTATGTGTAAGGGTTTGATTAGAGGCTTTCAAGTAGGGGTGGACTACCTTCATGTAACCCACTGGCAGTTTGCAGATGATACAATAGTCTTTTTAGAGGCCAAAAGGAGTTAGGTGAAGTGATTGAGTACCATTCTCCATGCAATTTATAAATGTTTCTGGAGTTGAGATGAACTTGGAAAAGAGCACTGCGTTCAGTTTGAATATGAGGAAGGAGCGGTTTGAATATGAGGAAGGAGGAGATTAGTGATCTGGCTACGAGCTTGGGTTGTCTCGTGGGTGTTTGGCTTATGTCATACCTTGACCTCCCACTTGGAGGATCTCCGAGAAAAATGTACTTCTGATAAGTTGTCATCGAGAGAGTAGAAAAAAGTGTTTGGCTTCAAGGAAAAGAAACAGCTTGTATTTTGAAGGGACAATCACACTTATAAGATGAGCCTTCACCAATCTTCTTGAAGCTTCCTGTCTATCTGTAGGATGCCTAAAAAGATGGTGCATTGTGTGAAAAGGAGAATAAATGCAGGAAACATCTTTGATAGGAATTCCTTACTACTCAAATGGTTTTGTCATTTAAAAAAGGATAGAGATAGATTGTGGCATCAAGCACTTACTACCAAATATTGCCTTGAAAATAATGGTTGGGATGCAAACAGTTAGGGTTGCTTATTGGGCCGGGCTGGCACGGGCACGACATGGCCCAACACGCTTAAAGCGTGCCCGGCACGGCCCAGCACCTATTAGCGGGTCGTGTACTGGGCACTAGGCCCGTCAAGGCATGGCCCACCAGGCACGATGGCCGTGCCGGCCCGCATGCTTGCATTAAAAATAATGGGATTTTTCTTACATTTTTGGGGGTTTTTTTATCTTCTTTTTTACAATTTTGGGAAAATTGTATCCCAATATATGTAAAAAATGTGTGTGAATAATAAATATATATTTTTATAGTTTTCTGTATTTTTTATTTATTTTTTTCGGTTTTTTTTTCTATTTTTCTGAATTTTTTAATGCATTTATTATGTGGCCCGTGGGCGGCCCGCTAGCCTGCGTGCCACGGCCCAGCCTTAACCGTGCCACAGGCTAGGCCGTGCCTAAGGTATTGGGTTATGGGCGAGGCAAGACACAACCTGTCTCCCAAGTGGGCCGTGCCATGCCGTGCCCAGCCCGTAGCCCGCCAAGCACGAGCTAAATGTGCCCGTGCTGTTTAGCAACCCTACTAACAGTAGAGCACTTATGTCTAAAGCAATTCCTTGGAAAGGAGTAGTGGCTTTAGCCTTTGACTTCTATACGCAAGTCTATTTTTGCTTGGGCTTTGAAGCATCCATTTGTTGTTCACTTCCTAACATGAGAAGAAATCTGCTCCCATTCCTCACAGGGAGTGTTATGGAAACCACTTGTTCCACCAAAATTTGAGGCTTGTGGATCACAATCACCTCTAAAATAGAAAGTAGGCAAATTTTTCCCAAAATGTTTGTGTGCTATGTATGTGCAAAAGCAAAGCATAGACCATATTTTTGTTCATTGCAGGATGATCCAAGATATTTAGCGCGTCTGTTATGAGTAATTGAAATGATGGGAGATGCTGGACAAATGGTGCTTTGGTGGGTTTAGAGTGAGAAGACACATCTTACATAGGCTTGTTTTCATGAAATTTTGTGGAGAAATAACTGGAAGAAGAGGAATATAAGGCTTATAGCATAAAGTGAAGTAGTGATTGAGCCTACATTAGTGGCAATAGTCTCTTGGGCTTCCGCATCCAAGATGGTCAAGAATTGGAAGATAGTTTTCTTCTCAAAGGTTTTGAACAATTTTTGTGGCTCGATGGAAAACCCCACTTGAAGGTACTGCTAAGCTCAACTTCCATCACCATTAAACTGGGTAATCCATGCCTTTAAAGAATAAGTGGGCTGTTCATGGATGACAAAGAAACAATTATTCATGCTTACTTTTGTCCATTGGAGGGGGAAGTTCCATTCGTGCAAAACTATAGCCCTCCACATTGGTTTGAAAAAGGCATAAAAGGACAATTTTAGGAATGTGGAGGTGGGAGGTGATGCTGGAACTAGTATCTGTTGGTTAGGAGGGGAGGAGATTACTGCACCTGATACATACAGCCAAAGCTCTTGCACTTGAGCTGAAAATTTTATTCAACCAAACACTTAAAGAGTGGCAAAAGACATGGCAGATATGCCAGATATGTTGGCCAAGGTAGAAGCTATGAGACATGATTTCTTTTTTCGCACTCCATCTACAGATAAGCTTAAGAGGGATTTTCCTTTTTCCTGGTTCTTTTGGGTTGTTGTGTTCATGTTGTGGTTGGAATTGACAAGACTGCTTTAATATATGTAAGATTAGGTAGGAGCTAGGGTGGCCTAGTGTCATTCTTGGTAGTGTACACCTTGTTGTATAATCTTTCTTCTCTTCTTTTGAATATAACCACCATCATCATTGCTAAGGGGAAAAAAAAAGTACATACTGTAAGGCTGATCTTCATGCTGGTAAAAAAAGTGAATTTTTTATTTTTATTTTTTGGTAACATGGGAACCTACCTAGGTAGGGCCTCTATTGGACCCATCCTAGGGAAGTAAACCCCCGGATACATGAACCCACCCCACAAGGCCCATGCATCATTTAAGTTAGAGAGCACCAGTGAATTTTTTATTTATTAAGTTTTTTACTTTAATTATTTTAGTAAAAATAAATAAAGTATACAGTTTCTAGGAAACCAATTTTTTAGTGGTTTTAGAAATTTGATATCTAAATCTATCATACAATTGTAACCTATGTGGTCAACTTTTTAATCAAACATATATTGAAATATAAAATATTTAAAGATAAATTTCTACTTTTTAATCATAAATTCTTAAAATAAAAATTTTTGCATTTGTTTTGTATTGAGTTGTATATAAATTGACTATTATTTTCTAAATTTAAAACATTCTATCTCTAGTTCTTGGAGTATATAGCCAGATCTGCACAACAAATAACAATAAGCGCCTTAATTCTCCATACACGCATTACTTAGTAAATATCAGTATTTTTTTAAAATGTTTTTGAGTTATTAACATGTCTTAAAAGTAAAAGCTCACAAAGTTTCATTCAAAACTTCCCCTTTTTTCCCCTAATGCTTGCCCCATTTCCCAACTTTTTCTATAGCATCGATATTTCCCTCAATCTATCAAATGATATTTCCCCTGTTTACTTGAGCAGCAATATATCTGCTGGTAGTGATGTTAAAATCCTTGCTCACACAATTTTGGTTGCTAACATTCATAATGCAAGCCATATGAGAAAAAATTCCACATGAACAATCTAGGTTGATACATTACTTTCCATACTAAAAAGTATGAATGTATGACTCTATGCGAGCAACTCCTTGTATTTGGAGCTGCTATAGGTTATGTACAGTTTTATCCTAGGAACTTCTTCACCATTGTGACTAACCATCTGAACAGATCATTCAGTTTACAAATGGCAGTACTTTCTATGCACTAAATTCAGCAAGCATAATAAGCAAACACTGTTACACAACCATGTAAGCTACATAAATTAATTTATAGAACAAAGTCATAGAAGGTCTATGTCTTGACCTGTAAGGTTCCTTGCATACAGAGCGAACTTCTGTTTTCACCGTTACAAGGTCTAAGAATTGATCATCCTCAATCTTCTTCATTAAAATTTTCTTTGCCTGAAACATGGAAGGAAAAAAATAATAATAATAAAAGCATAACAAGAAAACTTCCAGCGTTCCTGAAGTTATTCAACAGTATCAGGGAGGCTGAAACATACAATTTCAATAAAAGAAAAAGTTAAAAAGTATCATCTATGCATTAAAGCTTTTATTGAAGGTAAGTCAAGTAATACCTCTTCAAGTTCCTTCTCATGTTCTTTGAAAAGTTCTGCAACCCTTCTCCTGACCTTAGCATAATCATGGGAATTTGTGTACATGAAGGATAGATTTTCCAATTCAGACTGCAGTAAGAAATATAAGAATATGTTGCATAAAAATGCAAAATTGCATTAGAAGATAAAATAATCCCAAAGGATATGACTAAAGAATAGGGTTATCATAAGTCAAGGAGATCTTTCAAAGCGAATAAATTAACAACATTCAAAAATAGATTTCCTTCTCGATAAACCAATGATGGGAATTTACACATGTCAAGGACCTGAAGCTAGACATCACCACCTACTATTAAACAATCACTGATGCATCTTGCGAACCTGTTGAAATGTCGTGGAGAATTAAGACCACAAGGGTTCGATAGCCAACATTAATCTCAATAATATGATTTAATGATTATATCTTTATGTGCAAACTATGTCCAGCATAAGATATGCTGTATTTTTGGATTGAACAAGAAACCAACGCCAATGTTTGAATACCTGAGGCAAGAAGTGGAGATGCACGTCTATCTAGACCTTCTATCCAATAAATGCCTATCTGAAACTCCAGTGCATAAAATTGGCAGTAAAATGTTATGAAAATACGTGCTAGAGCATACCTTAATCTGGTACATCCCCAGTAATTTTGCTAGTGGAGCAAAAACCTGCAATGTCTCCGATGCAATACTGGACTGCATATAGAGGAACAAGTAAGAATGCAAAGAAACATAAAAACCGGACAACCATGAAACTTCAACACAAGAATGGTACCACCTGCTTATGTGAAGGCATGTATGAAAGAGTACGCATGTTATGCAACCTGTCAGCTAATTTGACAATGATAACACGGACCTGAGGACAAAATTGGCTGCTTTAATTGCCAGGTTGTCAATGTAGAATGCACAGACATTAAATACAAAACCTTTCATCAAAGAAGAAGAACATTAAAAGAAAAACCACCTCTTCTGTCATGGCTAGAAACATTTGTCGCAGGTCATTAGCTTTTACATCTCGTACAGTGTTCTTTGCATCTTCACACTGAATTTTACCCAGCTTGGATACCTTAACCACAAAACAGAAAAAAAAGAAACAAAGCTATCTATAAGACCTGTAATGTGAACTTAGATATGGAAAGAAAAAGAAGAGAGAGAGAGAGAGAGAGCCTTATTTGTTATCATGAAATAAATAAACAAAGAACCTTTGTCTCTCCTTCTACAATATAGCGTACAGTAGCACCAAATTCTTTTTCAATTCTATCAAAAGTAACGACAGTTGTATCTTCAACCGTGTCATGTAATAGTCCAGCAGCAATAGATTCCCAGTCCAATTCCTAACAGAAAGAGTTAGCAGTGAGTATGGATTAGTGAATGGAAACAAATTTGAGAAAATATTTTTAAATATGTCACCAAGTTCAGCAAGCGGTGACTTTAGTAATAAACACAATATTATGAAGTATCTAAACATACAAGTTCCCCAAGAATACGTGCAACTTCAACTGGATGAATGATAAAGGGTTCTCCACTTCGTCTTTTTTGACCAGAATGAGCCTCAAAAGCCAACTGCACTCAACAAACAACTACATTTAGATCTTATCATCAGTTCCAAAACAATAATTGGCCGGAATATCAAGCCAAAATAATTAAGCATTATGTCTCTTCTCCAGAGCTATCAAACTGATAGCAGGTGAGAAGTATCAAATTTAGATTGATAACCGGACAGACAATTACCTTGAAAGCATTATGGACCAATTCCAACTCTTTTGGTTGAAGATATAATATAGCTGGTTTAAGGTTCTGAGACAAAAATGAAAACATAATTAACAAGATGACATCAACATCTCCATTGTAAAGTTTTATTACTCACTAACAGTCAAACACAATCTTCAACTATTCCTTAAAATGTTTCTCATTCGGCTAGTTTGGAAATTAGATAATGTTTCGGATGACTACCCCTAGGCTTATATTTTTGTACGTGATGTTTGAACAACACTCAAAAGTTTAAGGCCCTGCATCTACCACAATTTCAATTTACAGAACAAACCTACACCAAAAAACATTATAAACAAATTAAAATCTACTAAAGTATTGTATCACAAGGAAGAATGAAATCCTAATGACTGCACACCTTCACACCCTCAAACACTAATTTTAATTTGTTTCAGGAGACATTAGATCAGATAATACATCACCAACTAGGGGCAAAAGAAGTAATACATGACATAATGTTTGTATGATAAAAGATTACTGAGAGTTGCATCATACCTCCCATAATGTTTCAGGGGATATTGGATCAGATAATTCAGAAGAAAATGTTGAAGAGCAATACAACCGCCATCTTTTACAAGCAACATGAAGCATATTTGATCCAATGAAAGTTCTTGAAATTGAAGAATCAGTACTCTCATTGGGGTGGCAGTGTCCCATGTCAAAGGCTACACATCGCCGGCAACACTACAGGAATGTGTAATAACACACATTAATAGGCATGTAAATTGGTTATATTATACAAATTACCAATACATGCACTAAGAATTCCCCCCAAGACATTTAACTAAAGAATGGGAAATAAGCAAAAGAAGGCTGTCAAAGATGGAAGCCCAAAGAAATAGTGGGAAAAAGGCATTTTATGGAACTCAAAAATAGCCACAAGCAAATATGAATGAAGTACACCAGCTTTAACAACACCGTCTTCAACAAGACTCTCCCAAACATGCAAACCATCCCAAACCCAACTCAGCTAACCTGACTGTATGGTTTAGGTAACTTAAAGAACAATATACTCCTTTTTTTTTCATTTCTTTCTTCCTTAAAAATATTCATCTTAGATGTCACAGAGATGGCTAAACAAACCAATTAAGCCAATCTCCAAGAAACCCAGATTTCTCAAGTGTTAATTTTGCATGAGGTCCCAAACCTCTTTAAAACCAACATGCATCAGGTATCAGTGTGTTTAAACCCAAAAAAAAAAAAAAAAAAGTCTAAATGTTAATTACTAAATATATGTGACTTCTACATTTCTTATTGATCCCTGCTGAAATCCATGCATATTAGGTTCAGCTGAAACCTAAAATCATGTAATCAACTCAAGAGATAACTTTAGTCAAATCTCCTTCCACAATGAGGCAAGGGAACTAAAGGCTTTTGTTTCTTCAAGGCCATTAGGAAGAGCACTCAATTCAGTCTGGACTAATGCACTCACCAACAGAATCAAAAAATTCTTGAAGAATAGTACCAATATTGAAGATAAATAAACCTTTGTTGCAAGTTAGGCTCGTAAATTAAAATTTAGTAAAATGTAAAAGGAGTCCTATTCAACCCCCCCACCCCTCACTCGGACGGCATAAGTTCGACTTGGGTTCATTTTCAAGGCATCCTTTAGTTCAATTGCTCCAGTAATCTAACTCCAAATCCCTTCTATTAAATAAAAAAACCAATATACCTACTCAAGCCTACTGTACACCCTTTCCAAATTAAGCCAAAATATCAAACTTGCCTCTCTTAGTCTTGCTTTGATCCATGAGATCATAATCAATGCATAATCTAGGATTCATCAACCCCTTCATAAAATCACTTCGATTATGAGACACTAAAGAAATAGTGTCCTCCTTGAGATTTTGAGATAAGCTTTAGGCAAAAAAAAAAATTTTGTTTTTAAATGAAAACAAGTCAAGATTAATAAGTCTTAAATTCTTGACTTTCATTGCTCCCTCCTTCTTTCTTTTTGACAATGATAGAAAATCTGGATTGGTGAATTTATTCACCATCCCAAGGCTCGCCAACACGGATGAGAGAAACGAATGGAGCCGTCCGCTCCGCGTCTCCCCTTCTACGTTTCTCGCCACCTTGAGCGACAACAAATCAAACTCTCTTCGATCTCTCTGTCTCTCCCTCCCTCTCTCTCTCTCTCTTTCTCTCTCTCTCTCTCTCTCTTTCTTCCTCCTTCGTCTCCCTTCTACGTTTGCTCTCTTCTACTCTCTATTTCTCGCGCCCTTTTGAAACCAGAGGGACCGGAACTTCGTCTCCAACGGTCTTATTTTTTTAAAAATTTCAGCCATTCGATCTCCAAGGATCCGACGGACTAAAACAACTACTGTTTCAGGATCTGTGCTCACGATTGTTTCAGGATTGAGTTTTCTTTTTAGAAGGTATTTTCAATTTCCCAAATAACTACTGTAAACAAAGTTGTAACGCAGGCTTTATGACTAAAGATTTTCAGGATCTGTGCTCACGATTGTTGCTGATTAGAGTAGAAAAGCAAATATTTTAAACATTAAATATATATTGAGCAAATTATCGTCTATATTCAGGATCTGGTCCGGCCTTGCTGTAGTGAAGCTGAGCAAGGGCCCCTGGCTTTAGATACATGTTGCTTGAGTTCCTTAATCGCTTCTTTTCTTCGGGAGTGACGGATCCCCCGCCTTTTGAAGAAACCTTTACCATTCTCCTCACTTATCCCTTTCTTTCTACCTAGAAAGATTATTCAAACTTCTCTGCTCCCTTAATAAGTCCCAAATTTCGGACTAGAAATAAAACCTGAAAACATAATTTAAAAAGCATCCATCAATATTACAGGGAAAAAAGGGCGTGTTTCATCCACGTTAAAAAAAAAACCAGCAGGAAACCTAAAATAGGGTAAATTGAAACAAATAACGGGGGAACTCTAGAAGGCGGGGAAGAACCCTAAGAACGGGAACCAAGGCTCGCCAATAAGGACGAGAGAAACGAATGGAGCCGTCCGCTCCGCGTCTCCCCTTCTACGTTTCTCGCCACCTCAAGTGACAACAAATCAAACTCTCTTCGGTCTCTCTGTCTCTCCCTCCCTCTCTCTCTCTCTTGCTCTTTCGTCTCCCTTCTACCGACAGCAAGGTCGGACCAGATCCTCAATATAGACAATAATTTGCTCAATATATATTTAATGTTTAAAATAGTTGCTTTTCTACTCTAATCAGCAACAATCGTGAGTGCAGATCCTGAAAATCTTTAGTCATAAAGCCTGCGTTACAACTTTGTTTACAGTAGTTTTTTGGGAAATTGAAAATACCTTCTAAAAAGAAAACTCAATCCTGAAACAATCGTGAGCACAGATCCTGAAATAGTAGTTGTTTTAGTCCGTCGGATCCTTGGAGATCGAACGGCTGAAATTTTTGAAAAAATAAGACCGTTCGAGATGAAGTGCCGATCCCTCTGGTTTCAAAAGGGCGCGAGAAACAGAGAGAAGAATAGAGCAAACATAGAAGAAAGACGAAAGAGCAAGAAAGAGAGAGAGAGAGATCGAAGAGAGTTTGATTTGTTGTCGCTCGAGGTGGCGAGAAACGTAGAAGTGGAGACGCGGAGCAGACGGCTCCATTCGTTTCTCTCGTCCTTGTTGGCGAGCCTTGGTTCCCGTTCTTAGGGTTCTTCCCCGCCTTCTAGAGTTCCCCCGTTATTTGTTTCAATTTACCTATTTTGGGTTTCCTGCTGGTTTTTTTTTTAATGTGGATGAAACACGCCCTTTTTTCCCTGTAATATTGATCGATGCTCTTTAAATTATGTTTTCAGGTTTTATTTCTAGTCCGAAATTTGGGACTTATTAAGGGAGCAGAGAAGTTTGAATAATCTTTCTAAGTAGAAAGAAAGGGATAAATGAGGAGAATGGTAAAGGTTTCTTCAAAGGGAGGGGCATCCATCACTCCCGAAGAAAAGAGGCGATTAAAGAACTTAAACAACAGGTATCTAAAGCCAGGGGCCCTTGCTCAACTTCACTACAGCAAGGCCGGACCAGATCCTGAATATAGACGATAATTTGCTCAATATATATAATGTTTAAAATATTTGCTTTTCTACTCTAATCAGCAACAATCGTTAGCACAGATCCTGAAAATCTTTAGTCATAAAGCCTGCATTACAACTTTGTTTACAGTAGTTATGTGGGAAATTGAAACTACCTTCTAAAAAGAAAACTCAATCCTGAAACAATCTATCTGTTGCTTGAGTTCCTTAATCGCCTCTTTTCTTTGGGAGTGACGGATCCCCCGCCCTTTGAAGAAACATTTACCATTCTCTTCACTTATCCCTTTCTTTCTACCTAGAAAGATTATTCAAACTTCTCTGCTCCCTTAATAAGTCCCAAATTTCAGACTAGAAATAAAACCTGAAAACATAATTTAAAGAGCATCCATCAATATTACAGAGAAAAAGGGCGTGTTTCATACACATTAAAAAAAAAACCAGCATGAAACCCAAAATAGGGTAAATTGAAACAAATAACGGGGGAACTCTAGAAGGCGGGGAAGAACCCTAAGAACGGGAACCAAGGCTCGTCAACAAGGACGAGAGAAACGAATGGAGCCGTCCGCTCCGCGTCTCCCCTCCTACGCTTTTCGCCACCTCGAGCGACAACAAATCAAACTCTCTTCTCTCTCTCTCTCTCTCTCTCTCTTTCTTGCTCTTTCGTCTCCCTTCTACGTTTGTTCTCTTCTTCTCTCTATTTCTCGCGCCCTTTTGAAACCAGAGGGACCGGCACTTCGTCTCCAATGGTCTTATTTTTTCAAAAATTCCAGCCGTTCGATCTCCAAGGATCCGACGGACTAAAACAACTACTGTTTCAAGATCTGTGCTCATGATTATTTCAGGATTGAGTTTTCTTTTTAGAAGGTATTTTCAAATTCCCAAATAACTACTGTAAACAAACTAATAATGCAAGCTTTATAACTAAAGATTTTCAGGATCTGCAGTCACGATTGTTGCTTATTAGAGTAGAAAAGCAAATATTTTAAACATTAAATATATATTGAGCAAATTATCGTCTATATTCAGGATCTGGTCCAGCCTTGCTGTAGTGAAGCTGAGCAAGGGTCCCTGGCTTTAGATACCTGTTGCTTGAGTTCCTTAATCGCCTCTTTTCTTCGGGAGTGACGGATCCCCCTCCCTTTAAAGAAACCTTTACCATTCTCCTCAATTATCCCTTTCTTTCTACTTAGAAAGATTATTCAAACTTCTCTGCTCGCTTAATAAGTCCCAAATTTCGGACTACAAATAAAACCTGAAAACATAATTTAAAGAGCATCCATCAATATTAAAGGGAAAAAAGGGCGTGTTTCATCCACATTAAAAAAAACCTAGCAGGAAACCCAAAATAGGGTAAATTGAAACAAATAACGGGGGAACTCTAGAAGGCGGGGAAGAACCCTAATAATGGGAACCAAGGCTCGCCAACAAGGACGAGAGAAATGAATGGAGCCATCCGCTCCGCGTCTCCCCTTCTACGTTTCTCGCCACCTCGAGCGACAACAAATCAAACTCTCTTCGATCCCTCTGTCTCTCCCTCTCTCTCTCTCTCTTTCTCTCTCTCTCTTTCTTGCTCTTTCGTCTCCCTTCTACGTTTGCTCTCTTCTTCTCTCTGTTTCTCGCGCCCTTTTGAAGCCAGAGGGACCGGAACTTCGTCTCCTACGGTCTTATTTTTTCAAAAATTTCAGCCGTTCGATCTCCAAGGATCCGACGGACTAAAACAACTACTGTTTCAGGATCTGTGTTCACGATTGTTTCAGGAAGGGCCCCTGGCTTTAGATACCTGTTGCTTTAGTTCCTTAATCGCCTCTTTTCTTTGGGAGTGACGGATCCCCCGCCCTTTGAGGAAACCTTTTCCAAGGGTTTCATTTGAAGAACCAATGCAAGAATGTTTAAATATCAGCTGATATGAGACTTCAAATCCGTTGGTGCCACTTCATTGAAACAAGTATTTCATGGAACAAGACAGAAGTAGAATAAATGAAGGATCTCCGCGTAATAACATTGAATTAAATACTTTCTGAAACTATCGCTTTCGACAGAATCCGAGCTTATGCATAAAACTACTAGAGGGTAAAAAGAACGAAAACAGAAAAAATGAAGGAACAAATAAACTTATAACAATTTAGTCATTCAAAGTGAGGGAAGGAATCAAAAGTGCAACGTATCTAGGGTTGTTTGAGAAACTTACAGATTTTCTCCGGTTTTTCCTCCGAGTTCTGCCATCCAGACAAGGATAACAATGGGCCGTACTCGCGAGGAACCCAGTCAGGGCCCGCGGAGCTCTCGACGCACAGGATAGAACGCTACATTCGTGTCTTCCACCGCCCTCCCCCTTCCATAACTTACAAACACTCGCGCATTCCACAGAAACTACAAAATTCCGCACAAAATCGTCGGAAAAAGAAACTAAACCAACAACAACAACAAAAAAAAAAGAGGAATTCTCCATTATAAAATCAGAAAGAGAAACATAGCACACTCCATCGAGAAGTAAAGTTTACCTGACACCAAAGGAGCAGATGCCATTTCTCTCACGAAGCATCGGAACAAAAAAATCTCATCGACTCGAAGGAAGCACTGAACTGAACCTGAATGGAAAACTAAAATCAAATCGAAATGACTAAACGATAATATACATAGCGAGAAAGAGCGAGAGAAATCACTCCTTCAGCTGGAATTGAGAAGCGGAAACTGTACGACCTATTTATGAACTCCACTTTCTTCTCTAGGGTTTGAGGATTCTACACAGCGTTTATTGGCGAGCAATCGAAGAAGATTTTAAGGCAAAGGGATAACGAAAATTAAGTGCAGCGAAAGGGAAAGAGAGCGTTTAGCGACGGCCACACAAGATTACGCCTCACGAGCACCATATGAAGATATTTCTCAGCCTGGTGAAAACTTCGGGGGCTTAGATTGAAAATTTTTACTTACATGTAATGAGAGTCACGACGCCAATTCTCCCTAGATTTTGCCCTTTTTTTTTTTTTTAACAACTATTACCCTTCCGATTTAACCCACCCCGTTGCCATCCTTACTTGCTTCTCCTACAATTTAAGTTAACAAAGGAATGCCCAAAATAATGCATCAGAGTTTAAATCATTTTGATATTTCGAGTTTTGTGAGGAGAGCTTTTTTTTAGCTCATTTACTTATTGACTTAATATAATTTTTGTCAATTTTTATTGGATAAGAAAGATAAGTTTACATTTTTTTTTTTTCAAATGTAGGGGGAAGTGTTTATCCTTGTTTCAAATTCGAAAGGGTCTCACTGTTTTATCACCAATTATAAGAAGAGATGTAAATGTAACTTTCCCCTCTAAAAAATTAAACTTTAAAGAAAGCAATAAGGAAATATTCCACCCTCAAAAAACCTAGGAAAAAATTTTGTCCAAGATTAACGGTCACAATGTCATACAACTTTAAGGTTTCATTTAGAAAATCATACTCAATTAAGAAAGCACTAAACACAGTATTAGGTGCATAAGGACTCCCCCACCACCATTAGAAACAATCACAAAAGAAACTGGCCACTGGGCCTTTCAAGAGTCAACCAATTCCAAGTGGGGTTCGCACAAACAATTTCCATCTTCCACCTACACTTTGTCGGAGCTAATTTCTTTTTGACTACAAATGTGGTGTATAAACCATATTAGGAAGACCCTTGGTTGGCACTCTAGAGATAACGAATGAATGGTGTATAGGATTTCAAGCTAAACTAATGCAACATTTTAACGCATAAGGCAGACGTAAGAATGACGTAAGAAGTGGCGAATCAATCTACTCACCCTTTCTCCTAATTGGTTAGGCAATTTCCAGCAGAAGAGCATAAAGTAAAAGTTTTGGTTAATGCATGATTTGTTCACAGCTATGAAAACTTTTCAAGTTTTACCTTTTCATTAGTTCTACGTACATTCGCTGTAAGTGTGGAAAAGGCAAAGGGAGATCATATCAGCTGGTCTCTCACATCGGAAGATTTGCTGGTCCAACGGTGAAAGGTGTGTACACATAGGCTTTATGCACTTATGTAGACACATACATCACCGTTGGACCAGTATATCTTCCAGCCAAGGGCTCCAGCCGATTTCAAGTCCACAACCACCAGGTCAAATGGGTGTCTAATCCATGCTTCCTATAGAGTGAAGGTGTCTTTATCTCATAACAAATGAATCGTCACGGCAAACACTCTTGTGCTTTAGAGGATAAACTTGCATATGGGCTGAAGAAGATTCAATTCTTCAGAGAAATGTAGAACTATTGTGTTCTAGATAGAACGAGTTTTGACTATAATTCCTGGGTTTTCTTTGTATGGACCACTCTCAAGTTCAAATAATGGTTTCCAATGACAAAAATCTTGGAAAAGAAGAACAATTTTCTACCACAACAATTTGTCGTATTAGGCAACTGGCATTGAAAAGCTGGTAGAGTCATCCAACAAATACCCCGCTGTCATCAGATCACAGGTATTCAAGACTTCACATTCAGTGCCATTGCCTCCAACATCAGGAAAATTATGAATGAACATTGAATGTTCACTTACAGCCTGTGCAGAACCAACACAAAGCAACAAACATTTGTACTGATGAACCTAGGGTATGGCCTTAGGAATTTTATAAAAAGAGTGAGAAACATAAAAGAGAAGAATCTGCTAATTTTCCTCCTGTAAAGTGCAAATAATGTTAGAACATCTGTTCCCAAATAAGCTTTCAAATGGAACTGTAGCTCCTACATAAAGCACACTGAATCCAGAATCCAATTAAGGACTTCCAACTACAAGGACGAAAAAACAAATTCTGCAGCTGTAGGATGGTTCTAATTTAACTCTACCTGGACAAACAGTTTCTGTAGCATGTCCATGTTCTTTCATCAGAAAAGTATAACCATCTTCTGATTCTTCAAATAGTTGATTTCTTGGAACAATTGCATGCAAGACTCTGTATCTTACAATCAGATATATGTGAGCACAATTTCTCATATTACTTAAAAATACAATGGTCTATTTATCCTACAAAACAACAGTTGGATGTTAGAATAAGTTACAGTCACCTTGTCTAAGTCTGTTCTTCCTACTGTTTCGGGTCTTGAATGTCTCAAGATTCCCATCATTTGAGGGATCGAGAGGGGTCTGAGATAGAGTGATGTATCTTAGGTTCACATTCTGTGTACCTATAATCTGTTCTTTCCAATTAATATAAGAATGCAACTATATTACCAATAAAAAAAAATAAGTTACAGTCACCTTTTCTTCACTTCTTTTCTTTTTATCAAACCAAATTTAGTTGACTTTTGCATGCTTAGCAAGGAGCATTCCCCAAACTCAGATAAGAGCTTCCATTACCCAACTATGATGATGATCCATCATTTGCTATTCACTTCAACCATTCAGTTTTACAGCCACAATAATTCATTCCTTCTTGACGTTCCTTCATAATACGATCCTGCATACTTGACCTCACATTATCTCTCACCTCGAATCACAAATTTTCTTCTATTTCCTTCTTGATTTTGTCAAACTAAGGTTGTGTTTGGAACCTTGGATTTGGGGAGAAAAGAAAAGAAAGCTAAAAAGGAAATGAAAAGAAGAGAAAAGAAAAAAAAACGAAAAGAAAAATACTGATTTTCTTTTCTTTTCTGATGTTTGGATGAGATGAGAAATGAGAAGAAAAAAATATATTTTAGTAAAGATGATGGGTTGGGGTGTTGGGCGGTGGTGCCGAGTGGCAGTGGGTGATGGTGGCGGCGGGTGGTGGTGGTGGCGGGCAGTGGTGGTGGTTGTTGGTTGTGGTGGTGGTGGGTGGTGGTTCGTTGTGGTCGGTGTTGGTGGCGGGAGATGATGGTGGTGGTGGGTGGTGGTTGGCGGTGGGCGGTGGTGACAAATGGTGGTGGTGATGGGTGGTGGCAGGCAATGGTGGTGGGTGATGGGTTATGGTGGTAGTGGATGCTGCTAGTGGTGAGATGGGTGGGTGGTGTGAATAGTGATAAGTGATGGTAAATTTTCTTTTCTTTCAAAATTCCTACCTTTTTGGAGAGAATTTTTTACATCGGAGAGAAAGAATGAGGGAAATTTAGAGAGAAAATCTCATTTTCCTTCATCTAAACTAAAGAAGAGAAAAGAAAATTTTAGCATTTATTTTTTTTCTCCCAAAATCCAGGGTTCCAAACACAGCCTAAATATCCACATATCACTTCTAATATTCTCTATGAAATCTTGGACATCATAAAAATATTTTCCGAATATTTTCACTTTTTAACTTTTTTTTCTAATCTTTTTCTCCTGCTCCAATAATTTGAAAGTATTTCACACTTCTACCTCAATGATTTTACCATATAGATCATCCAGCCTTGCATCTCAAAGCACCTGTGTGTGACAAAATGGGATAGAATTTAATTGCCTGGAAATTTTACACATCCCATTTGATTAGGGCATGATTGATATTTATTTAATTTTATGTTCAAGCTCTAGGTAATCAGTAAGAAGGATACCATGAATCTTATTTATACAAAGAGTGGTAATATCTTGAAGTTATTAGTGTGCCAATCTGGAAGTTCCACTGATTGTTTTCATATCCCACGAAAAACAAGCAGTACTTTTTTTTTTGGAAATGGAACAAACAGCATTTATCAGCTATCCATGTGCTTTTTTATTTTTGTATTTGTTTCTTAATGTTTTCAGGTTTTTTTTTTTTGGTTGTTCTGTTTTTGGTCTCTAGTAGAGTATATTTGTGTAAATTTTAGTGGTTCTGTCAAATAACATCAGTACTACAACTGGAAGAACTCACAGCTCATTCCGACACCAATGAAGAGCAACATTTGTTAGTTGAGGAAGCAGCAAAAACAAAGAGAATAAACTCTTAATGTAAGAACTAAAACATGTTGGAGATAAATCAGGCAGACAGTACCTAAAATCGCTCACAAATAAAAAAAAAAGAAAAAAAATCAGAGCTACGAAGTTGTTAGTAATGGCAGGGGTGAGTAACAGACCAAGTTACTGTTTTTAAGACATTTCACGTGGAACATTAACTGCACAATGTCCCAAAGGATTAACTTAAACAGCATGAAGTTTAAAAGACTGTTCAAAACATTTTTTGGCTGTTTGGCAGATCTAGTTCGAGTGCCTCCTGATATAAGTGATTTGAATTAATGCGTGTATGATATTAATTGTAGTTTCCGAGTACTAATCATAAATTAAGGTGCTTTCTGAGTACTAATCATAAACTAAGGTGCAATTAGATTGTTTCATACCCTGCAAGATGGTTGAACTCCAAACCCACACATCATTTTTTTCTTCTTTCTTCTTTTGGTTTTTCTTCTCTCTATTTTAAGAATTCAAGGAGGTTTCTTTACTGCTATATTAACAGACTAAATAGATATTTCAAGCTACAGTCAACATGTAATGGTATATGCCTTGATGAACACAATATCAGATAACCATAATCCTAATCAAGTTCTCGTGGGCCTAACTGTACTCCTAAATTTCCAGGTAATCAACCACTGTATAAATAATTTTTTCCTTTTTAATGATGAAAAGGTAAGTTCTGATAACCTACAACATAAATCTGCTAGGTCTACATGTGTAGTTGTGCAAAAACAAAGGGGAAGAGGGGGTTCAGTCCATCAATGTTGACTAACAAGAAGTCAATGGCATGCTTTTCACACATTTAAGCTTGCATTGACCAGGACAGACCAAAAGACACAGAATAAACCCTCCTCAAATCCTAAATTGATTAAAAAGAAAAAACATAGCATCAAGAAAAGACAAGAAATAGAACGCAAAGTCCTCCTCACTGCTTTGAGATAAACTCATAACACATGCTCCAAAGAAATATTTACTTTTACTGAAGTACCAGATTGAAATTTATAGCATCAGGCTGAGTCCACAAATCACAAGAATGAAGAGTACATCAGAATATATAAAAACGTTGCTAATCATCACATTGCAAATCTAGACAAGCCCAAGCTAAAGCAGCAAATAAAGGAAAAGGCAGGAGTGATCTTTATTCAGTAACTTTCCAACTCATACAAACTAGAAATCAAAATAATCTATCTGTTGCACTTTAGAATCCAAAACAAACTTAAAAAGAGATCATAATGAAAATGGCACTCTCAATTCACCACCCTCAACAAGGAAAAAAGTAACTGCAAGTAAACAATGTCCCCAGACAAAATGTTGTTACACCTATTCTTGACATTTGCTACACCTATCCTCGATACATTCTATAAGGAAAACAGGAATACATGAACCTTCAGACAAATGGAAGAAACTATGATGAGATATACTTTTGACAAAATAATGTGACAACATGTCTCTAATCAGAGAATTTAGTCAAGCGATGAATGGTACTTCTTGCAAGCCTGTTACCAGGATCGATCTTCAGAACCATCCTCAGGTCCTCAGCTCCAAGCTTATATTTTTCAGTACTTTCATACAGGAGTGCACGTTGAATAAGGATAGATACATTTTCACTATCATGTTCCAGCACCTGTAAAAAGGGGAAAAATAATTTGCAGATCATTGTGTAGTCCCCAGGCTCGTATGTGTAGACATATATATAGACTTTTTGGGTTTTTAATGGTTTCAGACCATTCCAAGAAAGGGTCCACTCAATAAAACAGATATATCCTTTGAAGAGCATGTATACTTAAAGAGAAATTACATTTTCAGTAAATAGTTTACTATTACACCGAGGAAAAGAGCACGATAGTAATACCTTAGTACAGTCAGCAACTGCTTTCTTATACTCCCCCACTTCTTTGTAACATGAAGCTCTGCAAGATAAAGCCTCCATAGACGCAGCATTTTCACCAGCTTTCTCTAGAAGCACAACTGCCCAAGAAAGCCATTTTATGGCATCCGCATACTGACCCTGCTTGTGATTATCAAGTCCCTTATTCATTGCAGCGGAGGCCGTTACCCCAGCAGGAGGTCGTGGTAACCCTTCAAGATCAGTTGTACCACAAGTATCATTTCCTCCAAACTCTGATCCCAATCCCCAATCATCAACTTCAGAAAATGGCTGGCTTCCGAAGCCCTCAGGTGCTGTTGGAGCTGCAGCGGAAGAGGCTGAGGATGATGAGAACAACGTGTCGAGAGGATCCACACCCACTGATTGGGCAGAAGGCTGCTTCTGAGGTACAAAATCCTGGGTTGGAATACTGAAATCATCTTTTGTTAGACCAGAAGCAGGGTTTGGACCCATGGAATTGTTAATGGTGCCCGGGAAAACATTAGACGAAAATGATGCCGTGCCTGATTTCGAAGCATTCTGGAAAGCTCCGAAGGGATCGTCTCCAGTATTGGTAGTGGTACTATTACTGGCTTTCACATTAACATTAATTGCTGGCTTCGACCCAAGATCGACCAAAGATTCAAATGGATCCTTCTTCGAGCTAGCAGCTGCTCCGGATCCACTTCTCAAGGATGGACCTCCAAGGATCCCAGTCTTGTTCGTGTTGCTGTTGTTGTTACCAATAGAAAAGCTACCTATATTCTCGAAAGATCCCCAACTATCACTCTTCATAGAATTATTGGTTTTCGGCAGCGAATCAGCCAAATTTCCCATCGAATAAGGGTTCTTGACCGGCTGAGGAGCTGATGCCGGCGCAGCATTCTTCAAGGGAACGTTACTACTACTCTTACCTTTCCCAAGAGCCGAACCAACGAGATCTTCAAACAAATTCGGATTATTTTCCACAATCCCAATACGAGCGCTGGAAACAGACGGCGCTGAGGTAGTCCAACTCTTTCCAAGGATATCTCCCACAATCGAAGGGGAAGGATTCGATAAGCCCGGCCTGGTCGGCTGACTCGGCGCTGGCTGGTGCGTCCATGCGGGTTTGTTCGGGGCCCACGACGACGATGCAGGTTTTGAAAAGGAAGAAGAGGAAGAGGAAGCAAATGAATTAGCTGTACCTTGTTGCTTCTGATCGTTCAGAGGCCGAGAACGATTGTTGCCGAGACCGGAACCGAAATCGAACTCGTAATTATTGAAGGCAACAGATCCTCTTTGTGAATTGCTGGTTTTCCCCAAATTAGAATTCATGGTTTCGTGATCAAATCCGTATGGAGCTGTAGATCCAAAAGAAGCCAATAAGCCCAGGTTAGATCAAAAGCTTACCTGATGAAGGATATCGAGAAGGCAAAAAGACCACGTTAGATCGAAAGCTTACCTTGCTGGAAAGATAACAGAAGATATAGATCTGGAACAGACAAGAAGAAAGAGAAGAAAGGGTCGGTTTGCTAACCTGTGCTCCTCTGATGAAAAACGAGAGCGAGAGAAGGCTTGGCTGTGCCCGTTTGATGCCGAACACAACGCTACTTCCTTCGTCGATCAATAATTTTACGTGACGGATTGGAAATGGTGATCCATTTCAGTAATGACTTGCAGGGATGGCCTCTCCATCGCTCCGAAATATAACATCATGGTCTGACACACCAGCTATGGTTGCCTGGTGAGACACGGTATTTTAAATCCGACTTTCCTCTTATGCGGTGTCACTTTTAGGACCGCCACGCTTTTCAAAATTGAGGATTTTCTCAGAGGAAATTGGTTTTTAGTGATATTTTTTTGAAATAATCTAGATTCAGTAACCTAATTCTTGAAAATTAAAAATCAGTGATACTTTTGTAATATAATTGAGAATAAGTATTATTTACAATTTATAAAAGTGTTTCTTCCAATAATACCCTGAAATGACTTATAAATCAAAATTTTTGTCACAGGTTAAGAAATCCTTTGAAGGGGTATTTTTTAAAATCTTTTCTATGAATAGTAAACTGACATTCATTTTCAATTATTTTAAACAAGTTTAAATGAGTTCCAATTTCGTAACTAAATCTGGAAATTTTTTAAAAATATCACTAAAAATCAATTTCCCATTTTTCTTTCACATTTATAACAATTGTAACGGTTGGATCCTCACATTCCAGAAGCATTTGTTTCGAATTGCATGGATGAGAGCAAAGAAAGCAAGGATGTCATCCGTATTTTTCAGGCACAATATTTCGTATATTTGTCTAATATATTTAATTAAGAGATTATTATAATTACATCCTTGGAAGACGAAAGCCCCCATAAAATTTAGAAAATACTAAAATCTGCTCGTATATGTTCAATGATCACAAAGCTCCTTTTTGCCTAACAACATTTTAAAAAGAACAAAACCACCTCTTGAGTTAAAGCCAATATAACCCAAAAATATCAACTCAAATTCAAGAGTTAACGCAACTAAGTTATAATAAAAATAAACTTAGAACTTCCTGCTTTAAACATTCTGTAGGACTTTGGAAATCTTAATAAGAAGTACTTCGAATAAATTACATGGAAATCTGAAAAATCCATTGCTTTGTGCATCCTCCTCATTAAAGCCTTTGGTAGTTTGGTAGCACACCTTTCTCTTTACTTCTATCTTATCATCATCATTATAATTATTTTCACACAGTTTAAGGATGAATTAGATAAAAAAAGGGCTAAGATTGATAGAACCCATCGTTTGAGTCAAGCCATAGAAGCTTGAGCATTCTGAAACAGAGTTTTACAGAGCAGAAAACATACACTGCATACAATCAATATAGAAGTTCTAAGCTTAGAATCTCTCTCAATCTCGTGATTCACTTCGCCTTGGATCTCCTTTTTCTCCACTGCCATCTAATAATGGAGACATTTGCATTGAACATAACTTGTCACCTCTAAGAATAGAAACCACCTGACAATAAATGTGGAAAAAATAAAAAAGTTAGCTAAGTACCACAAAACTTATTTGGGAAGAAGATCTTTTAAGGTGATGCAGGTGACTCACTCGGCTCATGCCTGGTCGAGCAAGCGGATCAGTCTCGGTGCATTGAGTAGCAGCGCACATCACCTTATAAATCTCATACATATCTGAGTCCTCCATGTCTTGATCTAATAACTCATGAAATGCGCCCTTCAGTAACAATGGCCGAGCCTGAATCCACCCACAAAAGCAGATGCAAAAAGAGTTTGGTGACTGTAATGCATGATAACTGTCCCAGAGACAAAATAAAATTTTAAGAACTATGGGTGTAGTAGTATATTACTGACCAGCTCGATCAATTTATGGTCATCCCTGGGCAAGGAACTTCCGCAAAACAATCTTAAGAGCAGAACTCCAAATGACAGAACATCGGATTTTATAAGAGCTATTGAATCAGGATCTGTAAGATCCTTGTGCCAGCACCTTCAAACAAAGAAAGTAAAACTTCTTCAAGCCACATAATGCTTTCTCAATTCCTTAGGACTTGATGACAGTATATGCATTGTGCAATTTGATCACAATTATTTGATCTCAAGTCATGACAATCCAAACCTGTCATCAGATTGATTGGGCACTGCTTGGTCTAATTGCAGCCACACAGCCATCCCAAAGCCAGAGATCTATACAGATCATAAGAAAGAAATTATTACATTAGAACACAAACAACTCCTTCTTATGTGGATTATGAGATTCTTAGGCTTCACCTGTGGTTGAAAGTCATGCCTCAGAAAAATGTTGGATGGACGTAAATTGCCATGGGCAACAGGACCTTGAAGGCATTCTTCATGCATGTATCTTACACCTCTAGCAATTTCAATAGCGATCTTCATTCTGTCTCGAAATGTTAGTCCCAAATCCTCTCTCCTCCAATCTAAGAAATAAATCATGAGATATAAATCAATGGAATAGAGAGAGAGATGGAGAGGTGCTGGAACTCACCACATATGTATTGGTCTAGCGTCCCATTTTTTGCGTATGGATAAACCAAGGCAACATAGTTTTCACTCGCATGGTAACATATCAATCTTGCAATATTTTGATGAAAGATAGACAATGCCACTCTCCTTTCTCTTTCTATGATCCCACTGTAATAACCAATAGATCTACTGAACATAACATGGACGTGAGTATCATACAGATTTCCAAGATACATGAAAAAGTTCTCGCTTTGGGAAATGCAACCCGCTTCTGGGAATCCATCTGTCACTTTTACAATCTCTTCCCAGCTTAGCTTCAGTGGTATTCTTAATAAGTCATTGGCCTCTGAAGATCTTTTTGATGGCTCTACCTTTGCTGGATTTTCATTCTGCTTTGTAAGGGCTTCCAACATGCTTGGATTTCCATCATGGAATTTTGCATTCACAAGAGATGGAGGAAAAATCCGAGGTTCACCATCAAAATTTGGCAAGCGGCAATATATATGTAGCTCCTCTTTTGTCAGGGGTACATCTGCCGGTTGGGGAAATTCTGGACTGGGTTTTACTTCTGTATCTATCGAAGTATTGGAATCATCATGAAAGGGTAAGTGGTTATGAATCACAGCTTCCTCATCATCATCCACCAATGCCACCTTGCAACCTACACCAATCAGGGGATGACCCAGGTATTTTTCAAAGCACCTGGAAGATCGAAAAAAATTTCTTCATACAAGAGAATTACTTGTCTTTAAAATAATATTCTCTCTAGAAAATAGAGAGAGGGAGGGAGGAAGAGAGAGACCTATCCATCACAATCCAAGTTGTCTTGGAATTTTTTGCTGCCTCCAACATAATCCCCTTGGGTTCAACTCCTGCTGCTACCTTTGCCATAACTTTCACCTGCCACATAAGCAAGTGGGCTTGATGAAAGCTTTATTGCAAGAAACAAACTGAAATTTAACATAATTCCGTTCAATAATTTTTGTGCTAAAGGTCTCTGACCAAACTATTCTGGCTGTAAAAACGATTAATGTCTTAATAGATGAAACAATGATGCAACTAAGAAGACTGAAGGAAATTCAATCACCCAACTCAATTGACCTTATTGGGTTTTGAATTGTGAGAATACCCATAGGACTTACTCCACATATTTTGCATCTATCATAGAACGGTCTCAAGATCTGCAGGTAAGTCTCCCTTCGACGACTAATCTGTTGGTGAAGAAACTTGATATGTTGATCTCCCCTGCTTCGTAAGCCCTGTCCATGATCCCACATGCAGCAAATTCCCGCATCCGGTGATGCATCGGCAGTCTTTGGGTTGAGGATGATGAGAAGCAGAAGGTCATCCCTTGGATTAACAACATCACGCAGCGCCCATTTGAGAGGTGCAATACCAGGTTTTTTTCTGCAGGTTTTGATTCCCTCCAATATGACGAACACTCTCCCCCTTCTCTCTCTTTTTCTTCCCGTCATCGCCAATGCAGACTCGTATTGGTTTGTTCGGATTGATGTTTTCTTTAATGGGCTTAGTTCTTAAACAAGTCTTCTTGTAGCCATCTTTGAAAGAACAGGCTTGTTTTTGTGTTTTTTTCTTGTTCTTATCAGAGACAACGACGCTCAACATTGGAATAATCGTTAGTTTCCTTAAGTTTATGACTCGTTGCCGCATCACAGACCCTTGACCTCAGTGCATTACTAATTGAAAAGATAAATTTTTTCTAAAGATGTTCAAGATCATAGAAATCTATGTTGTGAAAACAATGTGGCTATAGATTATCGTTGATCAAAGAATTGAGGAAGGTGAGAACGGCTTCTTGTAGCAGATTCTTGGAATACCACCAAATTCTTTTGAAAATAGCAACCCATTTTTCCTTGTCTTTTCCTTCTATTCAAACAAGGTTTGGAACCCAACTTAGTTTTCTTCCATCAAAATTGTCTTATACATGGCCTAGAGTTCTTTTACACCTACTTGGAACTTTTATTGAAACCCCTCTTACCAATGGTTATTAACACCCACTCTGGCATGACTCATTTGGATCCCAAATCCATTTGCCTCGGTTGGGATTCCAGTACAATGTTACTGGTTAATTATAAATTGGTGCTACTCGTCATTTGAAACCCATAGTACTTAATAATCTGTGATAATTGCGACACTCCAAGAAGTAAACTTAGGGAAACTAACAATAGCTTATCTTGCTCAAATATGGGCCTTTCATAAAAATTGATCATCCAATTGATCTTGAAATCAGTAACTCAGAATTTGCAAGCCATTAGAGGCTCCTTTCACATTCCAGTAGGTTGATGTTGAGCCGCCATCTATTGTCACGGAGGTCAGGTTAATGTTCAGTATCTGTATATTCTCACAAGGAACAGTAGCACTGCATAGCAGAATTACTCCGGATGCAGTGTTAGAGGTGCCCTTGATGTTCCTGAAATGGATGTCACTGAGCTTCACAAGCGATGGCTGTAGACAGGGAGCGCAGAACAAATCACATTAGTACAAATTTTTGAGAATGTGTGAATGTGCCCACTCTATGAATCTTCCTAACAATCCCACTCTAAAATGAAGAGCCTATTTTTCATTCATGTTAGTTTCAGAAGGGAATGTAGTGAAACTTTACACTTACCTGAGAAGTGCAAGAATGCTGTGGACAATATTCTTGATCAATGATTATTGGGTTTGAAACATTCACCATAGTGATATTCTGGAAAGTTATATTAGAAGCCTTGCTAGCTGGTGCACCTGGCCATGTCTTGATTCTAACGCCATTGGTAGTTCCATTGATAGTGCAGTTATTCACACTGACTCCAACTACGTCTTCCTCGTTTGGGTTCTTGCCAAGGCTACCCACACTGACAGACCAAAAAAGCTTAGAATTGTACCGAAAAATGTAAATGATAGACTGTACAAAAATAGGAGAGATGATCAGCCCATATCATCTGATGATATCAATCACCAGGTGCATCAAATTGAGACATTTCCTTAGTTATTTAAACAAATGCTATGTGATGATCCATCTATTTGAGCAGAGACATGCTACCTAATGCCATGGCCTGGGCCACATTTGGTGTTGGATATGGATATGTTGGTGCTGCCAGGTCCAATTGAGACACAATCGTCACCTACGCCGATTGTCGAAGAAGTAATGTTAATGTTAGTTGAGTTGCCAATGTGGATACCATCAGTGTTTGGGCTATTCCAAGGCGCTGTGATTGTCACACCATGGACAAGAATGTTTTCGCTGCCCAAGAAGGTAATGTGGAAGCTTTTACTATTCAGCAAAGAAATGTTGCTGATCATCCCACCAGAGATATCAATGAATCTGACAGACTGAATTACACAAATGACTGATTAAATGGTTGATGGTTAGGTGAACAAAATCTAATTTATGAACTAGAAATCAGAAGATACAGAAAGCTTACAACAGGGAGGTTGTTGCATTGTCCGCTCTTTTGACAACCTGCATGGGACCAAGCTTCTGCTCCCTGGCCATCCAGGAGTGCAGTTTTGGACCCAGTGAGGTTGAATCCATTCAGGCCTCTGAAGAGGATCCAGGTACCAGCAGTGAAGTTACTGGGACTTGAGGGGGCCTTCAAAACACCCCTAATCTCAACGTTTGGAGATTTATTGTTGTAGCAGGGGCCATTGAATGTGACCCAACCTAGGAAGAATGTTCCTTCCGGAATCAAGAATGTTGAATTTCCTGCATATACGCACGAAGCATTCCATGCAGCCAAGAATGCCTGCAAAAGAAATCATTGAATCATTTCAAATTTTTTGCTGAGTTAACAAAATTTATTCTTGAAACCAATATAGAAAATTCTCTCCCTTCTTTCTCTTCTATTTGGGGTTTGAGTTTTTACCGTTAATAATATGTGATAAAGAAATAGTCTTGTTGTAAAACCTATGTTTATTTCCACATCCATAACTCCATGGTTACTTACTTTATTATAAAACCTAACAGTTAGTATGAACATACTAACACCCTGAAATCAAATATTCCATGGTCATTAAATTCCCCAAGAATGTAACAGATTATTAAATTTATATAAAGTTATGGTGTGCATTGTATCACTTCATTATGGCTACATAGAAATTTTGTTGACCCAAAACAATTGCAAAACTCACCAGAGAATTCTCTGTCTTCCCATCAGCTACTGCTCCATACTTGGTCACATCAAAAACCTTACTTGCTGTAGTGGCTCCTGGGGTAGGCGCTGTTCTTGGTGAGTCGGCGCCCACAACCGGAACTGGTGCTGGTGAATCAACTTCTGGTGCTTGAGCTGGAGCTACATTTGGGGAAGCAGAAATGTGGTTAATTGGAATATCAGCCATGGCACTGCATATAATCAAACCTATCATATAAACAACTATAAAAATCTTTCTGAATGCCGGCATTTGCATTTTATTCCAAAATTTGCGATAACAAATGTAGTTTCCTCCTTGGGAGAAATGCTTCACCTCAACTAGCCTCAGTCCGTGATATTTATACAAAAAAAGCCACTAAATTTCTGACGTTAAATTCAGATGTATTTAGAACAGGCGTTTAGCTTATTTTTTGGGGAGGTTTCTTTTAGACTATAAGTGCCGCCGTTGATTTTATACTTGGTGACTTGAAATCCATACCTGCTAGCTCCATGCAGAAGGAAATTAAACTTTCTTTGTTCTAATGTGTTTGGCAAAGAGATAAGGCCCATTCAGCCGGATCCGTTATCTTCATGATGCTTACATGTAACTCGTCCTCACAACTTATTTCCGTCGGAGATCAAAACACTGTTTGTGAAAGCTCTTCACCAACTCTGGTTCAAGTGCAGCGTCCTCTGATCTTTTCAAATTTGAACGCCACCGTAGCGTTCAACGCGAATACGTTTAAGGACATTGATGGCTGCAGTTAGTGGGTTCACATCGTCTGCTACCGTGGAACCTGCCGCTTGTATTGGATGCTGCCGCATGGAGCGTATGGCCACGTCATGGAACGCCTCCCGTTCAGCTCCGTTAAACCCTCTTTCAATCTCTTACAATCCACCGGAACTGGAACTCCAGAAACCAAAGACGATCCGTTAACCCCTATTTCGATCTCTTACAATCCACCGCAACTCCAGAAACAGAGAGCTCCAAAAAAATTTGGAGGAAAAGAAAAGAGTACTGACCTCTCATGCCAATGTCAAACACCTAAATAAATACAACACATATGTATCTGAACTCAACATTCTTCACGAAATCCTAATTTGCTAAGCACACAATTCAGTTTCAATCTCTCCTCTCAACTTTCCACAACTAAACCCTCTTTCAATCTCTTACAATCCACCAAGTCCCCGTCGCATCCGTTGAGAAGAAAACCCTAAACCCTCTCACGAACGCATCTCTCGCCGGCGTCTCACAGCACAGATTCGTCATCACCCCATCACAATCACATCCGTAATCCCTCTCTCCACCAGAAACTCCTCCAAGTCCGTCCCTCTGAACGCAATGTATGTGTTCTTCTCCGCCACCTTGTCGTCGCTCCTCTGGCCAAGCTTCGACAACAGCTCGGCCCCCCATGTCCCGTCGATGATCAGGTCGCTGTTCCACCACTCTCCGAGCATACCGCAGTCGGCGGGAGATTTTTGGGAGTGGCGAGCGAAGATGACGGGGATCGAAGCGGCTCGTCAGAGATTGATTATGGTGTTGACGGTGGGGTTGATTGGTTTAGCCATGGAGGAGAAGTGGTTTTGCATGTTGGACTGAGGCTTTGGGATCTCGCTTTCTCTTTCGGATGTCGAATTTCTCGTGTGAAGATGAATCCACCATTGATGAGCTGTGGACGAGTCTTCGTTACGAAAAATGGGCTTCCCGCCCTTTCGATTTTAACGGAGCTTAACGGAGAGACGTTAACACCTCACGACGTGGCCAGACACTCCACGCGGCGGCATTCCATACGTGAGGCTGGTTCCGCGGCAGGGTAGGGCGGCAGACGATGTGAACCCGTAGTTAGTGATGCATGACTAGAAAGTAAGCAGACCAGAAAGTAACGCTGCTGATAGCTTGTCTTAAAAAAGTCCAACTAGCTAGTTAATGTTAATAGGTTAATTTATTCTTTCAATATCAAGAAAAATTAATTATTTCTCTCTTTAAGCCTGCATGTGTAACAACTAACAATAGCGGTGCATCATATATGAACTCCTTTAATCGCGTTATAAGAAACTAGCAGGATGCACGTGCACTACTATGACAAGGAAATAGTTTTGCAACTATCTAGATTTTGAACGAACAAACAGAATTTTGACTATTTTAACCCTTTATCAATGATATCTTAAACAAACAAAAAATAAAGGTTTTTTGGAAAAGTCGTGTATAGTTTTTGGCATGCTTTCCAAGAGGCCTATTCTCGTTATATATATAAGAAATTTAGTATAGAAGGATATGCGCATCCAAAATATCACGGACCTAATGCATTGGTATTTATAATTGGTGCATTCACATAAGAGAGAAATGAATGTTTTAAGTTGAATACACCAAAATCACAAAGGCTGGTGCATGGGGTACACGATATTTTGGCTGTAGGCAATTTTTGTTTCGAAGATGTGATTTGAGAAAAAATAAATATGAAACGTTTTTGACATATTGAGATGGAGAAACGGGCTTCATGCTTTGTAACACCAACGAGTTGGGATAGGGCATTTGATAAGAGTGTATAAAGTTTTGGGGCTTATTAGTTTAGATGCATAATATATATTCGTTTTTGTAGACATGGATATATTAGTTATGGTGTTGATGGGATTTTGTAACCTTTCATCTCAAGGTTGCCTTGCTTTTCTAATGTGCTTTCTTTTTGGTTCTTTTTATCTTTCATATAAATTGTCTCAGCCAACAACAAAAATAAATCAAATGCTCATTTCAATTTTTTTTCTTTCTTATATATATATGAAATGCTCACGAAAATTGGCAAAAATGGACATAAGAGCCTTGCTATTGAATATCAATTGAAGAATTGGTTGTTTGATTTGCTGTAACAAATGGTGAAATGTGTGGACACATCTATGAATGAAGCTAACATGCACGCATGCTTTACCATTGGACCAGCAGATCTTACGTGGAGTGGTTACAGCTGATATACCTTCCACATACCGAAAAGATTCGACCTTAAATATTTAAAATTCAGAATTAGAAGTCATCAGTAAGCATTTCAATGAATTGGTAAACCCTCAATTACTACTTGACTACGAAAAAATAATCAATTAGTAGTTAACTCAAATAAAAGTTGCGCCAATATTAGGGCCTTGATGAACCATAAAATACTTTGTTCAGAAGGCCAGAAAAATTGATCAAACAATATTATTCACCTCAATAATTGGATCTGTAAGTTCCTAGAAAGGACATGAAATTTTGATATAGCTAGAAGTTAGTTTCTTTTTCCCGTTTCCATCCATTACACACCACAAGTTTTCATGTTACATTCGTCCTGATCATTCCATCTTGTGATACAAACTCACTCTTGCTAATGCACATCCTATGGTGGTAAGGAAAAAGATTAACTTTAATGGCGGCGAGCATCTATGGACAAGGTGGTGGGTTCTGGGGGCCGCCATAAGTTACTTTGGCATTGGCGCATGCAGATTTTGCTGGAGAATTAATCTTGCTTTTAAGACCAGAATACTTCAAATTGATGTCAAATAATTTGACATCTTTGCAGGGACATTGTTTGCTGCATAATATGGCCACTGCAACTGGTGTTACTGAAGTGCCTCTGATTCGTCTGTAATGGACATCATTGATCTCCACCTGGGACGGCTGCAAAGATGAAAAAAAGAGGAAAATCAGCCTTTGTTTATTTTGAAATTAAAGGGGTTTGAGACTTGAAGTTAACTAACCGTAGCTTTACAATGCTTTGCAGCACAATATAGCTGATCTATGATGATGGGGTTCTCAACATTGTCCATAATTAAATCCTCAAAAACGAAGCGTGAGGCTTTGCTAGGAGGTGATCCAGGCCAGGTTTTGATCCTCACACCATTATCTGTATGCTTAAATGTGCAGTTTGTCACTGTGATTCCTGCCACATCCTCTTCATTCTTGTACTTTCCCAGGCTACCCACGCTGTGGTATCAATCACAGAATAAGTAGAACCACCAAAGTAACTGAATGCTATGAGAAAGTAGGGTACATAACAAGTATTCAAGCAAAATATTCTTGTGGAGTGGGTTACCTGATACCATGTCCGGGGCCGCAAGTGACTTTGGAAATGGAAATATTGGTGGAACCTTGCCCAATTGAGATGCAATCGTCACCGGTGCCAATGACGGATGAAGTTATATTGACGGAGTCCGAACGGCTGATATGGATGCCGTCTGTGTTGGGACTGTCATCAGGGGCTGTGATGGTGAGGTTGTGGGCCTTGAAGTTATGGCAGCGACTAAGGGCCATGTGGAATGACATGCTGTTGACTGAATGGAACCCATGAATAACTGCATTTGTTACTTGGCTGAATTTTATGGACTGCAACACATCATGAAACAAAGTTCCAACATAAATCCCCAAATCCAAGTTTCAAGTAATCTGTTAATAGATTTGATCAGTGTGCTTACAGTAGGGAGAAGCTGGCAATCGGACTTGGAGTGGCAATTGTTATATTTCCAAACGGATTCACCTCTGGCATTAAAGGTTCCCCCTCCAGTGATTTCCAGTCCATTAAGAACTTCGAATGTAAACCATTCAGGAGATGGGAATTCGCTAACGTCTGTTGTAGCCAACACTGTTCCAATTATTTCCACAACGATGGGAGCTGGGCCAGAACTGCATGGTCCTTGAAACGCGACCTGCCCCACCACAAAGTCTCCCGCAGGTATAACAAGCTTTGCACTACTCTTTGAATGACATGCTGCATTCCATGCCTTCATAAATGCCTGCATGCATTGACAGAAAAAATTTTATGGGGTAAGAATTCAAAACTCACACACCTCTCTCTCTCTCTCTTTTATTATATGCTCTTGATTGGCAGCAGAACCCATGAACAAGAGCTTAGATATGAACAAGCATGGCACGAAAAGAAGGTTGGCTCTGTGAATTCAATTGTGTTTAAATTGATTAATTATCATATTTAAGTTCACGGGTTAATGTAACTTATCATAAAGCAAAGGACTTTTCATGGCCTCAAACTTGATTAATCACCTGGGTATTATCTGTCTTTCCATCGCCCTTAGCTCCATGGTCTCTAACGTTAAAAACTTTGGCGGAAGAGGGTCCAGCAATGGCACGGCGTCGAAATGAACCTTCTGCTCCATATGAGAATAAAGCTAAGCACAAGAGGAGAATAGGCTTGACATTCACCCTTTCTATGGCCATTGCGACCTGTAAGGCACGTAACTACAGCTGCTCTTCCTGTTTGTTAGCCAAAACCCACCCCCCCAATTTCTTCTTGGTTCTGGGAAAGACTGGCCTGACATGGCCACCACTTTATACCTTGTTGGTTGGTTGCCCTGACAACCTTGGCTATGACGAAATCTGTCTATTGTTAGATATCCAACTATGGAGAGAGAATTTCAGTTTGTTGTTCGTTTATTGCCCCCTAAACTTGGCATGCAGGAGCTTTAACCCATAAACTTGAGACATTTCCTTAAGCCTCTCTCACGGCCACCGCATTCACTTCAAGCATTGCACCCACAAAACAGATTCTGTTACTTGAGGACCATCCGACCACCGTTGTTCAAAGGGTATAAGATGTTGTGATGGCTCCCGGAGTCTTGGACTACCCCTTTTAGTTCTCTCTCTTTCTCTTCCTTATTTACAGGTTCCGATCCAGATTTGGAGAGTTACTATAAATAAAAGAAGGAAACTCGATCGTATGATTGATTGACAAAGTTATGGTGACTCAAATTAAAATGCAGACCAGACATGTGTCTACACGTAAATGGAATAAAGGTTCAATAACCATGTTGATCTGATTGATTGATTGTCTTACGTTAACCATCTGCTTCATGAGATTCAACTTTAACCATATGCTTCATGAGATTTAACTTCCAAGTGTCAACCAAGTAGGACTCACATTCTTCATTACTGAAGGGCTTCCATGAAGTCAGAGGGGGTTGGGGAAGAATGCAATAACCTACAGACGTTTGAAATTAAGGAGGATTTTGCAACTAATTAAGTTTAGGGCCATTATACCCGGCTGACGGTCACCCGGTGGTAACCCCTTTTCCTCTTGGCTATCAATATTCAATAACTTGGCACTATGATCATACATAATGTGTCAAGGCATTTTAATATAGGTCGCGCCCCCTCTGTAACTCAAACCTGAGATGTGGTACTTGCTTTGATACCGTTTGTTACGTGTCTAATGCTTCTCCAGAAAGCCTAGGACTTATGAAGACTTGGTTGGTTAAACACTTAATATTTAAAATCGTAACATTCTACCAAGCTTGTAGCCATGTCCATATGATGGAACGAAGGGGTCGATCGAGTTTGTTTCTTTACAAAGAATATTTTCATGTCAACCGTTTCAATCATATAAGAACCTCTAGAATAATCTTACTGTTGATGCAATAAACTAAATTTAATAAAGTATTCTTTCTTAATTATAAGAAATGAGTCTGCACCACTCATTTGTACCTTCTGCTTTCTATTTCTGAATTTGCTTATAAAAAAAAACAAAAGAAACAAATATGTAATACAAATTGAGGGGGATTTTGATTTTAGTCCTTTTCCACCGAATATTTAATGGATGGAATTCGGAGTTGAGCCATTTCGGGGAAATGGTGGTTGAGGTGCAGCCCAAAACACTCATTCTCATGAACGCCAAATTAAGTCATTTTCCAATAATTAAAGTAACTTCTTATGAAAAATTTAGGAAATATTAAAGAACCTAAGGTTAAAGTCTTTATCTGTAAACAATATTTAAAGTTATTTATATGGTCAACCTTGCTCGGAAGGCATTGAACCTTGGATATATATGGATAGGGGCATCTCAATCACTTGCTTATGTTATGTGTCCTACCATTTATGATGTTATATAGCAAAGAATCCAATCAACAAATGAAGACACAATTATATTTTTATCACACCATTGCTTCTTTGGGATTAACAACGACTACAGTAAGAAAGAAAGCTGTACGTGGCTACACATTAAGCACCTCTTTGACGATCAAGGTTTTGCCAGGAATAAAACCTTGTGTGGCTTGTCTCCTCGAATGGGCACAACCGGCCGCTTCTCTAGATCCTTGGGATCTGGTTTGGGATCCTTGAATTCAACCACATGAGCAACGCCGCCTCTGTTCTTGCGTAGTTGGGTCTCGAGGATATTGAACGCGTCTCTTCCTATTTCAACAAGACCCCCTTGTCGTGCCATCTTAGGATTATGACTCAACTTCGATCTATAGCTATGTTAATGGTAATGGGGGTGTGTTTCAGGTTGCACAGTGTCAGTACCCTCTATATATAGCGTCTCTCTTTGGATTCCGAGTTCACGCCGGTGCACTAGAGGTGGGAATTGGGCCGGTGGTTTGGATAAGATTTCTAGATTCTTACTTTCCCAATAGAAAGAGATGTGTTGGTGGCCTTATTATTATAATGATGATGAAAACTTTGTGTGGTGGAATGTGAATAGAGCTTATCCATAGCTCTTTATGGAATTAAAAATCAATTTCGTCATTGGATGCCATAAAAATAATATCTACTTGGGATCTTGCAACGTTCGGATATAAGTAGTATACCAATTCAACCTTTTTCATGGATCAGAATATTCTTCTTTGACAATTACGTTGATTCTATCTTTGGTCAGTTATGGATATTATTACTAAAAGGGGTGCACCTGCAGTACTGCACGTGTGTAGGAAGGGACAGAGGAAGACAATGTTGTAGGGAATAGTTACAAAATTGATTGTTAGTTTTTGGAAAAGTTAATGTAATTTTGACCGCTCTACCCTTTTATTAATAAATCTTTTCAATGGTGTGTAAAGGCTGTTTTGGAAAGCTGCATATTTTGTTCGGCACTATTCCCATGGGACCTTTTTTCATTATATATAGTATAGATAGAGATGGATAGATTATTACCTAGGATCCGTTTGGATCGAGTGAATTTAAACATCTGTGAGAATTTGAATTTTACCACGTGTCATACTTCTAAAATGTATGATTAGGTCAATCCGAATATTTATAAGTTGGGGAAATTACGTGAATGAATAAAAATTGTGGCTGATATGGGAAAGCAAATTCTTTGCAACTACCCATCTAAATAAGGTCTTTTCCAAATAATTAGTCAAGTATATCCTTCCTTGGCCATAACTTTTTTTTTGGTAAAACGACATGACACTGTATTGAAACAAAACAAACAAAAAGAACCTCTCTGCCATCACTGGAGAGCAGGTTCCAAATACAACGAGCAGGTTCCAGTCAAGTATATCCTTCCTTGGCCATAACGATTGAACAATAAAAGTCTTCTTTGATTTGCCTACGATTACATCCTCTGGTTCACTCTAGTCCGTAGAACAGGTCAAATTCTGTTTCATATTCTTTTGGATGCCTCCAATAACATTTTTAAATGCTTAAGTTCCTCTTCAAAAGACTCGTAACACTCAAGATTTATAGGCTATGTGTTACTTAAAATAAAGCATATATTCTTGTGTTAGCATTCTAAAGTAAAATGGAAGGTCAATTTGTTTAAGTTGATAACGAAATTTCTACCATAGGGGCCTTGTAAAGCTATGAGCAAATTTGCATATAATCAAAATGTAATGCTCGAAAGATTTGCTTTTGATAAAAAGCATTCAATGTGGACGTTAGAATTGATGGCTCTTATTATATTTAGTTAAAGACCCTAACCCATCTATTATCCCTATTTTAACTTGACTAAGTTACATTACTGAATTTTATTTCTTATGGGAATTGGTCAACCAAACACAATAATTGAAATTCGTAGTTGCCAATTCTAATTCTCACCTTTAAATTCTCGCGATCCAAACGTTCTTTAGAAGTTATAATTGATTGACGTGAAATTTGACCGACCAAGAGTTTTCATTGCATTCCGTGGCGGATTGCTGGTTATGCTGCCCAGTTTTAGGCAGTTGCTGTGTCTTTTCCTCATATTCGGCTCACGTGTTACGAGAAGGCAATAGGGTGATTGATCATCTCGCCAACTTCTCTCTTGATCACTTTTCATGTACTTGGCTTCGTGTTTTTCCTCCTTGTCTATAACTCTTCTATCGGATGACATTAGAAGTTGTTGTAATTTGCGTGTTTAATTAATATATTGCCGTCTTCGTACCAAAAAAAAAAGAGTTTTCATTGATTTCAACAAGTGGATCGGTATCATATTTTTTAAATATATTGGAGATGGCACAAAAGATCAGTATCATATTTTTTTAAATAGTTATAGTTTAAACCATGTTCAGTGTTAAGCCCACTTGCATTATTATATTAGTAAAGGAACTTTCTCCAAAAAGCAGACCGGTGACTACGTATAAGGTATAAACCAATGAAACCCATAGTTTTCTGTTTATAAAGGACCAAAAAGAAAAAGGGGGAAATTAACTTTTAGTGATATTTTTCAACATAATTAAAATTCAGTTAGCAAAATGAATTATATCAAAATAATTAAATTTTAGTAACATTTTATTGTTAAAAATAAAATTTTCCAAGAATGTCTTTATAGCACACGGACTCATACGATTTGTACAACTAATAAAATGACTTTTATAAACAATAAAATAATTTGTAGAGATATTTGAATGAGTGATGTGAGGACATTTTTAGAATAATTCTTTTGTAATCGAAAAATATTATTAAAAAATAATTATTTTGATAAAAGTTTATTAAAAATTTAAACTTGAAACTTTACTGACTGAATTTTAAATCTTTTAAAACATATTACCAACAATTAATTTTCTCGGTGCAATACTCGCATACTGCGTGGCTCTCCCAGACGGATAAGGGGATTGGCCGCCCACGATAAAGTGCCACGTGCGAACCGTTTTGACGTGACTACGACATCATGACAAACTAAGATACGCTGTTTCCACTTTCCATTTGAACGCAGCGTCGCTTCCAATAAAATGATGTGCTTCGCTCGTTACTGTCTTGTGTCACTCACTCTACCCACTCATGTGAGGAGTCCACGTATAGTTCGGTGGACGCACGTTCGTTGGATCGTCACTCCATCACCCGCTACTGAGCGGCGAAGTACCAATCGCCACACAGCGTCACGGCTGTGCAGAAAAAGATGGCGGTTTTGGTTTGTCCGCTGTATGGGATTGAAATTGAATAATTCATCAAAGAGAAGGCGCAAAACCGCTATCTCGCCATTACCTTCCATTAATTTTCTTCTCTGTCTTTATCCTTAACAGGATGGTTTTTTGCTATATATGTTCACCTTCCATTAGTGTTGACTTGTAAAACTTCTCTTATTCAGTTCTTAACCTAGTTCGATTTCTTGGACAACTCTGAAAGAAGAAAGGAGGAGGACGAAAAGTGATTTGCAACCATGACGGGTCCTCAGTTAACTCGACTTCCGAGCATGAGAGATAGGGTCGAGGACACCCTCTCTGCTCACCGTAACGAACTCGTTTCTCTCCTCTCCAGGTTACGTATGTCGTCTCGCTTTTTGTTTTCTGTTTTGGACGGATCTAGGGTTTCTGAGACTTTGATTCTTTTGAAGGTATGTGGCTCAGGGAAAAGGGATTCTGCAGCCGCATCACTTGATAGATGAGCTGGCCAATGTTATTGGAGATGATATTGGGAAGCAGAACCTCTCTGATGGTCCATTTGGCGAAGTTCTCAAATCCGCACAGGTGATTCTGGAAAATAGTTAATGATAAAACCAGTTAGGTAACAATTAGTTAAAATCAACTATGATTTAACAACAGTTTTTTATGATAGTAGTTGCATTAGCTACGGTTGTGATAGTAGTGGTTGGGGTGATTTTAGTATTAGTTATGCGGTGGTGGTATTAGTAATGGTGTTGGTAGGCTTAATGGTATTGTCGTAGTGTAATAAATTATGATTTAACAACAGTTTGTGATGATGGTAGTTGTGTTAGCTATGATTGTGGTGATCGTAGTATTTGTTATGTTGTGGTGCTCATCGTAATGTTGCTCTTGGTGTAGTAATGGTGTCATGGGGTGGGTTGATTTGGTGGTTGTGGTGGTAATGAAACCTGTAACGATATGATTAATCAAACAAGAAATTATGAAAGTGCCATGAAAAAATCAGAAAAAGATTTTCTTTTTCTAAATTCTGAAATTTTCAGCTTTTGAAACCATGGCTTTTTTTATAAATCAATTTGAAAACTCTCCTAAGGAAACACAATTTTTGAGACTTCTGTTGTCAAAAATTGAAAAGCTGTTTTTATTAATGAATGGCCTCTTATTTGTTTTCCCTTTCCGAATCATCCTTTGCCTCTTTTGAAGACTGGTATGTGATTAACTTGTTTTCATAATAGGAAGCTATTATTCTACCTCCATTTGTGGCCATAGCGGTTCGTCCAAGACCTGGTGTTTGGGAGTACGTGCGTGTTAATATCTATGAACTTAGCGTGGAGCAGTTGAGCGTGGCAGAATATCTTCGTTTCAAAGAAGAGCTTGTAGATGGACAGTAAGGGATCACTTTGCTTTATGAATCTTTTGTTTTTGAATTCATTGATGATATGGGTTATACAATGATTATCAATGTATATTTTATAATTTCAACTTACTGAGCCTTTATTTGAATTCTGTATTAGATTCAATGACAGTTATGCGCTGGAGCTTGATTTTGAGCCCTTCAATGCAACATTTCCTCGTCCAAACCGTTCTTCGTCCATTGGTAATGGTGTTCAATTCCTTAATCGTCACCTCTCTTCGAAAATGTTCCGTAATAAAGACTGTTTGGAGCCTTTGCTTGATTTCCTTCGTGCTCACAAGCATAAGGGGCATGTAAGTCTGCTTCCTTCCACTACATTATCTGTTGATGGGAACTAGGAAACCTCTGCAGAATATCACAATGTAACATAAAATTGACTGGTTTCTCTTTGCTGCTTCTATTAATTTAGTGGAGTAACTTCGCTGCCTGTTTGCAAATTTTGAACCTTGCCTACCCTCCGTAAAGGAATATAAAATAAAAATTGGAACGGCATGTTGTTGTTAAATCAAAACTCCTGGTACTTGAATGATTATAATTTAGTAACTGAACTCTGCAGATTATGATGCTGAATGATAGGATTCAGAGCTTATCCAGACTTCAATCTGCTCTTGGAAAGGCAGAAGAATATCTATTTAAGCTCCCAGCAGAGACACCATATTCTGAGTTCGAATATATGTAAGCTACATGATTTGTGTTCGTTTTCCTTCTTATTGCTTTTTGAGGAATTTTATTGTTTGGCAGAAAATTGCTTCTTGAGGAATTTTATCATATGCAGATTCCAAGGTATGGGTTTTGAGAGAGGTTGGGGTGATACTGCAGGACGGGTATCAGAAATGATGCACCTTCTTTTAGACATACTCCAGGCTCCAGATCCCTCAACTTTGGAGACATTTCTTGGTCGGATACCAATGGTGTTTAATGTTGTCATTTTATCACCGCACGGATACTTTGGACAAGCAAATGTTTTGGGTTTGCCTGACACCGGCGGGCAAGTATGTGTTTTCTTGTTTTGTTTTAAATCCAACATAGCAATATAAACTTGGGTCTCTCTCTCTCTCTCTCTCTCTCTCTCTCTCTAGTAGTGGGTGCTTTAGCCCTTTCTGTTTTCTTTTCTGCAGTTCCCTTATATTTTTCATTTTCTTTCTAAATATGTTAGAGATTAATAACATTGTAGATATGATATAAGGATACTCTGTGTTCCATCAATCATATAATTAATTATAAATATAGAGATGGCATCCTTATTCTTTAGATTTTCTCATTGATGCCCAGATTGTTTACATACTGGATCAAGTGCGTGCCCTAGAGCATGAGATGCTCCTTAGAATAAAAAAGCAAGGACTGGATGTTACTCCTCGAATTCTTGTGGTAAGATGCTTAGTTGTTCCTTTTTCTGCCTTATTTGGTTTAACATATGCACACACTCACACACACACACCCACACATTACTGGCATTATTATGTATCTAATACTTCCTTCACTGGTGGTATAAGGTGACTCGATTAATACCTGATGCAAAGGGGACAACTTGCAACCAGCGGCTGGAAAGAATTAGTGGAACAGAGCACACACATATTTTGCGGGTTCCTTTTAGATCTGAAAAAGGAATTCTTCGTAAATGGATCTCCAGGTTTGATGTGTGGCCATATCTAGAGACCTTTACTGAGGTAAATTCTGCTTAACGAATAAGTTTCTACTCGTAACTTTTGTCACCAAAAAGAAAATAAGAAAAACCTTTTGTCATTGGTAGTGCTTTCAGTTTATGCATCTATTATAGCAATTTGATACATAGAGGTTACTCGGTTCTTAGATTTTACCTTTTGTTTACCTATTTTGTTTATGCTATTATCTTATTAAATTGGTTGATTCTTCTGGAGGCTTGAAAGCTTTGATGGGAACAGAGAACAGTTTATGAAGATGAAATTAAACATACAGATGATAGTGTTAAATTGCTTTTTCCATTGATGATCAGAGGTGGACCTTGTGAGATATTTGATGTAAAAAATCTAGAACATGATAATGATGGTTACTTGATGGATATCTGCTGTCTGGGTTAATATAAAACAAACAACTGCAAGCAGCTTGTTAAGCCCATAAAAGAATCATTTGAAATATCTTCCAGCTATTCTCCTGGGGATGCTAACTTTCTAGTTGTCTATGTGCTAACGTTGGCAAGATATGCCTATCTTCTAGGGGAGTTAACTGTCTATTCCTTTTTTTTTATTCTTAATATCTATTTATATATGAAAGAAGGATTTCCATATTCTGGGCCATTTACAAATTTTATATGCTGAATCTGGAAGTATAGTTAAGGAGGCCAGGAAGTTCCTTTGAACTTTATATTGATGCTTCAGTGATGAGGTGTTTTATGATACGTTTCAAGATGAGCTTTCTGTGGATTATGTTCTCTCTCTTGGAATGTGCAAGGACACTTTGCATGCGCAGCGGAGCGAAACATGTCAACACCCCAATTTTCATTATTCTTATTTGATTCTATTTTTATTATGTCTAATTCTCTTGTTCGACAAATGGTCCACTCATATACAATAATCACACTGTAGCGGTTATAGTTTAGTGGTATAAGTGTGATTCGTTCTATTAAAAACTTAAATAATTAAGGGGTCCTTTGGTTTGATTCATATTCCGATCAAAAACTTTATTTCTGTAAAAGGATTTACGACGTTGATTGACTCTATTTCGCCATTTTTGTGGTACTAATCTGGACCATTTAATCTGAGATAAATCATATTGATAATGATCCCTTAACCGGTTTTTCCATTCATTCATTCCAAAATTTCTAAGCCTTTTATGCTTTGATTGGTTAGGATGCAGCAAGTGAAATTTCTGCTGAGTTAAAGGGTGTTCCAGATCTGATCATTGGCAACTATAGTGATGGAAATCTTGTTGCGTCTTTATTATCTTATAAGCTTGGAATCACCCAGGTTTGCAAATGATTTCCTGAATCCTTGCTTATGCAATATGAAGGTCAAATGCATCTACTTACAACATATCTGTATATGTCTAACTGTCGGATTTTATGTGTAGTGCAATATTGCTCATGCATTGGAAAAAACAAAATATCCGGATTCTGATATATATTGGAGAAAATATGAGGACAAGTATCACTTCTCATGTCAATTTACTGCTGATATAATTGCCATGAACAATGCAGATTTTATAATCACCAGTACATATCAAGAGATTGCGGGAAGGTGAGCCCTTTTTGTTAAATAATTAGGTATTTGAAATCCCACTATAGAAAATTTCAAGGGATATTTTGATTGATGCTGCATTTTGTGTTGATTCTTTTGGCGTGCATTATGATCATCATTATTGCTGTTTTTGGGGGTGGTGGAATGGGTGGGTGGTGTTTGTGGAAGTGATTTCTTCTTCTTCATTTTTTTTTCTTCTTTAATTTATGCATATATGGAAGCTTTTACTTTCTTTAGTAAACTTGTCTCATCAACTTTGGGTAAAATAAATAGATAATTGTGGCAGATTAGGGCAAGACATTTATGTGTAACATAATTGTTTCCTGCGCAATGTTGCCGTAGTCTTGTCAATTGTCAACCAAAGCATCTTGTATGGGTCATGTCCACAACTTTTACTGTACTGAATTTTGAAGTTTAACTGATAAGTTATTGGTGCTCTTTCTTAAAACTAGATTTAAGATGCTTTTTTAAGGTCTGCTTGTCATACCAGTAGCTTATACATGATCTTTGTTTTAGCAAGAATACTGTTGGACAGTATGAGAGCCACACAGCTTTCACCCTTCCAGGGCTTTATCGGGTTGTTCATGGCATTGATGTTTTTGATCCCAAGTTCAACATCGTCTCTCCTGGAGCAGATATGTGTATTTATTTTCCGTTCTATGAGAAACAGAAGAGACTAACAGCACTACATGGATCAATAGAGAAGCTTTTATATGAAGCAGAGCAGAACGATGAACATGTGTGAGTATTTCTTGGTGTTACCATTTCATAAATTATGCAAAACCTTGAATAGAATTTTTATTCTTTACTTTATTGTTATTCTGTTTGTAGAACCTCCAGTGTGAATTCTTTGATTCAAGCAGAATGACTGGATGCATGTTGTGTGAAGCATCTTTAGAGTAACAAATTGGCTCTTTAGAGTAACTCATTGGAATTAGGATCATTCTACCATTTCCTTCAAATAGACTTGGAGAATATGAAAACTTCGCATGCTGGTTGAGTGTAGATTCCTACCTACAGCTTTGCTGCACTCTATAAAATTTTCCCTAATGATTTTTGCACAATTGTTAATCATTAGTAAGTTTGGAAATTGATGATCAGCTTAATCGGATCTGTTGCAAATCATTATTTGGATGAGTCAACTGTTTTTTATCATCTATAGTCATGGCTTGGCATAACAGTTCTATATATAAATAAATATATTTGGACTAGAAAATGTAATGATGTCTTATCCACTTTTTCCTTTCTTTTTGGAAGATTGTAATCTAAACTTGCTAAAATCAATTGTTATGAAACTGTCGACTGTATAATGAGACATGGAATGAAATAGAACTTTGAATTTAGTTATAATCATATGATTTTATGAAATTATATATTTGAATAGTGGAAAGGAAAAATTATGCATAAAGAAGACGTTATTTGCAACTTTGAGAAGTTCAATTGATAATAAAATTCAGTATCGTTAATCCTTTTATTTATGTTATGACAGTGGTTTACTGAGTGATCGGTCGAAGCCCATAATCTTTTCCATGGCAAGGCTTGACCGAGTTAAAAACATCACAGGATTGGTTGAGTTGTATGGTAAGAGTCCCAAACTTAGGGAACTTACAAATCTTGTTGTGGTTGGTGGTTACATTGATGTGAAGAAGTCTAGTGACCGAGAAGAAATTGAAGAGATTGAGAAGATGCATGGTCTTATAAAGGAATATGACTTGCACGGCCAGTTTCGATGGATATCATCCCAAATGAACCGGGCACGTAATGGTGAGCTCTACCGTTACATTGCTGACTCGAGAGGTGCTTTTATGCAGGTATATGGTGCTATAAATTCTTCTGTTCCTTCATTGGTTCAGCATCACACAAAGTTAAAATTTTAACTCTATTTTGTTCTTCACAGCCTGCTTTTTATGAGGCTTTTGGCCTTACAGTTATTGAAGCCATGACTAGTGGGCTTCCAACATTTGCCACTTGTCATGGTGGTCCTGCTGAGATTATTGAGCACGGTGTATCAGGGTTCCATATCGATCCATATCACCCTGATCAGGCTGCAGCAATTATGACCGAATTCTTTGAGAATTGCAAGAAGGATCCCAGCTACTGGAAGAAGATCTCTGATGCAGGGCTTAACCGGATTAATGAAAGGTATGTCTTTCCTAGTGGACTTTATATGCTTAATTTCCCAAAAGGAACATGGTTTTGGTTTGTGTAAAACAATCATGATCTTCCTGGATGTCACCATTTCCACATATATTTTGTAGGTATACATGGAAGATTTATTCTGAAAGGCTAATGACATTGGCTGGGGTTTATGGGTTCTGGAAGTATGTGTCTAAGCTTGAGAGGCGTGAGACCAGACGATATCTGGAGATGTTTTATACTCTTAAGTTCCGCGATCTGGTGAGTGGTCCAACTTGGCTTCAGTACTGTGTACCAAGTGATAATAAACCTAATGAATGCATTTGAATAACACTTATGTCAACTGACATGGGAAAGCTGAAAACATGTGGAATTCTAATTTAACGTCTTCACTTTGGATTGACTTAAATTGAAAAGTTAAGTCATTTTTAATTTGTATGCATAAATTCAATTCAGTTATTCCTTCATATTTTAGACAATCTCTATTTGTTAAGGGCAGTTTCATCTCTCTCACATTTTGTCACAGGCGAAGTCTGTTCCGCTGGCGACTGATGATCAACAATAATCTTGCGTGCTCAAATGCTGTCAACTGCAGCTTGGTTTATCTTCTACGCTGCTATGGGATTTAAATAAAACCTTGAGTAGGTGAACATAAACGTGGTTGTAATTGTATGACTGATGGATATGTATATAAAAACCTCTTTGTTTAATTGTAATTGTATGACTGATGGATATGTATATAAAAACCTCTTGGTTTAACTTTAATCCGCTGCTTTGGATACCTGGTTAGTAGATATTACAATTACCCTTTCTAAAGCTATTAGTTACCGAGATGCTGTGGGAACTTTTTAAAATGTATGTAACCTTACAGTCCTACTCCAAAGACACATTGGTGTGGGGCTTACCACCAAGTGAATATTCACTGGGCCCCACAGCAAGTGAATATTCGGAAAAAGTTTCGATTTGATGTACCGAGGCCGTGAAATAGAGTCCTACGCCGATTCTATCCGCCAGAGCTGCCCAGGCTATGGCATTCCGTTACATGCTTTCTGAGTGGGACATCAGCTCTGTCCTCAGTGGCGTTGCCATTACTGGAATGACTTCTTCAAGCCTCTAAAGTGGCCTTCAAATTCACCTGTTAAGAAAGTGAGTAAATGCCACAAATTGGATAGATTAGCGAGCTGGAATGACCTCTCCCATGATCCATGAAACACTATCGATCGAGAAAATTTCTTTGGAAAATACTGCTATAAAATATCAAAATTTCCCATTTCAGCGCAAACAACACCACCAGTCGTGTTGTTACTACTAACGTTAGAGCCTTTTTAAACTTCCAAAGATTACGCCACTTGGGCCATTGATTTGCGGGATGATGAAATCAGGGTTGCTGCGGCAGGCCCTGCAAGCCACCCTGATGCAACAGACGATAGGTGGGGCAGCTTTCGCGGTGTTATAATGCGGTAGACGGTGTGAACCCAATAGACACATTGTAGCATTCAACGGGCTGTTCATTCAATGCAAAATGCGATGACACTTTATATTGAAAAATGGAAAACAACAGCCATCCTAGGATGCTGCAACGTGCAGCATTCTAGGGTGGCTGCAGGGCCTGCCGCAGCAACCCTGCGGCAGACGATACCGTCCCTCGATTTGCAGGGAAACGATTTGAATAAAAAGGCAAAAGGAAAAAGGCAAAAAGGGTGGAAAAAGACGAAGCCGGCCGTCTGGATGTGCCAAATCGGTAAATCCGTTGCAGCTTCCAAAGCCCAACGCTTAAATGCCTTTTTCTTCGTTGCAGGCAAGTGAGCTTGTGTCTCCGTTGCGGACTTTTTTGTGGCCAAAAGCTTAGTCGACTGTGTTGTAAGGGCGATTTGATGGCGAGTCGTACATCTGATCTCGTGAGCAAGGTCCAACCCGCTCATGGCTTCGACGTTGATGCTCTTTCGCGCTACGCTTGTTCGCATGTCGAAGGCTTCCCTTCTCCTCCCGCTCAATTCACCCTTTCCCAGGTCAGACGATTCCTCCTTTCATACCTTTTACTTGGATGAAATCACAATTCAAAATTTCCCCCTTCTCGTTATCGTAGCACTAATCTTTGATTCTTATATCCCGTGAGATTTGTCTTTCTAACATCGTTGGGTTGTTTTCGTTGTTTCTGCAATTTAGTTCGGGCACGGGCAATCAAACCCTACATACCTCATTGAAGCTGGTTCAGGATCCTCTTTCAAGCGATACGTCTTGCGAAAGAAACCTCCAGGAAAATTGCTGCAATCTGCCCATGCCGTCGAACGGGAATTTCAGGTACATTTTTCTAGTCTCTTCTTTCGCTGTTTGATCAGTTCATCCGAGTATATTATTGATCGATAAGTTTAATGTTTTATCCGTAATCTTTCTATTTTGGTATTTGAGGTAACAGGTGCTCGAGGCATTGGGTAATCGTACCCAGGTTCCTGTTCCTAAGGTGTTCTGCCTCTGCAATGATCCCAGTATAATTGGGACTCCTTTTTACATCATGGAGTATTTGGATGGGCGGATATTTTTAGATCCCAGTCTACCGGTGAGGGTTATTATTTGTAATTTTGTTTTTGGAGGACCCATGTTGATTTCTCACTTCCCCACACGGATAACACAATATAGTTCTAGCTTCTTAAGTCAGTTTTCTGATTGATTTCAGGGAATATCACCTAACAGGAGGAGGGTTATATATAGTGAAACTGCAAAAACTTTAGCTTCTCTACACCATGCCGATGTGGATGCCATCGGCTTAGGAAAATACGGGAGGCGAGACAACTACTGCAAGCGACAGGTGTGTGAATTTTCCAATGATATGGTACTGAGTATAAAATTGATATGTGAAGTGATGCAGGACGTTACTTGTTAGTATGTTTAGTTTCATTGCCAAGGGACTCAGGTCCATTGAGTTCACTTTCCTTTATAATGTGCATGAGATGGTTGTTCACATGACTCTCCATAAGATTCTTTATTGAGTTGATGGTTTGCCTTAATTAAGACAAGATGGACACAACATCTCACTGCAGCCTGTCTCAACCTTTGGCTGGATTCATTTTGTCTTTAGCCTATTCATTTGGGCATCCTTTGAGTGTTTGTTCACAGTAATTGAAATCCTTAGAGACTGGGTATCCTAATTCTTGCTTGGTTACTTTTTGGCAGTTAGAAATTTTCAGTTAAGTTAATTTCTTTCTGTTTGCTAAGATGACAGCTGCAAACATTGTTAATTTACTGTTATCTTGCAATATATTCTTGATCAATTGAATCATAAGATTCTGTATATAAGCATATGATAGTTGTATTTATTAGTTATGGAATTTTGTTTCTACATATCCCATATTGATCTGATTTTTCCCCCTATTTCTTTATGAATTCATTTTAAGGTTGTCACAGTTTTTTCATGAAAAAAAGGGAAAAGGGAAAGATGCCTAATGAGAAAGATTTCCTGCTTTAGGTCGAGAGGTGGGCTAAACAATATATTGCTTCAACTGGTGAGAACAAGCCCAAGAGGAATCCAAAAATGTTAGAGCTGGCTGGATGGCTACAGCAAAATATTCCCCTTGAAGATTCTTTAGGAGCATCAGAAGGCCTGGTTCATGGTGACTTTCGGATAGATAACCTTGTATTCCATCCCATTGAGGTGTGTTTCTTAAATATTCACTTCAAGCACTCAAATAATCCACAAGTTGAGAATGTTAATATCCAAATATTTGTTTTATATAGATGATGTTATGCTGTATGAATTGAAGAATTCATATTCATAAATGTCTGAAAATGAAGTGTAAATTGCCTTTCTAATAATATTTTTATTTTTATTTTTTTGTGTGATTCTTAATGTGATGGAAGCACAAAAAAATAAGCAACATCATGAACAGCTGCAGAAATATGAACAAGACATCTAATAAACTTTTCATACTGATGCAGGATCGAGTGATTGGAATTCTTGATTGGGAATTGTCAACTCTTGGAAATCAGATGTGTGATGTTGCATACAGCTGCTTGGTACTGCTCATTTGCCAGCATCCAGTTCTTGGCTTTGAAATGAGCAAATATGACTGTTTTCTTTGTTATGGGGCACTTGTAGTCTTTTCTGATTGACTTCTGATTAAGTTTGATCCGCACTTGCTTTATCATTGTATATACTTGTTACTGCCTTGCAGCTACAAATTCATATTATAGGATTGCAGATGCTTAGTAAATGGGTACCTGAGTTGATTATTATCAATTTATTTGGTGGCAGCATTACCTTGTGGACATGAGGCATGACAATCCAGGATCTTACAGAGGTCTTGAATTTACTGGCATTCCTGAAGGGATTCCCTTATTAGCTGAATACCTTGCAGAATACTGCTCTGCAGCTGTAAGCATTCTGCTGATAGCTTTAATTGAATAGTTACTTGTGTAGCTGGCATAGTTTTTTTATTTTTTATTGTACTGAAAAGTTTATGTCTACATCAGAGATAAATTCATAATTAGACATAGTTCTCATGCACCATCTGGCCAATGATTTGAATAGGTTTTCTGTGTCAGATTTCTGGAACCCGAAATTGATTGACTAATCATAATTATAATTTAATGGATCCATTTATGTCTTATGATCTTTGTCAAGGAACTGTCACTTGGTTTGATAGTAAGAATCTCAGTCTCCTAGCCTGAAAAAGTGGGCTTTCTAAGTTTAACTACTTTGCAAAAATATTTCAAAAGTTTTGCATATTTCCCATCCAATCCTCTATGCAGTCTTCTTCTATGGCCCTGCACGAGGTTAGGATTCTCATATTTAGTTTGCTGGAACAAGATCCATATTGATTTCAAGAAGTTGGCATAAAGTGTCTTATTGTTGTTTTTGTCATTGTTATTATTTATGTGGGAGATATAATAGGCTGATCAAAATAGCCCACCCCCTGCATGTCGAAGTATAGCCATCAAGTATGATTTTTTTATCTCAAATATATGGTTTCATTTAGTTTACTTAGTGGTTATTTTAGGTTTTTTTTCCCCTTTTCTTTCCATATATTATGGCTAGCTATTATTTTACAGCTATTTACCCCTTTGTCTGAAACATTGAAATTTAGGGAAAGCCATGGCCAGCTGCAAACTGGAAGTTTTATGTTGTATTTTCCTTGTTTCGAGGAGCTTCAATTTACGCAGGAGTTTATCATAGATGGACCATGGTATGTCTAGCCATTTGGATCTATGTTAGAAATATGTAGATTGGATATGCATTCCTATTGTGTATAAAAGTTACTATGCAACTTTAGATGATCATGCAAAATTCTTCTCCCTTTGCTTACCACAACCCCAAAAAAATGCAGGGTAATGCTTCAGGAGGTGAACGTGCCCAACATTTAGGGAAAAACGCTAATGTTTTGATAGACTCAGCATGGGAATTTATCAACCGAAAATCTGTGCTTCCTGAGCGGCCTCCATCAGGTAACTTAATTGCTTGTTGACATAATGCACACATGAATATTACTTACTAGGATTAGTACTATAGTTTTTGTTGAGATCTTGGAGGAAGTGCTAATTTTCCATCAGCATCAACTGTTCATTAGGTGTAACTATACTAACTGTGTCATGGGATTTTATATCAGTGCAGTTTCTTTTGAATTTTTCTAATTTAGCATACCAAGATCATTTCATAAAAAATAATGGTGTGGGGCCTTGATTCTTGGGTCTAAAGTCCTTCAATTTGCAATTTTTTAGTCACTACTGTGAATCATTTTAAGTTGTGGAGAGTCAGAAATAAATTAATTGAATAAAATTTTAAACTGGTCCAACTAAGATAATATGAGCTATAAGGTTCTATTAAGAGGATGAGAAGGCATAGCACTTATCCTCCCTTGATTTAATGAATCAATTATCTTATTTAAATTTTTCCTTAGAAATTGACCATATATTTACAAAAATTAAAATGTTCTAAAAAAATGAATCTAACACCTAAGATTTATTTCAAAACCTAAAAAAATAAAATCGTTATCAAATAAAATAATAACAATACAAAGAAAAAAAAATAAAATGAAATGTGGGATTTTCAGGTTTGATGAGTAAACCCCAGGAACAATTGATCCAATCCTTGAATTAAAACAAATTTAAAGAAAATAAACAATGAAATTCGGAATTAACTATTTTATATAAATACCAAGGAAATAACATTCAAAATAAAATAAACAAAATATAAGATCAAACTCCTTTTTGCTCTTTAAAAAAAAATGTAGAATTTCAAAGCATGGGATTTAAAAATGGTATGAAACTTTTTGTTCTCTCTTTCCATTTTTTGTTTTTTATTCTTTTTATTTTTTTCTGAAACGGAAAAAATGAAAAGCGAGTCTTTTTTTCCTCTTTTGGATAAGGGCAAGTTGTTTGTCTGATTAACCTTTGCCACATTGCGGCAATTGCCTGGAATATACTTTAGTGATAAAGTTAATAAAACCTGTAGCAAATGTTGGCTAGTCTATTATGTACATGAATTGGAATGTATTTCCTTGTAGTCTAATGCAAAAATAACCAAATAAATAGTCAAAACATATATGCATATCTTCATCTAGTCATTTTTTTATTATTTTTAATTGAGAACAAGTTAAAAATCTCATCATATTTCCAACAAATGGCTTTTTAATCAATAAGGTGATGTGTTTGGATAAAAAGTTGTTTGTTGCAATGTGTTTAAAGGAAGATTTGATATGTTCATGTTTAAAACCATGATTAGGTCCACAAACTCCTATGTTTTAGTGACCATATTGTTTTGCTATATTAGTCAGATGATGTCTTTATTATATTTGATTTAACCTGTGTATTTCTGCCATGTATCAGTTCTGTTTTTTCATTTCGGTTTTTTCTTTTCAGTGTAAACTTCTTGTGTGTGTGTGCTTTTTTTTTTTTTTCCAATTTATGTATATTCTATATTATTTTCCTTTAGTTTCTTAAAATGTCATATTGGTTTTGCCAGTGCCAGTCCTATTTTCTTTTAGTCTTACATTTCTTCTCATTTATGAATTTAGTTATTGAAATTGCTACTTGCTCAGTATGGTAGCTTTGCTACTTGCTACTTGTAATGTTCCAATAGAAACAAAACTTTTGTTTCAATGACGCTTCCTGCTCTTTTTCTTCATTTTCTTGATTATATATATTTTTTATGTTATATGTATTATAAAGCATGGATAACAGAGCCAACCTTGGATAAAGCATATGTTGCTGAGGACTTCCGTCCTTGGTAACCATAAACATACTGACCTAATCTTGGTATCCTTTGACCTTATCCTATGGATGACTGATATATGAGGTGCTGCACCAGATCTGTAGTGATCTTGCAAAGTAAACTATCTAAGGCAAATATTTTTTATGTTTTCTTAGAAGGATGGTGATTCAAAATGACAGAGGTCATGTACATGTGAGCCCTAAGCCACTGGTCCCCTTTGCATTTTTCTTCCTTTTATTTGTTGCACATTAATGAGCCAGAAGGGGGATCCAACTGCTAAAATCTTGAATGCATGCGAGCTCGATATTTTGAATCATCTAATTTTTTAAGCCATATAAGATCCTAGCATTTGCAGAAATAAGAATTAGCTGCGGATGTTACTCAAAGTTCTACAGATCTTGTTGACAGTGTTAGCTCCATAGCCACCAAGTTTGCTTGCATCTCATCATTCAATTCTCTGGTTGCTGACCGTATCATTACCTAAAGTGCACTTTTCTCTTTCAACTGTTCAGGTACTTCGGTGGGAGCTAGTTTGGAACAGTTTGAAAGTAAGGATGATATTCAGGGTCTTCTAAAAGAAAGAGGAAGTTTTGTTCCTAATTCAAAGGTTCTGGAACTGAGGAAGAGATTGATTAAGTTCATGGAGGATCACATATATCCTATGGAAGATGAATTTTACAAACTTGCTATGTCCAGTTCACGGTGGACAGTTCACCCAGAAGAGGAAAACTTAAAGAAGCTGGCAAAGAAAGAAGGTTTATGGAATTTATGGATACCTGTAAGTATCTCAGTTCTGGACACCAATGGTTTCTACATTTCCTGTGTTTATATTTTCCATGAAAAGTGGGTCTTACAATGATCAGGTTTTCTTATCCTAGAAATTATCTAAATGGTACCACCATGTGTTTGTGTAAAATTGTATTCCTTTGAGGCTAATTTATTTGTGGCTTTCTGGTGTAATATGCAGTTAGATAGTGCTGCTAGAGCAAAAGAACTTATTTTTGATGGGACAAACTGCACTTTCTTGGGGGACTCAAACAGTCAGTTATTGGGCGCAGGCCTTTCGAACCTTGAGTACGGATACCTCTGTGAGATCATGGGGCGCTCACTTTGGGCTCCTCAGCTGTTCAACTGTAGTCCACCTGACACAGGAAATATGGAGGTAAAGAAAATGTTACATTCTTTAGGAATGATTAAAGATAAATTTGACTTGCACATTGGTTCTTCTTGTCTGGATATACGGCATATATTTGCATTCATCCTATTTAGCTACATGCTTGTATTTTTGAGCTCATGTTCATTAGATTTCAGGGATTAGTCTGGTTTGTTTGTATATTGAAAATTCTTTCATGGTTGATGCAGTACAGAAATGTTTGTGGCAATCCATTAAAATGTTATTTGGAAGTGGAAATTGGACTCTGGTTGAGATTCTGTAAGACCTGGAAAGAGGGGAAAAAACAAATAAGAGAGGAATCAAATTATCAAGAAAACCTATTTTCAGGACCATCATGGTTTTATTTCTTTTAAGGGTTTACAATTCCTATGTTTTAGGATCTTATTTTAAGGGTGAATTATTTATTTATTTATATCTCGTTTGGGAATCTGGGATGTTGGTCTGTTTCCTGTTTGTCCTTATCAATTTGATTTGGCAATTATGGAGTTCAATAACTTGATTATCCCAATAATACACCAAACTAATTATCAGGTTACTCACGCTATGTGCTCTCTTTTTACCAAAACAAAACATGTCTCTTAATATATATATATATATTAAGAGTGTGATTGGGTTCAAATTGCACTTAATTTATATTCACACACAATCAGGAACACCTTAATAATTATAGAAATGATTATACTTAGGAAGAGTACTACTCTATTTAATGCTTGAAAGTTGTTTGGTATGTATAGATCCTACCAGACTGGACAGCTTGTATCGATTTGGATTCGAGTTGTAATGCTACAATAAGTTTAGAAATTCAGCCTAAAACGGTGACTGGAATTTACTGATCATATTGGACCGTATGGGTCATTCCAGGACCAGTACCAATATGTACAAAATCTGCTGCTGAAGACAGCATGTTTCAAAGTTTGAGAACATTTCTGCCACTTTCATGGAAATATGTTCTTTGTTTACTTAGCTCTGAATACCTTTCTGCCTGCTTTAAGCGGGTTCACTGTTTTGATTCATGCTTGCATTTTAGGTATTACTGCGTTATGGAACAAAAGAGCAACTGCGAGAGTGGCTTATTCCTTTACTTGAGGGGAAGATCCGTTCTGGATTTGCAATGACAGAACCACAAGTTGCTTCTTCTGATGCAACAAATATTGAGTGTTCAATTACCAGGTAATTCCTAAAGCAAGTTAGAGGATGTCATCAAGCTTGAAGTCCTACTGAGGATGCAATTTTATATTTCTAACTAATAATTTTTTAAATTGCTTTAATATGCTATTAATTATTTGAATAGGCATTTAACTTTGTTTATGTGTATCTACATACACTGTAATACAAATTATGCAATCTAATTTAACACTTGTACTGCTGGCCATTTGGCTTGTTATACCGTCTCGGTCATTATTTTATTAATAAAATTTCTTTTATTGCTAAAAAACTATGCAATGTAAATTAACTTTCATTTTATTGTTTCACATATATAAATGACTTGAATTTAGTTTAATGATAACTTAAAAATGAGAACAAAGGAAGAGGGAAATGAATACCTTCGTCTGCATCGTTGGGGGTTAGGAGTTTGGCCCCATGTAAGTTCAGTTTATTTTTCGTGATACAAGCCTAAACATATAACCAGTTTATCAAATTAAAAAAAAAAACAAAAAACAAAAACAGAAAGCAACAGTTTTCTTATTTTATTTTTTTCTTATTTTATTTTACTGTATCATAGAATTATTTTGAAATCAGAGAAGCCTATACGAGGTTAATCAAACTATCAGCTATTCAATGGACAATGGCAGGGTGGAAATCCGTAATTTTTGCTATAACTGTCGATTCATCTGTTACGCCTGAAGTTGAAAATGAATAAACAATAGTTTATGTTAATTTTAAATTCATCTTTCAACAAAGATTGATACTGAACAAGATTTGGATGCACATAAGGGATTTGATTTCCAAATTTGTATCCATTCGACAGAAGAGAAAATTGATCGTATGTTATAAAATGAATATTTCTATGTGCTATGTAATTAAAATGATGAAGTGCTGTGCGGAATATAATAATTTGAATTAGAGGGAGTGCTTCGACAAAAATTGTAGCTTTCTTGTTCACTTGGGGCAGTTTGAAAGCAAGTTAGAAGTATTAGTGGGCTCACAAGCTTAACCTTCAGTAATTTGTTGGAACATGGGAATCTTATTTTTAGGTCTTAAAGTTTTGTAGGTTGTATTTTTTAATCAAAATGACTATATATGCATGCATGAAAAGATGTACAATGACTTCTATTTATTCAAAAAAATCGTGTAAGTATCTTTGTTTTGGATACAAAATATGCAACAATATCTTGTAATCAAATGATGCTTAACGGGAGGTTCTTCAGCAACAATATCTTGTAATCAAATGATGCTTAACGGGAGGTTCTTCAAGTCTTATAAATGACAAGAATATTTGTCTAGACAGACAAGGCGAATCATACATCATCAATGGAAACAAGTGGTGGACAAGTGGAGCAATGGATCCTAGGTGCAGGGTTCTTATAGTCATGGTTAGTTTTTATTGTATAGCCAAGGAGACTTCTTAAAGTCCTGGTTGGTTTTTACTCTGTAGCCATATGATGATTGTGGTGGTTGGTTCTGCCGTGGCCACTCCAAGTACTTTAGTCTCTATCTGTCATGTATTTAAGGAACTTCTTATCAATATGCAGGGGAAAACAGATTTCTCCGCGTCTACGCACAAGCAGCAGTCCATGATCTTGGTGGATGTGAAAACGCCTGGTGTACATATCAAAAGACCACTCATGGTGTTTGGTTTTGATGATGCACCTCATGGGCATGCAGAAATATCATTTGACAATGTCCGTGTACCAGCCAAGAATATTCTGCTTGGAGAAGGACGTGGGTTTGAGATTGCTCAGGTGGAGTTATTAATGTTATTCCTTGGTCTGACCTACCAGTGCACTTGGTTTTGAGGTAGATTTGTGTGCTGGATCTTTGAGGTGAGACTCATTTGGGTGATATTTGCCTCAAACAGATGATTCTGATCTTTGAAGGTCCCAGAATATTTTATTGATTAGTTTCTAGGATCACGTGCTGACCCCTTCCATAGAGATCACATAGCACCCATCAATTGGTGGGCCCCACCCTGTTTGCAGGTGTAACATATTTACAGCTTTCTCTGAAATCATCCTCAACCTAAGTTCAGCCAATGTGTACTTTGGATCGTTTGTAATTTCTATGTAGTCATAAAACGTCAAAAATGTAATCTTCACAGCTAAAACATTTTTGCAGGGTAGGTTGGGCCCCGGAAGGTTACACCATTGCATGAGACTAATAGGTGCTGCAGAACGGGGGATGCAGATGATGGTGCAGAGGGCTCTGAGAAGGCGTGTGTTTGGGAAGATGATTGCTGAGCAAGGTTCATTTCTGTCTGATGTAGCTAAGGTAAACTTAATTATGTCACCTGATAGCTAAGGTGGATAAATATATGTTGTGAAGTGTATTCTTTGGTTTGAGTTTAACCCAACTCCTAGTTGGAGTAAGAACCCACAGAGATCTGAATGATGTTCAGACTAATGAGGATGTAGTGGGGACTGGGGGGTAACTGTACCAGCTAGTAGGGTTGATAAAAATTGCAGCACTGTTGATACCCTGGTTAATTAACTGACTTTTGTGTTGGCCTCATTTTTTGATGAATATATAGGTGCTAAAAAAATATTCTGATTTGTAGTGAAAGAAACGATTTAGGGGAAGTCCCAGATGTATCACAACGCGTGAAGGGTTTTGGCACACATTGATAATCCCTTCACCTGCTATTGTTCAAATGCTCTTGTCCAAGGATTTATATAGGCCTGATGGATGCGTTCATGGGTTCTATTAAAGTTAACTCTGCATCATGCAGTGTCGAGTGGAGCTGGAGAAGACGAGACTTTTAGTCATGGAAGCAGCTGACCAGCTTGATCGGCTTGGAAACAAGAAAGCACGTGGAACCATCGCAATGGCCAAGGTAAGAATATTTCCGTGCATTTTGTAGCTGCAAATTCATGTATAGCATTAGCAGCACTAAATTTGCGAAACTTCTTTTCTTGTTGGGCTTTGCAACATCTAGGTAGCGGCTCCAAATATGGCACTACAAGTGCTTGACATGGCAATGCAAGTGCACGGAGGAGCTGGATTATCTTCGGACACTGTTCTGTCTCATCTATGGGCAACTGCAAGGACCTTGAGAATTGCTGATGGCCCCGACGAAGTCCATCTGGGGACCATAGCCAAGCTAGAACTAAGAAGAGCAAAGCTTTAAGCAAAGTGTTGTAGATGGAATTTACTAAAGCCGGGGGCTGTTTCATACTGAAACAAATAAATCGAGAACTGGGGAACTCTTCCGGCTGATAAAATGCTTGTGAATCAAGGTGTTGAGAGTTACATTTGAGTATTCTATAATCTCATAATAAGCTTCCACGTTGTGGAATCAGCTTTCCTCCAAACAATGCAGTCGTGAAGTATTCATGAAAGTGTGGGTTCTGAATTCTGATACATGGCACTCCAATCTTTTTGGGCAAAAGATACTGTTGTGTCACTTTGGTCTTAAAAATAATTAATTTTTTATTTGCCCAGAGTTTCTCAAGGGAAGGTGGGTCTCGTCCGCGTGTTCAAGTCTTACTGGGACATCCGAAGTCTGAACTTCTGACATCCACTACTTTAGATCACAGGAATCACAATACCCCATGTCACATGTAAACAGAAGAGGCCCCCACTTCCCTATCTCATTCCTTCGTCACCAACGGCCAAATATCCAACTGGAAAATCACTCTTCCCAGTCTGTGTAACGTCTCCCTTCTCTGACTCGTTATGTCTGCCTCAATACTCTTTTGTCAGGGCTTCTGACATGCCCCAACAACCAATCTTATCCCTTCTTTTCCCGTCTTTTTATTACTTTTGGGGTGAGATCTTATCCCTTATGCCTCAAACTAAAACGGACAACAGTATAACTTCCAGACTACCAAAAAAAAAAACAGTATAACTTCCAAAACTAACTTTAATATAATCTTAAAATCTTAATCTATCAAAGCCTTGCACTCTGATACAGAGATTAAGAAATACAACTTTAACACAAATGGGTTGCATCGAAATCAGAAGATACCAAAAGGGTCATCTGGGTTTGTGCCTTTGTGGTCTTCTTTCCTTCTTTCTTTGTGTTCTAGAGCTGGCCAAAGGAGTGTGCCAGATAAGTTAGTGCACCAACGAGGGGAGCGTTAATGTAAGTGGCCGGTTCAGATTGCTCGTAATCTGATCTCTGATCAGGGAATCGATCATTCTGGTCGGGCCCGCCGACGACGGCGCCCACTAGAATGTTGGGGTTTGGTGATGGAGATTTCATGAGACTGAAGCCCCATGAGCATTGGATCTTGGCCGGGTGTTTGGCGATGGACGGCAGTGATGAGCCTCTGTGGTGGATCCTCTGTGGGTACCTCCCTCCGTACCCCACCATGTACGACATCCTCATGGGGTTATCTCCCAGTAGGTAGTCCACCTGTGAGTAACGGTCATAGTAACGGTCACATTTTCTGTCTTAATTATTGAACAACAGCTCTTACAAATTCTAAAATACGCCCTGAGTTTTAGTTATGGCAGACTGAGACGTCAGACTCATCATTCCGTATAAGACGAACCTGTTTCTTGGCAATGGTTCGAAGCTTCTTTGGGCTTACTGTGGTTCCCCCACACGTGACGACCTTGTGGGCAGAGGTTAAGTACTTGGCGTAGGTTAGCAATAGGAATGAAGTGGATGTCACATACTGCATGTTGGAGTCCCCCATCTTGAATAGAAGCCCCCCTGTTTTTTTTTTCACTCAAAATACATTACAAACTGTTTAACAACTTACAAATGAGAGAGAGAGAGAGAGAGAGAGAGAGAGAGAGAGAGAGAGAGAGAGAGGTGGACCTGGAGTGTACTGTGAGAGAGAGAGAGAGAGAGAGAGAGGTGGACCTGGAGTGTACTGAGATTTTTGAGAGAATGGGGTCCCTGGAATGAGAGAACAGATAAAGTTATCTGCATGGCCTTTGTAATCATGGAGTGATTGAACCTTCTGGACAAGAAAGGCCTGAAATCGAGAGACAGACAGTAGATAATATAATAGTCAAGTCGAAAACTTCTTTTTTTCTTTCTTTAATCTGAAATGTAATAGAAAAAACAAAGTGAACTGAGAATAAGACCTTGGACAAAAGAATCCTTGCTCCCACATGCTTGTTATCCCAGCCAAACGTGTTGTCAGACTCATCTGCTCCAAGAATCTGCCCGTTTACTTGGATGTAGTTCAGGTAAGATGGGTTTTTGGTTGCTTTGTGCAGCCATGCAGCTCCCCACAAAAGCTCATCCTTCACTTAGTTAAAGACACAGTAAGGATTTTTGAAATCCCACTTCAAGAGGGTAAGAACTAGTGTAAATGGAGATCAGAGAATCAGACCTGATATCCAGAAAAAGAGCAGTAAAATGGGCACACATAAGATTTTAATCCAGTGCTGTAGCTTCCTCTGTATTTGTCAGCAAACCCAAAGACCTAGCCCATTGTCAATGGAGATTTAAAAAGAAAAAAAGGTTAAAAAATCAATCAATAAAGTTGAAAATGAGAAACCCATTTTACTTTGAGAACACAGAAAATTTTAATCTTTACCTGGATGGCTCTCCTGACAAGAAGCTTGGCGTAAGAGGGGTCAGATCTTCTGAAGACCAAAGAAGCAGCTGCAAGTGCAGCAGCAGTTTCAGCAGCAACTTCAGAACCAGGTGTGTTTCTGTCTATTTTGAAAACACTTCGTGGAGTGTCCATGTCTTCGGGCCTCTCCCAACAAGCATGGTCCTTGGTCGCATCTCCCACCTGCAGATGAACTCCAACTCCACCTTGAAGAACATATATAGAACGCACTCAACCCAGAAAGGAAAAGGAGGAAAAACATATAAGAGCCTGTAAAAGCAGAAAGTCGAAGAGTAACTCAAACCTGAACATATATGGTGCCAGGATGGGCAGTAGCTTTGAGGAGGTAATCAGTAGCCCAACGAATGGCTTCTCTTGCATTCTGCAACTCTCCTTTCATCAACCCTCCAAACTCAAGAACGCTCCATGAAAGCATAGTCGTAGTGAAAGCCATGGGGAACCCAAACTTCACATTGTCCCCTGCATCATAATATCCTCCAACCAAATCCACCTACATTCCCACCAAAACGACCAAGAACCCCATCAGACCCATCAGACTATACAAACAACAGAAAGAAAATAAACAAAAAATGGAGGATACAGAACACAGGAAGAGAAACCAACGGAAGCTGAGCTACATTACATGGGCAGCGGAGCCGTCTGAGAGGCCAGAGTCTTTCCTCCATGTAAGCCTCTGGTTAGAAGGGAGCTTCCCAGATCTCTGTCCTTCAAAGAAAAGAATCGACTTGGTGAGAGCGTCCCTGTAGTTGTGACTGGCAAACCGATGTTGGCGGGGTTGATGGAAATTATGTTTGAAAGGAAAGGCATTACAGACAAACGAAGAGAAGATGAGGAAAAAGAGAAAGATGAGGTGAGAAAAAGAAGAAAAGGAAAAAGAGAGAGACATTTTGGCTTCCCAACCAACGAACCCAACTGCCCAACCAAGCTGCAATTCTCTGCGAACAGAGAGCTCTGTATTTGTAGACAGAGGAAGGCTGCCTGCCTCGGTATTATCATTAAGACCACATAAGCCTACTTTTAATTCTATTTATCTATTTAAGGCTACCATTGCCAAACCTATTTTGACCGTTTGCACCCTTGTTGAGGCGAGGAAAATTTTATATTTGTGTATTTGGCAAAGGACATTCTGTTATGTGACAGCAGCTTTAACTTGGCCGTTGTAGCGTACCATAACATGGCAGGTGGAAATTGATCTTGGGGGCCGTTATGGGTGGATATAAGCATGATAGATGTGTATAAGGTTTTATTAAATAAACTAACATATGTCAAAAAAAAAAATTTTTTTTTTAAAGTTTCAGAAAAAAAGGTGACTCTAGTAGGGTGCTTGTCGGGCTGGGCACGCCGCCGGGCCAGGAGGCCTCGGCCCATTTAGACACGGCCTATCAGGGCACGTACGGGCCCTCTTTGGCGCGGGCCACACAGGTCACCCGTGTGACAGCCGGCTAGGGGCCCACCCAACTACTGCAAATGAAAATTTTTTATTTTCATAAATGCTAATCTACCGAATCATAAATGCTTGCAAGCGATTAAACAGGGATGATGGAGAAGCATCAATACATTACCAAAAAAAAAAATGGAGAAGCATCAATAAATTTTTTATGGGTCCCCTGGGACCGTTGGATTCATCAATTGATCAGTTGCTATTTGGAGTCATTAATAGATCTTTGACTGATATTTTGACTGAAAATTAACTGTAGCCCATTCTTCTTGGTTCCCTTGAACTAACCTTGACTGGACCAAGGAGGACCATATCCACTTGCCAGGCATTGGGTCCAGGACTATTTACGTTTAATCTTGTTTACAGATCGGGTTCTTTCCTTAGGTTTAGAAGTCCATGTACCAGAAAGTTACTAAGTAAGACCACATCACCCATACCGAATGATATCGACCCATTTTTAGCTGCAGAGGCTCCGAGATTTCAAAAACCTTATACATATGTTGGGATCAAGCAAAGGATTAGACTTGATTTATACTAGGCAGCAAGGGTCCATCATAATCCCAAAATAAAAAAATAAATAAAGAAAATCTTTGAACTTAGTTTTGTAAGAAAATGATTAAATTAATTAAATAATGTAGCTACTTAAAATTTTGCAAAAAATATTATCCGAGACTTTGATTCCAAAAGGATACTTAATTTTTTTTCTTTTAAATTGCAAATGAAAGATAGATGAGTGGGTGCCAACCTAGTTGGGATATGCTCATACTATATTTTTTGAGCAAAATCTATCCCATTATGTGTAAGACAAATTTGTGAATTTTTTTAGAATTTTTTACCATTTTTCCCTTTTTTCTTGATTTTTTATGATTTTTTTAAAAAAAAAGGGGTATGGCCCATTTGGCCCGGTGGCGGCCCGCTGTGCCCGGCAATGCATGGCCCAGCCTGGGTAGTGCTGCATGTCAGGCCGTGCTCGGGTATTAATTAAACGAGTTGAGCGTGCTGCGGTCCACCCCAAATGTGCCTAAGCCATGCTGGGGTGGCCCGTTAAGCACCCCTACAATCTAGCGAGTTTGGATAAGTTCAAAACTTTCTAGAACAAAGGGTTGGCCTAGTGGTTAAGGCTTGGGGTCTGGGGGTGTGCTCCCTCCAAGGTCTTAGGTTCAAAATCTCTTAGATGTTATCAATTTCTAGAACAGTTAACACATCTTTTCCAATTGTATGTGAATTAAAAAAATAATAATAACAAATAATATGAACAATATACCAACAAGGAAAAAAAGAGGCACACCAAGATTACATAGAAAACTCTTCAATGAGAGGAAAAAAGTTACTGGGCAATCCAAGCGAAAAATTCACTATCTTCAAAACAAATTTTACTAATAGATTTTCTCAAGTTTACATAAGGCCATACAAAATTACCTCCCAAGTTCAATATATAGCTCTAAGTTGCCAGTTTCCTTACCTTAAAAACTAGTAAAGTATAATTTGGTATTTCAATAATGTAAATTCCAAAACTTAAACGAGTTTTAGTTCGATTAATCAAGTTTTGGATTAAAAGAATTAATATATGTAATCCTTAAAATATATAAATTTATATATTTTAATAATGAACAAGGCTAGTAACTACAGCCAAATTACCCCAGTTAGTCGGACAAGTAAACTTCTGATTTACTAGCCTTATCTTGGTTTTTAAATACTGACTCCAACATACTCTTCCAACTACAAATCTAATAGTCGAAAGCGTGAAAAAAATTTCAAGCCAACACAATCTTCTTAAACACTTGTCAAGACTCCCAAAATATAACAGCTCCTTCCTCTTCCTACAAAACCGGCTTTTTTTTAAAAGAAAGACCAAAATCCGATCACGTGGTGGGGTGGGCCCTCATAATGGGCCTAGACAGCAACCCAACAATGTGTTCATACCTAGATCATTGAATCGGTGCATTTTTCAAAATTTCTTCTTTAATGTCTGAATAAGAGAAAATTGGTTTTTAGTGATATTTTTTAACATAATTCAGATTCAGTCGACCAAATCTTGGTAATTGGTTTTTAGTGATAGGTTTTAAAATAATTTAGAATCAATGTTATTTTTACTATTTATTAAGAGCTTCTTTCAAAAATACCCTCAAAAGGCTTGCAAACATCACTTATATCAAAATGAGTAAAAAGGTTTCAAAGTCTTTTGAGGGCATTTTTGGAAGAAACTCTTAATAGAAAAATGACATTGATTTTTAATTATTTTAAAAAAGTATCACTAAAACTCAATTACCAAGATTTGACCGACTAAATCTGAATTATTTTGAAACAGCATCGCTAAAAACCGATTTCCCCATAGAATAATTACAGATTTGCTACGAATCGTACTTAATTACTTAAAGATACAAAACTTCATGCAATATTTAATTATAAATTATAGATAAAAACGATATTAACGTTAATATCTGCGGCGAACGTAATGGGTCCGTCGCAATTTAGTGTTTTTCGCGACCACCTTTGCATTTGTCGCAAAATATTTGACACAAAAAGCCCTTTTTTTTGTAGTTAACGTTTAATCAGTTAATTTTCATAAAAATTAAATAAGAACGTCAAGGTTTAATATTTTGCTAATGTTGCATGGAATGAGTTCAAAATACATGAATTTGATGAGCAAGACGTGGAGAAGTGAACAAGTCCCATACGTTTTGCCGATTTCCAGGTTGTGGCTATATTTTGGCTTGGTACTTCACCACCCAGAACTGAACCAAGTCCCGTACGTTCTGCCCATTTCGACGTTGTGGCTATATTTTGGCTCCAAACTTCACTACTTTACTGTCATATTGTAGGGAAAAGAGAATATGTATATACATACTAGGGAGCTGCACGCACTACATGGGCCCACTTAGATAAACAGTAGGGATAGTTACAACTATGTTTAAATTAGTGGGTGATTGTTTTGTTTGGAAAGGACAATGTATGGAAAAAGAAAATGGGAACCAGAATCTGAAAGGAATATTCCCTCCTATTCTCTTTATTGATAGTATAGATGTAGATAGATATACATACATTCATGTTATATTTTTAATGTAAAAATAATATGATGATTTAGCCTAAACTTGATCTTGAAATTCTAATAATATTCAAATAAAAAAGAAATAAGTATCATTTCAAAAACCTAGCATGCCTAGTTGCCAGCAGTGGTGGAACCATGACTCTAAATCTGTGGGGGCAAGCGAGAGAGACGAAGAGTTAGGGTGAGAGAGAGTGACAGAGAGTTAGGGCGAGTGTCGGGGTAAGAGAGAACCTAAATTTTAGGGGGGGGGGGGGGGCAAATAAAAATTTCAGAGGGGGCAAATTAGATTTTGCATACAAAAAAATTTTTTTTTATTAAAAATCCAGAAGTTTGGGTTGTGGGGGGGGGGGGGGGGGGGGGCCGCCTACGCATAACTTGGTTCCACCACTGGTTGCCAGAAACTAGATGGGAGGAAAGTGTACATTATTCTAGTTTGTAATGCATGTTGGCGGTGCAGCTTGATTCAATTGAAACCAAGAAGTGACTGACCCAAACAGATTCGGATCTGTTCTGGTCGGGTTTCAAAGCATATGATTCGGTTTTGAATATTCTAAAATCTCTAATCCAAACTAATAGGGTTCGGATCTAAAATCTCTAATCCAACTTAAATTAAAAAATGTGTTTCAGTAAACCAAATCAGATCGAATTGAACCAAACTATATATGTATATATGTTGGGTTCAATTCGATTTTGGGTTGTCAGTCACAATTAACCTTCGCTTCGATCCGAATTTGGATTGTCAGTCACAATTAACGTTGGGTTTGGTTTCCAAAAGGTATTTTGGGGTATGATTAATGCAGAAGCCTTTACATAAAACGCCAAAGGTGCGGACTCAGGTGCACATATTGGCGGTAACTTACATTGAGTCATGTTATTGTTTTTAAGTAAGGATGTTGCCACAAGATTGTTACGTAATTCCGGCAGTAATTAGAACTGGCAGTTTCTTGCAAAACTCAAATGGCAAACTTATAACACCCAAATATATTCTCCTGAATAAGAATTGAAATCATTGAGGTTAATGCTACACCTCGATCCTCCCAGCTCTGATACCACCCACATTAATGGTTAACTGATGAGCCCAGAAGCCTATGCAGATGAAGGAAGGTGTATCCATGTTCATCTGAGGGGCCAACAGACCATGATGTACTTAAATTAATAGTGGTTTCAATTCAAATCAGGAGAAAATGGAACTTTCGCGGAGGGTAACCACTCGATTCCTTGTATAAAAGCCTCCACACCGAACTGACTTGCCTCTCTAGAACTGTTGATGACTCTATAACCAGGCCAGGTCACTCTACCGCTTGTGTTTGCACCAGGACCTCTGTTCATGTACTCCCCATAATAGAGCGTAGCCAATGCAAAATCCCCGGACCACTCTAACCATCCTGCACGATCAACCAAATCATCAATAAACGACCGAATAAACACCGTCCGGGAGTACTGCTTCCATGGCCGACCCAGGTACGTCTTGAACGACGATTTCACGGGGATGAGATCCGCAGCGGCGGAGACATTGCAGTTTATGATCGAAATGCCGGTGTTTTGATTTGGGTCTTCTCTCCCTTGAGCAGTGTAAATGTTTCTCTGATTGGGATTTGGCCGGCGAGCAAAGAAATTGCAGTTCTGAAATACGACAGCAGCGTTGCCAAAGATGAAGTCCACCGTCCCATAAACATCACAGTCTCTGTAAAATTGTCGAAGGGAATGAGCGTAGAGCGTGTCCTGGTAGCCCACGAAACTGCATCTGTAGAAGGCAGAGAGATCAGATCCGCTTCTCAATGCCACTGCTTGATGTTTACTGGGTCCAGCTGAGTTCTCGAACGTCATGTCCTTCGCTATGAATCCATTGCCCACCACCGCTGCAACAAGCGACGACGTAACCAAAGACGTACTCAGGTTAATTAAAAGCGGAGAAATGCATCAATCGATGTTAAGGCTCAAGAAAGAAAGGAATGAAAACTTTGAAGATTGAACCAAGTTGATGTTAACCCAAAATCAAACAAGATCCGTGAGACTCCAAAACAAAGCGGACCGAGTTGGGAACCCTATTTCGGTTTTTGAGTTCCACAGAACTCGGTCAACAGCCACCGTATCTACGACTTGAAATCAGACAACAGTGACAGTTACAGAAGTTCCGCGTAATCTCTGTCCTTATTTGATTAATTACTTTTTTTTTAAATTTATTTTTGTTTGTCTCCGCGTTTTCGGATGGTGGGCCAACCGCTTCTTTTCCACCAAAAAAACAAAAAAAAGGGCCAACCGCTTCAATGCGGCAGCTGTCCTCCATCAATCGGCGGTCGTAAGAGTCATAAAAATTTAAGAAAACTCACCTACGGTGGCGGATCGGAAAGTAGTCCAACCGTCGACGAAATTCCGGCTGGCCTTCACGACCGTCTTCCCGATCCCGTCGCCGACGAACATCAACATTGTTTTTTTCTTCGACACCTCCACATTTTCCAAATACGTCCCTGCCTTTATATAAATCACGAACCTCTCCGTGGTCTTGTTTGGTGCCGCAGCGACAGCTTCACTGATTGTCCTGAAGTTTCCGCTCCCGTCTTTAGCCACTACCAGATTAAACTTCGTCTTGTTTGTCGATGCTTGCATCAGTCGCCGATCCTTTCGCGACACCCATTGAGGAAACCCATCCACCATATCACCGTACTCCGGAAACACTTCGGCTTTGGAGCTGTTGGCTTTCGGGATCTTCTTGAGCATCACAAGGGAGTTACTAACCAAACGGCTGATGTCATGCAAGCTTTTCTCGATCGATTTCTCCACATTACTGTGATTTAATCCATCAAGACAGGTGTACTGGTTCGTGATCGCAGCACTTAACAGTGTCTGTAGATCATGGTAGTGCTTCGAAGGGGAGCTTTTTGGGGATAAGTCAGAGATGGCGGTTTGCAGCTCATCAATGGTTTCGTCAAAGAGTTCGAGGCAGTCGTCAAGAGCCATCTTTGAAATCGTTTCGGGGCCTCGGAGCTTCTTACGGATGGCGGTGCAGGTAGAAGCAGAGCCCTCAACTTCGTCTACAGTGTGATTTACGGTGGCGGAAATTATTTGAGTGACGGGCTGGGATGCCAGGTCTGGAAAGGAAGAGAGAGTTGAGACGCATAGGTCTGGGTATAAGGTACCTTCGCAGGTTGAGTGTGCGATCTGCAAGTGGTTGTGAAAATGCAGAGATGGGGTTTTAGTGGTTTTAGGGCTTTCCTTGAGAGGCGTCGCTGAGGAGGGTAAGAGTATGAGGAGGCCGGCTAAGATGGGTAGAAGAAGAATCAAGGATTCAGGTCTTCTGTTGAGATTAAACATGGTTAACTGTTCACTGGTTAAGAGTAAAGAAGAAGAGGAGGAGGCAGAGAGAAAGAGCGGGTATACGCATCGGAGGTTGAACTTGATGTTCCAATTTATTGGGTTTTAATCACTCAAATCTCCATTAAAGATCGTCGTCTGAACTCTCAGAGAAGTTGGGAAAACCGTGTGATGGCGCGATGAACGGCCAAAAAGGCGGGTGTAATAGATGGGTTAGCAAACGTGTACGCATGGGATTCTTTCTATGTTACAGTTAAACTTCAATCATTTCCATGTCGGTGAGGTGGATGGTGACTTCAGTCGTGTAGACTGAACTAAAGCAAAGCCGAAAACCCTTTTTTTTTTTTTATGAGAAAAAGCAGAGCCGAAAACCCGTTTGTTTTTTTTTTATGAGAAAAAGCAGAGCCGAAAACCCTCTACATGTATAAGTAGAGTTTGAAATTTAAGTAATTTACAAAGATCTAAGATAGGTAGAACGATATATGTACAAAAAAAAACCTCCCCTGAGTTTTCACAGAATTATAGATACCTCCCCAAAGTTTTCTGTTATAACACTAATCATTCTCCGAATTTGGCTGGCATTGGGACTCAAGTCCCCTCCCGGAAGAGACAATTAGGTTTGTTCAACAACTATGACGAATTTCATCATTTCACTTTTGTGAAGCTGAAGCTAGTACCTTATGTAGATGACTGTTTGCCCTTAGTAAAAGCTTTCTAAATTCTCAATTCTACCCTTTTGTATATATTTCTCGAATTATTCTTCACCTTTTAAATTTGTCTTCCTCTTAATGTTAGATATAATAAAATAAAATAAAAAAGAAAAGAAAATATGTTTACAAGGTAAAAATGACATTTTAGGCAATTGGCGTGGTCTCTTGACTTAGCATGATTTGGGAGGGTAAGAGAAAAACGAACCATTATTCTGCCACACCCACACCCACACCCACACCCACACCCAGTGATCGCCCTAGATGTCATCTCCAACAATCACTAAATTAATCAAAGATCTTGCCACTTCTCATGCATGCATGATTCAATTTGCCTGCACCCTTGGAAAGTGTGCCATGAACTATTCGTTGACTTATCCGAAAAATCTTTGACGTTTGTTGTTAAGGCATAATTAATATAGGGTTAAAATAGTCAAAAACTTTACTTATTCGTTAAATCAAGACAGTTGAAAAATTGTTCCTGTTAGGTTTAATAGGTTATGTTGGCTTAATTCCATGCCAAAAAGTATGTTTAAGTGTGTTTAAAATGTTTAGATTTAGTCCAAGAAGTCATAGTTTAAACGGTGACAAATCGGAGTTAAATTGAAGTTTTTATGCTTGGCGTTAAATAAAATTTGAGCCAGCATTCGAACGGTGGAATTAGAGCCTGTAAACACCTTCAACCTAAGAGTGGCATTAGAGAATATTTGAATTGGCGTTTGAACAAAAATTTTTGCAGAGTAGCGTTAGAGAATGTTTGAGCTGGCGTTCGAGCATTCAATTTTCTGCAATTTCCAAAAAGTCAAGAAAAATTACATAACTTACTCATTTCAATGCGGATTGACTTTAAATTTATTGGGGAACCTTTAAATAGGATTAGGGTCCTTCTAAACCTATAAGAGACGTTTTAGAAGCTCTCAAGATCCTTTTCTCTTTTGGAAAAGCCTTCTTCTAGGTTTTCCTATTTTGAGCCAAAAAACCTTTGTATTATCCGGGTTGGGGAGATTGAATCGTGAGAATTCCTACGGATACCAGACGAGTTCGTTTGGGTGATCATGTGAGAAGATGTTCAGAGTTTTGGAGTGTTGCTGTTGAGCAAATCTGAAGGGTTTTTCATATACTTTCAAGTCTGTGAGTTGTAGAGTCTAGCATAAGGATGTTGAGTCCTTTGAACTACAGGTTGTAAGTCTTTTTCTCATAGTGGATCTTTTAGGTGGCTCCTTTATAGTCCAGAGGGTTTTTCTCTAGTGAGAATTCTCATAGAGTTTTTCCATCGTCACCAAATTCTTTTGTCTTCTTTTATTGCTTTAGTTATTTACTTCAATTTGGGTGGCTTGTTAATTATTTTTTATTCAGTATTTAATTTTCTGGAATTATGTAGAGGACTTATTCATGCTTATTAATTAAAGACTTGTCTTTAATTAATAGAAAATCTTTAATTCCGTTGTGCTACACCTATTCACCCCTCGAGGTGTAATTAGAGTCTATACCCTGATTTTTCAGTTCCCTCCTCTATGTATATTATTACATGTGCAGCTTGCTATATCATTAATCCAAGTTCAGGAGCCATTTTCTTTCAGTTGTAATATTATATCTCTTCAATCTGTAGAATATTCTCTGCAACAATATAAGAACTGTAATATAAATCGAATGTGCTGAATTAAAACAGAAAGTTTGGAAGATTCATGAGTTTATTAATTTTCATTCTTCCCTTCCTCTGTTTAATTGGCTTGATAATGTTTTGGAGTATTATCCTGACACAGTGATTTATGAAAAATGTATAAAACAAAGAATGGTTAATTGGGATCAAACAAAACTAGAGGGACGATTAGAACGTGAAAGTACATCCAATTAAATTTATACCTATTGAGCAATTACGTACCTGTAGAGTGAACTTGGCTCAATTAAGGGACTCTACAGCCTTCGTTCAATTATTACGAAAATATATATTCAACTCAATTCAACTGGATGACCATATAGATGCCTGAACCACCCAATTAATACTTCATGGAATACGGTCGAATAAGATGACCGATTAGCGCAAGCAATCTTGATTATTTTGATTGCTCTTTGCTCGTTATTTGAGTCACGCAGCTATTGTGTGTATAGAAGTCCTTACGTATGCTCTATGTTCTCCAAAGCCTAGCTACGTCAAATCGACTCTAAACGACCACATTACACGTGAAAGCCATGAGCAAGGAGAGATTTCTCATCGGGACTCCTTGTAGGTTTAGCAAATTAAGGTGTCGTTTGGTAGGGTTTTTGGTTTCAGGATTCTACTAGAATCCAAAACCAAGGTCCATTACTAGGACAAGCTGGCAAGACAAAGACATCATGAATAACAAACCATGCCGCGCAATTAATACATGCATAAGTTGGAAACTGACAAAGGAAAATGATATATAATAGCGGATTACTTCCTGTGATGGCTTTATCTATAGCCCTTAAGTGTAGCCTCCACAAGATGCAAACATGCGTCTTGTGAATGCAAACACTCAACTAACAGTTTTCAGTCACAGGACACGTGTTTGCATCCTGTGGAGGCTTCACTTAAGGGCTGCAGATAGAGCCACCACAGGAATTGAATTGATATAATAGACGAACAAGTAGACTTGGTAGACAACCGAAACAGCATCCATGAGTACATTTATTCACATTGGTTCTGCTTATTTATGGAGGGCTTCAAACATCTCCCTGTTTGCATGTTATAGCACTGGTAGCTACCAATGGCGCTGACTAATATTCTTTTAATCCTTTTTTATCGTACCTTCCCTCAAAGCCTTTTCTCATACGCCCTCCTCACAATTGGAAAATCATACCATGGAGGCAATGTTCAAGCAGGTTTGCTGTGGCATCTTCACAACAGAATCATGCATCTCCAACCTACAAACTGAATATAAACGAATGGGCATTCCAACCCTCAATTCAGTCCTCAAGGCTGCGCTCAAGGTGGCAATTAGCAAAGCAGAACGAGCCAATAACTTTTTAACAAATTCCGCGGATAGCTTGTCATACGATCCCCACGAACGAAATGCAATTGAAGACTGCATAGAACTCGTAGATATCTCGGTGTCCGAACTGAAATCGTCTCTGGGCGAGATCGAGAAGCTGCAGTCCGACCCAGAAAACTTGCATTATGATGGAAACATCAAAGTATGGTTGAGTGCCGCCCTTACTAACCATGATACGTGCCACGATGGCTTCCAAGGGATCAACGGGCATTTAAAGGCATACATCAAGGGAAGCTTAAAACAAGTTCACAGCTTATTGCTAATGTGTTAACTGTGTGTATAGTAAAGTTCAGAGTTCATCCCTTGAGACACCTAGATACAATACAAGTAAGAGGGAAACTAGAGCTTCTGCGCTCTAAACCAGTTGATATGCAAGTGGATGTTATTGTGGCATTGGATGGAGGCGGGCATTATAGTTCAATTTCAAAAGCAGTGAAGAAAGCTCCTAATTACAGTGACAAGAGATATATCATCTATATCAAGAGGAGAGTCTATATGGCGAGTCTCATGGCCTGGTTACCATGTGATAAGAGATCCTTCTGTTGCATATTCCTTTACTGTTGAGCCATTCATCGGCGGCCGGTCGTGGTTGCCGGCCACTGGAGTCAACTTCTCTCTTGGTTTGACTTGAGAAAGTCAAATTGAGTAGTTTGATATCTCAATAGTAACTAAATGCAGAAATGGTAATATAAGAATTAATGATAGGTCAGTACTACAAACATTGTCTAGATGTAAACTTGTTCTTCAATTCTGATTACTCCCCCATTTTTTTGATAGTCCTGATTACTCCCCCATATCACCTTTGATGGCCTCATAGAACTTTAATTTGAAAGTTATTGGTGATGGTGGGGAGTGGAGGCTGGCCTACAATGCTTGGTTTGCTGACAGTGTTGGATTCTCGATTTGAGTTGTGTAGAAACCGTCCCTCCTAAAAGCTGGGTGAACTTTATATGTTTAATATATTCTTTAATATTCCCCTTGCGTGGGGGCCGGACTCAATGGATGAGGTGAAGGTTTGAACCCAAGATCTCGGCATTTGCCTAAGGTTCTGATACTATGTTGAACACGGTTCCTACTAAATAAAAGTAGGGGTGAACTTTATATGTTTAATATATTTTTTTACAAATTGAGCTGGGCTTTTGGTCTTCAAATTGACACATATCGCCAGCCTTTCCAAATTTTCCATATCGTTAAAGTGACTCCGGCCCAATACCCGTCTTTTTAATTTCCTAACAATATAAATTAGGTGTCAGGCGCCGGTTGTTTTGACTTGTTTCTTCTCCACTGTTCTGAACTTGAGTTTTGGTTAAAAGGAAATGTATTTTTGGTAGCAAACAGCAGACCAGACCAGACAATTCTAGATTGTTAAATTAAGGGGGAAGGTCCTTCCTGTGACGTATTTTATGTATAACGCGTTTTCATATTTCAAAGGAAGGGATTGCGTTTTCTTGACTTCTTCGAACATATTCCCACGACGAAATATTTTTGTTCTTCGAAGAAAGTGCCATAGATAAATTGCAAAACAATTGAACGGAACGTGGCAAGTGGTGTATGAAATTGCTCCATCTCAGATTGTAGTATAATTAAGCTTGAACTCGACAAGCAATCATGGTCCATTCTCTCTTGACTTAAAAATGGAATACCTCCAAATGGTGTGCTCCGAATCCTTCAACCATCTCTACACCAAACTCCCGTGATCGGTCCATTCTTTTTTATTAACAAAGGAAATAATTATTTGTTTTGGAGGGAGAGATGCATGAGATAATGAAGCTTCTTATTTCTTTGTGAGAAGTCGGTGGTTGTGTGTCACTGTTCACGAAGAACAAAGCCAGACTGTTGAATGCTTTTAATTATTTCCAAGCCTCATATGTTTGTCTTTTTGTAATGGGTCGACCGTTATGTAAGAGCAGGATATTGGTTTCAGTGACTACCTTCCTTTCAAGTTGGACTTTGCTAGGCAGTTCTTAGTTGTTCCTAATTAATGGTTAAGTAATCATCTGGTGAAGAATTGAACTATCACTAATCTATATATTCTTGAAGTCTACTCCATTGAAGAGAAACTTCGGCCAATTTGCACCGCGCACCTCCCGATAAGGCCATATGGATAGTTGTATCATTATAGGTCAACCCAATTGGACAACTCAAAACTTAATAATAGGTGGGTCTACTACCATTTTTCCTAAATTTATTTGTAGAACATCCAAAAATCTTCTTAGTCTCATCACGAGGCATGTCGCACTTTTCAGCTAATCCACTTCTCCTAAAATAATGATATCATTAAACAAGGGAAAAGAAAACCTCAATCCGGGTTTGGACTGATAAACAAGGGAAAAGAAAACCTCAATCCGGGTTTGGACCTGTTTGCTAATTGAACAAAAACACTTTTGACTTCCTTTTAATAATTAAAGAACCAAGCGGTCCAACTTCTCGGCAAAACCCCAAAAAAGGAAAAAGAACTATGAAATGAGAGAAAACTGAAGTTCAAAGCTTATTAGTTTCACCATTGCCTGTACATTGTAGTCAGTGTGGATCGAGATCGACGCGCTTTTAGAACTCATGCGTGATTGCGTGTTGACCTTGGAAATACAAACAAAACACCTCGTCCCAAATTCAATTTAAGTATTTGTATTATCTAAACAAAGTAGACTTGAAGCAGTACTCTGGCAGTAATTCTAGTGCTATATATGGGCCCAACCCACTACACCCCTCTGTACTCCAATCAAACTCTTATAGTCCTTGTTAAGACCATGGCTTCTAAAAGCTCTTTCCCCCTCTGTACCATCCCTCTCCTTGCCATTCTCCTCCTCCTTTTCTTCTCTCCATCTCTTGCAGCTGCTCCAGCACCGACCGCTCTCTCACCAACAAAGATTTGCAACTACACCACTTACCCAACTTTTTGCAGATCCATTCTCCCTTATAATTCGACATACAATGTTACAGATTACGGCCGGTTCTCTGTTCGTAGGTCTCTATCTACAGCAAGGACGTTCTTGTCTTTGGTTGATAGATATCTCGCACGACGATCAAGTTTATCAACAACTGCAGTTCGAGCTCTCGAAGATTGTCGGTTCCTAGCAGGGATTAATATGGATTTCTTGTCAAGCTCTGTCCAAACTCTGAACTCTCCTAAGCCTCTTCTCAGCGTGGAAGCGGACGACGTGCAGACCTTGCTCAGTGCTATATTGACTAACCAGCAAACTTGTTTAGATGGACTCCAAGCAACCGCATCAGCTTGGGGCGTTAAGAACGGTCTATACACTCCACTTTCTAATGGAACCAAGCTGTACAGTGTGTCTCTGGCACTGTTTACACGTGGTTGGGCTCCTTATAAGAAGAAGACTAAATCCAAACCAGGAAGGCATTTCGTGTTCTCAAACATGGAATCTGGTCCACATGGCCGATTGCCTTTGAGAATGTCGAACACCAACCGCGCGATCTATGAGTCTGTGAGTGCAAGAAGGCTCCTTCAGACAAACCAAGATGGCGTCTTGGTGAGCGCCATTGTTGTGGTGAACCCAGATGGGAATGGTAATTTCACCACCATCAACGATGCCGTGGCTGCAGCTCCAAATAAGACCGACATTAGTGAAGGATATTTCTTGATTTACGTTGTCGCCGGAGTTTACGAAGAGTACGTGACCATCCCCAAGAACAAGTACAATCTGATGATGATCGGCGATGGTATCAACCAGACTGTGATAACCGGCAATCGGAGCGTGGTTGACGGGTGGACTACATTTAATTCTGCAACATTCAGTAAGCTGACCTGACCCAAGTCTTATAACATATAGAATATATTTTCTCTTTAATTAAGCGGTTCTTTCAGTAGTACTAAGAGTGAAACTTGCCGGTTCGACCCCAAAACCGAGTGTTCCAAACCAGCCCTGGTTCAATTTGGTTTCGGTTTATGGACAGATCGGGTTTGGTTATCTCTTTTATGATCGCTCGCTTAAAGTCCAAACTTCCTTGCAACTAGATTTTCATTTTACTCAAAAGTAATTCCATGTTTCCTTGTCACCATTGCAGTTTTGGCAGGACAAGGTTTCGTCGCCGTGGACATAACTGTCCGGAACACTGCCGGAGCAATCAAGGGTCAGGCAGTTGCAGTTCGAAACGGCGCCGACCTGTCGACCTTCTACAGGTGTAGCTTCGAGGGGTATCAGGATACATTATACACCCACTCGCTCAGACAATTCTACAGGGAATGTGATGTATACGGGACTGTGGATTTCATATTTGGTAATGCAGCTGTTGTTTTCCAAAATTGCAATATATATCCACGGCTCCCCATGAAAGGTCAGTTCAATGCTATCACTGCCCAAGGTAGAACAGACCCCAATCAGAACACCGGCACTTCCATTCACAACTGTACCATTAAACCCTCCGATGACTTGGCTTCAAGCAATGGTACTACCAAGACGTACTTGGGACGGCCATGGAAGGATTACTCGAGGACTGTCTATATGCAGTCGTTTATGGACAGCTTCATCGATCCTGCCGGTTGGAGAGAATGGAATGGCAATTTATCGCTGAGTACACTCTACTATGCCGAGTACAACAATACAGGACCGGGATCTGTAACTGCTAACAGAGTGACATGGCCTGGTTTCCATGTGATAAACGCCACGGACGCAGTGAATTTCACCGTCTCAAGGTTCATAGTAGGGGATGATTGGTTACTTGCAACAGGAGTGCCTTACAGTGGAGCCTTATTATGAAAATGAGATCGTTCTGCCTTTTCTTTTATTATTGTATTGTTTATTTAGAGAATTAAATAACGGGCAATGGAACTCAATCGAGCCTTGCCCAATGTATTGATTATGGCGCCGGTGTTCCTACTAAAAGCTTAAGCTTATAGTAGAGGTAAACTTTATGTATTTAATATATTCCTTAACACTCCCCCTCACGTGTGGGCCGGACTCAAACCCTTTTCTTTAGGGGACCCATTTTAGGGAGGCCTTACACGTGGAATATTTTTTTTTTTCTCAATGGGTGGAGTGAAGGTTTGAACCCAGGACCTGGCGTTTGCCTAAGGCTTTGATACCATGTAGAACACCGTTCCTACTAAAAGCTTAAGCTTATAGTAGAGGTAAACTTTATGTATTTAATATATTCCTTAACATCTCTGATTTCAATTACGATTATATTAAACAGTATCAATTCTTCCGTTTGCCAAAGCCCAACCCCAATGTACGTTCATTACAAGATGGCCCCTTAATTATTTCAAGTGTTAAATGGGAATTGCTTCGTATGATAAACTTGATGCTGTTAAATACGCCGAATTCATGCAAAAGATCATCAACTCGATGGCATAAAAGTGAATGAATTAAATCGGAGAAATTAATTTTAAATGATAATTTTTTAAAATAATTCAGATTCAGTCACCAATTCTTGTTAATTTAGGATTAGTAATACCTTTTTTAAAATGATTGAGAATAAGTGTAATGTAATTGTTCATTAAGAATTTCTTCCAAAATGCCCTCAAAATGTTTTGCAAATCTCACTTATAACTGAATGACTGAAATGTTTTCAAAGTCTTTTGAGGGTTTTTTTGTCAGCAGTGAACACTGATTTTCAATTATTTTATAAAAGTATAAGTAGTTTATAATTATCAAGAATTGTGTGACTGAATTTGAATTATTTTGAAGAAGTATCACTTAAAACCAATCTTCCCAAACTCGATCGCCCATATATAAGTACGTATCGCCTCTTTTATGGGACGCCTTTTGCTCAAATGCCTAATCTAAGGAGGATGTTAAATTGAGAGGGCCGTTGCATGGTTTTCCCCCGTACAATCCTCCTTATAGTAATCACCAACAAACTTCTATTTTGTCGGGACACTTCTTCCCGCCAAGCCTCTAGTTTGATAACAGACATAACTGCCTTCAAACCATCCTTTCTGTCTTCTTTCTTTATATACTTCTCGAGATGTCCCGGAAGAATCAGAGATCGGGGTGGCTGTTTGGGCTGCCAAGGAAAGATCCCCACCACAGCTCTGCAGTCACAGCTTTCCTTTCTCTAAAGGACTAACAGTAAGGAAAACCATTTTTTTTTTCAGTAGAACATAAAATATTTGTTAGTTTATTAGTTTCTGGTTTCCCATCCTTTTCGAGGGCATTAATAGAGAAGCTGCTTCATCAAACATGGCGATGGGATATGGGCACGTGAATGGGGATGGAGGTAACGACTCTAAGAGGAAGAAGAGGTTCGCCATCATCGGTGTCTCTTCTTTGATCCTGGTGGCTATGGTTGTTGCCGTGGCTGTGGGTGTCAACCATAGCCATGGTGGTTCAGGCCAATCAAGTCCCAGTACCGGGGGCACTCCCGAATTATCAACCTCGACCAAGGCAATCCAGGCCATTTGCCAACCAACCGATTACAAGGAAGCCTGCGTTGACGGCCTCAAATCTGCCGCTGGAAATACCAGTGACCCAAAACAGCTGATTAAGGCCGCCTTCCAGGTTGCCATGAACCACATTAACGATGCAGTCAACCGCTCAACTGTCCTTAAAGAACTTGAGAAGGACCCAAGGGCTTCTCAGGCTCTTGATAACTGCCATGAACTCATGGACTATGCCATCAATGACCTCAAGAACTCGTTTGAGCAGCTGGGCGTGTTTGATATTAGCAAGATGGATGATCTAATGGCTGACCTCAAGATTTGGCTCAGCGCTGCAGTCACATACCAAGAAACTTGCTTGGATGGCTTCGAGAACACCACCGGTAATGCTGGAGAATCCATGAGGAAGGCATTGAAATCTGCGGGCGAGCTCACAAGAAACGGACTCGCCATCGTCACCGAGATCTCCTCGGTCCTCACCTCCTTGCAGATCCCCATGTTCAACCGACGACTCCTCTCCCAAGAACCAGAAATCCCCAGCGATGGCTTCCCTTCATGGATCACCCCGAAACAACACAGACTCCTTGCAGCTGCTCCCGCCAAAGTCAAGCCCGACGTTGTTGTGGCTAAGGACGGAACAGGAAAATACAAAACCATCAACGAAGCACTCAATGACATCCCCAAGAAGAGCAACCGCACTTTTGTAATATACATCAAGGCGGGAGTTTACAACGAGCATGTGATGATTGACAAAAGCATGACACACGTAACAATGATCGGAGATGGCCCCACAAAGACCAAGATCACCGGAAACAGGAACTTCGTCGACGGCATCCCAACCTTCAAGACCGCAACAGTTGGTAAGTGCGACTCACATCTTTAATTTCTCTCTGTCAGCCATCCTCACACACTGTTAATAGAAATTTAAAAAACCTCAAACTTGCGTTAATGGTGCAGCTGTTGTCGGCGATCATTTCATGGCGAAGGGCATTGGATTTGAGAATACTGCCGGTGCGATAAAGCATCAAGCCGTGGCATTGCGTGTTCAATCCGACATGTCGATCTTCTACCAATGCCAGATGGATGCGTACCAAGACACCCTTTACACTCACACCCACCGCCAATTCTACCGCGACTGCACCATCTCCGGAACAATCGATTTCATCTTCGGGAACGCAGCAGTAGTTTTCCAAAACTGCAAGATGGTGGTGAGGAAGCCATTGGAGAACCAAAAATGCATCGTGACGGCCCAAGGAAGGAAGGACAGGCGCGAGCCCACTGCAATCATCCTCCAGGACTGCACCATTACTGCAGACCCCTTGTACTTCCCTCTAAGGAAGACCCTTCAATCCTACCTGGGTCGTCCATGGAAGGAGTACTCGAGGACCATCATCATGACCTCTCAGATCGACGACTTGATCCAGCCACAAGGATGGCTGCCATGGATGGGTGACTTTGGACTCAATACTCTCTTCTACTCCGAGTACAACAACAGAGGCCCTGGTGCTGACTTGAGCAGGAGAGTGAGGTGGCGCGGCATCAAGAAGCTCACCCCGCAGCACATTCTAGACTTCACCGCCGGCAGATTCATTCAGGGTGATTATTGGATCAAACCCACCGGCGTGCCCTACACTCCGGGCATGTCCGCGTAGAAGAACAGGTTGTACCGATTGACTGAATATGTATGGTCCCAATATGTATTTTGAAATGTTTCCCGGTCTTGTGCTTTCCATTTAATCTTATTTTTTTCTCTTAATTATTATTCTGTCCTATTACTTTGGCGAGTGTGGTAATGGCTTAATTCATCATCATTTGTATCTCCATGAAGGTCTTTCTTCCACCTGAGACCACCTGAGACAAAAATGAAAATGGAAAAAGAAAAATTAGAGAGAAAAAATAGTTACCATAATAATTAAGCTGAATTTTTTTTTGGTAACGTAATAATTAAGCTGAATGAATGAATGGGTTGATGAATGTTTTATTTATTGTTTGGCTTGGTCGTTTCTTCTCTTTAATTTTGGCAGACTGGTTCATGCATGTGCATTTTGTAGATGGAAAAATGAGAAACGTAAGAGTATCAAGAAATTAAGTTTACTGCGATTATAACAATGAACAACTGAACGCATGATTCAGCCACTCATTACAGAATAGAACCAGGTTTTGTCATCAACTTGATCGTTATCAGTAGTCACATACAGATTATAACCGGAAGCAACTCGGTAGTTTCCATCAGTGATGACTTTCAAAATAAAATTCATCCAAGTCACTACTGTTACTGATATGGATCAGGGCGGCTCAAAGGGGTAGGCCACTAAGGCTACCACCTAAGGCCCCCCAAACTACAAGGCCCCAAATTTTTAAATATGTTTTCTTAAACATTAAGCCCTTAAGCCCCCAACAGCCCAACTATTGAGTTTTCTTCTTTTAACGTTTTTTTAATAAATTTTCAAATGTTCAGGCCCACAAAGGCCTCACTTTTATTGATTCTATGGATCTACTCATGTCCTAAAAAAAATTGAAGGTTGGTTCAATGAAGGCCCCACTTAATGGTTAAGATTTAAGAGAGGTTTGATTCTCTCGATCTAGTCATAGTCATGTCCCCAAAAAAAAAATTACATTTAGAACACCCAAAAAAATCGTGGAATACCCTCTCTCTCTCTCGTTTCTAAAAAAGGGTAAAGGGGCTTAGGGTTTATGTTTTATGAAAAACAAAACACTCATCTTTTTACACCCATGTTCTCTTTTTATTTGCTTCTGAAATCAAAGAGTGATTGAGTGACATTGCTATTGAGTTTGCTTTTAGACCCGTATTCAAATGTACGTTACCGACTTACCAGAAGAGCTCTCCAACCATTGCTGAGGCAAAGTACCAATAGGAGGCACTAATCGCTTTAAGCACAAAAGCTTGAAAGCCTTGTCTCGATTTTAGATTGATAAGTTCTTATTCTTTCACATATTAGATTTCATTATTTGTTGTTTTCAATTTCTTTTTTCTATCTATCGTAAGTACAATTGTTATTTCGTTTGATCTTGTTCTTTATTATATTTCTCGTCTGATTTATTTCGTTTGAGCTTGTTCTTCATTTGATTTCCATCAGGACCATCACTAGTTAAAAAATATTTTTATATTCTTCGATTTACTCTTTGTTTTTAATATTTGTGATGACGAGTAGAAAATATGTATCTGGATATGAAAAACTTAAGAAAAAAGGAGAATAAAAAGTTTAGTAAAATCTCAAAAAGGGACCTTGAACAAATACTTTGTTGATAAAAGTGAACAAAATTCGAATCAAAAGGCCTCATTTTTGTGACCTTGCCTAAGGCCTCCAAAAAGTTTGAGCCGCCCCTATATGGATGGCAAGAATTTTCTTCACAGTATCCTCTAGCCATAGATCATAGATGGCTTATGGAGAAGAACGTTGTTCCAGATTGCAATTGAGCCAGGAACAATGACATTAGAAACTGTTGTCCACAGGTGCTTGGGTCTTGAAGAATTAGGCAACAGGATGCTATTTAAATCACATTTCCGAAATGTAACATTTCACTTGGGGAATGTAAAATAAACAGAAACAGCATCCGTGAGATGTGGCAAAACGGATGCTGCAGGGTTTGCCGCACCTTAACTGCGGCGGACGATTTCATCCCCATACCTTTGTCGCTCATAAATGCCCAACCCTTCTTTGGCCTCATTCAAATTTTGCAAAATTTTTAACAATTAGGCCACCTTTCTTTAGGCTAAAAAATTGTGTCCTAGCCGATAAGGCTGCAACTCGGTGCGGTTTGGTTCGGGTTGGCCTCAACCCAAGACCAAGTCAAGGTTATTAATGGTCAGCCCAAAACCAAACCGAACCGACCTTAGAACCGAAACATCCAAATTGAAAACTGGACTGATTATTTAAAGAAAACCCATAACCCAACCCAAACTGAACCGAATTGCAAAATTCGGTTTGGTTCATTTTCTCATACTTAAAACCTGTTATCAAGAGAAAGATTCCCACTTTTGCCAAAAAAAAAAAGAATATACAATAAATTTAAAGGATCATCATTTACATGCGATCCAATCCCTTAATTAGTTCACATGTACACATAAGATGGAGCAAAGAGCTTAGAATCCCAAGTCATATGTTAATTGTTTTGGATCGCACTTTTGAGCTCATGAATCAATTTAATAATTAACTACAAAGATTTATAAAATAATAATCTTATTCATTATTTAATAACTTATAATTTATAAGTTATATTTTATTATTACAACTTTATCTATTGTATATCTTATATATATTATTATATTTCGGTTTGGTTCAGTTCGGTTTTACACTTAGGAAATTCAGTTTGGTTTTCGGTTCGATTCGATTAACCTTAGCCTTCAACCCAAAACCGAACCAAACAAATTCGGTTCTCTATTTTTAGAACAACAACCTGCCCAAAGACTATATAACCCAAACCAAACCGACCCAAAGTCGGATTGGACCGGTTCAATTTCGGTTTTAACCAACCCAAGTTATAACCCTACTAGCCGATAGTATGCATTGTTTTCTATGATTTTCTATGTTTTCTATTTTGGAGGCTTAGCCCGCAAAAAAGACCCGGTTTTCCTTTCAATGGTAAGCCCATAGTATGCACTGCTTTCTCTTTTGTGGGCTTAGCACGCCACAAAGGACCCGGTTTCCCTTTCAATGGTCTGGCAAAACATCAGTTAGAGAATTGATGTGGAAGTGATGGGTGATAGGTGATTCCATGTACATACCTTTTTTTTATTTATTTTATTTTATCGTGAAATGGAAGAATTTTATTGAGGGATAGAACGTGGATTACAACGACCGTTCAGGTCTGCTGCCAAACACGATGCCAAAAAAGGGAAGGGGGTGGTTTACACAACCAAGTCCAGGAAAAGTGATCAAGGCCAAAATTTGCAAGTGGTCCACTGCTTAGTTTGTTTCCCTGAACATATGGTTTATTCTGACATGCTTGAAGGAGTTGAGGAGAATGCGAATCTGATGAACAACACCCAATATTCTCTAAGGTACGTGGATCTGTGATTACATGGACATACGGATACGTCTGAAGATAATCTTTCCCATAATAACAGCGGATGGGGGCATGTGAGCTAAGCTTGGATCAGGAAAATATAAGCCCGAAGGTCGAATTAATTTAGAAAGACAAAATTTAACCCAACTCGTCAACAAGTTCTGGACTGAATTCTTGTCCACCAATAAACGTGGGGCACCTACTTACACAATCGAAGGGTGTGCATGTGACAAGCACAGCATTATGCAGCGTTCGAGGGATTAAAGCTATGGCTGCAGAAGCGAGCGCTACTGATGAGGAAGGCGACTCTAATGATGAGACGGCGTTAAATTGCAACTGGTTGGCTCTCGTGGGACTGACCATTTCTGCAAACTTCTCGACTGTCCTCCTCTTTGGCATGTTATTTTTTTCGCCGGTCGACCTCTTTTGACTAGCTATAGCGAGACCCTTGGCATTTACAGTTGGGTGGTCATGCAATGTTCGACCTCCTCATTCAGGTTGATTGCTTTGTCGAATGACTTTCGATGGTGGCTTGGCGGATTGTCTAGTGAGCAAAGGCCCAAATCTTGCTAGAGTCCCTACCAATGTACCTTTCCTTATTCTCCGAGCCCCGTGGTGGTTCTTGGTGATGACCTTGGTCATCTCAGGCAATGTTCGGTGGTGGTTTTTAGTTTCAATCTTGATGATAATGTGTTTACTTTTGATCTTTTTGGTTGGGTTTTTAGCAAGTTTTACTATGCTGTTTTAAGTTAGGTTTTGTATCGTTAGGTATCGAAGGGCCTCAACCCCCATAATCCAGGTGTAGTTCTGTGTCCAGCCTTAGCTCTTGTAACAATGTTTTCATCTAATGAAGAAAGAGTCTTGGCTTTCCATAAAAAAAAATTAATAATATGAACGTAAGGGTGCCCTTTTTAAATGAAAAAATTACTTATTCTTTGTTAAATGAGGAGATTCGATCCCAAGTGCAGAATGAAAATCTCTCGTGCTCCTTTAAGAAATATTTTTCTCTCAATACTGGTTTTCGCTTCATACACGAACCTGCTGCCACCTTCATCCAATGGAACTTCCGTTAATTTTACTTTTCCCTTTTCCATCACTCACACCATGATAAAACAAGCATGGGTTGATTAAAACAGAATCTCAAGTTAGTCATCGGATTTCTAAGAGAACAGTGTGAAATTGATTTTTCGTGATAAATTTTTTTTTAAAAATAACGCAGGTTTAGTCACCTAGTTCTTCATAATTGCAAAACAGTGATTCAAATAATTAAAAACCAGTGTTATTTTATAGTTCACGGAGAGTTATTTCATAAATGCCCTTAAAAGACTTCTTAACCTTAGAAGATAACAAACAAAATGTTTACAAGTATGTTCAGGGCACTTTTGAAAGAAAACATTTTAAAAAAAAATATCACTTGTTCACAATTATCAAGAATTGTACGACTAAATCTGAATTATTTTGAAAAAGTATCACTTAAAACAAATTTTTTGGTTGGTTAGTGTACCGTGCTGCTAAAGTGAGATGCTGTTACATGAAAAATCCAACTGTCGTAGAATATTTGTTTTTAAAGATGTAAAAAGAAGCATCTCACTCCATTTGCATAGTTTCACTCCATTTAATGGCAGAAAATAAGGTGTAAGAAGCACCTATTGGTTGGATGATGATGCTGATGGGGCTGTCAATGAGAGTTGAGGTTTGTGGAGCTTGATAATATTGGACACTCCGTCACACCCTTCGCGGTATTAGGGTATCTCACATTGTATTAGGGTTATATCCATATTCTTGCAGTTGATTATTGTGATCTTTTATTCATGATATAGTGGAAAACGGCAGCTGTGAAAGTAACCCTATTCTAGGGTGAACCACGTAAAATCTGTGTTTTATTTATTTATTTATTTATTTTCAACTCTTTTTCGTTTTTTTTGCTCCTAACGATCTATAGGAATCAAGTCGGATTCCTATCAATCAGCACAAGGTGATGCAAAATAAAATTCAAGAACTGGGTGGGCTGTTGATGACTGTGACTAATTCAAGCCTAATATTACACTGTAAAATTGGAAGGGCAATAAAAAAAAAACATGAAACTTCCTGTCATGATGAATCAATGAATGCGTTATTCCTTGTGAACGAGATGATGAGTCTGGCCATAATCATGATTGGGAGGAAGGAAGAGGAAAGTTTGTGCGATTTTCTTAGTGCAGCAATTTTTTTGGGGAAATTAACGTCACCGGAAAAGAAAAGTTCCGCCGGATGAAGGTGGCAGCAGGTCCCTGGTGCCATGGTGTGGAAGCCAAAGCCCTTACCGAGAGAAAGAAGCTCTTTTCTCTTAGGCCAGTGCTTTTGCTACGACTTTTTAACGGTTCAACAAGAAAATTGTTAGACAGGACGCGTACGGTCTAATTTCCAGAAAAGATGGATATGTTGAGATCTCTCATTCGAACTATTATATGCTTGTTATGAAGGACAAAAGGGTTAACAAGAAACAGAGAGGGGTTGCATAAAGAAGATAACGGTCGTCAACACACAGATTTGACACAGGTACTGCTTATTTTATTTCATTTTCTTAAAATTATTGAATTCCTTAGGTTTACGAGAGAGACATGATGATAACATTGCTTTTGTAAATCCTCAAATTGGATTGTCTTCTTCCACCATAACTAATTAACATTAGAATGATCGATCTTTATATGAAAAGCACAAACTCATCTTGATCTTGGAGGTACAGATTACATTCCAGCCAAGATATTAGTGATGGCCAAAGCATTGCTGCAAAGCTGGCTGAAGATGGTATTCCTGTCACTCAACAGCTTTGAATTTTTAGAATCACCCTCAAAAGCATCCTCGCAAGTCTCAGCGTCGGCCATGGCAGCCGTCACCCAGGTGTTAACATCACTGTAGCCTTGAGAATCCAATGCGGCAACCGAGTCTTCAAGCTGATCAACTGCATCCATATAGTTTTCTGAGCAGTCATTGAGCAATTGCTGAAGGGAAGGATCTGTGGACGTCGAGTTGAGCAACTGATTGATGTAACCGGACGTGTCTGTCGCGTTTGTGGCTGCAAGCTTGACTGCAATCTTGGCAAGGCCTTTGAGGTCAGCTTGTTGGCTTCCATTGGCAGCCTTGAGAGAAGTGATGCAGAGATCCCTGTAAACCGCATTTTCACAAGTCTTGGTGATTAGATTATAACCAGTTGGCTCTTTAGCAGAGACTTTGTGGGGTCGCACGGCCAAGGTGAGGGTGAGAGAGAGGAGGAGGAAGAACATGAGAGGATGCATTTCTGTTTTCATATTTCTGTGAAGGATTGTGCGACTCCGATCGGAAATCGAATTGGGGATGGAGTAAATAATGGCTGCTGATTCTGGCTATTCGGTGCTGTTAACTACTTATTGCATGGGTAGTTAAGGAGGGAATTAAACATTGACCAGTAATATGAGAGATTAGCGGTCTGCCACTCAATAATATGGTTTAGGCGGACCCCTTTTGAAGCGTGTGTGACCTTCAATTGCACTGAATCCATCGTCCGCTGCCACAGAAAAATGAATTCGTAACGGTAAGTAGTAGGGTCGTTTCGAGTCTCTCAAATATAGACTTGTCATGTTGGTTCAAGGAGTTGCTAGTAGAATGAATCAACAGCTACTCAAAACTCTATTTATTTGGTATCATTTAAGTAAACGGCTTACGGCTCATTTATTTGGGATATACACATGTAATGGCTTTCCTTTGTGTTAGAATCTATACTACATTACTATTATTAAAAGCACGAACTACCTTAAGTGTTTTAATTTTCACATACCTAAAATGTCATTCCCTATAATATTTAATTCCTTATATTTCTCTATTAATTAAATTAGGTAGACATGAATTAGATAAACAAGAGAGACCTCAAATAACTAAACAACATAGACATTAATTAGCAAATAATTACACAAGATGGACATCAATTATACTCTACATATATTAAAGGTTAATAAAATATATAATTATTATATAACATCAATTAGACATCTAGACTTCAATCAACTAAACAATGATTACTATTAAAATAAATTAATAGTTATTTTTAACACTAATTTCAAATACTTATATATCAATATCATGTTTTTTAACATACGCAAAATCTCCACATTATCCCTAAATTGTCCTTTTTATTTTTTAATAATTAAATTTAAAATTATCTTATAAAAAAGAATTTAAAATGATAAACATCATAAACTTGAGAATTTGAAAATTAATCTATTCATAAAGCGTTTTTACGTGAATTTAAAAAATAATTTAGAAAGAATTTAAAAGGAATTTAAATTACACTACATGTCACGAAAATTAATAATAAATTATTTACAAAACGTTAAGCCTCAAGCCTAAAATTCATGTATGTAAAATGCCTATTCTCATTAACAATTACTATTAGTTTAGAAAGAATTTAAAATGATAAACTTGAAGAATTCGAAAATTAATCCATAAATAAAGAATTTGAAAATTTATCAATACATAAAGCGTTTTCATGTGAATTTAAAAAATAATTTAGAATTTATTATTTACAAAACGTTAAGCCTTGTGCCTAAAATCCACGTACGTAAAGTAACTATTCTCATTAACGATTATTATTAATTTAGAAAGAATTTAATATGATAAACTTGAAGAATTTGAAATTTAATCCATAAATAAAGAATTTGAAAATTAATCTATACTTAAGTGTTTTTATGTGAATTTCAAAAATAATTTAGAAAGAATTTAAATTACTCTATAGATAACGAAAAATTAATTTGAATTTATTTCTTATACCTAAAATAAAAAATAAAAAAAGAAAAAATTTAATAATTGAAAAGTAAAAGGAAGAATTTTAGTGGGGTATAAACTTCTTCTCCAATACTTATCAAAAAGACCCATACGTATCTCAGTTATTTTCTTTTTTTTTCTTACTTTTGCATACTTAAAATATCTGTATTTATTCATAAAATGACAAATCCTATTATTCCCAAATGCAAATCCACATAAATATCAAATATCCTATTTTAATGATGAATACTAGAAAAATTGGAATTTTATTAATCTGAAATCTATATAAATCTCTAAAGTTTTTTACATACCTATTCTATATATATTCTAAAGTGTTTTTTTTTATTTAATTTTTACTAATAAAATTCAACAATAATCGAACAAAAAAAAAGTGATGAAATTTTAAAATTTTGAAATTCACATAATTTGGGCTTGTAGACTTCGTAACCGATACTTATCTATCTATATGTATAATTCAATTAAGTGAAAAAGAAAAAGCAAACAAGAAAAGGAATTTTATTATTGCCATGACTGATTTATATACAAAAGAAAAGCACAAAATTTTTTTTGGAGGTTAGCAGAATTTTATTTTGAAGTCTCTAACTATTAAGTGTTTATTTGAATTATTAATTAATAATAGAAGCATATCTAATTATTAAGTGATTATTTTAATTATGATTAACTAAGTGATAAACTAAAACCCCCCAAGATCAAGAGAAAAAAAAAAAAGAATCATAAATTGAACAAGACTTCAAATAAGTTTATTATAATTTAAGATTTTGTGATAGTATAAAGTTCTTGTGAATTTTTGAAAATGATTCAAAATAAAATATATTTTAATAAACATTGCCTTTTGATTTAATAATTACAAATCTGTTGCTAAAAATATGCATAAAATCAATCTTAACATGCAAACACACGTTCCTTATTGCTAGTATAATTAAATATATAAAAGTTCATTCCTTACTATAAGCTTAAGCTTTTAGTAGGAATGGTGTTCTATATGATACTAGAGCCTTAGGTGTTGGGTTCAAACCTCCGCTCCACCAGTTGAAAATATATATATATTCCACGTATATGGCCTTCCTAAAATGGGTTTGAGTCCGCCCCACAAGTGAGGGGAGAGTTAAGACTATAATTAAATATATAGAGTTTACATCTACTATATATATATATAGATATATATATTTCACGTATATGACCTCCCTAAAATAGGTTTGAATTCAGCTCACACGTGAGAGGAGTGTTAGGAATATAATTAAATATATAGAGTTCATATCTACTATGCTTTGATTCTAATAAAAAATTATATGAGGAACACGAATCCAAATACTAACGAGGGGAGGTGAAATCAACTTTTCAGCTTAATAACAAAACTATGTTCTCGAGGGTTAGTCAAACTTCGTCATGAGATCAGTTTTGTCTTACGGAATAGTGACGTATATAATCAATGAGGGCCATCCATTTCACGAGTATCTTCATGTTAAAAATAGATTTAATTAGTCCTAGTTGACCCATTCAATCAATGTAAAAAAAAATTTATTTGGGCTTCAAATTTAGCGTGACGTAAGGTTAATTGATTTATGGTAAATCCTGCATGCTAAGAAATAATAATAACTTTAATTAAAACCAGGAAATACATTCCAAAACAATGTGAGAGATGCAGAAAAATTAATTTCGCAATTTTTGGCTCTCTCCCAAAAGCAACTGGTGTGACCAATGTGATGTGCAAGAGCTCCAATTACTTTAACCATGGCATCTCTTGTAATTAATAGCACAAATACCAGCTTGACCGGGGTTGTTTCTAGCAGAGAGCTTCATCCAGTTATCCTACCATTTTAATGATCCCAACAACGCTTCAAATGAGATAATATCTTACTCATTACCTCAATTTAATGACGTGTAGTACGTAGTTCGTTGTTACGCCACCCTCAATTCAATATGACAACTTTGATATGTTAAGCGCAACCGAATGCATTAAAAAAAGAATGGCAACTCACCTGTTCCTGAAAGGATTCCTGTCACGCCCATTGAAAAAATAAAGAAGAGTAGTTAGTTTTCAACAACTAATTGGTATTTGGTTTCGCATGACTCCTGTTTATAAATTTCAAAGAGTTTAGGCAGGCAGTTCATAAGCCATGACTCATCCGCTTGCAAACCCAATCCATTTGAATCGAGACTGAAAATTTCAAAGAATGTTCGTAGCACTTTCCTTCATCCACTATAAAATATCTTTAAAAAAATCCAAAAACATATACAGTCGTAATTAAATTAAAAAATAAAGAAAGAAATTAAAAAGGCGATGACTTCACCGACATGGGCGGCAGTGTACGCGTAGCATTAGCACGCCCGGCCCGGCCCATCGATGCCTCCGTTCACGACGTGTGATCATCGTGGCGTTCGAGCTTGGACAGCTTCACCCTCTTCCCTTCCCCGCTCGAGATCAGGGTCAGTCGCTGAGCTGCAATTCTGGGCACTTGCAGAACGAGGAGAAACAGCTCCCATTCTTCTGTCTCTGCTCAAAATCCTCTTCAACGATCGAATCCGACCCCCACTCCCAGGCGATTTCAACCCCTGACCTCCCGGCGACCCGAGCCTCATCTCCTCCTCCGTTCCCCACCTGTAGCACTCATTCCTTCTGGGCACCTCAATCGAAACACCCACAAGCTCTACTTGATTTCTTCGAGGCCCCAAAGACGAGGACCCCTCCGGAATGGAAGCCGAAGACGACGACGAGCCAACCCTGTCCTGTGTATTGTTTTCACAAGACGCGCACAGCCCAGAAGAACCAGCGCCCTCCTCTGTCCCGACCGCCTGTTCACCGTCCGAGACAACGATTTCCAGAGATGTTTCGGACACTGGGGTAGGAATTTCGGGCATAACAGGGCCTCTGCAAATTGGGCAAGTGGAGTGAGAGTGGAACCACATGTCGATGCAGTCGATGTGGAAGCTGTGGTTGCATTTGGGAAGGAGACGACCCTTCTCGTTTTCCTCAAATTCCGATAAGCAAACGGCGCACTCCGGCGCCTCTTCGTGGGACTTGGAGGAGTAGACGAAGACGGGAAGTGATCTGAGAAGGGCGGCATCCAAGCCGCGAGAGGGCATGTTGTGAGGGGGATTAGCAGTATCGGTGTAGAAAACGAGGTGGGCACGGCGTCGAATACGACGCCTGTGAGCGCGGACGATGAACCACCGTGCGTAGACGTGGAGACACACTATGATAACCACCACTGTAAACAGTACAACGATTGCGCTCAACATTATCTTCCCGCTAAGGGCGTAGCCCTTCGGCGCGTAGACCTGTGAGATTTCGCTCGCTTTTTCGTCCATATTCCTCTGGTCTCTGTGTCTGCTCCGGCGAAGCTCGATCGAGAGAGGGAGATAGATAGGGCAAGAAAAGGGTCAGAGAGGTTCAGTTTGGGGGTGGGTCTAGAGGGCTTTTATGGGTTGAGCGAGCGAGGCGCAAGCGCAAGGCAATTTCTTGGACGGTCAGTCGTCGTTACAACTTACGAGTCCAAAGCGGTGTCTTCCCTGATGAACGAATGAAGTAGGTTCTTGGTGGACTTTTGGAAGAAGACGAATTGGCATAAATAGCCCTCAGTGATTTAGGGTGAGGCCGCCCGATCAAAAGGGGTCATCCGAGTAAGTTGAAAATTGACTGTTTGACGGGAGATTTGAAGTAGAGAGTGGTGGGGACTCGGGAGAGTCGTGGAAAGAAGAACGCGCCGCCCCTGAGAAAGTCAATATTCTAAGGAAGTTTTGTTATCTTTCCGCTTCCGCAGTTTGGCGTGGACAGCAAGGCTAAAAGCATGAGAGGAGATGGTGAGAATCTCGCTTGTTATGGCGTTGCCGTGTCTCGAAGGGAATATTTGCGTCCCAGCTCAGAACACTGTTAGAAACCGAGTGCGATTAGATGGGGCCCAATGATGTTACGAATAAGGTCCCACGAAGTATTTGGCACGCAACCTTTTCTTCGAAAGAGGACTTGTGTTTTCGTAGACGTGGGCCCCACAATCACGCGTACGTGTATATAAGCTTTAGTATACAAGTTGGGCCCTGTTCTACACTGTTTGGACTCGATCCAAAATTTAAATCATTTGAAAACTCAGCTGAGTCCAAACTGAGCCCAAACCCGTGAGAGCAATAAAGGGTTAAAAGGGTAAGACAATTGTTTAAAGCATAATGTAATATTTGTAGGTTACTTAATTATAGAAGATCCAAAAAAAAAAATGGAATTTACAACAACAGTGACGGTAGTTGTCTAAAGGGGTTGAGCTTAAGTTTGAAATCAAAGATTTAGGATTATTCAAAATTTAGCCCGAACTCAACTTCGGAGATGCGTTGATTATTCAAACGTTGTTAGAATATAAATTTGTCGTTATGGATCCGTGGCTTTTCTAGTTATGTTTTTATAATTTATTTACAAAATAATCAAGGGAAAATTATTGAAAGGACCATCTTTTTCCAAGTATTTACAAAAACATGCTTTAAAAAAGTCAAATATTTAAAAACATGTAACTTTTTCTGTGTAATTGTGTTTCAGTCCAAAATCACGCTAAATCGCATAATTTACGATTAATCAAAATAAATGTAACACATTTCAAAGTTTAAAAATTGCCCTTTTTCGTACTATTAATCGAAACCGAATGAACGTACGAACGTTGAATTGGACTTTAATCGTGTGTTGATCATGCATTCATGAATTTTAATCAATCGAATACATTGCGAGTAATCGCAAAACAACAATTTAAGATTATAGTTTATCGAAATTTCAAATCATCGAAGGATACATGTTAGATCTTCAAGGATATTAGACGAATCATCAACAGATACAAGTATGATCTTCATCAGATACATACAATATTAAGTTGACCAACATGGAAACAAGCATGATCATCGTAAGATACAAGTTAAATCTTCGAAAGATACAAATTTAATAATCCACGGATACATATTAGTTCATTAATCGAAAATACTACTCGATATCGTCACGACTTTTCAATTAATCGAAAATACTACTCAATTAATTGACAAATCTCAATGTTGATTGTTCGATTGGTGTAATTTGAACATAATCACAAAATTTACAATTAATCGAACTACAGTGATTTCGGACTGGAACGCAATTACACGAGAAAAGTTACACGTTTTTTAACATTTGACTTTTCAAAGCATGTTTTTAAAAATACATAGAAAAATGCTGGTATTTTCCATAATTTTCCCAATAATCAAATTTAGTACTGTTACAATCAAACTTGTGTTAACTGCTGATGTTACACATCATGCATTAACTGCTGATGTTTTTTTCTCCTAACTAAACATAAAATAACGTACATGGGACTGGTTTAAATGTCACTCAAAATCCGAAGCGGAAACTAGCAACGGCTTCACAGAGCGAGAGAAAGAGAGGGAGGAATGGAGGACATAGAGCACAGAATGGTTAGCGTGAACGGGATAAACATGCACATAGCGGAGAAAGGTGAAGGTCCAGTCGTGCTTTTCGTTCATGGCTTCCCAGACCTCTGGTACACGTGGCGCCACCAGATAGTAGCTCTTGCCTCCCATGGTTACCATGCTGTGGCTCCAGACCTACGTGGCTATGGCGACACGGACGCTCCCCTTTCCTCCACCAGCTATACCTGCTTTCACGTTGTTGGGGATCTCATCGCTCTCATCGACGCCCTTCGCCAAGACCAGGTCTTTCTGGTGGGACACGACTGGGGTGCTTTGATCGTCTGGTATTTCTGCTTGTTCCGCCCCGACCGCGTTAAGGCCGTCGTCAACCTCAGCATCACCTATCAACCGCGACACCCCTTGATGACCCCCATTCAGGCCATGCGTGCCCTCTTTGGCGATAACTTCTATATGTGCAGATTCCAGGTGCTCACCCGCCTTTCCATCCTTCCTTTCTGTTGTTCTCTGTATAGCTAGCTAATATATGTTTGCTTACAGAAACCAGGGGAGGCGGAAGCTGAGTTTGCTTGTGTTGGTACCGCACAAGTATTCAGGACACTTCTAACATCTCGCAATCCAGATCCACCGTGTGCACCCAAAGAGATAGGCCTCGCACGCGTACCCGATGAACCAGAAATCTTACCCTCTTGGTTGTCAGAAGACGATATCAATTACTACGCCAGGAAGTATGAGAAGACAGGCTTCACCGGGGGACTGAATTACTACCGAACAATGGACCTGTATGTGTGCTTTCTACTGTAATTAATTAGTTTAATTGAATGTTAGTCCGCTCCGTTGTAAATAGGTTTCTGGTGTTTGTTGCAGAAACTGGGAGCTCACAGCCGCTTGGGCTGCTGCGAGGTTGAATGTACCGGTGAAGTTTATTATAGGCGATCTGGACATCACTTATAGTCTTCCCAGTACCAAGGAATACATACACGATGGTGGCTTCAAGGAAGATGTGCCATTTCTAGAGGAAGTAGTAGTAATGGAGGGAGCGGGTCACTTCACCCACCAAGAGAGGCCTGATGAAATTAGCGAACACATCCTTCACTTTATCCGGAAGTTCTGAACTGCTTATATCTTGTCATCACCATCCCCCGAGTTTAAGTCTTTTTGGAATGCATTGCAGATCATGAAATAAAGCTACCTTTTTTTTTGAGAAAATTAGGGCTACATACTTTTCATACATTGGAGTAGATTATCCCGTTAGTCCATTACGGGGAATCTTTTACGGGAAATGCTAAGACTCTTGCATGGAATAAAATTTGCATATGTTTTAGATTTGTTTTTTTTTTTTAGGTAGTGAAACTAGCAGCTTTCATTTCAGTGAACTACTCTTACAAAGTTGCATCCTCTTTCATCGTCCAAGAGGATTAAAGATAAAAAGGAAGAAGGGTGCTTCACCTAAAGACAAGAGAACTGGTCAATAGCATGATTTGCCAGCCTATCTGCTCCCTGATTTGTTTCTCTAAAAGTGCAAACAAAAACAACCTTATGAAAATTTGCACAGAGGTGAAGAATTTCTGCCATAATCCCTTTCAATCTCCACGGAACTGTTTTAAATTTCAACGATCTGTTTCAACCAATTAAGCTATATATGTATCTTTCAACCAAAAATATTCGGGAGTGTATGGGCATCTTCAGCACCATGACTACTGTAAGCAACAATCATTATAAATAATTAACTGGAAATTTAACACAAAAACTATTCATCTTATCATAAAACCACTTTGCCTGTCATATGAATAACAAAACTGAAGCCTCAACCACGGATATCTAAATGTACCCCAAAAAACCAGAACAATGTAGCAGAGATTAGAACTGAGGTCAGGCCCTGAGGCAAAACATGAAAAATGACTCAAACCCTGAATCCCCTGCTGTTCCTCTTTCCTCTAGCCCTTTCAAACTTCCTTCCCTTTGACCGCACGTAGGGTTTAGTGTGGCTGTGTGGCACACCAGGAGCCTTACCAAAGTGCTTCACTGCTTCACGAGCATTCTTTGGGCCTCTGAGGAGAACCTGTACAGGAAATCATTAAAATTTTCTCTCTCTTCATTCACTTCACTAATCCGAAGGGCAGCCAGGATAAAAAAAAATTCAATCCTCTATGTTAAAACAAAGTAGTCTATCACCCACCTTTATTTGCCCAAATGTTAGTTACTTACAATGTTCTTCTGCCTGAAGAATCCCAAGTAAAGTCTTGCATTTACATTCATAATTTTTCACCATTCATTCTAAAAAATGATATCATAAAAAGGATTTTGAGTACCATGGCCACAGATACAAGAATAAAATATCCTTATGCTTTTATGTGCAGCTTTAGCCTTGTTCCCTAAAAAAGGTGACAACTATATAGTTAAAAGAGGGTAGTGGTAGTATTGGGGGTGAGAAGGAACAGGAACTCCAAGGGATACATATATGAAGTATTCAATACAAAATTGCAAGCCATGTATTGTACAAACTTCACAATGATTTTGAATCCAATTTATTTTATAACATCCAAGAGATATTATTTATTGCTGTAAACATAAATACAGCCAGAGCACATTTTTAGGGTTTTAGACAACATGAATCAAATTATTTTATAATCAATAGAATCTTATCCAAATTAAGCAATAATTTCAGTTCCCTCCATAGCATTCTTAAAAGAAAAACTCATATCTGCCAAGAAATTTCTCCATATGAACAAGAGCAGAAATATTTCAAGTGAAAGGCATCCCTCATATAGCTTATGAAATCCATTTTTTTAAAATACAAGAACATAAAACGTGAAAACTTGCATCCATTAACTTGGTGGGATCTAATTAGAAACAACATACTGAATGGTATGAAAATCTAATAAGTCAAAATTAAAAGGACCCATTCAAATTTAGCAGTGGATCATAGATGCAGAAATATAAGAAAACTCAGAACAAAGTTGTAATGGAATGCCACTGAAAAGAATTGAGCAAACAGATGGTGCTGATAGATTCAGGGTAGAAACATGCGGAAGTAAAGACAGGAAGGAAATCCACTAAAATCCATAGGAGTAAGAAAGGTTACTAATCAGTTATTGTTAAAACAACTAATACTGAAAGTCTTAACATTAAAAAAAATTCCCTCAGTGTATCTACAATGGCATGCAATAGCGCAAATTCAGTGCAGACAACTAAAAGCTTCATATGAACATGCAGCTACATATGTTTAACATGAACTTGCAGCTACATGTATCAGGATCAGGATTAGGGAGTGTTCTGAAAAATAACAATTTAAGCGGTTTGATAAATAGAACAATGAAAATCAATCATGTCATGGCCTTTGGAGGCAGGCTTGGGGGTAGTGGAATGTTACAGCCAAATCCGTGACTCAGCCAGCCCACGACACAAGCCTGTACTATGAAGCCACTAAAAGATCAATATTGGGCCACAATGTTTGGGCATCCTACAGAAAACCTGCAGGAATTTCAGAGCAACAAGCTGAAGCTCTCCCCTTTTCAATGAGCCCTTAACAATTTATGAAAGAAGAGAGAGTGTGAAAACAAATGAGGCAACAAGCAGAAAAATATGTTGTCCATTAAGATGAAACATAATGAACGTTGGGACCAAGCACACATTACTAGATCAGAATGAGAAATGTCAACAATAAGGAACACATATAGGCATGACTCATATAAAAAAAGACAGTAAGGTACTTGATCACTGAAGGACCAAAACTGAAAGAAATAATAGATTTCCAGTATACTTGTTAGCACTGATAAAAAAATCCCTCCAATTGACATGTTTTCTGTTTTAGATCTCTTTGTAGTTAGCTGGTCTAAAGATAGTCTGCAATAAATGTTAAATCAAATGGAGATTTAAACATGACTCTGGCACAACTACACAAACCACCTGACTAGGTGGCTCCTTTCAACCATCCAACACATTAGAACCATTAAGACTGCTCCCATAGAAGTAAAATTGGTAGCAATTTTTCATCTTGGGCATCAAAAGTAACTTATTGATTTTGCAAAGATACATAACCACAAACTTTTGCGTGCACGTACATCCTTTAGTCACCAATATTGTCTAGGCTGTATGTTAGCAAACAACCTTTCACACATCAAGCAAATGTAATCCCAATTTTTTACAGCTCCCAGCATATCCCAAATTCAAAATTCACACATTTCAATATCTCATTCATATTCATTAAAACAAATAAAATGCAGTATTCAAATCTCACAGAAATGGGAGGCAACAAAGGGTTTTTATCTTCATACCGTGTTCTGCCCAAGTGGAGCCCTGAGAGCCAGCTGGTCAAAAGTCAAGCATTCCCCACCCGCCTTCTCGATCCTCGCTCTCGCCGTCTCTGTAAACCTCAAAGCAGTGACCTTCAGTGATGGAACCTCGTAAACCCGAGTATCATCCGTGACCGTCCCAACAAGTACCGCAATCTTGTCTTCCTGAGGATCCAACCAAGAAAATAATCAAGAAAAAGAGGAAGAGATAGAATTCGCTAGAACAATAAGGGGAGAAAGTAGAAAAGATGGAAGTCGTTATGCGCCAACCTTTCCTTGCATGAAACGAACCAATCTGGAGAGGGACATTGGGGCCTTGTTAACCTTGCTCATGAAGAGCCGCTTCAGTATCACCGCATTGAACTTGCTTCCGGTTCTTCGTACGAGAAACCGGTAAAGCTGATAACAGAACATCCAGTCATTGATTCAGATCACGTACGGGAAGAAAAATAAATATATGGAAAGATGACAGAGAAAGCGAGTGCGAGAGGAATATAAAGGAAGGGATTGTTCTGCCTACCTTGACAAGGAGCTTAAGATAGATATCATCAGATTTCGGGGCAGTTCGCTTGCTCTTCTTGCTTTTGCCGCCGGCTACTAAATCTATACCCTGCCAAAACAGAATAAATCAGCGGGAGAAAGAGAGAGCGAGAGAGAGAAAGAGCAAGATTAGGTTTATGAAGATCGGAATACCATTGCTGCTTCTGGTTCTGCCGCAGCTCCTCTTCCAACCCGCCGCGATTGCTGAGGGACGACGACTCGACGAAGGGTTTATATTAGGCCAAAGATGTCCGCCTAAATCAAGAGACTAGGGTTTCAGAACTTTCAGTAACTCCATTTCCATTACCTGCTCAGATCTCCGTTGTTTAATTTTAAGTCAATCCAGACCGTTCATCCGAGACACCCTTTTTATTCCATTTTATAAAATTATAATTGCATTGCTTGCATACCATGCAATAACACAAGACTGTGCACACGCTACTCATACTAAAGAACACGTGCGATATTTTTCAAGGTATGGAGTTGAGGTTTGAATCAAGACCTTTGCCGTTAACTTAAGGTTCTAATACCATATAGAATATCATTCTTACTAAAAGCTTAAGCTCATTATAAAGATGAATTTTATATATTTAATTATATCTTTGATACAATACAAGTGGAAGAACACCCAAATGTCCTTGTTAATAACTTTAACAAAAAATGGAGGTAACTCCCTAAACAAAAACAGTAATAACTCTAGCCCCTTTCCTAGAAGTCCATGAGAGCTTCTTAAGTATAAATTCTCAACCTTGTAACTCGTTGTCATCCTCTGACATGGCAACATATTTGGAAGTTCCCTGAACTTGTCACAAGCGTTTTTTCTCAATTGGTGGAGCAATGCTCTATGAGTAGATCTACACCGCACTGAAATCGTCTACGGCCTTTTCCTAAAATGCTCTCTGGTGCAACCGTGAAATGCTACCATGTGGAGCATTTTACAGCCAATGTTTTGTCATGTGGGTTTCACTTGAAAACATTTAAAATAATGAAAAACCATTGGCTATGAGATGCTACACATGGCAACATCTCACAGTTGCAATAGGGAACATTTCAGGTAAAGGCCACAGACGATTTCATTCCATCTACACTTATGCCTAGAGAATTAATTCTCTACCAATTCTCAGGTTTATGGGGAGTTTCACGTCTTTGAGTTTTGATTGCGTGGAATTTAATGTGCATTACAGACCAACCATTTTCTTCTCTTACGAACGGTTGTTCCTTACGTCTTCGTTTTCTAAGAGCGTGACACGCGTCCTCCAAAAACTTTTCTCCTCAGCGAATGCAATGTCTGTTTGAGGGCATTTCTGTTAGTTTCAAACGATGCTGGATTGAATGGCATATGTTGGTCCCGCATATCTACTTACACCTCTCTCTCTCTCTCTCTCTCTCTCTCTCTCACTCTATAGAAATTTCCATCTCTCTCTATAGACATTTTTGGCGCCAGAACCTATTTTTGGAGCTTGATTACGTTCAGATCACAGTGGGGTTTATGTCAGGCCAAAGATTCTGCAACCGAGTTCATAGCCAAAACTAGTGTAGCATGTGGAACCGAGGGATAATAGCCAGGATAGTCTCATGCTATTATTGCTATCAAAGCAGCCTAATTGCTCCTGGATTTCCCCCTGTTGTGTGATAAAGACGTTAATCTTGATAAATGGTCTAGGAGGATGGATCCATTGAAGAAAGATTTGCTTGGGTTTTTGGAATATGATAGTTGCACCCCACTTGTTCTCAGTACATGTCAATTGCTCCAGTGGGTTCTCTGTACTGCACGATTGTCGTCTAATGTTTGTCATGAATACATGGATGTGTTTAATGTTATGGATTAGAATATTTTTTTTATTAGAAGATTACACCATTTCAGTCAGAGGCCTCCACAACAGCCCTTTTCAAAAAGTTTAGTGGGATAATAGTTAAGTCTTACCAGTGAAACATAAAGGCTACTCAATTCCTATCAAGTCAATGGAAGTTTACATTGACAATACCCCCCAAACATAAAATTTACAGTTCTTCAGCCTAATTTTTACTCTCAAACACACTCTTAAAGCTTTGCTAAAACATTGCTGAGATTTAAAAATAATGCTAGAACACAGAGTATAAGCAGAGATATTATTATCAATATTGAGGTACAAATGACTAAAACTAAAACCCTAGATATCTGCATACCTTCTACTACACAACAAAGGTCGCTGCTTAATAAAGGAAGAGATATAAGGGAAAGGAGAGAAAAAAAAATACTTCAAAAGAATTAAGTTATTTACAAAGCTGTACAATTTCAACAAAAAAGTCATCACCTCTACACAATTCTCCACGGTGAACCTGAAGTACTTTCAAGCATAGAACTAAGAGCTTGAGTCTGTCATTAAAAAAAGAGCTCTCTAAGTTCCAAGGCATTTCTTTTATTTGTTAGCAAGCAGTGAAAAATAATGACCTAACATCGAGAAAATCTATAGCAAATAAAAGAGCTTCCTATAAACAAGTCGATTATCTTTCACTTTGAACTCCCAAGTCTTCGTTTTCAAATGGTAGGTAATTCATTTATACCTAGAAATAACTTAGAAGAAGCCACAACCAAACTCCCAAGTCTTCGTTTTCAAATGGAAGGTAATTCATTTATACTTAGAAATAACTTAGAAGAAGCCATACTTTTGTTACTAATTCTGCTAAAAAAAATTGCTCGCAAAGAGATCGAATGGGACCCATCACGCCTGGAGTCACGCCTAGCGTCGTTCGAAACTAACGGAAACGCCCTCAAACAGACGTTGCGTTTGCTGAGGAGAGAAAAGTTTTTGGAGGACGCATGTCGTGCTCTTAGAAAATGAACGACAAAAGGAATGCCGAAAAGAAAAAAAATGGTTGATTACGGACATCTTCTTCCTTGAATTAATAACAACTTCTAGTAGTATTCTTAAAAGTCATTTTTTGTTTAAGGCCTCTTCGATTTCTCTGTTTTGCAAACTTCTTCCCTTCCCAACCTTTCATGCATGGATCCTTCAACATAAATCTCAACAATGTCCAGATACAAAACGTAAACCTGTCACGGCTTCCTTCTATTATCCTCATAGAGGTACAATATGGGCTAACCTAAGTTTGATTGGGACAACAGGATGAAGCAGACCATCTCAAATTTGGGCTGGATTAGGTTCTAAACTAAAGCCCCAAAACGTGGCTTCAACTCAACTTCAGACTTTAGTGTGAACTCGTACGTGTTTGGGCTGGATCAAGCTTAGAAGAATGGGAAATACTGGCATGTTCCCTTTCTAGTAATCCTTGCGCAGCCCACGCCCTTCCAATGTCAACCATGGATTATTCCTATCATTTTCCCTTTTGTTTTTTCCATCTGGGAAAATTGGGTTTAAGTGATATTTTTTAGAAATAATTTAGATTCAGTCACAAATAAAAATTAAAAAAAAGAGAAATATAAATGGAAATGATGCTTTTTGAAGTAATTGAGAACAATTGCTATTTTACTATTTACAGTTTCTTCCATATGTACCCTTAAAGGACATAAAAACCTCACTTTTTACTATTTACAATTTCTTCCATATATACCCTTAAAAGACTTAAAAACCTCACTTGTAACAAACTAAGTAACAAAAGGTTTATAAGTCTTTCAAGGGTATTTTTTTTTTGGAATAAACATTTTATAAATAGTAAAATAATATTGATTCTCAATTGTTTTAAAAAAATATCACTATTTCTCAATTACCAAGAATTGACTGAATTTGAATTCATTTTAAAAACTATCACTAAAAACCAATTTCTCCTTTTTCAAATGTCATATTTTCTCAAGTCTCAATATCAACATAGGAGCAACCTTCGAAAAGAAAAGAAAGCCTAAAGAAGAATTGATTGTTCTTCGTTGGAGGGCATTATTTGGGATGGTATCAAAACCTTGTGATGTTTATATTTAAGGCTTAGGTTCAAAACCAATCCTCATTAACTAAGATATTTTTAGTTGTTCAAGTTGTTTCTATACACAAGCTTAGGGTCTCTTTTGAGGCCGTGCTCTTAAAAAATTTAAATGCAACGTGTATGTGGTGGCCCCAAAAAAAAGATATATAGTTAGAGGTGTAAGTAGGGCGGGTTGGGTCAGGTTATGAGAGTTTAGGCTCAACCCAATCTAGGATTTACTAGCCCAAACTCGTCGTTGACCCACCCTAACCCAAACTCAACCCAAACATTATTGTTAGAGTTCGGGTTGGGTTCGGGTTGACCCAAACAAAATGTAAGATTTTGAATTTTTTTACAATTTTTGTTATAATTACAAAATGTTGAAATATCATTTATTAATTCATCTATTAACATGTTTTTAAGTTTGTTTGTTATAAATGCAAATATTACAAATTCCTCTTAATATGTCTCTTGAATTTGGGAAAAACACACTTAATTAATTTATTTCTTTAAAAATTTTAAAATATAATACTAGCTCACTATATTTGTGGTTTTCCATAATCTTTCTTGTAGAGTATGTGCTCCCAAATATCACATTCATTGTAATAAATATGTATATGTATGTGAATATAAAATTACTTTTTTGACAAAAATTCATAAACTTATTATCACATGTTAATAATTTATGTTTAATAGTTGATTGCATAAATACAATGACAATATAAGAAGGAAAAGAAAACAATAATACATATATATATTTGGTGGAGTTTTATACATATATCTATATGAGAGTGTGTACATAACGTCAACATTAACTTCGGGCTTTTCAGGCTGTATAGCTTGAACCCAAGCCCAACTCAAACTCAACTTCAAGTTCGAAATGAAACCCAACCCAAACCCAAACTCAATACTCACTTCGAGCTCTTATTCGAGTTGGGTTGAGCGGGCTTTGGGCGGTCTGGGCTAGATTTATAGCTCTATATATAGTCAACATTGTTGGTTTAGAGTTTCCTTCCAATCCGAATGGCCTTGGAACTCCAATATTGCAGTCTATCACAAAATCCCACATACACCCAATCCAACAACTTGAGTTAGGCATAGGGTTGCTTAACGGGCCGGCTTGCTTCTTTGACAGGTCATGCCTGGCCCGTCAAGGAAAAACCCAGGCACGGCGGACTGACGGGCCATCCACGGGCTTGGATCCTTTTTTGTAAAAAAAAAATTAGAGAAAATGGAAAAAAATAATAAAAAACCATAAAAAATTCTAAAAAATATGTTTATTATTCACAAAAATATGTTTATTATTCACAAAAATGTCTTACACATACTGCGATAGAATTTGCTCAAAAAAATTTAAATTAATTAATTATTACAAGTACAACTTTGCAAATACAACAATACATTATACACTTGCACAAATAATACTGCATCACTATAGTATGAGCACATCTTAACTAGATTGGCACCCACTCATCTATCTTTCATTTTTCAGTTTCAAAAAAAAAAAAAAAGAAATTAAAGTTTCTAAACTTTGATTACAAAAAATATAATAAAACTTAAACTAATCTAGAAGACTAAATTCATCAACATTCAAATCATCGAAGTCTCTAGCAAGGTGATCATTCATATATTCCTAATCTCTTAGTATGGCTGTTGGGGGGCGGGGGTAAAATTATTAAAAGAAATGGTAAAAACCACTTTTAGGGGGTAAAAAGAAATGGTAAAAACCACTGTTGACGCGGGCTGTGCTGGCCGGACCACGGCTTAGCGGGTTGTGCCTTAACGGGCCATGGGCCCCGGAAGCAAGGCACGACATGGCACGGTCAGGGACCACTGGCACTCTTAAAGTGTGCTGGGCCGTGCTGGCCCAATAAGCAACCCTACTTAGGCATGCCAAACTCCTCCTTTTGCTTCACTAACCAGTGACTAGGACTATTCGTATCTGCTCATCCATCATGTTATCTGACTCAGTCCCTCATGGCTGCAGGGAAGATTTGTGGTAAAGCTGGGACCCCAATAGGGTCCTCAAATTTGAATAACGGGAACAAAAATCTCTCTCACCATCTTCGGTTTCATCCTAATAGGAGAGCACGCGTTCCCATGGCCTCATATCCTTCATTGGCTTATTCACATGTTGATTTTTTCCTTTCATCATCCAGCTACACTAACCTAACACCTTTCAGAACCGTCTCCTTCTGTTTAGCTTCTTGTAGTTAAATCCATCTATCATCCATTAGATCACAGATTCTAAAGGCCAACTCCTCACACGCATACTTACATATCTTAACGAACTTCACATGCCATCCCTGAGGCCTCACCAACTCAGATCATCCGTGCCCTTAATCACCCTAACTCACCAAATTGAACAATATTCCACATATCTTTAGATTACTAGTGTGATAGGAGATGCACCATATTCTTGTTGAAAGCATAATTTAAACAACTGAACAGAAAATTCTTAATTGAGTTGCTCTACAAAAATCACCATCATCATTATCATAAGCCAATTAATTCCCCACTAAAGTGCATGTGGTCAGTGGCACAAATCTTGTCTCTCCATTCCGTTCTATCAAAAACAAAATAAAATACTTTATCCCTTCTAGTTGATGTCGACAATATGGATCCTATTCCACTACCTAATTTCCTTTCATATCAACATTCTTATCCTAGTAGTGCTCATCCTATGCATATGTTTCTTTTCGTTTTTGCCCAACATTTTGATTCGTATATCATAACAAGCTTAATGACAATCACATAAAATTTTCCTTTCAACTTCAATGGAACATATTGATATATCTCACAATCCTTATAGAAGTGCCTTTCCATATAGAACATCCAATTTTAATTATAAATGCAAACTTTTTTGTTAATTTCTCTCTTTGTGGATAATTGATTCAAGATAATGAAGTTTGATTGCTTTTATGAATCTTTTGATTCCTACTTCTTAATGTTACCATACCTTTACTGTTGTTATGCTAAATTTATACTCTACACACTTTGTGTTAATTGAACTTATTTGAAAACTTTGTGATTCAAAGATATCTCTTTGTAACATATAATATAGAAACATGAAGTTATGTTAGGTGATTTATGAAGGGGATTTTAAAATTTCATAACTCTCATTCAGCTGTTGCTATGAAGCACCAAAAAGGGTAAAATCAGAAACCTAAATTCAACACAAAATCTATTCATTCAAATCCCAGTTCAAAGATAATTGATATGAGGAAATAGGTCCAAATTAAACGCCAAATTTATCTATTACTGTCGATTTAAAGGATCTTATAGTCTAAGGCACTTGATGAGGAGAAGGGATCAAGTCATGTTATAAGAATATTCTAATCTGTAAAGACCTACCATCCACAAGAATTATGGTTTAAAGGCATTAAAGTGTTTTGACTAAGTAGAACATAAAGGAAATTAGTGGTACATCGATTAAGAATCTCTGCATGTGATTATTGTTCTAAGATACATAGTATCTCTTTATTGAGGGTTGGTTTTGAGTCTTTTGACTATATTTGATGTGGGGTAGATAAGAAAAACTGGGGATTTTCGGTTGTTTAGTCCTAATCACATTCTGCTGTTGAACAAAGAGGCACTAAGGGAGCAAGAAACACTGATGAGGGACACGAAATGGAGCCATTAATGTCAACTCTCATTAAAGTAGGGTATTTGCTTATTAGGCTGAGATAATGAGATCTATAATGTGATTGGTGGTTGGTGGCATCCTTCTCCCACAGCATAAATGGTTTCTAACTTTCGACAACTGACTAAATGCAAATACTCATTGCAGGCGATAGAAGCTGCTGTCGGTTGTTTGGTTTCTCGCATACAATGCCTGAAATTTGGGACCATGGCATGGCATCTTCCAAACAGAACTTTTCAACATCATGGTGATGTGATTTGGATAGGCTACTGCATGACATGCCGGTGTCGTATTGGGTAGGATGGTATACAGTTACACCTTGGACATGATAGACAGTGATGTGTACAATCAAATTTGATGATGATAAGCAAAAGATAATTTTTTTCACTATAAGATGTGTCTCCTTTGGTCATCTATAATAATAAAGGCACATGCATGGTTCCACATGAGCATGATACCAAGAGGACATTATATATCATCAATGACAAGAGTGATTACTGTAATCATTAGCCATAATATATATCCAGAGAGAGGGAGAGAGATTGAGGGAGCCATGGAGGGAGAGGGAGTTGAAAAGAAGATACATAGGAATGAAAGAATTCACAGAAAGTACTCCTTTGAAAAAGGTTTGGCCATTTTAAAGCTAGAGTCAAACAAGGAGTGATTCTTGTACCAGAAATAAAACTTGATACAAATGTTCACAACAAAATAACTTGGTGGTTAGTTAACTTTTGAAATTTTTTTTTAAAAAAATGGAATTCTGGGCACTTTGACAAGATGCTCAATACACATATATACACATATACGCACAAACATACATGCGTATATATAAGGGATACCCTAGAAATATTTTTCTAATTTCCAATTGAAACATCTCAACTTTCAGGGTTGATTTGAACTATTCTTACATGTTTCCCACATGCATGTATTATGAGTGACTCCATGTGCTTGGGAGAACAACTTGTCAAGCAACCTTGTGACTGGAATTGCAACCAGTATATCAACCGAACAGCAAGAACTAATGTTGTTTGTTTCTCTTCATCAGATGAGCAGAAAGAAAACAAGGAAAATGATCCTGATGTTGTTCCCACAACAGCTCAAAGAGTGTATGCAGCAGCAACTATGCATGCCTCAGGACTATCTACATCAAAAACAAATTTAAAGCGCCCAATCACATGACGGAAGAGAAATGGGCATTTGGTATCGAAAGGAGTGCTGCTGTAACTTTATTGGACATGGTGCGTGTGTGCCCCTTTTGAAAACGTGGGAGAGGGTGGTGCTGTGCTGGGGACCAGATCCATGAAGGGACCCCCAAAACATAGACCATGGGATATGCCGCCATGGACAATACAGATACCTTTCTCACGGACCGACTGATACAGACCTTCCCCACCGAGAGACAGAAAATGGCCATTTGTAAGCAAGGACATTGAACCTATCTTTGAAACGACTGAACGTAGAGAGAGAGAAAGAGAGAGATCTTTCTAGTCAAATTATTCTATTTTCTGGAATCCCATTGATGTTTCCTTGTAATACATTATGTGGGATTTGTAATCTGTAGTCTGTATGCGGAAACAGAATATCTACACACATAATCCTCTACAGCTTTGGCTTGCTGTCAATCAAAACACGTTATGTGACAAACTTTGATATGCCATTTGCAATAAGGCTTCTTAATTGTTTGTTCTAATTTCGTTACCAAGATTGGCCATCCTCTGGTTTCATTGTCCAGTAAAACCTCTTAGTTTGATGCTAATATTACCTCAAAACTAGTAGAAAAATTTTATTACATTAAGATTGCAATCAGGCCTCAAACCCCATGAACTGTAGTTCACTTTTATCTTCTCTGACTCTAATATCAACTTCTTACATGGCAAAATTCTAGTCTTTTCAGGAATCAGTCTCGGCGATAATCACTTCGTCCATTGCCTAACTGTCTATTAAGAACTTTATTTGGGTTATTAGGCCCCATATGGTCTTGAATTCCTAATAGCTAATTTTATGTACTTCAAGAAGATAAAAATGAGAGTAAACATCAGAGGAGTTATACGAGGTAGTAATGCCAATGTAGTAATAAGAGTAAGTAGAAACAGCTACATGAGGAATCTCTTCGCAAGTGGATAAGTTGGAGTAATATAGCATTTTGTGCACGATATTTCCCTAGAAAACGAAGGATATGTACTGGTTTGTTTTGGAAAATGACAAAAATGAAGTTTCGAAAGATCTACTGTCTTTATCTCTCTCCCCTCTACAACATGGTTTCTGCTTTCTATGCACTTATTTCTTTCAGTTGGCATTTTGGGGAGCCCATGAGGAAAGAAAGAAACCTTTACCACATCCCAACCTTATAAAAGGTCATCTCTTACTTTTCTGAGTTCATTCACTTCACTGCCTTCAGGCTTATTCACTTCCCCCCCCACCATTAACAAAGGAGACTTCAGTTCCACCATTAAAGCTCTGCACATATCTCCATATCTGTGTCTCAAAACGGAAAACGAAAAAAGGAAGGGCCAAATTAGAAAAGAAACAAAGATGGTTACTGGAGATGTAATCCAAAAGTACCCCACATTGCCGGAGGTACGAAATCCTAACTCAATAGAATCTCTCCTCTATCAATCAGAATAATATGAGGTGTTCTGTCACTCTGACAAAGTTTCTTTTTTGATCCATGACTTTTTGTAGGTTTTAGAGGAGTTGCAGAGAATGAAAGACATAACCTTTCCTATAGCTGCCATGGGCTTGGTGGGCTACCTGAGGAACATGATCTCAGTGGTGTGTATGGGAAGACTAGGCAGCCTTGAGTTAGCTGGTGGAGCTCTCGCCATTGGTTTCACCAACATCACAGGCTACTCGGTTCTATCAGGCCTCGCCATGGGGATGGAACCTGTCTGCAGTCAAGCCTTCGGTTCATGTAATCTCTTCCTGGTATCCCTCACACTTCAAAGAACAATTCTCATGTTACTATGTGCCTCTTTGCCCATTGGTTTGTTATGGGTTAACCTCGAATCCCTCATGCTTAGGCTCCATCAAGACCCTGACATCGCACGAGTCGCGAGTCTCTACTGTCTGTTTGCTCTCCCTGACCTCATCACTACTAGCTTTCTTCAACCTCTACGAATCTACCTACGTAGTAAAGGATCAACATGGCCACTAATGTGGTGCACCTTGCCTGCTGTAATCCTCCACCTCCCCATCACCGGCTTCTTAGCTTTCACTCTTCGACTCGGGGTGCCTGGCATAGCTATTGCTTCTTTTGTGACCAACTTGAACACCCTCATCTTCCTTCTTGGTTACATGTTCTATTCTCATAAATCTAAGGACCCTTTATGCACACCTTTAGCACCAATGTCTTCAGCCAATGATAATAATTCAATGGGGGAGGAATGGATGACATTACTGCGCCTGGCTCTACCGAGTTGTCTAGCTGTTTGTCTGGAATGGTGGTGGTATGAGTTCATGACACTCCTAGCCGGTTATCTAAGCAAACCCCATGTGACTCTTGCAACATCAGCCATTGTCATTCAAACCACCTCCCTCATGTACACACTACCTACAGCACTGAGTGCATCTGTGTCAACGCGAGTGGGTAACGAGCTCGGCGCCGGTAGGCCTAGCAAGGCGCGCCTGGCAACCATCGTAACCATGGCAATGGCAGTCCTAGTCTCGGTCCTGGGGTTGTTATGGACCACCCTGGGGAAGGAGACATGGGGAAGAGTCTTCACAAAAGATAGCGAGGTCTTGGAGCTAACGATGGCAGTGCTACCCATTATAGGGTTATGCGAGCTGGCGAATTGTCCACAAACAACAAGTTGTGGGGTTCTCAGGGGAAGTGCAAGACCCAGTGTGGGGGCAGCAGTAAATTTCTACTCCTTTTACTTAGTGGGCGCACCTGTAGCCACGGTTTCAGCATTTCTTTTGGGACAAGGATTTATGGGACTCTGTTATGGGCTTCTAGCAGCCCAGATTACTTGTGCCTTCTCTATAATATCAGTGATTTACAGGACAGACTGGGAGAGAGAGTCGTCAAGGGCCAAAGACTTGGTTGGGGGAAAGAGTGCTTTCTCACCAGGAGAAACAAGAAAATGCCTCGAAGAAGTGGAGTTTCTGAAAGAAGTAGCCTCTGAAACATGAATTGAAGGGTTAGAAACATACAAAAAAAATGCAACATTAAACAGACAGACAACCAAATGAAATTGTTCACCTAATTTGCAATCTTTCAAATCAATTTTTCCTTATGAAGTTTTAGTTACTTTCTCTACTTGTCTCTCCATTAATGCTAAGCTTCATCCAGTTCACATTATTATATAAAATTTACTTATGAAAAAGCGCACATGCGCGCGCGCGAGAAGAGAGAAGACGATTCCTTCAAAGTGAAAGAATTCGTATTTTGCTACTACAGTTGTTTTTTGCCCTTTTTTCTTGTCCCCTCCCCTCTTCCTCTGATGTTACAGGTCGTACGGTGCGATAATTTAACTGGTCCCACGTTTAGCTCCCAAGATCAAACCCACCTCAAGAACAGTCCATGCAAAAGGTAGCAAAGATCCGGGGCTGCCGCCACTAAATTCTGTTGTCCATGGATCCCTGTCCAATGAACGTAAATAGCATCATATCAACAAATGGATCTAAATAAGCGTAACAGATTTTCAGTTTTCCGCTATACGGATGTAGACGTTTATGGATTCAAACGCAGCCCAAATCTTTCCGTATATTCTCTCTCTGTCCATGCTAGTTGGCTCATCATCCTTGTAATTTTTACTCAGCCCCAACATTATATGCAACAGCAGCAACACCATAGAATATAGCCACATTAAAACCGTATCAGATTTGTAAGTGAAACCAAAATCACTCAAAACTAGAACTTTTAATGAACTGCAATGTGACCACTACGTAGCTTCTCTATCACAGTTGATTCATTAGCAATTGACTCTTGATTGTCCGACTTGATCTAGGCAGCTAGCCATCTTAGAAGGATGAGAGATGAGAGAGACGTTTAAATTTACATGTAGAGCAATGAGTTGAACCATGACTACATGTTTAATTGCAACTTGAAGAGATCAATCCTTCTCCTGCCCCCTTTACATAAAGTCACTGTCACAATCCCATATGCTGTTAAACGTTTCATTCAGCATTAATGAAGAGACGAATCATGATTAAACAGTTCAACATCAAAAGAAAGGACAAAGGATGGAGGTCTACCGCTGTGGAACTGCACAGATCAAAAGCTTAATAAGTTGGGATGTTGACCACACAGAAGCAAAGAGTCACAATCGCAAGAGCAGCCATGGGACTTTAGGAACAGCTAATGCCAGGATACATGAACCAAATGCCAGCGTTTTGAGACTGATTCAGAAATATATGATCACACCAAATAGCCAAAGGACCACCTCGATGTTAGGCTGTGGGTATTTAAATGCTTTGGACGGTTCCAAGAAAACATCAATTTGATAAGAGAAACAAATTGGATGTGGATGTGCATGTGCAAGACCCATCAAAGCTATCAAATCATGCGTCGGACAATTCAAAACACCAAGGGTTGAAGAATCGTAAGCATATGAAACTTAAAAAAATTTATACAGGCTGCTAATGAAACATGTGATGTCTCCCGTTCTGGAGCACAGTCATTTACATTGTAACTGTCTTTACTAGCAAAGCTTTTAAAATTCTCGAAAACCAACCAATTGCTAATAACAATTATCAAATGTATGTATGCATGATCAAAACTCAAGCAGCATATAGTTAAGTAGTTAATCTAAATCAATATTAGTCTTGTTCATTGTACCTTTAAGACACTTAACCTGAGAATTTGCACATCAAGAACAAACAATGAATAACAAATGCTCAAAATTGTACTGGTAGAAGATTGTGATTCTTAAATGTTAGTCACAAACGTGTAGATGAAATTCCTCTTTGGCCTCAAACTCAAACAACAATCAACCATAAGCTGTACTGATATGGAGCAGCATAACATTCAAGAAAACAGGGCACATGGCTAGATGGGGAACCAGTTAAAAAGACAAAACTCTTTAAACTTTGTTCTGCTTAACAGGAAACGAAGGTATCGTACTTGATTCAGACTAACCTGTCATAATTGGCCCTATAAAATGCAGGCACGAAAGACTTGCCTCCAACTAATAGCTTGTGATCTGATCTTGAGCCGATAAGGTCAATACAAACTTACGTTGGAACTGACTATAAGCTCTAAACTAACCAACATTCAATGAAGTTTCAAGATAATCAACACTAGAAATCTTGTAACAACTGTAATGAACGAGACTGACATGGCATTTAAAAAGTAGATAAAGAGGGCAAGGTTGCTGGACAGGAAACAAAGCTAAGAAGGCCAACTCTTCTCTACTGAATAAGATTCTCATTTCAAAGAGATCTTGGCCCAATCACTGGACTTGAGGATCCTGGGAGGGACTCAAATTTAGCACGAGCCAACCAAAAGATCGATTTCGCAAAAATTAGAACCATTCAACCTTTTTTTTTCCTTAGCTGTTGTAGACATCAGAACTTCCATCACTGAAAAAGGAAATAGAAGATAAAATTACACCATAGCTCACATCAAAATATTCGTACTCTCAGGCACCTTAAAAATTAGATATCCAAAGTTAATCAATAAATCTGAACTAGATAGTGTCAAATAGTTCCCAAAAGCCACATGTCAAGCCTCCCAAATACATCAGTGGTTTGCGTGCTGTCGAGGCAGAGAAACCTAATTCATCATCTGGAATGCTAGCCAACCAAAAGAAGTAGAAAGTACACCATATCCTACTCTTTCCTTCTCCTACTATCATTTAGCCAACAAAGACAAACAAAACTCAAGATGGAAGACCCAACAATCCTACTCTATGCAATAGGTGCTCTGAATACTGCTTCAAAAGCCAGAACCGGCATGCACTATATGAAGATATAAGTGTTCAATTTTTTAGTACGTGGCATAAATACTAATTCTTACAGTGCAGCAGCTGCTCTCAGAACATAATCAATCCAGTCGATCCATCTGCAAGAAGAGACATTTAATGTGTAATTAAACAAACAAAAAGTACCTTGTTAGGATCTAATATTACATAAATCAAATAAAAACAAATTGTAAATATGATCAGCTTATGGAGTGATAGATGAATCACAATTACTTGGGGCAATCAAAATAAGCAGGTAACAAACTACAAAGAAAGAGAAAAGCAATTTTGATTTTCTAATTTTTTGTGACTGCTACTTTTATTAATTTATTATAAATAAATTTCATGATGTAACCATATAAACAATACAGTCAACCGATGGCTGCAAGATCAGCTACATATTGATCACAAACAAAGTACAAAGCCTCAGCATATGAATTATTGAACATATATTTGATTTCTAGATTTCTTTATCATTCTTTTTAGTTCCTATCATATAGTTAAATTAGTATATTCAGATTTCCAAGGAAAAAAAATGAATTATCAACCAGAATATGACAGAGCAGCCATATATATTCACGGAAAGTTTATGTAACCTACGTGTTTTAGCATTAAGACCATTAGAAGGAATTTCCAAAATCTAAAGGAAACCATTTTATTATATGATAAATTATATAACTAGTTGGGAATGCTTCAAAGTTTTCAGGAAGACATCTGAAAGAGAGTTTTGAGCTCTGAGATTCTGTTGGGGCTTTGAGGCTCAGTTTACAGCTTTTATTGAATGTTTCTAATAGTTTCCAAAAAAAAATTTCAAAGCTTTAAGCATTCCAATGGTGAGAAGGTATGAGAGACTGAAACTCATTATGAGGACTTCTTTACATGTTTCTAAATTCTAATAAAAATTGTAGAGATCTCCAATCATTTTATTTGAAACATAGGTGGTTTTGACTGAAGCTATATAAAGAAATGATAGCAGTTGGATTTGGTTTTGATAGAAACTTAATTATCCAACTGATTCAACACACATCTGGAATTCTAATGCTTGAACTCATCTTAATAAGACATGTTGAATGCTGTAATGAAACAAAGAAGTAAAAATATGTCCAGGAATACCTTCCAAAGGCCATCATTGAGGTAATGCATGTTATCCACACCAATTCCCTTGTTGATAGCCCTTCTGCATTAACAAACATATTATTTGACATTTTCCATATACCAATCAAAAAGTGGTCGTAGAAATAATTTACTTTAATGCTGAAAGACGCCTTTAGTTACTCCAGAAGAGGAAACAAAATATTGTCTTCTAGCTCAGTTCAATTAACAAACAAACAACATTTACGATAAATGAGATGCATGAGTCACGATTACTAAAGACAGTGGCACAGACATAATGCTAAGCAAGGAAACCAACTTACTAGGTAACTGGCAATCACAGATGATAATTTTATGTTTAAAATCTGGGTTAAAAAAATTAATTAAAAGAGATAAATGTTTCATGGAGGAAGAGAATGCTTGCAGGTTTAGCATTGTTTATGCATGAAATTCCCACACTTTTCCTAATTACTTTCAAGGTCTCTTACCTTTTTGTGGTGTTTCCCAAGTTTCTGCTATTTTCCCCACAAGGAACAGAATCAATTAAAAGTAGTTTTTTTATTTCAGTGCCCAATTCAATGAATCAATTACCTCGCCCAAATTTCACCTTTAAAATTCTAGTATTTACAAAATTCTAAATATTCTAAAATCTATATCTAAATTTAGAATGATATAAATTTTTACAAGATCATATTTAAAAATAAAAACACACCTAAATTAAAATTCAAATAAAATGAAAATATGGTTGACCCATAGGATGGTATCCAATCCCTAAAACAATCTCAGTTAAAATAAATAAATATATAAAATAAATATAGCAGAAAACTAATTTTGGTTGTATTTTTGTTGTTTTGGATCATTAACAGAGTTTTATTAGATTAACATAACCTCTTTAAACATAAATCCAAAACCATCCATTGCAAGAATAGCAACAACCACCATGAAAAGGCGATCCATGTGATTCAACGATGATAAAACATAAATCAAGTCCTTTGAATCACATGGTTCAATAAGAAAAATAACTCACTTGTTTCTTTGTGAACAATAAGCAACACATGGATACAAGTTTAATCCTGTTTTAGTCATGATGCAGATAATTCTATCATGATTTTCGCAAAACATAGTTACAACGATGAATGCTGCATCCAGTCTTCCTTTTACCATGGCTGCAACAACAACAACCCATATGTGATGACTGTTTCTAATAAGATACCAGAAAACATCCACCATCAGCAATCATTTAAAATTGTCTCAATCTAAGACATCATATGATGCTAAATACATCAAATCCTCATGATAAAATTGTCTAAATACTGTCCAATATAGCTTAATATGCCAATCAGCATCAATATTTCCAGATTGAATCTGGTCTTCTAATGCCATAATGATACCCAAGTGGCAATCCCTTTTGATGCACTTATATTGGTGCATATGGGTTCAACATGGTTCTTCCAGCCAATCACCAAATAAACCCCGTAAATTAGCTCATGAATGGTCATTCCAAACTACAGATTGATCTCTTATCACTATTGCTAACTACATTCTTTCTAGTCAAAACATACTGAAGCAGATGCTCATCTGATAATCAGATCCTAAACATAAAAGATCTAATATGATAAACAGAAATAGCCAAAACTCCATATTAGTGATTGTTTTTGGCTAGACAGAAATCCCCTAAATGAGAGCAATACTACCCCAAAAGTTAAGGTTAGATATAGATGCCTTAAGGATAGTAATAGTGCACCCAAGAGACAGATAGTTTCTTTCCCAAGTGGCTGAAAACTGCTCGACCTACTCTGCAATTGAGATGAAGATGCCTGAATGAGATTAGTTGATGTAGGACGTGTGGGACCCAAAGTTTAGATTAGTTAGTTATTTAGAAAAAGTAGAATTCCTATTTTCTTGTATTAGGTATTTGAGTTATAGTAGGAGTCTTTAAGAGATTTTAGAGTTAGATTTTAACTTCAAGTTTTTACTATGAGTAGGAGTCTTAATTTTAGTAGGTTTCTATCTTATTCTGGGGTCTTCAGAGGTCTATACATAAGAGGTAAAGATTGTACACGAATTTTAGACATTATTTTTTTTTAAAGAACTACAGAGTTTCTCTCTCATCTTCCTTGTGGATTCAAGGTTATTTGCTGGTGGATTCCAGTTTTCTAGGATTAACGGAGATTAATCCTTGTTTTCGTAACTTTCACTGCGTCATTACTACTACTACCACAGTTAAACAGAGATAATCTTGGCCACACGCAATACAATCTTAAAATACTTGAAGATTAGATATAGATGCCTGAATGAGAGTAATCCTGCCATCAAAAGAAAGATAATTTCTTTTCCACGGGGTTGATCACTTCTCAACCATATCTATAATAAGTTCCTAAAATCCCAGGTTTTGAAGGCTATATTGATCATTCAGACACTTGGGTTTTGAATGCTATATTGGTCGCCGGATGAGGTCCTAAATATTTCATCAGACACTAAACTAAACCATGTTATTAACTAATGAATGCAACATGCCGGAACTTAGGTTTATCCCCATCATACCATTGTCAACAACTGCATGGTGAAGTTGATAGAAGTATTTAAAAAAAAATCAAATTACTTTTATTGATACTACCTCTTCAGAATGTAACAATTAATGCATATTGATCATCCAAATAGAAAATTTTAGGAAGAAAAAAAAATGGGAATAGTGTGTATAGGAAAAGGGGAAAAAGACCATGAAAGCTAGAAAACATGAACTGATTATGAATTGATGATATAACTTACATCTCTTTAGCAGACATTTTTGTAAAGCCAATAGCAAGAGCATGTTGCTTTCCTTCTGCCATTATGGCCTGGAGAGTATATAGTGCTACAAATCAGAAAGAGACAACAAACTAAACTTCAACCTTTTCAAGTTTTTATATCATATGCTTGGACAAAGTAGGAGAAATCAGACTGTTAATACAGATTAATGGTAATAAATCAACAATCTATTGCAGCTATTATCAGCATCCATATTTAAGAGCACAAATCAACAATCAAAGCTCCCCATAACAAAATTATTTGGGAGTAGGATGTGTACTTCATACCACAGGAGTTTCTTCTAATACATCATCATTCAAAGCTCCACCAGGAGATGTAAGACCAGGACACATTATGTTTGCACCAGCAAGAACAAATTTAATGGCACCCCGATCAACTTGTAGTTTTTTCATTATATTCGGGTCTGCAGAACAGAAAAAGTAAGAAAACAATATTCCATAAATCATCAAGAGATTACAGAATAACAATGACATGGCCATCCACCAAATGCTACTTTTAGCCTGGTTGCGGCACCAAGTGGGGTTTAAGTTCTACTTTCCTATATATAATAATGAATGAGAATGAGGCCAGCACCAGCACAGTATTAATGTATCATCTCAGAGTCAGAGCCATAAGAGCTTCAATTATTACCACAATAGAAAATATTTTATGTAGAGAATAAAACATATAGTGCACATAAATTGGTCAAAATGAATACTTTACATTGATGAAGAAGCCGTAGTGTGGGCATGTAAGGACCATCACGGACATTGAAGAATAGTGGCACATTGTTAACCACAACCAGATTCAAATGGTTTTGGCTAGAAAAATAGATCAGAGAAGTTTGTCAGAATCAGCTTTCAGAAAGTGAAATCAATTGACTGAAGAAGGGAATGATATGATACCACTTAACAACAATGAGAGGCGATTTCTTTGGAAGTATATCATCTAACACTGGCTCAAGGCCTGGGTACTGCAAAGTATGATGGAGTGATATCAGATGCATATATGAAGTACCTTCAGCACTCATGCAAAAGACCTTGCACCTATTGAAAGGACCAAAGGAAACAAAACAAAGAGTAGCAAACCAAACCTCATCTGCAATACTTTGGCGTATCCTACGTTGCACAGATGCCTTGACTTGATTTTGTGATGACACGTCTTCAGAGGAGAACCTGAGACATGTCGCAAAAGATGTACAGACCATAAACTGTTTTGTAGAAGAAGATCAAAGGTATGACACTTTTTATTTTTTATTTTTTGGAAGTTAAGGTATGACACCATTTAAACCATCATTAAACTCTCTTACTGGAGTCAGTAGTTGTAAAATTTGTCCACAACTGTTTTTTGCTAGTGGATTGACAGTTGTATATGTTTCATGCACTAATAAGAAACAGAAGCAACAAAATAATGATAAGACAATAAATATTAGAACATATGAACATGAACAAAAATGATGGTGCACTGCACAAACTTATAGTTTAAAGGCTCAGAGGCACCATGGAAAGCATATTTTCTTCATATAAGAAAACATGTACTTTAATTTTATAATACGATTCAAGTGGAAAAGGATCATATGTAAATTATCTGATTGTCTTTCTATAACCTGTGTAAATCCCACTTTCTTGATCATAAGATTAAATATTGACATGTATATACTTGAGTTAAACAGAGAAGAGTAGACAAATACAAGTGTGATAAAAAATTTCTCAGTGGAAAGATATTTCAATGAAAAAAAAAATTAAATATTGATATGTATATATACTTGAATTAAACAATAAAGAATAGATCAAATACAAGTGTGTTGACAAATTTCTCAGTAGAAAGATTATTCAAAGGGAAAAAAAAAACTTAACACTTAGATTATAGATGTAAAATCAGTTCCATTTAGTTCCATATGTGAATACATTTGGTCCACTACATATCTTTCGCACTTAAATCATTTGTCCGCAATCGTTTCCCGCAAAGTTTCATACAACGATAAGGTACACAAAACTCTCAACTTTCTAAATAATATATAGTTCTTCTTTGTCTTGTGATCTAAAATCAAAGCAGTAAATTAATACGAACAAATACATGTAAGAATATCCCTAGAAACACACATAAATTCTTATGCTTGAAATTTTAAAAGATTGGTTTTTCACTTACTTTTAAGATCAAAGCCCAGTGGGCATCATCTATTCGATCTATTGAAGAAACTAACTGGCAATACTCATTTTTTGACCTTAAAATTCACTTTTTGACAAAGTGAAGAACTCTAATTTGGATTTATAAGAGTTATCATCTTTTAAGTGGGGAAGAAACTTGCAGTCAGCTGTCAGAGATCAACTTGCCCAAGATCATCCGAAATTCCTAGCCCTAGACATATACGGATGAAAAAATCAAAACAAACTTAAGAAGAGAAAACGCCAATTGTTTACGGGATATAGCATCGATTAAAAAAATTAAAGATACAAATGCACAGAGAGAGAGAGAGAGAGAGAGATCACTTCTTGAACATATTTGCAGGTGCGCGGAGGTCTCTCTTCTGGAACAAATTTAAGAGAGCTCACTTTATGGATCCACTTTGGTTCTCGTTCCCTTGCTAAACATTGTGCTTTGTAACCAGCAGGGCCTCATTCGAGCCCTAGCTTCAAGTTTGCGTGGCTGTTAAGCGCCTTTTTGATCCAATTTCAATGATAGGTCCAAACCCAGTCGGTCCGAACGAACCCCTCTAACCTGCATCCAAGTTGGAGTACTTTTTGAGAAAATTAATGAAAAAAACATTTTTTGCTGGTATTTATAAAAAAAGTCCTTTAAAAAACTTATTTCGAAAAAAGTTCCTTTTCAAAAATATAAGTTCACTTTTCAAACATAATTAAATTGTAAGATCACAAACACATTGTACATGGTACAAGTTTCTTACTTAAGATACAAACACATCTTACATAGGACATAAGCGCATTCTTTATAAGATACGAACGCATCATATGTGAATATAATCTCTTTTTTAAAATGACCCTATAGGTCAATTACTTTCCAAAAGTGACTCCTTATGCAAGTGAGATTTTTTTATGGATTGTTTTTATACATACCGATCAAGAAGTGACTTTTTTCATAATTTTCCCTTATTAATGAGCTCTGAAAGGCTGAAACTGGAACCTTTGCGCGTCTTTGGTTCCCACTGAGTAAGTTCACACTTGGCTTCCATGTGGTAGAAGATGGCTATTCCCCACCTATGCGACGTATCTCACTATGCAACGTACGGAGACATATCGGACTCGACATGGCTTTGAGTGGCCCCACCCTCTGTATGTACATGCAACACGTGGCAATAGAGCAGTACCAAGGATAAACGGCACTCTTGACTTTTTCATTATAAATTACGTTGTATGTGGTTTAATTTAGGGTTTCTTGCATTCATGTACTAATTTACTGTGTATTTCATGTATGCTCAATGTTAAAGTTCTATTCTTTTGTTTAAGGTCTTGGATAATCAACACCAGGGCTGCAACTCGGTCCAGGTAAAACCGAATCTGAACCGATCCAAACCGACTTCGGTTCGGTTTGGTTCGGGTTTTCATATGTCTGGTTCGGTTTTGGATTCAAAATCTCCAAACCGAATTAAATCGGTTCGGTTCTGGGTTGTGTGGTCGGGTAAACCGAACCGAACAGAAATAATGCATTGCTCTAAACCGAACCGAATTGAACCGAAATTATATATATATATATATATATTAGGGGAATGCACATGCTATGTGTGTCATGTATAATAGAATCTCTTGGGAAGTGAATGTCAGCGAAAAAAGAAAGTGTTGGCTTTCTATATATACTAGTAGGGTGCACGTGCATAACTGCACATATGAGAGGGATCAGTTGCAGGGTTTCAATTTAAAAGTGAAAGGTGGTTGGGGTGGTTATATGTTGGGATTGTTTAAGTTGGGGAGGGTAATATTTGGGGGAAAAAAAGGAGGCCAGAATCAATATTCCCCCCTCTTCCTTTTATTAATAGTACACTACAAGAAAAGTGACTTTTAGTAGCGGTCAATAACCGCTACTAAAAGGGCCTTAATTGTTACTAAAAATCACGGCAGCAATTGTACAACTGCTACTAATTCAGGGGCTGCTAAAAGGTTTTAGTGGCGGTTATATTAACAATTGCTACTATTTCTATTTACCTATAGTAACGCATTTTTCAATAACTGATTCTAATTTGTTAAGGTATGAAGCACATGAAAACCGCTACTAATTCATTAAACCGCCACTAATTCCTTCATTAAATAGCAGCAGTTTACATTATTGTTACTAAATCTTCAAATATATAGTAGCAGTTATTTGATTAATCGCTTCTATTTCGTTGAATATATAGCAACGCTTACTAACAAAACCGCTATTAATTGCCTCCAATATATACTAACAATCAATAAAAAATTGATACTAATTCCTGACATGTTTAGTAGCAGTTTGTGTTGACCGCTGCTAAAACCTTCTTCATCCCCCCACCCCCAAAACTAGTGAAATGCTATAACAAATCATAAAGAACCTGTGTCGCCAATCATAATTTATGCTACTAAAGAAAAACTATCTAGAATGAAAAAAAAAATCAATCTAATGAATGGCATGGGGACAAAAAGCTCGATCATCTCGAACTAACAGCAAGACACGCAACTGTAAGTCCAAATCATGAAGCTCACCTGCAATTCAAAAAAAAAAAAAAAAGATAAAAATTGTAAGACCAAAAAAAATAAGTAATCATGTTTTATAAGCAATCAACTCAACACTGTTGAATTGGGCAAAATTCATGAAAACTGGTTACCTGATTCTTTAATTCCATGAGATTGCTTTAGCCAACAGAAATGAAGTTTGAATCTAATAAACGCTTCAAACCATAATTGCATATGTAAACTAAAGAATTTAAGATTCAAAACGTAACACTCATCACAAAAGAAAACATAGGAAGATCCAAAAACAAACTTAAGGCAAGCACAAGTCACAAGGTAGTCCACAAAACATAAAATCAAGTTCTTGAGAATCAGGTATAATCCCTAGAAGTTTATCATTACTATTCCTGTATTTATTGCAACTGTTGAAAGCCCGCTCACTCCATTTATTTATTGCCCCTATTCCTATGCAAAAACAGAGGAATAAAATCATAGTCATTACTATCATCTATGTAATTTAGCAATTATCTATATGGAGAAAGATACAATCAATTTTAAGACAATTATCACATTCTCTATTCTACTAAAGAGAAAAAGTAAAAAGGAAAAAATACCTGATTACATATGAAAAATCAGTCTTAGACTGAACTGTCTTATGCCAATCATTTTTAGAAACACTTGTTCCTTTGGATTTATGCTTTGAGAACCAGAATAAAAAGGAATAAGAATCCCTCATATGACGGTTACAGCTGTGCATTTTTTTCACAAAAAAAAGGCTGGAAGGTACAGAGACATGCCCAATGTTATGGTCCACAGCTTATTAACTATAAGGAACTCAGAATGAGACAACCTATTTAACAGTTGAACAAAAGCTGAAAATTGAGTTGGCACCATTTCATTATTATAAGATCTGATCCTTACCTGAACAAGTACCCAATTCCATGCATTGAAACTCATATCTGATCCTAATTCAGGGTCTTCCCTTACATTAAAAGTCCAGTAATAACCATTTAATGAGTTTCCTAAGTAATCCCCAACTTAGAGTTGAAAAACAAGTAAACAATTGCTGAAGTAATATCTTATTCAATTGATTAGAAAAATAAAATCAAAGGTGTAAACAATAAACTAACCTTGAAGCATAGCTTTTAATGTTTCCTCTTTCCAAGAAAATTGTCAAGCAGAAACAGAATATCAAATTACCTGGAAAACATAAAATGGATATGGTTATATCAGAATTTATTATTAACAACATTATATATTATTCATCATTTTTCCCCAAAACCTGGAAAATGGATACGGTTATATCAGAATTTATTATTAACAACGTTATATATTATTCATCATTTTTCCCCGAAACCTGGAAAACATAACAGGGATGTAGTCATGGACTAGTAATTCAAAATATTGGCCATATAACTATGTCCAGTAAGCAAGGGAGCAAAGCAACAAGCTACTGGGAATATGAGAGTATTACGGGTGGCAGCAATCAACCTAGCACATCTGGTTGTGTAGGTAGCTAGGTATTAAAGGATGGGCTTGATCTGATGTTGAGACTTAACGCTCAACACTGGATATTGGTTAACATATAAGGTAAATTTTGGGCTAGGCTTGGGCTTTTCTCTTCAATAAATGTGGATAAGAAAAATAAATAAATAAATGTGAATAGATAAATCAAACAAAATATGAAGCACCTTTAATCCCAAGGAAAAGAATTCTCCCTAAGAAATTAACTCCTAACAGCTGGAAGAGCAATAATAGGCTTTGACATACAGAATATAGGTAAAATACCACTAAATGCTCGTGCTCGAAATTTAAATGAGAATTTAACAATATAATGTTCTTAGGAAATAGTGAATTAGTCCATTGCCTAACAATCTGAGGATGCATTAAAGCCACTCTGTAGAATATGTACCATTACAGTGACCACACAACCATTTTCTTACTCTATTTTGTAGAGAGATATAACTTATTTCCAAGCAAAAGCAAAAATTGACCCATAAGATCAATGGAAAATAAGAAGGTAAGATAATTGGAAAACAACAACGAAGGCAGGGAAGAAGTAGACCTGCCCATTCCTGAGCATCTGTAAGATGAGTCACAGCATCACGATTTGTTGCAATAAACAGGCAACCTGGATTTTCACGTATGCATAAGGTCCCATACCTTGCAATACAGAAACAGAAGTCAATGGCCTTAGTGAAAAAAATTGGCATAAATTGTGACTTTAAATACGGTGATTCACATAAGTCATAAAACATTCTCACTTCAGTATCATTTCGATCAAACCAACTATAAAGATCATTTGCTTGCAATTATTTGATGCAAAAGAGAAGCTGAAAATAAGAAATACCTTGCAGAGAAGAGAAGAAGAATGGAGAGAAAAATTAAGAGGGAGATAAAGAGTAACAACAAGAGAGGAGAAAAGACAGACATAGGATAGGAGAAGAAGAGAGGTAACCTAGGGAAGAAGAAAAATAAGTACTTCTTAATCCGAAAGAAAGATATGTTACAGTATGGATGCCTCCCCTTTTATTATTGAGGGCATAAGAACCTATTCTATAATATATAAGAACAGAAGTACCTTTCCATGCCAAAACTTCTTCATAAAGTTCCAAAATGACCTTTAAACCCAACAAATCACTTCAGAAGATTTATATATATGGTGGTTTTCTATCTTTTTGTTGTTGTTCAGTCCAATTTTGTCAGGTATAGTGTTTTTCCACTTTAATTGGAGTTTAAAAGTTCATTGAAGAGATTGGTTTGCTGTAATTGACCAAATTATTTGACGTAGTTTTAAGAAATAGACAAAAACCAAATGCTTGGAGGGAAAAATAATAGCAGTGATAAATAACAATAAAGGAAATATTCCAATTATCAAGGAGTTAAGTTTAATACATAAACCATGAATGTACATGAAGAATGATAAAGCAAAGATTAAGTGATATAACTATAGTGATGGAGCAAAGATTTATGCCGCAGAAGTCTCCCACCAAGACAACTAATCGAGTAGGTTATGGGCTATATAAGTAATATCAATCAAATAAATTGAGAATATTGAAGACATGTACAAGGGAGCACTAATTAGGATAAGAGGAGAGGACAGCAAGACAAATGAACTCTGAATAATTTTAGGTTTACTTCAAGGATCCGCTATGACTTCTTATATTTTTTAGAAGTTGAACAGATCAAAGAAATCAACTGGTATATAGCCAGATAAAGATTAAAAGAGAGACTATCCACGGATTCAGAGCATCGGGTTGCAGATTTGTATACCTATCTACAGAGGAGGTGGTTTTCCATTCCCTCACCAGAATGGCCAGGACTGGAGCTATGGCTTGGTCTCACGGGTTCACGATATTCCCGGGAATTGACGGCTTCCTTTCCTGCTGGAATTGGTGTTGCATCGCCTTCTGCTCCTGCTCTACCCATGTCATGGCATTTATTGCACTCTTCTTGACGATTCAAGGACATCAATCGCCTCCCTTTAGCTGATAGAACTCCCCAAAAAAAAAAATTAGGAACGCCAATTCTAAGAATAAAAGTTGTGATCGATCTGAGGATTTTATATAACAGATAATAGAGCTAGAAAGAGGATTAGAAGCAGAGCTGTTTGTTTGGTATCGAAACAAGAAAATAATCTAACCTTGTAAGATTCCATTCGCCCTTTCTGCATTTCCTGCAATTCCTACAATGATATGTTGATTATGCCATATCGACCAGAGAAGATTTACAGGAGATCGATTAGGTTGAGAGATGATCGATTAGGTTGAGAAATGAATTGCACGAGATATCGATTAGGTTTGCAAACTTCATGGCCGGAGATATCAATTAGGTTGAGAAAAGAAAGAACAGGGGCTTTCAATATCGACCACAGGCGCGAATAGCACAGTCGCGCGCGTTTTTAGATAGCATACAGTAGCGGTGGCTAATAATTATAGCAGCAATTGTTATTAAAATTGCTACTAAATTATGGTTATAGTAGCTTTTAAAAACAAAACCGTTACAAATAAACGTTAATAATATAATTAGTAGCAGTTTATAAAAATGGTTACTAATTATATCTTATTGTAACATTTAAATTATAAACGTTACTGCCAACTGTTACTAAATGCAAATTTCCTTGTAGTGGTATAGATATATCCATATTTATATGTGATGATGATGACAATTATGTTGATATAAATATTTATGGTATTATAAAGCAATAAGACCAAATACTTTTGTCTTGTAAAGAAGTATCCCATATCATCTTTCTAAAGCATCAATGTTAGTATGATGGACAAAGAATAGTGTTCTTTAAGTGAATCACTATGGAACTAATTAAGAGTTAATATGAACACTTTTTTTTTTTTGATATTGAAACAAGAAAAAGACTACAACAGATTTAAGAGATAATTACATTACAATGACAATAAGTTCGTCCCACAAAATCATCATTCCAGACATGGTAAACCTCAACAGGCAGATTCTTCCTCCAGAAGCAGGAATAATTGTTCAGTGCAAAGTTTGCTAGGCAGTCAGTTGCCATATTTGCTTCCCTCTAGATGTGAACAACACTTATGTCTTCAAAAAAATTCCATAGTGACCACACTTCTTCAATGAGTGGTTTGATCTTCCAAGGGGTTGTGATCTTCGAAGATAGGCACTCCACCACTAAATTGGAATCACTCTCAACACAGACTTTTTTAAAATTTAGAGCTTTTGCAACCTTTAGGCCTTTGATCAATGCTTGCGCTTTTGTAATCATAGCAATAGTAGAACCAATTTTCTGGGTTAAGGCAACCTTTACATTTCCATCTTCATCACAGATTATCGCACCAATTGTTGCCGAACCAGGAGCTCCACGAGTAGCTCCGTCTACATTTAGCTTGACCCAGTGCTACCTTGGTCTCTTCCATCTAATAAAGATATCTTCAATATGCTTCTTCCTTGAGCTTTGAGCTTTGTCCATGAGGGCCTCTGAGTCAACCTGTAATAGGAAAAAATGAGACATTTTTAGATGCAAATCTAGTTTCTCATTATCAAACAATACCTTTTTTCGGGTATTCCACATAATCCAACTGTTGTTGGCCCATACAACAGCCTTTCTTTGCATTCACTCTCATTGTTTAGATTAAGGATATGGTCAAACACCCAATCCTTGCAACTTAGGTTCGCGTTCTAATCTGGCAATCTTCCTCCCATTTCTCCAAACCACATAGCTCTCATAAAGTCACATTTTAAGAATAGATGCTCGCATGACTCTTGTTCTTTTTTGCAAAGAATGCTTACTTCCCTTGCTGCTCCCAACCTATTTCTAAGCAAATCATTAGTAGGTAATCCTCCCAAGATGTATTTCCAGAGGAAAAGTTTTACCTTTTGTGGACATGGGATTTTCCACAACCTCAACCATTTACTCTCATCTGATGTGGTATCCTCAGAACTTGTTAACATTTTGTAAGTAGATGACACTGAGTACAAACCTGAGGCTGTACCTCTCTAGATTATCTTATCGGTTGCCTCACTTTTGTTGATGGGGATCGTTATTATCTGCTCCATTTCTTGATCAGGCCACCATTCCTTCAGCTTCTTTGTTTTCCAAACTCTAAGATTTTGATCAATCATCTCAGCCAATTTGAAATTCCTTGTGTGGTTGTTTCTACTAATCAGAGCCTGCGAGTTGAGGTGTCTCCAGGTCTCATCTTTAGCTTCAATAGACTCCCCATTAGCTATGCACCAGCGCATACCTGCCCTTATTATCTCTTTAGTCTTACACACCTGTTTCCACAACCAAGAGGAATTAGTTTTGGGAACACTATCCAGAAACTTTTCATCTTGGAAATACTTGCTTTTAAACAGTTTGGTCCATAGTTTATCACCATTTGTAGCAAGATTCCAAGCCACCTTTGCAAACATGGCCTCATTAAATTTTTTACCATTTCTAATGTTGAGGCCTCCACATCTTTTGGGTTGGAAAAGTCTGTCCCAACAGAGAGTATGAAGAGACCTCTTTGTGTTAGGTTTGAACCAGAAGAATCTTCTGGATTCTCGGTCAATTTTTTCAGATATGGTACTAGGCAGTTTCAGATAGCCCATAATGTATTGAGCAAAACTAGCAAGGACAGAATTAATTAAGGTAAGTCTTTCTGCCCGAGTCACGAGCTTAACTTTCCATCCCGAGAGCTTTTTATTAATCCAGGGGAATACTTATAATACACGTACGAGATAGACAGATTTAATACACGTACGAGATAGACAGATTTAATACTTATAATACACGTACGAGATAGACAGATTTAATTTTTCACAAAGGTAAGACTTGATCCAGGGGAAATTAATTTTTATTGATATTTTGAAAAACATTTTATATTCAGACACAATATTCACGAAAATTAGAAAAGAGTGACGCTTCTTTAAAATAACTAAAAAGAAGGTCAACGAGTACATAGAAATTACTTTGCAAAAGTAGAGCTAAAACTAATTTCTTCTGCATGGAAGAGTTATTAACTTTAAATAAAACAACACGGGATAATTGAAAATTACCAAGTACACTTATGATACGTATACAAGAGAAACAATAGAAATGTATATTTAATTACTCTCAAAAGTATCACTAAAAGTTAATTTTTCTGTGTCAATACGATCCAGGGGAAGTTAGCTTTCTGGTGATAGAAATTAATAGCAAATGGATAGTCCGTATATCACCACCTGAGCGTGGGTGCACGAGAGAGACAAGAGATGGTAGGTTTGAGTGTTGTTCTTGATGCTCAAAGGAGTATAAACAGAGCTCCACAAGTCATCAGTAACATACCCAAAATCAAATGCTTGCCTTCTTCTTCTTTGTTGTCGTCATCATCGTCGTCTTCATCGCCTCTTCCGGATGTTAGATTTCTTGACGCATGTTTTCTCTGTAATCAGAAGCTCTTGCCTGGAAAAGATATTTATATGTACAAGTGAGTGAGTTCCATATTTCAATCGCTCTTCTAACCACTGTATTATCTCTCTGTGCTAAAAATTTCGAGCTTTTGAGTATTTTTGCTTTAAACGCTTTTGAAAATATGGATCAGAAATCTTGAAGTATGTTGAGTTTGTTCTTAGATCTTCGTGGAAACCCTGCTCATGAGTTGTTAAAATGGCAAAACCTTGCAGGGTTCTGTGGTTAACCATTTGCTTTTTGCGTACAGAGGAGATCGAGCCTTTTGTAGCGTGGAGTGCAGGTGCAGGCAGATAGTCATGGACGAAGAAGAAGATGCTGCTGGGTCTTCGGGTGCCCTGAAACCCTCTTCATATTCATCTTCGTCGGCTTCTGCGTCTCGTCATCGGAAAGGAACACAGAAAACCGACCGGATGGTTTCGATCAATGATCCCAAAAAAGGGAACGAGTAGACCCCTTCAAGTTCGTCCTCATCGTCCCTTCAAGTTCAAGTTCGTCCTCATCGTCTTCTGCGTCTTTAATGTGTGGGCCAAGTGAAGTGACGACCTTCTTTTCTTTTGCTCCCTTGTAAACAAACCAAAAGGTCCGCCGGTAATGCTTGCGAATTGTATTATGGGCTGTTTAAACCATGAGTCTGTTTTGGTTCTTTCCCGTTTTGTTTTAGTAAATATGGTTCATTAATTTTTATATTTTCCTTTTAGAATCCGATTAAGATTTTTTTTTCTTCTCCTCTGATGGATGTTAAAACAAAGAGTACGATTTATACTCCCAAATCAAGTTGTCCAACAACCATGGGGGGTTAAAAAGGACTCCTCGAGTCTGGAACAACACTAGTCCGAAGTGGAACCTTTGATTTTTGACTAAACAAGATGCTAGACCTACCGCAAGGCCTGGTTTGGTTGCCAACCCCATCCGATTAAGAGGAAGCATTTTGTTTTGCTGTAGATGACTTGTAGGAAGCAAGATTTGTGTACAGTCTGTGGACCCATACCGGCATGAATGAAAGGAGTCATCATGGCAAGCTAAAGAGGGTTAAGGAAGATCATTTTGTAGGGAGACAACTCCTTGAATGGGCCTGCCGGCTTAGCAAGCCTGAAAGAATCCATGATTTAGAGAGGACTCTTTAAGAGGCGTAATCAGGTAAGATTTTAGGCTTAATGATTTTAATTGGTCTACCCAAAAAAATATCATGCAAGATATATGAAAAGGAATGCAAAAGAGGGCGAAGGCGGCATATAACGTTGGAGCACTATATGCCCTAATCATTACATTTACTTTGAAGAATAATCTTAGCACTAAAACCCTTCTTGCCTTTCAAGTTTTAATCCGTCTGATCTAGCATGAATCAGTTTGTGCTTACAATGAGAACTTAGGCTTCGTTTGGTGTTCATTTTGGGAACTTATTTCTAGGCTTAGAATGACCTAAAGAGCCTAGGAGAATCAGGTCTAAACCCATTTCTAGATTTTGAGAACTCATTTTGTTAAAAGTGTAGTGACAAAATTTAACATTTAAAAACTTTGAAAGATATACTTGAAACTTGCTATAATAAAATAACTTCCCAAAATTTTTAAAATTTTAAGAACTTATTTCAAGGCTTAGAATGACCTAAAGGGCCTAGGAGAATCAGGCATTTCTAGATTTTGAGAACTCATTTTGTTAAAAAGTGTAGTGGGAAAATTTAACATTTAAAAACTTTGAAGGAAATACTTGAAACTTGTTATAATGACTTCTTAACATAAAAAGGATAAGCTTTACATTTTATGAAAAGTTTTTTTAAGAAGTTATTACAATGGTATACTTCCCACCCACCCTCTCTCCTGCATTTTCTAGAACAAGTTCCAAAATCCAGAATGAATGCCAATAAAGGCCTTAAATTACCACCTAAACAGGATGCATTAATTTTGAAGATTTATGTACTTCAATCCAATCCTCCATATGTATTCAGTAACAAAAAACACATGAAGGTTCTATCATTACAGGATATAAGGTCTGGCCTAACATCGATCATATGGTTCCAAACATGTGTGTCGGTGTCCAGCCAACTTGCACATATCACCAATACGAAGGGAAGCCATAGAAGGTTTATCACAAAGAAAGCTCGGCTGAAATTAACGGAGATGGAGGTTCAAAACAAGTCAAACCCATTTGGAGAGATAATTAGAAGACTACAGATGACAATGTCCTGCTAGATATTTTTGATGAGATGATTTCAAATTAATACATACAATTGCTAGCTAATGCATTATAGGAATAGAACTCACCATAATCATTGTCCCTGTTACATCATAACCAACACTTTCATCCAGATTTGAATAATAAGACTGCTTTTTGATCTAAATAGAAGTAGACAAAATGGTTTGTTTCATGAGTCTCATATGAACCTGAAACAACAATAATAGTTCATCTGGCCAACAGTTACTACATAGCGAGCTATTTATAAAAAAAACCAATAAAAATGTTGGGGGTGTTGGGTTAGTCCAACATCCAGCTATGGTATAAGGAAATAAAGTTGCGCTTTAACTAATAAGCGCTTGATCCTAACATTTTAGCATTGTCTAGTGATAAGCGCTTGATCCTAACAAAATATATATATATATATATATATATATATATATATATATATATATATATATATATATATATATATATATATATATATCTATATATGCAGAAGTTATGCAGAAGTAGAAGATAAAAGAAAGCAAAAAAGTTAGGGGTGCTGTGCCTAAATTTCCAGTCATGCAAATTAAATAAGAAGCACAACTATTTTACAGAATGACAATGAACCAACTTTTTGGCATTTTTATGTAAAGCGACTGTACTTAGAAAACTAAGTTCTCGCACGAACAGCCTGATGCTTTTACCATATATACCATTGTTGAAAATTGACACATTTTAGAGGAATCAACTATTTTTATTGCTATTCATACTTTTCAAATGATGCACATAGCATAATGATCAGTAACAAGAAAAGATGATGAATCAAAAATGTAAACACATCCATTCATAAGACAATCCAGATCTTTATACAAAATTACATCCGGATCTGAATTATCTTCCTGAGAAAATATGCTAAAGTGAGTCAATGTTTAAATAGGCAATGCTACATGATTATGTAATATCTTGTAATCTTGTATAGTAGTACATACATGAGAATATTGAAAGAAAAAAAGTTCAAAACAATATAGGCAATGTGTCAAACAGGTAGCAGATCTTGCTCAAGTTTCTCCTTGCATTCATGCTTAGATCTTTCTCAAGTTTCTCCTTGCAGAAACTACGGTAGAAGGAAAAATCAGTAAAGGTGCCAACACAACCTTCTAACTTACACCAATTCTAACAGCTTTAGGTAACCTTCAAGCTAACAGCTATTGTTCAATTGGTTAGGTTTAGCTCAGGAGCACTAATGCTCGGTCAAACCAATAGCTTATCAACTCAAAAACCTTGAAGATCATTAACGGAGAACATGTCCAAATTTCAAACCATGTGCCTGATTCACAAGGGTACAGTAGATTTCCTGAAGCTCACTGTTAAAAATATACATAATCCAGGCACTAGACAAATCTAACATGGCCATATATTTGTCATGTTTCTGTAGAAACCAAATCACATGATTTTACAGTATATATAATAGCTGCAAATTGATGAACCACAGCACTGAAGTGAACACAAAAAAAAGTCCCTCTCGCTTCTTACCTCCGAGATTCTCTCGTTAAACTGGCTAATTCTCAAGCTTCTTCAATGCCTCTTAGTGAAACCTAAAGAAAAAATATCATTGAAGTATCTTCAAATGTAACTGTTTCAGCTAATTCGCTTCAAATACCTAGCGGCCTTCAGATACTAGTTCAGAAAATGGCAGGATAACTCCTCATTTGACTATTCTCCATCATCTGAGTCCTGAACGACTTTGCTCATTTTAGCCCTCTTGGTTTTAACAAGAGAATCTTCATCTTCACCATCAGAATCAGAGCCTACAGCAGCCAAAGGACAGTCAGGCCCATTTTCTTCCTCATCTTCAGATTCTTCACCAGATTCATTTTGTGCTGCAGAAGAATTAACATGGTCATTGCCATGGTTTGAGGCCTCTTCTCTGATAATATTCATTGCATCTAATATCTTAAAATCTCTGGCAGTGCTGCGCTTAGCATGTCTCAACAAGTTGACTTTACTAGCCTTGCTAAGTTGGATGAGATACTTCTCATAATCTTCTATCTGGAAGATCAAGTCAGGAATGCATCTGTTTTCCCTTTTTATCTTATTAATAATAACCCTACCCTGGGCATTTCCTTCTTGATTCTGCCATTCCAGTAAATAGAAACACATCACCAGATAAATCTTTGGTCAGAGTATACACAAGATTAAGTTAATTTTGAATACTGAAAAAGAAAGAATATCCAACAACAAAATGGTCCATACCCTTTGCATTAGAGCCACAAAGTTATACAGCGGTGCAGTGAGCCTTTTGCATGTTATTTCAACAAGCTTCTGAAATTTAAGCCCAGGTACAAGCTGCTTGCAACCTTTTGGAGCAATGCAAAGCTTTGACATACGAGCTAAACTTTTATAAAACTTCGCAGCCAATCTTAATAACTGCTCTGCTTGAGGGTCTGCATGGAAAAATCATGCACTGAGATCACCATAACCATTTAAATTACCATAAGACGCACACAGCTGGATGCAAAAAGGCTGACCGAGCTGAGCTTTGATCAGCTTGGCTCATCTCGTAAACTTTGAGGAAGACTTGGGCTTCACTCAGGCTCATCATTATAGTCTTTTGGCTTATGCACTGCTTAAGCTTGATAACATTTCTCAATCCAAGGATCATGCTCGGCTCAATTCAAATTATAATTGATGCACATGAACCTAGGCATATTAATTATAAATCTACAAAATATATAAGCTGTACATATATCAAGTTTAAAATAGAAATAAAATTACAGATTATAACATTTTATCTTAAAACTTAATAATATTGTAAAAACTTTTATACATAAGAAATAAAACTTATAAATATATTATATAATAGACTAAGTGAGCCAAGCCTACCCAACCTTAGCTTAAACTTGGCTCACAGGCCTAATTATTAACCCCAGGCTCAGCTAATGTGGGATGCGAGCCTGGCTCATTCACAACCCTATAACCCTAGCCATAAAATATTTTTTCCAATCAGATCCTAATTTTTCCCCTCAAAATTACTGGAAAGAGGAAAATTTTTCTTTCCCAATTAGATCTTCTATATAAAATATTTAGAGTCATAAGCCTTTTAAAGAGAAAGGAATATCATGCACATCAAACAAAAAAAATTCTCATTTTTATGCACTGAAATAAATGATGAATTCAAAATCTTAACCAAGTGACAAATGAAAAATACAGATTCTTTGCAAAGAAATTGTTAGCTTCCATGTAAAACAAATGCAGGCATGGATCATGAGAGAAACATTTGTATACATTGTTATGAAAGCTAGTATAGAACTTCTAATCTGAATAAGTAAAAACAACCAATGTTACCCATATCTACTATCATAGTCTACAAAGATGAAGAATCAAAATATTAAGCTGATTCATTTAATTTTTGTAGCTGGATAGAGATTTCTTAATTTTTTTTATCTTTTTCATTAATTTGGCCCCTTTACATTCTTTTATTATTATTACTCCTTTATTCGTTATTGTATTTTTTGTTGGAAGTTTTCATAAGCAGAAACAAAATTCCCACACAAATATGGTGTCCATGTCCCTGAGGTCCTCATTCTCTATTTTCCAAAATTATAATCACCATACATATAGGATTATAATTCTGTTCCAAAAATATTTAGCTACTACCCTATATAGATGAAGATCCAACTTACTAGACTCAAATAAGATGGCCCCAACTTTTGTTGTTCATGAACTACCCATAATAAGAGATGAATAGAAAAAAAAATGGCTTATCATTGAGAAAAATAAGAAACGAGATGGTAAGAACAAGAAAAAATATATTCAGCCTTTTTAACTCTGCTCAAATCATTTCTATTTTAAAGTACCATTAGTTTGAACATGTGATGCTCCAAATTCCACGAGTTGGTAACTTTAGATTAAGAGGAAGCGGAAGGAGGAGGAGGAGGAGAGAGGGGGCGGGGGTGTGGTGGAAGAAGATAGAGAGAGATGGATGTGTGGATCCTACCTTTGAGATTCATCGCCACAAAAGATGATAGCAATATGACTAGAGCTTCAGATCTTGAATAGATGGTTTCTTCAAATATCAGTCCAGACGGCTTTACTTCATTCTGATCAGGGAAACTGCTTGTTTGAGCAGCTGAAGAGAATGACTTCACTTTGCTTATGGCCCAATCTAGATCAATAATAACTGATTCAATAAATTGAAGCAGAAGAGAAGCTATTGCAGTCCCTGTTGAATGATTGATGACGGGAGCCTTCTCGCATGTCTCCACTGGATCACTCTCCTCTGATCCAAATACTTTTAATAGCTCTGATGCCAAATTTTGGGCTACTAGTAAGTCATTTGGGGGTGAATTTAGATATATGGCAAGTGCTGCCACGCTTTTTGCAGCCTTGTAATTAGTTATGCCATGGCTTGCACATACATGCATAGCCCATTCTCCATGGAATTTTCTTATCTTGCATGGCAATTTGCTGCCGATAATCAATATCATGTCAGAAAGAACCTAAAAGGAAAATTGGATTTTATAAGTGATTGTTTACACATGTATAATGTTTAACAAAAATGCAATGCTGAAATAAAGCAAATTACTGTAAGTTTACCTCAAGTTCTTGAAAGAGTTGAAGTGCAAGAAGCTCAGAGAATAAAGGCTTTATTTTTCTCTCAAGAAATAATTGCAGGACTTTTGTTTGCTCATCCAAATTCATAGAATCCAGGTCACCTTCATATGCCTGACCAGCATTCATGCCATGTTCCAATTCATATTCTGATGTGGATACACACACCAAATCCTCGATCAAGCCACTCACATGATGATTCTGAAAACTTATTGTGATCAATTCTTTCAAGCAAACTAAGGATAAATGGATGAGTTCCTCTCTTTCTTCTACATCTTTCCTCCTCTTAGCTTCCTTTTTCTTTTTCTCTTTCTCAAAATCTGGCCCTGATTTGAGTAACCAAACCAATTTCAGCAATGGGGGCCCCAAAATCTTGATATCTCCATAGATCAAAATTTTTAATGGATCATCATTCCTTGTGCAAGAGAATGATCTTACTTGGAAAAGGGAAGCCTTCAAGGCAAAAGATATCGTCTTAGAAGAGCAAACTGGTTTCTTGCACAAGGATGACTGGATGTAGTTCTGTGGATCTGTACTCTGATTAGAATTGTCAATGTTAAATTGCTCAAGTGCTGTTAACAACAATTGGCAGATACTCGAAGTTGCCAAGAAAGGGGTTCTTTCATGGAACAAGTTCATACGTCTTAAAATTTGCCACCCTTCCTTTTTGTTCTGGGTAGTCTTATCTGGTATGTCATGTGCAGCAATTCTTGGTGTTCCTCTTCTGATTCCATTACTCAGTTTCACTGAATGAATACCCTTTCCCAAAGAGTCATGCAAATTGACCAACTCAAAAATTTCCTTCTCAAGATCTACTTTTTCTGCATCTGTCGCTTTCTCCAACTTAGTAGCAACCACATTTAATACCACCTCAATAATTCCTGACAAAAGCAAAGCATAGAATTGACCTTTCTCTTCTTCAAAAGATTGAGAACCTGCATCCTTGGTCTGACCTAGAATGTCTGCTCTAACATGGGAAGAAATGGAAAATGATAAGCAAAAAGATTCTGACAAGTATAATATATCTCTTTCAAAATTCTGCCAAATAATATCAAGAAGTTATCTGAACCAAGAGAAAATTAGTCATGGCCACAGCACAGGTGTCGCTAATTTTCAGAATAGGTAATTAAGTTTCAATGAGCCACTGAATCCTGATCCTGTCATTTGAAGGCTCTTTCATGGCATTAATGGCTGGGAAGACACTTGTGTGAACATACTCACAGGCACATGCACTCCTTGTAGGCACACAAAATCCAATGCATGTTATAATTCCAATTACTAAGAGAATTGGAACTGAAATTGCAAGGTCACTGTGTGGCATTAAGTGATTGAAGACACATGCATGTTCACGAACATTCCCATGTGCATGCATCCCAAGACACATACCCACACACACAAACTGAGTAATGGACACAATTTGTCACCAATGGTTGGAGGTGATAGGTGATAATTGCACGTAATAGTAGCACACACGTATGTGTGCAAAGGTACATAATGAGTGATTCTCAGAACTTGATACTTTTTGTTAAAGGTGGTGGATGGTGATCACAAGTAATAACAGCCTATCAAATATCAATATGGTGAAGCTGGTGTAGATGTTCACAAAATGAAGTTGATAGATTTTGTTGGCCACAAACAACAGTTCATCTATCAAAGGAAAATAGCAAGAAAGGGGAACTGGTAAAAACAGTCAAATTCTTATCCAATGACTTCAAAATAATACTCAAGCTTTCAAATTTCAGACACACTTCTAAAATTTTAAAACTCATTTCATTCGTTCAATATATTTAGTGAAACAGAAAGAGACACAAGTGGTCTGAATTTGAGTTCTTGTGTGGCCATACTTGTTCTAACATTTCCTGATATTCACTATGAACTTTCCCTTTTTTCCTCCAAATTTCTCTCATTTTATAATATTTTCAAAAGATTCCCAAATTGTTAAATTTTTTAAAATATGCTTAAAAGAGATCATTGATTTTCTGTGATAGAAAAATAATATTTCATTTCTTTTACTTTCAGAAGACACTTAAGTACTGCTTGTTAAGGGCATGCACATCCTATATTGGAACTGGAGTTGGTGCCTCCACTCTTTCCTTCTTTAACATATTTTTTCCTTACAGCCCCGATAATTTTCCTCTAGAACCCAAGAAAAATTTTTAAAAAAAGAAGAGGTTCAAATACACAATTTGTCTAGTCCAAAAGCTGTCAGGACGAGAATCATAGATATGGCTCAATTTAAACTTGTAAGATGAGATGGAGTTGAACAAGAGGGTTAAAAAACAGACCTTGCAAGTTTCCATTTCTCAAAAGCTTCCTGATCTTAAATAAAGCATTAGAAAATGAATCACCAGACGAAACTCTAACCCCCTGCAGACACAGAAAATTGATGATAAGAAAAAAAATATCAGCACCTGCAATCCCAATATTCTTATTCTCCATTAGATGAGGTGATAGGAATACCTCGTTCTCTTGTGATAACGAGAAACCAAAACATGCCCATGAATGCTCGAATGGACGATCTGTTTTACCATATTGCTGAAAGAGAAGAATCCAAGAGATACAAGAGAGAAGGCAATCGAGTGGTTCTTCTAGAAAAAATTTTCCATTCACTGATTTAAAACAGGACTTAATGTCAACTTGGATAACTGCATCCTGCCATCAGAGGTGCTTTAATCTCAAACGGAAAGGAAACATACAACAACTCCCACTGGAAGTGCAAAATGTTCAGGAAAGAGAAAACAGAAGAAAAAGAAAGAAGCAAACTACAATGTTCTTCTCTTTTTCTGAAAATATTCAATACTGAAAATTATAAACCAATGAGCTAATTGGAAAATGTTTCATCTACTGGAACTTGATTTGTTCTTCAGTGAATATTTGGATTATATTGTTTGGTAATTGGACAAAAGTCCACATAAGACCTGGAGCTTATACCTCATTGTAAAAGCGATGGAAGTGCGGCAAGAGAAAATCAAAAACAAGCCCTGCAGTTGAAGGATCAACCAAGACTAGTCTTGTAAGCCCATGGTATGCAACCTCCTTAACTTGTACCTGATTGCATCAATCCACAATTATATGAAACACGGTTGAACTGAAGCAATCCACGATATGCAGAAAAGAGTGAAATAACACAACACCTGCTGAGACAGACATCTTCTCATCAAACCACTCAGCTCCTGAAAGAGACCTGTCCCCAACCTGCACGGTACATCAGCTTGCTGGCTGCAACTAGCTTGGCTGGAGGACTCTTGAAGTGCATACAGGCCATCTTTTTTAGATTGTCTTTCCACCAAAATCAGATCTATAATGGCATTTGTAGCAGCAAGACGAGCCATATCTTCACGTCTAAACATAGCCTTACGCAAGACCAAAATAGTGTAATCCTGCATATTTTTTTGGAGAAAGCAATGAACTAAAGTAGTTTGCATACTGTGGCCACTTGAACAGAAGTATCCAATAAACAAAATAGTCGCACAGGCAAATAGGGTAATACATATTGATTTATGGGTCTATAAGATTGCAGCAGTCTAAGAACAGTGTTATAATTGATTAGAAGTGAATCAGATGAACAAAAAATGTCTGGAATTGTTTAAATCCTGAGGTTAAAGCAAACCTCATCCTTCTTGTTGTCCAAGTGATACACAAATGCAAGTTTGTCTTATTTGATATTTAGGATAACAGCATAAAAATTAATACCTGGAGGTCACGACTGAATTTGATGAGTGGCAGTAGCGCAGTTACAAGAGAAGTTGAAATTTGACTGTGCATAAAAGTGAAGTAATCCAATAATTCCTTTAGACGTGCAACATGCTCCAACATAGGGTAAGGATAGCTCTGAACTAGATAACCTAACAGTCTGCAGAGAAACTTATTTCATAACCACCAATTAAATCTAAAAAAATCAAACAATAAACATCAATACTGATTTTAACCACAATTACTTTATGATTGGCATGCAATGTTCAGGCTTCAGAGAAAGAATGCGAAATTTGCACTGCTCAATAATCTGCAATAAGTTAACCGTATCAAGTACAATAACATACTATTACATAGATAACACATAGCTTATAATTCAAAACAGAAAGGAAAAATACCAAGAGACAAATCCCTACAACCAGTGGTGGAACCACGTTGTGGTTAGGGCCCCCTAACTTTTTTTTTTTTAATAAAAAATGTATGTATTTTATATATTTTTTAATTAAAATTTATGTTTTGCCCCCCCCTAAAATTTCTGGTTTGCTCCCCTAACCCATTGAAAATTTTTATATTTCATGAGAATCCCTTCTAAAATTTCTGGTTTGCCCCCCCAACTCATTGAAATTTTTATATTTCATGAGAACCTCCTCTAAAATTTCTGGTTTGCGCCCCAACCCCACCCCCCCCCCCCCCCCCCCCCCCCCCCCCCCACTCATTGAAATTTTTATATTTCATGAGAACCTCCTCTAAAATTTCTATATCTCATGGGAAGTGTTAATTGAAAATTTTTTTTGCCCCCCCCAGATTTAGAGTCCTGGTTCCGCCACTGCCTACAACTGATATTCAAAAGTCTAAGGGAGTTGCGTGTGTGTGTGTGTCTGCATGCACATGTGTCGGTGGGGGTGGGGGGAACAAAACAAACAGATGAAAATTAAACAGATATTAGCCGAAAAAATAATTTGGGACCAAAATGAACAATGTGGAAAGCTGACACATTGGAAACATATGATTGAATTTTCAAGATAGTATTGAAAATATTTGATCAAGAAGGTTGCTTTTTCTTTTTTTTTTCTTCTTCTCCTTTTTTTAAAGGCGCCGTTTGGGTTCCAATTATATCTGTAGGGCGTAAGTTACCACAAAGTCCGCTAAAAGACTGAAGATAGAATTTCTTCTCTCATATATAAAGATGTTGCAACAAGAAGAACCATTGCAGACTTCCAGTGATCTTTAGGACGTTCAACTATTGAAATAGAAGTGGAATTGGTCTTTGACCATGGGGTCTAAAATGGCTTAGGATGGGAAGAGAAACATAAACAACAGATCGGAGCTTGTCAAACCTACGCATTTAATCATATTGACACACAAAAGAAATTTTTTGAAATATGTGAGTTTATCAGCTGGAGATCAAAATTCTTCTTATGCAGTAAAGACCAGCCATATAGAATGAACACAGTTTATAAAGAAAAGCCAACCAAAGAGAAGTTATAAACCCCTCGAAAAGGTGGAAAAATTTTGGTTCATGAATTTTCCACAATTACAATGCACCTTTGGCTGGTAGTACTTGTACAAACCTCATTTCTTGCCATGTCATGGATCTCAAACAAAGTTGTCAGGGTCTTTATACCAAGCCCCTCAATGCCCATCAAACCATCAGAAGTTCCAGATTCTTCACCTTTCCCATCTTCTGTGGACTCTAACAATACAAAGCCAAACTGTACAAAGCTAGGAACGATATGTTCCCTTCCAAAGTTGCTTTCATTAATCTGCATTGCAGGTAAATAGTAATAGTTAAACAAATGTAACAGTAATTTTGAAAAAAATTGAGCTCACGTCCCTGAATCTAGTAGGAAAATGATGCATCCTATCATTTCCACTGAAGTTGCACCAAGCCACCCATACATAACAGTGGATCATTTGAAAAAATGGTTCCCAACTGTTTCTTTATGTGATTGGTGGAGGCAGAGTCGGTGTCTAACTTTTTTAGCACTATATAATGTCATTAAAGCTGTACAACCTCTTCCCGTGAAGTTCAAATATACCGGGGTTGTACCTCAAAATCTCCTGATTTCCATATTGACAGGTTTGAATTGGCGAGAGGGAAGGAGATCACTGTTGTGAAACTCCTGCCTTTCAGCCGATATTGGACCATTTGGAAGAATATTTAAAGGAAAGAAACTTGTATGGAGACTATAATTTCAATGGTGATTTAGTTTTGTTTCGTTGAGCCTCCAACCTTCTGGAGTTCGCATATGTTTTTCTCTTCCTTTAATCAATATTTCAGGTGTTCTTGTGATTTAGTTGGTAGAAACCTGGTTTATTTTTCATTTTTTCCAAACTGCTAGCTTGCACACACTCCATGTATTTATCCTGGGTTTGTGGTAATACTCTGTATATTAAGCTTTTGCCTTCTGTCTCTCTATTAAAAGTATAATGAGAAAAATGATTAAAAAAAACAGTCCCATAATTCACCAGTGATTGCCATCCAATCCGTGTCCCCACCTATTGGATTGGTGACAAACAAAAAATGTACGCTATTCCTTCAAGTTAACAGTTACGTATAACAGCAAAGTACGTCAGTCATACATCTTGTTAATGTTTTATGCTCGTAAAGATGATCAAAAGTCAAAACTTCCTGAGAGAAGATAAAAGTATAAGCAAAAGGACAATTACAGCTCTTATCACAGCATTTTCTACTGTTCTAACATTCTGCAGATATTCATCCTTCAAGTTATCTGGCAGCCACTTACAGTCTCTGCAAATTTAAAAATAAAGTTACAAACAGAACCGAGAGGAGAAGGAAAAGAAAAACCATCCTGCTCTACGTTTGACCACTGATGCAATATTTATTGGTTACTATCCCAAGGGATATATGAATTTATTCACTCGCTCCCTATGCATAAGCTGATGACATTACAAACCAAAATGCAAAATTAGTAAACAGTCTTCGATTCTCACCTGGCGAACCTGTAATCTCGATGTGCCGTAAGCAATGCCACTTTCAGAATCCCCATTGAGCTCTCATTGAACCTCCTGACCCTAGCAACCGCTAGCAGAACTGCAAATGTAAAATGATTAAAAGCCCTAGGATCTGCTCTGACAAGGCCCAGAACCTCCTGTCCCAGAGAAGGATCCTGCTTCACGGCGAAATTCACATGGAGCAGAACCGTCCCCTCGACCTGCTTAACTATCTGAGTCACCTTGGAGCCGATTTTGGACCCAAAGAACCCAACAATCCCTTCAATCACATCTCGCTTACTGAACCCCTTGGATGCCAAAATCAAAAGTTGGTAAACGAGAGACGGCAAATCTTGCAAATCAACTCCCCTCATTCCAAAGAAAACCTTCTCCATAAACTCCAGTGACCGCACTTTGTCGAGAAATGAGAATTCACGGAGGAGAGAAACGACCTTTACCAGCAACACCTTCGACCAGTCCGCCGCGAGAGTGCGATCGAGTATCGTGTTCACGTAGTCTCCACCTTTCTCGATCTCCTCTGCCGAGCGAATCAATTCCAGAGAACGAGGGAGAAGATCAAGCGGCTGTGCATCATCAGGATCGACGATTTGAGATAAATCGGAAACGATTAGGTCTACTACAGATGGGAGATCGTTCTTCGGAGGCTTCCAAGATGAAGAGAGAAAAGTTGGATGATCTTGGAAGAATTTCGATCGCGAGGGAACTTCCGAGAATCGAAGAGGCGAAGGTAAGAGAGGAGTAGAGAGGATAGAAGAGAAGAGGTAGAAGGGTTTAGAGGAGTCCGAGAGATGAGAGAGACGAGAGAATAGACGTATTCAGTGACGGAATCAGAAGGAGCAGGGAGTTACAGCGAGATTGTAGAAAAGAGATGAGAGTTGAGTGAGAAATGGTGGAAAGAACGTCTGCGCTGGCTTGGTGCTGTTGCTGGGCGAAGCACACGACGTCGACGTCCGTTAGCGGCGCCGTAGACCTGCAGGCGTCCATTTGTTCTTCGGTGGTGGCCACCGTTTGGAAGGCGCCTTCAGCACTTCGCAGTGGCTCTCGAATCTCGATCGCTCGCGCGGTTGGGAATCTGGATTTCTTCGGCGTTTCCGCGTTTGCGCGGGAAACGCCGAGAGGCATATTTGGGATTTTATTTTGAGTTTTAAAAGAGTAACGACGTGTACCAAGAGATAGGGATTGGGTCGGGCCTAGCATAAGAGCGTCTCAGGCATGCCCAGCAGCCCAAGCCCTGTTCGGTCCTTTGTTTAGGACAAGATCAGTGCTGGACCGCTGGTGATTATTTTGTAGGCTCAAATAATACGAGAGGCGATGATGTGGAGACGGAAGGTCACGTGCCTGACAAGTGCTAAATCTCCACGTCGAAAGCGAGGTCCCACACTCTGACATCGGATAACGTAAACATTGGAAATATCAACGCACAAATCTGAACCGAACCCTATCTCTCTTCTTTGATGAACGTAGATGACGTGGCTGTCCGTTATAAACGCGATCGTTATGTTTTTATTATTATTTTTTTGAGCAAAATATGGATTTACGAGTAATGCTAAGAAGCAACGCATCTATTTTTTGTAGGAAGAACAGCTCGGCTACTGCTATAAAAAGGCCACAGGATGTCTTGATGAGATGATCAATTTAGAATTGAGCAAGCAAAGATGAAAATTATCCTTTTTAACGCTTTAAGATGTGTTGCACGGAGGTGCGTTTCTGCTTAACCTATCTCATACTTGGGTTACCTTCCAAACGTCTCCGACGTCATATGCAGACTGCACGGACACTCCGTTCGATACAACGGACCTCTCCCTTCTCTAGCCTTGAATCTTTGATCATATACGGATTGCTTTTAAAAGGAAAGATAGAACAGTGATAGAGAGAGAGAGAGAGGGGCCGAAATCGAGATCGAAAGATCAGAGATGGAGAGCAGAACAAGGGGAAGGACAGTCATGGAGGTTGGAGCCGATGGGGTGGCCGTCATCACCCTCATCAATCCACCTGTCAATTCACTTTCCTTCGATGGTATACTTCGTTTCCGGATCACTTCTCCCCCGTTCTGCCATTTTTTGTTTTTTATGCTCCTATAATCCTATTATTATCTTCAGATACCGTTGATGTATTTATCAGTGGAGATCTTTTGGGGTTTTCTGCGTGCTCTTGTTGTTCTCTCCCTTTTCTCGAGTCTACTATTTATAGAGACGCTGATCTATATCTTTTTACTTGGAAATTGTTAAAATTTCGCCTTAACTGGTGGTTTTGATTGCATTTGTCATGGAAAACCTCCCGCTATGATTTACCCTGTGTAATTCAGCGAGATCAATCTGCCGATATCAATTCCAAAGTTTATGCAGAAGTTTATTTGTAGTTCAAACTGCGATTTAGTTCCCTAATTCCTTGGATGACGGGACATTAGGAGGACTGCTGAATCTTTTGTTGGATAGACGAGTTGTTGATTACAAACTGAATTTTGTTGTCAGGTGTTTGTAGGTCGAACTTATCGGAAGCATGACCTTTGCAGTAACATATCTAAATTATTGGTTGAAAAATGCAGAAAGTGAAAATTTACAAAGCAGGGAATAGCTAAAACTAGAGGCTAAGAGATTAGGAAGCTATGTTAATGGTGGAATAAGAAAGCGATAATCCCATCAAGCCACTGATTAGTAAGATGGCAATGGATGTGCGAATATGAAAATCAAGGGCCATCATGTAGGTTAGTTCTGCGTGATTGCTTTACAGAATCATTAGTATAGATACTATTAAATATATATAAACAGCTTTATGTCTACATCAGTACTTTGGGTTTCTTGGAACACTTTTGATTTTTCTTTAATGCTGTGTGATGCATGAAGTTACTGATTACCTCCAATCTTTGTTTAGAATCATTACTAGGCAAAATTGGGGAAAAGTGAAGAATTGGCAAATATAACGATAATAATGGATCATTCTTGTAAGCATCCTAGTTGTGCACAAACTTGAATGATAAAAAAAAATATGCAAAAAAATGGGAAGAATAGAGAATAAGAAAATAAGGTTAAGTTGGCATACAAATCATAATAAATTTAGAATGCAAAATAGCACAAAAAAGCCCTTCAAAAGAATAAAATACGAAGAAAATGAAAGTAATGGCAAAATGGTAACTATGCCATCCTTGCTTTACTACAACACGAGGATGGTTGAGGTCCTTAGTGTCAGGGAAGTAGGGAAATGAGTGGGAGAAGTTGTATTCTCCCTGTTTGAGCTGTATTTTACACCCTATTGAATCATAGGTACATTTTTGGTGTACCTATGATCTATGTTCCTACTTATTAATATATAGATGATCTTTACCTATCAAAAAAAAAAACACGAGGATGGTTGAGCATAAATAAGCACCCTGCTCCATCTCTGGAGTCAGCGTGGCATGCAAAGAAGAATTATTGAAAGAGTAATCATGCCAAGTGCTAGTTTTGCCCAAGGTTTTGCCACTTCTGGTCTTTTAACCGAAATGCATCAATCTGCAATTTTAGTACCTTCTCTACAATGTCTGTGGTTACTGATGCATGTAAGTGTGATGGTATTGGGGTATGGAGCTCTTTTGTGGATCATTATTATCAGTAGCTCTTCTAGTCATTACATTTTGAAAAAACATAGAGATTTTTGGTAAAAGATATCATTTATTAATAGGGTCATTTTTCTTTGGTGAGATCCAATACATGCTTTGAAGTATGGATGTCAACGCAAGAAAGTATATGATTTATTTTGTATAAAAAGGAGCAAAATTACTTTGGTGGTTGTGGACCCAATGCCAAGTGGTTATGAAGTTGTTCATGTTTGTTCATACCAAATTCTTGAATATTTGACATGTAAAATAATGGGGAGTTGAGATTTATATCTATCACCAATAATAGCATTGTAATGATATAAGGATGGAACTGCCATGGTCGACAATGTATATGAATAAATGAATTCTAAACTTATTTTTGGGAAAACCTGATTCCATTAAAGAGTGACTTATACTCTGAAACCACATGCAAGGAGCTTGTTTTAAGTTCATTAATTATTTTAGACTATTCACAAGTTTAACCGTTGTAATTTAGATTCTTCTGATGCTATATTGTGGAAATTTCAGTGTGAATTTATGGGCTTTTGTCATATCTGGATAACAAATTTGGAAGAATACTGCTGGTTAGTCTCCGTTTAGTTGAGCATATGTCGGCTCAATGCATGAAAGCACTGGAAGAATAGAAGAATTGATTATATTTATTTTGGTAGGTTTTAAGGAGTTGCCCTCTTAGATTGAACTTTTCAATGATCAGATGTTTGAGCACCAGGGTCATGACAATCTTTACTTACAGAATTTATTGTAAGGGGTAGATGTTCTGTCACGTATCGAGCATGCAATACACATTGCCTTTTCCCAACTAATTCGGGTTGGCAATGCCAACTGTTGTATAGTATTATAGCATGCCAGAAGCCTTGCAGCATTTAATCTGCTGTGAAAATCCAGAAGCCTTGCAACATTGCCTTAATCTGTATAGTATTATAGCATGCCAGAAGCCTTGCAACATTGCCTTAATCTGATTAATTTGGGTTGGCAGTGAAAATCCTTGCATGATATTCCAGCCCACCGAGATCCTTGTGTCATAATCCATTGTTCTCAATTCTATTCTTAGCTACTCCATTCCTCTATGATCTTCTTTTTTCTCTTCTGAAATGCTGTATGCATGAAATTGCTATTTCTCGTTGGCATCATTTTTGGCTTATATTTAATGTGCCCAAACAATACTTCTACTACTACTACCACTACTATGACTACTACTACTGCTCCTAGACAACCTTCCTTGAATGCATTCACTTAAAAAAAAATTTTTAAAGGTCTTCACAGTCACCAATCTCAACAGCTGCACGTCAACTGCATTCATCTTATTACTGTGTTGCTTCTTATATAAATTAAGTTCATCCTATTAATATATTGCTTCTTATGTAAATTTTTTGTCTTCCTCCAGTATTATACAGCTTAAAAGACAACTACGACCAAGCTTTGCGAAGAGATGATGTGAAAGCAGTTGTTATTACAGGTAAAACTGAATATATTTTCAGTTAAATGGCGTGTATTGTGGATGATAATACTACTGAACTTATATCATGAGTTACATAACAGGCACAGGAGGAAAGTTTTCTGGAGGTTTTGATATCACAGCTTTCGGTCAAATTCAAGGGAAAAAGAGTATGCTTGCTGTTATTATGCCTAGTATTCTAAAATTCTGCTCTCTCTCTCTCTCTCTCTCTCTCACATATGCAATCTCTATATTTCACAGTCAAGGAACCAAAGCCTGGTTTTATATCAATTGAAGTTGTAACCGACACTTTAGAAGGTATGAAATGGTTTTCACTTTGCGACATTCCTAGATTTTTTTCAAATGTCTTTATATATCTTTATATATATATCATGTTGATATTGACTGTTTCTGTGGTTATTTTTGCTTATAGGTGCAAGTAAACCTTCTGTAGCTGCTATTGATGGTCTTGCCTTGGGTGGTGGGTTAGAGGTTGCAATGGTATGTGCTGCAATTTGCTCTTGACAAAGGAAAAATGCATGATACTGGATTATACTATTTAATATGATCTGGTTATTCTTACATCTTCAGGCTTGCCATGCACGTATTTCTACTTCTACTGCACAACTAGGTCTGCCTGAGCTTCAGCTAGGAGTCATTCCTGGATTTGGAGGTAATGGTGGATTTGTGCATGTGCATGATAATATGGTTGGATGCATTGAGGCTCTGATTTGATTTTTGGCTTAATTTCATAGGGATGATATTTTTTGTGGTGAGTATCAGTGTCATGTAAGTAAAACAAATATTCACAGCATAACATTATTAATCACAACTATGTTTGTTTGCCAACATTTATTAATTCTTCATAGCCTTTATTTTCGCAGTGGAAGTTTCACTGTCCAAAAAGGCGCACCTATGATGCTGTGTTCCACAAATTTATGTTAAGCCTATACAATGACACTGACCCTTTAAAACATAAAAAAATTCTGTGGGATAATCACAATGCATCCATGTAAAAATGTTCCTCCATATTGACATTCACATCCATCTTGTGGAATCATGATCTTGTGCTGGCATGTGTTTCCATGTCTCAAAGTGTTGCAATTTCATTTTGATCTGCCTCTGGTTGCAACAAGTGTCCATTAAAACACAGCTTTATGCTAATTCATCGTAATATTGTGATTTGGACGGTCCTCTGATTACAATCATGAAGTGCATCTTGCATTTCTCCTGTCATTATTCCTCCCATGTGAATTGCAAGATCTGCTATTTTGTTGGTTGTGGGGCTACTGTTCTAATTGGAAGTTACTGTTGTTATGCAGGCAAGAATAAGTTATTTTGATTCTCATTTTATTGTTCTGTTTAATCAGTCTAGAGTCTTAACTTGTCTCAGGAACACAACGGCTTCCACGTCTTGTTGGCCTTTCAAAGGCGCTTGAAATGATGCTGGTAAGCTGTTACTTCTTGTTGCATCTTCTGAACATAATGCATTTAATTATTTTTTTCTTTTTGGTCTTACTCTCTCTCTCTCTCTCTCTCTCTCTCCCTCCCTCCCTCCCTCGCTCTCTCTCTCGCTCTCTCTCTCTCTCTCTCTCTCTCTCTCTCTCTCTCTCTCTCTCTCTCTCTCTCTCTCTCTCTCTCTCTCTCTCTCTCTCTCTCTCTCTCTCTCTCTCTCTCTCTCTCTCTCTCTCTGTGCATGCACAAATAGATGTCGAAGCCAGTCAAAGGGGAGGAAGCTCATACCTTAGGTCTTGTGGATGCGGTAGTGCCACAGGATGAATTGGTAAAAGTTGCACGACAGTGGGCTTTGGATATTTTAGAGTGCAGAAGACCATGGGTTGCTACTCTTTACAAGACTGAGAAGTTAGAGCCTCTTGGAGAAGCCAGGGAGATACTCAAGTTTGCCAGAAATCAGGCCAGGAAACAAGCTCCCAATCTTAGACATCCATTAGTTTGTATAGATGTTATTGAAGAGGGTATAGTTTCGGGTCCTCGAAATGGGCTTTGGAAGGTAGAATCTTGTCATTTTGCTTTAATTTCGATGGTATATCTAGTAGCAATGAATTTTTTTTGAATCTATTGACCTGACATGCCCTCAAGCAGGGTTGGGTCTGTCCTTTGTAAATTGAAACCCAGGTTGATTCATTAAATCAGCTCTCTCACTCTTTCCAAACTGCTTCCTTTTGTCATCTTTCATATTGTTGGGCAAGTCTACCTGGGTTGACCAGGTGGCTGGACAGACTCACCATCCTGACAAGGTTTATACCTGTTTTGGTTTTTAAAACATTGGACGGCATGCAACTAGTTGATGTTGTATGATCTTGGCAGGAAGTGGAGGCTTTTGGGGGACTTCTGCAGTCTGAAACTTGTAAGAGCTTAGTCCACATCTTCTTTGCCCAACGTGCAACGACAAAGGTTTGAGAGCAGTCAAAATTTCTATTTTAGTTTTTTGGTTTATCTTTGATTATAGAATGAAGATAAATCCTGCAAGCGTTTGGCAATTAGAAAGAAGATAATTATCCATAGTCTGCAGAAGATAGTTTGGACTTATTGATAATTTCTGATGATATTAAACCATTGATATTTTTGTCCTCAGTGATTTTTACAGTTTTTTTGTATGCTTAGTTTAACTAGGGTCTAGAATACCAAATGCTAAATTACAACTCAGGGTTTCGTAGTGAATAATCTGGAGTTGGTATGTAGAAAAATTGAGAACTGATTTCTAAGATGACTTTAAAATTCTCAATATTGGCTGGTTCGAAAGTTGTCCATGTATGTCTTAATTTATCTGTGAATTAATGATTTACAATTTTTAGCTCAGTCAAGGGCAGAATTTGCTGTGAGCATGAAGTTCTAATCTGGATCATTCTCTCTTCCCAAAATGCTGATATTACTTACCATGATCTTGGAACAGGTTCCTGGGGTCACTGACCTAGGGTTGGCACCAAGAAGAGTTCATAAAGTTGCAATACTTGGAGGAGGATTAATGGGATCTGGAATAGCAACAGCACTGATTCTTAGTAATTTTCCTGTAATCCTGAAAGAAGTAAATGAAAAGTTCCTAGAGGCTGGGGTTGGTAGAGTGAAAGGTGAGGCCAACATCCTGTTTTAGATTGCGGCTTTGTGTTTACAATCTCTTGGGCTAAAATCTTTTCTACTCAGCCAATTTGCAGAGTCGTGTCAAAAAAGGGAAAATGACTCAAGAAAAGCTTGAAAAAACATTTTCCCTTCTTAAGGGTGTCCTGGACTATGAAGCCTTTAGAGATGTGGACATGGTCATTGAGGTTAGTTAGGGGATAACTATTATAGTTTGTTCTAATTGTTGTTGTTCTTATTGGTGTTGGTGAGAGTTATATAAATTTTAACAAGTTTCTCTTTATTGCTTTTCACTTTCTTGATGATTGGAGCAGGCAGTAATTGAGAACATCTCTCTAAAGCAACAAATCTTTGCTGATCTTGAGAAGTATTGCTCACCACACTGCATCCTTGCTAGTAACACTTCCACAATTGACTTGAATTTGATTGGAGAGAGAACAAAGTCCCAGGATAGGATTATTGGAGCCCATTTCTTTAGGTAGCATCTTAGACAGTCCCTTTATGAAATCTTTTGCTCTTTTTCCTGTTCCAACATTTGTTTTGTGCTTCTATGCAGTCCCGCTCATGTCATGCCACTTTTGGAAATTGTTCGTACCCAGAAGACATCTCCTCAAGTAATTGTTGACTTACTAGATGTTGGGAAGAAGATAAAGAAGACGCCTGTTGTGGTTGGTAACTGCACAGGCTTTGCTGTCAACAGGATGTTCTTCCCATACACACAGGCAGCTCTTTTGCTTGTTGAACGTGGTATGGATGTCTATAAGATTGACCGGGCAGTAACAAAGTTTGGAATGCCAATGGGCCCATTCAGGTACTAAATGGATTGCTGATTTGAGCCGGAATTTTTTTTTTAGGTTATATTTACTGCCTAAAGTGGATTTCTTTCCCCAAGTGACCAGTTCTTGTGAATCCTTTATTCATGCAGATTGGTTGATCTGGTTGGATTTGGAGTTGCAGTTGCGACTGGTAGCCAGTTTGTTGAAAACTTCCCAGAGAGATCATATATGTCAATGCTCATTCCAATCATGCAAGAGGATAAGCGAGCTGGTATGGATGATTGTTAATTTGCCACCCAATTGTTTTGATTAGTCCCACTTCATCCTTTCTATTGGGATTCCCTGAAGTATGAGATAGATCTTTTGCGGTCTCTATCCTTACGGCATTATTTTCAGGTGAAAGTACCCGCAAGGGTTTCTATGTCTATGACAATAAACGGAAGGCTAGCCCAGACCCTGAAATCAGTAACTATATTGAGAAGGCAAGGAACATATCTGGTTTGACTGCTGACCCCAAGGTCTCTCTCTCTCTCTCTCTCTCTCTCTCTCTCTCTATATATGCATGCATCCTGGTTTTTGAGTTTGACTGCTGTCTTATTTGAGTGGTGAATTGGAAAAGTTCTGCTTGATGGTAACCACTATTAGGAAGAAATATGGCATATATTATGCCCTCAATCAAACCCTCTTGCATTTGGTTAACCAAATCAATGATCCAAATCAATTTGTCAGTAAGGTGCTTGTTGGATGGGTGTAAAGCAAGAATCATACTGATTTGATGTTCAAGTAGTTTAGATGCTGTGCACAATTTATTATAGGTTTTTTTCATTCATAACAATAGAAATCATTTCTCATGCAGCAGTATATAATCTGTATGTGAGTTGAATTGACCTTGCACTTGCATGCATATATGTGTTTTTCTTGTCCTTGCATCGTTTTAGGGGATATAATATTTGATATCACTAGTTGAGTAAACTACCATTGGAAATAATGAAATTCTTGATTCTGTTGATCGATAATGTGCCTGCTTACGTGATGAGTGGATTTATGGTTTTGTTTTGTGGGGAACTTGGATGCAGCTAATGAAGTTGTCAGATAAGGATATTGAGGAAATGATATTCTTCCCGGTTGTAAACGAAGCCTGCCGTGTTCTTGCTGAAGGAATTGCAGTCAAGGCATCGGATCTTGATATTTCAGCTGTCATGGGCATGGGCTTCCCAGCATATAGGTATGACTTTTTGCTTAATTGGAACTCCTTAAAACAGGTTAAAGATCTTTCTTACCTGGGGCACTTGTTGAGCAGGGGAGGGATAATCTTCTGGGCTGATTCGCTTGGCTCCAAGTACATCTGTTCAAGGCTGGAAGAATGGTCAAAGATGTATGGAGGTTTCTTCAAACCTTGTGCCTACTTGGAAGAGAGGGCTTCCAAGGGGGTTGCTCTGGTGAGAAATCTGAACTGATAGATCACACAATAGATTGACTTTACAGACATATGAATAAGAACAGGACCATCAACAGTCCACAAGTGAATCTTGATGAGACACCCTCATCCATTCCAGCAGGTTCTTCTGAACCTAATAGACCATGATCCGACCCAATTAGGGATCACAACATTTTATATGTGCAACTTGCAATTTGGACGTTTGGTTGATGGTTCTATTAACTAGTCCTTGGCTCATATATTTCCTACAAATTTTACTTACGAGATATGTCTTTTATGTCAATCGCAGGGTGCTGCCTTGGACCGGGCAAAGTCCCGGCTATAAGATGATTGAGTTGGATTCAGCGTTTTCCGGGCTGTGGCTTAATCTTCCTCTCAATCTTCCTGCGTCTGTCTTCTAGGAAGAATGGAAAAAATAATTTATTTTCACAGATGCTATAAGAAATTGGCCACGAGCTAAATAAGATGAGAGATGGATAGTTGTAAACAGTTGAGAAACTTAGGAAGTGACAACTCAAACTTAACCATCATGTGTCAATGATTAAACTTAACCATCGTATTTAAGTTTTAACGGAAGAAAGTAGTGTAAACAACAAAACGGATGGGGCGCCTTTAACTCCCGTATGGTTTGTCCTCTTGTTAAGAAATTATGCGTTGGCTTATAAATACGATGCAACCCTCTCACGATGCGCGTGAGGGCTTCTTATGAGTTCTTGCTAACTTGGCACAGGATCAGTTCTCGTGTTTCTGTGGAAATTTCAGTACGAGGATCAGTTTCAATACACATATATGTGTATTGAAAAACCAAGCATATAGTCTTAGGTAGTATAACCATATAATCCTTTTTAGAATGCTTGCGTGTAACAACACAGTCCTGTGACAGCTCCATGCAACTGATGAGATCTGATTTTGGATCTGAATAATTACCGCCCGGAAGATATTCTTCAGAATGATTTTGAGCATGGCATGTTAGCTCGTGGTTTTTTTTTTTTTTTTTGTTTTTTTCTGGTATAAAAACAAAATATTATTGAGATATGGAACGAATATTTACAAGACCTCTTGCATCATCAAAAATGAACTTGCATAAGCCAGATGGAGGCTTCCCAACCCACAGACATGAATAATTATCAACCCCAAAATTTGCTAAATGATCCGCAGCCGAGTTCCAAAAAAAAAAAACAAAAAAATCTCTCTCCCTCTCTCTCTCTCTCTCTCTCTCTAAATCTCTGTTTGTATGCTGCCGCCCGGCAATTGCCCAACGACGGCAGCAATTTTTTTTTTAATATTACTTTTAGCAGCAGTAATTCCCGCTGGTAAAAGTCATTTTGTTATTTTTCAAAAGCGTATTTACTGGCGGTTATTACTGTCAGTAAAAGTGAAAAGGACTTAATTGAAAATAATTTTTAGTAGCGGTCAGCTTCCGCCGGTAATGATAGAGCAATAGCAGCGGTAGCTTTTTGTATCGCCGCTAAAACCTTTAGCGTTAGCATTTTTTGGGGTGGGAAGCCTTACCAGCGGTAGGTAAAAGCTTGTTCTTTTGTAGTGTCTTGACCAGATTCAGAACAATACCTGTGTAGAAGCCTTACCATGCAATGAGCTTCTAATCGTTGGTATGTCCATATAAAATGACATCATCAGCAAACATGAGGTGTGATAGCGTGGGACTGTACCTCATTACCAAAAAAAAAAAAAAAATTAGTGTGGGACTGTACCTTGTGATTTGGATGCCTCTAAACCTTCCTTCCATCTCATAGCGAGATATAGCTAAACTGAGAACCTGCTGACATAGAATAAACAGATAGGGGGATAGAGGATCCCCCTGTCGTAGACCCCTGGTTGCATGTATATTTCCAATTGGAGCACCATGAATAAAATGCCAAAAGTAGCAGACTGTACACAATTCATGATAAGAGAAGTGGTATGGTTACTGAATCTGAAGGCAAACAACACTTTCCTCAAAAATTCCCAGTTAATTTTATCATAAGCCTTTGAGAAGTCCAGTTTCAATGCATAAAGACCCCTATTCGGTCTTCTTTTCCTAGTATGTTTCCGGGGTCGTTTATGCTTGTTAAAGAAGTGAACCATCTCATGATGAATGAGAATGTTATCACGAATATGCCGACCATGGACAAAAGCTCCCTGAGTAGGGGCTATGAATCTCTGCAAAAGAGGTAGTAACCTTTGAACTAAGATCTTTGAAATTATTTTATAACTCACATTACAGAGACTAATAGGCCGGTATTGGTTAAGTGACCGAGGGTTGGTCACTTTCGGTATGAGAACAATAAAGGTATGATTCATACCCTGAGGCAGATAACCCGTTTGAAAAAAGTTTTGAACTGTTGCTACTATAGATTGCCCAATGGTGTCCCAAGATTGTTGATAAAAAACCTGCAGGAAAGCCATCTGGCCCAGGTGCCTTAAAAGGAGAAAGATTTTTCACAACATTCCAAATTTCATCGACCGAAGGTACCTGGCTTAATGCAACGTTATGCATGTCAGTAACTTGAGGTTGGATGAGTCCCGTAAGCTTTATTGGAGTCCATTGAGGCTGGGCCCTGTACAATAATTCAAAATATGTTAGCTCGTGGTTGTAAGAGAAGTGGCCGGTTTCCATCAAAAAAAAAAACAAAGAGAAGTGGCCGGACCCTCGACGTTGATGGGGCGATCAAAAATATCTGGCTTATCAGTTATCACTACGCGAGGAAGAATTTAATTTTGAATTTCACCACAGAATCCAAATCAGAATTGCACTAATTCAGTTCTGCTGATTTTGATTCACCTGGTACATATCCCAATCCATGTGATATCGGCCTGTGCTAGTCCCAATCCTCCCCATCACCAGCCACATTTCGCGATAAGATGCTTAATCAGCATGATCCACGTTTAAGATTTGACAAGAATAGAGACACTCTTCACCTCTCCAATCGTTGACCAGAACCTTACAAATCTGCAACCAATTTTACATCCGCCACCTTTAACGTCCGTTCCCAGGGGACACGGCACCGTCGGCCGCCTGACAGAAGAAGACATATCTCTACCCACAACGAAAAAAAAGCTGAAAAGCACAAAACGGCAAAAGTAAAGAACGTCCAAATGCCACTCTCTCATCAGTGCGATAATGAAACGGTGGCACTCGTCCAACCGTCCATGATACTCATCCGAAAACCCTCACTGTCCCAAGCCCACCACACACGCATTCTCTCTTTTCATATCAATTATCAATTCCTTTCTAGTGTTCTCCTCCAGTCCTCCTCCTCCTCCTCCTCCTACTCCTTGAATGGCGAAGTTAAGCTTCATTTTCGGTATCATCGGTGAGTCTTCAAGGCCTTTCAGCTTGGGAATTGTATATCCTAGTTATTATTTCATGTACTAATTCTGATCTATCTTTGGTCTTGTTGAAGGCAACGTAATCTCCATGCTAGTCTTTGCCTCCCCCATGTAAGTAGTATATGAGTGCTCCCTTCGAAACAATGGGTATGTGTCCTTCACAAATTAAATTATGCAAACAGACCTTCTGCTTACTCAATTATGCGTTTTTTTGGTGGGTGGGTTTTGTTGGATAATGTGTTAGAAAGACGTTTTGGCGAGTGGTGAAGGTGAAATCAACAGAGAACTTCAAAGGGCTTCCTTATATATGCACGCTGTTAAGCACCTCTTTATGGACTTTCTATGGACTTCTTAAGCCTGGTGGTTTCCTCATCGTCACCGTCAATAGCGCCGGCGCTACCCTACAATTAATCTACGTTATCCTATTTCTCTGCTATGCACCCAAGAACATAAAGGTTAAATCAATAGTTTCAACAACACAAACACACAGATACACGCGCAATTCAATATGGATCAAGAAAGTTTTAATTTTAGCGTTACTGACTTTTTTAATCTTTGACAATGGATATGTGGGTTAGGTTAAGTCGATGACGCAGGTAGCAGTCATGGACGTTGGATTTCTGGGACTGGTAATAGCGATTACGCTTCTTGCACTCCATGGAAAGATACGTCTTACCGTTGTGGGAGTACTATGTGCAGGATTAACTTTAGGCATGTATGCTTCACCAATGGCAGCCATGGTACTGAACTAAAGAAGCACAAGCTTTTCCTTCCTTTTTTTTTTGGTAGTAACAAGCTTTTCCTTCCTCCACTTCCCTTTCTGCTTGAAACGCACTTATTACTGACTGGGGCATGTTTTTGTTGCTGCGTGCTTTTCCACAGGCAACGGTGATAAGGACGAAGAGCGTGGAATACATGCCCTTCTCTCTGTCCTTTTTCCTGTTCCTCAATGGGGGTGTTTGGTCTGTTTATGCCGTTCTCGTCAAAGACTACTATATTGGGGTAGGTTTATCTTTTCCTTTCTCCTACTCCTCCGCCGCCGCCGCCGCCACCACCACCACTATCCTTCTGGTGAAGGACCCCACACACTACTGCACTCAGAAATTATAATTGTGGGCAAACAAGAGAGTTCTGATGGTGGACCCCGGACCTAATCGATGAATGATACATGTAGGTGCCGAACGGGATGGGTTTCCTGCTGGGATCAGCTCAGTTGGTGGTTTACATTGTGTACAGGAACAAGTCGGCGTCAGCGAAACCGGCGGAGAGAATGAGAGAAGAGGGCTCAGCCGACCGAGGGAAAGGAGGCATTGAGATGCGTGAACACGATGATAACGAGGCTAAGAGGAAGACCCGAAGCCTGACCAAGGGAACAAGCCTCCCAGAACGGCCTGTGTCTCGACAGCTTAGCTTTCAGAAATTGTTCAAGTCATATTCCTTGACGCTTTACGAATTGAACACCTACAAACGTAACCCTAGTTTGCCCCTCGATGAAGAAGTTGGGGACGGAGACCCCAACAACCACGGTGGTTGATTTGAACATCGAGAAGGGATTAGAACTATATATGTATGCCGTTAGTAATGTAATCAAGTCTGTGTAGAATCTAATATAAATTCTATGTTGCAACTTGCAAATATTCAAAAGTATACATGAATATACTAAAGCATTCAAAGAGGATGATACGTCTGTGAAGATATGACTCACCTCTACAAAAGGGTGAAGATTATATACGCCTCAAAACCAAACCATGCTAAGTGATTGCCTAATTAATTGACATTTGCCTATAAACAAATAAATATTTTGGATGTTTTTCTCCTATAAATAACATGGAAAAAGGAAACAATTTTCGAGAGTCACTCTTGGATTTCACCTAACATTCTATTTGTATTCTACCTGCCAAGTTCTTCCAGCTCTAAACTAATTATTTACAAACCAACATCAAACAAGCCTTAGGTCCCATATTACTTTGTGGTAACGATGGTACCACAAAGTAGTAGTAGAGGAAACGGTCAAGCTCCTTGCTTTTAATAATCATAGGAGAATGTATTTCCTCTAATGTCAGAATCCAGTGATACCACCAGTTGGAATGGCATACGGCGTCCTGCCATGGACGTCTATCCGTGCATTTCACGTTGGTTCCACTGAGTGGCATCAAATGATACGCTCTCATTACAAGCATATCATTAATCCAGACTGTTGATATTTGGGATGGATTTCCACCCAAAAAAAAAGATATTTGGGATGGCAGCCTGCCCATACGGGCCTTTGTTATCATTCCTCATATATAATAAGCATGGGCTTGCATTAAGGCCCGTGATGAGGAATCCTCAACCCAACGACCGCTGATGACGGATCAGTTGCGTGTAAGGTTGACCCACCTGTGGACGACCATTCGTCTGAGTCCCGGTCTGCCTGGCTCAGCTATTACCAAAGTGCCCTTCTCGAATGGCACTACTCCGTTCGTGATACCGCGATGTGACTGTAGGTATAAACTCCATTCTAGTAGGTATTCCAGGCAAATGAAAAAGATGGAAGTCAGAGAGGATTTCGATCTGGAAGGTCGATTCCGAAACATACAAATCGCCGCCATCATCTCGATTCCTTTTCCTTCTTCCTCTCTCTGCTAAATCTCCTCCGTCTCTATCGAATTCCGTCAATCTAGATGCTCTCGTAGCGATTTCAGTCCACAGGTAATTACAAGAGATCAACGATGCAGTCGTCGAAGGCTCGACGGAAAGTCGCCCCCATCCCTAACGATGGCGATTCCTCCGACAAGCTTGATCAGCTTTTGCTTTCATCCGCCATCTGCAACTGCGAGGACTTAGGTCCGTTTGTACGGAAGGCCTTCGCTTCTGGCAAACCGGAAACTCTCCTTCATCACCTTCGCCACTTCGCGAGATCCAAGGAAGCTGAGATCGAAGAGGTCTGTAAGGCACATTACCAAGATTTCATTATGGCCGTCGATGATCTCAGATCTCTCCTCTCCGACGTGGATTCATTGAAGTCATCGCTTTCGAATTCGAACACAGTTTTACAGTCTGTTGCAGGCCCGCTCCTTGCTTCTCTTGATCAGTTCGTGGAAGCTCGAAATGTAAGCAGAAACGCCGGTCTCGCTCTCGAGTCTCTTCAGACTTGTGTGCGATTGATGGAGCTTTGCTCGAGAGCGAATTTTCATCTTTCTGGTAATAATTTCTACATGGCGCTGAAGTGCGTTGATACGATCGAAAGGGATTTTCTTGAAAAGACGCCATCGTCGACGCTTCGGAGAATGCTTGAAAAGCTGATTCCGGCGATCCGGTCTCATATCGAAAGGAGGATTAATAAGGAGTTTGGAGATTGGCTTGTCGAGATCCGTGTAGTTAGTCGGAATTTGGGGCAACTGGCAATTGGGCAAGCATCGTCCGCGAGGCAGAGAGAAGAGGACCTTCGGGTCAAGCAACGGCAAGCGGAGGAGCAAAGTAGACTTAGTTTGAGGGACTGTGTTTATGCCCTTCACGAAGAAGATGAAGATGACGGGGTGGGTCTAGTAGGGGATGACGGTAATGAGAAATTCAGTAACGGAGTAAGTGGTGTTTTAGGGTTCGATTTGACTCCCTTGTACAGGGCTTATCACATTCACCAAACTCTAGGGTTTGAGGACGGTTTTAAGCAGTACTATTTCGAGAATAGGAAACTGCAGCTGACGTCTGATTTTCAGGTATCTTCTATGACTCCATTTCTTGAATCTCATCAGACATTTTTTGCACAAATCGCGGGGTTCTTTATAGTCGAAGATAGGATATCGAGAACTGGGGGTGGTTTGATTTCTAAGATTGAAGTTGATAACTTGTGGGATACTGCTGTAAGTAAAATGTGTTCGGTGTTGGAGGATCAGTTCTCTAGGATGCAAACTGCAAATCACCTTTTGTTGATAAAAGATTATGTAAGTCTGCTTGGAGTTACGCTGCGTCGGTATGGATACCCTGTTGATGCATTGTTAGATGTTCTAAGCAAGCATAGGGACAAGTACCACGAGCTACTGCTGTCTGATTGTCGGAAATTGATTTCGGACGCGCTTGCTGCTGATAAATTTGAGCAAATGCTGATGAAGAAAGAGTATGAATATTCTATGAATGTGCTCTCATTTCAGCTACAGACCTCTGATATAATCCCAGCTTTCCCCTATGTTGCTCCATTTTCTTCGACAGTGCCAGATTGTTGTCGTATTGTCCGATCCTTTATTGAAGATTCTGTAAGCTTCATGTCACATGGTGGGCAGCTTGATTTCTATGATATTGTCAAGAAGTACTTGGACAGGCTTTTGAATGAAGTCTTGGATGGGGCACTGCTGAAGCTCGTTAATTCATCTGTTCATGGTGTCTCCCAGGCAATGCAGGTTGCTGCTAACATGGCAGTTTTGGAGCGAGCCTGTGATTTCTTCTTCCGTCATGCTGCCCAACTCTCAGGAATTCCATTGCGAGTGGCAGAGAGAGGTAGGAGGCAGTTCCCTCTGAAAAATGCCCGTGATGCAGCAGAAGAGATGCTTTCTGGGTTGCTGAAAGCCAAGGTTGATGGATTCATGATGTTGACAGAGAATGTGAATTGGATGGCTGACGAGCCTCTCCAGAATGGGAATGAATACGTGAATGAGGTGATTATATATTTGGAGACACTGGTTTCTACTGCTCAACAGATACTGCCTGTCCACGTGCTTAAAAGGGTTTTACAGGGCATTCTTTCGTATATATCAGAGACGGTTGTCGGTGTGTTATTTGGGGATTCAGTTAAGAGATTCAATGTAAATGCTATTATGGGGATTGATGTGGATATCCGGTTGTTAGAATCATTTGCAGAAAACCAAGCTCATCTATTTTCTGAAGCAGATGCAAATGAGTTGAAATCAGCAATGGCTGAGGCTAGGCAATTGATTAATTTGCTTTTGAGCAACCATCCAGAAAACTTTCTGAATCCTGTGATCAGGGAGAAGAGTTATAATACTTTGGATTATAGGAAAGTGGTGACTGTTTCTGAGAAGTTGAGGGATCCTTCAGATGGGATATTTGGAAGCTTTGGAGGAAGGGGGCTTAAGCAGAATCCAAAGAAGAAGTCACTGGATGCATTGATAAAGAGACTCAAGGACGTGAGCTGAATTGATATAGACCTGTATGTATGCAACTTTTTTCCTTATCCCTGTTTTTTGCTGTTTGCATTATCTTCATTGCAGTCAATTGCTTAGCAATAAGTTTTAGCTCTTTTCACTGGATTGTACAATGGATCATATTAATCCCATTCTGTATCTATTTTTTTATAGATTTCCAAATGTTTATTTTGTTGAATTCTTTCAATCCACCTTAATTGATTTTCTGCTCTGTGACTTTCATTATTGCCGCAGGGCCACTTTTTGTTATTTAAAAAAAAAAATTGTTTTCCATAGTGTAACAACTTTATTATTGTTCTTTCCTGTCATATTTGTTTTTGTTTACCTTTCTTCTGCTTGGTTTTTTTGTCAGTTTTTCCTTATTTTTATAAGTTATATTTATCTTTTGCCTAGAATAAATCCCACTAGTGGACTTGCTTTTTGACTGGATGGAGAGGCCTTCATAAGTGAAACTATTTGACAGCTTTAACCAACCATCCAGTGCTCTTGTTTGGACAGTGAAATGGACATCTCAAATGAGCAGTGGATGGATGATGGTTCGGATTTCTTTTCCTTGGTGTCTTTTTTTTTTTTCCCAGATTTGGCTATTTTTTGTTCTCTCTTTTGTTATTGGTTTTTCCTTCTTCTTTTTTCCCCCCTCTTTTAAGTGCATCTGATTTCTAGAGCAGGTCTTTTGTCTACATATTTTCATTTTCATTTCAAGCCCCAGGTGACTGAGAGCCAAAAGTGTTTAACCATGCTGCTATGAGTTTATCTTGAGGGATTCGGTGGATAGGTTTCTGGACTTCATTTCAGACCTAAAATCAACAGAACGATGCACCTCGCTTCTTCACTGTGCTCAAAGATGAGCATAACTGATCCACATGATTTCAGGATGGCCGAACTTAGATTACACAATCATTCGGGCTGTTTATTGGTTGGATATTATGAAGCTGCAAACTTCTGAAGCCCAGTGTAAGTGATGGTCGACCGAAGGGGCTTTGGGAGCTGTACGTAAAAGAGCTTGTCTGTGTTTGGTGCTCCTTGACATCGTTACTGGAGTGACTCCCTAGGTCGCTAATAACATAAGAGTCTAGAATCATTCAGACGGATATGCTTGATGGTGCCCTATCACTGGACGTGGCATCCACGATTGTGTGGATGTGGTATGCATATATTTGTTCTTGCCATCGTGATATTTGTTCCACTACTCTTTTCTTTTAAATTTTTTTTAATCGAAACGTTACAGAATTTTATTAAGTCACGGAGTCACTAAGTTGTCATCAATCGGAACACGGTTTATGGCCACAGGGAGGCCTTTCAACCAAAAACAAGAGAACTTAAGATGGAACTTTTAGAATGAAAGTTCCTTCCATCAGCGCGGACAGATTTTCCACGAAGGGGATGTTTTCCACAGGGAGGCCTTCTTCTTCTCCTTCTTGCATCTGTGTACATATAAATTTAACAATAAAAGTTCATGCATCTTTAATCTTTATAGTAGGATTTACTTTCTCTAAGGTTTTGTAAAGAATAGAATATGAAGCTCAGGTTGAGTACAATGAGCATGCATTGGAGCAGGGTTACGTGTCCGTTGACATGAAAGAGAAAACTACAATCAGGTAATTGCACGGCTCTACAGACATGCTGTTACTTTTTTTTTTAAATTGGTATTGTGGGGAGCGACTTCTGAGCATCAGAACCATGGATCTCCATATAAATTCAGCATTTATAGCTTGGATTTCCGTATCCCCAATACAAATTCCCTCCACCCCGAGCCTCATCTGTTCTTTCTGTTATTTAGGAAGGAAACATTGAAAGCTACTGAACAGTGGGTGTGATTTTAGTTGAGGAGGTATAAGCAAGAGATAAATAGACATACAGTATCATTGAAATGAGAAGCTCAAAGCCTCCAAGTTTGTTGTGAATTTATGATAGGTCAGAAGATGGGACCATAGGAATCGTGAGTAGCAAACCGGTAAGAGGCTTTTGTTAAACGAAAACAAATGTAATTTGGGCTAATTTGGGCTAAGCTGGGGCCCATGTTTAGGTCTTGAGCGGGCCGACCGAAATAAAATTGGCAGCCTTGCTAACAAGTAGAAGTAGGTGGAATAAACGTGTGCTCATTTCACTGTAATTACTAGTCGTCGCAAAAAATTTTTGAACGGACGTTATACACGTGGGCAACTAATCTGATCTTGGGGTTTGCATCTCCATCCACGTGTCTAAATCAGATAGATAGTATGCGTTTATTAAAGTCGACGCAGGCGGCAGACCACAACCATGCCTCCAAAGACCAGCACTGCCTGAAAGCTTCTCGTCAGTTTTTTCCGGTCAGTTAGGAAGAAGAAGAGGGACTACGAGAGAGAGATGGGCTTGTCATTCACACCAAAGCTTGTCTCGGTAATGGCGATTCTCTGCCTAAGTCTCTTGTTCTCAGCATCTTCAGCGAAACCGACGGCATATGAGGTTCTTAAGGAATATGACTTTCCGGTGGGCATCCTTCCAAAAGGGGTTCTAGGGTATAAGTTGAATAGGACTACTGGGAGGTTCTCGGCTCACTTGAATGGCACTTGCACCTTTACTCTTGAAGGCTCGTACGAGTTGAAATACCAGTCCACCATTACTGGCATCATATCCAAGGACAAGCTCACCGAGTTAAAGGGTGTGAGTGTGAAGATCTTGTTGTTCTGGATAAACATTATTGAGGTCACCCGGGAAGGCAACGAGCTCCGGTTCTCGGTTGGGATCGCCTCTGCTAATTTCCCCCTTAGTAACTTCAACGTATGTCCGCAGTGCGGGTGTGGTTTGGATTGCGTTAACGGGCAAGTAAGGAAGTTCACGAGAAGCCACTTTGTTTCCTCTTCTTAGAGAAGTCGTATAACTGGAATTTACAGACTAAAATCTATCGGTACTTCGGCTCCGTTTAGTTTGTCTTTATTTGGCTTTCTTGAATCTCCTTTGTTTTTTTTCTTTTTCCGTATATGCTTGGTATCTATCCATATGGATTCTTGTGGTTTACTGTTTGGCAGCTAAATGCTTTTCTTTTGAAATTTTTACTCATCATCAAGCTTGCAAGGAACTGATCGCGTAAGACAACATGACTAGACTCTGTTATATTCAGGATGTTTGATAAAAATGTTCGGGATGATTAGATTTGTGGTTAAATTTCCACTCCAATATTAGCGACAAAAAGGAACAGTGTGAATAAAAATGTTCAGGATGTTTGATATGGGACCTGCTATCAAGTCTATAAGCATGAACACAACAATCTTAAGATGGGATGGAATGGGGATGGTTTTAGTTTGCTAATGATCAATCACTCCTTTCTTTCCAAGGATCTTTGGTTAACATGGAACCTTCATCCTAGTGAGTAAGGATCATCAGGGACCTTTAAATTTTATTTAGATTCCTTACTCTAATGCTTGCCTCCAGCCATCTCTATTTACAAATAGTGTTATCAAGGATCAGGTTATTCTTGGAATCTCTTAGATCTTGTGTCGTTGGCATTCATAGTAGCAAAAGGCATTATGGTAAGTTTGTATCATATTTAAGGTAGTGTTGTTTGGTAGTGGGAAGACCAAACGAGTTTCGTTTAGGTCTTCGGTTCAAATCTTTACTTGCTTGCAAGTTTTGTAAGTTATAATTTGCTTTGTATTTCAATATGTTTCGTTCGCTCATGAAACACTGGATTTGCTGCAATGTGTAGAGCTACTTGATTATCACAATGGATCTTGGCAGGGTTTAAGAACTTGACTTGCAAATCTTTGAAATTCAGCGTGTACAAAGTAGTGTTATGAAGAAGAAGACAATAGAAACTGTAACGTGAAAACAATTCTCTGTATTTTTCATATATCAATCAATGGGTCTATACATCTATATATACAAGATTCAACAACAGCTTTAGGGAAAACATTCCTAACCTGGTTGCTTGCTAAATATAACAATAAGGAAAACTTCTAAACAAATATTTAGGAAAGAAATTGTTTCTTAAATACAGAATAGGAAAGCTTCAGATCTTGAATTAGCTAATAGAAAGTGACCGTTCTGCAATTGGTGAAGAATCATAACACTATTTTGTACACGCTGAATTTCAAAGATTTGCAAGTCAAGTTCGCCAAACGAACTTGACATATTGCTAATGAAACATTGCAGTGTTTCATGAGCGAACGAAACATAATGAGATGGATTGTCATGTGGTTAGGGACAAGATTCAAACCGGACATATTGCTACTACGTTTACTCCCTCACAAGCACAAGTTGCCAACATCTTTACTAAGCCTCTCGGGAAAGTTGTGTTTCATACTCATCATCGCAAGTTAGGCCTCATTGACATTCATGCTCCAATTTGAAGGGGAGTGTTGAAATTCAGCGTGTACAAAATAGTGTTATGATTCTTCACTAATTGCAAAACGGACACTTTCCATTAGCTAATTCAAGATCCGAAGCTTTCCTATTTTGTATTTAGGAAACAATTTCTTTCCTATATATTTGTTTAGAAGTTTTCCTTATTGTTATATTTAACAAGCAACCAGGTTAGGGATGTTTTCCCTAAAGCTGTTGTTGAATCTTGTATATATAGATGTACAGACCCATTGATTGATATATGAAAAATACAGAGAATTGTTTCTCACGTTACAGTTTCTATTGTCTTCTTCATAATTTTTCAAGGATGTTTGATATGGGACCTGGTATTAAGTCTATAAGCATGAACGCAACAATCTTAAGATGGGATGGAATGGGTATGGTTTTAGTTTGCTAATGATCAATCACTCCTTTCTTTCCAAGGATCTTTGGTTATCATGGAACCTTCATCCTAGTGAGTAAGGATCATCAAGGACCTTTAAATTTTATTTAGATTTCTTATTCTAATACTTGCCTCCAGCCATCTCTATTTACAAATAGTGTTATCAAGGATCTGGTTATTCTTGGAATCTCTTAGATCTTGTGTCGTTGGCATTCATAGTAGCAAAAGGCATTATGGTAAGTTTGTATCGTATTTAAGGTAGTGTTGGTTGGTAGTGGGAAGACCAAACGGGTTTCGTTTAGGTCTTCGGTTCAAATCTTTACTTGCTTGCAAGTTTTGTAAGTTGTAATTTGCTTTGTATTTCATATCAGTCGATAAATTATCCCTTTCCCCAGCTACTTAATGGTAGTCACTCCCTTTAATGTTCCAGCCTACTGAGCCATGGCTTCAATTCAATCATGAATTTTGAGCTCCGTCTTCTGATGTAGTTATCTTCAGCCTTCTGTTTTTCATCATACAAGCTGTCTTTAATCTTCATTTTTAGGGGAATTTAGAGCTATAGAAACTTATTTGGAAAATAATTGAAGGGAAATTATGGATTAAAATTTTCGTTAGTTTTCCTCAAGCCCATATGAAAAAGGTGAGATTTTAAACCAGGTTTGCAATGTCAAATTGGCAGTGTAGTTATATATGTATATCAATTTAAATAAGTAATTTGCTTAAAACAAGGTTTTATAAGACTCTGTTCATTATGTAATGGAGATGGGCTTTCTGGTGTTTCAATCACTTAGCTCATGGTTTGGAATGATGGACAATGTAGAATTATATGTTCTTTGCTTGCCTCTATTTTTCGACTCCCAACTAAAATTCTTCATTTTGGTGAACTGACATGGTATTCACCATTTTAACACATGGTGCCCTTTTGGAGTTGCTTCTTGAGAATTAATTGTGTCTCTGTGAAGGCAAGCCTGTGGTACATCACTGCAAATTGAGACTGATTTTTTTAGGCCTTTCCCATTATTCCCTTAGTAATCTTGACTTTAACTTATATGTTTTTATGATTGCTGGTTCAAACTAGTTGAGCCACATTTCCGCACCATGCATATTGCATGTTACCTGGTATCCCAGCCCACTCACTTCTTACACTTTTTCCAGGAAATAAGAAATGATGCCTTTCCAATGGTACAGGCTTGTGGTATGAGGCTTGTCAAGTGTTGTGGTCTTATCCCTATGTTAGGTTTTGAGTAGTTTATTGTCCTTCAATAGACCCTGGTTTAAGTCATGTGGAGCATAAAATTTCTAACGAGCGAAACTTCAATTGTTCAAGGCATTCGACAGGCTATGTAAATACAGTCCTCAAGAGCTGTAACTCCTGTGAGAAAATCCGGTTTAATCCAAATCAAAGCATTTTAACTTCTTAGTTGCTATTGCTTCCCATTAATGTAACATGCTTAGCAGGTGGTAAATTTTATTTTTTTTGAGGGGAGATATCTTCACTGAAGAAATATGAATTGCAAAACATATTAATACTGAATGATAATATGGAGGACTGATTTCTCAGAAGAACTATATATTTAGCTTTTTCAGTGTTGGTGAAACCATGAGGGGGCTTGGATCTGGATCTCATCAGAGTTTTTCATTGGTAGTGAGGTAAAACCTAAATGATCGATTGAGGCATCCTTTCCCTCCCCCCCCACCCATACTGGATTGATAAAACAGAGTAATTTGTTAATCAAAAGAAGAAATATACCAGTAAAAGGAGATGGCTAATGATTAGTTGATGTGGACTGGTATATATGTGGAGTCTATGATTAGATTGAGGTAGCCTAAATTTATGTGGAGATCCTTGTCAGGGAAATGTTAATGGAGGAAGTTGGGGCTAGTTTTGATTGGCACAGAACTTGCTGGACATGATTGATGTGAATGAAACAGTAACAACTTATTTTGGGCTAACCAAACGTCCATCATAATTTCCAATTGTTGCTATTCCTTCCACTCCTATTGCAATTACATCTATGCAATTTGTAGACTGTAAACAACCCTCATCACTACAAAACACCCCTTGTGGATTACTGGAAAATAATTTTTAATAAAACTCTGCATTTAATTTATTCTGGTAGTAGTCCTATTAGAATCCTTGATTTCCTTTTTTTCATCACAACTAGGCATTTATGATGCTAAGCAGGGCATGAAGCCATCTACCATGAATCTTTAGTTCACCTTCCAAATTCATGGGCCAGATCTTCCTCATCAGATATGTTCATGGATTTTTATTACCGTGTGTGAAATATGCAATATTTGAAGGCATGCTTGTGTTACAAACAAGAAAATTATAAGAAAATGCCTCATAATGTGGTCGGAAAGTTGTTATGTCGGTTGACGTCTTGAAGGTCTAGAAACTGTGGAGTTGTTACAATTTTGATATTGCCAAATAATGGTAACTTGTGGTGGTTGGGGAACGGGAACAATTCCAGCATTATTTTTCAGGAATTAATGAATCAAGCACAGCAATCGTGTCCAAATATCATCTCGGTTCGGAGATCTTTGAAGCTCATTGATTCAAATGCTTGGAAATTGGATTCAATGAACGAATTCTGGTCCAGAAAAGTTTGGTAACTTCCACCTCTGTTTGTCACATCAGGATATTTGTGTGTCGCTGACGTGATAAAACTTTATGAGGTGGGAATAGAGATTGGACCCCTCTTTATATTATTGAATATAGAACAGGATCATGTGGTGGAGGATTGAAATGCAATCACGTTTGAAGAAATGTCTAAAGTGATGCAACGTTTAAAGAAACAATTCTTGTATAAGGAAAAGAAATGACTTTGGTATAGTGGTGCCGTGATAGTTCAGGAACCGATGGGGCACATGGGGTTTGTTATGAATTCGCTAATGTTATTAGTTTAATGTTGTCAATTGATGGAAAGAACCTTGCTTTGTGGTTTTAAATTTTTTTAAGTGTAAGTTTGGTTGTCGTGTAGTTAATGAAATTTAAAAGTGTTCAAATAACAATTAAAATTTTTTTAATAATAATTATCAGGTAAAAAAAAACGTTTTTCTGATAGGGGGTCTACACCCGAAACAAAATCCTAGCCAGTGGTTCCATTGTGCCACCGGCTATTAGCACCAGAGGAAATGCATTCCCATTCGTTCCGGCATCTTAAGAGTAAAAATATAAGGAACCGCATCCAGGCCTTCTCTTTCTTGGTTTCAATTTTTCTTTGTTTCAATTTTTAAGTGATTTATTGGTAAGTGGAGCTGAATTCTCATTATGAATGCTATTTTGTACACCTAGTGTTTGTATTCATGATTATACTTCATCCCCAGAAGCAAAGCAATTATTAAAAAAGAAAATTTTAAACCACCTTATGTTCAGTGGGGCAATTATAAAAAAATTTTCTAAATATTTTAATTGAAATTTATATTTTACCCTCTTTAAAATTTCTAGTTTGTCCCTCAAATTTCTGTATTTCATAAAAAGTGTTAAATGAAATTTCTATTTTGCCCTCAGAGATTTGGAATCCTGTTCCGCCGTTGTTCATCCCCCTTGGCTTTGAAACCAAACTTCGGTTACTTTCAAGGGAAAATAAAGCCCTTTCTCGTGTTGGACTCTATAAATTTTTTCAAACACAACGCAGTATAAGCACAAGCCTGGGATGATAAAAATATCTGGCTTTGTATTTTTATTTTAGAGTATAATCCTATTCCTATCTCAAACAAAAAAACATAAACGATACAGAAACTCTCAACGCAGCAGAGAGAGAGAGAGAGAGAGAGAGAGAGAGAGAGAGAGAGGGCTACATGACCAAAATAAAAATTAACTTTTTTCTATTTCATCTTTCCGTTCGTTTCTTACTTTAGTTGTGTCGGACCTTCTGGTTCAAAAGCATCTCCCGTAGCTCTGCCACATCGATCTCGGCTGCACGATTCTCTGGCCTGTAGTATCCGGTTACAGGATCTGGGATCCACGAGTTCGTCTTCCCCGATCCCTCTTTCACCTTTGCTGCCTCTTCCCGGTGCTTCACCACCATTCCTCCTCTCAACGCGCTCGCCACAGCCCCTTGTGATGCCGTCGCGTATCCTCGTCTGTTGCATCAAAGAAATCAAAAACCCCACATCATTTCATCGTTTCAAATCAAGTAAAAAACGTAAAATAAAACGGAAGAGAATCCATACACGCCATCTCACCTGTTGATAACGAGGGAGACCCCGTCGACGGCGAAAGCAGAAAGAAGCTTTGCGTTTGACAAAGAGCGAGCCATTTTAATCTATCTAATGAACGAGAGAGAGAGAGAAAGAGTTGAGTAATCGCTGCCGCAGAAGCTTTTCCTACTTGGAAGCTTCTTGTATTCGAATAGCTTCCGCTGCAGCGACCAGACCTAATCTGATTTCGCTCTTCTCCCCTCGGATTCTGAAGGGGAAGAGCGTTGGAGCCTTCTTTATATAGACGAAGAGCCGAAGCGTTCTAGAATGGAGATGCCAGCCTTCGAATGGTCTTGGGAACGCGTCAAAGTAGGGTTACAATTACAAACCATAATCCTCCACGTGGCCATTGGCCTTTTAAACGAGGTTTAGGCCGGGCCAAGTGGTGTGTAAACGTGGTTGGGCCTTTGGTGCAGCACTTCTTCAACCCCGTAAGCAGACACAAATGAGTATCCAGAGCCGCGGTTGCACCAAAGTGCGTTGCTTCCTCAGAAAATTTTGAGTTCCCTGTTAAAGAAAATATTCCATGCGACCGGCACGTGGAGCTTTGTATTTGGGAAGGTTCGATGTATTCGGAGATTTCATTTCCATATGGGGCCCACCAAGACGGCGTAGGAACTTTCTGGACCCTGACCTCTCCAGACGTGGAAGGTCCAGCGGAGTCCAGCTTTAGTCCAGTGGGGTCACATCAATGCATATCGCCTTTGCTGCCGTTTCACGAGGAGCGTCGGCAGTCGGCACCACTAGGGCCACCACCGCTCTTGACCGCCGATTAATGTCCACGTGTTGCTGTCTTAGTGGTTTTTTTACTTAAGCATTACGTGATTCGAGCAAAAGTTTTCTCTTCGACTAACCCACTTGTAACATGTGACATGTGTCATGTGTATAATACAAACAAATGAAAATCGAACTTAATATAAAATTGAAACCTAATCAAAACGGATTAATAATACAAAACCCAAAATTCAATAACATTTAATTTGGTATCGGTTTTTTTAAGTCACGTGATTCATAAAATTTCCAACAAATTAAACTTAAATTATTTAACGCATGCGACAGGCTCTACAAAATACAAAGTACAGTCAGCCTCATGAGCCGAAACTCCTGCGAGAAAGTAGTTTTACTCCAAACCGAAACATTTTTAACTTTTAACTTGCAAGTTGCTCTTACCTTCCAAATTCATGTAATATGTAATATTTTAAGGTATGCCCTTGTGGCATGACATCATGACAAGACTCTGTATATACATTCTCTCGACAGACATGCATGTCTACCTAATTATTAATTTGGCATTATCTCTATGATATAATATATGAAAAGAAATTATAAGAAAATGCCTTATCCCAACTAGCCGGAGCTGGGGTCGGCGAAGTTTTATGTCTGTTCATGTCTTGAACGGTTAACAACTTTGGAGTTTATTTAAAGTTTGATGGGTGTTGTCGTCTAAGCCAGAATAATTAATGGAAACTTGGGGTGGTTGGAAAACAATTCCTGCATTATTTTTTTTCTGGAAATAATAAATCAAGAACAGTAAACGTGTCGAAATATGTTCTAAGAAATTCGACCGAAGCTAGTTCATCCAAATTCTTCGAAGCGGATTCACTGGACTTTGAATTCTGGTCCAGAAAAAATAAATGTATTGTCTCAGTTTTGCGCCTGTTCGAATATTCGTGATCTTGAGAGGTTGTGACCCGGCCCGGTTTAATGTTTATTGAATATAACAGGATTATTACTCGGTGAGGATTCAAAGGCAATCACGTTTGTCTAAAAGCGGTGCATTTCCTAAAGAAACTATTCTTCTTTGCGGAGAGCTACAGAAAAAAAAATACGAAAAGAGTTACTTTGATAAGATAGATTTCAATGATGCTGCCGTGACTATCCAGGAACCGTTGGGGCACATCACATGGGCTTTTTGTGATTGTGAAGAAAAGTTTCTACTAGCAAAAAAAACTTGCCATTATAGGGTCGTAAAGTTGCCGAGTAACTGATGAATATGCTGGTTTGACATTTTCAGGCTCGGATTGGGTTGGCCTTAATTTCAAGCGTATCTAATCTATCTATTTATTTATCTAATTAATATACATATATTATGAGAATGCACACACTGTGCATGTAGTAAAAATATAAAAATAAAAACAGAGAACATTACATGGGTGGTCAGTTACATATACACATGTTAACAAACCTTAGCGTTAGAATAAATTTGAAGTATAAAGTGTCAGGCATAAAACAGATATTTGGCTTCATATAATATAAAAGTATAGAAGTATAGATTTATATATTAAAAAACCGCAAACTATTATTGACTAATTAAGCTTTGGTTTTCCTTGGTGAAAGTATGGTCAAGTTCATTATAGTCTTAAAATAATACGGCTGCAGGCTTTCAAAATTTAAAATTCATAGTTGAATGGTGCCATGATATGAGACGATGAATGACCTCTTCGTTGTGGTTTTAATTTTTAAAACATAACTTCGTTTGTCATGAAGTTAATGAAACGTAAAGTGGTTTGCATGACAATTGACGCTGTGTTATATCATTGATTGTGTGCAACAGATCCTACTAGATAGGATTATAAATATTTTGAAATTATAATTTTAATACAACTGACTTGGTTTGAAATTCCTATCTCTGTATAACAAAATTGTTCTGTACGCGCTTATTCTTTATCTTCAATTTCTGGCATCTTAAAACAAAAATAAATTTCTATTCTTTATGTTCCTTAGCACAAAAAATGCGAAGATCGAACATGGTCTTTTTGCTTTTGCATCGCACAGTAAAATTCTTCCTTTGCCTTTTGATCTAAATTAATCAAAAAAGTTTTCTACATTGAGATTTGAGAGTGAAGAAGACAACCCTGACTATCCAAGCAAATCAAATAAAAATTCTAAAGATATGGATTCTTTGTCATCATTACAGCATCCAATATCATACTTTCCACATTCTGGTGCCGCCCATAAAGTGGAACTTTCATTACGAACGCATTACCGATACTTACGAGATAAAGTTAAGAATATCAATTTTTTTTTTCTCTCTTGCGTAAGTCTCAAGTTTCAATTACTATGCATTATAAGCACAAGTATGTTATAAATCAATAAAGATCTACGTTATGATTTTTCTTTGTATTTCCATTTCGAGCAAAAACATAAAATAAAACGATACATAAACTCAAGCTACAAAGTAAAAAAACACAATCTTTTCTTTCCTTTTTCCCATCCTTTGTTGCTCTAGTTGTGCCTCGTCTTCTGGTTCAAGAGCATCTCTCGGAGCTCCGCCACATCGATCTCGGCTCCGCAATTCTCTGGCCTGTAATATCCCGTTACAGGGTCTGGGATCCACGCGCTCGTCTTCCCCGATCCCTCTTTCTTCGTTGCTGCCTCTTCACGGTGCTTCACCACCATTCCTCCTCTCACCGCTCTCGTCACAGCCCCCTGTGATGCCGCCGCGTAACCTCGTCTGTTGCGTTAAGAAAAAGAAATCCAAAACCCCATCATTTCATCGTTTCAAACCAAGTAAAACTTAAAAGAAAACGGAAGAGAATCTATACACACAATCTCACCTGTTGATAACGAGGGAGACTCCATCTACGACGAAAGCAGAAAGGAACTTTGCGTTTGACAAAGAGCGAGCCATTTTGATCAAATGAAAGAGAGAGAGAGAGAGAGTGTGTGTGAGAGATTTGAGTGACTGCTGCCGCAGAAGCTTTTCCTACGTGGATCTTCTTCTATTCGAATAGCTTCTGCTGCAGCAAACGGTTCTTCTCCCCCTGAAAGTTTCTTCTCTCTGTTGCTAAGATAGTTGGAGAGAGGAAGAGCAGCCTTACAGCTTATATAGACGGAGGCCGAGCCTTACACAATGGAAACTCCCTCGAACGGTCCTTTGGGACGCGTTCGTCAAACTAGGGCTACGAACAAAGCTCAAGGCATAACGTCCGTCACGTGGACAATTGGCCTTTTAAACGAGGTTTAGGTCCTTCCCTTCGTAGTAGGCCACGTCGTTGTGTGGACGAGGTTTGGCCTTTTCTTGTGGGATTTACCTGACTTGAAACGGACGCCTTCCCTCTTTAATTTCAACTTGCTTTCCCTCGACAAGGACAAGCAACGCATGTTTCGTGCAGCACATCTTCAACGACCCTGCAAACGGACAAAAAAATGGGCATCTAGAACTCGGTTGCACCAAAGTGCGTTGCTTCTTAACAGAACTTGATTACCCGTTTATCTCTCATGAGCGTTTGCGTCCATGGATTTTCAGTGGGAAAACCTTGATAGGAAAATATATATTATAATAATTTATGTCCAAATCGTAAATTTACATTAAAAATAAACTTACAGATAATATACTAAAATAATCTATTGCCTAACTTTCTCTTATTAGCAACCTACACAGAGTATCCAATCTACAAGGGTTGTAATGCTCTTTGGGCTGCTCCGTTATATCACTTAGGGGTGCCACCCGGTTTGGTTTGGTCTAGGACTCTAGGTTGACATCGACCCAAAACCAAACTAAGGTTTTTGTAACTCAACAATTAAACCCCAAAACTGAACCAAACATCTTACATAATTATATAGATCCCATTAAATTCGGTTTGGTCCAGTTTAGCGAAACATATTTTTAACCCTGCTTCAGTTCAATTCATATTGATTTAATTGAGACATCAACCCCCAATCTCATGTTCACGGAAAGGCTTTTATCATATCACCGAGTCCTAAAGCTTGCCTCCAAGGCTCCAAGCAACCCAGTGATTTTAGGAGACCACTGAAGCATTGGTTAGCTTTGTTTACCCGTTTATGCCTCACTTTTGATTTACTCTCTTCTCATCCGACTGGCCACATGTAGTTTCCAAGCAGTAAAGCTGCCTTTTCTCCGTCATTTCAGGGTTAAAAGGCTACTGCTGCAGTACTGCCCGCTAGTAAGTTCCTTCAAATAAACCCAGGTCTGCCGATTTCACCATCAAGCTCCACCAGCTAGGCAAGCACCAGTTCATTATTCTTGTTTCTATTTCCACCATGCAAAAAAATTGCACAAAGGCTCCTAAGTCCTGAACTTTCTTCAAGAGCATAACTTTTGATCATCAGCTGATCTAGTCCTCTGTATTCCCAACAAGTATCCCCCAAAACCGGGAAATGTGTCTTCTACGGCCTTCCAGGTTGTTTGTGGAGACATATGATATATAACTGATACCATTAGATGCTACACTTCAAATTCAATTAGCCAAAACCTTCTTCACATACACCGGTAAAAAAAAGTTCGAAGAAGTGTACATTCAGAACTGTTATAACTGATAATATTTATTATTAATTCACATATCATCTCATCGACGCCAATATTTATCAAGAAAGAAGTAATAAAGGGATGCGTGGTAAAAGCAATATCTTAGTTGAAGGGCAATAAAATATAATTTTAAAATTTCTGAACCTTAAGACACCAGAAATTTGAACAAAAAATACCTCAAATCAGCCCATCAACTAATATAACAGCCAAAAAAGAAAAAAACAAAAATAATACCCCGTATCATGAAAAAGGAATCTACAAGCAATCTATAAATAAACATAGGAAAGTGTTGTGTCATACAAAAGGGGGGACATTTATCTCCCACTTCCCTTCATGTTTCCTCTACTAGTGTTAGGCCGCTGGTTCACCTTTGCTTCCAATTTCCTTGCTGTGCGTAAAATAGCTGCTTGCTTTTGACGTTGGCTGTGGCTCTTCCGTTTGCTGCACAGACCAGTACAGATATAGAAGTGTAGAAGAAAAAACTACAAATCTAAATGCAACTATATATTCCACACTGTGAGTACACACTTGACATGCACACAAACAGAACTGGAGAAGCATGGCATTGATCTGACAAACATGATCAAACAAGGAAAATATGGTATATTTTGACATGATAGAGGTTGATTTGTTGATTAGGTTGAATAAATTATAGTTCAGCAAGAACCCTATTGAACCCAACTTTGCCAAGTATTCAGAAGTAAAAGCCTAGAGAATTATAACAAAATTACAGGATCATGATATTGAAAATCAGTAAGCATCCTGACCTTATGAACAAAACTCCTGCTGTAAGCACCATCCCTCCAATTGCCCATGAAACTCTTTCACTAAATGGCATTTCCCTCACCCACTGCTGAAAGTCTTCAATGAACCCTTGGTTTTCAGCTTTCTGGGGGACCCCAGATTGCGAAGACCTCCATGAATCAGCAATTACATCAAGACTTGCTTTCCCACCATAGCAAGATGGCTTGTCAGCACCCATATCACTACTCTCAGATAGCTGAACTCCAAAACCTGCAAGGTGGCAGAATTCTGTACCATTAGATGCCCATTCAGACGCTCTACCGCAGATGAATTCGCTTAATCCGCATGGTGCCAGAACCTGACATCAAAATAACAAAAATAAGAAAAGCAAATTTGACATGCATTTAATAATAAGAAAAATAAGGTACATCTTTTGGGCCCTAATGATTAGTGTAACAATGATTACTATAAAACCTGGCACAGACACAGGATATGGGCCATTCCATGACATATTCCAACTATGAAATATGACATCAAGGAAAGCGGATAGAAAAAAAAAAACAGGTAAACCTTATTCAGTTTTAACCATTGTACTTAAATAATTATCCACTATTCACAACATCCCAACCCCAAAAAATGAGGCAATAAATGAATCTCATAATTTAATCATATCAAAGTTTGAATTAATAAACCTGCTCGATGAGACCCCATCAGATGGCATCTCTCATGCACTCGTAATTGTACATTTCACACAAACCCAAGTTTACAATGTCCAAATATGTTATATTCACTACCCTGTAAATACCACGGTTACCTGGTACCACACACCTGAGTCTTTACATCCACAGAGAAGTATGCACTAGAGCAAGCCTCAAAAATTCGGTCACAAAATGAGGCACATATAAGAGGAGGACCAGGCTGAACACCAACATGTGGATCACAAATGGAGCATTCCAACATTTCCCATAATTGCAAGCACTCTTGGTTAGCCTCCCCAGCAGAAGCCAGCCTTCTTATGGATTGAAAAGCAAGATGTGTCTGGGAAACATCACAACATGTTTTCTTACGGAAAACCCTACAGAGATTCAAATCTTTTGGTCCCTTAGGGACTTTACGAGGTGGTTTCCCTTCAGATGAAAAACGAGGAAAGCGACCACCCTGAGAAATGCACGCTTCATTAGGTTTTCCTGCGTTACAATGGGCTGTAATGTTATAAACTGTCACAAAATATCAAATAATCTGTTACTCACAAGTAAATAATAATCCAGTTTAGTCTTTTCATAAGATTTTACATAATGTCACTTTGAGAATTACCCCCAAGAAGCACTCAAAGAGACGTATAAAAATAGATGCCCGTAAATTTTATATAAATGATCTCTGCATATCATCTTTATGCCACATGGACTATATAAGAAAGGAAAAAAATTGCATAATATTTTAGGTATGGTATTAAAATTTCTTCCCAAAATTAAATCAGTAAAAATTCCCTCGTTTAAGAATTCCAAATATACTACTTTAAGAGAAACTAAGAGGATCTCTATATTTTTTAAGCCCAAATTATGCCCAATTTGACATAACATTTATTTGGGCCCACAAAACTATCTCTTCCAATGATAAATTTTCAAGTTTCTGACTGGGAAGATATGGAAACAGAAACTTTGCTGGAAGACTGAATGTCTCTATCTGTTTGGTTAATAAACATTGTCACTTGTAGGGTGAAAAAAAAAATTGCTAACTTCTAGCAGTAACAAAACTCGACAAACACAAGTGAAAATAAGAATGCTATGTTTCAGTTGGTAGCCCCCATAGCATTGCGAATGACAATGACATACCAACTTGGAACTCAGGATAGCATAAATTAAAGAGAAACTGTTCAATATTGCATGAAGGGTACATGTCCCTTTGTAAGGATGATTCACAAATACAACAAGATGCAACTGAAAAACCACTAAATGCATGTATGTTTAATGGCATTGGATTCCCAAACACTCAGTGATATTAAATAGACTACAATAATTTGTATTTTGAATGTACAGTATTATTTTTGCCTTGCTCCTTTCCTTTGTTCACTTCTATAAAACTAAAAAACAAAACAAAGCAAAAAAAAATTTCCCTATACCAATTAGTTGGGGGTGAGCAATTCAATTTTCTAAATTACTTATAAGTTCTTAATTTAAGAACATAATTTCTTAATTCAAATTTCTTTATTGTGTGCATTCATGTTCCAAATTTGAGCATTTAATCTTAATGAAAAATTGTAGCTTGGTTCCCCAACTCATAAAGCTGCATCAACATATGTCATCCTCATTAAAGAATCCAACCCAAAAAAGAAAATAGAAAAGCGAGCAGATTATTTTATAGTGCTTGTCCTTCATAACCATTCTAACATGTAAAAAATAAATTATAAGATCCAAATTGGAGAAAGATAATAAAGGGTCGAAAGCCCCGAACAAGAAGATCAATATAAATTAGTCATCAGCGATAAGTGATATTCCACAATCAATATAAACCAGTCATAAGCGATAAAAATGATTTTGCACTATCAAATTAATGCCAGACAAGGTTTAAAAAAAAAATTCATGCTAAACACGCGCACGCGCACACAAATTTATTGATGATTTATATATCTCACTAGCTCTATCTATTTCTCATATAAGATAGACAGAAACAGATAGAGCCATCAAGATAAATTTCAATTATCAGAATTAAGCCGTGCAACAAGTTAATGCGAGAAACAAAAAACACCTAAAGTTTCAAAAGGCCATTAACTATTAGTTTCCGGTGTTTAAACAACAAAAATAAAGTTATGGAACATGGAAACTGGTGGAGCCCTAAATCCCCAAAAAAAATTTAAATAAATAAATAAATTAGGGCTTCGAGTCCCACTATCACAAGGATGCTTGACTAATACAGTTGCTAATTTGAACACTGGTCTTGGTCCATACAAGAACAGTGAACTCTAGTCACATAGAGAGCGAGAGAGAGATACACGAAAAGAGAGAAAGAGAGGGAGAGGGAGAGAGAAGAGAGAATGCTACCAGTGGAAGAGGAGATTAATAGGTTGAAGAAGAAAGTCAACAGCAAGAAGCCGCAATTCATCGTATCATTCTCTCGAGCGCGCCTAACGTGTCTTTAGATTTCTGAAATTTTCACGAACAAAGTACCTTCCGGGAGGACAGAGCAGACGCTTTGGACTTTTTAGTTTTTTGGTGAGGGAGGAGGCGCTCGGATAAATTGGATAATTACCTAAATGAGATGCGTTTCAAGGTGGGTGGGAATATTGGTTTTTAGTGATATTTTTTTAAATAATTCAGATATAGTTATAAAATTCTTGTTAATTGATTTTTAATAATACTTTTTAACATAATTAAAAATCAGTGTGAAAAATATTTTTTTCCTGCTTCTCAATTATTTCACTAAAAATCAATTTTTCTTTTGAAAACAGAAAACGTAAATCAGTTTTGGGTAAATAAGTGAGGTTTGCACTAGTTACAATTATCTACCTTCACGTTTATGTAATAATACTTTGTCCTTATGGTTTGTAAAAAGATCACACTTTCGACCCACATATTAAATTGTATATTTGATGGATATGGCTATATGAAAAAATCAATTCATCCTTTAAATTTTCGGGGAGTTAGAAAAAAGTAGTAAAGAAATAAATTTTCACGAACAAAGTCCCTTCCGGGAGGACAGAGAATACGCTTTGGACTTTTTATTTTTTGGTAAGGGAGGAGTCGCTCCGATAATTATGATTTATGACGCGTTTTAAGGTGGGTGGGAAAATTGGTTTTTAGTGATATTTTTTTTAAATAATTCAGATGTAGTTATAAAATTCTTGTTAATTGATTTTTAATAATACTTTTTTAACATAATTGAAAATCAGTGTGCGAAAAATAATGTTTTCCTGATTTTCAATTATTTAAAAAAAACACCACTAAAAATAAAATTTTCTTTTGAAAACAGAAGACGTAAATCAATTTTGGGTAAACAAGTGAGGTTTGCACTAGTTACAATTATCTGCCTTCACGTTTTTGTAATAACACTTTGTCATTATGGTTTGTAAAAAGATCACACTCTCCACCCCCATATTAAATCGTCTATTTGATGGATATGGCTAATGTCAATCATCTTCAAATATGAAAAGATCAATCCGTCCTTTAAATTTTCGGGGAGTTAGAAAAAAAGTAGTAAAGAAAGAGAGTAATTTTATGATAAAGTAAAGGGAAGTAAAAGGATGATAACGAAAGAAAGGAAGGTAATTTCGTGAGATTGAAGAGGGCATTTAAGTTAAAAAATAAAAAACAAATAAAACTTTAAGTTTAATAACGAAAGGGGGAAGTGTTGTTTTGAAAACGTTAAGGAAGGCATTTTGTGATTAATGCATACTCAAGGGAAGTTTTTGTAATTTGCTATTAATTAATATTTATACAGGCTGACCTAACCCAACCTAGCTTAGCCCGGCACACAATAAACCCGCTACGGTCCAATCTAAACCACCGAGTTATTTTATTATCTCAATAAATAATATACTATTTTTATATATATTTTATATACATTTATATTAATACTAGGGGGGCCCTGCACGTGCGATGCTCGTGCAAAGAATTCAGTCACTATACAACTTGACATGAGTTTTATGTGTTTAGGCCTTGCTATATAACCTCGAAGTGGTGAACACTTTTTTAATTTCTTGAAATCTGAGTAACTAAAATGAAGGGATTACTAATTTGCATGAATTTTGGCATTAGAATTCAGGTTTGACTTTGAGTGCACACACTTTAGATAAAAGCATCAGAACTTTGTTCCGTTGCTAATCTAGGCCTTATAGCAATCTGGTTCGGCAAGACAAAATGAATTAGATTCAAGTTGCAAAATAAAGTAGAGATATATCAACAACAACAATCTGCCTAAAACATCCTTGCCAATCCCAACACATTACCAATTTCAGTTAAAATGCAACAAAGTTTTTCTAAGAAACTTAATTCGTGATCTCCAATAGATATTTTTCCCCTGTTCAGGTTCTCCAACTTGCCTTTTGTTGAAGAAAACAATAAATAATAAAAAGCAGAAGGACAAAATAGAATCTATTACAAGATTACAATTGCCATAATTCTATACTATAACATGGTGCATGACGATCAATCAGATGCTCAAGCAATGTCTGTTCTTTTACATACATATTAAAATGCAAATATAAAAAAACTTGTAAATCTTTAAGGTAAGTCCATATCTTCCAGTAATAATTGAGGACAAATAAATGGAAGAATGTACGTCTCATGGGCATAATATCCATGCAGAACTTGCAGCAGTAGCATTGCTGACAGCCTTTCTAGCCTTTTGGAGGTTTTCCTAATCCTGCTGAATCAACAGAGGATTTTGCATTCCTAAATAGCTGATAAGAAAAAATACAAAAATTCTCAATGCTAATACGAAAAAAGTAATAAATATGAAGCCCTTTCTAACAATAAAGGTAGTAAATATGAATGAAGTTTTGATTTGCTATATCCATGTGCATGTATAAGGATGTTACATGCCATAACTAATGTGATGTTACACATGTATAACTATTTCTTTCATAATTATATTTCCATTTGCTATACTCATGTGTACGTATAAGGATGTTACGCACTGTGGATAACTCTGGAATAAATATCAACTAAATCAAGAATATCATACCTCTGATGGTTCTAACACGACTTGCCACACTTTTCTAATCATCTAACATGCTGCAGTATAATAGACAATAATTAAATTATGAGTAGCAATTAGAGGTAAACTTACTGTTCAAGTAGACCCAATCAGAGTGCGTGCACATGCAATGTTCAAGTTTGTTATAGATATGAGATATACGAAACCATGAAGGAAATTAAATAAAAAGCAGAGTACACTTACTGTTGATGCCAACCAACATCATCATATGGAAATAATATGGGATATTGTAATGGATCATAACATCCAAACTAATGTTGGACTTTATGACTATATCCACTATAGCTATAAACCATAATATCACGTTCACCTTGAGTTCCACTATTATAATCTTCTAATAAAATACCTGCTACTTGTGATTTTGATGGTGCATTATAAACTCGCTGATTTAGATCAACATTGCTTCTTATCACAATCCTATAATCTTCTAAAGTAAATATATCTCTTAGACCTCGAAAACAACTACAAATTTATTGTGATGCTCACACAACTAATTGGTATAATACATTTTTTTTTTATGTTTTTGGTTGTGTTCGTAAATCCTTGTTACAACATCTTAAACCAATCTTTAACCCCATCTCTTCCTCATAATTGTATCAAAAAAACCCCCACAATCAAGCCCTGTTTTTCTAATTCTGAAAATATTAGCTCCCATTTATCCAAACTGACCTAACCCCTAGTATATCGAAACCATGAAGGTCACCCAAATTTCAAATTTCCATTACTAAGTCATATAAATCCAATGAATCACAAAAAGAAGTAGAAATATATCCCTTGAAATAACATATAACAATGTAAAAATCAACAAATTGAAAGGATTTAAACGGTGGTATAACCTGGATAATGTAATAATCGAACAAAGGGTGCTGGAGGATCAAAGTGTTGTGCCCAAAAACAGAATTAACACACTCACACACACTCAAGACAAATATTTACGTGGTTCGGCAATGCCTACGTCCACGGGATCTGAGATTCCATTTCATTGAAGAAAAAATTCAGACCATTACAACCGGAGGAGGATTCCTCTCTAAGAACTCTCTCTCTCTTCTGTGTTCTTCCACACACACAGACAGTTTCAAAACAGAAGGGCAAAAGCCCTTAACCATACAGGAGTCGAGGAGCAAAGTCTCCCATTGAGGCCATCAATAAATGAGGCCATACCCATTTAGCCAAAAAGTCTTCCATTGGGAGGCAAATAGTCAGTGAGGCCATACCTCACTGACCCAACAATTCTCCACCTTGGCGAACATGGAAGCCTCCAATGCGCCCTTAGGCGCCAGGCACCCGAAGGTGCTCAGATTTGAGAAATATTGACCAAGTTCAAACAATGCTTGAACTTGATCCCAGATACCACCTTAGTGAGCATATCAGCTGGATTATCTGCAGTACCGATCTTCTGAAGCAAAATATCCCCTTCATCTACGATTTCCCGAATAAAGTGATAACGGACATCAATATGCTTGGTGCGGGAATGATGAACCTGGTTCTTTGTCAAATAAATTGCACTTTGACTGTCGCAGTAGACCTCAACGTGCTTCTGAGCAATCCCCAGATCCTCAATCAAACCGTGTAACCAAATAGCCTCTTTAAAGGCCTCAGTAACTGCCATGTACTCTGCCTCTGTAGTAGACAAAGCAACTGTTGATTGTAATGTCGAGCGCCAACTTACTGGTCCTCCAACCATGGTGAACAAATAACCAGTAGTTGATCGGCGCTTATCCAGATCACCAGCGTAATCAGAATCCACATAACCAACCAAATGTTGTCCGAGTCTTTCATCTCTCTCGAACTTCAACCCAACATCTACAGTGCCATGAATGTACCTCAGGATCCATTTCACTGCTTTCCAATGAACTTTTCCGGGATCATGCATATACCTGCTAACCATACTAACAGCATGCGAAATATCAGGTCGTGTACAAACCATAGCATACATCAGGGCACCAACTGCATTAGCATACGGGATCTTAGCCATAAGTTTGCGTTCTTCATCAGTGTGCGGAGACTCTGAAGCACTAAGCTTAAAATGCGGGGCCAAAGGAAGGTTTACAGGCTTGGTCTTTCCATCCATTTCAAACCGTTGGAGTACCTTCTTCAGATATTGTGTTTGTGTCAACCGAACAATGCCCTTCTTTCGATCCCTGGTAATCTCCATTCCAAGAATCTTCTTTGCTTCCCCGAGATCCTTCATTTCAAATTCCCTGGACAACTGAGTCTTCAGCTTGTCAATCTCCACCTTGCTCTTAGATGCAATCAGCATATCATCGACATATAAGAGCAAATAGATGAAGGAATCATCTGGAAGTTTGCGGAAATAGACACAGTGATCAAAATGACTTCTTGTGTACCTTTGTTCTGACATGAACCGATCAAATCGCTTGTACCACTGGCGCGGAGACTGCTTCAACCCGTACAATGACTTCTTCAGCTTGCAAGCCCAATTTTCTTTCCCAACAACTTTGTAACCATCTGGCTGGGACATGTAGATCTCTTCTTCCAGATTTCCATGTAGGAAAGCGGTTTTGACATCAAGTTGGGCTAACTCGAGATCAAATTGTGCAACCAAAGCTAGTAATATTCGAATAGACGAATACTTTACAACAGGAGAGAATACCTCATTGTAGTCAATCCCTTCCTTTTGAGCGTAGCCCTTGACTACCAGTCTAGCTTTGTAACGGATACTGTCTTTCCCCGGAGTGCCTTCCTTCTTGGCATAGATCCACTTGCAACCAATTGCTTTCTTTCCCTTTGGAAGTTGTACCAACTCCCAAGTCCGATTCTTGTGAAGTGATCCCATTTCTTCACCCATTGCTTCCTTCCATTTTGCACTTTCTGAACTTTGAACAGCCTCTTTGAAAGTGCACGGGACACCGTCATCAATTATTGGAAGTGCATAGGCCACCATGTTGTAGTACCGAGCAGGTTTCTGAACATTCCTTTTTGGTCTTCTGGTTGCAATTGATTCTGGCTGCTTAGTAACTGGCGGAACTAACGAATCATTTTCATCTGAACTTTCTTCAGAATCATCTTCAGAACTATCGATTGTCTCAACAGTCTTTGCTGGAACCACTGGAGCCTCAAACTCCACCTGTTGTGAAGTATCCACCTGCTGTAGAATACTCGGCTGGCTCTTCTGTTGTAGCATCCCAGACTCATCAAAAGTAACATCCCTGCTAAGAATAACTTTCTTATCTTCAGGGCACCAAAGTCTGAATGCCTTAACTCCTTCACTAAAGCCCATGAAAACAGCTTTCTTGGCTCTAGGATCCAGTTTAGATCCTGTAACATGAAAGTAAGCAGGACAACCAAATACATGCAGCCAATCATAATCTGAAGCGGGTTGCCCTGACCATACCTCCTTGGGAGTTTTCCCCTCAAGTGAAGCAGCAGGTAGTCTGTTGGTGAGGTGACAGGCATAACACAAAGCTTCTGCCCAAAATGCCTTGCTCAATCCAGCATGAGAAAGCATACAACGAACCTTATCAACCAAGGTGCGGTTCATTCGTTCAGCTACTCCATTTTGTTGTGGCGTGTTACGAACTGTAAAGTGCCTGACTATCCCTTCTTTCTGGCAGACTTCTAAGAAGGGATCTGACCTGTACTCGCCGCCATTGTCTGATCTGAGCCTCTTGATCTTCCTTCCGGTTTGGGTCTCAATCGTCGTCTTCCATTTAAGGAAGATATTTAGAACTTCATCCTTGTGCTTCATAGTGTAAACCCAAACATGTCGTGAGAAATCATCAATAAAAGTGACAAACCAGTGTTTACCTCCCAAAGAAGCATTTTTGGTAGGTCCCCAAACATCCGTGTGAACATAATCCAGTGTTGCCTTGGTGCGATGGATTGCAGTGCCGAACTTCACTCTTGTCTGCTTTCCCAAAACACAATGCTCGCAAAAATCGAGTTTTCCAGTCTTGGCACCCTTCAATAGACCTTGCCTTACTAATCCTTGCAAAGCTTTCTCCCCGGCATGCCCTAAGCGCATGTGCCAGAGTCGGGAAGTGTCAGATGTTTCTCTTTCGGAACTGCTAGAGATAGCTACTCTTCCTGTGACAGTAGACCCATCAAGGAAGTACAGATTTCCTTTTCGAGTACCCTTCATTGCTACAAATGCACCACGTACAACCTTCAGGACTCCACCTTCCATGGTCACCTTGTAATTGCAGGAGTCTAAGACCCCCAGTGAAATGAGGTTCTTCTTTAAGTCCGGGACATATCGGACATCTGTAAGTTGTCTGATTGTACCATTGTGCATCTTCAAACGAACTGTCCCTATCCCCTTTGTCTGGCAGGCATTGTCGTTGCCCATTAAAACAACTCCTCCATCGAGTTCCTCGAAACTCGAGAACCAGTGCCTATTTGGACACATATGATAAGAACACCCGGAATCCAAGATCCATCTATCAGAATGGCTCTCTGATGTTGAAATTGACAAAGCTGAATCCTCTTCATCTTCTGATTTTTGTGCAACATTCACATTTGACTTGCCCTTGTTCGGACAATCTTTCTTCCAGTGCCCTTTCTGGTGACAATAGGCACATTCGTCTTTTGCAAGACGTCTTCTATCTGATGATTCTCCTCTAGTTTTCGAGCGAGATTTGCCCCGCCCTCCGGATTTTCTGTTGTTCGTCCTACCTCTGGTTACTGTCAATGCTTCTGATGTTGAATCCCGATGGTTGTGCTGATCCTTCTTCCGATACTCATTATTCATCAAAGCATTAGAAACATCTACGAATTTAACCTCATCCTTTCCATATAACAGAGTAGTGGTTAAATGATCATAGGCATCAGGTAGGGAACTTAATAGCAATAGTGCCTTATCTTCATCAATAATTTCAACATCTAGATTTTGTAAATCGGCAAGAATTTTGTTGAAACTATCTAAATGCTCAATCATAGAAGTACCTTTCTTGTATTGGAAGCGGAAAAGCTTCTTCTTCAGGTAGAGCCGATTCTCTATGCTTTTCGTCATGTACTTGTCCTCCAGCTTCTTCCAAAGACTCTTTGCCACAGTTTCCTTCATGATGAAATACTTCTGGTCTTTGGCAAGACATAATCTGATGGTGCCACAGGCTTGACGGTTTACCCATTCCCAATCTTCATCCGAAAAATCCTTAGGCTTGGTATCCAAGGCAATATGTGACCCCTCGCGGAACAACAAATCCAAAACTTCGCATTGCCACATGCCGAAGTTATTTGTGCCATCGAATTTCTCTACCTCGAACTTTGCATTGGACAACGTTGTCTTCCTAATAGAGCTGCTTGAGGTAGAGTTGGTTGAGGTCTCAGGTTCCTCTGTTGCAGTGACTTCAGCCATATGAACAGATAAAAAACGACGTCTGAAGTTTGGTGGAACAAGAGCTACTATGTTCAAACAGGTTTCTTGCCGAATTTCAGGTCTGATATGCACAATCTGAGCCGACAGATGTCTCCAAAATGATCCAAACAGATAAAATCGACTATTGGATCGTCAAAATCAGATATATAATGACCAATCTGGAGTCCAACGAAGTTTGGACGAGATCTGATGGTTCTGGTGAGCTCAGAGGTGTGAGTTCGTCACACAGGAGCAGAGCCCTTGGATCAGCTCAGCTCGGCTGGAATCTGCAGGAGTGCGGCTCGGCTCGGAAGGAACACGGCTTGACTCGGCTCAGTTCGGCTCGGAATGAACACGGCTTGACTCGGTTCGGCTTGAAAGGAACACGGCTCGGAGTTATCGGACAAGTTTCTGAAAAAACTCGCCGGAACCAGATCGCCGGAAAATCGTCGGAACAGTATCACATTCGCCGGAGATGATGAAGTTGACTTTTACTCAAAACTTTGACCGGAGCGTGAGAGAACGTCCGGACACCGATTGAACTGATTTTTGATGCGTTGGAATCGTCTCTTCAAGCCCTACGAACTGGTGTGTTCAAAAGTTGATTTCTATCAACTTGATTTCTGGGCTGATCAAACATGGAGCTCGGGAAAAGTGCTCCGTCTGGCTCTGATACCAGTTTGTTGTGCCCAAAAACAGAATTAACACACTCACACACACTCGAGACAAATATTTACGTGGTTCGGCAATGCCTACGTCCACGGGATCTGAGATTCCATTTCATTGAAGAAAAAATTCAGACCATTACAACCGGAGGAGGATTCCTCTCTAAGAACTCTCTCTCTCTTCTGTGTTCTTCCACACACACAGACAGTTTCAAAACAGAAGGGCAAAAGCCCTTAACCATACAGGAGTCGAGGAGCAAAGTCTCCCATTGAGGCCATCAATAAATGAGGCCATACCCATTTAGCCAAAAAGTCTTCCATTGGGAGGCAAATAGTCAGTGAGGCCATACCTCACTGACCCAACACAAAGGCCCCCACCTTCTCAAAGAAGCTTCCATCCATCTTCAAAGCTAGAGCAATCAAAGAGATTAACCTTTTCCCAGCAATCCTGATAACAAGAGATCCACCATTACTATTTCAATTATCCATAATACTTTACTTCAGCTCTAAGTAACAAAAGCAACATGGTCACCAAGTAACTGAAGAAAAATTTTTAAAAAAAAATTTGAGTGATCAGCAACAACAACAGGATCAGCACCTTGAGTGATCACAGTAATCCTCCTGTGCATTCTTGATGCCTTCAGTAGTTGGCAAATCTTTAAAGCAATCTCTTCAACATTTTCAGTCTGATCATAAAAGATCCACTCAATAAAATGTTGAAATATAAGTGAACTCATAAAATGGGCATTATTTGATCCCCACCTCCCATCCGTGAACTCTTGAGAAGGTTCTTGCTTCTGTCTCATTCCCAAAAACATAGTCCATGTAGCTGAACATGGAAGATATACAGCATGTGCCTTAGGAAGCCTAGTTTACCTTCTGAGAATGAGAAATCTTAAAAATGTGCATGGATCAATAATGTCAAAAATTCAAATTATCCATCTGGTAATGGATCCTAGTACAAGGCCACGTGGATATTTTGTACCCAAAGGTAGACCCTCCTGAAACCTAATGAAATTTTTGTTTATATAATAGCCATCAAATATTCGTTTTTTTTTTCCTTTTAACTTTTCTTTTAAAGGGCCATTTATTAAGCTCCTGAACTCTATCAGTGCCCATCTGTTCCTATAAATTTCACACAAAATTGTATTGTACCTCGTGCATGTCTTTAGTCTAAACAAAAACAAGAAGCAAAAGAATACAGTCCAAAAGGAAGAGCATCAATAGGTTTTTAGCATACAGAGAAGTTTTTTTATCAATAGAAAATTTTATGCTCAATTAAAAGGAAACATTACCTGAAGAGAAACATAAATTTGTAAAAATGTACGTGCATATGACATTTTAAAAACAAAGTCACAGAAGGGGTGAAGTGATACACACACATAGGCACAGGTCTCATGAGTTATCTTCATATCGCAACTGCTCAGCAATTTGAAGAAATATGTGTTTAATAACAAATTAACAAGCACTAAAAATTTACTTTGTAGCTTGCATGATGAATGTGTTCATAATAAATTCTTTAAGATGGCAAAACCAGCGTTTTAAATACTTAAGTGTTAATATAGAGAAAGTAGGATGCGAGCTGTTGAACTAATTATTAGTGCATATATATATACGTGAACTGTTGAAGTAATTGGAGTGATCAAACAATTCAAAAAAATGAAGACGCAACAGTTTAAAAAAAATCTGCATACAAGATAAAAATAAACTCATCGCAATTTTGTTGGATGAGAATAGATGCTGAATTACACTTTACACCTAGTGAAAAGCAAAAACCATTATTCCCAGTGAACGCCAATAAAATGAGGAAGGCCTTTTGTCAACATTTAATGCCAGAGGAACAAAAATAATAACAGAGCAAGAGAATATTGGTGCTTTAACTTATTTAAATAATAACAGAAAAAATAAAAGAGAATATGAATTACAGAGGAACATTATCAAGAAAGGAAACAAACTCATAAAAGAATGCCTTTTAACATAGCAAGAAATTCTAATGCAAATGTTGTGCTGTTGTAGGAAATTCTAGAGTTGATTGCATCCCAATAAGCTAGACTGATAGTGTAAATGGTAGGGATAAGAAAAGTGAAACTGCCAAATGAAAGTAACAGGGATAAGAAATGTGAAACAGGCACCCTCAAGGTATTATCACCCAAGGGCTTCAAGAGATCGGTAGTACAGCCTCCCTTCTCCACCGATTTCACAGAATAAGAAATGACAGATAGATCAAACACGACCTCTCAAATAAATCCACAAAGAGATCACATCAACCAGAGCTCATAATTTCAACAGCACCAATAGATGAACAAGCACGATTGAAAACAAAAAAAAAAAGTTGATAACTGTTTAACAGAAAGCCACAAATAATCAAAGAGAAAAACAAATAAAAAGAAGGCTGCAACTATCATAAATCAACTTGAAGTAGAACATCTAAATCTGACAATCCAAAAGCCATATTTTGCGAAGTTGGATAGAGAGAGTCAAAGAGAGAGAGAGACAAAAACATAAACAAAGACAGAGACAAAGAAAGAGAGCGAAACACGCATTGGATCTGAGCTGACCTTCTTTTGAGTGTCCACCGAGGTCATCTGAGAGCTGGTTCATTTAGGGACTTTAAATGTTGGAGTTCGATTAGGTATCCGCGAACGACTGGGAAACAGACTACGAAGCAATACAAAGAGAGCTTAGAGAGAGCAGGAATGGGTTGGTGCCTAAGATGGTGTTTTGGAACTTGCGAAACTCAAGGGCGACTCTGATACCATGTTCACAGAAGGAAGTAGCGCTCGTTAGCGAAGGCGGGTTTCCGTGGACGAATGACAACAAAGGGTAACGCCATACCCAACTTGGTCGATGCGCAATAGCCAAGGCGGTTTCGGTTGAGCATGCAGGTTGACACGGGTGCTGAAACGTGGCCGGAATAGAAAGAGTTGAAGATATGGAGGAGGTGAATGGCGGTGAGGTGAATGGCGGTGAAGCATGCAGGAAGCCGTATAAAACAAACATATAATTAAATCTGAAATTCTGAATTACATTATTTATAACAATTTGTCGCCATCGAAGCAGGTCGACCATCAAGCAGGTCGACAAGCAGGTGATAAGTGCTTTTTTATATAGGTTAATAGATATAAGGCTAACACCGTCTTTTCTCGCAAACATTTTATACTCAAATCACCCTTTAAGCTAGGGTCTTGGCTATATATATATATATATAACTAAGGCGGTTTCGGTTGAGCATGCACGTAGAGTGGACTTAGCTGTATCAGTTTGAGATCATCTGCACGTTAAAGTACCATTTTCATATTAAAAAATGTTAAAAAACAACAGCCGTGAAATGCTGTGGGGACGATCTCATCCCACGCCAACCCCTTGGAAGACCAACACAACATTTGGCGTGACGGTAGTCAACCAACACGTAGCGGCATGGCACGACCCCGTCAAGGTCGGGCTGGATTAACCCTTTTTTTTGGGTGAATGGTTGGACTGAACCCCAAGCGAATTTAAGACTCACTAGATCGGCATTTGTCTCTTAGATATAGTCACGGTTTTCAGTTTCGGCGGCCGAAAAATCGATTTTTTTGAAGTAGTGATGCGTTTCGACACAAAAAATCAGTGTTTTAAAAAGTGATTGATTTTTTCTGCATGCTGGCAAAAAATTGGTGGCGTGCCAAGCAAAACGGGCCGAAACGATCAAAAAATTGATTTTTTGGGAAAAAAAATTGATTTTTTTAAATTTTCATCAGCGATTTTGGCGGCGTGCCGCCGAAAAATCGACAGAACAAAAAAAAAATCACGTTTTTTTTTACTTTTTTATTTTTCCGGCGTTTCGCCGGCACGCCGGCGGCGTGCGGTTTTTTCCAATGGGCGGCACGCCCATCGGCACCGATATTGCAAACCTTGGATATAGTATTCAAGATTCGGCATTGGAGACAATATATATATATAGAAGGAAACCCACTGATTTATCATTCGAAAAATGACCATGAGTTACGATTCGATGATAAAAGATATAAAAACAGAATTCAATGAGGCTGTTGCCACAATCCATTAATTAGGTTTCTGCATGGACTCTGCGAAAACAAGAACATAAATTGCCAAATGGTCACTAGAAAAGAAAATTAAATTTTTTTAAGAATTGATAATGTGGTTCCTTCCAATGAGAGAGAATATTTCTCAATCAAAAGCACAAAGAACTGAAACCAACTTGTCTACTACAATGTGCAATATAGACACAATCAACAAAAACTGTTATGCAGGTCCCATTCGAGACACCGTATACACACAAACAAAGTAACAAACACATATACACAACACACACACAAACTCAGCTCTCCTTGCTCTCACATAATATTAACCAAGTAACTATCTTCATTGTCTGTTGGAGTCCGACATTTATGGAGTTCGCTCATAGCTCACAAATGCTAATAAGAAGAAGAAGGCCTCCGAGGTCCATTCCTTCTTGCTCTCTCAAAAAACTGTGGCGTAGGTTTCTGATGAAACTGGTTCCATTCTCTTAACTCATTTTCATCACCGACAACAATAACAAAAACAACATCAGGGTTCCAAAAATTAATGCGATGGAACAAACTTATATTCAAAGTTCAAACCCTAATCCCCGTCCCCGACAAATTTCTTGTTTCTTCGATCTTATTTTTAAGTCTTACTTGCAGCAATTATATATAGCCACCTTACACCAGCCCAGATTTATTGTAGATTCAAGAACATAGACGAACTTGAGTTGGTGCGTACATATTTTTCAAACTCAAGAAAAAGATTAAGACTTACCGAAAGTGGAAAACACCGGAGAACCTGGAGGAGCAATCTTCGTCGGGGAACCGTTTTCCAGCTTCTGAAGCTCCGCAAGTTTCCGCTTCCGTGGAAAGAGGCTGCATGTATGCCTCATCGCCTCACAGTCTAAATCATCGTGGCTCGATCGTCCGTTTCCCCCGTCGGATTCTACTGCTAAACACACGGAAATAAGAGCCACAATCAAATTTAACACAGAGTGTCTTCACCATGACTTCCGAGTGGCGAGTATACTACGCAGTATTCATGCTATAATTAATCCTCAGCTTGAGATCTTTTTGTTAATTTGTGCGGTTTTTCTTGTTAGTTAATTAGAACAGTTAAATATTTCAGCGCAAAGCTTCAGTTCGTAGAAAAGCTTTCATTATTACCAACGGGGCATACCCTTGCCGGAATCTCGACGGAAAGCAAACGTGGGGTGCTTCCGGAGCTTGCCGAGGCCATAATCCGGCAGAGGACCAGCGAATGTTTCGTCCCACAGCACGTCCAGGAGGCCCATGTACTTAAAAGAAGGATTCGATTTCTCCAGAGTCCTCACTCGCATACGCCCAGCGAGAAAGACGGGGGCGTCAACGGGGATCTAACGAAGCGCCTCCTTTAAACGTCGAGCAAGTTCTTAGAGATTGGATCGTTCCAGACTGTTGATCAAAATACGTAGAGAACTGTGTGTAACGTGGCATGAACTACTAGAGACCACGTTTTGGGATAAGATCGACTTGTTGGGGCAGAATTAGGGGTATGGATTCGGCGACGAAAAATCCTCGACAACCGCACTGTAGACGACTCAGCCGCTAACACGTTCGCTTCGGGCACTGCGTGATTTCATCTCGGCTTCGGGGGCTTGAACACTAAAGTGCTATAGTGTTGTGAATTAGGGATGTAATTTCGCCAGTTTGATTTGGTTTTCTGATCAGATTAATAACAAACCTAATTTTGATGGACAAAACTTCAAATTGAAGCAGACCGAAGTAACACACCGAAAACCAGACCCAAAATGCTAGACTTTCTAGCAAAACCTAAGCTGAACATAAAAAGGCCAATTTTCAATAGCGCTAGAGTTGTTCCATAATGAGAAGACAAAAAGGACGGCTAGTTTCATACTATTAATTTTCCTGTTCTAATTGTTGGCAATCAACTTGTTACATGCTTAACCGTTATTCCAAATGCCCCAAGGTTTATGGGGATTTTGTTTGTTAAGCACTTAACATCTAGGACTATAACATTCCGTCATGTTTCCACAGCCGACCGGTGGCTCACTCTATTGACATTGATCCGATGGTAGTTTTTTTCTTATTGGCGGCTTCACTCATCTATCAGTATTCAATAATTTAAGACCATGCTCAATTTTACATAAGACCTATATTTTAATCTAGCCTAAAACTCGCCCTTTCTATGACTCAAACATGGGACGTGATGATTAGTTATGATACCATTTGTTACTTGCCTAACCGTTACTCTGAAAGCTCCAAGGCTTATGAAAACTTTATTAATTAAAAACTTAACATCTAGGACCGTAACACAACTATTAAATTTCAGCCTTTTTTTTTTCTCTCTTTTTGACTACAGATGGGATATAGATGACTTTCTATCATTACTAATAATGGGGTGCACATGTAGAATTGCGCGTAGGGGAGGAACAGATGCAACTATCCACATTTTAAACTAATGGGTAGATAATTCCAGAAGAAAAGTATCATAGAAGTAGGAATATCGATTGGACTCCCAATTTGTTGAGGGACATGAATCTCCAAATTATCTCTTTCCTTGTGCTAGTAAGTCAACAAAGATGTACGGATATCGATCAAAGTACTATAATTTTTTTTATTTAAAAATAATAATTTTTTTATAAAAAAAAATACGTTTTTTTATTACCCAAAAAAAAAAAAAGGTACTATAATTTTTTGACCTAGGCGAAACTTTTTTTAAAAAAAATTTGATAGTCGTTTCTCGTGACTTTCTTTTGAAGTCATAGGATGTGTGTATGATCAAATAAAGCATTTACCACACCAAGTGTGCACACGCCAGTATTTATTTCTCCCGATTTTGGATTGACCGCATGCACAGTCGTCGCTGCTCTTTTTCAACAAGACAAACAAGAGAGTACGATGTAGCACAGTCCCACCCTGTACCACACCTTCCAGCTTCAATCTGCATGCAAATCCAGTTGAATGTTACAGGATATCGTCAAACAAAATGGCAGTGAAGTTCCTAAATAATATGCGTGTTAGGGCCTAAGGGTTTGGGGTGTAACTTGGTTCGGTTCTAACACAACGAATTTGAGTTTCAAGCATATGATTCGTGATATGTATAGTGAACTGATTTATTTCAGTTTTGAATTGATTTTTTTGATTAAACTGAATTGAACCGAACCAAAACCCAACTTTCAGTGTGTTTTACTAAACCAATCCAGATCGAATCAAACCAGTGGTTTTTTTTCTTTTTTGGTAAGTGAAAGGGCTGAAGGGGGTTAGCAACATGGTCGACCCGGCACTTTCTCTGCCCCCGGCCGAGGATGACCATGGGGGCTTCCTCCCCATTATAGAATGTTCGGATTGAGCTATAGCTACAAAATTGAACCCGTTTTGGTGGAGGAATTGGACTATCACTACAACAACATGAGACTACATCATTCTTACAAGTGGAGATAATTGTCTTAATCCTTGAACTAACCCTGCAGTGGATTTGATCTCTTTGACCTCCAAACCACATGGGAATAACTCAAAGAACCTTACGCGGTAAATCAAAACCTACGTACAAGTATATGTTTAACCCAATTTTTGGGTTGGAGTGATCGGTTATTAATTCAGTTCGTTTGGTGTTGGGTTGACAATCACAAATCTTGATCATGGTTTTGGACGAATATAAACCTGGACCGAACGGAACGGAATCGAGTTGCATGGAAAATATAATGTCACCTCGGTCTTCGATTCCTGTCCTCCGTTAAGGGCGCGCGAGATTAGATATCAGACGTGCCTTGATATCTAATATCTGCTTTGTCGAATTTGCCGTATAATCGCCGGGCATCGTCACACGACATCAGAGATGTCATGATCAGACATAAAAGCCACCATAAATCTTGGGGGAAAAGCAGAAGGGAAGCAGCAGTGCAGATAGGGGAACGGGAATCATATCTACCTAGGAAGGCTCGCAGCTCTAAAATGCCCAGGCACGCACAGACCCCAAATCAAAAACTCCCGTCCAACACGCAACGCCAACGTGCATCTCTTACATCATTCTGGTGCCTTCTCTCTGCACCATCCCGCAATCATCCAATCCAACGTCACTTTATACATTAGCGTATTAAGGATGTTACCTTAGCTTTATCTTTGCATGGCCATGGTTTTAAGTAAGCAAAGATGTCGGAGAAGTGAAGGAATTGCGATAAACGTATCTGGGGTTACGTCTGAAATACAAGTACGTCAATGTGCTGTCTGTCTCTGTTGGTGCAAAGCGTTGAATTTGTTTGCAGAGGAACAGAAAGAGGTTGGTGCCATTCGGTTGTGATGAGTGTGGGGTAAGTCCGACAAAGCCGGGTTATTTTTTTTTTTTTGAGTTTCTTGTAGTGCTTGACGATTGGATTGGATTGGATGGTAAGCATGGGATATGGCAGAAAGAAAGAAACCTCTTTTCCCCACCGCGCGGTAAAGGCCTTGAAGAAATACTCGATTGCGTCTCTCTCGTCTGCACTTTAATGAAAGCCCACTCCAGGACTCCATTGCGTTTAATTGCTCTTTCACTCTCTCTCTCCCATTCTCTCTCTGGGGTTGATGCATAAATAGATGGGCCTCGACCCCTTTACAACCATCTCTGAATTATGGCCACCGGAGGCAGGCTTCTGTTTTTAATGGGTGCGTAGCTCCTTGTTGGAGAAGCAGGGCACGTGCAAGATCCTCATCTTCTCCACCCAACATGATACTTGCACGTGCTCCCCTTCTCCAACATGGGTTTCACACCTCTCTCCCTCTCTCTCACACTCAAAAGAACATTCGTGTGTGTCTGTGTGTGAAGGCCAGTAGGTAGGTAACTGATTAAATTTTATACCGTTTACTTGTATCTCTCTTCAAAGCTTCACCGTTCAATTTCTTGAGCTAAACCTTCATTGTCCATACCATATACATTACAGACTTGTCTAATTATCTATGTTTAAATCTTCTTCTTGCAGAGTTGCAGCACTTATGTGTTCACTGGATCCCTTTACGGCAAGATATCTTTGTTAGATTTATACACTACTTAATTTGTAACACGTTTCCTTTTCATTATTAAATGTTGAAGGACATTTTTTAGATATTGCGGACGTATTATGGTCCACACCCGAGATGATCGGATCTGAAGGTGACGTTTTAGACTGGTCTTCAGTCTTCACACTCATGTTGGCGTCCACCTTATGAATCAGTGACCCATTTGGCCGACTCATCCACGTCAATCCAAAGCGGGAAGGGAGGAAGCCATAAGTTTGGCCTTTTAAGCTCCCGAGCTCTTTACATGCTTTAGTAATTTATCGTGTTTATCAGTGATGTAAGACTGGTGCGGAAATCTGGAACTGCATCGCATAAGGGCTGGTAATCACTAAGATAAGTCTGTCTGGGATATTATACTATGTTAGCAGTTTTAACCTTTGAGGAAGGGGGTTTGGGAGAGCAATGGCGTTTCAGGGTATTGGAAATTGAAACATGTACAGGAGGGGTACATGAAAGGGAAGAGAAGCACCTTAAAGGCAATTGGCCATGGCAGAGAAGAGACTGCAATTGACACATGGATGGGGGAACATCTGTCCTTCGACCGTTTTCAGTTCAACACGCATTGCACACACCTCGAGGCAAGATCTGTTTTGCTCTGTTAATTTTAATGAAGTTGCATGGAGATCGAGCCGAACTTATCTTAATTGAGGTAGCTCGCTCTAAAAAGATTTAGGTTGACAATGTGACGTCCTTAGCCAATCTAACTCCATTTGGGAGACACAAGCTCTCTCGGTTAAATATCTTTGGGATGCCTATGGCTATGGTACGTTGATATGCCTAGCTTATTCAATCCCATTTAAAACTTCAATCTTAAATCATAACACTATTGACCAACTGTATATGTATATTCAGAGCTCATGCATTTACTTCTTTTTATATATATCGTGAGTTCTTCTGCGACATAAATCTGCTGTGCCCATACCTCCATCGCTGTACGTTAAGGTTCGTTTCATTTACTTCCTTGTCTCCTTGTTTCGTATTCCCCAAATCTTGTTCTTTACCGCTGATATATCCCTGTTGATAACGTCAGAAACAAAGCACCGAGTCTCCTTTGACCACCAAAACAAGGCGAGCGGGGCCTTGTTTGACAGGACGTGTGACACATTCGGGTAATGAGGATATAAAACCAGCAATGTATGACCCGATCCGTTAACTGAACCATACTTAAACCCACATACTCATGAACTAGTTTGTTGTAGATCATTCCTTTCTCAACCTTGAACTAATGCATTGCTTTTGAGTTGGGTTTTTTTTTTTTAATTTAGTCCATTCGGTCATGATTCTAACTATATTAGGTTTTTCAAAGAAAGTAAAACTCCAGTCTAATTAGATGATATAAAATAAATTTGGCAGGCTGAGGAACCACTTAAAAGGAAATTGCCATAACCTTACATGTCAAAGGAAGTTTTAATTTGAACAGAGCATTTGAATGCCTATGAGACAAATATGATTTCAAACCCATTTTCAATTGGATCATTAAATTACCAGATGCAGGTTTGATATATAAGACACATGAAAAGCGTTATTCATCAATCAAACATTCTTCTTGGTTTATTAGAATAAAAAACGAAGGATCAATTATACACCACTGGGACCTCGACAGGATACAAATGAATTCGATCAGACCATGCATTTCCAACCTTTGGATCAAGATCGGCTATGCATTTCCACACTGCACTATTGCACTTGAATCCACTCCCAAATGCAATCTGCCAAATCCGATCACCCTTCTTCGCCTTTCCCTTCGCTTCCAGATAACCGAGCTCGTACCACACAGAGGATGAGGACGTGTTACCGAATCTGTACAATGTCATCCTCGAAGCCTCCCCGTCTTCCTCACATAGCCCCAGGTTATCCTCTACTGCATCAATCACTGCCCTCCCACCAGCATGTATACAGAAGTGCTCGAATGCCTTCTTGAAATCAGGTATATAAGTTCCTCCCTTTTTGGCCGGAGCCCAAATCTTAAGGCGAATTACAGACCATCCGTACCTCAGCTGCTCCGAGTATGGCAAGACAGATGGCCCCAGCGTGGCAATGTTGGTCCTCAGAGCATGGCCTGCTACATGTAAGAGAGCCCTCGACAGCGACACCCCAGTAAACCCAACTTCGTCAGCTTCTTGGTATACAGATTGGTATGACTTATCGTCATGTCCGATGTGAGTACGGACAAGGTGTTGCAGAACGTACTTGGCCGTACTCTTGTCTTGCTTCCTGTTAGATAACAGAATAGCTGCTCCACCCATACGAAACAGTGTGTTAGTCAGAAGCATGGATTTTTTCTTACCAGGATACAAATTTGGGTTTACAGCTTCCATGCTTAGTACCAATGCTATTGAGTTCTTGTGGACTTTAAGGAGGTCTCGAGCCAAGCTTATGGACAGGATTCCGGCGCTACAGCCCATTCCGCTAAGGCTGAAACTCTTAACGTTGCTTCGGAATCCAAACTTGTTAATGATCATGGCAGTAATGGAGGGTGTAGGGCAGAAAAGGCTACAATTCGATACGAGGATGTCGATGGACTTGGGGCTTAAATTGTGCCTGTTAAGGAGTTCCTCCACAAGCGGGAACAAGACGGTCTCGATCTCTTGACGTGAAGGGATGAAGGAGGGATCGGGTGGGATCTGGTGCAGCCCCTGAGGCACGCTTGCTTCGCTTCCGATTCCTGAGCGTTCAATAACTTTGGTCTGGAAGTCGACGCTCTCTCTGTCAAAGGTGCTCCATAACTCACAGTGTTCTATGACGTGGAAGATGGGGACTCGCAAGTGATTGGGGGGTCGATAACAGGAGAAGTCAAGGAGGTAAACACGAGTGGGTCTGAGATAAAAATACAGGCCTGCCATGATCAGAGCTGTTGCTGCTAGGAGATGGAGATTGGTGACGGAGATTAGGAACGGCTTGAGGTTCGCCAGCTGGTTTGCTGGTAATGAAATACCCATGGCCATCACCATTGTTCTTCTCAAAAGCTTAATTTGGATTAATTATATGTATCCGTCCATATAAGGAAGCAAACAAGAAAGAATTTCGAGACGGAAGCGTTTGGTGTAATATACCTCCCCCTCATGCAGAATGGAAGGCTGCTAACAGAAAAAACGGTAATAACAGTACTCTGTGAGACATGAATACGCAAAAGATATCTTAAATGTAGGAATCACACCTATAGAGAGACGAAACACATGTAATCCTTCACTAAAATGGTCTTGTGGTGACGTTTATCAATAAACATCACTAATTTAAATTTGAATGATATGTTTATATAGTTTCTAAATATTATAATATTATATTTAATATATAGTGATGTTTATTTATTAAAAAAACATTACATATTATCAAATTAAGATGTGTTTATTCAATTAATACCATAATTAGGAAAAAAGATTAAAAAAAATGTTTATTTATAATATTAGCATTTTTAAAAATTGTTACAGATAGCAATTCATTCCTGTCCTTTTCCCTGGTTTTCATTCTCACCCTAGCCCGGCCCTTGCTAGTTTTACACGAATTTAATTGGATTTGATTCATGTTCGGACTGTAGAACATATTAGGCTAATCCGGATCATCCATTTCATAAGGGAGCTTTTGGATTAATTATATAAATAATATTTTAATTATATAATCTTAATAATAAATGTGAGTTTTTTTTTTTTTAACATGTATCAAATGTTTAATATTTTAATATTTCTTAAGTTTTAGACAAGAAAAGATTAACCATGGGTAAGCTTTAAATGCCAACCAAGTTTGAAATTAATGTGTTAGGTGGTGTTGGTATCAAAATATATGTACAAGTGGCCTAGATACATCATCATAAATTCTTTCAAAAATTTTTTTTTGGTAGAAATCTTACACGTGAGATGCTCATCGATCGACATGCTCTTTGGGCTCACATTCACAATTTAGAGGCTGCCTCTAAGGCTCTAATGTTTTTTAAGACAATTTTCCTGTTTTTGACAACAAGAACTCAAAAATCACATTTGATGATATTTTTGTAATTTTCTAATAGATTAATGAAATCACTCATTATTTCATTTACCAAAAATATTACAACTACCACCACTTCGTCACTATCATAACTATTACCATAATCACCACCGCCATAATTGTCTTCGTTACCTCCGTTGCAGCCTTCACCACTTCCGCCACCACCATAAGTGTCTTCACTAGCACCACCACTACTATTACGATCATTATATCATTACTACCACCATTGTTAACGCTACCATTAAAATTACTACAACTATCACCAGGGGTGGAGCCAAAAAATTAGCTCAGGAGGAGCAAACAATAAGTCAGAATAAATTCAACTACATTAGCATTCAAATGTATGTTTTAGAAAAATTACTTTTATAAAAAATGGAAAAATTATGAAAAAAAGACCACTTTTAGCCGGTATATATAAAAGGGTCATTTTAAAAAAATTTTTTTTGAACTATATGATAACTTTATTGTAACTATGTGGGATAAAAGCACAACCTACTTGGGACACGAGCACATTATGCGTAGAATACAAGTGTATGATGTGCTCCTGTCCCATGTAGGAACATAGGATGCACTCATATCCCATATAGGGAAGCTCGTATCCCACATACAAAGTGCTTGCACCCCAAGTAAACAATGCGTGTACCTCATGTAGCTACAATAAGATGATATTACTTTTTAGTTTAGATTTTTCAAAACTAACCTTACAAGTCAATTATTTTTGAAAAGTAATTTTTCTCTAAATGAGATCTTTGGTAGACAGTTATGCTAAAAAGTGAACATTTTTTTATTTTTTTTGAGTTTGGGGGAAGGGGCAATTCCTTTAAGTTTATGGGAACTTAAGTAATATTTAAAATGAACTTTAGAAAAAAATTTGGGTTGGGGGTGGGGGGTGCAGGCGGGCGGAGCAATTGCGTCCATGGCTCCGCCCATGACTATCACCACTAGTCACCACCACTACATGACAAGCATTATAGCATAATCATAAGTAGTACTAGTACAAGTACTATCATCACAATCACTACCAAAAAAAAAAAGTACGATCATCACAAGCTTAAATTGTTTTATGAGCTCACGAAACTCATTTTTATTGAATTTTAAAATTGATTCTGAGTAAATGTTAGAAATAGAATTTTTTGTTTCTTGGCTCTCTGGAAAGAGAAACATAATTTGAAAAGTTTTCTCGAGTTCATGGACTCATTTATAGAGCTGTAAGTTTGGCCCGGACCGCCCAACCCAACCCGAATAACAGCCCGATTTAAGAAATAAGTTTGGGTTTGGGTTTGGGTCAGGCTCAATCTTGAGCTCGAAGTTGAGTTCGGGTTGGGCTTGGGCTCACAAGGTACAACACGAAAAAACCCGAATAACCCGAAATATATATACCACTAAAACCCCCTCCTGCAAACCTTCATACGATTTGTCTCCTACAAACCTAAAAGTTTCCTGTCTTCTCCTATATCTCTACCACGGAAGTTGGAATTGCTCTCCCCTCTCACTGGCTCACTGTCCCTCTCTTTTATTATCAATACCTCACATCTCAAAGACAACCTAGCTAGAGAAACCCCCAACAAAGCAACTCGATCGGCAAGAGCTAGCAATACAGTTGTCGTCGGCGTCGGCGTCAATACAATGGGATACAGTTCTGGCAGCAAAGGATTTGCGATTGCTTACAAGGGATTTGCGATACAGTTCCATCGCTTACAAGTCACAAGGGATTTGCGATTGCTGTTTTTATCAAATCGGGCATCTCTCTTTAAATCGGGCATCTCATCTTTCTCCATTTGTTCATTGCTTTCAGGTACTGTCTAATTCCTCTCTTTTCTAGTACTTGATCTGAATGAGATCCATTAATGTGTGCTTGGGAGGGTTTGTTTATCTTCATCGGCTATGCACCATATTATCTAAAACTATATACCTACCTTTGACTACAAAGTTAGTTCAGATATTTCAATCCCCAGTCTTTTACTAATGGATGCAAAATTTCATTAAAATTTGATTTCCGATAAGGTAACAAAATGGAAAATCTTGTTATTTTAGTAGTATTTTATTTTATGTTATTTTTAACATCAATATATATCCCCTAAAATATTGATTTATTGTTCTTGTTTGGTCATATGCAAATGAGTTATGTGTTTCTTACGTAATTTCATGGTTCTAATATTTGAAATGTAGATTCTAACTCAGCAAAAAAAAAAAATGTAGATTCTACAGTAATTGGAAGAAATATGAAACATGAATATTAAGTCTATTTAAAATTACAAAAGTTGATTGATTTTGTAAAAGGTATTATTTTTAGATTAAGGTTTTAATACTTAAACAATGTGAAAATGTAATGAAACTAATTTTGGAATTTCAAAGGTATTCTTTTAAACTTGTGAAACTTCACTGTAGCCATGCTCTTTGCAGTTACAAAGACTTAACTATAGCCATGCTGTTTGATACTAAAGATCTGTGTTCATTAGAGGATGCTGTAACTGTAAGGCTTTGCTTTCAAAATGCATTGGTTTGGGCTTGTAACCAGGTATGTAATATATTTAAAATTTGCCTGCTTAATACTAAGAAATGAACTTGAAGTTTGAGTTGAATTACCTTGCTGTAATATATTCTAAAATTTCTGTTTGTTTGAAAGTAGTTATTATGTCTAAATATCCTTGTTTTATTGTGCTACTTAGTTTTATAACCTAGTTTACTTGATACCATAGGTCCACAACAAGCTTATAGAGATCATTTTTTAACCTAATACACAAACAAATCAATGTCTGTCAATAAACTTGATTATATATATCGAAATATTGTAGTCTTATACATGTAAATGTATTATTGTATCAAGTAGAAAAAAAAAGTTTGGGCTGGCCCAAACCCAACCGAACTCAAGAAATAATTTTGAGGTTGGGTTTGGACTTAAAGAGTTTGGGTTAGGGCGGGCCGAGAAGAGTTTGGGCTCACCAATTTTAGTTAGGGTTGAGCCCGAACTCATTGAAACCAGCCCAACCCGCCCACTTACAGTTCTACTCATTTACCATCCAACCGTGGGCACACCAGGTTCTAAATTCTAACCGCGGTGAAGAAGTGGATAACGAAAGCCTGAGAGTGAAGAGGGTTGGTGGACATTAGCTGCTGAGTACATGGTAGGTGCGGTCGCCATGAGAAGGCCTGCACGAAGAATTTAGAAGCAACAAAAGCAGAGGAGAACGGAGAAGCACAGAGAGAGAGAGAGAGAGAGCATCTTCATTTGAATCTAAACCCTAACAATGGATCCCAATCTTCAAACCCTAGACGAACCAGAAACCAGAAGAGAAGAAGACCAGGAGGAAACCACAATTACATCTTCCAGATCTCTTCCGTCCACAGCTTCAATCTCTCTCTCCCTATCAACTATCCTCCCGACCCATCTCCTCCCCCCACCCAACAAGTCATCTTCCTTGTTCTCTCCTCCTGTCAACAACCTTAAAATCCCATCTCAAATTTCTTCCCTGTCACGCCTCTGCCTCTCTTCATCCCTCTCTCCTCCCAAGCAATCCTTCAAATCTACCATCTCGTCGTCCCCTCTCCAAAAGCCACTGTCCCACGGGCCACGCCGCTCCTCCGACCCTTCTAACCCGGCTGGCATCCGTCGATCGTCGATTGTATGGTTCCGGAACGACCTCCGTGTCCACGATAACGATTGCCTTACCTCTGCCAACAACGAGTCCATTTCGGTTCTCCCCGTCTATTGCTTTGATCCCCGGGACTATGGCAAGTCCTCTTCTGGATTCGACAAGACCGGTCCTTACCGTGCTACGTTCCTGATTGAATCAGTGTCGGATCTACGACGGAACCTCCAAGCTCGGGGGTCTGACCTTGTGGTGAGAATTGGGAAACCGGAGATCGTGCTTGTTGAATTGGCGAAGGAAGTTGGGGCAGACGCGTTGTATGCGCATAAGGAAGTGTCGCACGACGAGGTTCGGGCGGAGGAGAAGATTGAAGCGGCAATGAAGGAGGAAGGTGTGGAGGTTAAGTATTTCTGGGGAAGCACGTTGTATCATGTTGATGATTTGCCGTTTAAGCTCGAGGACATGCCGTCTAATTATGGTGGTTTTAGGGAGAAGGTCCAAAGCCTGGAAATTAGGAAGACAATCTCAGCGTTGGATCAGTTGAGGGGTCTGCCGGCAAGAGGGGATGTAGAACCCGGAGAAATTCCAACATTGTTAGATCTGGGTCTCAGCCCTACTGCTACAATGGCTAAGGTTCGAGTCTTTTTTGTTTGGATTTTTGCTCGATACTAGTGAATGTCCTGTTCGACTTTTATTGAGTGACATTCTAGGTTAAAACTATTCCGGGCATTATCAAATTTTACAACTGTTTTCTCCCTGTAACAAGATGGGATGACTGTCTTTCAATTCCAACGCATAAACATATTTTTGTATGCATATCTTTGGCTTGTAACTATCTTTTAGTTTATGCCTCTGAAGATTTTGGTGAGAATTTAAAAGAACTGTGTGTCATTTTGGCTTTCATTTTGTCCTGCATTAGAACTGAATTCCAGGGTTGAGTTTGTTGTTAGTGGAGGAGTTTCACTCGGTTCAGAAGAAAATATCTGAGATTTAGATTTTTGAGCTATAAATATATGTATTTTTTCCTCCTTATGGAATATATTTTGGAGTGCAACTCCTTGTTTGCCAACAACTGGTAATAGATAAGTTTACATCAGATTTATTATCAGTTGAATGAGACTATTTATATAGAACTGAGATACAGAATGTAGTTTTGTGAACAAGATGCCACTGGTGTGGTCCGTGTGGCCCATATACAATTTGATCATCTAAGCTATGAGATAAGTTGGGTCCCCCATCTTTCCAGAACATTACAGTCTGTATTTATTTGAGTAATGGTCTTTGCTTAATATCATCTACTCGAGAATAAATTTAAAATGCTTTATAAAGAGAGACAAAAATTTTGCCAAGGTTCATATGGATAGTTGGTTAAAATTGGTGAATAAAAACATACAAAAATTTTGCCAAGGTTCATTAGGTTGGATCATTCTGGCAAAGTAAAGGTCACTGCTTTCTGTGAAGGTCTAAGACAATGTTTACTATAAGTACTAACAGAAAAAATATTTAGGATAGGGAAAAAAAATCAAGTTTAGAGCAACACTGATTAATATGGGATCAGAAATAGAAACAAAATGAAATAATTGGATATACTTTGAATCAGAAGTTCAAGTCTAATAGAGTACCAGACTAAAGCAATGATGTATAAACTAATGTGAATATAAAAGGACAATATCCATTATCTGATGACTTTATTATCTTAAGTGCTGCAAAAGGGTTAAAGATGTGATGCAGTAGGTTAAGGTATAAGAATTTATTTTGTATGTGTTGAGTTTAAGTTCTATGTATCTTCTGACTACACAAACAATAAGAGGAAAAATAAAAAAAGGGGGAGGGACGGTGGGGTTGGAAAACAAAGCATGTTATTAAAATTCATCATATTTTATACCTTAACTAACTTGGGACTCTCAAGATTGATACCAAAATTAAGTGTTAGAATATCTTGACTCATAGTAACTGAAGAAAGTATAATTGCGAAATACAAGGAAATTTTTAGTATTCAAGTGTTCTCACCTACTTTGAATAAGAAAAGCATCAAGTTAATGTGTAAAACCCTATTTTCATTGGAGAAACTTGTAACTGAAGTGTACAATGTTTGAAATCAAACAGAGTTCGTTTTGGAGAATGATACTTAAAAAGAAAAAAAATAAAGGGAAGAAGAAGAAAGAACCATAGAAATTTTAAAGGGTGTTTTGATAACAAAGCCTATAATTAGTAGTGCTTCTCTTTTGTAAAAGGAGACTAGCATGTGATTTCTTAGAGAACTAAAATTGCACAGCCTTGTGGCGGTTTAGAAATACAATGATTGTATACTTTGGTCATATTCATATGCACTATATGTTCTTGCAGATGTGCTAAGGAGTATTTTTAGTGTGTAAAGGAAAATAAAGCAAAAAATAAATTTACTTTAGCATCCAGTTTCTTATATAATCTGATGGCTTCTTATATTTACTGCAGCTTATCTGAGCAGTGACCCCACTTGAACCATTATGTTGGCATGTGAACTAGTTCAAAAAGCTTTAGTCATTCTCTGGTGCTCTGCTTCTATCATTTTAACTAGCTTTTAAATACCTTTTCAAAAACTTATCTAGCTCTTTATGCATGCCAATTTGAAGTTATATATTTGCATCCTGATTTTTTAAACATGAAGCATACTTAATTTATGGATGATCATTTCTTGGAGCAAAAATTAAGGGTATTCTGATTCACAGTTCCTGATAAATTCGTGACTTGAGTGAGATGATCATTTCCTGCCATGTAGGACGGAAAACCAGCTGCTAATGTTTCTCTTGTGGGAGGGGAAACTGAAGCACTCCAGAGACTAAGAAAGTTTGCAGTTGAATGCCAGACGCAACCAAATCAGGTTGACAAAGATGGCAAAAGGGATAGCATATATGGTGCCAATTTTTCTTGTAAAATCTCTCCATGGCTAGCCATGGGATGCCTGTCCCCACGTTTCATGTTTGATGAGCTGAAGAAATCTACTACAAGGTGTGCTTTATCACTTCTCTCGTGTATTTCAGTTTTCAGGTTCATGTAAGTTTAGAGGAGAGGCTCTCATTCAGAATGGAATTCTTTTTAGAATGATATCTGCTGCCTTGACCCGGAAAGACGGTGGTACCAGCCCATCAGATACTGGAATGAACTGGTTGATGTTCGAATTGTTATGGAGGGATTTTTTCAGGTAATTATATAGTACATTAAACCTCCAGTGTCACACTTGGAACTATCATTTGCATGTGTTCTATACCATCCAGAGAGAGAGGTCAGTGGTTGCTTTTGAGCAAAAAGGTCCTACCAAATTTGATGGAAAGGAAAGTCACTTTCCATCATAATATAGGCATCAGACACTGAAAATGATATTCTGAGAGGCTCTCTTTTCCACTGAAACCCCTTAAAGACCTATTATTTTAGAGTCAGAGAGAACTGATGGAAAGTATAAATTTACTTTCTCTCCAACAAAATTTGATCTGTAAAACAAGGCCCAAGGGTAGCTGCGATCTTATGAGGCAATCGACCTTTGCAAGCTGCTAGACTATAGGAGTCAGCAGCATAGCCGGTACACCATATTCTAATAACCATCCAATTTGACTTGATTGAATTATAACCATTTTTGAAATACCATTCCCTGCACCCGTCTTACTGATTTTTCAATAGGAATGAACTGGCTTGGATGGCTCCCTCTCGTTTGTGTCATGATTACAATAATGCCATTATGTGCCGTGTCTTTTCTCCAGCTCTCTCATATATGTCTCACCTATTCCACAATTTGCTTTCAATGTCCAAAAATCCAGTGTCATGTTTTGTTTTCATTCTAGTTAGCTACCTTCAAGCTAGTGGGTTACATATAGTCTATTTCACCATTCGGTGCCTGAAATTAAAAGTTTCTTTTCTTCTCTGGTTTAGATTCATTACCAAGAAATACAGCTCTACCAAGAAACAGATTGATGCTGTGCCTGCTACAGCCTGTACCGGTGCTGTTGCATGAGTTCAGAACTACAGAATGTGAAATTCAATAAGGTGCCGAACCTCTGGGTTGGTTGCTACGGCTTACTTTTGTAAACCACATCTGCTGATGCTGGAGTAGTCGAGATCAGGTTTTTCTGAGGTGTTTAATATGCTTCCAGTGACGTTGTTAGTAATTGTACTCTAAACAGAATCTGCCGGGGGAGGTTCCATTTATTTATGGTTTGTTGTCTTACAATTAAAATCTTCTTTGTTCTGTGGTTTCTTCTCTTGTGTGTTACTTTGTTTAGGGATGATATCTGCCGCAGACGGTGCAGCATCCTTGGATGCTGCCATGTGTAGCATCCCACGGATGCTGGGTTAAGTTGCAGCATCCCGTGGGATGCTACACCTTAACCCAGCATCAAACGTCTGGTGAATTACCACTGACACCAGCGTGACAAGGGAAAATAATAAGATATAATAAAGGCTGTGTCCTCCTTGCTAGCCCCAATCAGTTGAGAAGTCAAGTCTTTTACATATAGAAAATAAGATATAATAAAGGCCAAAAACTTTACCAACCATCCGTGGTGCTACCGAGAAGTTCGGACTCCCCTTAGATGAAACGGGCATTTACAATAAAATTAAAGGCATCGAGAATCAAATTAAATGCAAAAATCAATGATGGAGAAACAGTTCAAAATACGAGTAGACATTCAAATGATGCCAGAAACTTTTAATGAAGATAGAACAACAAAGATTATCCATAGCAACATGAAGTACGCACAGGTTATCCAAGCCCAGAGCCTTGGCCCCCCAAGCTCAGCACCGAGAATTAGACGCCTCAACACCAAAACAGCAATGCAACCTACAGATGTTGAGAAGAAAACAAGTAGAGAGAAGCTGAGGCCTTCGGCATTCTGGATCCTCAATGGTTCCTGATAAGTGATGAAGTTGTATGCTGTACTGATCAGCCATGGGATGCCAATTCCCACATATATGTTCACTGAATTGCTTCAAAAGAGTCAAAAGGGGGAAAGGAAGTCAGCATTCACTTATTTGACTAAATTTCTACAGAACATGGGACATCAGAACTCGGAAAATAATTAACGTCTGTATACATTGACACCATCAAAGACAGAACATGGATTTCTCAAGCTAGCCCCATGCCTGAAACGTATGTCCTGCTCTGAACGGTGTCTCGAGTAGAGAGAATGCTTCCCCTTTTGATCGGCATGAAATCCAGAATAAAGACAAAGGCACATGATTGTATTAGCTGCTTAACACGTCATTACCTAATTCTCAATTTCTTTACATAAATTAAGTCAAAAAATTCCAGCAACAAGGGACTTCTGCAAGATATATGCTCTCAGGAAGAGGTCTGATCTCCTCTCCCTTCACTCATAAAACAAGATTTGACCGCCACCTTATCTTTTATCCTGTGATAATATCTTAATAAGTACAACTGGGAGCCTTCCTCACCCTCCCTCACAATAAATGATATGGACAACTGTATTTTACACAAGCAGTGAAACCTGAAACTTCTACCTAGATGAAATCATTTCATGACAATCAAATACATGTTTCAGTCAAAAATATCAAGTCTACTTCCATGTCTAGCATAAACTTCAATAACATCATTAAGATTGTAGGTTACTTCAAAAAACTTCATCCCAGATATCTTTATGTTCTACATGCAATATATTCTGCTATAAAATCCTAGTAGTCAACAAGTTTGAAAAATGGAACCTGCAAGTGATGTTTGCTATGGCTGAATCTGCTGTTGTTTGACGCTCAGCAGCAATCTTGCTTGCAACTAAATCTGGCCATGATGTCCCACCGGCCAATGCTGTAAATGCTATGACGTAGGGATTTATTTCTGCAAGAAGAAAATGTAAGATAATGAACACACACATTCTCACTCAACCATATGCAAAAATATAATCTCATTCAATTGATGAAAGAGATAATAAGTGTGGAAGAACCTGTGACACAGCTTATCAGATCTGTTAGCTTGGTAACAACATAAGCTATTCCACTTATAAATACTAGAGATGAGATGAAGGCAATCCATCCATGAGCAACATGATAAGGTGGCACAAAAGCAAACAGTATCCTCCATGGTGCAAGGAGTGATTGAAAGGAAATTGTGGCCAGCCGTAGATAGATGTTGTCCAATTTTCTCGCTTCTGTGCTGTCCAACTGTTCAAGGTACGGAAACGAAAACAGTTTATTGTGAAGGTATGGCTATATTCTGTAAGAATGATGACGTACATAGGTCATGAAATAGAAGTCTTCTATGTCAAATGTACAGATTGTGGTATATATACATAAAAAATGTTTGAACATATAGTAGAAAAATGTAAAAAGTGACTAACAAAAGCACTAACCTAGACATCTTGATTGTTGGGATGGCAATAAGAGTGCATACAAAATGTAAAATAATAATAATAATAACAACAACGAAGCTTTATTGTCTAAATATAAGGAAATGGAAGGTACAGGGACTGAATCTTACTCTCTAAATGTTCCACAACCACAAAGCTGACAGTGATAGCTTTAGGCTTTTATATCTACCACTTTCCTAATCCTATAAGCAGATATTCAAGTAACTAACAGAATAAATTATTACCACCCCACCAGCCATACTGCTGCATGCTGACAGTGTGGATTGTGTCTGAAATTGAGAAGGCACTATCAAACATGATTTTCATAGAATCTTAATGGCTTCAGACCAAAGTTCATGGGTCACTAAAGGTGAATTTTTGTCAAGATCCCATCAGAAAACTGCTTGGGTTTGATCTATTTGAATCTATATACTGCTATACAAATGAAGAGGAAAGTTCACTTAAATGAAGCCTGATAAAACCAACACATTTTTTTCCAGATTTTTTTCTAAATTATCCTTCTCAAAAAAGATTGTCTTGTCCTGCATCGCTACATCCTTTGACCATTGCTGACCTCAACCCGGGTAAAAGAGGAGGGTTTCATCAGGTTAGCAGGTTAGCAGCCAGTCTAAAAGTTTGCTATTTATCTATTGAAAAGGATACTAAATCATTGCTGTTGAAGTAGAGCATTTTGTGATCATGTTGATGTTACAAAAAGGAGAAGAGATGAATGTCTTTGCTTCCTGTGTTAATTTTGGGTCTGAGAATTAGATTTTTCTGTCATGTATTTTCATGATAAATGTTCTAAAGGGCTTCAAAATACATTGCATAAAATAAGAGAGGTACCATAACCGCATCCACAAATTGTTTTTTCCAAAGTGAGAGCACATTTAAACCATCCAGAACAAGCTTATTCTTAGTGTTTCCATTGGATGCTTCAGAGATATCATTGTTGGGAACCTCTTGGTACATGGAACCTGCAAAATTTACTTTCAGAAAGAGGGAGAGACACTTACATTCATAGCAATTGTAAATAACGCAACAAATATGGATTCTAGCAATGAAAAGAATAACATACAATAAATTCACAGAAACTTCAACATCCTTGCCACCATTTGTAACAAGGTTGAATCTAACATAAATGCAATGGCATCTCCACAGCTTGCCCTCCCTAATTGGTAAAATTTACATCTTGAGTATCTGAGAAGCTAAAAAGTAAATATGGCATGGCCAATTTTCCCATTAGGTGCTTCTGCAAACTGAAAGTATTGGAAGTTAAAATCTACACAAATGCCAGTCGCTAATCCATACTATCTATTGCAAAGTTTTTTGGAAACATCATGGTGAAGATGTACTAAGAATTGCAAGAGGTATTTAATCTTGAAAAGCATGTGGGGAACTCTATGAGCGGATGTTGGCTTACGAGTTTTTGAGTTCCCACTAGCCTTAGATGCATAAAATTTTCCCTTCATATAGAATCCAATTTAACTTATAATTCCAATTATTTTAGGACATGTATGGCTGCTTTTTTCATCAAATTTGAGTTCATAGGATTTTGTTCCAAAAGTCCTTTTTCTAGTTTTGCCACATGTCAATAACAAGCCAAGTCAATTTAGACAAATGCTTGAGAGGATAATATAGGAATCAAGGAGTAAGCAACCAGTTTAGATTAGATGAAACACTGTCTATACTTTTATTTCTCATAATCAAACACATAGAGCCATTGGTCTCTTACTACACATCCAATTGAACCTTCAGTTGTTGACTTATTACTTAATACAAGGCATTGGTGTCCAATCACACTATAATAAGGGGTTAGTGATGACTAATAAGCCTCATTTTCTCATCCTGATTCCTGGTAAAAGGGGTTGCCATCATTCTTTTGGGTGGTTTTGGTGTGTGCTTGTGTGTGAGAATAAATTGTAACCATAAGAGTTGACTTGTAAAAAAATCTCTTGCATATGGATACTATCAAAGCCATAATGTATTCACATGTTGCATTCTATAAATTACAAATAGTATAAAAATATAATAATTATATTTCAGCAAAATCTAGACCGCATAACAAAAATGTCATTATGCACATTAAGAACAAAATGGTAATACACATGACATTACATATCCCACCATGTGTCTCGCACGTGGACTCCTGTGTTAATGTCAACATAGACAGAAAACACTTAACATTGGAGGACTATCCAACATATCATAGTTAATTAAATGCATGGATTTTTTCCTAGAAGCACAGTGTTCACATGAACTATCATCAATTCATCTCTTTGCTAAGTTGGCATATATATAGATAATTACTATTTTACAGCTATCCATTTAGAAAAAATGTCTAACAGGGGATGTGTCTTACATCAGTCTTAAGAAGAACCATATTCACAACAAGCCATCAACCCACTCACACCACAGTGCTCTATTCTTGGAAGTAATTAACTAGGAGAAGTAAATGCCACCCTATCTTTTTTCAAGCTCTAGCTATGTGAATATCTGCAAACAGACTCTGTTTCACTTTTTAAAGCTGTGTTCTTGACAATAATGTTTAAAAGCAAATTTAGCTAAATGTGCACAATTACTTTCTGGAAAGTCTTATTCTTCACATGATTATGGACATGTTAGATTACCCATTCCTCTTTCTGAATGGATAGAGAAGATATCAACAATCTCCTTATTCTCCTCCTCAGATATACAATGTATCTCAGAGTGCTCATTGTAGTCATTGTCATCATTTTTGCATGAAACAGCCTCTTCTGGAACCCACTCATCTGGTCTCTCAGTTCTTCCCCTGGACAAAAAGCATCAGCAACATTCCAACATAGTATAGTATCCTGGTACAAAGTCTTATCGAATGTATGAATCTGTCAACTATAAAATAGAAACTACATTGAATGCAGGAAAAGCGTAAAAAGGACAACAAAAGCTCAATATTAGAAGAAGATCATACAATGGGAGAGATAAACATGGCCAACGCTTGTCTTGTGCATAAGCATGTATCAACAATAATCCAAATTGCAGTACCGTCAATAAGGCCTCCCAAAGGGTAACCACATTTGGGGTCCATACCTAGAATGTCAAAAGAAATTATAAGCATATTTTTAATGCATTAGTGCAACAATAACCAAGATAAAATGCAGGATGCTACGTTTATGCACTAATTGAAAGAATGACAAATCCAAAGGATCACATGTGTTTTATGTGGAATCTCTTTTGTTTCTGCAGCAGTTTCATCATCATCTTCAAAAAGAGAAAAAAAAAAAAAACCTAATAGTTTCTCCAATGAAGGGAAAGATTCAGTAAACATTCTTATGGATATTTGAAACTCTTGCATTTCTTCACATATGCAGTCCCTAATTTCCTGAAACAGACTAAATGAAAAGACGCTTGATGAAAATGAGGGAGTTTACCAACTTAACAAGCTTGCATCTACATCCTGTAGTTGAAAACTGAACAAGTTGAGGTCCTTACCATTTAAAAATGGCAGAATTTTGAACATTTATTCTGTTTAACTAAACAATGGGAAACATGATCATGAAACATAAAAATATATATATGGACATGAGTAAGACCATGCAATAGTATCCCATTCAAAGGAAAAAAATGAACTGGAACCTATCTAGGCAAAGAAAGCTTTGAAAGAAATATCAAATAACAAATGGGCATTGTCAGACTATTAGAAGTTTAAAGACCTATGAACTGCCAAAGAATTCTCTTCAAAATTCCCGAGACAACATAAAATCCACAAAACTTTCGTGTATTGGCATAGGAAGCAAACAATGACTCTCAAAATGAGTATAATTTGCATTAAATTACCTCTAAGATTATATATAGCCAAATGTAAGCCCAAAATGACCAAAAGAGCTCCACCAGCCAAACACCTACATCCGATATCTTTTTTAATTCTCCCGCTTTTGGAACTACTACGCAAACAGCATGAATGGGAAACAGGTCGAATGCAGCAGAACCTACAAGTGTTCCAGGACCCAAACCTGTATTTTAAGTACCAATTAGTAGTTGAAGTACAAATTATAAGTCCAATAATTTAATACCTAGGAAAGATAAAAATTTTATCACAATAGTGCAAGATCCAAGGCAAGATGAGGAATGATACAAAAATAGGATGACAAGGTAAAGAAAAAAAGAGTAACATATCTGAGTATTATCATGGTTAACATTGGGTTCTAGCTTGATGGACTCAAAGGAAAATCTTGATGGATGAGATGAGTTGATTTGGAATTTTGTGAGAGCCATATTTTCAGTAAACCTAAAAATTCAGTTTTTCAAAAGGTATGACTTGCTAGGCAGAAAATTTGGTGCTGCCTCACACAGACGTAAGGCGACCGTCCAAGATATGTTCTCTTGGTGGTTAACTTTACTTTGTTACATTTATTGATGATGCTTCTAGAAAGCATTCACATAATCCTAATAAATTAATGTTTACAAGAAGTGTAGCGCACTTATGAGACAGGTATGAAATTGAAGTGTCTAAGATCTGATAATGGTGGTGGGTTTTGCAACAATGAATTTGAAGCATATTATGCTTGGGATTAGAAGCCAGGAAACAATAGACACCACAACAGAATGGTGCGGTAGAGCACATAAAATCATCACCGAGCATGCCAGGAGTATGAGAATAAGTGCTAGATTGCCAAAACAGTTTTGGGAAATGCTGTGAACACTGATATTTACCTGATAAAAAGATGTCCTTTAGTTGCACCACGGCATGGACTACCAGAAGAAGTTTGGACTCATGAGGAGATTTACTTATCTCATTTAGGAGTGGTTGGTTGCACATCCTATGTTTATATAAATTCTGAAAAAGATATAAAGTAGATTTTAAGTCAAAAAAGGTTCATTTATTGGGTATGGCTCTGATGATTTTGGGTATCAATTTTATGGCATGGAAACCTAAGTCATCAGGAGTAGAGATGTATTCAACCAAAATTTTATGAATAAGGACTGGATTAATCAGGTCAAAAAGCCTTATGAACCTGATTATATTGAGTTGGAAGAAATCAATAAGAAGAGATGTCGAAGTAAAGCCTGTTCAACTTGGTGGCAAGTTGGAGCGGAGGGGGGCCTGAAATCTTATGTATAAGGACTTGTTCAACTTCGTTATGTGTTAGTAACTAAAAATGAGTTTGAGGTTGATGCGAAGGGTGTGACAATGATGGTTGTAATTGGTTCCTTTCTCCTGGCTTCATTATAGTAGATTTCTGCTGCCCTGTGGTTTTTTCCCAAAGGGGTTTCCAATTAAAATCTGTCTTCTATTTTTTTGTTTTTATCTGTTTAGCTATTGTGATTGCTTATGGTGCTGTTTTAAATCACAACATCCCACATTTCAAGAAAATGGTTAGATGATGTATCATGCAGCTTTTTTTTCCCTATCATTCGGTCCCTTGAAAGAGACCAAATATGTGTTTTTTCTTAAGGTGCAAGTTTAAGGAAGGTGGAATCCTTAAGGATGCATTGGCTGCATCACATCATGGGGTATTAGGATTTTGATGAATCAGCTTTTACCAGAATTAGGGCTGTATTATGAAAGACTTCAGGTTGATTTTTGCATTTTGAAGGACTGGGTTGCGGTTGCATTGTCAGGATAGGGTTTTTCTGATCAATGAAGTTCTTGTGACTTCTAGGTTTTAGGTTTTCTATTGTTAAATCCATGTCTCATGATCTTTCTATTTTTCCTCTTAAGGTAATAAAAGAACTCATCAACATTTAAAAAAAATCATTAAGTATAGGATAAATGTATTGCTATCTTCCCTGTACACAAAAATATTTCGTATTTGGACCCTTTTATAGTCTCAAAATGATATCATAAAAAACATTGACCTCTATTAACTTTTAGAATGCTAATTCCAGATTCTTAATACGATACATACCATTTTTTTTTTCCTTTATTTTGTTCAAAAAAAAAAAATCATGAAAGCCTGAGACTTGTCCCCTAAAATGAATAGGTTAGTGCATGTATAAATTATTAAGAAGCTTTAATTAACCATATGCTATTTCAACATTCTTACAGAGGAATACAAGTCATCTCACATGCTTAAAGTGGATGTAACAGAAGTAGAGAAACACAAACCTCCAGCATACCGCTGCCCAAGGTTTCGGATAGAATCAATGGTGGCTAAAGAGATTTGAGGGAAGCTCGTCCCAAAAGCCAGCAATGTAATATCTGCAATTGTGTAATTCCATATCTTTTCGTGCTTTATGGATTCAGCTTTTGTGACAGGATCTATCTTTACTATTTTCCTTGTTTGCTTAACAACATTTTCCATAGACCGGAAAAACCGAGAAGTTATAGCAGATAACCCCAAGAAGCAATAAGCAAGACCAACAAGATACACGAATGCTCGCAATCCATTCCCAAGGGCAGTTTCACCATGGAAAAGCAAGTAGCTTTCACATTTTTCATCTCCAAAATTACTTTGAATTTCAAATATGTTCTCCATAATATGTCTGTATCCACAGCACATCTTGTCAAGTCACATGTCGAGAACATGAAATTTGTAATCCTTGTGAAGCAGTGACTTGGCCTGAAACACATAAGAAAGGTATTTTTAACACAAATGGACCACCATAGCTTTACATCTAATATCATGACCAACAAAGTTCATTGTGTATGTTAGTTGCGTAAAATATCTTTACAATCATAATCTGATTGATACGAAACCACTCCAGCATGTATAACCTTTTTCTTACTGAAAGGTGAATTAAGTTACAATTAACAATCAATTTGTCTCACAAGCAATACTTACATCAGGTTTGGAAGATGGTCAGAAGGTGTCTTTTCCATACAGCCATACCCTTCACACATACAGGGGGCCCAGGACCAACCAGAAGAATTTATCGGAGCAAAGAATGTAACCCAATAATCTTAAGCATTTTATTGGCAACATTTCTTATTGAATATTGATATTTTTTTTCCATTGTTATTCAAAAGATACAACATAGTACTACTGTAATAGTTCTGGCACCACAGATCCAGTTGGTGGCTGCCAAGCATCCTGTATCTGTGAAAACATATAGGCTAGCATTTTTCAGTCACCCAATCTTGGTGGGACTCTTGCCCTAGGATAATATAGTTTTGAAAAAATCAACATTAAAAAAGATCTTAAAACACAATACAGATTCACAAAGGTACGGTTACTTAATTGAATATTAAATAAAATAAACTAAAGTAAACCAAATTGCATTATTTGATAGAAAAAGTTGTTGTTTGTATGAAATTCCACCAATTATCAATAAATATTCCTATTTTATGTCATCAAATTAAGATCAATAGAATAGCCTATAAAGTTGCTCTAGTAATCACCGCATACAATAACCATCAAAAAGGTAGGGTTGCTTAATTGAATATTAAAAAAAAGGGAAAGTAATATAAAATTGAAGTGAACCAGATTGCATCATTTGGTACAAAACATTGTTGTTTGTAGAAAATTCCACAAATTATCAACAGTATTCCCATATTACGTCATCAAATTGAGATCAATAGAATGTCCTATAGAGTTGCTGTAGCCACCACATATGATAATCATCCTTGAACAACTGAACTTTAATAGGGAAAGTTAGGGAAGCTACTGGGACGGTTTTCTGCTGAAGAAATTAGGAGGCTTCTTACTCTCTTCAAACTGAATCAAGTGAAACCTAAAACAACAAAACCTATTTGACGTGAAATGAAAACCAATTCTTACCATACAACCTTTTCTATTTAATTTTACTTACTTTTTATATTACTGAATTCTACTTTTTCTCACTTTTTGCTTGCCTTCCCTATTCTCTCTCCTACATTACTATCTGAAAAATTCACCAGACCGTCCGCAAAAAAAAAAACCATTTATAAATTTCAGCAGAACAGACAAGTATTTCACAGCAAGTAAAATCAAATGAAACAATGCGAATACAATAACATCAATCTGAACTAAATTCAGATTACAATTTGAGATTTGATCCCTCAAAGAAAAGGGAAGAAACAAACATCGTAAACAAGTAGTTTCAAACTTCACAGCAGATAGCCAGAATAAGAATCGAAAAAAAAAACCAAAAATCAAAGAAAAGACTATAAGAAGAACATATTACGGTATAGATGCAGAGACCGCCTTACCTGACTGAAAAATAGCAATAAACAAAAACCAAGGCGAACTTCACCCAAGGCCGTGTGCCAGATTCCAGATAATAAAACGGTGCCGGAACCCAGTGTCGCGGGAATTCCCGCGAGATTTATTTCCCTGATACGAAATCAAGAAACCAAAAATAACGGAGGTTTATTAGTTGACTTGTGTGTGTAAAAGCTGACGTCATGTGGGCATCGTCTCCAGCGTGCGCCTGAGACAGCCTTTCCATGAATGATATGGGGTCCTCTGAATGAATGGTGGAGCTCAAATGTATGGTATATACGCGCTGTAGAGGATGACAGTCCGACGTCATGCCTCTTCATTATTTATCGAGGAGGTTGCGATTGTGACCTATAAGTCTATAACCCGTCAAACCGCCGGTCTAACTGGGTTTGGGTTGACCCATTTAACAATTGGGTTGGATTCGAGTTCTCAACCCATCTAAAAACGGATCAACCTCAACGAACCTAACCTCTTGGATACCTGTTTAAAATTAAAGTTTACTTTTTTTTTTCTTTTTTTCTTTTTTTTATCTCTTATAGACAATTTATATTCTATCTTATTATATTACCAAGTACACTTAATTGATTAAGCATGTTAATTTAATATTATGAAACTTTAATCATTAAATTATTTTTATGGCTAATGTTAATTTATTAATTTTGAGAATTAATAATATTGTTATATATACACAAGTTATTTATTTATTATACAATATATAGGTAATATGATTATATAGTTGTATTACATAAACTTTAAAGTTATAGTTTTAATATAATGCATATGAGACTAACTATTTAAGTTTATTTAAATTCGTTTAATTGCTTTTAGGTATTTCTAATCTTTTTCTCACGTAAATTTCGTTTATTTTTTTTAAAATTTTTGGAAAAGAAATCATCTTTATTAAGTGCTTCTATATTATTTATTAAGGGTTTACTATATTAAATTGAGTTTTTGTATAAGCACAATTGGAATTAAAATAGAAATAAAAGTTAATTAAAAAAATAAACGGACCAATCCAACCCATTTAGCTATCAACACGTTTATAACCTGACGATTGCCACCTCTATGTGATTGGTGAAATCCAAACAAAATTCAAAAGGGTCGACATCAAGAGCAAACGTGTCTGGTGAAGAATTCTTCGTTTGGTGCATATACGACATAATTCCTTGAGACATGAAATCGACACGATATAAAGATCAAAAATGTCGATTAGTTAGATGTCCTTTTTGGAGAAGACGTGTTCCAACGGGAGTTTCATGTAAATCGATGGACTTCCGTAAACAGATTTCAAAAATAAAAAGTTAGAATGTGATCAAATTGATTTTGGCAAAAATAATTTCGGAATTTGTATTGGATTAGACCAAAATAATTTGGGTAATTGATCCCTGCGATTTATATATATTCACATTAATTTATATGATTGTTATGGGAGGGACAAACCAGTCATTAAAACTGGGAAAAAAATAGTAGTAGAAACGTTTTTATGGGTGATGCTAAGCCAATTTTTGCCGACATCCTCTCCATTTTCCCTGCATTCGTTGGTGCATTTTGAAAGAGAAGCTACCACATGAAGCATTTAATTAATAATTACACTTTCGTCAACAAGAAAAACTATTTAGATAGCAATAAAATTTCCCAACCGTCGTATGCTTCACATGGCAGCATCTCTTTTAAAGTGCAACACTAAAGAAGATGCCAAATAAACATTTGCTGTTGCCTCAACGCTAAAGTTTTTTTTGGAAAATTGGTTTTTAGTGATACATTTTAAAAATAATTTAGATTCAATTGCCAAATTCTAGATAATTGAGAATAAGTGGTACTTTTTAAATATAATTATTAATCAGTGTCATTTTACTGTTCATGAAGAACTTCTTCCAAAAATAACCTCAAAAGACTTTGAAATTATTTTTAATCACTAGTAAAGTTTTGAGGGTATTTTCAGAAAGAAATTTTTCACGAACAATAAAATTATATTGATTCCAAATTATTTTTAAAAAAGTATCATTAACTCACAATTATCTAGAATTTAGTGACTGAATCTGAATTATATTTAAAAGTATCACCAATTTTCCCAAATTTTTTCTCTAGTTTCTTTCTACTCAAAAACAGTAATGTAATTATTTATTTGGTGCTAAAGCATCAAAAGGAGTTTGTTCCTGGATCATCCTTAATGATTTTAATCTGTTACGAATACAAAATCTTAAAATCCTAACATCAAAGGAGGTAAAGGAATCCCTTGCTGCTTTATGTCATTGACAATTTTATTTTGTTCCCCATTTTGAAAATGCCATTCCTTAAGACCATTTTACGTTAATGACTAAAACCATTTCTCAAGAAGGTACTCATATTATTTTATTCAACATGTATTACTCAAAATCATAACAAGAGATTGATGGTTTTGATATGAGTAGAACATATAGCATTTTGGATATTAATACTGACAATTTTTTTTATGAATAGCAGATATTCTTGGTTCTGTTATCCAGAAAAGCTATGAAGAAACAATGAACAACTGCATAATCTTCTCGAAAATCATCAGAGATGGTAACTCATAATTGCAGCAATTTGCTCTCTTGAGTACATATGAGTAATGAACAATTTAGTAACATATAATGATCATTAATCACATCAGAGCATCCATGCATTTAAGTGAGTTCAGAGCTTGTCATGCACCTGTAGAGCTCTCTTATAAGAATGGCAGACAGAGTATTAGAATCACATAACCCATACAGGATTGGGCTGATTCGATTAGCTTTTGAATTATCAGGCTAAGGTCACTTGGAATAATATAATGTTCTGCATGAAGCCCAATAATAAACATATGTGTAATTAACTTCTGGTATACTCCATGTCCATGGGCAAGAATTAAGTACTGTTCATTCTCCTCTGTCTTAACTTGGCTTCACATGACAAATTTGCCATCGTTCACTTATCAGATTTCAAAACCTCATTCAACCTGTCAGTCTTAGACCTTAAAAATGCACCTCCTTGTGGCCTTATAATAGTTGGACCTTCCAGTAATTCGTTTCATTATGAGTTTCTTATTGTCACCTGTATTCTCTCTTGGTCTATACTTCGAATCTGCCATCCATACCAGATCCTATAAACTTTGAGTTGGAAAATTCTTTGAAGCCACTTGAAGTGAGAGATGCAACCAGTAAAAGTAAATTAAGATCACAATTTGTGTCTATTAAGCTTCTCTAGGTATTCTCCAAGTCAAAACCGGTGCTTGAACTCACCAATAATCTCTACATGAGCAGACTCCATATTTGAAGTGATGAAAGCGATTGCAATCTCTAACAACAATCTCTCGATCAAAAACCTTAGATATCATTTTAATAGCAACATGACAATCATTACATATCCTAAGGTTCTTCACAATACGTATGGGTGTCCCAGGACTTGTCCTCAAAATGCAGAAGGCAATGGCCAACTTTTCACTATGAATAGATAGCGATAATTCCTTTCCTTCTTCATCCAAGTCAAGTAAAACCTCCCTAGTGTTACTGACATAACCTTCCATTTTTAACCTCTTCATGATCTCGTGAAGCATCAAATAGATCTCTCTAGCATCTGGTTGTGAGTTGTCTCCCACAAAAAATTCATGTAGGACACCCTCTACCTCAACCAAGCTACATCCTGGCACCTTCTTGATCCCCTTTGCTTCCATGAGATCTCTTACATATCTTACATCCCCCCACCTACTTTGCTTTGCATATACATTTGATAGAAGCACATAGGCACTACTGTTCATGGGTTCCAACTCAATCAGTTCCTTGAGGGCAAACTCACACGTTTTGATATCTCCGTGCATTCTAGACCCACTCAGAAGAGCACCCCACACAATTACATCAGGTTTCATCGGCATGGATTCAATCACATCCAGTGCCTCCTCTATTAGGCCAGCTCTGCCATAAAGATCCACAATACAACCATAGTGTTGGATCATTGGAGTAATATCAAACTCCTCACTCATCCTCCTAAAGTACTCCTTCCCCTCACTCACCAATCCCCCATGTACACAAGCACACAAAAGACCCACAAATGTCACAGCATTAGGCCTCCCACCTTGATTTTTCATCTTCCAAAACAGGTCGAAGCACTGTCCAGCATGCCCATGAATGGCTAGACCAGATATCATGGCGCTCCAAGCCATCACATCCTTCTTAGGACCCAAATTGTTAAACACCCCCCTTGCCCTTTCAATACTCCCACATTTGGCATACATATCTATCAAGGAAGTCCCTAACACCACATCAATTTCCATACCACACTTATGAATGTAAGCATGAGCCCACTTCCCATGCTCAAGTGCTCCTAAACGACCACAAGCCAAGAGAACACCCGACATGGTGAACTCATTTGGCCTAACGTCGTCACCTTCTTTGGACTCTTGCATCTCTCGAAACAATGCAAGTGCTTCCTTATATATACCACATCTCACATACCCATTTATCATACAACTCCAAGATATCACATTCCGTACAGGCATCTCGCTGAAGAGTTGCCGTGCAACAGTTAACAAACCCACTTTGACATTTGCAGTCACGATTGAATTCCAAGAAGGTAAATCAGGATGGGGAATTTCATCAAAGACCTGGTGGGCACAACTTAAATTGCCACAGGATGAGTACGCGTTGATGAGAGAAGCTTGGACGAAGGCGTCAGAGGAGAAACCAAATACAAATATCTGAGCATGCAGTTGGATTCCTGCTTGAAAGTGAGAAGGAGAGTTGATGGATTGGAGGAGGAACGGAAAGGTGTGGAAATCAGGCCTGACGCCATGGAAGCGCATGCGAAGGTAGACTGAGAGGGGCGAACTGCCGGGGCCAGTGGATCGAGCCCCGGCTTGGCCATGGCCACGTATGATAGTGTTCCAGATAAAGGACTCAAGTGTCGGGTGTGCAAGATGTAGAGATGGATGTGTCGACAACACGAGCTTTGAGGAAGCTCGCATTGCGACTCTGGAAAGGAAGGAAGGTCCTGTAGAGGCTTAGATAGGGGGTGATGCGTTATTATGATAACTATAAGGACTGATGTGAAATTCAAAAATCATTGAGGTCGCATTTGAAAATTTGGACTGTTCTGAAAATAAATAAAATGGGTTTAGACTGTTTTTTTTTTTGGGTAGGAAAAATGGGTTTAGATGCCATTTCGAAAAGAAGGGCAATTAGGTAATAACGTTTTGGAGTTTCGAAAGCTTCAGGATCTCGATTCGGTTCGGAAGGTGAAGAGGAGATGAAGCTCGGCTGAGCTTGGGAGACTAGAAGAAAATGGTGGACAGGGACCGCGACAGAGACCGAGACCGAGACAGAGATAGAGATAGAAGAAGAGATAGAGAAGATCGGGACCGTGAGCGTGGGAAGGATCGTGATCGTAGTAAAAGATCTCGAACACCGGAACGTACTAGGTCACGACACACCCGTTCCCGAACACGGTCTCCTGACCGTGGATTAAAATCGAGGTCTCGCTCTCGGTCACGTTCCGTCGACCGGTCTCGCCGGCACCATCACCACCACCCTAGCCGTTCTCCCTCACCGGACCCACGTCGTAAGCACCACCGCCGCCGGGACGAAGATGATAAAAACCGACAAAGAGCTTCTTCAGGATCCGAATTTGTTGATGGCATTGCAAAAGAGCAGCAGCAGAAGCGAGGGTCGTCAGAGATTCCTCCAGATTCCGCCAGCGATGTCGAAATGGACACAGATGAGATAGAAATGATGAAGAAGTTAGGGATTCCGCTAGGGTTTGATTCGACGAAAGGGAAGCCGGTGGCTGGTGCTGATGTGAGCGCAGTTAGGGCAGTGACGAAGCGGCAGCCCAGACAGTATATGAACCGGAGAGGAGGATTTAATCGCCCGCTCCCGGCCGAGCGTAACCGTTAGACTGATCTTTTTAAGGTTTGTTTTATTTTTATCATTCCCTTTTTTTGGGGTTTTAGTATTGGAATTTTGTCCTTTTTACTTTCATAGTAGAATTGAGGATGCCCTAAAAACGATTTTCAGATTATGATGAAATGATGAAAAGAAATACCTTTCGGTTGAATGATTTGATTTCGTAACAATTTATGAGCATAATTCTCTGTTGTATGGTTAGTTTACTACAGGCTTACTGTGTTGTTGCCATTTCGGTGAAGCTGTGAGAATTACAGTAAAGCATACTGTGAGGATTCTCATGGTGTTGAACTGTTTGAATTTCTTCTATGAAGAAGACAATAAAAGCTATCATTGATTTGACTTTAAAAATGGATAAAAATGGCGCTTTGGTATTATATTGGTTATAGCAGTAAGTGTCAGTGATATTCTCTTGTCAATAAGTTATTGGAAAACTACTGCCTTGTGTGTTTAACCTATAAAATACACATTTTGACCCAACAACAAAGAACATGACTAGTAGTTGGGAAAGAATTTTATTTCAATTCATCAAAAAGGATTAATGGATTTGGGTGATAGAGCTTGTAGTTCGTGAGCTTGAAATTGTCATTTTAGATATAAAACTTTGGACTTGTAATTATGTAACTTCCCACTGGAATTTTTTGAATATATTGGGGTTGATGACATCTTCAGTTTGAAGAACTGTTACTGTAAGTTATGTAATTAGTGATCGGTCTATGAATCCCTGAGAACTGTTATAATTGGAGGAATCTGCAAGATTGTGGAATCTGCTTAGATATGTTGATGTTTAGGGAAAGGGATATATCAATGCTGCCTAAAAAGTTGAGAAATATGGAACACATTAGAAGGAAAAAATTTTCAATAAAACTTTTGGAGATGTTTATTCAAACATGACATGAGTTAAGTAATGCTGTAAAGAATAGACACGTGTTATCATGTATATTCAGTCATTCAAATGCTTGAAGAAAGATATATAGAAATTTCTAAAGTTAAAGAACTATATTGAATCAGTGCCCAAAAAAAAAATGCAATAAAATGATAGTCTTTTTCTACATTTTTAAGATTCTTAAACTTTTGAATATTTTAATTTCAGCAGATAAGTACATATACTGCTAGTTTGTGATTATCTGACTGGTTTTTGAGGAAAAAAACTTTTTTTACTAATTTCTTTTCATGGTCACTAAAATATAAATTGAATTTTTAACTTGTAAACTGATGTTAATATTTGTATTATAAAAGGTTGATGAAAATATAATTAGTTTATATTATCTAACCTCTGAAACCACTCAAAGTTTGCTTTTAAAAAAAAGTTTCTAGTTAAAATTTAAGACGAAAATAATAAAAACATAATTTTTAAATCCAAATAACCACTTTTTCTCGGGCCATTTGGGTTGCAAGGTCTTGCATGTTGCTTAAGTGGTTGAGCGTAAGTAGAACCCCAAAAAAACAAATATACGCTCAACCAACTTAGGGATTAGTCGGTTGAGCGTAAGCGGGCCCGAACACCCTGAGTTCCAAAAAAAAAAATAATAACCATTTTTTTCCATCCGACGTGTAGGTTAGCCTTCCATATTGCTTGCATACTTATTGGAGAATCAAATATACATGTTTAAGTAGAACCCCAAAAAATTGATTTTTCTCAAACGTTTCAATTTCATTCTCTCAAATCAACAAACCTATAAAGAAATAAATGTTAACGCATATCAACTCAAGTTGACATGCATTTTCTTATAATTTAATGCAAAATAATCTAAACAAAACTAAAAAGAATAAGTTCAAAAGCAGATTCTCTTTATTTCTTGCAAATTTCTGATGAATATGAGTAATATGTCAAATGTCATCAAAATCTGGTAAAATAACATTTGAATTGAAGGTAAGTTGATGAAATGTATGTTATGTGGTTTAGAATTAAATTCCAAGATAGAAAAAGGCCTGGATAGACCTCCACATAAGGTAATTTTACTGTGACTGATTTATCTTCTTAATCAATTTTGGTACATAAATACTATAGCTGTGGGTGATTGAGACAACTTTAGGATCTTGTTTTTAATTTCTACTTCAATATAGTTGAAATAGGGGAAACTATCAAATTTTCCTCTTATTGGACCTCTTGTAATAGACAAATTACATTAGCAAAAGGGATGTATCGCTCAATATTCAATCTATTTCCAATAGGGCAATATATTGCTCCACATGACCATATATCCTACGGTAAATTGAAAAATTAAATCCACATCATGGATTTGTATTGTCACCTGAGCAAATGTAACGTATCACCAATATTTCAAGAGATAAATCAATGTTTAATCTAATGGATATACATAAAATAACATTTTTTGGAGAAGAGATGATTATTTCACCACCTGTTTTTTAGCATGAACTCATCCAAATGAAGCACCCTCAGCGTTAGTTATAGTCAATATGCTAGTGTTGCTTGCATGAAACCAACTAAAGAATTTTTGTGGAGCATCTTTGCCCTGATTTTAATGGTAATGTGTAATTAATGAAGTTGGATCATATTTTATGTCCTTTCATTTCATTCCAGTGTTCTTGTCTTTTAGACGCCTTAACTAATATAATAAGATTAGATATATTTGATACTTTGAGAATGAAAGCCATACTTGTCCCTGGGCCATTCCTGTCTTGTTGCTTGATGTGCTTGCCCTCAATTGGCTAAGACTCTAAGTGCAAATTGTGTCATATCTGGGTCACACTATCTGACCAATCACCTAGAGATACGTTAGCAAAGTGTGTTAGTATAGAAGAATGGCAGAAGAGACAAATTATGCACCTTAGCTATATTTGTGCAGCCAAATTTACAAGATGGAGTTCTTTAATGTTGACAACCTGAGAAGCATCAAATTTTATGTTTGATAACCACCACTATAGAGGAAAGCATATTAGATCTAGTAGAAGAGAGACTTTATGCACCATAATCATGCAGTTTCATTTATTGTTTAAGTTTAAATGACAATTTTCAGTTGCTTTATTTTTTATTTGTGCTGTTATCTTGTCAAAGTAGTGTTTGGGTGATAGTGCTGGTGATGTGAGCACTATCCTGCACACCTACATATATGATTTATTCTGCACATCTATAGTGCATTAATAAAAACAATTACAAAATGTTATCTCAACAATTTGGAGTTGGTAAACTCCTATTTTATTATCCCAATATGTTGGAAAAAAAATAATTCTTCTGGTGGATTATGTGCATTTAAATCATTTTGGACTGACTCCACCAGTGTCCTTTTCGATCTTCCTCCCACGCTTTTGGATCCTTCAATACGCATTACCTTGCATCATCTAGTGGATGCTTACATATGTTTCCATCTAATGAAGCCAAACCATTTTGATGTGTTCTTTATCTCTTACACTACTCCTAAACATTTTTGGATATATTCATTTCTTTCTTTCTTAGTTGTTGCACAAATTCATCATAGAATATTTGTTTTATTAATACTCATTCTATAAGTATGTTGCTACCTATTGCCTAGCAATCTACTCATAGCTGGCTTAGTGAGTGTCTTAGTAAATCTAGCTTTGAGCTTGAGTGAAATAAGTTAATTACATAATATTCTGGAAGCACCTGTCCATGTAAGTATATCACTCTGTTTCTATGTGCAAGACTTTCATTGGCGGCCCGCTCTTCATGTACAACTGATCCAAGCTAAATGGAATTGTCGTTTCTGAGAATCCCTTGGTTCCTAGATTATCATTTTTCACCTATCCTAGAATTTGTACTAAAGTTACATTCCACATACTTAAGTCTGACCCTATTTTAAAAACATCCCTCTGCGTTTTAGTTTTGACCTGTACTGACACTAACCATTAATTTTAAGGCAAAAATTGATCATCTGATATCCCTTATTCCCTTATAGAAGACAAGTTGAAGGTTCTTAACAACACTATGGTGATTTTTGCATGCTATGGAAATGGATTTGTTGTTCAAGCAAAAACGATTTGACTCGGCTCCATGAAAAATATAATGTTACTTAAATATACTACAATTTGTAAGTATGATTTGTATGACAGTGTTTTGATGGACAATATTTTTGTACAATCAACAGTGTTGCAAGTAATACGAATGGATAAAATAGGCATTGCAATAATCAACAATGACATCTCATGCACAATAAATGGGAATGGTTTTTATACTCTTAAGCCATTGATTTTGTCTCTCCCTTGTGTCATCTTTGATTAATTGAGGAGGCTTATAATGAAAGATGAAACTGGCATACTAAATTTATGGTTCCTTTCTTTCCCAAAATTCGAGATTATTTTGATCCTCACATGCCACTAAAGTAGGAACCTAAATATGTTTTGTGATGCCCCTCCAAATGCATGTTATTTGTGTACTGGGGTTACTGGATGGCTTCAAAACCAGATGATTAAATGGACAAATCCTTCAAGGTTTCATGGTTGGAAAATACTGCTGTTGATCATCACATATTGAACGTTTATCGCCTTTTAGGTATGTTTGTAGCCCTATGAAGTAAATATCCCTGGTTGATCTTTTATTCGAGAAGATTGATGTTGTGCATCCTATCTTTTGTGAGAATGAGGCATTTTGTTTTGATTTACTGTCTTTTCTGAGAGGAAATTCAGGCTGCTTGAAAAAGTGCCCACTCCATTCTTCAATTGTGAGAATGCATGGTGAGAAGCGTTTTCTCACTGAGATGGAATTATGAGCTGAATAAGCCTTAACTTCATTTTTTAATTCTCCAATATTTTTCTCGATTGCAGCTAAGGAAACCTGACCTGGTATCAAGTTTTAAACTCTGATTTTAAACCACAAAAGTAAAAATAAGCCTATTCTTGATTTGTTCTTTTGTGCCGTATCCTTTCAATTGAGAAGAATATTATCCTGCACAAAATCAATTCTGGACCTGAAAAAATAAACCCCCAAAAAGGAAAAATGAAAAAATGGCTTACATCCAATAATAAGGAAACCAAAAACCCATTTATCATGAGTAAAAATTTTAGAAAAATATGAAGTTTATAAAATGAAGTAAACAGACTCTAAACAGCGAGATTCATCTGGGCTTGGCTTGCAAAAAAATGGGAAACCTAAAATAATAAATCTAGAGTAGAGAGATATTGATCCAAAATTTTAGTCTTCTTTCTCGCCCTCATTCTATTACAAACCGTTCCGGATTGATTTCCCAGCTGAAGAAGATAAAGCGGCGCAGGAGGAGAGAACAACGAATGAAAAGGTTGGTACCTACTAGTAATTTAGCCTGAAAAATCCAAGGTCGATGAGCACCTAGTTGATTCACCATCTGAGCTTATTTTAAGGACCAGGGAAACGGATCTCCAACTGCTTTGAAATCTGATCTGGAGACGATTACCTTCAGATGGTGTTTTTGGTGGGATAGATGCAGCTAAAACGAATGGAGATTCCAGGTGGTTTGGATGTCTACGGTAAGAAGAATCTGCATAATGTGGCACACACACTAGGTGCAATCAAAGTGAGCCAAGGAAGAAGATTGCTTGTAAACTTGACTGGATGTTAGTCAACATGGGTTGGTTACAATCCTATAACAATTCAGAGGTTGATTTGTTGCCCCTGGGATATCAGATCATTACCCTGCTATTGTCTCCTTTTCTCCATATATGACTACTAGTAAGAAGCCTTTGAAGTTCTTTAACTTATGATTGGTACATGAGGACTTTCTACCTCTTGTTAGAGGAGCTTGGTCTGCTGATTTTAGTGGTACTCCCAAGTTCATTGTTTTTAAGAAGTTAAAGCTGCTCAATCTAAATTGAAAGAGAGGAGTGAGAGTCAGATTCGGAAAACTATTTTAAGATATCTAGATCTTATTTGAATAAGTATCAAGCAAGCTTGCAGAATGTTCTTAATGATATAGATCATGCAGTTGAGGTAAAATCTTTAAGGATTGAATTGACTAAACTCTTGGCCTAGAAGCATAATTGTATCAATCCTCGTATTCAGTTAAGCTTGATTACCACTATAGAATCACAAGTGAGAACTAAAGAAAATAGAAAGCTGAAAAGGATCAAACTTCTAATATTACTGAAGCCATAAATACAGAACCCACATAATATCTAACATAATACCTAACCCTTACCATATCAACTATAAGTCTATAAAACCTTATATCAATCAAAACAAGGCACCCACCTCTACATATCACAGCCAAAACGACCTCCCTATTCATCATAATCAAAATCACCTGGAAAGGCAATTCGATCCATGATCTTGGCCACAACCTCCTTAGACTCCCTCAGAAGCTTAATACTCTTATTGAGCCGCTCCCGTTTATGAGACACAGAAGGCGATTCCTCAAGCAACCGCTCTATCCCTCCACCATTAGTTCCAACCAACTCATTCACAATCTCCTTCTCCATCTCTTTGTTCACCAGCTTCTGAACACTGAACAGAAGATGCAGAGCCATGTTATCAACCAGCCTTCGCAACACAATCTTCCAGTAGGCAGTCATTCTCATCTTCAAGTCAAATGCTTGCTGAGCCACCGTGGGATATTCCCTCAGGTGCCCAACATCAACCACACCAAAACCCTCAAGGTTTATCCTGGTGGATTTGTTATAATCCTTAATTACATCCATAAAGCCATGTTGTTGGGCCATAAGCTTTTGCCATGTACACATGTACTCCTGGTTACTAGTGTAATCAGTAAGCTTCTCCATTTCCACGAGCTCTGTAACTCGATCGACAAGCTGTTCTTTCATCTTTGAAATCAGAGTGTGAGCTGCTCTTCTGGTGGAGGATTGAAGCTGCGGGTAGCATTCTGAGTGACGCATCAACACAATTATGACCACATCCTCTATATACTTCCACACCTTCTGCACAAAATCCAGTGGAGTGTCCGATATGTAATTCACCTTCTTCTGTAAGATTGTGAGGAATGCGGTGCGAGGCAGGAAATTTGGCAGTTCAATCCCTTTGGCTTCCTCAAGGATTTCGATTTCCTCCATTAAGAAGTCCTGTGCAGAGTTGTTTTGGGACTTCGATTCAAGTTCCTTTGAGTATTCATTTAGCATCTCTGCCATTCTTGCCGTGCAATGCATCTTACCTTCATCTGGGTATTCATCGAACTCCCCTCTCAGAAGGATTTTCCGGAGAGATTCCTTTGCAGAACCAATAATCCGCATAAATGCAGTCATAGCATCAGCTGCAGAGGAAAGATTCCGCGGCAATTTGTTGAGCTCACAAACACTCTGGTTCAGCTTCTCATCGATCTTGTTGACAATATCGGGCAAGCATTTAGCGATAATGGTTGCTTGAATCTGCACAAGCTTATGAGCTAAAACAGGAATACCCACAATAGTTTTATTGATTTTGGAAAGAAGAGGATGCGTTCCGAAGAGCTCTGCTTCCTCCATCCTCGCTTGCTCGTAAGACTCCTCACCAATTCGATTCCTCACGCACACATAACCAAGCCCTATGTTCACATCGTCTGCGGTCACCTTCTCGAGCAGACCTTCTGGAGCTTTATCAGCTTTAGTGACCACGGCCAGAGTCCTCATGCCGGTCTTATCGACACTCTGAGACATTCTAATGGACTCACAAGTGGGAAAATCCACAGTAGCCGACAAGACATTGAGAATAATACTCTCTTCCGGCCTTATATAATGCATAATGGTTTTCGAAATCTGCTCATAGATATCTTCGGGTTGTCCATGAACGGGAACCCTCGTTATACCAGGCAAGTCCACCATGGTCAGATCAGGGACGCCTTTCTTTTTCACTACAAGAGTAAGAGGGGTGTTAGAGATACCCTTACCGTGGCCAGCGATCTCTTCAGTAGCTTCATTAATGGCTTCTGAGATGTGGGTTTCATCTGTTTCAACTACCTTGCCATTATACTCCAAGTGAAGCTCTGGTACGGGAGTGGAGTGGTGTTGCAGGCGCATTATGAGGGGCACGCGAGTGCATATGCCTTGACCACGAGGAAGGCTTATGCACGCAAGGGACTCAAGAACACTGGATTTTCCAGATGATTGATCGCCGACCACGACAATGGTGGGAAGCTGTATCCCTTCGTCCATGACCTTGAGAAGACGAAGCTTGTCAACAGCGTCAAGAAGAGGTCGAATACGATCATCGTAGGTCATGGACAGCGGTGCAGCCATGACTACGAGCTCGTTGTTTTCGCTGCAAGAGCCGTTAGTCTGGGAAGATGATCGACGACCCATTCTCTCTTTTACGGTCTCGCAGTAAGGGAAAACCAATAAGGGAAAACCAAGAGAGTGAGCAAGAGAGAGGAGCCTAGTGTGAGAATTTATAAAAACGGACCAAAGGAGCAACAAGAAACTTTCTCTGCAAGTTCCGGGAAGAAGCGTAGGAGCTAAGCAAGGAGCAGTCAAGGGGATTCTGAAATAAAAAATTTCTGAAGAGGGATTTCAAAGAAAACATATACGGATATATTGCTTAATACTAATATATGAAGGCTTGATTCGGAATTTTGGTGCTCGGATTTGTGGTACAAGATTGTAAAAGATAAATTAGGAGGGACTGATGTGTGAATAACAAAAAAGTGCTTTATTGCCATTTTTACCATTTTTATTTGTTCCTTTATCGTGGTTCGTTTCTATAGGATGGAAGGCATTAAAGTCGTTCAAAGGCCAGGTCGTGCGGGAGACCAGGTGGAAACGAAATGAAAAGAAAGGTTAAAGCTGACAGTATGGTACGGAAGATGCTATGACGAAGAAACAGACCCGAGACGAGGAGGAAAAGAGGGGGAATTTTGGAAGAGGGTCACTTTTGGCCTGTATTTATAAAGTATTTATAAAGACATGTCACTGTCGAATGGTAGAAAAGTATGCGCTGCAAATAATGAGAGTCCGTCGAATGGCAGAAAAATCTCAATTTTTGTCGATAATTAATTTTAAAGGTTATTTCTCAAAAATAATTAAAAAATAATGTTATTTTATTATAAATAAACCGCGCTCAAATTGACATATGATGCACTCACATACCACATAAAATAAACTCGTGTCTCATGTAATAAGCTTGAGTCTTATGTATAATGAATTTGTGTCTCAAAGAAAATAATCCTCAAATTTAATTATGTTTTAAAAATAATCTTATAATTTATTTCGATGGACATTTTTATAAATATGAATAAAAAGTGGTCATTTTCTGTAATTTGAGATCTTAGTGACATGTTTTTATAAATATTGACAAAAAATGATCCTTTTTCATAATATTCCCAAGAAAAAAAACAAGAAACCAAGAAGAAGATACTGAAACGAAGAAACAGCGGAGAAAGAGAATAAGTACGGATGTTCGGTCTCGTTAAAATCGACTAAGGCTCTGTTTGGAATGTGGGATTTTTATAGTAGCCAAAGGATAATGTTAAAATTTTCCAATCAGGGGACTGCACGAGCATAGAAAATTTGTGGGGCCCCACTTAGATAAACAACCCCCGTGAGAGAAGCAGGTATAGTGTGGGATTGTTTTGTTTGGAAAGTTCAATGTATGAAAAGGGGAGAGGGGGGTCAGAATCTAGAGGGAATATTCTCACCTCTTCTCGTTATTAAATATTATAGATAAATAGATATAAAATATTTTGCTATGCTCATGTACACATATTTTACATTAGTATTTGAGTAATTTAATATGCCTTTCTTTATAAGTTCCAAGAAAAATGAATTATGTTACTAATTCGTCCATGAAGTCCTGTAGACTTTGTACACCAGCTGACGAAACCTTTTAGCAAGGTGAGGAGTGCTACTTTCTTCTTGGCAGTTTCCTGTATCCATTTTGCACTGAGATGCTACATGAACACGCATTCACTGCCAAAATTATTCTTCTAAAAGAAACTTTGATGGATTGACTATTAGTTGTCGAAAATGGTTCTTTCAAAATCAGGAGACCGTGTATGAGGAACAACTTCTTGGCTGTATGGTTTCAAGTTTATTGTTGTTCATTTCTGAATTATGAAAAGAACTTGCAAGCTGACCCTTCTAGCATAACAAAATGCTGTGATAATAAGGTTTTAATTGATATATGCTTGTTTTATTCTATTGCTTGAGGCTAGATACATGTCTTCAAAGAGATGAAAGATATGCAAGGAAGTAATAGCATGCAGTAAACTCTAGGTTATCTCGAAATAGAAGTTAAATAACAATGGAGGCAGGATCAGCATATCACGGCACAGCACTAAGTTATAAGCTAAACTGTTGCAACAATATAATTGACCAAAGAGGCTTAGAAAAGATAAAATGAATTAATTGATATAATTACAGGGCAAAAAGCACTTCATGACCAAGACCATCAGCCTTTCATATGATGTTTCAAGGTTTAAAAGTCAAGTCAAAGTTTGACTTGTGGATTGGTCATATAATTCACCAAATGGATGTAGTCTTCGAAATTTTTGCTGAAAGCAATTCTGAATAGAAGAATTCACAAGTTTGAAGGTGTCCCTTGATTGAATTTTACCATGGATTGATGTGCTCTAAAACTGAATTTGTTCCATGCACACAACAGAGGCAAAACCTGGATTTGTTTTGATCCCGGCCCGCTCTCGAGTTGTTGCCTACGTTTGTCCATTATGAACACACCAGTCACATCTTAGAAATTTTGTACAAAACACGCAGGTGGTTTTTTTTCCTTGTGCTATGTTTGTTCTTTTTCTTTTGCCACTTCTGCAATTGTAAGAGAGTCTGATGACCTTCTGATGCATAGCTCTGGGTTTTCATGTATTCAGGTGAATGCTTTGGTTGCTGATGGTGTAGTGGGAGCACTTATTGGTGCCAGGACACGAAGCTGGAAGAAGGTCTTTGGTATGGCAGCTCTCTTGTCCAGCTTTAGCACTGCTGCTGATTGTTACAAGACATCTGACAAACCTTTTGACGAAAACCTTATTACCCGTTTGCTTCCTCCATCCTTCTTCTTTAATTGATCTATGAATTACACATTTGAATGTGCCATTCTTCTTTTAGTTGCTATATCTAAATTATTTGGTCTCTTTCGTATGCGCTTCGATCTCTGTTTTATATCTTCATTTTTCAGATGAATTTGTTTCAACTAGATGAGAAGCTTAAAAATTTGGCAACTGAAATTTAAGTTCACCAAAATTGAATCCACATAAACGAAGATCTTTAGTTTTTTCAATGAATATTGCACGGATGATGTACTAGGACAATGGAACTCAGTATGTTTCTTGAATCATCTGATCCTTTCTATCATGCCTCTTTCCATCTGCTATTGGAGCTCCACCTAATCACCGATCACTACACTTTACTTTTAGTGTCATGAATTCCATGACGGTCTGTCATCATATATATATATATACACTAATTTAGAATACAGAAACACCACCTTTCATTTTTTAATTCTCCAATATTTTTCTCGATTGCAGCTAAGGAAACCTGACCTGGTATCAAGTTTTAGACTCTGATTTTAAACCGCAAAAGTAAAAATAAGCCTATTCTTGATTTGTTCTTTTGTGCCGTATCCTTTCAAATTTCAATTGAGAAGAATATTATCCTGCACAAAATCAATTCCGGACCTGAAAAAATGTCTTACATCCAAAAATAAGGAAACCAAAAACCCATTTATCATGAGTAAAAATTTTAGAAAAATATGAAGTTTATAAAATGAAGTAAACAGACTCTAAACAGCAAGATTCATCCGGGTTTGGCTTGCAAAAAAATGGGGAAACCTAAAATAATAAATCTAGAGTAGAGCGATATTGATCCAAAATTTAAGTCTTCTTTCTCCCCCTCATTCTATTACATACCGTTTAGGATTGATTTCCCAGCTGTAGAAGATAAAGCGGCGCAGGAGGAGAGAACAACGAATGAAAAGGTTGGTACCTACTAGTAATTTAGCCTGTAAAATCCAAGGTCGATGAACTCCTAGATGATTCACCATCTGAGCTTATTTGAAGGACGAGGGAAACGGATCTCCAACTGCTTTGAAATCTGATCTGGAGACGATTACCTTCAGATGGTCTTTTTGGTGGGTAAGATGCAGCTTGAAAGAATGGAGATTCCAGGTGGCTTGGATGTCTACTGTAAGAAGAATCTGCATAATACGTGGCACACACACTGGGTGCAATCAAAGTGAGCCAAGGAAGAAGATTTGCTTGTAAACTTGACTGGATGTTAGTCAACATGGGTTGGTTACAATCCTGTAACAATTCAGAGGTTGATTTGTTGCCCCTGGGATATCAGATCATTACCCTGCTATTGTCTCCTTTTCTCCATATATGACTATTAGTAAGAAGCCTTTGAAGTTCTTTAACTTATGATTGGTTGTTAGAGGGGCTTGGTCTGCTGATTTTAGTGGTACTCCCAAGTTCATTGTTTTTAAGAAGTTAAAGTTGCTCAAATCTAAATTGAAAGAGAGTGAGAATCAGATTCTCAGATTCGGAAAACTATTTTAAGATATCTAGATCTTATTTGAATAAGTATCAAGCAAGTTTGTAGAATGTTCTTAATGATATAGATCATGCAGTTAAGGTAAAATCTTCAAGGATTGAATTGACTAAACTCTTGGCCTAGAAGCATATTACATCAATCCTCGCATTAAGCTTGATTACCACTATAGAATCACAAGTGAGAACTAAAGAAAATCGAAAGCTGAAAAGGATCAAACTTCTAATATTACTGAAGCCATAAATACAGAACCCATATAATATCTAACATAATACCCTAACCCTTACCATATCAACTATAAGTCTACAAAACCTTATATCAATCAAAACAAGGCACCCACCTCTACATGTCACAGCCAGAATGACCTCCCTATTCATCATAATCAAAATCACCTGGAAAGGCAATTCGATCTATGATCTTGGCCACAACCTCCTTAGACTCCCTCAGAAGCTTAATACTCTTATTGAGCCGCTCCCGTTTATGAGACACAGAAGGTGATTCCTCAAGCAACCGCTCTATCCCTCCACCATTAGTTCCAACCAACTCATTCACAATCTCCTTCTCCATCTCTTTGTTCACCAGCTTCTGAACACTGAACAGAAGATGCAGAGCCACGTTATCAACCAGCCTTCGCAACACGATCTTCCAGTAGGCAGTCATTCTCATCTTCAAGTCAAATGCTTGCTGAGCCACCGTGGGATATTTCCTCAGGTGCCCAACATCAACCTCACAAAAACCCTCAAGATTTATCCTGGTGGATTTGTTATAATCCTTAATTAGTTCCATAAAGCGATGTTGTTGGGCAATAAGCTTTTGCCAAGTAGTCATGTACTCCTGGTTACTTGTGTAATCAGTAAGCTTCTCCATTTCCACGAGCTCTGTAACTCGATCGACAAGCTGCTCTTTCATCTTTGAAATCAGAGTGTGAACTGCTCTTCTGGTGGAGGATTGAAGCTGCGGGTAGCATTCTGAGTGACGCATCAACACAATTATGACCACATCCTCTATATACTTCCACACCTTCTGCACAAAATCCAGTGGAGTCTCCGATATGTAATTCACCTTCTTCTGTAAGATTGTGAGGAATGCGGTGCGAGGGAGGAAATTTGGCAGTTCAATCCCTTTGGCTTCCTCAAGGATTTTGATTTCCTCCATTAAGAAGTCCTGTGCAGAGTTGTTTTGGGACTTCGATTCAAGTTCGTTTGAGTATTCATTTAGCATCCCTGCCATTCTTGCCGTGCAATGCATCTTCATTTCATCTGGGTATTCATCGAACTCCCCTCTCAGTAGGATTTTCCGGAGAGATTCCTTTGCAGAACCAATAATCCGCATAAACGCAGTTATAGCATCAGCTGCAGAGGAAAGATTCCGCGGCAATTTGTTGAGCTCAGAAACACTCTGGTTCAGCTTCTCATCGATCTTCTTTACAATATCGGGCAAGCATTTAGCAATAATGGTTGCTTGAATCTGCACAAGCTTATGAGCTAAAACAGGAATACCCACAATAGATTTATTGATTTTGGAAAGAAGAGGATGCGTTCCGAAGAGCTCTGCTTCCTCAATCCTCGCTTGCTCGTAAGACTCCTCACCAATTCGATTCCTTACGCACATATAACCAAGCCCTATGTTCACATCGTCTGCGGTCACCTTCTCGAGCAGACCTTCTGGAGCTTTATCAGCTTTTGTGACCACGGCCAGAGTCCTCATGCCGGTCTTATCGACACTCTGAGACATTCTAATGGACTCACAAGTGGGAAAATCCACAGTAGCCGACAAGACATTGAGAATAATACTCTCTTCCGGCCTTATATAATGCATAATGGTTTCCGATATCTGCTCATAGATATCTTCGGGTTGTCCATGAACGGGAACCCTCGTTATACCAGGCAAGTCCACCATGGTCAGATCAGGGACACCTTTCTTTTTCACTACAAGAGTAAGAGGGGTGTTAGAGATACCCTTACCGTGGCCAGCAATCTCTTCAGTAGCTTCGTTAATGGCTTCTGCGATGTGAGTTTCATTTGTTTCAACTACCTTGCCATTATACTCCAAGTGAAGCTCTGGTACGGGAGTGGGGTGGTGTTGCAGGCGCATTATGAGGGGCACGCGAGTGCATATGCCTTGGCCACGAGGAAGGCTTATGCACGCAAGGGACTCAAGAACACTCGATTTTCCAGATGATTGATCGCCGACGACGACAATGGTGGGAAGTTGTATCCCTTCGTCCATGACCTTGAGAAGACGGAGCTTGTCAACAGCGTCAAGAAGAGGTCGAATACGATCATCGTAGGTCATGGACAGCGGTGCAGCCATGACTACGAGCTCGTTGTTTTCGCTGCAAGAGCCGTTAGTCTGGGAAGATGATCGACGACCCATTCTCTCGTTTACAGTCTCGCAGTAAGGGAAAACCAAGAGAGTGAGCAAGAGAGTGATAAGAGAGAGGGGCCTAGTGTGAGAATTTATAAAGAGGGACCGAAGGAGCAACAAGAAACTTTCTCCGCAAGTTCCGGGAAAGGCGCTTAAGAGCTAAGCAAGGAGCAGTCAAGGGGATTCTGAAATAAAAAATTTCTGAAGAGGGATTTCAAAGAAAACATATACGGATATATTGCTTAATAGTAATATATGAAGGCTTGATTTGGAATTTTGGTGCTCAGATTTGTGGTACAAGATTGTGTAAGATAAATTAGGAGGGACTGATGTGAGAATAACAAAAAAAGTGCTTTATTGCCATTTTTACCATTTTTATTTGTTCCTTTATCGTGGTTCGTTTCTATAGGATAGAAGGCATTAAAGTCGTTCAAAGGTTAAGGCTGACAGTATGGTACGGAAGATGCTATGGTACGGAAAGATAGTGAAAAGAAAGGTTAAGGCTGACAGTATGGTACGGAAGATGCTGTGACGAAGAAACAGACAAAAGAGGAGGAGGAAAAGAGGGGGAATTTTGGAAGAAGGTCACTTTTGGCCTATATTTACAAAGACATGTCACTGTCGAATGGTAGAAAAGTATGCGCTGCAGGGCATGAGAGTCCGTCGAATGGCATAAAAATCTCAATTTTTGTCGATAATTAATTTTAAGGGTCATTTCTTAAAAATAATTAAAAAATAGTGTTATTTTATTATAAATAACATATGATGCACTCACATACTACATATTGACATATGATGCACTCACATACCACATAGAATAAATTCGTGTCTCATACAAAATGAGCTTGTGTCCCATATAATAAACTTGAGTTTTATGTATAATGAACTTGTATCTCAAAGAAAATAATCCTCAAATTTAATTATTTTTTAAAAATAATCTTATAATTTATTTCGATGGACATTTTTATAAATATAAATAAAAAGTGGTCATTTTTTGTAATTTGAGATCTTAGTGGCATGTTTTTATAAATATTGACAAAAAATGACACTTTTTCATAATATTCCCAAGAAAAAAAACAAGAAGAAGAAGATACTAAAACGAAAAAACAGCGGAGAAGAATAAGTGCGGATGTTCGGTCTCGTTAAAATCGACTAAGGCTCTGTTTGGAATTTGGGATTTTTAGAGTAGCCGAAGGATAATGTTAAAATTTTCTTTTCTTATGGATTTATCATTTCCCTCGTGTAAGTTATAACTAAGAAAATTCTCTCCATATTTTTCTCCAATCAGGGGACTGCACGCGCATAGCAAATTTGTGGGGCCCCACTTAGATAAACAACTCCCGTGAGAGAAGCAGGTATAGTGTGGGATTGTTTTGTTTGAGAAGTTCAATGTATGAAAAAGGAGAGAGGGGGTCAGAATCTAGAGGGAATATTCTCCCATCTTCTCTTTATTAATAGTATAGATAGATGGATATAAAATACTCTGCTATGCTCGTGTACACATATTTTACATTAGTATTTGAGTAATTTAATATGCCTTTCTTTATAAGTTCCAAGAAAAATGAATTATGTTACTAATTCGTCCATGAAGTCCTGTAGGCTTTGTACACCTGCTGACGAAACCTTTTAGCAAAGGTGAGGAGTGCTACTTTCTTCTTGGCAGTGTCTGTATCCATTTTGCACTGAGATGCTACATGAACACACATTTACTGCCAAAATTATTCTTCTAAAAGAAACTTTGATGGATGGACTCTTAGTTGTCGAAAATGGTTCTTTCAAAATCAGGATACCGTGTATGAGGAACAACTTCTTGGCTGTATGGTTTCAAGTTTATTGTTGTTCATTTCTGAATTATGAAAAGAACTTGCAAGCTGACCCTTCTAGCATAACAAAATGCTGTGATAATAAGGTTTTAATTGATATATGCTTGTTTTATTCTATTGCTTGAGGCTAGATACATGTCTTCAAAGAGATGAAAGATATACAAGGAAGTAATAGCATGCAGTAAACTCTAGGTTATCTCGAAATAGAAGTTAAATAACAATGGAGGCAGGATCAGCATATCACGGCACAGCACTAAGTTATAAGCTAAACTGTTGCAACAATACAATTGACCAAGAGGCTTAGAAAAGATAAAATGAATTAATTGATATGATTACAGGGCAAAAAGCACTTCATGACCAAGACCATCAGCCTTTCATATGATGTTTCAAGGTTTAAAAGTCAAGTCAAAGTTTGACTTGTGGATTGGTCATATAATTCACCAAATGGATGTAGTCTTCGAAATTTTTGCTGAAAGCAATTCTGAATAGAAGAATTCACAAGTTTGAAGGTGTCCCTTGATTGAATTTTACCATGGATTGATGTGCTCTAAAACTATATTTGTTCCATGCACACAACAGAGGCAAAACCTGAATTTGTTTTGATCCAGCACTCGAGTTGTTGCCTACGTTTGTCCATTATGAGCACACCAGTCGCATCTTAGAAATTTTGTACAAAACACGCAAGTGGTTTTTTTTTTTCCTTGTGCTATGTTTGTTCTTTTTCTTTTGCCACTTCTGCAATTGTAAGAGAGTCTGATGACCTTTTGATGCATAGCTCTTGGTTTTCATGTATTCAGGTGAATGCTTTGGTTGCTGGTGGTGTAGTGGGAGCACTTATTGGTGCCAGGACACGAAGCTGGAAGAAGGTCTTTGGTATGGCAGCTCTCTTGTCCAGCTTTAGCATTGCTACTGATTACTATAAGACATTTTACAAACCTTTTGATGAAAACCCTTACAAAGGAGCAAGGTGATTATTACCCTTTTGCTTCCTCCATGCTTCTTCATTAATTGATCTATGAATTACACATTTGAATGTGCCATTCTTCTTTTAGTTGCTATATGGAATAATATATCTAAATTATTTGGTCTCTTTCTTATGCGCTTCCCTGTTTTATATCTTCATTTTTCAGATGAATTTGTTTCAATTAGATGAGAAGCTTAAAAATTTGGCAACTGAAATTTAAGTTCACCAAAATTGAATCCACATAAATGATGATTTTTACTTTTTTCAATGAATATTGCACGGATGATGTACTAGGAATTGTTACCATGAAAATCTTGGATTATAAATAAATTACTAGTGTGCTTACACATGGTAACAAAACGTCCAATTATTATATGGGCAAATTGCTTTTTAGTGATACTTTATGAGAATAATTCATATTCAGTCACCAACTATGTCGAAATTGACTTTTAGTGATACTTTTTCAAAACAATTTGAAACAAGTGGCGATATACTGTTGGCAGACGAGAATGCCCTTTTAGAGTATTGAATGTTCATCATTCAACTTAAAGACTTGTAAATTCCATTTAGGGACTTGTAAATGAGTTCAAAATTCCATTTAGGACTTGTAAACCACTACAAAAGAAATATACGGACTTGTAAACCTTATTAGGAGACTTGTAAACCTCATTTAGGGACTTGTAAAGTAAGTTTATGGACTTGTAAATTTCATTTAGAGAATTGTAACCCACTTGTAAATGCCATTCAGTGACTTGTAAACACTGTAAGTAAACTTGTAAACCTCATTTACGGACTTGTAAACCAAGTTTATGGACTTGTAAATTTCATTTAGGGACTTGTAAACTACTTGTAAATGCCATTTAGGGACTTGTAAACCTCATTTAGTGACTTGTAAACCAAGTTTATGGACTTGTAAATTCCATTTAGGGACTTGTAAATTAATGCCATTTAGGGACCTGTAAACCTTATTAGTAGACTTGTAAACCTCATTTACGGACATGTAAACCAAGTTTATGGACTTGTAAATTCCATTTAGAGACTTGTAAACCACTTGTAAATGCCATTTAGGAACTTGTAAACCTTGTTAATAGACTTGTAAACCTCATTTAGGGACTTGTAAACCAAGTTTATGGACTTGTAAATTCCATTTAGGGACTTGTAAACCACTTGTAAATGTCATTTAGGAGCTTGTAAACCCTGTTAGTAAACTTGTAAACCTCATTTAGGGACTTGTAAACTAAGTTTATGGACTTGTAAATTCTATTTAAGGACTTGTAAACCACTTGTAAATGCCATTTAGGGACTTGTAAACCTTGTTAGTGGACTTGTAAACCTCATTTACGGACATGTAAACCAAGTTTATGGATTTGTAAATTCCATTTAGGGACTTATAAACCACTTGTAAATTGCATTTATGGACTTGTAAACCCTGTAAGTAGACTTATAAACCTCATTTACAGACTTGTAAACCAAGTCTATGTTCATTCTTTATGTATTTTTCAAAATGACAAATTCTCTCTCTCTCTCTCTCTCTCTCTCTCTCTCTCTCTCTCTCTCTCTCTCTCTCTCTCTCTCTCTCTTCCTTGTGTAGGCTCTAAGTTTGATTTTTTCCTGTAACAAATTCTAGCTTTAAACCAAATTCGAATTCTAGGTAATTGTTCGAATTTCGAATTTGAATTTTTATCTTTAGGATATGATTGCTAAATAGACTAGCCCGGCACGGCACGGGCACGATTAATCCGTGTCGTGTCAGCCCATCACGGGCACGCTTACAGTAGATAATAAAACTATAAATGTGTAATGTTATTAAAATACCCCATTTGAATAAAACTAATTTCTTCAAAATTTGAAGAAGATAACTATAAATGTGTAAGGTTATGAGATTAATAATTTACCTTTTTTGTTCAGCTAAAATACACTTCATGAAAATGCATTATATTTTCACACTTTGTGATAATATTTTATAATAACTTTAGCTTTGATTTAACAATTACAAACCACTTAACCATAAGAAGAAAAAAAAAAGAGTTAAATCATTTTTATTCTTCAAGTGCTCGAGCCATGTATTTAGCTCTGTCTAGTGCTGGGTTCTGGTTCTATCAGAAAAAACAGTCTCTAATGCTTGATAAAGCTTGACTAGCTCTATCTAGCTTTGTCTAGCCCTATCTTGCTCTGTCTAGCTCTATCGAGCCCTGCAGCTAGCTTTGTCTAGTTTTGGTCTCGGGTAACTAAGAGTGCACATCAATAAGGGCATTCTCGTCCGTCAATAGTAAAACATCACTTGTTTTGAAAAAGTATCACTAAAAGTAAATTTCATCATAGTTGGTGACTGAATATGAATTATTTTCGTAAAGTATCACTAAAAAGCAATTTAGCCTTATTATATTTACTTTTTGTAGCGGTTATTTTAAATTATTTAAAAATAACATATTTAAATATATATGTTCCTGTGCGCACAGGTAAAACAACTAGTTATATCATTAAATGATATACGTACTAGTTGGTGTGATTGCTCTAGCATGCGTAGATGTCTGGCTTAATCACCCAAGTGGGTCTTCAAGGGAAGAGCTAGTTAGCTCTGCGAAAGAGACTATTAGGAAATGACCTGTAATTTCTTATTCTTTATAATTGATAAGGACCCTATGAATAGTCAGTCAATAAGCTAATAGTGTGTTTAGTTTTGATCAAAACATTGGACTCCCTGTGTTCGTTTTAACTAATGCAACTTTTCTGGTGGAACATGGTTTCCTCCAACATGGAAATTGATGTGACCAATCCAATCCTTCCACCTATAAATGGGCTCAATGGGCTGTTCATGCTCATAATTCTTCCAATCTACCCAAGCACCATTTGTACCTGTATAAGGTACCTTGTTTAATGCAACGGTAGTTACCAAATGTTCAGTTTTTTTTTTTTAAAGAGTTTTCAATTAAAGTAATTTGGGATTAAGGATATTTATTTTGCCATTTGACTAATAGGTTTGGTTGTTGAAATTATGGATACTTATTTTGCCATTTGGCAAATTTTTGAATGATTTTAATTTTATGCGAACCTTTGGATCAAAAACTTAGTATGCACTTGGGTTAATCGAGAGTTTTAATAGGTTGTTTATTTATAGTATATACGTAGAAAGTGCATATCTCCCAATAAGTTTACCCGCGTGTTATCTTCCTCAGTCAAGTAACTCTGTCTTGTCAGCTCCTAACAACCATTATAGCTCAAAATGTTACCAAAAAAAAACTATTATAGCTCAAAAAGAAACCTATTCAAATATAGTTTTTAGTTTATAGAAAGCCTTGTCGCAATTTTTTTCCACATTATATAAATTGCTCGAGACTTGACTTTCCTAAATTGTGTAACTTAATTTTCCGATATTCCACGTCATATTTCTTTTTAATGATTTGCCTATCTATCTATCAAAGAGCCCAATGGTGGTGGTTGGGTGGTTTGATCAGCGAGCTTTGGTGGTGGAACATGGCGATGCCCTCCCTTTCATCTCAATAGGGTTGTTTTTTTGTTAGTCTTTTGTGTCTTTGTTCTCATTGGTTGTGTTTGGGCTTTGCTTTGGTTGTGTTTGCATTTTGTCCTGTTTATCATCGTTTTGTCTATGATGGTGTGGATTCTCGGAACTCCCTCCTTCCCCTCTTTGATCAGTTGTGCGTCGTTCAAGAGAGTTTTGGTATCATGTCGACTTTCTCTTTTGTCATCATGTGGACCCTGTATCACCGAACCTCAATGGCCTTTCTGGCTCGAGTCACGTCAAATTGTCGATTCTGGCTCGAGTCACGACTAAGAATTGGAGCTATGGAAAGATGGTGAGGTGACATTCCATTGAGTCATATTCAAACGGGTCTTCATCCAGTCTAAACTCTGAAGAGACTGAGCCATTCCTTTCGTGGAACTGGTTCAGAAAACAAAATAAAGGTGTCCAGATCTTATTTGAATAAGTATCAAGCAAGCTTGCAGAATGTTCTTAATGATATAGATCATGCAGTGAAGGTAAAGTCTTTAAGGATTGAATTGACTAAACTCTTTGCCTGGAAGCATAATTAATTAGATCAATCCTTGCATTCGATTAAGCTTAAGTTACCACAGGTGAGAACTAAAGAAAATGGAAAGTCAAAAAGGATCAAACTTCTAATATTACTGAAGCCATAAAGCAGAACCCATACAATATGTGCCATAATACAACCCATAACATACATATCAACTATAATACCTTATATCAATCAAAACAAGGCACCACCCCTACATATATTTATCACAGCCAGAATGACCTCCCTACTCATCATAATCAACTGGAAAGGCAATTCGATCCATGATCTTAGCCACAACCTCCATAGACTCCCTTAGAAGCATAATACTCTTATTGAGCCGCTCCCGTTTATGAGACACAGAAGGTGATTCCTCAAGCAACCGCTCTATCCCTCCACCATTAGTTCCAACCAACTCATTCACAGTCTCCTTCTCCATCTCTTTGTTCACCAGCTTCTTAACACTGAACAGAAGATGCAGAGCCAAGTTATCAACCAGCCTTCGCAACACAATCTTCCAGTAGGCAGTCATTCTCATCTTCAAGTCAAATGCTTGCTGAGCCACCGTGGGATATTCCCTCAGGTGCCCAACATCAACCGCACCAAAACCCTCAAGATTTATCCTGGTGGATTTGTTATAATCCTTAATTACATCCATAAAGCCATGTTGTTGGGCCATAAGCTTTTGCCATGTACACATGTACTCCTGGTTACTAGTGTAATCAGTAAGCTTCTCCATTTCCACGAGCTCTGTAACTCGATCGACAAGCTGTTCTTTCATCTTTGAAATCAGAGTGTGAGCTGCTCTTCTGGTGGAGGATTGAAGCTGCGGGTAGCATTCTGAGTGACGCATCAACACAATTATGACCACATCCTCTATATACTTCCACACCTTATGGACAAAATCCAGTGGAGTGTCTGATATGTAATTCACCTTCTTCTGCAAGATTGTGAGGAATGCGGTGCGAGGGAGGAAATTTGGCAGTTCAATCCCTTTGGCTTCCTCAAGGATTTTGATTTCCTCCATTAACAAGTCCTGTGCAGAGTTGTTTTGGGACTTCGATTCAAGTTCCTTTGAGTATTCATTTAGCATCTCTGCCATTCTTGCCGTGCAATGCATCTTCCCTTCATCTGGGTATTCATCGAACTCCCCTCTCAGAAGGATTTTCCGGAGAGATTCCTTTGCAGAACCAATAATCCGCATAAATGCAGTCATAGCATCAGCTGCAGAGGAAAGATTCCGCGGCAATTTGTTGAGTTCACAAACACTCTGGTTCAGCTTCTCATCGATCTTGTTGACAATATCGGGCAAGCATTTAGCAATAATGGTTGCTTGTATCTGCACAAGCTTATGAGCTAAAACAGGAATACCCACAATAGATTTATTGATTTTGGAAAGAAGAGGATGCGTTCCGAAGAGCTCTGCTTCCTCAATCCTCGCTTGCTCGTAAGACTCCTCATCAATTCGATTCCTTACGCACACATAACCAAGCCCTATGTTCACATCGTCTGCGGTCACCTTCTCGAGCAGACCTTCTGGAGCTTTATCAGCTTTAGTGACCACGGCCAGAGTCCTCATGCCGGTCTTATCGACACTCTGAGACATTCTAATGGACTCACAAGTGGGAAAATCCACAGTAGCCGACAAGACATTGAGAATAATACTCTCTTCCGGCCTTATATAATGCATAATGGTTTCCGATATCTGCTCATAGATATCTTCGGGTTGTCCATGAACGGGAACCCTCGTTATACCAGGCAAGTCCACCATGGTCAGATCAGGGACGCCTTTCTTTTTCACTACAAGAGTAAGAGGGGTGTTAGAGATACCCTTACCGTGGCCAGCGATCTCTTCAGTAGCTTCATTAATGGCTTCTGCGATGTGGGTTTCATCTGTTTCAACTACCTTGCCATTATACTCTAAGTGAAGCTCTGGTACGGGAGTGGAGTGGTGTTGCAGGCGCATTATGAGGGGCACGCGAGTGCATATGCCTTGACCACGAGGAAGGCTTATGCACGAAAGGGACTCAAGAACACTGGATTTTCCAGATGATTGATCGCCGACCACGACAATGGTGGGAAGCTGTATCCCTTCGTCCATGACCTTGAGAAGACGCAGCTTGTCAACAGCGTCAAGAAGAGGTCGAATACGATCATCGTAGGTCATGGACAGCGGTGCAGCCATGACTACGAGCTCGTTGTTTTCGCTGCAAGAGCCGTTAGTCTGGGAAGATGATTGACGAGCCATTCTCTCTTTTACAGTCTCGCAGTAAGGAAAACCCAAGATAGTGAGCAAGAGAGTGATAAGACAGAGGAGCTTAGTGTGAGAATTTATAAAGACGGACCAAAGGAAAACCCAAGATAGTGCAGCCCGCATCCTCTCTTTTCAACGGTCGTTCGAATTTTTCCCCTAAACGCGACGCGTGTCTCCCCTTTAAACAAATGCGCCGAACGGCGATTAACGCAATAGTCCCGTTAGTTTACGTTTTCAGCCGTGAGCCGTTACTTTTGATTTTCGGCCGAACCAGTCTCAACCACTAGACCAAAGAGGCATTAGACCGTGGTTCGCTCAGGCATTCTTCTTCCTATTCAAACGAAGTCGACGAACGCCCAAATACCTGTTCCGACGAGCGCGAGAGGCAGAGGATTTTCAAAAAATCCTTCAACGTATACAAAACCACCTTCCTCATCAACATTTGCAAGCTTCTTGGTTTATCTTGTTCCTCTCCAACGAACGAAGGGCACCAAACTTCTTGGTTTACCTCCTTTCTCTCCAACGAACGAGAAACAACGTTTGCATCTTTCTTGGTTTACCTCCTTCCTCTCCAACGTTTGCATCTTTAACTGATTTGTAAGTGTTGACTTGATTAGTATCATTTCATTTCCCTTGTTTTTTTGTATGCAATATTCATGAAATGACTGATACATACATTTCTATGTTTCGAATTTTTCCACACCCATATATACATTATACATGAATTAAAGTCAGAGAAAAAAGGAAAAGAAAAGAGAACCACATATTTCCCCCATTGCTTCTCATTGGGGAACTCTAGGGAATTTTCCCCTAAATGGATGTTGCCGATGATATTATATTTGAATTGATTAAATATCCTAAAACACTCCAGGAAAAAAAAAACGAAAATAGGGAAACTGGCGGAATAGAGTTAGGTAAACACCTTGTCAAGGTTCCTATGCCCAAATATTTTCAAATTAAAAAGTGTATAAATTTTGCTCTAATAAAGCATTGTAAAAATCCAAAGACTCATGAATTTTTGTCTTGAAATGGATTTATCGTTATTGAACGATTGTGTTCTCTTAAAAAATGAGATTTTGGAGGAAACCAAAAGTTTTCCAGGTATACAAAAGAAATTATAATTAACGAAAAGCTAGTTAATTTAAAATTATAAACAGCAATTCAATCTTATATCTTCATAATTTTAAATTTTTTGTAATTTTTAATTACATTTTATTGTATTTAAAATATAATTTTTTAATTGTTTTGTAATTTTAAATATAATACCACACAGGAATAGGGAAAATAAAATAGATATACAAGACCAACTTATCTTCAACCCAATAGAGAGGAAAAACAACTGGTTTAATGTTCTTGTGGTAATGTTTGTTCTTTGCTAAGTAAAATATTTTGAATATTAATATCTTCGGAAATACACATAGTTTCTTTGATTTCCTATGTTTTGCTGATGAACATGCTCAGATTTCTCAATAAACCAACGCCTCGGAGAGTGGATGCGCAATCATTGGTTTCTTTTAGTTTTAAACCTAAAAGAGCGGAGAGTGGATGTGCTTGACTCAATGGATGGGGGGCGTCGTGCGGGACATCAATCCATAATTGAAACGCAGGTAATTTTTTTATTAATGAAATTTTCTCATACCATTTACAACACTTAGCATATTGACCCATGGTTCGTCACTTGTAGATCCAGATGTTGGATAAGATCTTACGTGACTTCGGAGGTGGTGATCAATTTCCACTTCTACTGTGGGAGTTGCGGCGGGTTAAGGTCCCACACCAAACCAACGGGTAAGCCATTAGGTTTGTTTTGCTTGACACTTGTTTTGTTTTGCTTCATACATATGTTAGCTTCTTACAAGTGATGTGATGTGATTATATACCGTCAGGTCTGATTGTGGTGTTTTCATGATGAAATACATGGAGGTGTGGGATGGCAGCACCTTGTCTGAAGAATTTGATCAGGTGCACATATAACTTAAATGGTTTATTTATAATTATAGTTATGAAGTACGTCGCTAGTAACACACAAGTACATCTTCTATGAATTCAGAGTTATATGGCACATTTTAGGGATAAGTTCCTTATTGACCTCGTTAAGCACCCTTCTAACCAAGTGCGGGACATAGTTCTGTCTAAGGCAGCAAACACAACTGAGGCGGAGACTAGTGAAGGTGAAGAAGCCGAAGAGGTAAGACGTACCTGTCACATGTTCAATAACAAGGTGATTTGAAACTAATAACATTCAGGTGCGTACATAAACTTATGATTGCATTGTTTATAGGTATGATTCACAACTCCAGCATTCCTGGCTCGATAGCAAGGTGAAGAAGCTGAAGGACGTCTTAAATATCCAAGTAGGACGGAAGATTGTGAATAGAAAACTTGTACATTAAATTGTTTGTAAATTTATTTTGCTAACGAGTGAAGATGGTTGTAAATTTCGGTCTCTATCTGTGAGAGGAAAACAATTGTAAAATTACAATATTTGTACATAATTTTAGGTTATATAATTTTCATTATATCCCCATTTTTTTCCTATATAATTTTCTGGTAATCCAAATTATCATTACGAAGCAACACCACCATTGTAGTGAGAACAGGATGAAGCACTGTCATGTTACAAGTCCCACAAGTCCAACAAACCCTACTTACAAGTCCAACCATGCCTACTTACAAGTCCAACCTACCCCACTTACAAGTCCAACGAACCCTACTTACAAGTCCAACCTACCCTATTTACAAGTCCAACCTACCTCACTTACAAGTCCAACCTACCTCACTTACAAGTCCAACGAACCCTATTTACAAGTCCAACCTACCCTATTTACAAGTCCAACCTACCTCACTTACAAGTCCAACGAACCCTACTTACAAGTCCAACCTACCCTATTTACAAGTCCAACGAACCCTACTTACAAGTCCAACCTACCCTATTTACAAGTCCAACCTACCCCACTTACAAGTCCAACCTACCCTATTTACAAGTCCAACCTACCCTATTTACAAGTCCAACCTACCCCACTTACAAGTCCAACGAACCCTACTTACAAGTCCAACCTACCCTACCCTACTTACAAGTCCAACGTAGCCTATTTACAAGTCCAACTTACCCCACTTACAAGTCCAACCTACCCTATTTACAAGTCCAACCTACCCTACTTACAAGTCCAACCTACCCCACTTACAAGTCCAACCTACCCTATTTACAAGTCCAACCTACCCCACTTACAAGTCCAACGAACCCTACTTACAAGTCCAACCTACCCTACCCTACTTACAAGTCCAACCTAGCCTATTTACAAGTCCAACCTACCCTACCCTACTTACAAGTCCAACCTAGCCCACTTACAAGTCCAACCTACCCCACTTACAAGTCCAACCTACCCCACTTACAAGTCCAACCTACCCTATTTACAAGTCCAACCTACCCTACTTACAAGTCCAACCTACCCCACTTACAAGTCCAACCTACCATATTTACAAGTCCAACCTACCCCACTTACAAGTCCAACGAACCCTACCTACAAGTCCAACCTACCCTACCCTACTTACAAGTCCAACCTACCCTACTTACAAGTCCAACCTACCCCACTCTACTTACAAGTCCAACCTACCTTACTTACAAGTCCAACCTACCCTACTTACAAGTCCAACCTACCCCACTTACAATTCGTAAAAGATGGAAAAAAAATACTAAGGGTGACGATTTTGGAACGCTTTACGCCCGCTCGAGTGTCAAGCGCAAATTTCAGATACACAGGCAAACCGAGCGTGACGCGTTCTGCGCGTTTTTCGCCCGCTCGAGCGTCAAGGCAAAAGGTAAAAAACTCAAAAAAACCCGAGCGTGACGCGTTCTGCGTGGTTTTCGACCGCTCGAGCGTCAAGGCAAATTTTAAAAAAACTCAGAAAAGCCGAAATTCGGGCAGTTCCTCAAGATTTCAGGTATGAACTCCTTCAGACAATTTAATCAACCTGAACGCAATGTACAATGTTGCACAATTAAATTTAGATGAATTTCCAGGTCGATGGAAACCAAATGGGGAAGAAGAAGCACCTGAATCTACAGTCTCACACAATCAATCAACTTGAACTCAATCGGTGGGTGGGGCAAATCAATCATTCTCTTCTCCAACAAACGTGAGGGGAAATCAATAAATTTCAATCGTCTGTGCGCAACAGGAATCGGAGAAGACAAAGGAGGGAGTTTTGAAAACTTCGTTCGTTTCGTGTTTCGCGGGCGCAATAGGAAGAAGAAAATCCATTCGGCCGAACCACGGTCGAATGGTTCTTATTAACCATTCGGCCGAAAAGGAAAAGTAACGGGTTTTGGCCGAAAACGGCAACTAACGGGGCTATCGTTATCGTTAATTTGCGTTTTCGTTTTCGTTTTAAAGGGGGACACGTGTCGTGTTGAGGTCGTTCGAATGACCATTCGAACGACCATTGAAAAGAGAGGATGCGGGCTGAAGATAGTGAGCAAGACAGATTGATGAGAGAGAGGAGCCTAGTGTGGGAATTTATAAAGACGGACCCAAGGGAAACCCAAGAGAGTGGGCAAGAGAGTGATGAGAGAGAGGAGCCTAGTGTGAGAATTTATAAAGACGGACCAAAGGAGTAACAAGAAACTTTCTCTGCAAGTTCAGGGAAAGACGCTTAAGAGTTAAGAGCTAAGCAAGGAGCAGTCAAGGGGATTCTGAAATAAAAAATTTCTTAAGAGGGATTACAAAGAAAACATAAATGGAAATATTGCTTAATACTAATATATGAAGGTTTGGTTCGGAATTTTGGTGCTCAGATTTGTGGTTCGATATTGTGAAAGATAAATTAGGAGGGACTGATGTGAGAATAACCAAAAAAAAAGTGCTTTATTGCCATTTTTATCGTTTTTATTTGTTCCTTTATCGTGCGTGGTGTTTTTCTATAGGAGGGAAGGCCAATACGCGTTCAAGGCCAAGTGGTGCAGAGGAAACGGGCTCGTGGAAAAGAGAGGGTCGGTAGAAAAGAAAGGGATGCTGACAGCATGGTTGGTACTGAAGATGCTATAACGAAGAAACGAGACTGAGAGGACCAAGTTATCTGTGACGAAGAAAAAGCGGAGAAAGAGTAGGAAAGAGAAGAAAATAAGTACGGATGTTCGATCTCGTGAAAAGCGACTGACTTTGGAATTTGGGATTTTAAGAGAAGCGGAAAAATAACGTTAAAACTTAAAACTTATTCTCTTTCAAACGTGAAAGTCTAGATTTCTAGGGAAGAAAAAAAGGATATTGAAATTTATTTTTTTCATTTGATTAGAAATAAGCAAGTGATTCCAAGAAAAAAATTGTTAAAATATGTTATCTTCCTTTTTCTTTGGTGGTTAAAAATTTTCTCTTCTAAAAATCAAAGATTTTGAAAGAAAAGGAAAGAAAAAAAAGTTTTATCATCGCTCACCAACATCGCCACCACCCATTTAAGTTTCTATAAGTGAAAGTGCATTTGTAGAAATATGCTTGTGTCTTGAATATTTTCTCAATCTATAGTGTCTAATTGTCTACACTGACCATATATTACTAAGACGGCAGCATGATACACGCTTCTCCCCCTCTTCTCAAGGAACTAGACTCGCCATTTCACATCTCAATTGGTTATGTTATATAAAGAGGGACTTTTATTCAATATAATGCCTCAAGGTGAATTTTTTTTTATTTCTTAATTTTATTTATTTATTTCCATTTTTCAATATGGTGATCAATTTGACATAAATTCTATGAAGTTCACAATTTCAACAATTTTATAAACCATGTAGCTAATGAAGGAAACTTATATAAGACAGTACTTAATTTTTGAAAAATACTATACCTTATATATTACATGATAAAATTACTCTTATCAATGCATTTACAAGAAAACTTTTAAAGGATGCCCAATGAAGGAAGTTCGAAGTTTATTTTGTTTAAACTTGTTTGGTTGCATTAACTCTTCAATTTGAGTTGGATATTTCTTGAGTTATATGTTGGCTTTTAAATGAATTTAATCTCAAGAGGTAATTTAGTCATTTCAACTTTTTGTAGTGAATTTATTAACTAACAAAAGGGTAGAATTGTAAGTTTTGCCTGACCCATCCGAAGCCCATCCATCCCAACCAAACAGTAGCCTGAACTAGGGCTGGCAATGGGTCGAATTCTGGATCCGAATTCGACCCGTATTCGATCCGAAAAATCAAATTCGAATATGCAATTATAACCGATGGATCGAATACGGTTATGCAATTAAATATTCGATTAATTTCGGATACGAATATAGTATGTGTTATATTTAACCGATATCCGAAAATATTAACATTTTCAAATTGAATTTAAATATTAATATTCAAATTCAAAAGGTTGTGTTAAGAAAGAGGCTGTTTGCCTCTTCTTTTATAAGCGAGATCGGCTGGGAGTTAAGACTCCCAGCCGATGTGGGACAAATACCGAAGAAGAAAGGACGAATGCAAGAGAAGTTCTCTTGCATTCGTCCCACATCGGCTGGGAATATCTATTCCCAGCCGATGACGCTTATAAAAGGTGCTGTTGTCCTCTTGTGAAAACAAACCATAGAACCGTTCAGGAATCAAACCACTAAATCGTGGTTAAACCATAATGGTTCAGGAGCAAATAAAAATTTTAATTAAATAGCAAGTTCTAACCGATCGAATTCGAATATGAACCAGTTCAGTTAGTTCGTATTCAAATTTGGTCAAAGCAAGACCAATATCCGATTGGATATCGGTCGAATACGAATATGAATATTTAAAAATTGGTTCGAATACGGATCATGGTTGATCCGATCCGTATTCAACCCGTTGTGAGCCCTAGCCTGAACTAAGACTTCAGTTTAGGTTTGATTCGGGCTTAATTTTAAAGCTCGAAGTTGGGTTTGGACTGGGCTTTGGTTTATACTTCATGGCCCAAAAAGCTAAAAAAATAACCCCCGAATCGAACTAAAAAATAGACCCATCAGTTACATCCGAAGTCCGGAACGATGCTTGGAGCCAAGCAAGGGTCAAGGGGCTTCTGAAATAAAAACTTTCTAAAGAGGGATTTTAAAGAAAACATAAATGGAAAAATGCGTAATACTAATCTATGAAGGTTTGGTTCGGAATTTTGGTACAAGATTGTGAAAGATAAATTAGGAGGGACTGATGTGAGAATAACAAAAAGAATGCTCAATTGCCTTTTTGTTTTTATCATTTCTTTGGTTTCCTTTATCATGTTGCGTTTCCATGCGATGGAAAGCCAAGTGGTCCAGGTGACCAGGTGGAAAAGAAAGGAAGGAAAGCAACCTAGTGGAAAAAAAAGGTAGAATCTGCTGACGGAAGAAATACCGGGACAGGAATCGATGAGGAAGGCAGGAAAAGAGGAAGAAACGCCAAGCGTCACGCGAAGAAACAGCAAAGAAAGAGAAGAAAATAGGGAAAATTACTGTAAACCCTGTCTTCTAAAACTTTATTCCAAAATGCACTACCTTCACAATTAATTGCCAAATTTACACTGGTTTTATAAATAAAATGTCGGAATGCCCTCATGAATGTGTCAAGAGACAAAAAATGCCCATTTTGCCCCCGGTTTACAGCCAATCACCTTCGCCAAATGTGCTTTTCCATGTTCTGTTAATCTTTTAGCCATAGAAGAAGGTAGACGAAAGGTTTTGATTGAATTTTTTTTTTTTTTTTTTTGGGTTTGGAACAACCAAAATAAAGGAGTAAGGTTCAACAGTTTTATTGTTTAGACTGGTTTGTGAGTTGTAAACCGGGGGTAAAAGGGGTATTTTTTGTCTTATGATATATGCAGTAAGGCATTATGTCATTTTGTTTATAAAATAAGTGTAAACTTGGCAATTAGTTATGAAGGTAGTGTATTTTAGAATAACGTTTTAAAAAATAGTGTGTACAATAATTTTCCCATGATTTAACCCTTGCATCATCTCATATTTTCATTGATGTTCCTTAATCGCTATATTTATAGCATCTAAATACTTAAACACTAACATTAATTTGCATTATGGATATTTTGTTTTTGGATGTTAAGATTTCATTTATATAAAGAACTAGTAAATACTTTGTGCATTGCAGGAGGATGGATAAAATTTATATATGATTTCGTTGTTGCATGTTTAATCATAGATATTATATAATAATTGAAAAGAAAAAACGTTTTAAGAGGGTGTGATTTTATGTTTGTATGTTGTTACTGGTCTCGTGTTTGAGATCTGATTTATGACTTTTCAGTTTAGGGCTTACTAAACTTGAAAAAACATTATATAAAATGTGTTTATATGTGATCCTATTTTGAAAATCTACTAATTTTCTCTTTTTAAGCTTGCCATCAAAGAGAGATATGTGTTTGTGTATCAAAATTTTATGAGTATCTTTGGTTGAAAAGGCAAGTTAAGATATTGTAATCTAAAGTCTAGATTGATAGGTTTGTGTACGGAGAAATATTGTGAAATTCAAATGCTATGTGAAGTTAAGGGAACATATTATTAGCTACATGGTTTATAAAATTTTTGAAATTGCAAACTTCATAGAATTTATATCAAATTTATCACCTTCTTGAAAGATGAAAATAAATAAATAAAAATAAGAAATAAAAAAAAATTCACCTTGAGGCATTATATTGAATAAAAATCCCTCTTTATAAAATCCAGTTGAAATGTGAAATGGTGATTCTAGTTCTTTAAGAAGAGGGGGAGAAGCATGTTTCATGTTGCTTTCTTAGCAACATTATGGCTAGTTTAGACAATTAGACATTATAGATTAAGAAAATATTCCAGCCACTAGAATATTTCTACAAAAGTTCTTTCACTTAAACTGAGTGGGTATTGGTGGATTGAAATCGTTTGTCATGTTTGCCTGCATCCTTCTCTGTTGGGGCCGTGAGATGCTGCCATGTGGAGTATCTCACGGCTACTGTTTTTTCATTGTTGTAAATGTTTGAAGTGAAAAGTATTTCCACAAAAAAAAAAAAAAAGTAAATGTTTGAAGTGGGGCCCACATGGCAGCATCTCACGGCCCCAACAGGAAAGGATATAGGCAAGCATGACAGACGATTTCCTTACGGTGGTGGTGGTGTTGGTGGGTGATGGTAGGCATTTTTTTGTTTTCTTTTTTCTTTCAAAACCTCTAATTTTTAGAAGAGAAATTTTTAACCTCCAAAAGAAAAAAAAAAAGGAAGAGAAAATATTCGAATAAATTTTTTCTTCAAATCAATTCATTGGTTCTAGCCAAATGAAAAAAAAAATTCAGTAATTTTTTTCTTTTCTTCAGAAATCCAGACAGGCGTTCACTTCTCTAAAAACTGAAATTCCAAACAGAGCCTTAGTTGCTTTTTAACGACATCGAACATCCGTACATATTTTCTTGGGAAAATTACTGTACACACTATTTTTTAAAACGTTATTCTAAAATACACTACCTTCATAACTAATTGCCAAGTTTACACTTATTTTATAAACAAAATGACATAATGCCTTACTGCATATATCAGAAGACAAAAAATACCCCTTTTACCCCCGGTTTACAACTCACAAACCAGTCTAAACAATAAAACTGTTGAACCTTACTCCTTTATTTTGGTTGTTCCAAACCCAAAAAAAAAAAAAAAAATTCAATCAAAACCTTTCGTCTACCTTCTTCTATGGCTAAAAGATTAACAGAACATGGAAAAGCACATTTGGCGAAGGTGATTGGCTGTAAACCGGGGGCAAAATGGGCATTTTTTGTCTCTTGACACATTCATGAGGGCATTCCGACATTTTATTTATAAAACCAGTGTAAATTTGGCAATTAATTGTGAAGGTAGTGCATTTTGGAATAAAGTTTTAGAAGACAGGGTTTACAGTAATTTTCCCTTAAATCATCATCATCATAAACTAGTTCCCACCAAAATGGGGTCGGTTACATAAATCTTGTCTCTTCATCACGTTCTATAAAAAATTCACCAAATATGAGATAATGCATGGGTTAAATGCAACAGTTTTTTTTTTTTTTTTTTCAGAAGGCTACTTTATTTATTTAATAAAAGCAAATAACAAAAATCCAATAATTTAGTATTTGGATATGATTGTAATAATTATAGTTAAAATAATGACACAAATACATATCTATACTTTATATAAAGAGAGCGATCCCTTGGGAAGCGTGCCAAACATATACTTTGTAGCTCGGTACCTTATGAAGTAAATATCCCTAGTTGATCTTTTATTCATGGACAGAAATTGATCCAAATTTTGAGTCTTCTTCCTGCCCCTCATTTTATTACACACCATTCCCGGATGGATTTCCCAGCTGAAGAAGATATAGCGGCGCGGGAGGAGAGAACAACGAACGAGATGGTTGTTCTCCGCTTATGAAATTTGGGTTTCAGTAGCACGTCAAATTGTCGATTCTGGCTCGAGTCACGACTAAGAATTGGAGCTATGGAAAGATGGAGAGGTGACATTCCATTGAGTCATATTCAAAGGGGTCTTCATCCGGTCAGAACTCTGCAGAGACTGAGCCATTCCTTTCGTGGAACTGGTTCAGAAAACAAAATAAAGGTGTCCAGGTTTTATTTGAATAAGTATCAAGCAAGATTGCAGAATGTTCTTAATGACATAGATCATGCAGTTAAGGTAAAATCTTTAAGGATTGAATTGTCTAAAGTCTTGGCCTAAAAAGGATCAAACTTATAATATTACTGAGGCCATAAATACAGAACCCATACAATATCTAAAATAATACCCCCTAACCCATACCATATCAAGTTATCAACTATAAAACCTTATCTCAATCAAAACGAAGGCACGCCCACCCCTACATATCACAGCCAGGATGACCTCCCTACTCATCATAATCATAATCACCTGGAAAGGCAATTCGATCCATCATCTTGGCCACAACCTCCTTGGACTCCCTCAGAAGCGTAATACTCTTATTGAGCCGCTCCCGTTTATGAGACACAGAAGGTGATTCCTCAAGCAGCCAATCTATCCCTTCACCATTAGTTCCAACCAACTCATTCACAATCTCCTCCATCTCTTTGTTCACCAGCTTCTGAACACTGAACAGAAGATGCAGAGCCAAGTTATCAACCAGCCTTCGCAACACAATCTTCCAGTAGGCAGTCATTCTCATCTTCAAGTCAAATGCTTGCTGAGCCACCGTATAAGGATATTCGCTCAGCTGCCAAACATCAACCACACCAAAACCCTCAAGCTTTATCCTGGTGGATTTGTTATAATCCTTAATTACTTCCATAAAGCTATATTGTTGGGTCATAAGCTTTTGCCATGTACACATGTACTCCTGGTCACTCGTATAATCATTAAGCTTCTCCATTTCCACGAGCTCTGTAACTCGATCGACAAGCTGTTCTTTCATCTTTGAAATCAGAGTGTGAGCTGCCCTTCTGGTGGAGGATTGAAGCTGTGGGTAGCATTCTGAGTGACGCATCAACACAATTATGACCACATCCTCTATATACTTCCACACCTTCTGCACAAAATCCAGTGGAGTGTCTGATATGTAATTCACCTTCTTCTGTAAGATTGTGAGGAATGCGGTGCGAGGGAGGAAATTTGGCAATTCAATCCCTTTGGCTTCCTCAAGGATTTTGATTTCCTCCATTAAGAAGTCCTGTGCAGAGTTGTTTTGGGACTTCGATTCAAGTTCGTTTGAGTATGCATTCAGCATCTCTGCCATTCTTGCCGTGCAATGCATCTTCCCTTCATCTGGGTATTCAACGAACTCCCCTCTCAGAAGGATTTTCCGGAGAGATTCCTTTGCAGAACCAATTATCCGCATAAGCACCGTCATGGCATCAGCTGCAGAGGAAAGATTCCGCGGCAATTTGTTGAGCTCAGAAACATTCTGGTTCAGCTTCTCATCGATCTTGTTGACAATATCGGGCAAGCATTTAGCAATGATGGTTGCTTGAATCAGCACAAGCTTATGAGCTAAAACAGGAATACCCACAATAGATTTATTGATTTTGGAAAGAAGTGGATGCGTTCCGAAGAGCTCTGCTTCCTCAATCCTCGCTTGCTCGTAAGACTCCTCACCAATTCGATTCCTTACGCACACATAACCAAGCCCTATGTTCACATCGTCTGCGATCACCTTCTCGAGCAGACCTTCTGGAGCTTTATCAGCTTTAGTGACCACGGCCAGAGTCCTCATGCCGGTCTTATCGACACTCTGAGACATTCTAATGGACTCACAAGTGGGAAAATCCACAGTAGCCGACAAGACATTGAGAATAATACTCTCTTCCGGTCTTATATAATGCATAATTGTTTTCGAAATCTGCTCATAGATATCTTCGGGTTGTCCATGAACGGGAACCCTCGTTATACCAGGCAAGTCCACCATGGTAAGATCAGGGACACCTTTCTTTTTCACTACAAGAGTAAGAGGGGTGTTAGAGATACCCTTACCGTGGCCAGCGATCTCTTCAGTAGCTTCATTAATGGCTTCTGCGATGTGGGTTTCATCTGTTTCAACTACCTTGCCATTATACTCCAAGTGAAGCTCTGGTACGGGAGTGGAGTGGTGTTGCAGGCGCATTATGAGGGGCACACGAGTGCATATGCCTTGACCACGAGGAAGGCTTATGCACGCAAGGGACTCAAGAACACTAGATTTTCCAGATGATTGATCGCCGACTACGACAATGGTGGGAAGCTGTATCCCTTCGTCCATGACCTTGAGAAGACGGAGCTTGTCAACAGCGTCAAGAAGAGGTCGAATACGATCATCGTAGGTCAGGGCCAACGGTGCAGCCATGACTACGGGCTCGTTGTTCTCGCTGCAAGAGCCGTTAGTCTCGGAAGATGATCGACGACCCATTCTCTCATTTACAGTCTCGCCGTAAGGGAAACCCAAGAGAGCGAGCAAGAGAGATTTATAAGAGAGACGACCCATTTTCTCTTTTACAGTCTCGCGGTAAGGGAAACCCAAGAGAGCAAGAGAGAGTGATGAGAGAGAGGAGCCTAACGTGAGAATTTCTCTGCAATAAACTTTCTCTGCAAGTTCGGGGGAACGCGCTTAAGAGCTACGCAAGGAGCAGTCAAGGGGATTCTGAAATAAAAAATTTCTAAAGAGGGATTACAAAGAAAACATAAATGGAAATATTGCTTAATACTAATATATGAAGGTTTGGTTCGGAATTTTTGTGCTCAGATTCATGGTGCAATGTTATGAAAGATAAATTAGGAGGGACTGATGTGAGAATAACAAAAAGAGTGCTTTATTGCCTTTTTTACCAATTTTATATTCTCACACTAGGCTAAAAGGCCTACAAGGTCTAGAGGTAGAGGAGACTAGGGTGGCGTCTGGTGGGCGTTATAGAATATGGATTCTGATTATAAATCTAGATTCTATAATCCAAATTATTTTGTTTTGATTTTAGAATCTAAAAATCCGATTTGGATAAGCAAGATTATGAAGTCGGATTTTAAAACTAGAATTTGGAATTTTGTTTGGTTGACATCAATTATTGAGATTAAATTTGAAGCTTTTATATTAAAAATTGCATAAAAAATAATATAATGTATATAGAAAAATTAAAGTCTTATTTAAAACCCTATATATTGATATATACTATTTATATTATTACATGATATTATATATAATATAATAACATTATTATAATATATTATGTGTAATATAATAATATTATTATACCATTATATAATATTATATAATAATTATAATAATATTATACTTTATAACATAATATTATATTATAATATAATAATAATATATTATAATATTAATATTATTATAATACTATTAATATATAATATGTTATTAATAATATATAATATATTTTAATATTCTTATATTAATATTAATAAATTAATATAATTTGAAATATTAATATTACAATATTAAATATAATATACTAATGTATTATTACATTTTAATCTATTAATATTATACTAATATATTAAATTTATTATAATATTATAATATATTATATTATAATGTTATTATTTATTATAATATTGTTTTATATAATATGTTATACATAATCTCTAGAACCACAGATTTTGAAAATTTAAGCACCAATATCCATAATCCCTATAATCACCAAAAAAGTAGATTATGATTATGGGCTTGATTATACAATCGGATATTAAAATCTGACCTTAAAATCTCAACCAAACACAGTTTTTGGATTATGGAATCGAATTCTATTAGAATCCAGATTCTATAATGCCCACCAAATGCCCGATAGGTAGAAAAGAAAGGAAGGAAACAAACAGTGGACGGGGTGGAGTGGATAAGAAAAGAAGCAAATGAAAAGAAAGGTAGAAATTGAGAATATAGTACGGAAGATGCTATAATGAAGAAACAGTGGGAGTGGGACAGGAATCAATAAAGCAAGCACGAAAAGAAAAGCCCGTGTAAAGAAAGAAATCAAGTTGTTGATCTTATAGCTAACTTTGCTCGAGACTATTATTGTTGTATTTGGTTATATTCTCCTTCTCCTTTCATTTTGTACTCTTATGCCCAAAACGTTTCCTTGCGGTGTCCTTAATATAATCTTGTGTTTTTTGGAGAAAAAAAAAAGGAAAAGGGAAGGAGGAGCCCATGTATAGTGGAGAAAGAGGAAGACGTGACAAAGCAGGAGGATATTAAGACGAAGAAACAGTGAAAAAAGGAAGGAAAGAGAAAAAAATAAGTACAAATGTTCGATCTCGTTAAGAGCGATTTAAGGCTCTGTTTCAAATTTCAGATTTTTAGAGATGCAGAACGATAATGTTAAAATTTTATTCTCTTTCAATTGTGTTTGGAAAGTTTGGATTTCTGGAGAAAAGAAAAGAATTTTTTTTTTCATTGGTTAGAACTAAGGAAGTGATTTGAAGAAAAGTTTATTAAAATATTATCTCTTTCTTTTCCTTTGGAAGTTAAAAATTTTCTCTTCTAAAAATTAAAGATTTTGAAAGAAAAAAAGAGAAAAAAAAAAAGGCCTACCATCACTCACCAACATCGCCGCCACTGACTTAGGATTCTATAAGCGAAAAAGCGTTTGTAGAAATACTAGGGAACCGCACGCACCATGCGCATAAGTGTGTATTTAAGAATGTTTTTTGAATTTGAATTTGAATTTAAAGATAAACTTCACATTAAGCAACTAATTTTAAATAAGGAATGAAACTTGATAGTTGATGACACATCAAAATCGGGAATAGTGCGTAAATAGGGAGATAAGTAGGAGGTATTTCGGACATAGATTATCAGGCCAAAATCTTGAAAATTACCTTTATACATTAGTATAGATGCTTGTGGCTTAAATATTTTCTCAATCTATAGTGTCTAATTGTCTAAACTAACCATAATGTTGCTAAGAAAGTAGCGTGATACATGCTTCTCCCCCTCTTCTCAAGTAACTAGAATGACCATTTCACATTTCAACTTCACGTAGCATTTGAATCTCACAATAAAATCTCAGCAACACAAACCTATCAATCTTGACTTTAGATTAGAATATCTGAAATTTCCTTCTTCAACCAAATATACTAATACAAAATCTCTCTTTGATGGCAAGCTTCAAAAAGAGAAAATGAGTAGGTTTTCAAAATCGGATCACATGGAAACACACTTCAAAAAGCCCTAAACTAAAAAGTTCTAAATCAGATCTTAAACATATGAGACCAGTAACAACCTGCAACATACAAACATAAAATCATGCCTTCTTAAAACGGCTTTTTTTTTTTCAATTATTATATAATGTCTATGGTTAAACATGCAACAACGAAATCATATATAAATTTTATCCATCCTCGTGCAGTGCACGGAGTATTTACTAGTTCTTTTATATAAATGAAATCTTAACTTCCAAAAACAAAATAACAATAATGCAGATTAGTGATAGTGTTCAAGTATTTAGATGCCTTAATATAGCGATTAAGGAACATCTACGAAGACATGAGACAAAGCAAGGGGTTAAATCATCATCATCATAAGCTAGTTCCCACCAAAATGGGATTGGCGACGTGAACCTTCTTTCCATTTGATTATATTAAAAATCCATTAAATATGAGATAATATAGGGGTTGAATGCAATTGTATTTTTTTTTTCACTAGAAGGTTACTTTATTTATTTAATAAAAGTAAATGACAACAATCCACTAATTTTAGTATTTGGATAGGATTGTAATAATTATAGTTAATATAATGACACAAATTATATATATATATAGATAGGAAGTGACACCTTGGAGAATGTGCCTAAGGTAAACATTTTCCCCCAACCTTCTAGTACCCTTTTAATTGTATATTTCCATGGGTTAAAATCGGTCTTCTTTGTTCTTCACTTTTTCCAAAAATATATGCTTTAACAATTTTCAAAACCTAAGATTTCCTAAACAATTACTCATATGCCCTACATACATGTTGTGCATGTGCTGCCCAACTTGTATAATTACCAAAAAGAAGAGGAAATAAATAATAAAAAATATATCTATAAACATGCAAAGACGTGGATGCAAAAAACCTTTATGCAAGAGAGCCTCTTTGATTGTATCTACACATCTATACTATATATATATATAACGCAATGTGTTCTTGGGATTTGTGTCTATCATAACGTGCGATTTTTTCTTCATACGAGCAATACTACACATGATGAACTGATTATGTTAATAATGTATAAGGTTCGCTGTGCCGATTTCAGCGCTGTTTCGACGAAGGCTTTGCACGTCGTTTTATCGAAATTTGGCCGTCACGCAACTCGTGTCGTTGCATTTTACGCCTTGCTTTGCTGAAGTATTATTATGTTTTTATAGGAGTATAATAATACTTTCATGCAACAGAAATGCAAGAGGGATTGAATCGGGTCCAGTAGGGGAATCCGGGATCGGAAGCAAGCGACCAGGGATGGACGGACTAGCCCGTGGACGAAAAGATGCTGTAGATGTTAGCCGAAAAAAAAGGGTTTGAGGAAAGGAAGGCGTGATTGATCAGACGTGGATTCAGGTATGTCCTTTTACCCAAAAAAAACTAAAGATTGATCAGACATGGAAAGGAAAATTTTGGGTGTAAAAAATGGAGGGAAGGGCCAACGTTCCTTGTTCTTCCCTTGCCGTTTACGACAGCATTCGTCTTACAGCGGTAGCGATTTCTCTGTGTATTCGCGTTTTATCGTCACTTTTTCTAGTTTCATGATACAGAAAGTTGACGGGGAAAAAAAAATAACAGATGTCTGTTTCGGTTTCAGGCGGGATTCATTTGGGGATTGTGTGAAGGTCCCTTTGAAGCTCGTAGAAGAGGTGTGCAACACGAACGGAAACTCTTCCATGTTCGATTTCAAGTATCCGGTTTTCGTCAAAAACTTATTTCAGATTGAATTTGAAGATTTCATGTACCTGTCATAATCATATTGATTTCCTTTCTCCTTTATATCTTTGAATTTAGGGCTTTCTGGTATTCCTCGCGCTTCCTTTGTGGTAATACTCTCTAATTTGGCTCTACCTACGGTAGCATTTGTTTTTCCTTTTATGATTTTCCAAGTAGAAATTTTTAGTGCTCACGCTCATCTAGATTTTTCTTATCAATCTGACCATTATGATTTCAGGTCAAAGCAGTCGGCATACACAGCCTTCAATTCGGTAATGCAATTCTTGATGCTGTAGTGACCAACATAGATAACTGTAGAGATAGCGTTGAACAGTTTCTTACTTTATGGTATCATTTAGTTTTAAGTATCTGATTCTCTTCAAATGAAGTCAATTTGGATTGTGTTTTTGAGTGTGCTAAGGTGTCTCAGGGCAGATATCTGATTGTCTAAAGTAAGTTCTCTCACACATCATTCTAGATAAGTAAATCCATGACAAAATTGAAATATTGGTTCAGCTTGTCTCTAAACTAGGGACAGTAGACCTTTGGCATTGTAACATACTTCCTTTATCTGTGATAGTTATTTCATTTTGAAGAATCTACCATTGTGTTCCTGCTGAGTCATTGCTGTAAAAGTCAGGATGAATATACAAGTACATTATCAAGTTTGAGACACAGAACTTGGCTTATGTGATACCCAAATTATTTATACTTTTGTCTATAAAAACAAAACAATGCTCTTAAGGTGTTTAAATCAACTCTAACTGGAAGCCATATCACTTATTTTGCGCTAGATTTGGTGTTGATCATGCTACTGTCATCTTTTCAGTCTCCATTTCCATTCATTTTTTTTGTTCCCTCTCTGTCTGTCTCTCTCCCCTTTTAAATTCAGGTCCCTTGATTGCTTACAATTGTGAGAAAAAAACCCTCAGATATCATCTCTAGTTTTTTTCCTGTTGCATCTTTGTTTGTCAGTTCATCTATTTATTGAAAATGTATCTTGTTGTCCACATCAGAGCTAGTTAGTTTTTTAACAGTTTTGTCCTCTACATTTCGGTTTTACAATTTTCTCTTGTAACTGCTAGGTATTTTAGCTGGAGTATTTTCAATCACACACTGCCAGGTTAAAAGATACCGGAAGCAGGATGATTGGGTCAGTATATCTATCCTTCATTTGTGGCCTTTTTTTGTTTGCTATAGATGCAGAAAACAAGATCAATACAAATGGATATCTCATCCTTTCTTATTCAAACACATTTTTAGATTGCTTTCTTTTACCTAATTTTTCCTTTTTCTGTGACAAAGTTGTAGTTTTATGTCTAGAGCTTCTCTTTTATTGTTTAGTCGCATATCCTAAGAATGTGATTTTTTTTCTGGTATGTCAAGCATTCTGCTATGCTCCTGTACACATAATTTGCAGTAGTCTTTGAGTAATTTAGTATGCCTTTCTTTGCAAGTTGCAAGAAAAATGAATTATGTTACTAATTCTTCCATGAAGTCCTGTAAACTTTGTACACCTGCTGATGAGACCTTTTAGCATAGGTGAGGAGTGCTATTTTCTTCTTGGCAGTTTCTTGTATCCATTTTGTACTGAGACACTACATGAACACACATTTACTGCCAATATTATTCTTCTAAAAGAAACTTTGATGGATGGACTCTGGTCTTCGAAAATAGTTCTTTCAAAATCAGGAAACCTTGTGTGAGGAATAACTTCTTGGCTGAAACCATCTGTACAGTTTCAAGTTTATCTTTGTCCATTTCTGAATGATGAAAAGTACTAACAGGCTGGCCCTTCTAGCATAACAAAATTCTGTTTTAATATGGCTTTAATCAATATGTCCTTGTCTATTATATTACTTGAGGGAAGATACATGTCTTCAAAGGGATGAAAGATATGCAAGGAAAGGGAAGATACATGTCTTCAAAGAGATGAAAGATATGAGAGGAAACAATAACATGCAGTAAACTCTAGATTATCTTGAAATAGAAGTTAGATAATAACGTTGGCAGGATCATCCTATTACGGCACAGCATCAAGTTATAAGCTAAACTGTGGCAACAATATCATTGACCAAGAGGCTTAGAACTGATAAAATGATTTAATTGATATAATTACAGGGTAAAGAGCATTTCATGACCAAGACTGTCAGCCTTTTATATGATGTTTCAGGGTTAAAATTTCAAGTCAAAGTTTGACTTGTTGATTGGTCATATAATTCAGCAAATGGATGTCGTCTTTGAAATTTGTGCTGAAAACAATTCTGAACAGAAGAATTCACAAGTTTGAAGGTGCCCTTGATTGAACCATGGATTGATGTGCTCTAAAACTGTATGTGTTCCACACACACAACAGAGGCATAACTTGAATTTGTTTTGATCCGGCACTCAAGAGTTGTTGCCTACGTTTGTCCATTATGAGCACACCAGTTACATCTTAGAAATTTTGTACAAAACACACAAGTGGTTTTTTTTCCCCTTGTGCTATGTTTGTTCTTTATCTTTTGCCACTCCTGCAATTGTAAGAGAGTCTGATGAGCTTCTGATGCATAGTTCTGGATTTCATGTATACAGGTGAATGTTTTAGTTGCTGGTGGTGTAGTGGGAGCACTTATTGGTGCCAGGACACGAAGCTGGAAGAAGGTCTTTGGAATGGCAGCTCTCTTGTCCAGCTTTAGCACTGCTGCTGATTACTACAAGACATCTGACAAACCTTTTGATGAAAACCCTTACAAAGGGGCAAGGTGATTATTACCCTTTTGCTCCCTCCATCCATCTTCATTAATTGATCTATGAATTACACATTTAAATGTGCCATTTTTTTTAGTTGCCATATGGAATAATAGATCTAAATTTTTAGCCTCCTTCATATGCACTTCTCGATTTCGTAAACTAATAGTGTGTTTAGGGGGCATTTGGTAGGGCTTCTGGATTCTGGATTCTAGATTATAATTTGGATTCTGAGAATCTAGGTTGTTCTTATTGATTTTCATAATCCAGAATCTTGTTTGGATACTTAGGATTCATTAATTTCATTTTGGAAACCAAAATCAAAAATCTTGTTTGGTTAACTTTTTGATTGAAATAGATTTTATACTTGATATATTTATAACATGACATAAGAATATTACATTGACAAAGAATAACATATGCTCCACCTGCGTTTCAAGTTTTAATAAGACCAATTTGATGAAAGCAAATAAGCATGAAGCACAAACTTAAGGAAACGATTGAACTTGAAAAAACAAATTAATTTAAGCATTTCAGCAAGCACTTGGGGTCCATGATTTTTGCTAGACAAATTCATAGTTTTGGGCCGTTTCTTTTGTCTGGCCAGTCGCTAGGAACATCACAATAAATCCGACATTCACGAAGCACAAAAAAAGGAAAAAATAAAATTATTTGCCTAGCCAAAAAAAAAAAAAACTTTAAAGCAATTGCTTCAATGTCGTCGTAATCGATCCAAGTTGATCTAGCATAGCAGTAGTGAGCAACAATGGTTTCCTTGTACACCAGTGTGATGCTGTTCTTCTCAATAAAGGCCCTAATGTCTGTGTAGGGCATTGCTCCAAAACCGCGGTTTGAAAGATTTGACTAAACTCCAGCTTTGGCCATAGAGGGGTAAGCCCAAAACGATATCTTTTGGGAACAATCCATCCTTATCCGAAGCTTTAATTCTTGCACTTGTGTTGACCTTGTTTTGCTCATCGTAGAGGTTGGAGTTAGGACCTGTAACGAGTGACTAGGATGAGCATTTAATAGTCATAAGCCATGACATTAATCCAATCCAAGTTCCCTCTAATGGAGTCAATTGGGAAGGGCATAGATTTAAAGACTGAGCAGTAATAAATAGCTGTAGTTGGAAGAAATGGTGGCTTACGAGAGGTTCTTGCCCGAGCGGTTACAACTTGTCGCCATTCCTTCGAGAAGAGGGAGAGTGAGATAGGGAGGAAGGAAGAGACTACAGAAGAGGGAGAGTGAGATAGGGAGGAAGGCTACCTAGTTTTTGCAAGGCTTGAAGAAGACCTAAGGAGAAGAAGACCGAATGAAGAAGAAGCTCGCGAGAGTCGGGCTCGTTCCCAAATCCGGATTTTGAGTTTTACTCTTGTAAGAGTCAAAATCTGTAGGAACCCATAAAAAGGGGATTCCGGATTTAGGCCAAATTTTAGTATCTGATTTGAAAATCCAATTTTTAAAAACTCTACCAAACAGCCCAGTGGCCTTTGGATTCTGGATTCCACCATAATCCAGAAACCAAAAACCCCACCAAACGACCCCTTAGTTTTGATCAAAACATTGGACTCCCTGTGTTTGTTTTAACTAATGCAACTTTTCTGGTGGACCATGGTTTCCTGCAACATGGAAATTGATGTGACCAATCCAATCTGTCCACCTGTAAATGGGCTCAATGGGCTTTTCATGTTCATAATTCTTCCAATCTACCCAAGCACCATTTGTACCTGTATATGGGACCTTGTTTTATGCAACGGTAGTTACTAAATGTTCAGTTTTTTTTTTTTTTTTTTAAGAGTTTTCAGTTAAAGTAATTTGTTATTAAGGATATTTATTTTGCCATTTGGCTAATAGGTTTGGTTGTTGAAATTAAGGATACTTATTTTGCCATTTCGCAAATTTTTGAATGATTTTAATTTTAGGCGAACGTTTGGATCCAAAACTTGGTATGCACTTGGGTTAATCGAGAGTTTTAAAAGGTTGTTTATTTATAGTATATACGTAGAAAGTGTATATCTCCAAATAAGTTTACGCACGTGTTATATTCCTCAGTCAGGTAACTCTGTCTTGTCAGCTCCTAACAACTATTATAGCTCAAAAAGAAATCTTTTTAAATATAGTTTTTAGTTTATAGAAAGCCTTGTCCCAATTTTTTTCCACATTATATAACTTGCTTGAGACTTGACTTTACTAAGGCCTCGTTTGGCTTTCATTCCAGATTAGGAACTCATTCCGAGAATGAGTTCTTAAAACTCATTTTGCGAATCAATTTTGAAGTCTTTCTAATTGCGTTTGGTTAGCACGTAGCAGAATGAATTTTCACCTAGAAAACTGTTTGGTTAACAAGTAATAAAATGAGTTCCATGAAATTTGTTTTTCCCTTTTTTTTTTCTTTTTCCATGAATAATTATAAGAAATTGGTTGATCCTTGAAAGATAAAACTTGAAACACCTAAGAAATGAAAAACAAAAACAAAATAAATGATGGGTTTGCTAATTATGTCTATTAATTTAAAACACATAATGATAGTAACTATCAGTAAAGTCATAAAGTCCTATCACATCCATAATTTATAGCAAAGTTCATTACATTAATACAAATAATACTCTCAAGGGCATTCACTATTGCAAGCATGCGATATAGCTTCAGCAATTGGATTGTCTAAATGCATCCATCCTCCTTATTCCTTGTTCTTGTATTACTCCATCTGGATCTGGTTCATCATCAATGTGCTCTTCTTCAATAATTAAATCTTCTTCATATTGACTAAATAACTCATCTCTCAATGTTTCTTGTCTAATGAAGTTATGCACAGTACATGCAGCAACTACAATATTTCTTTGTGTTGGAAATGAGTATGGAGGCATTCTCTTAAGAATAGGAAAGCGTGCCTTCAACACACCAAAGCATCGCTCAATTACATTCCTCAATGATGAATGAGCATGATTAAATAACTCTTTCACTCCTTGCCTCGTCTATAGTCTGGTAGATGATGGCGCACTCCTCGATATGGTGCAAGAAAACCCGGCATGTTTGGATATCCAGCATCAACAACATAATACTTTCCTAATAAAATAATAACATATTTCAATAACTTGGATATTTAAAAAAAGTTATATATAACTATAAAATTTATTTACCTTCAGGGGCTTTTGGAAAGTTCAAATGTGGTTTATGTATAGCCTCCAAAAGAATTCTTGAATCATTAGCTGATCCCTCCCAACCAGCATAAACAAAGGTGAATCGCATATCAAAGCCACATGCAGCCATCACATTTTGGGAAATATTTGACTTCCTATCTCGATAAGGAATTTGCTTTTCAGTAGAAACCACAGCATCAACTAAAGAGCCATCAATTGCACCAATACAATCCTTCACAAGATAAAAAAATATAAAATTAAAATAGAAAAAACAATGCTAACTATTTAAACAAAATTTCTATTTAGTATATACCTTGAAACATGGATAATGCTTTTGATTCCCGCGAATTTCTTTTGGAGTATGAGCAAATGACGGGGGCGCTATAATTTCTTGTGCAAACTTGACAAAAGCTAATAGCACCTTATTAAAGTGACGGCTTATTGTTTCACCTGAATGTTGAAACCTTTCTTGCATGATTCTGTTTCTTTCATTATGTCCAATAGTTAGAAGATAAATAGCTAATTGCTCTTCCACAGTTACTCTTCGTGTGTCTTTTAATAATTCACGCTCACGAAGAGCACAACATAAGTTTCTAAACACATGTTTATCCATTCGAAACGAATCATAGCATCTTACAGGATGACCAGTTAATACTTCTTGCACATAAGCATGCCCTGTAAGAAGAGAAACATGACATGGTTCTTTACAAAGAAACAAATCCATGTAATTTTGTATTGCTGCTGCACTAGCCAAGTATAACAACACCTCTTCATCATCTGAGTCCATCTTGAATTCCAATATCATTATCTTGAGTCTCCAATTGTGATGCTGGAGATGCATCTGGAGTGCATGGAACTGGTGAATCAATTTGTACAACGTCATCGCCATTATCATTTGGTAAGCTATCTTGTGAAGGGGCCCAACTTGCCTCCCCAATCGCCATGGTACTACCAAATATAATGCACAACTCATTGTAAAATAACAACGGCTTCTTGCGAAATTGGGCTACATCTGGGTTTGCCTGTTAGTAATATTTTGTTATGATGTGTCACAATAATAAAAATAATTTCTCTATTTAAAACTAATGTACCTTTATATAATCATTCCACTTTTCAGCCGATGCAGAAAATGTTCCAAGCTCGTCATCCCAACCCATTCCATTGTTGTCCATTAACTTCTTCCATGCACTCCAAGCTCTTCTCAGTGAACTATAAAGATTTTTCAATTGGGCTCTATCATATTGTAGATGGGTCTTCAAATTGAATTCCTTATTTATTGCTGCCCACCCAGACTTGTTGAAACTTGAGCCCGGCCTATTGCCATCAAGCGTCTGCTCTAATGCAAGGTCGATAAAAATCTTTTCCAAATCATCCGACCAAAAGGCTTTATTTTTAGCCTTTGATGCTTGTTGAGTTTCCATAAATCACTGAAACATAAAAGTAATAACAAGAGATGCTAAGTTAGAGTAATTACATGGACTCTTTTTGAAATCTTACTATTATATTGATATGAAACTTCAAACATTCTAGAGAGCGAGAGAAGATGAAACAATGCATGTGGGGGTGGAAAAATTGGATCAATGTACTTCTTTGTTGAGCCTGATAAGACTTGGATTGATGGAGAAGAAAATTAAAAGGAAAAAGAGAAAACAGAAGGAGAGGGGACATTAATGAGCCTAGGATTCAAAAATCTCAGGACCCAAATACAGGTATGAGCAACACTCCGATAGTGTCACAACCACAAATGTTTCTACTTTCATTTTCCTTTTGCATTGTAAGTATCACCATGTAATTTTCTGTTAGTATAGAATGCTCAATATTATATCTTAAATAACCAAAAAAAAAGAAAGAATATTTATTACATGTTGAAAGATATGTTTATTTTCTCATTACCTACGCTTGTTTGGGATGACTCGTCATTTGTCATCAATAGTTTGTGTTTCTCAGTAGTTATTTTTTCAAAGAGATTAGCCCATGATACTGCTACATACCAGTACCAGGAACTGATGCTTCAAACAAAACATTTCAGTTTGGCAGTTTCAAAACCCAAGACAAAACAGAGATTTAAACCATGCTCAAAAGGTTCATATCAAATTTGCAGACATGTTAAACAAACAAAGAATACCTTGTTGATTAAACATTACCACTAAGGAGAAGCAATAACACCAGGATACAGCTCCATCAATCTTTATATTATACCAATCAACTTCAGAAATTTTTACCAGAAATGAATTGAACTAACTTCTGATTTTATCTGAACAGTCAGCAAGAAATCCTACCTCTACCAATCAGCATGATAGTAGTGCAATACATAAAAAGCTCATAAAACAATAAAATCCCTTAAGCAAACTATAAAACCATGAAACTCAATATGAAATGCAGGTAAGTCGATAAATCACACCTCTGGACTCCACACAGCACAGTGTTGATGGACCCAAATCCCAGAAATACCAAAACGGTCATTTATAGGGCCCAGTAGACGTCCAAGCCATCCAGATTCATCACCAAATCCATCCCATATGTCGTAATTAGGCTCCTCTGAAGCTGACGAACTACCATATGCCTCGTTATCACTCTCAGCAGTATCATGGGCTAATCTCTTTGGAAAGTCATCAATAGTTTGTGTTTCTCAGTAATTATTTTTTCTTTCTCAGTAGTTTGTGTTTTTTTTTTCTCCTTTTAATGTGTCAAAGCTTCATGTGGCAACAGAAATATTTGATCTCAAATAAATTCCACAAAATGGGACCCATGAAATTGGAAAATTTGATCTGTCTAATCAGTAAAGATTGAACTATCCCTACTTAGGAGAGGAGTAAGGAAGATTTTGGGTACAATACTGAATCTTTCCCATGAGGGAAGGCTTAGCAGAAAAAGTAATGTATCATTGCCTCCAATATGCTAAGATTGCCATTTCCCTTGCACAAATTCTCACAATAAAAACATGTTCATCTGATTATCATATGACTGTTGGGCTCAAATTAACTCTATAAAAGAAAGGTAAGATTAATTAGTAATTTAAATACAGTTAAAAGGATATATGAGTTACTTAAATGCCAAGAACAGGATAAACACTTAGATCACAAGACAGGGGAAGTCTCCATCATTTTGGAATTGGCAAGGAAGGTGTTTTGATGATTTTTATACTAAACCTCACACGTGGTCCATAGAATTTACAGAGAAACCCACATTTTGTATATAAGGAAAAATTAATCACTGCCCAGCTGTTCCCTTCAAAGTCCATAGAGTTTTAGTTTCAGGTTATCAAGGGGATATTGTTCTTGAAGGTTATGCAGAGACATCATTTTAAAGCATCAAAGAAGCTGAGAAGGATGGATTATGGTTGGTGTGGAGCAACCACTGATGTTCACAATGTCAATGTAGCAGAGTCATGAACTTTCTACATAACCCAGTCTCTACACACCCCAAATCTGTGGAAGAAAGAGATCCTAATAAGTGGGGCATACAAAGCAACCTACACTTACAAACTGCATCCTTGACCAAAGAGGCAACTAACCGAACTGACCATTCCATCCAAGAGGCAGCCATGAATCAGATGTTAAATGAAAAAAAAATAGTGATAATAGGTAATGGCTTATGAAGTTTCACAGAAGCAAGGTAACATTCCTAATTGATCTTGAGTTTAACAATGGATCAACAGCATGCTGAGAAAGACTCAAGAACACAAAAAAAGTGCGAAGAATTGGCCTCACACTATTACCAATTCACACTTCACGACTCTATCTTACATGTTCCTCATTTCATAGGAGTGCTGTCAAGGCATACCAGTCCTTAGCCATACCTTGATTAATCATGAAACCTATTTCTTATCTTTCTTCCTGTTAAGCATGAAAATATCTCAAGAGCATATATAAACAGGAACCAGTACTCTTGAAAATCAAGTGCGAGAAAAATCAAAGATAGAGGAACCACATTGGATGGACCCCAAAGAATCGCCAAGTGACACAACACTCATGACATACGAATGGCAACTTATTTTGCTACAATGAAGACAAACTTTAGACCGAGAATATTGATTGAACAAACTAGTCCGAGCAAACATACAAGTAAAATGAGGAAAAACATGGTGGTTCTTGGAACAAAAAATGAAAAGTAGCAACTGTTCTAACCAAGCTAATTTTTGACAACAAAGCAAACCCCTAAAGCGATCAGAACCCAGAGCAGCAACGAAGAAGAATATAAATATGAAAAAAATAAAAGCATTCACAATCACCTCTAGGCACAACGCAAAATCCTTCCTTGGAGTCGTCAAATGCTCGTTTGGAAAATAGTTTTCCCCTTCAATAACCAGAGCACCAACGAAGAAGAAGAGGAATTGTTTCATTGAGATTGGAAAGTCTTTTATCGAAGAAGGAGAGAAGCTCAATCGGCATATTTACAATTTATGCCATTACTTAAAGTTAACATTAATTACAAGTTTGCCACCGCACAAAAATCAGAACCCATTCTAAAATCCAAAAACGGGGTTGAAGCTGTTTCTGAAAATCAAGGCTTTTCTCATTTTCATTCTTATAGAATGAGTTCTTGCATGCATTACCAAACACTCATTTTGGTATCAGAATTCATTCCAAGGCTTGGAATGTTTCCTAAAATGAAAGCCAAACGAGGCCTAAATTGTATAACTTAATTTACTGACATTCCATGTCATATTTCTTTTTAATGATTTGCCTATCTATCTATCAATCCGCCCGATGGTGGTGGTTGGGCGATTTGATCAGCGAGCTTTGGTGGTGGAACATGGCGATGCCCTCCCTTTCATCTCAATAGGGTTGTTTTTTTTGTTAGTCTTTTGTGTCTTTGTTCTCATTGGTTGTCTTTGTGTCTTTTGTGTCTTTGTTAGGCATTCTGTCGTCCATGCTAAGCAGTTCCTTTAAGAAGATGGGCAGAAGCACAAAGCTTATTCAGCCTTCAGAAAGGCATGCATAAGAGCACTAGCAGCAGCTTACTCATTCGAATTCCTTATTTTGGGGAATTTGGTTCACTTTCCTATTACAACGACTGTCTTCTCAGCAAATCACTACATCAAATTCCCTATTTTTTTCCCCTAAATCATTAAAATATTAATTTTTTAAATAAAAAATATTTCTAATGGTTATATTCTCCAACGATATTATATTTAATTTCAAAGACTTCTGAAAAACCCAGAAGGACTCAAGCCAGGCCATAAACAAAGATCGAAGCCATAAATAGATACACTGCAATGAAAGGAAACATTAATTCCCAATAACGATGAATCAAGCTCATATCATAAAGTCCGATAACTGTTTGATGAACTTATGAAGCTACTAAATGTAATTGTCTCAAACAAGTATAATCGACAAATCGAGAAAAAAAAACCAAAAACCTTCGCAAATGCAATCGATCAAATCAAAACACCACAAACAGTAAAAATGTAAATTCCATTTTCAACAAAATCCAAACTCGAATAGAAGAATGAGCAGACCAAAAACCTCCACAAATGCATTCGATCAAATCAAAAAAATCAAAACACCACAAATAGTAAAACCGTAACTACTAACTAAAATCAAATCCGAAAACATGAAAGACCTTAATGGTTTTATCAGAAAGAAAATACCGGAAATGTGCGGATCCATGGATGAGGAACTCGAAGCTTGGGATTGGGATCGAACCCAACCACGGGTTGAGCCCCTCCAAGCTCCTCCACCATAAGATTCCCTTGAAGATCCTTCACCGGAATCACCAATCCTGCCAGCACCGGGGAAATGGCCGGAACTGGAGTTGGGTGGTGCTTGCCCATACCCGCGATCCCGGCCAGCCACAACAATGTAGGTACCCTGTTGCGCAGGATTTCGATTGCCGGGATTCCCTCCACGGCCTTGAGGGTTTCTTCCTCTCCCTGGATATCCTCCTCTTCTTCTCTGGTTGTCCATTGCAACTCAAGCAAGTAAATAAAAGAAGTAAAGATCATCAACAATAGCGTGCTTCTCTTTTTCCGCAAGCTCTATTCAGAATCTTCCACAAGCCAAGCTCCTTTCTGCGCAAGAGGCCTTTTTTTTCTCCTTCAAAGAATCGCACAAGTCGCAATCCCGCGTTTAAGTAGCGTTACAGTGACGACCTAAATTTAAGTTGTAACTATAGCACAAGTTAAAAATTTAGGATTTAAAATAGGGATGGTTAAACTTCTGCACGACCATTTTTGGCAAAATCCTTATTTCGATTCCCTGTTTTAAAGATGGGGAGGATTATGGGTAGGGTGTTGCTAGTGCTCTAACAGAAGAAAATTGGAACTCTTAAAAAACGAGAATTAAGAAATCATGACCTTCCATTTTATATCACAAAGGTTGCACAAGATTATTGCGTTCAGGATGTTTGTTCCCCCTTCTTTTCTTTTTCTTGTTTTTTTCCCCTTTTCTCCCCCTCTTTTTTCTTTCCCCTCCCCCAGACTAGCCTATAAGAGAAAGACTAGGAAGCAAAGTTATCTGCTTCCTTGATTCCCACTAAGAATTAGAGCTATGGAGCACAGAGAGGTGACATTCCATTGAGCTATACGGGGGCGGGTCATATTCAAACGGGTCTTCATCCAGTCTGAACTCTGAACAGGCTAAGCCATTCCTTTCGTGGAACTGGTTCAGAAAACAAAATAAAGGTGTCTAGATCTTATTTGAATAAGTGTCAAGCAAGCTTGCAGAATGTTCTTAATGATATAGATCATGCGGTTAAGGTAAAATTTTTAAGGATTGAATTGACTAAACTCTTGGCCTAAAAAGGATCAAACTTCTAATATTAATGAAGCCATAAAAACAGAACCCATACAGTATCTACAATAATACCCTAACCCATACCATATCAACTATAAAACCATATATCAATCAAAACAAAGGCACACCCACCCCTACATATCACAGCTAGAATGACCTCCCTATTCATCATAATCATAATCACCTGGAAAGGCAATTCGATCCATGATCTTGGCCACAACCTCCTTAGACTCCCTCAGAAGCTTAATACTCTTATTGAGCCGCTCCCGTGTATGAGACACAGAAGGTGATTCCTCAAGCATCCATTCTATCCCTTCATTATTAGTTCCAACCAACTCATTCACAATCTCCTCCATCTCTTTGTTCACCAGCTTCTGAACATTGAACAGAAGATGCAGAGCCACGTAATCAACCAGCCTTCGCAACACAATCTTCCAGTATGCAGTCATTCTCATCTTCAAGTCAAATGCTTGCTGAGCCACCGTGGGATATTCCCTCAGCTGCCAAACATCAACCACACCAAAACCATCAAGATTTATCCTGGTGGATTTGTTATAATCCTTAACTACGTCCATAATGCCATGTTGTTGGGCCATAAGCTTTTGCCATGTACACATGTACTCCTGGTTACTAGTGTAATCAGTAAGCTTCTCCATTGCCACGAGCTCTGTAACTCGATCGACAAGCTGTTCTTTCATCTTTGAAATCAGAGTGTGAGCTGCTCTTCTGGTGGAGGATATAAGCTGCGGGTAGCATTCTGAGTGACGCATCAACACAATTATGACCACATCCTCTATATACTTCCACACCTTCTGGACAAAATCTAATGGAATGTCTGATATGTAATTCACCTTCTTCTGTAAGATTGTTAGGAATGCGGTGTGAGGGAGGAAATTTGGCAGTTCGATCCCTTTGGCTTCCTCAAGGATTATAATTTCCTCCGTTAAGAAGTCCTGTGCAGAGTTGTCTTGGGACTTCGATTCAAGTTCCTTTGAGTATTCATTTAGCATCTCTGCCATTCTTGCCGTGCAATGCATCTTCCCTTCATCTGGGTATTCATCGAACTCCCCTCTCAGAAGGATTTTCCGGAGAGATTCCTTTGCAGAACCAATTATCCGCATTAACGCCGTCATAGCATCAGTTGCAGAGGAAAGATTCCGCGGCAATTTGTTGAGCTCAGAAACATTCTGGTTCAGCTTCTCATCGATCTTCTTGACAATATCGGGCAAGCATTTAGCAATGATGGTTGCTTGAATCAGCACAAGCTTATGAGCTAAAACAGGAATACCCACAATAGATTTATTGATTTTGGAAAGAAGAGGATGCGTTCCGAAGAGCTCTGCTTCCTCAATCCTCGCATGCTCGTAAGACTCCTCACCAATTCGATTCCTTACGCACACATAACCAAGCCCTATGTTCACATCGTCTGCGGTCACCTTCTCGAGCAGACCTTCTGGAGATTTATCAGCTTTTGTGACCACGGCCAGAGTCCTCATGCCGGTCTTATCGACACTCTGAGACATTCTAATGGACTCACAAGTGGGAAAATCCACAGTAGCCGACAAGACATTGAGAATAATACTCTCTTCCGGCCTTATATAATGCATAATGGTTTTCGAAATCTGCTCATAGATATCTTCGGGTTGTCCATGAACGGGAACCCTCGTTATACCAGGCAAGTCCACCATGGTCAGATCAGGGACACCTTTCTTTTTCACTACAAGAGTAAGAGGGGTGTTAGAGATACCCTTACCGTGGCCAGCGATCTCTTCAGTAGCTTCATTAATGGCTTCTGCGATGTGGGTTTCATCTGTTTCAACTACCTTGCCATTATACTCCAAGTGAAGCTCTGGTACGGGAGTGGAGTGGTGTTGCAGGCGCATTATGAGAGGCACACGAGTGCATATGCCTTGACCACGAGGAAGGCTTATGCACGCAAGGGACTCAAGAACACTAGATTTTCCAGATGATTGATCGCCAACTACGACAATGGTGGGAAGCTGTATCCCTTCGTCCATGACCTTGAGAAGACGGAGCTTGTCAACAGCGTCAAGAAGAGGTCGAATACGATCATCGTAGGTCATGGCCAGCGGTGCAGCCATGACTACGGGCTCGTTGTTTTCGTTGCCAGAAACGTTAGTCTGGGAAGATGATCGACGACCCATTCTCTCTTTTACAGTCTCGCCGTAAGGGAAACCCAAGAGAGCGGGCAAGAGAGAGTCATAAGAGAGACGAACCATTTTCTCTTTTACAGTCTCGCAGTAAGGGAAACCCAAGAGAGCAAGAGAGAGTGATGAGAGAGAGGAGCCTAGTGTGAGAATTTATAAAGACGGACGAGTGGAGCAACGAGAGACTTTCTCTGCAAGTTCGGGGAACACGCTTAAGAGCTAAGCAAGGAGCAGTCAAGGGGATTCTGAAATAAAAAATTTCTAAAGAGGCACAAAGGAAACATAAATGGAAATATTGCTTAATACTAATATATGAAGGTTCGGTTCGGAATTTTGGTACTCGGATTCATGGTGCAATATTATGAAAGATAAATTAGGAGGGACTGATGGGAGAATAACAAAAAGAGTGCTTTATTGCCTTTTTTTTACCAATTTGATATTCTCACACTTTTCTAAAAAGCGTACGAGGTCTACTGGTGGAGGAGACTAGGGTGGGGTTTGGTGCCCATTATGGAATCTGGATTCTGATTATAAATCTAGATTCTATAATCCAAAGATTATATTATTTTGATTTTAGAATCTGTTACCATCATTTCCAGCCCGACTTGGAGATGCGTGAGTGCACAGGCGTGCCAGCATCTATGCCGATGCAAGGAGTTGAAAACTTTTGATTCCAGTGCCGATCGCACGCAGAACCAGACGGGTTGCGGTTCAGATACAACCCAGCCGCCTGTGGATTTGGAGACTTCTAATACGACGATTGCTGAGAGGATTGGGGTTTGTCCTTCGAGATTCTTCCTCCAATTTTATGGCAACATGGACGACGGCCACGTTGATGGTGGCCGTTTGATGTAGAATCTGCAGGAACTAAGTGCCGTGTGGGGTGATAGCCATTTCCATGATAGATAGTGATGAGAATAAAATAAAAGGTAAAAAGAAAACTAACAATATCTTGGTACCTGCCGCTTATTTCCCTATAGCCTTGATCGGAGTATATAGAGAAGAGATCGAGGGCCGCCTTGACGATTACTGGTTCCGGGGTGCACATAGTGACTGCCCTTAACCTTGGTTGAAGGAGTAAGCGAGATCATACCTAGCCATAATCGGAGTATAGCGTATCTTCTTAGCCTTGTCTAAGAGGAGTAAGGGGGATCTCTATGTGTTGTTGCGACAGGAAGCAACAAGAGGATAGACTACTTCATGTTATGAGGATAGCATGAGAGTAGGGTGGTCTGAGAAGACCGGATAAGGGGTCTGAGGAGACCGGAATAGCTAGATGTAGTTGTGTTGTGTGTTGATCGGGAGATCTTCTTCCCTTGCTAGCAAGTCCCTATTTATAGGCTGCTTTGCTTAATCAACAAATCTCTCAACAACCCACTTTTAGGAAGTTAAACCCCATATTGCACAAACATTCTATGTTTTTAGGAAGTGGAGGACCCCACTCTCCATGTTTTTAAAGAGTCCTTATCCTGTAGAGTTTTTCCTAACAAATTCTGCGTAATGGGGTTTCTTAATGGACCCCACTTCCTTTATTTTAAGAAGATTTGTAGCCACATAGGACTCTATTCTACCGCCGGACTACGGCAGATGTAAACAGAATCTAAAAATCTTATTTGGATAAGCAAGATTATGAACTCGGATTTTAAAACTAGAATCTAGAATTTTGTTTGGTTGACATCGATTATTGAGATTAAATTTGAAGCTTTTATATTAAAAATTGCATAAAAAATAATATAATGTATATAGAAAAATTAAAGTCTATTTAAAACCATATATATTGTTATATACTATTTATATTTTTACAAAATATTATATATAATATAATAACATTAATATAATATATTATTATACCATTATATAATATTATATAATAATTATAATAATAGTATACTTTATAACATAATATTATATTATAATATAATAATAATATCTTATAATATTAATATTATTATAATACTATTAATATATAATATGTTATTAATAATATATAATATATTTTAATATTCTTATATTAATTTATTAATATAATATGAAATATTAATATTACAATATTAAATATAATATACTAATGTGTTATTACATTTTAATATATTAATATTATACTAATATATTAAATATTAATATATATATTATATTAATATATTAAAATATAATAATATATTTATTATAATATTATAATATATTATATTATAATGTTATTATTTATTATAATATTGTTTTATATAATATGTTGTACATAATCTCTAGAACCACAAATTTTGAAAATTTAAGCACCAATATCCATAATCCCTATAATCACGAAAAAAAGTAGATTATGATTATGGGCTTGATTATACAATCGGATATTAAAATCCGACCTTAAAATCTCAACCAAACACAGTTTTTGGATTATGGAATCGAATTCTATTAGAATCCAGATTCTATAATGCCCACCAAACGCCCCCTAGGTAGAAAAGAAATGAAGGAAACAAACAGAGGACAGGGCAGAGTAGATAAGAAAAGAAGCAAGTGAAAAGAAAAGTAGAAATTGAAAATATAGTACGGAAGATGCTATAATAATGAAACAGTAGGACAGGAATCAATAAAGAGAGCATGAAAAGAAAGTCCATGTAAAGAAAGAAATCATGTTGCTGATCTTATAGCTAACTTTGCTCTAGACTATTATTGTTGTATTTGGTTATATTCTCCCTCTCCTTTCATTCTGTACTCTTATGCCCAAAACATTTCCTTTCAGCGTCCTTAATATAATCTTGTGTTTTTTGGGAAAACACACTTCAGTAACAACGAAAAGTTCTAAATCAGATCACAAACATATGAGACCAGTAACAACTTGCAACATACGAAAATAAAATCATGCCTTCATAAATTGGCTTTTTTTTTCAATTATTATATAATGTCTATGGTCAAACATGCAACAATGAAATCATATATAAGTTTTATCCATCCTCCTGCAATGCACGGAGTATTTTTCTTTCATATAAATGAAATCTTAACTTCCAAAAACAAAATAACAATAATGCAGATTAACGATAGTGTTCAAGTATTTAGATGCATTAAATATAGCGATTGAGGAACATCAATGAAAATATGAGACAAAGCAAGGGGTTAAATCATCATCATCATAAGCTAGTTCCCACCATGATAAAGAGAGAAGGTTAAGTCCTTTGTTTGGAGTTGGAAAATCCACATAAAATATGTTGACGAGTCCATATGTTATTCAACTAATCCTTTAATTGACAAAAGAAGGCCGACCAAACAAGCCTTTCTCATAACACACATTGGGTAGTTCTAGCACTAGTAGCATGCCACATGGGCATTTTACATTTCAATTTTATAATACTAGCATTGGAACCCGTGCTACGCACGGGAAATACGTTTAACATATATGACAGTTTGAGAAAAAAATTAATAAATATTAGGAAAGATAGGAAAAACAATTATTAACATAGACATTTGTATAAATTTTCTTTAATTTTCCAAAAAAAAATGGGATTTTTAGATAATCAACATTCAAGTATTTATCGTTTACTTGGATAAAAGGCAAGACAATTTTGTGAAATAACTAAATGAAGGTTGCTGGGTTAAGAGGAAATTGGATCTATATAAAAATTATCTTTTAACTATAAATATATAAATACTTATAAGTAACATGATGAAAGGAAACGCATATCACATATTCAGCAGAGGAATAAAATTGTAATGCATACTCAATCAATATTACAGTTTCACACCATCCAACAGCTCCTGATTAGTAGGACATCATTCAGTCACTCCTGGTAAGTCTCCAAAGCTTTTTCATATAACTTCATGCAAAACTGGAATACTTTCCTCTGCAAACTTTAGAAAGTGTTAGATGAAGCACAATGCACTTCTCAGCATCCTTCATACCTTCAGTTCATGCTCCCAGTTTTGCCCTGTTACCATATGCCTATAGTACATAAAAGTAAGTCAATTAAAAAAACTAATCCTCTAAAAAGAAAATGTCTCTTCTAATGAAGAGACATTTGAATAAAAATGGAAAAACTAACAACATATATTGTCATTTGAAAGAAGAATCCATCTTCATGATTCTTAGCACAAAAAAATCATGAAAAATGCTTAGTGTTATAGACTACGATCAAATAAGAGAATGGAGATATGGTTCCTTTATTTCTTGGAATAAAGATACTATAAAAACTTGAATGAGATTGTGAAAATGAAAAAAATCATGTTAAATGGGAAATAATGCTTCGGTTGGAAACATATGGTGCTGAATATTTAAAATTTAGTATGCTAATTAATTAGCATATGAAATCATTATAATTAACAACAAACAGCCCGTGGCATGCATGTAACCTATTATCATTGGAGTTGGAAACATGTTTACAATATATCACTTTAACAAAGGGAAAAATAATATATTATCTTAAACTATTAAACGTATTTGCCTGTCTTAACTATTTTCAAATTAATGTTATTGGTATATGAAAATGCCTTAATTAAAATGTTAATAACCTAAATTCCCGTGTAACTAATTATAATCTATAAAATAATTAGCATTTTAAAATCAAATGGAAATGTATGATCATGTACTTTTGATAATATTATAATAAGTAAAAATGTTATTACAATATGTTATTAATAACTATATTAATAAATGACAATTATTATTAATTATTAATAATATTTTATAATTAAAATAGTATTGTTATTGTAAGCTCAATTATTATTATTGACATATAATAAATGATAATTATTATTAATTTTTAGCTATAATGAATACTGTAATTGTCAAACCATGGATTGTAAATGGACTTCAAATGATTAAAACACATAAAAAATGAAAAAATCAATCAACCTTGGCTTGCGAATAACTGTACCAAGAGTCAATAAACTACAATATGTGGTAACATCCCCATCTCTACCGTATGTATTTGTACACCCAAATGTATAGAAAAATCTATTACCTTTTAAATTGTTGCACTTCTCATTTCCCAACTTTGCCCGTTCAATTATTTGACCTCTCCAGTCTCTCTCTTAGAATCACGCCCTAGTCCTTATTTAATTCCAACAAAGTCAAACCCTACGTTTGCACTTTCTCTCTTAACTTATTTAATTCCAATAAACCCAACCCTACGTTCGCTTAATCAACTGGTCACGTGGCAAAGCTGTAAACCCAGTTAAGAAAATTGATCATCACATGGTCTTTCGGAGCCAATAAATCTTAAGAGATGGTCTAATTATTTGAAAACACAAACATTGGGAAAAAAAAAGCTTTTAACGAAACCGGCCAAGTTGAAATTTAAAGGGTATTATCGTCATTGGAGAGGGAAATTACTTTTCAAGATATGAATCTTTGATCTCTCCAAAGTGTCAGCTCAAGAGGAGAATTAATTGCAGGTAGTATAGGAGAAGGAGCCCTTTTTCTATTTTTTTTTTTTGGGAAGAAAGGTTTCTTCTCCGAGAAGCTTTCACACTTCATCCAAACGAAGAAAGCGTTTTCCACGGTTAACCGACGATGAAGCTGAATCACTCCACGGCTGAGATTATATTCGATCTCCAAACGACTCGGACACCGACATTTCTCGAGCTCGGAAACTCCTTTGGCTGTCCGTACAAATAGATCTTCTTCTTCAGCTTTAATGGCGGACAGCTTGGAGAGCGAGAGAAATCTGTCACCGAGATTCTCGAAAGCGACTTCCACCGATAAGACAAAAAGAGTTGCCGAAATCAGATGTGAACGCGGAAGAAATACCTCTGTCACCAAGATTCTCGCGCCTTGATTGGATCGCTCTGCTCGATTGCCCGCTTACCAGGTCGAAGAACAATTCTCGCCGTTCGCCGGACATGGTTGGCGGTCTAGCACAGTAGATAGGGTTCCTGCAAAGAGATTGAAAAAATTGAGGAAGCTCAGATTAAAACCGAATAAAACGTAGAAAAAGAAAGAAAGAGAAAGCCTTCGAAAAAGGAGAAAAGAACTGGCGGATGATTTTCGGAAATCAAGGAACCAGTAGATGATTTTCGGCTTCGGCTAGTTCATCTTCAAGTGGGTCGTCTCTGTTTCAGAGAAGGGAGGTGGTGGGATTAAGAAAAGAGTTGTTTTGGGGTTTAGATTTTAGAGTGAGAACAATTCCCAATAATTAGCCTTCTTCACTGCCGGCTCATTAGATTATTCGAGAAGGTGATCTACAATCGCACCTAATACACTGTTAGATGGATGAGGGAGGGGAGTGGGCAAGCGTTAGAATGAGAGTGAGAGAAGTGAGAAAAAAATCCCAACGATTTGTCTTCTTCACCGCCGACTTATTAGATCATTCGAGAAGGGGACTGCAATCGCACCTAATCCACTGTAAATGGATGAGAGAGTGAGCACCAGAACGACGGGTGTGAGGGAGAGAGAGATGGGTCAGGAGAGAGAAAAACAGAATGATATATAAAACAGAAAAACAAATAATAATAAAGAGGCTCGGGCGATTATAAAAAAAAAAAAAGAGGCTCGGGCTGAAAAATCAAGGAACCAGTAAATGATTTTCGGCTTCGGCTAGTTCATCTTCAAGTGGGTCGTCTCTGTTTCAGAGAAGGGAGGTGGTGGGATTAAGAAAAGAGTTGTTTTGGGGTTTAGATTTTAGAGTGAGAACAATTCCCAATAATTAGCCTTCTTCACTGCCGGCTCATTAGATTATTCGAGAAGGTGATCTACAATCGCACCTAATACACTGTTAGATGGATGAGGGAGGGGAGTGGGCAAGCGTTAGAATGAGAGTGAGAGAAGTGAGAAAAAAATCCCAACGATTTGTCTTCTTCACCGCCGACTTATTAGATCATTCGAGAAGGGGACTGCAATCGCACCTAATCCACTGTAAATGGATGAGAGAGTGAGCACCAGAACGACGGGTGTGAGGGAGAGAGAGATGGGTCAGGAGAGAGAAAAACAGAATGATATATAAAACAGAAAAACAAATAATAATAAAGAGGCTCGGGCGATTATAAAAAAAAAAATGAGGCTCGGGCGGGCGAGGCTATGCGAGGCAGCCACGTCAGCCCGAGCCTCTTTCCCTTTATATAATAGATAAGATTTTCCTTTCATTTGGACGCCTAAAATTTAAATTTAAATGACAATACAGGAGCCACCGCCCCCCACTTATTGAAAGAAGTTGAAATTTGGGTTTCAATAGCACGTCAAATTGTCGACTCTGGCTCGAGTCACGACTAAGGATTGGAGCTATGGAGCGACGGAGAGGTGACATTCCATTGAGCTCTTGCGGGGGCGGGTCATATTCAAACGGGTCTTCATCCAGTCTGAACTCTGAAGAGACCGAGCCATTCCTTTCATGGAACTGGTTCAGAAAACAAAATAAAGGTGGCTTGCCAAATGTTCTTAATGACATAGATCATGCAGCTAAGGTAAAATCTTTAAGGATTGAATTGATTAAACTCTTGACCTAAAAAGGATCAAACTTCTAATATTACTGAAGCCATAAATACAGAACCCATACAAAATCTACAATAATACCCTAACAATCAAAGGAATGGCACACCCACCCTACATATCACAGCCAGAACGACCTCCCTATTCATCATAATCATAATCACCTGGAAAGGCAATTCGATCCATAATCTTGCCCACAACCTCCTTAGACTCCCTTAGAAGCGTAATACTGTTATTGAGCCGCTCCCGTGTATGAGACACAGAAGGTGATTCCTCAAGCATCCATTCTATCCCTTCACCATTAGTTCCAACCAACTCATTCACAATCTCCTCCATCTCTTTCTTCACCAGCTTCTGAACACTGAACAGAAGATGCAGAGCCACGTAATCAACCAGCCTTCGCAACACAATCTTCCAGTAGGCAGTCATTCTCATCTTCAAGTCAAATGCTTGCTGAGCCACCGTGGGATATTCCCTCAGGTGCCCAACATCAACCACACCAAAACCCTCGAGATTTATCCTGGTGGATTTGTTATAATCCTTAATTACTTCCATAAAGCCATGTTCTTGGGCCATAAGCTTTTGCCATGTACACGTGTACTCCTGGTTACTAGTATAATCAGTAAGCTTCTCTATTTCCACGAGCTCTGTAACTCGATCGACAAGCTGTTCTTTCATCTTTGAAATCAGAGTGTGAGCAGCTCTTCTGATGGAGGATATAAGCTGCGGGTAGCATTCTGAGTGACGCATCAACACAATTATGACCACATCCTCTATATACTTCCACACCCTCTGGACAAAATCCAATGGAGTGTCTGATATGTAATTCACCTTCTTCTGTAAGATTGTGAGGAATGCGGAGTGAGGGAGGAAATTTGGCAATTCAATCCCTTTGGCTTCCTCAAGGATTTTTATTTCCTCCGTTAAGAAGTCCTGTGCAGAGTTGTTTTGGGACTTCGATTCAAGTTCCTTTGAGTATTCATTTAGCATCTCTGCCATTCTTGCCGTGCAATGCATCTTCCTTTCATCTGGGTATTCATCGAACTCCCCTCTCAGAAGGATTTTCCGGAGAGATTCCTTTGCAGAACCAATTATCCGCATTAACGCCGTCATAGCATCAGTTGCAGAGGAAAGATTCCGCGGCAATTTGTTGAGCTCAGAAACATTCTGGTTCAGCTTCTCATCGATCTTCTTGACAATATCGGGCAAGCATTTAGCAATGATGGTTGCTTGAATCAGCACAAGCTTATGAGCTAAAACAGGAATACCCACAATAGATTTATTGATTTTGGAAAGAAGAGGATGCGTTCCGAAGAGCTCTGCTTCCTCAATCCTCGCTTGCTCGTAAGACTCCTCACCAATTCGATTCCTTACGCACACATAACCAAGCCCTATGTTCACATCGTCTGCGGTCACCTTCTCGAGCAGACCTTCTGGAGCTTTGTCAGCTTTAGTGACCACGGCCAGAGTCCTCATGCCGGTCTTATCGACACTCTGAGACATTCTAATGGACTCACAAGTGGGAAAATCCACAGTAGCCGACAAGACATTGAGAATAATACTCTCTTCCGGCCTTATATAATGCATAATGGTTTCCGATATCTGCTCATAGATATCTTCGGGTTGTCCATGAACGGGAACCCTCGTTATACCAGGCAAGTCCACCATGGTCAGATCAGGGACGCCTTTCTTTTTCACTACAAGAGTAAGAGGGGTGTTAGAGATACCCTTACCGTGGCCAGCGATCTCTTCAGTAGCTTCATTAATGGCTTCTGCGATGTGGGTTTCATCTGTTTCAACTACCTTGCCATTATACTCCAAGTGAACCTCTGGTACGGGAGTGGAGTGGTGTTGCAGGCGCATTATGAGTGGCACGCGAGTGCATATGCCTTGACCACGAGGAAGGCTTATGCATGCAAGGGACTCAAGAACACTAGATTTTCCAGATGATTGATCGCCGACTACGACAATGGTGGGAAGCTGTATCCCTTCGTCCATGACCTTGAGAAGACGGAGCTTGTCAACAGCATCAAGAAGAGGTCGAATACGATCATCGTAGGTCATGGCCAGCGGTGCAGCCATGACTACGGGCTCGTTGTTTTTGCTGCAAGAGCCGTTAGTCTGGGAAGATGATCGACGACCCATTCTCTCTTTTACAGTCTCGCCGTAAGGGAAACCCAAGAGAGCGAGCAAGAGAGAGTCATAAGAGAGACGAACCATTTTCTCTTTTACAGTCTCGCAGTAAGGGAAACCCAAGAGAGCAAGAGAGAGTGATGAGAGAGAGGAGCCTAGTGTGAGAATTTATAAAGACGGACAAGTGGAGCAACAAGAAACCTTCTCTGCAAGTTCAGGCAAAGACGCTTAAGAGCTAAGCAAGGAGCAGTCAAGGGAATTCTGAAATAAAAAATTTCTAAAGAGGGATTACAAAGAAAACATAAATGGAAATATTGCTTGATACTAATATATGAAGGTTTGGTTCGGAATTTTGGTGCTCAATTCATGGTGCAATATTGTGAAAGATAAATTAGGAGGGACTGATGTGAGAATAACAAAAAGAGTGCTTTATTGCCTTTTTTACCAATTTTATATTCTCACACAAGGCTAAAAGGCGTACGAGGTCTAGTGCTTTATTGCTTTATTTCCTTCCTTTCTTTGAGAAAAGAAAGGAAGGAAACAAGCAGTGGAGGGGGCGGAGTGGATAAGAAAAAAAGCAAGTGAAAAGAATGATAGAAATTGAGAATACAGTACGAATCAATAAAGAGAGCACGAAAAGAAAGCCCATGTAAAAGAAAGAAATCAAGTTGCTGATCTTATAGCTAAATTTGCTATTCTCCCTCTCCTTTCATATTGTACTCTTATGCCCAAAACGTTCCTTTCAGCGTCCTTAATATAATCTTGTGTTTTCTGGAAAAAAAAAAAAGGAAAAGGGAAGGAGTAGCCCATGTATAGTGGAGAATGAGGAAGACGCAACGGAGCAGGAAGATATTAAGACAAAGAAACTGTGAAGAAAGGAAGGAAAGAGAAGAAGATAAGTATGGATGTTCGAATTTCGTTAAGTGCAATTTAAGGCTTTGTTGCGAATTTCAGATTTTTAGAGATGCAGAAGGATAATGTTAAAATTTATTCTCTTTCAATTGTGTTTGGAAAGTTTAGATTTCAGGAGAGAAGAAAAGAAATTTTTTTTTCATTGGTTAAAACCAAGGAAGTGATTTGAAGAAAAGTTTATTAAAATATTTTCTCTTCCTTTTTCTTTGGAAGTTAAAAATTTTCTCTTTTAGAAATTAAAGATTTTGAAAGAAAAAAAAAAGGCCTGCCATCACTCACCAACATCACCACCACCCACGTAGGATTCTATAAGCGAAAGCGTTTGTAGAAATACTAGGGAACCGCACGCACTATGCAAATAAGAGTGACTTTAAGAATGTTTTTTGAATTTGAATTTAAAGATAAATCTCATATTAAGTAACTAATTTTAGATAAGGAATGAAACTTGATAATTGAGGACACATCAAAATCAAGAATAGTGCGTAAATAGGGAGATAAGTAAGAGGTATTTCGGACATAGATTATCAGGCCAAAATCTTGGAAATTACCTTTATACATTCATATAGATGCTTGTGGCTTAAATATTTTCTCAATCTATATTGTCTGATTGTCTAAACTAACCATAATGTTGCTAAGAAAGTAGTGCCATACATGCTTCTCCCCCTCTTCTCAAGGAACTAGAATCGCCATTTCACATTTCAACTTCACGTAGCATTTGAATCTCACAATAAAATCTCAGCAACACAAACCTATCAATCAAGACTTTAGATTAGAATATCTGAAATTTCCTTCTTCAATCAAAGGTACTAATACAAAATCTCTCTTGGATGGCAAGCTTCAAAAAGAGAAAATGAGTAGGTTTTCAAAATCGGATCACATGGAAACACACTCCAGTAAGCCCTAAACTGAAAGTTCTAAATCAGATCTCAAACATATGAGACCAGTAACAACCTACAACATACAAACATAATGTCGTTGTGCACGTGCTGCCCAACTTGTGTAATTACCAAAAGGAAGAGGAAATAATTAATAAAATATATATATAAAAATGCAAAGACATGGATGCAAAAAACCCTTATGCAAGAGAGCCTGTTTGATTATATCTACACATCTATACTATATTAAGCAATGCGTCCTTGGGATTTGTGCTAACCATAATGTACGACTTTTTCAAAATGTTCTTACACATCATCGGTACAACAATTATAATTGCCTCAATTCTTTTAAAACTTGATCAGTTGTGAACGGTTCCCTCCTTGTCTACTTTTTTCTACATATGTGCAGTACTGCATATGAACCGACTATGGTAATAATGTATAAGGTTCGCCATGCCGATTTCAGCGCTGTTTCGACGATATGGTAATAATGTATGAGGTTCGTTGTGCCGATTGCATGTCGTTTTGTCGAAATTTGGCCGACAGGCAACTCGTGTCGTTGCATTTTACATCTTGCTGTGCTGAAATATTATTATGTTTTTTATAAGAGTATAATAATATTTTCTTAACAAAGATGCAACAGAAAGGCAAGAAGGATTGATTCGGTCCAGTAGGTAGGGTTGCTAAATGGGCCAGCCCGGCACGACCCAGGCCCGTTTAGCACAGGTCGCGGCACGCTCGGCTCGTTTTCTCTAAACCCCAGGCACGGCAGGCCAATGGGCCGCCGCCGAGCCTGGGGTATTAAATTTGATTTTTTTTAAAAAAACTACGGAAAATTAGGAAAAAATAGTAAAAAATCACAAAAAAAAAATTCTAAAAAATATGTTTATTATTTACGAATTTATTTGACACATATTAGGATAAATTTTGCTCAAAAAAATATAAATAAATTAATTATTTTTAAGTACAAGTACAACTTTGCAAATTGATTTTTTTTTAAAACAAGGAAAATTAGAAAAAAAATCACAAAAAAATTCTGAAAAATATGTTTATTATTCACAAAATTGTCTTACACATATTGGATAAATTTTGCTCAAAAAAATATAAATAAATAAATTATTACAAGTACAACTTTGCAAATACAACAATAGTAACCTAATTTATAACTTTTTTAGAGTCTTGTTAAAATTTTGGCCAATGGTCGGCCTAGGGACCCCCCACCCCCCCCCCCCCCCCCCCCCCCCCCATGTGAGCACTCTGTCAAGTCTATCGGCCATTGGCCAAAACTTTGAACGAGACTCTAATCAAGTAAGAAAAGAAGAGTAAAAGATTATAGAAGAGGTGTGGTTTGGAGTGGGAAAGGTTAGGCCTATTTATTGAAAAACAATAGTGGCTTTTTACCACCTTTACCCTCCAATATTGCTGTTATTTAACCACTTTTTTTTAGGCGAAAAAGGGCTAGCCTGGCCCGTGCCGCCCGCATGCCGAGCGTGCAACAACCCGCCAGGCTGCATTCCCCGGCGGGCCGTGCCTAAACGGGCCGCGTGCCTGTTTAGGAGGGCCCGGCCCAGTTAGCATCTCTACCGGTAGGGGAATCGGAAGCGAGCGACCAGAGAGGGACGGACTAGCCCGTGGACGAAAAGATGCTGTAGATGTTAGCCGAAAAAAAAGGGTGGGAGGAAAGGAAAAGGCGTGATTGATCAGACATGGATTCAGTTATGTCCTTTTACCCAAAAAAAACTAAAGATTGATAAGACATGGAAAGGAAAATTTTGGGTGTAAAAAATGGAGGGAAGGGGCAACGTTCCTTGTTCTTCCCTTGCCGTTTACGACAGCATTCGTCTTACAGCGGTAGCGATTTCTCTGTGTATTCGCGTTTTATCGTCACTTTTTCTAGTTTCATGATACAGAAAGTTTACGGGGAAAAAAAAATAACAGATGTCTGTTTCGGTTTCAGGCGGGATTCATTTGGGGATTGTGTGAAGGTCCCTTTGAAGCTCGTAGAAGAGGTGTGCAACACGAACGGAAACTCTTCCATGTTCGATTTCAAGTATCCGGTTTTCGTCAAAAACTTATTTCAGATTGAATTTGAAGATTTCATGTACCTGTCATAATCATATTGATTTCCTTTCTCCTTTATATCTTTGAATTTAGGGCTTTCTGGTATTCCTCGCGCTTCCTTTGTGGTAATACTCTCTAATTTGGCTCTACCTACGGTAGCATTTGTTTTTCCTTTTATGATTTTCCAAGTAGAAATTTTTAGTGCTCACGCTCATCTAGATTTTTCTTATCAATCTGACCATTATGATTTCAGGTCAAAGCAGTCGGCATACACAGCCTTCAATTCGGTAATGCAATTCTTGATGCTGTAGTGACCAACATAGATAACTGTAGAGATAGCGTTGAACAGTTTCTTACTTTATGGTATCATTTAGTTTTAAGTATCTGATTCTCTTCAAATGAAGTCAATTTGGATTGTGTTTTTGAGTGTGCTAAGGTGTCTCAGGGCAGATATCTGATTGTCTAAAGTAAGTTCTCTCACACATCATTCTAGATAAGTAAATCCATGACAAAATTGAAATATTGGTTCAGCTTGTCTCTAAACTAGGGACAGTAGACCTTTGGCATTGTAACATACTTCCTTTATCTGTGATAGTTATTTCATTTTGAAGAATCTACCATTGTGTTCCTGCTGAGTCATTGCTGTAAAAGTCAGGATGAATATACAAGTACATTATCAAGTTTGAGACACAGAACTTGGCTTATGTGATACCCAAATTATTTATACTTTTGTCTATAAAAACAAAACAATGCTCTTAAGGTGTTTAAATCAACTCTAACTGGAAGCCATATCACTTATTTTGCGCTAGATTTGGTGTTGATCATGCTACTGTCATCTTTTCAGTTTCCATTTCCATTCATTTTTTTTGTTCCCTCTCTGTCTGTCTCTCTCCCCTTTTAAATTCAGGTCCCTTGATTGCTTACAATTGTGAGAAAAAAACCCTCAGATATCGTCTCTAGTTTTTTTCCTGTTGCATCTTTGTTTGTCAGTTCATCTATTTATTGAAAATGTATCTTGTTGTCCACATCAGAGCTAGTTAGTTTCTTAACAGCTTTGTCCTCTACATTTCGGTTTTACAATTTTCTCTTGTAACTGCTAGGTATTTTAGCTGGAGTATTTTCAATCACACACTGCCAGGTTAAAAGATACCGGAAGCAGGATGATTGGGTCAGTATATCTATCCTTCATCTGTGGCCTTTTTCTGTTTGCTATAGATGCAGAAAACAAGATCAATATAAATGGATGTCTCATCCTTTCTTATTCAAACACATTTTTAGATTGCTTTCTATTACCTAATTTTTCCTTTTCCTGTGACAAAGTTGTAGTTTTATGTCTAGAGCTTCTTTTTTATTGTTTAGTCGCATTTCCTAAGAATGTGATTTTTTTTTCTGGTATGTCAAGCATTCTGCTATGCTCCTGTTCACATAATTTGCAGTAGTCTTTGAGTAATTTAGTATGCCTTTCTTTGCAAGTTGCAAGAAAAATGAATTATGTTACTAATTCTTCCATGAAGTCCTGTAGACTTTGTACACCTGCTGATGAGACCTTGTAGCAAAGGTGAGGAGTGCTATTTTCTTCTTGGCAGTTTCCTGTATCCATTTTGTACTGAGACACTACATGAACACACATTTACGGCCAAAATTATTCTTCTAAAAGAAACTTTGATGGATGGACTCTGGTCCTCGAAAATGGTTCTTTCAAAATCAGGAGACCATGTATGAGGAATAACTTCTTGGCGGAAACCATCTGTACAGTTTCAAGTTTATCTTTGTCCATTTCTGAATGATAAAAAGTACTAACAAGCTGGCCCTTCTAGCATAACAAAATTCTGTTTTAATATTGCTTTAATCGATATGTCCTTGTTTATTATATTACTTGAGGGAAGATACATGTCTTCAAAGAGATGAAAGATATTCAAGGAAAGGGAAGATACATGTCTTCAAAGAGATGAAAGATATGCAAGGAAGCAATAACATGCAGTAAACTCTAGATTATCTTGAAATAGAAGTTAGACAATAACGTAGGCAGGATCATCCTATTACGGCACAACATCAAGTTATAAGCTAAACTGTGGCAACAATATCATTGACCTAGAGGCTTAGAACAGATAAAATGATTTAATTGATATAATTACAGGGTAAAGAGCATTTAATGACCAAGACTGTCAGCCTTCCATATGATGTTCCAGAGTTCAAAATTCAAGTCAAAGTTTGACTTGTGGATTGGTCATATAATTCAGCAAGTGGATGTAGTCTTTGAAATTTGTGCTGAAAACAATTCTGAACAGAAGAATTCACAAGTTTGAAGGTGTCCTTGATTGAACCATGGATTGATGTGCTCTAAAACTGTATGTGTTCCACACACACAACGGAGGCATAACCTGAATTTGTTTTGATCCAGCACGCAAGAGTTGTTGCCTACGTTTGTCCATTATGAGCACACCAGTTAAATCTTAGAAATTTTGTACAAAACAAACAAGTGGTACTTTTTTTCCCCTTGTGCTATGTTTGTTCTTTTTCTTTTGCCACTCCTGCAACTGTAAGAGAGTCTGATGACCTTCTGATGCATAGCTCTGGATTTCATGTATTCAGGTGAATGCTTTAGTTGCTGGTGGTGTAGTGGGAGCACTCATAGGTGCCAGGACACGAAGCTGGAAGAAGGTCTTTGGAATGGCAGCTATCTTGTCCAGCTTTAGCACTGCTGCTGATTACTACAAGACATCTGACAAACCTTTTGATGGAAACCCTTACAAAGGGGCAAGGTGATTATTACCCTTTTGCTTCCTCCATCCATCTTCATTAATTGATCTATGAATTACACATTTAATGTGCCATTTTTTTTAGTTGCTATATGGAATAATAGATCTAAATTATTAGCCTCTTTCGTATGCGCTTCTCTGTTTTATATCTTTATTTTTCAGATGAATTTGTTTCAACAAGATGAGAAGCTTAAAAATTTGGCAACTGAAATTTAAGTTCACCAAAATTGAATCCACATAAACGATGATTTTTAGTTTTTTCAATGAATATTGCACGGATGATGTACTAGGACAATTGAACTCGGTATGTTTCTTGAATCATCTGATCGTTTCTATCATTCCTCTTTCCATCTGCTACTGGAGCTCCACCTAATCACTGATCACTACACTTTGCATCTAGGGTCATGAATTACATGACGGTCTGCCCTTATATCATTAAATGATATGCGTTCAAGGTTGGTGTGATTGCTGTAGCATGCGTAGACGTCTGGCTTAATCACCCAAGTGGGTCTTCAAGGGAAGAGCTTTTTTGTTTTTTTTGGTAGGATTCAAGGGAAGAGCTAGTTAGCTCTGCGAAAGAGACTAATAGTAAATGACTCATAATTTCTTATTCTTTATAATTGATGAGGACCCTATGAATAGTCAGTTAATAAGCTAATAGTGTGTTTAGTTTTGATCAAAACATTGGACTCCCTGTGTTTGTTTTAACTAATGCAACTTTTCTGGTGGACCATGGCTTCCTGCAACATAGAAATTGACGTGACCAATCCAATCCTTCCACCTGTAAATGGGCTGTTCATGTTCATAATTCTTCCAATCTACCCAAGCACCATTTGTACCTGTATATGGGACCTTGTTTTATGCAACGGTAGTTACCAAATGTTCAGTTTTTTTTTTTTTAAGAGTTTTCAATTAAAGTAATTTGGGACTAAGGATATTTATTTTGCCATTTGGATAATAGGTTTGGTTGTTGAAATTAAGGATACTTATTTTGCCATTTGGCAAATTTTTGAATGATTTTAATTTTAGTCGAACCTTTGGTTCCAAAACTTAGTATGCACTTGGGGTTAATCGAGAGTTTTAACGGGTTGTTTATTTATAGTAAATACGTAGAAAGTGCATATCTCCAAATAAGTTGAGGCGCATGTCATCTTCCTCAGCCAGGTCAGCTCCTAACAACTATTATGGCTCAAAAAGAAATCTTTTTAAATATAATTTTTAGTTTATAGAAAGCCTTGTCGCAATTTTTTTCCACATTATATAACTTGCTCGAGACTTGACTTTCCTAAATTGTATAACTTAATTTTCTGACATTCCACGTCATATTTCTTTTTAATTATCTGCTTATCTATTGTAGGTTTACAAAAGAGAGAGAAAAAGAAAAAAAAAACCTAATAGAGGAAAAAGTTAGGACTCTTTAGTCTTTACACGAAACCTAAACTAAATAATAATAAAGAAAGAAGCTTAAGTCCTTCGTTTGGAGTTGAAAAATCCACATAAAAGATGTTAACGGATCCATGTGTTGTTGAACTAATCCTTTAATTGACAAAAGAAGGCCACCCAAACAAACCCTTCTCGTAAGACACATTGGGTAGTTCTAGTACCAGTAGTCAGTAGAATGCCACATGTGCATTTTACATTTCAATTTTATAATATAAGATTTTCTTTTCATTTGGATACCTAAAATTTAAATTTAAAATGACAATACAGGAACGACCGCCCCCACCCCACTTAATTGGGAGAAGTTAAAGATTGCGAATCCCAAGAAGTCTGGTGTGAACGCTGTTATAAAAAGAGGACCAATTCATGCGAAGGAGTCAGGATGTCCAGTGTGAACGGGGTTTGAGAAGATGAGAAATTATGGGCCGAACCTCGACCTTCGAGACACTCTTCCCCGTGCATACCCATGATTGGGGTGGGGCCGCATCGGTGGATAGATTTATTAAACACGTTTTCTCTTTCTTTTCTTTTTCCTTTTTCTTCGGGATTCTTCCCGTTGTCAAAGCCTCCCATGGTGAAATTGAAAAACTGAAATGTGTGACATATTAAAAAGGATTGAGAACCATGATTAAAATTAACAAAATTAGTTTTGGTACAATATTTGAACGATCGGCACACTTTTCAAGGAGCCCTTTCATGCGTGTGATAGCAGAAAGGATGTTATATACTATACCATTTTTTCCTTTTCTTTTTTCCCTTTGTTCGTGTTGATGATATAGTTTTCAATTTATCATCCAAAATGCAATTCTCAAAACAAAATTTCTCTGTCTAATTTTTGGAAACGATTATTGTTTTGTTTACCATGCCATGCCTATACATTTATGCTTTCATCGACTGCAATATTACTTATCAATTCTTGTGCTTCAAGCTTCGAGATTTTCATTTTATAAAATATTTTTGAAAATGCAAATTGTAACGATTCAACTCAACGAGATATTATTTGTTTTGGGCTTAAGCCTAAACGATTTTGCCCCCTAAAAGGTGCATCATTAAATTAAGTTTTCTTCTTGATTCTTATATTTTGTTGGGCCTAAACCCATACTTGAGGGGGGGACTGTTGTGAATTGTACCAACAAACCCTAAATTTACAAATTTCCAAAATAATCCTTGCATATCATTGTGAAGATTCATTACTGAAAATTGTCTCAATTTTTAAAAGTCTTAATAATCAGCTACAAAACTCTTCCTCCCTTATGTGTCTTTCTCGTGATTGTAATAGTGTATTCGCATCAACCTAGGTATGTATATCGACTTAAAATAATAAAATATCTATTTTTAGGTGATGTGATGCCTCGCTCTTTTGATTCCACAAGGACATAATGGATGTCTTTACCACGATTTTTTTTTTGGTAAAAGATGTCTTTACCACGATAATGCCGATTCCTACAATAAGATTATTAACTAATATCTAAGATTTTTATAACAAGTCATATCCAAGACTTGGACACCGTTGTCCCCAAAGCCAAATACGCTGAGGGGGGGGTACAATTCTCTTTAAATGGCAACAAATATTTGGAATCAATTATGATATTGACAAGGATGGGCAGACGAAAGGATGGGCAGACGAAAAGAGTACCATCAATATCACATACAGGAAAAACAAAAAAATGGAAATAATGGGGGATTCCGGGGCCTACTCGTGCACACGTCACAGCATTTACTTTCTCATCTTGCAGACTTGCACTACTAAATCCCCACTTTTCTCCAACAACAAAAAAAAAAAAAATCCCCACTTTTCGGTTTTCTTCTCCATCCTTTAAGAAGATCTGCGGTATCTGTACATCAGAACGCTTTGCAACTCTTCCGTTTGGTTTCCGGTTTCCTCCTCCTACGCTTCGCTCTTCCATTTTTCAAAGTGTGTTTTCCCACGGATCCGGCTGACTATATGAAGAAATGGGTAAGAGGTTGATGTCTGTATCTGGGATCAGGCTTCTTTCTTTCTTTCCTTTGTTTTTGTTTTAAAATTTTTTGAAATTTTTGGGTGACACTTGAACTCAGTTTTCTCAGTCTAATCTCTTTTTATGTATGATGTTTATTTATGCTGAATGGTGCAGATTTTGATGCTTAATTGACGGGGTATTGCTCATAGAGATGGATGTGGAATATCAAGAGGTAATTTTTATTTTCGGTGCTCTCATTTTTTTTTTCTTTCAATTTTTGTTTCTTCTCAGGTTCCCATTGAGACTGATTTGCTAATGGGGTGCCATTTTTTGTGTGGAATTAAAAGGAATATATTAGGAATTCCAGAGGAGTACAGCTCTTTACTTGCAGATGGTTGCCATTTTCTTCACCAAAGGCCCTTGTTTTTCTTTGCCATGGTCTCCTCGCTTTCTCTCTCTTTGAGTTCCTTTCTTTTTTAGGCATTTCATTTTACATGTTTTTTATTTGGTTGATTAATGGGATTGCAGGATATGGTATGGAATGCAGCGGCTTCATGAGAGGTAATAAATATTCCCCACAAAACAATAAATGATTCTATTGCTTTCTCCGTCTTTCTTTAGCTTTCATCTTATATTCAAATCTCCATTTTGATGTACAAAACCAGATCGTGCATTTTGATGCTTAGTCTTTTTTATCACTTATCAGACATTATGGAGGATGAACCCCATTCAATGCCTCAGGTTTTTGGTCTGATTTCAATGCACTCTGCTTTCATCTTTCCCACCACTTCCTTTTCCTCTTTTTTCATTCTTTATCATCTAAACATAAAAGGTATGGCCCCCTACTGCATAATTGCTGAGATCACACACCCGCTTATCTACTTTTTCAGGAACTTTACTCATCTTTATCCGGTGGGACTTTCAATTGTCCGCTTCTGATCATGTTCTATAACAATGTAAAAGAAATGCTATGTGGGCCTTTCACTTTTTTTGAGCTTCATCTGATGATGATCATGTTCACCATAGATAACTCCAGACTATATTTTTGTTTATGCCAGCCATTGTATGGCTCTTCTGTCTGACTTTTGCTGGCTGTGATACGCCAAAGACAAAAATTATGGATGTGATGGTCCAGGATCAAAATATAATTTCCTTCTTCTGTTGTAGAATAAAAAAGCATACAAAAGCAAGCAAGTAACCATTCCTTTAATCTCAAGTTGTGGGTCTCATTAGTTTGGTTTGTTTGGCAAACAAACAGGCCAGACCCACCCAATCCACACACCTACAATTATTGACTCTCTGTCTCTCTCTCTCATTCATGAGAAGGAAAGAATAAAAGAAAATAGAGAAAGATCCAAGTGTCACACGTAAAGTGATTTGTACAGGATGTGGGACAAGGCTGGCGGCCGCAGGCTACGGTGTGACTGGGATTGACTACGAAGGGCACGGAAGGTCCAAAGGAGCCCGATGTTACATCAAGAAGTTCGAAAATATTGTCAACGATTGTAATGCCTTCTTCAAATCTGTTTGTGGTACGCAAATACGTCAGCATACGCATTACGATTGATACGTATGATGGTACTTTCCAAAGTTTGAGACGTGAGAATTCCATTTTCTTTTCATTTGTTGTTCTTGCAGAGCAGGAGGAGTACAGGGACAAGAGAAGGTTTCTGTATGGAGAATCCATGGGAGGAGCAGTGGCTTTATTGCTTCACAAAAAGGACCCCACCTTCTGGAATGGTGCAGTACTCGTCGCTCCAATGTGCAAGGCAACAGCCTAACTGGCTAGAATTCTTATGCTCAAATGACTGAATTTTCCCCTTTTGATCTGACGTTGAATTCGGTTTTTAAAATATATGGGTGTTGTTGCAGATATCAGAGAAGGTGAAACCTCATCCTGTAGTTGTGAACATATTGACGAGAGTGGAAGACATCATACCCAAGTGGAAGATCGTCCCCACCAAGGACGTGATCGATTCTGCTTTCAAAGACCCCATCAAACGAGAAGAGGTAAGAAGATGTAATGACCTTGGCCTTATGCTTTGCCTTGTGCCTTTTGGGGTTAAAGACTTTCAGAATCTTAACTTGCAGATCAGGAGCAACAAGCTGATATACCAAGACAAGCCCAGGCTGAAAACGGCTTTGGAAATGCTCAGAACCAGCATGAGCCTGGAGGACAGCTTAAGCGAGGTTCACAATTACAACTTTTCTGAAGTTTTATTTGCAAAAGAAATTACACCAGTTCTTGCTTTGTTTTGAGTGACGTTATGGGATCTATATATATGGGCAGGTGAGGCTACCATTCTTCGTGTTACATGGGGAAGCAGATACAGTGACTGACCCAGAAGTGAGCCGGGTGTTGTACACAAGGGCTGGGAGTGCAGACAAGACCATGAAGCTGTATCCAGGAATGTGGCACGGCTTGACTTCTGGTGAGCCTGATCACAACATAGAGATCGTCTTCTCCGATATTATAGCTTGGCTCGGCAAGCGAACCAGTGATGCCAATGCCATCTTTGTCTCCGATCATGCCATTACACATCCAAAGAATCCATCGGATTTTATCAACACGCAGTCACCAGTTGCAGACAAGCAGCGGCGGCGGCGAACAAGACAACACGGAAATTATCTTTGTGGTTGGAAGGGGCGACAGATGCACCACCATTCGGCCATGTAGCTCGAGCGTAACCGTGCTGTTGGAACCTTGCTTTGTCTTGTGTTTACCTCTGTCACTGTTTTATACCAGTTCAAGTGTTTATTTAAAGTGTTATTGAAAAGGTATGAATGTGAGAAATAAAATTAAAAAGAGTATCTTTCGTTGTTAAAAGAAAAATAAAAAATTAGAAACAAAGACGAGGGATGTCAATTTGTGATATATGTTATATTTTGCATTTTTTTCATTTATAAGGAACATTTGATACCGGGCATTGCTCTTTTTTTATTTTTTTTGATATCAAGCATTCAGAATAACCAATTACAAACTGTTAACATTAACATTAACCGTTCTAAGGGAAGAACCTCCCATGAAATCAGAGTTTAAGATAGAAGAGATAAAGATAGGAGGGTGATTTTTCCAGAAGCAGGAGTACTCCGATGCGAAATTTGCTAGCACGTCAGCAATCCTGTTTGCTTCCCTGTAAATATGCCTGATCGACCAGAACTAGAATGTGTTATAGGTTTGATACGGGGCATTGCTCGCCTGACAATGTGTTATACATATACCCATTACACATACCTTTTTGGGAATTGACGCTTTAAATAGTACGTCACGGTAATTTGAGCGATTTGCAAAACCTTGAGCACATACTCTTTAATTTGGTATAGGTTTGAAACCGAAGCCTTAGGTAGATCCAAATTCATTGAATCACCTTCAAAAAAAAAAAAACATGAACAATAGTTCAATTTTGTATCATAATTAAGAGATCCAAGGTATACGTGTTATGGGGACAAAGTATAATATTAAGCAACAACTAAATACATGTGGTATGAGTTTTGCTAAATGAGGGAACCCGCATCTGCTCCTACGTTCTACAAAATTACAACGCCAATAATTAAACGCCACGTGTGCACACAAAAAGTTATGGAAAGTTACGGCGTTTGGCTTTTGTTTCTCTGTCTCTGTCAATTTCAAACGAACCTTTACTAACTCTCCTTGGGTTAGTCTTTACTTGTCCAAAAAGGAACCCTACCCAACATCTTATCGGTTTGAAAAAATTTTAGTCTCTCCCATTTTATTCTGTCTTCTTTCTTTTTTGATAAAGAAAATTTTTCCTTTTAATGGCTGCCGGGAAGAGCCATTTTGCGACGCCGAGTTATCGATTTCTTACGGGGAAGATAGATCATTCGATCGGTTCGGATACCATGTTCGACTTCGACGAAGCAGATGTATGGAGTTCGAGTCAAGTCGCGTCGCCTGATTTCTGTAAAACGATACCCAATTCAAGAGTGTCGAAGAAGTCGACGAAAAGGGTGGAGAACGGTGATCAGCGGTTGTGAGGGACTGCTGCGTCGGTGCCGGTGAACATACCCGATTGGTCAAAAATACTGAGAGACAATTACAAATACAAACGGAGGAGAGAGCGATTAAGACTTTGATGACGAGGATGGTAGGATTCTTCCGCACAAGTTCTTAGCGAAACAATTTGCTCGGACTCGAATCGCATCCTTCTCCGTGCATTAAGGGGTGGGAAGGACTTTGAAAGAGAGGGATTTGAACAGGGTGAGAAATGCTGTTTGGGAGACAACTGGGTTTGAAGATTGACAGATCCCCCTTCTAGTCATTACATTACAGTGGGAAATTTCAGAAAACCTACGAGCAAGTTAAGGTTTCTTGAAAAAGATGACAAGATGTGGGGTAGGGTTCCTTTTTAGGTTTTGAGGACGAGTAAAGACTAACCCAAGGAGAATTAGTAGGGTTTGTTTGAAATTGATTAAAAGCCAAACGCAATAAGTTTCCATAACTTTTTGTGTGGACACGTGGCGTTTAATTAATGGCGATGTAATTTTGTAAGAGAGGGGGCGTAGGAGAAGATGCGGGTCCCTAAATGAGGGAGTTACCAACTTACTAGTATTTTAATTACACAATCCAACGAAAGATTTGGATTTTGACATACTAACATGGTAGAACATGATTCTGGTTGCCAACTCCAACTATATTCATTATTGATGCAGGTATGCAATTCCTGTTTACAACACTAGCTTCACAGTAAGTGTATAAGGATACTTAGGTACCGTTTGGTAATGCTTTTCAGAAGTGTTTTTTTGCTTTCCAAAGTAAAAGTGTTGTTTGGTTATGCACACATGAAGCAATTTATAAGAAGCAAAAAAACAATTTCATTGCTTTTTAAAAGAAGCATAAAAATGTCACTTCTCACTTTAACCACAAATTTATTTTCTTGCTTCTAAAACTCTCGACACAAAACTAGACGGGAAAAAAATTGACCCATCATATCCAATCCAACCCGAATAAATGGGTTCGGGTTGACCCGTGTAATAGTTGGGTTGGCTTCGAGTTGGGGATTTAATGACCCATTCATATTCGGGTCAACTCAAATCTAGTTCAATAATGATCCGTTTTACCTGATAATGACATGTTTAACATGATAATGATCCACTTAACCCAATAATGATCTGTTCAACCCAATAATAACCCGTTTAACACAATAATGGCTCGTTTAACACGATAATAGCTCGTTTAACCCAATAATAACCCATTTAACCCAATAATGATCCGTTTAACCCGATAATTACCCGTTTAACTCGATAATGGCTCATTTAACTCGATAATGACCTGTTTAACTTGATAATGACTTGTTTAACCCTAAATTGTATTACTAATTCACGTTATTTTCTATTAGTGTATTTTTTATAATTAAAAAATAAAAAATTTTAATCGGATTGGTGGGTTGAACCCGATTATTGGCAAGTTGGGTTTGGTTTTGGGTTTTCCCGACCCACCAATAAACAGATTCAACTTGAACCAACCCAATTATTGCTCAACCCGTTATAATATACGTTAAGTATATTTTTAAGTAGAATACATCAACTGTTTACGGTAGTCTTATATGATAGCATAAAAGCAATTTATATGCTATTGTAGTTACTAAACATGCTTTTTTGCTACTTAGCAGTAAAACAAAAGTTTACCAAACAGCTTTGCTTCAACAAAAGATTTTCTGAAACGCATAAAATTACATTTTTGCTTTTTTACTTTTGAAAGCAAGAAAACAAAAGAATTATCAAAAAGAGCCTTAGTAAACGGGATTTATCTTCGCTTCTATGGGCTCCATCGTCCATAATAATAATGATGAAAATAATGATTATTACCTATAAGGGATAAGATACATAGTTTGCAAAGAGAAAGCCTGAGAAAGCCATTTTCCCTTGCAAGAAAAAACAAAAAATGGGGCACCTGTATTCGTTGAAGTAATTTATTTTTTAGATCATTTCTACAATTTGTTTGAAGATTTTGTAAAATAGAATGACTAATAAACAATAGAATGGAAAATGTTTTCATTTAACTTGTTTTTGAAGGACTACGTCATAAAATTGAAAACTTTTAACTTATAAATTTATATAAAAAAATTCGACCCATGGGAGAGAGTTATAATAGCATTTGATAGTACATATTTTAAAAACATATACAAATAGGAAAAAAAATACTAACGAAAAGTTTATATAAATTGAAACATATAGGTTTATATTTATATTTATTCACGTAGGGAGTAAGCTATTAAACATGCTAAAGCTGGTTGTTTTTGGTGAGAATATTTGAAAATGAGTGTTATTTTACTGTTAATGGCCATAATACCCATATATGTTAATTGCATAAATTAAAAGCTGATACTTGATAGATGGCTTGATACAAGTCTTCAGCGATGCTTGCAAGTCTATAAATAGGATGTTACAAGTATTGGAACGAGGTTTTCCTTAATTTATGTGATTTACGAGTTAATAAATAGGTTTCTACAAAGTCATTTGACAAGGTTTATGAGTTAATAAATAGCTTATTGTACAAGCCTTTTAACAATATTTTCAATCTATAAATTGACTGTTATAAGACTTTTGAATGAGGTTTATAATTAATTTATACAATGAAGAGAATTGTTCTTCATCAACAGTAAAATGTTACTCATTGATAAATATGATAAAACGTGTCACTATTTTTAAATTATCAAGTATTTAGTGATGGAATCTCAATTATTTAAAAGAGTATCACAAAAAATCAATTTTTCCTGAAGCAAATGTCCATCGACGTGGCATCTCCTAATTAGCCGAGGCAAGGTAGCAGTGGGCACCAGCACCACACTAACAAGCCGTGAACTTTAAGTTCGCGTGGACGAAGAGACTTGACCGCCAAAACCCTAAGTTCATCACCGGTAAACCCTGAACCCGTAAGCCGAATTCCGTGGCAACAGTCTTTGTTGTTTCGATATTTCTTCTATCTTCGTTCACTCCAATTTCCCCCTCACAGACTTAATTATATTTCTTTTATTTGTACTGGATTCTACTGGAAGGGACTCTAATTCGTTTCTGTTTGCAGATTTGATCCAAGTCCATTTCAGAAACTACATTTCCCTCGAGGGTGAGCTCCTTCACATCAAGATGAGGTATCTTCGGGCTCGTTATACAATCTTTTTCAGCCAAATAACAGTATTGGTGAATTTTATTGCTGCTATTATTTCCCCTTTTTTGGTAATAGTGTTCACTGTTCAGCAGTCGCTCGGTGTTATTATCCAGAGTAACTTACAATCTAGGGTTAGCGGTTTGTCATTCTGTTTTATGAAGAATCGTTAAAGACGATAACAAAGACAAACCTCTTTCTTTTCTTTTTCATTTATCTTTATATATTTGTGTTTTTAGCGAACAAGCCCTAAAAACATTAATTACTTTCTTGTTGATATTTATATATGAATTCAACAGAGACGTAATTCTGTACACAAGTTATATTGTAACGTCTGACCAATGATACTTTCCATTGTCTAATATCGGGAAACAAGGGCAAGATGAGCTAGTTAATTTGGTAGTTGAATTGTATTTTGATGCTTAGGTCAAACAGTCCGGGCAAAATGAGCTAATTAATTTTGCAGTTGAATTCATTGGACGGTTAGGTGAAACAGTGAGAATTTTAGAAATAGAAGGAAAGAAATTAGCTAACCTTTGCATGTTTGAGTACTTTGGTGGTTGGGCCATTATTCTTCAGCGGCTGTTATAATATTGATGTAATGCTTATTCACCATATAATATGAAGTCTTATTGATGTTATCAATATAATCAGCCTTTTTTTTTTTTTTTGGCGTTTGGCTAATTAAAATTTAGTATATGGGATGTGACTTTAGTATAAATTGTAGCAAGAGTGAAGCATATGTTGGAACTGAGAACTATGAGGTTCTAAAAATTAATGACTTCCATCATCTTAGACCAATTATCTATAACAATCAAGGTTTAAAAACTTGGTATCGGTCCAGCCCAATACCGAGTTGTATCGGCCGATACTTCCGATACCAAACCCGATACCGAGTTGTATTGGCCGATACTTCCGGAAAAACCCCTAGTATCGGGTTTATAATTGGTATCGCCTTATGGCGATACCAATACGTATCGGCCGATACTTAAAACCTTATTAACAATAGGGCTGTTAACAAAAATGTTGTCATAAAGCAAAAGTTGTATGGCTTAAGTGGAGAGTAACTTTTAGAGTGTTATATGGCTGCTATATCCCACTCAAGATAAAGGATAAATAGTTATTAGGATTGGTATGATGTGTAAGTCAAAATGTTTGGCAGCAAAGAAGCAATACTTTCATAAAATCATTATTGTTGAATGAGGATGTTGGCAATCGATTTTTAGAAAGATGATGCAAGGAATGAACATGCCATTTACTGTCTAGGATATATGGTAAAGTTAAGATGGTTCAGGAATATAAAATGAAAAGTTGAATAATTCAAATGATCAACAGGTAGCCTAAAATGGGGCTGGATGTGTTGGTAAAAAAATGATTCAAATACCCATGATCTAACTGATGTATAGTTTTTGATTGACCAAGATAGTTGGCAAAACAAGACCTGTGATGGTAAAACCCTCGGGCTGCCAACGTGAAAAAGCAGATTTGACTGTGAGCATTGCCACCTTTGCCTAAAAAAAGGGTAAAATTTAGATTTGTTGCTAGTATGTTACGCTTGGGACTATACTCTAGGTCATGGTTTTCTATTTCACCATTTTCCCCCATGGTACACTTTGAAGGAGAAAATTGTCAAACTACATCATTTGGTGATTATTAGTGGTGCGGCAGCGAAACACAATGATTAGCCGAGCGAAACCTCGCGTGCCCCGGGGGGGCGCGAAACTTTTTAAAGAAAATATTGCTCCGGGTTATGGTCATTTAACTTTAGGCTATTTCTATTGCAATATTTTTATGTTGTTATTTTGCACAATTGATGAAAATTTGGTATGATCAATTATATTTTATTTTATTGGCAGAAAATAATATGTTTTCTTGTTTATTTATCTGATCATTAGTATCTAATGATAAAGTATTATCAATGGCTTTTAATTTCTTGCTAACAAATTTTCATTTGTTAGTGAATAATGGCTACTCACTCCAAAATTTTTTTTTTATGTAATAAAATGATATTTTGAACAATGGCATTGAATCATTTGGAGCTTATAGGATTTTCATATTTGAAATTAAATTAGAAACATTAGAATCAAATGTGTCCTATATAGATTTTATTTCATTCCTTCTCAGCAAACAAATACATTTCTAAAAATCTAGGCTTGGTAGGACATACCAGAGGACCTTGTCCTTTACAAAATACATTATTTAGAAATATATTGCAGGGAACTATCCTGTTTCAAATCATTCCTTGGAGGATTTTGATGGCTGAAATCAAATTCTAGGGATGCTGTCATGTTTTTTTATTTCTTGTTTTTCTGAAACGAGAAATCAGAAAAATCCAGAAATCTAAAATCAGTAATCTGGGTTTTTTTTGGTTTTTCTTACCAGAAATCAAATGATTTTTCTGATTCTGGTTTTCTTGAAAGGAGAAATCAGGAAAAGTAGCAAATTTTTAAATTTAAAAAAAAAAGGATGAGAAGAAGAAAAGAGAAGAGAGAACTAACCTTTGTCGTCGGCTCCATGAAGGTTCGAATAACCTTTTTTTTCCCCATTCTTTTCTCTTCTTCTTCGTTGTTGTCTTTGTCAGAACAGAGGCTGATGGCAAAAGCAAAAATTTTTCCCTGTTAGTCCAAGGAAATAGACCTTGTAAACTTTCTGGGCCTATGGAGCGTCTCGACCCAACTCGGTCGATACCGCTCGTATCAGCTAAGTTTAACTCAGTCTCGAGCAGGGGCAATACTGAGCCCAAAACTGAGTTTTTAAACCTTGATCTAGTGAGGTTCACCTGACCCGCCAAGTTATCAACCCAATAGCATCAGGAGCGGGTTTAGGTTTGTCAAAACCTGCGCCATTGTCATTCCTATTTCGGAATCATGCTTTGGCAACACCTATACCAAATTATAGTCATATGGTCCTTTTGTATCAGATCTATGATATTTTCTCCTACAATGGTCCTGCTTGTGTATGAGATTTATTCAAAGTTCATCTCTGTTGTTTTATAGTCTGATACACTGTTTGGTATCTATGTGCATTTTGGCATCTCGATCCTGAAAGTTGCAATATAGATAAATTTAACCTGGTTGAGTGTAAATTCCTTATACACACACAAGTTAGTTATATAATTGTTTCGGGTTAATTCACATTTATTTATGTACTTATTGCTTCATTTATATTTTTTTGTTGCAGTCGGCCAATGGAGGAGGATGCTAATGTAAGTTAATGCTCCAAAGTCCAAACCATGCAAGATGCTTTGAAGCAACTCTTAACAGTTGGATTTTTTTAAAACCATTTTTACAATAATTGTCTTGGTTTTCTGAAATTTGCATTATTCTGTTTTCTTGTTGACTAAGATAAATTATACCACCCGAAGTGGCTGATAACTCCCATCTGAGTTCTGAAATTAGATACTTTCCCTGTCAGATTAATCAGGTGAAAAATATAGTATTAATTTGTTGCACTTTGATTGCGTGCATGATAAATTAGATTCGAAGTTATTTTTCATCAAAGTCAAGACTCTCTACTCCTTTTATTTGTCATTTCTTATTTCTCTTCTTTTTCTTGGTTAACACCTTACAAGGAGAGCTCCGTTTCCATTCTGGACAAGCTGCCTCTGCAGCATTTCAGAAAGAAAAAATCGTGAATATGAACAAAGTTCCTCCGTGTCTGTTGCTCATTCAACTCTTACCGGTCTTTTGTTTCTTATTTAGAGATAAGTTCTATGCTTTGCCACTGCAGGAGATAAAAATGCTGTGAAAAGCCTTAAAAACGAAATTCTATTTTGAAGCAGCCACAGGGCCTCATGCAGGGAATTTTTTGACAGATAACACAAACTTCTATTGTAGGATAAAAAAAGGGAAGCATTTCCAGAAGTTCTTGATATACCAGAAGTTCCCGATATATAATATGATCTTATATACTGGGGTGGAAAAATAGAAGTAACGAAACATGAGTCAGCCTTCAGTGAAGAGTTTTGAGAATAAAAATCAGCAAATCTGACAATTTGGCACCAATTACAAGACTAAGTCCATTAACTTCCTATGAATTCTACTTTTGGCTCCTAGGCACCTTAGAAAATGTTATGCTCATTGTGGATCTGACCAATTTGATAGTATTGGATGGTGTATATAAACCTTTTTATTATTTGGAGTTGCTTCACCTATCCGCCATCTTCTGTACGAAAATTTGGTCTGATAGTAGCTTGTCTGAACTAAGTTTTAACTACCTTGATTGGACATTCTCTGCATTTCTTGATCACTACTGTTATTGCTTATTCATGCTGTTTGTGGCAGGCCGGAAAGACCGAAGAAGAAGAGTTTAACACTGGCCCACTTTCTGTTTTAATGATGAGTGTTAAAAATAACACACAGGTAATGGACTTTACGGCGGTCTTATTTGGAGAATGAAATTGTTAATAGTGGAGGCCAAGTGGCTGTATGATTCTAGTTTTAAGAGTTCTCTATGATCTATTGAGGAGAGTGTTCTTAGTTTTTCTTAACCTGTTGCCATATGATAGTTTTCCCTGCTTTTGTGTTTGTGTTCAGGTACTCATTAATTGCCGAAACAACAAAAAGCTTCTTGGTCGGGTCAGAGCCTTTGATCGGCACTGCAATATGGTTCTTGAAAACGTCAGAGAGATGTGGACTGAGGTTGGTTGGCTTAAATTTTAACTGTTCCTGACTTCCCGTATTTACTTTCTATTGATGCTACAATTAGCTAGAAATTGTGTTTGTTCAGGTACCAAAGACAGGGAAGGGCAAGAAGAAAGCTCATCCAGTTAACAAGGATAGGTTCATCAGTAAGATGTTCCTTCGTGGAGATTCTGTTATCATTGTTCTTAGGAATCCAAAGTGAGGTGAGGATACTCTCTTTCTGCTATTGCAAATCAATTGAATTTCTCTTAGTAGGTACAAATCAATCTTGAATTAGCTCGCTTGAGTTACAAATTAATTATAGGGCCATTATTTTGTTCATAGCAATAAATTTTAGAAAGGGATGACCTTGTTATGGGTTCCCATCTTTGTGTAACTGATTCTAAAAAATCTACAGTTTTGACCTAGAATTGAATGAAATAGTGTCACTTTACACTTGCTATACTTAGTCCAAGTTACACAAAATGTGATATTTATTATTTACTAGTGCTGGTTATGATAAAAAATGGTTGTTGCAGGTTTAGGCAGAAGACGTAAGTTCCGAAACCAGTTTGAGGAGTGTAGCATGGTTTGACAAGCAAGTTTTTTGGGTTGCTAACCAGAGAATTGAAATCGATCGGATGCTTTTGTACAAGTGCATGAGACAATATTCACTTATTTGCTTTCAAGTTTTTTAAATCATGATTGTGTTCATGTTTCACTCAGGTAACTTAGAAGACTACGCTAACAGAAGATGGAAGTTATTCCTCGATAATTGTGTTCCATGTTTCACTCAGATAACTTTTTTTCCTCCTTACTAAGGCTTCTGTGCAGTTGGTTTATGTATTAATCACTAAGGGCATGGTTTCAGCCACTCCTGCTGCTGTATAATGATTCATTTGTTTATCCGGTTAGAGACTAACAAAAACCAAGAAAAGTTTTTTCGGTGATAACATTATACAAATAAGGGGAAATTAGGACTCTTCGGATTGCTGTCTTATCATATGATGGTTAGGAACTGTTAGATAATTGCCCAATAGTCTGTTTAGGAGGGTGCTAATAGCCTGTTTATCCTGTGCCCAATAGTCTGTTTAGGAGGGTGCTAATAGTCTGTTTAGGAGAGTGCTTCAGTATATTATTCTGAAAAATTTTATGAAAGTTGATCTTAAAACTCTCAATTCAAGGCTCTTAGCTTGAGCACATAAGCCAACATCTCCTTGATGTTTCTCTTAAATCTTCGTTATCCTGTGCCCCCAAAAGTCGAGCCGTACGAATGAACTGAAATGATTTCCGATATCGTACATGATTCCTACACTTGTGTGGATGTGTGAGAGCAAATACGGGTCATAGGGGGGTGCAACTTGGTTTGATCCGATTTGATTTGGTTTCGTTCGGACTAAACCAACACATCTCCTTCCTTTATCTTTCTCTCTTCCCTTTTTTTTTTAATTATCTTAAAACTTACATTCTAAAAGCCCCGGGCTTCATCAAACACAAGATTAAGGTCAGCAGCAGTGTTTCCTTCCATAAAAATATGTGAATAACTAATACAGGTGAAGCTTTGCACAGAGGTTTTGATCTTAGCATAGGGACCACTTTTTTTTTTTGATAGAGATAGCATAGGGGCCACTTGCCAAGGCTTATGTTGATTCTCCTGTTTAAGAAAATTAATCACAGATAGATAATCCCCTTCAACAATGACTTGTGAGAGACCCAATTTACATGCAAGCTGAAGTCCTTCCAGGACTGCCCTTGTTTCTGCCACAATTGCTGAAGGAGCATAGCATTTAGATGCTATAGCAGCCTTAAAATTACCACTTAAGTCCCGGATAATGACACCCACACCCGCTTGATTAGTTGAACTTCTGTAGGCACCGTCACAGTTAAGCTTATAGAAGTGAGGCTCAGGTGGAATCCATTGAATCATAACCTGTTGTTTTCACTTTACCTTGCAAGCCTGTACTATCCTCCATTAGTTGTGAATCTCTTTTAAGTCGTTGAAAATGCTTGACCACCAATCCGATATTGGGCTTCATATGCTCAAAGACAACCTGGTTGCGATGAATCCAAACTGCCCAACCAAAATTAGCTATGGTTGTCAAAATTTCATTCTTACTGATATCAGAAAATGTCCTTCTAAGAGAGGATATAAAGTTGAACCAAGGAATCTTGAGGTCCAAAAGTTTGAGTTGCACCTCCAATTGTTTGAAGCCATACTGCCCGAGAGACTGGGCAATGAAACCACAAGTGTCCGACTGATTCCCTGCTACTTTGACAAAAACAACATTCACCTGAAATGTATCTCAACCTGAAACTTAATTAGTCAGCAGTAGGTGCAACCCTGTTAAGAGATTTCCACAGGTATAATTTTATCTTTCAGGACAATGTAAGTGCCAGCAAGATAACCAAGTATTGCAATTTAAGTAGGGAATATTACCCAACAGCAGCCTATAAGCTGATGCAACTTAAAAGTTACCTTTGGACGTAAACCTCCATATGAGTTTATCCTCCAACAAATTCCTTGAAAAAGGTGTAGCCAAGATCTGAGCCACTATATCAGTACTCCACAATTTAGATAGAGGTTTAACTTCCACTCTCCAGATTGTGGGTGTATGAGACCACTTACTTTAGATGAATGCAGACCCACTTGAGATAGTTGGACTTCTGGAAGTTGGTCAACGGAATGCAGCCACACGTTCTTATAAGGAGCAGCAAGCAATTGCTGCCCAACCCAGCCAACGCCCTCCCTCCCCCTTACCTTCCCTTCTCCCCTTATAACACCAAGGTCCATTTAGCCTTAAAAGTCTAATCTAACTTTTCTAAAGAAGACTCAAAAGCAGTTAGCAAAGTTCTGACCTAAAAAGATGATCAAAACCTAATAACAGCAAGGTCCATTAATAGAAAGATAAGAAACCATCAGAAACCAAAATCATCCCCAAAAGCAAAGTTTGACATTGCTTTACGGTCCGCATCATGGCTTTGGTCTCTTTGACCACATCCTTTGGTTCTCCTCCTTTCCTCCAAAAAACCGAAAGAAAAATGAAAATATAGATTATAAACGAAGAAACTAGAAAAACCAAAATAAACCCAGAACTTGATTCATCAGATGTGGAAGTTGAGATCTCAGATATGTGGGTTTGAGAGATTTATCAGCACTGACTGATATCAGAGTGGTGCATGACTTTCTTTCTTCCTCTCATCACAGATCCCACCTCCACCTTTCACTACTCATATATCAGCACAATAAACAAGAAAAAAAACCATATTTGGGTACAGAAGAAAAAAAGAAAGAGAGAGGGGGGAGAGAGAGAGAGAGGGGTTGGGAAAGGGAAGGGAGAAGTAGACCGTGGAGCACAAGGGACTGCAGAGAAAAGAGATAGAGGAGGGGAGGAAGGGAAAGGAAAAAGAGAGAGGGGGAGGGAGGGAGAGAGGGAGAGATTACCGTGACAAGGCGGACGCCGGCAATAAGGCAAGGTGGGGCAACCGGCGAGAACAAAGAGTCCAGGAAGTAAAGAGCGCCCTATAACCCGAAAGGAAAAGCAAACAATCTAGTATACAGTTCAATTCGGTTCGGTTTTTGATTCGATTTGGTTTAAACAAACATACAACGCAAAGCCAAGTCGAACTAATTCAGTCCTGAGAGTTAATAAGCAAAACCGAACCGAATAGTTTAAAACCAAATCGAATTCGGTTTAGGTTTGGTTTTAACCTGACCGAATTGCACCCTAGGGGTGAGTAGGTAGGCGTGGCTAGGTGAGATATTATACATTTTCATTCTAACTTTTAAATGAGAAGGGATTTCCATGTGCTCATATATATATATATGTATATGTATGGTGGAAACAATAGAAATCAGAGTTTCCATCAGAACCTGTAACCATTCATATTTCTGTAATTAAAAGAACTTTACGCCTTCTTGAATGTTGACACAAAATTCCTACGACATAATGAAAATCAAGGGATAAATATGGTCAGGAGTACAAAATCACTTTCCACCTGATTGAAAAATACGGACAGAAAAAAGGTTCACAATTTGAGAGAGGAAAAGGAGTGGTCAGATAAGCTTTCTAGGCTGCATTTCCATCAAATAAAGCAGTTTACACCGCTCAGAGCCCAGTGCATATTTCATCATCCCAGTACATTCCCACTAAAGCTACAAAAAGGCGCAAAAAGACTAAAAAAATCACCATATCAACAATGAAATCCTCATCAGTTAAATTAATAAAGTTAATTTTTTACAACTATACCATATATCCTTTATGCAGATACATGGCCAATGGGACATAATGCACCAAAGAAGAACAAAAAATTAAGAAAAAAAATTAAAATAATATTAAGCCACAGTACTTACCAACTAATCAATAAAGATGCTTATAATCTTTCATCAAAAGAGAAAACTCATGCCTTCAAGACTACGTGCCATCATAAGACACCTCGGAGCCAATATGGTTTAGATTATGAGGCGAGAAAAAAATGCGGTCAGATAAGCTTTCTAGGCTGCATTTCAATCAAATACAGCCGTTATAAACTGCTCAGAGCCCAGTGCAAATTTCGTCATTCTAAATAATCCCAACAAAGGTTCGAAAAGGGAAAAAAGTTGAAGGCAAAAAATATATGTGAGAAAATATAAATTCCATCAACAGATAAATTACTAAGAAAATTATTTATTCTTACAACATAATATATCCTCTTTATAATACCTATAATATTGCCAAAAAAAACTCCAAAGAACCAAAAAGAAAAAAAAAAGAAAAAAGAAAAAAGAAAAAAGAAAAATAAATAAAGCATAAAAGTCGCAGGGTCCTCAGCAAAAAAAATGCTCGTACTTTTCGTCAAATAAACAAAAATCAGGTCTCAAAGATTCCATGCCATCACAGGACCCATCACAAAGAAATAGAAGCACAAACCCTAACATACACAAAGAAAATTAATAACATGATGATTGAGACATAGCATGTAAATAGCCAAATTGCAATGATAATGAAACAAAAAAAGGGAAGACAATGGAAAATAAAAAGGCATAGGATTAAGAACATATATCATTCAGCATCTAATGAAATTTTGCAGGCTTTTATTCGCTTTACCCATAGATATACAGGTTTAAGCGACTCAACAATCCTGCTTCATAATTTAAGCCTTTTTTACTCAACCATGGAAATGGAAGAGATCCCTCAAACCTGATGAAAAAGCAGAGAGAGGAATGGATTAAAAGGCTATTCTTCATCTCTGAATAGGAGAAAGAATGACTATCTTAATGACTCTTTTATTGTTAAATCCCTAATACAATAAAATAAAATATCAATGGAAGGACATTGCAGTAGGCCTTTCTAGCAAAGAATGAGATACACCCTTCTCATAATCCTAATTTCTAGATGAGAAGAAACATCTCCCTTATGCTCATATGCATGATAGAAAATACAGAGGTTAGTTTTTCCTTCCAAAGCAGAATTTGATTTTCTTAAATGACTAAAACACCTTTTACTTCTCATGGCCAAACTTTTTTGTACAAAGAAATATACCACAACATGGTTTTCTAGCGAGGGAAAGACAATGCATCACTCCAAATTTTCAAGTTCCAGAATTATACACTGAAACAGTCAAATCCAAATTCCAACAAAACATCACACAGATAATAAAAAAAATTTTGTGATAAGCGATCCAAATAGATACCGAGCATGAATGATCTTGATGCTTGTTTTCATGCTGGGACAAGACCAGTTGCAAGATATTGAACCCACTAAGCCACAAACAACCTTCGTCCAATTTGACAATTCAAAATCAACACCAAAACTTCGCAATATCTTCCGACATATAGAAATGAAATAAATAAATCTCTAACCAAAATAAGAGGAAAAACGGAAGGATCGTTTACCAACAGTTCGAAGTTTATGCTTGACGACCCACTGCCTGACTGATTCGACCGTGTCCTTCGTTTCCCCCATTTTCCTTTCTTCGCACACACACGGACAGAGGAGGGAGGGGGGTGGTGGTGGTGGTGGTGGTGGGGTTGGGGAAGAGAAAAAGCAGAGAAGAAAATTGGATCTACCGAGACCTTAACACGAGAACGGAAAGACAAAAGACACGGCGAGGCTTTTATAGTTGGGTCAACATCCCAAGAAGCTCCGTAGCCTTGCAAGTTGTGTGGTTAGTCCACGAGGCCAGGTTCCGAATCAGATGGGACCACTGGAGACGGAGTAATTTAAAATGGCAGTCTATCAAACAGGTCGTGAAACTCAGAAGGGGGAAAAAGAAGGAAAAAACTTTAGGTCCATGAAACCATGTGCAGGGGGCAAAAATACATCTCAAAACTGCGGGCTAAAAGGTTTTTGAAAAATCAATCTTAGAAATTAGAAATGTATATAAAAATAAGGAATTAATTCAGAAAGGAATCACAAGAAACAATATTAACCATGTCTGTAAAAGATATAAAAGTTATTAAACCTAAAAATGGGGGAAAACAAAGTGAAAAATCAAGCAACCATGTAAAAAATGAAAAAATAAAATTCTGCTCCCCTGGGTTAGAATCACCAGTTCTGTTTATTGAAAGTTCAGCTCACTGCCAAGATTACGAGTCGAATCGTACAATAACTTGAAATGATATGAAAGTTCAGCAGATCTAGCAAGTTGTAACTGGTTTCAACTTCACAAATAGAGGATCTTAACCTCAGAGGCCTCGGAGGGTCCGGGATCAAAAAAGAAATTGTTGTAGACATTATATGAAAATTCAAGCACAAAGGAATAGAATAAAAATGAAAACATTTCAAAGGCTGATGAATGAAGAGTCTTACCTGTTAATGATTTGAGGAAAAAAAAATGTCACGGAACGAGATTTTGAAAAGGAAAATCGCTGGGTATCTTTGATCGAGAGGAAGACAGATATGTAAGGGCTACAAAAAGCCCAACAAAGAAAGAAAATAGAAATCTCTTCCCACCTCCCATCGTCATCTGAAGGCCTGCTGTCTACTTGTTAACTCCCGTCTTCCTTCCTTCGCGCTTAGGTTATTAGGGTTATGGTGGTTGAAAACGATGCATTTTATACCGAAATCGAACCGGAAAACAACCACTTAAGGGCAATTATGTCATTTAGTGTACCCGCTGGGTTAAAACCGACCCGAAATGTCGCTATCCCAGTTAATGTACGCCCCGGATGAGTTTTAGATTTTCCTGATTAGTTGACTGGAAAGCTGAAACTTACTGGACTGTGTGTCTTCTTCAAGTCTGTGAAGTCTTTTTTTTTGATAGGTAATGATAGATATATATATATATATAAGATACAAATTACATAGAACTATCTAGACCCCCCAAGAAGGGGGATGAAGATAGGAGTAAAGAAAAGTAACATACAACAGGAAGCTAGAAAGATGAAAATAAACCAGCAGGTGTGAGCCAACAACCACTACCCCATATCCAGCCAATCCCCAACCATTGAAATTTTTATAAAATTTATGTTTTGCCCCCCCTAAAATCTCTGGTTTGCTCCCCCAAACCCATTGAAATTTTTATAAAATTTCTGGTTTGCCCCCCTAACCCATTGAAATTTTTATATTTCATGAGAACCCCCTCTAAAATTTCTAGTTTGGCCCCTCCAACTCATTGAAATTTCTATATTTTATAAGAACCCCCTCTAAAATTTCTGGTTTCCCCCCCTCCCTAACTCACTGAAATTTCTATATTTCATGAGAAGTGTTAATTGAAAATTTTTTTTGCCCCCCCAGATTTAGAGTCCTAGTTCCGCCACTGGCTTATAGTACTCCAAAATGGTAAAAAATTATAACTTGACTGAAATTAATCTACAACTCCATTCCTCAGTATCAAATGAGACAACTAGCCCTCTCTGAGCAATTCAACTAGTATAACTTTGAATCCAAAGAACCAAACTGAAACGGAACAATTATGATACAAAATTACATATACATAATACCTTGAGCATATGTGCCATAAAATTGAATTCATGCTCTTCAAATTGGCATGCGTTTTTGGTTTTTTGCTTGCTCCCTTCATCGTCAACCAAATCGCTGCGCTATCTCCTTTATTAGTCATATTTCCATGTTTATACTTAAATGCAATTTGTGGCCACTTGAATTCTCTGCTAGAGGGGTATCCATCCCTGTCATTTATGTGTTGATACTCATGATGAGAATCATTGCGTAAGCTAACAAAGTAGAAGGAAGAAACTTCAAAGCTAAGTGAGTTGAATATATACATACCTTGATCAACCCCATCTCTGTTCCACAAAAGACAATGTCATTTGCAGTCAGGATGCTTGTTATTCTACTTCCTGCTGACAATCTTCCCACTTTCCGTTGTGTCCCTCTCAACCAGATCTGGTAGTAAAATACATGTCCTGTGATAAACTGAGACCTACTAAAAAGAAAGCATGCATATGTGTGTGTGTGTGTGTGTGTGTGTTATCTATATGTATGTATGTAAGTATATAAAGTGACCTTACATGTGATGAGCATGTAAGGTTTGGGGCACACAAATTATAAACAGCTCCAAAGTAGGACACGTGACAAAAGCTGATCAAGTAAGATAAATCTATGATTGTCTTAGTCTTTTATGGATGGTGGAATATTGTAGATATTGACTGTTAAAATAAGGTTGTATGGTCCATCTTGGTAAGTAGATTAAATAGATACATGTCATCGTAATTAATTGTTACGCTAGAAATCCTACAATCTCAACATTGGGATTTCTGAATGAAGGCAATGAACTAGTCACCTGAAGAATGCCTGGTAATGAGCTGCAATTTAAGTATATGAAATCTTCTACCACTCCCATTTCCAGCACATTTTTTCCTTTCCCAGTTGTTAGTGACATTTGAGGCTTGTTGAACCTTCTCCAATCCTGAATCATTGTGCTAGTGGTAAGAAGTTGCTCCAATTTTATTGAGTACCCATGCTTTCATTTACTGGTTAATACCTTCAAACTTGAACCTTCAATGATGGAACTTGCAACATAAACCCAGTCTTTATACACAATAACTGAATTGATGGGCCTGCAGCACATCCTCCAGCTCCTTGATGGCAATCTGATCTCGCGCTCCCTATTTCTTGTTATATCTATCTCCTAAATGAAACAAGATGTCAGTTTAATGGCATACCATGTCTTTTAAGTTTGCTATCCTAACTAGTTGTGATAAGGTATCTTGTTGTTATTGTAAAATGTTGCGTAAGTTCATAGCAGTCATATTCTTAGGCTGACCTGTATGCTTGAGTCCGTGCAGCCTACATAGATTTTTCTTTGAACTACAGTTGTGCACTTCACATGTTTATCCCTGCAAATCACTTTGACTTCTCTTGATGCATCGAAAACCTGACAAGGAGTATCTTTGTGACGTATTTGAACGGTTATTTAAAAAGTAAATGCAATGGAAGAGAACAAAATGCAGAGTTTCATATGGAGTTGGGATTTGAAAACATTGTGATGAAAATGCAACTAAAAGCAGTGTCACTTGTACTTTAATCCCACGGCTCTGAGCAACTACTAAGATCATTTTGCCAATCGTATCTATTTTATGAATTGTTTCATTTGCCTCTATTACTTCAACACATTCCAGTTTTCCAAGGACCATTCTCCAGACCTGTAGAAAGAGGTAGAGTGTAGTTAGAAGCACGAGCAGGTTGAACTTTACTTATTATGCATCATGGAAGAACTAAATTATCACTACCAAAAGGTAATAATGTTTGCTACCCTGATAGTTTTATCAGTGGATCCACTCAATAAGCTGTCCCCTGGTTCATAAAGTGCAAAGCATGTCACTGCCTTTTTGTGCTCCTTGATGTCCCACACAAGTGAGAATGCTTGGCCTTTGATGTCCCACGCCTAATTCAATGCATCCCAAATGTTATTATTTGACAAAAATATCACGCATGACAAGCCACCTTTTTTTTTCTCCATCTTTGGGAACCTCATTTTGCTAGCAATTGTGAGTTATAGTAACTTTTTTATTTCCAAGAATGTTGTGCTTAAGGTAGAAGTGAAATTGACCAGAAACAAGGTCTTCAAAGTATGAGGACATAGAAGTATTTCATACCTTGATTGAGCCATCCGAGTAACCACTATAAAGCTGCCCCTTGTAAAAGATAAGGGCACATGCAGCCCCGCTGCGATTTTGATTTGCCTCCAAAATTTGTGTATGGACACAAGAAACACGCTGCTATTACCATTGTAATGTAATGAACAGTGTCAGTAATTTAAGAGCTACAATAACTGATAAACTTTTAGCATGGTGAAACCATGAAATGAAAAAATATTAAAACTGTGAGTTACTGTCATTTTGCATTAAAATTGATTATATAAGTACCTCTCTCATAGTTCCAATCTGTAAGATTAGAGTTTGCAATTTTATGCTTCTTAAAAATGTGAAAGCAGAATACTTTGTAAGGTTAAAATTTGATATCACAAATATAATTTTAGGATTGTTGTCATTGGTGAAAAATCTGAGTAAGTTGTGTGTGTAGTCAAACTCACCGATTTATTGGGAAGTATATAATCAGCTACATTCAATAATTCTCCTGCCATCCAGGTGATATTTGAAAGGCGTCTCAGTGATTCTCGAACTCCCTCTGAAAAATGAATTAGTTTCTGCATCCCTAGATAAAGAAAGAACCATCAAATGATATATTAGGGCCTAATAATCTCTGCTCTGTTTTCCATCTTCATTCATGTTTTCCTATAATTCTATACAGTTTTGGAATTCAGAAGCCCAGGACGCATTCAGCAGTCAAAACTTTCAGTGATTTACTTGTTTACAGTGGGTAGCCTTCTGAGTCAATCAAGCTACTTGAGGTGCATTTCTTAGTAACAGAGTTTCATTTCTAGTTCATAGTACTTATTTTTCCTGTGGCATTGCTACTAGGAATCCTTTCTAATGTGATAATGTATTGAATCTATTGATACTAGATTCTACTGAAAAAAGGTAATGATACTAGAGACCAAGACACATTAATGACTTGGCATTTGGAAGATTTATCTTGTGCCTTTCCCTTCAACATTAACAAAAATAAACCTTTTTACAGTGTGCACATTACCTTTACCAGAAGCATAACTATACACACACAAACAAGCCAAAAATCTTTCATCCAGCTCCAATCCAGGATGCAGAAATTGCTCTATTCCAGTTAATAAGATCTCACAGGCAGAATATCTGAGGTTGCTCGGACTCATTGCTATTTCATATCCCAGCCATGCAATAGTCGTGAGACAGTCCCGTGAAACACTCTTTATCTTGCTCTTAAGTCCCTTCTCCAAAGCATAGAAGACTGAAGTTCCAACCCCAATGATGCCTCTTGCTATCTTCCTGCACCATGCACCTATGCCATCATCCTGCAAGATCATGTAATGCTACATCTATATTATTGCCATCTAGATGAAATCATCAAACCATTTTGTTTATTACTCACCTGTAGGCTCTCTTCTAACCAATCAAAATTTCTGACCATATTCCTATGATATATAGATGTTAAACATGCCCTTTTAAGTAACCATGCTGTTGTATATGGTTCCCCTGTCCAAGAATAAGTTCCCCCAAGATTCGAAACAATAGATGCAGACAAAATCTGTGTTGCAGAGCTCTTTGAAGATGCAATGGACTTAAGAAGGACATCTATAGCCTCTTCTCTGTATGTACTTTCACCACATGAGTCTTCCTGAAAAATATTTAGCGCTTAGTTATGTCAATTTGATCTTCTTAGGTGTAATGCCTAACTTATTGTTTATAAAAAATCTAAAAAATAATGCTGTGATCAGGATTGAGTGCATGAAGATCTGTCCTGCCTGCCTCTGCTTTGCATATATGATATGCCCAGTCTTCCTTAGAGATATCTATGGCTAGATACTAAATATTGTGATCATATCATGATTCATGACACAATCATGTTTCTTTGAATATGAGATCACATAGAGTCCTTTGAAATCTAACATTGAAAGATTGCCAAAATCCTAATTAATAATCTGAATTATACAAATATAGACATGACAAAGTCTTCTTAGCTTATATTGTTATTGGAAATTCTACTATGCGTAAAGTCTATGTTAATAGGGTATTTGAGAATTTTGAAATGATTTATCAATTTAAGCATTGGGAATATTTAAAATAGAAATTCTCTGCAATTTTCTCATAGAGATGATCCAACCCACAGACAGAAGGAAACTCAAAAGCTAAATTGGTAAAATTTCCATCGTATATTCTGAGTTGAGAAATGGTTAATTACCGGAGCTGTTCCATTGCCAAATCTCCAACTTAAACCATGTGTAATCTCAACACAAATTTACAAATAATGATAAAATTATGATATAAATAACAGTGGATTCATAGTTATTCTCTTGACCTGGATTTGAGTTCATTTTTCATTATCTTTGATAAGTAATCAATTTCGATCAAGCGACAAATGAATTGAAAATTATGAGTGAGAAAACAAAGTTCTCTTTAAACAAGACAGATGGTCCAAGCAGAGGGTAACTGTGCTTTATAAATTTCAAATTTTCTAAACAGTAGATTTTACCAGCATGTCTAGTTGAAGCAAGAGATTTGCTGCCAAAATTTGGTACACCTGTTGTGATTGGTGGATGCAGGATATTAAGGCACTCATAATGTTGATGCTACCCTGTTGTCGTATCTGATGCAATATATTGATGGCTGATGTCCTGATGCAAATGAAATATGAGTTTCACAAGCATAACATAAAGAAATGGTAGTATGCTGTAGATCATCACAGATTTCTAAACAATTATATGGGCAGCAATATAAAATTGATAGCGACAGAAAGAAATAAGTTGCACATGCTAGATTCAGAGCTGGCATGTCAAGAACAGGAACTTGTCTTCTTCTTATTCTTTGTTTTTTTTTCTTTATTATTTTTAATTTTGTGTGTATGTGTGCATGTGGACCCATGTATGGGTTTCGGGAGAAGAACAGAAGCCTATCTTAATCTATGATAAAATAAGTTTTTGATTCAAATAGTGCATTACCTTTCCCTCTCATGAATTCCAACTGAATTTACCTTCAGTTGTTTAAGGGAAATAAGGTTTTCGAGTAATGGATATTTCAGCATGCTTGCATTGTTGTACAGAAAGATTTCATGTGCTTAGTCTTCGGGCAGATATCATTGTGCCCAAATATTTCACTTATGTGCAATTTCTTATCCATGCTGTTAGTATCAAATGACCTGTAATGGTATGGATATAAAAGAGCTGCACATACCGTGGCATATGAAGAAATTCATGAAAAAATTCAATTGCAATGAATTTGGCACACTTTTCTTCACTTCGTAAGAGGAGGATAAATGGAGCCAAAGGAATGAACTTTGACAGGAATTTTCTGCATTTTCCATTCAACTGCATACATTTGGTAAGAATAGCAGCTAAAGAAGCGAACTCTTCCTGGTGACCATTTATTGCAACATTCACCAGCCTGGAGAGAACTTTCGGTGAACTTATTGCATCCAAATGCTTAACATTGGTAGAATAATCAAATGAAGTTACTAAGACTTTGATGATCATCAATGATGCAGCAGGAGGTGTCAACAGCAATGCTGATGCAGTCCTTTCCTTGTCACTGCTTGAATTGCATATGATGTCCAAAAGTTTTGGTAGAAGTTCTAGAGATATTATTTCTGTAGGTGATGGATTTATCAAATAGATAAGTATAGCTGCCTCATGCACATTTCTTTTCAAAGCAGTTGCCAAATCAGATAAACATAAACCCTTTTTCATGGCATCTTCTATAATTGATCGGTTCTCTATTATCATTGCTGAGAGTATAGATACTGATGATCTTATGACTTTGTCATCTTTGGAATTTGTAATAGCATCCGTCAGTTGGCCGAGAATTATGTCCTTTAACAGACTATATTTAGCTCCTTCTTTATTATTCACCATTTCCCACATGGTTGAAACTTCTAATTTTTCATTTTCTTCACATTTTAACAATCCTTCTGAGAAGCATAATGTTGCTATTGCATTCTCAAATATTTCCAGTATCAAGATGGTTTCACTTTCAGGATGTAAACCTTCTTCACTCGGGCTAAGTGAGTTAAACTTTTCCCTTGCAGAACCTCGCTGATGATCCATTTCAAAGATAAAATTCTTCAGTGATGATGATGACAAATAGTCAATGAGTCTGAAACCACATTGTGATCTTCTTATGGCTTCCTCTCCAGTACAACATTGGCAAAATTTATTTGAATTGATGTCCCCTAGTTCCACAACGGATAAATTTGGATCAATTTTGGGTCCAAGGAATCGTCTAGAACAGAAAGAATCAGTCTCCATTTCTTGTGCTTCTTTGTGAATTGGAAGCCCAGGTGAATTGAATGGAGTTTCCTCACCGTACTCTGGAATTGATATAGAACATGGAGCTTGCAGCTGCCTGTAGAATTTAGGCCAATTGAGTTAATAAACAATTGCATGGATCTAATATCAAATTGCTCACATTATGATTGATATGAAAATATTGATATGTCATGAGTGTACCTGTCATCAAATTCTGGCTTCAATTCATCTGCATTCGTCATGAGGACACTCACTGAATTTCCACTGTCCTCTGTTGCCTGCTTAATTTTAAACAAACGACTTCAACAAATCCTAATTCTTGCAATTATTATGGCTTCTATAATTATGCAGTATTTATTGAAAAATTCAGGGGAAGAAAACTGTAATAGGGGCCTTTCAAATTCTTTCCTGCAGGGAGTAAAATAAGGATTGAACAATTGGGATTTGGATGATCCTTTGAAAAATTACCTCCAGGTCACTTCCTTCTTCAGAATGATTTTCCAGGTAAACGGAAGCAGGGTTGTCTGATTCAGGCTCCTGGATCATATCCTGGAGACATTTGATACCTACTCTCTCTTTTTGGTACCCAATACAAACATCATCCATATTGATAGCTTCTAGGATTACATGCTTTTGCTTTTGATTGACCATGAATGCCTTAGGCCAATCTGCCACTTTGTCCATTATGCTTTCATCAGGATCAAGTGGATGCATCGTATCAAACTGCATCAGTCAAATATGTCTTATTGATGATTACATTGTATCAATGGAAATACATGTTTACAGCGAGGAACATATATATATGTATTTCTTTCTCAAAACGATTCTCCTTCCATCCTGAACTACTCCTCTAATGCCTCGATCCCTACAACAATGATATTGTCGGCTTTAGCCCACCAAGTCTCATGGTTTTGCTCTTGGGTTTTACCCTAAAAGGCCTTGCTGCTTGAGGGAGTCACAAGCCTACATATATGGACCTTCACTTTTCCTCCCCAAGCAATGTGGGATTCCGGAATCTCACAATCCATCCCCTTGAGGGCTGCACATCCCATGCAATATCCTACCAGCCCCGATTGCTTACCAGCTCACTAACCTGAGCCCGGCCACATGCAAGGGTCCCACATTTCTGGCCAGGGTCTGGTTTTAATACCATTCTGTAATGCCCCAATCCCTACAACAACGATATTATCCACTTTGGCACACTGGGCCTCACGGTTTGTTCTTGGGTTTTACCCCAAGAGGCCCGTTGCTTGAGGGAGTCACAAGCCTATATATATGGACCTTCACTTTCTCCTCCCTGAGCAATGTGGGATTCCGGGATCTCACAGCTCCAAAGAATCCTATCTAACCCCCAAACTTCTTGGTAACAATAGTTAACTAATTATGAATCTAAATCTAGAGAAAAACTAATCTGCGTCACCCTGGAAATTGGAAAATACCACCTGATTTTCAGTTGATTCACTAGGTTACATTTGTGTATACTGGTAATGCAGATATAAAATAAAAATAGCTAAAAACTTACATTCTGAGAAATCAGCCAGCCATTTCCAGGTTTAACTGAGCTCAAATATCTGTTCCTGATGGACTTCTGATACCTGTAAAGCACTGATTGATAGTTAGAACCGGTATAACAGTTAGAACTTCCCACAATATTGCTTGAAAGGGAGTAAATTCCAGGCTTTCAGCAGATCCTCAAGACCAAGCATAGAATAAACATGGAAATTTTAAAAATCTGATGCCTCGAGAGTTTTTATCACTGTTGACATGTCATTTTTCAAAAGAATATAATAATAATAATTTTTAAAAAAATCTGAATGGGTCGTGCACATGCACGACCCATGAAAGGGGGGACTTCACCCACGTCCCCCCTCCTCTTCAATTAAAAAAAAGAGAAGAGATAATTCAAAAAAAAAAGTAAAAGAGAAGTGGGGACGCATGTGGGAAGTTTTCTAACTTCCCACACACGCCCACTTCAAGGGGCAAGTATTGGGTAGTTGGGTAACTATCCTATTCCCTATAAAAAGTGATAAGCCTCAGAAGGCTGGGGTTAGAAGGCTGGAGTTTAGAAGATCGGGGAGAAGATCAGAGAAAGAAAGCAGAGAGATTTTAGCAGATAAAATTGTGAAAGGCTTCCAAGAGATAAATGAGGTAAGATATGTTTCAATTTTATTTGAATTCTCTCTAAATACTAACGTCCAGGTTCTAAAGGAAAGGGGCAAAAAAAGAATGAGATAAGGATTGGAAGATATACCCAATCTTTATCTGCAGATCCATATGTGGGAGAATGACAAGGCAAGAAGAAAGATGCAAGAAGAAAAAGAATAACCCATTTTGTTCAACCCCCACTGCTTGAAGTGCATTTAAAACACTTTGGTAGCGCTCAGGTGCAAATTCCTAGCGTGTTCGTCCGCTTGGGAGCACCTGAGGCATCATGGTAGTGCTTAGCAACATTTTCAGGCGAACATAGTGGTTTTCCGGCAAAAATATGGATGCTGCAGGCGTTTTTTCCAGAGAAAATAGGCCAAACAGGCCCTTAGGAGTGCCGGACCGGGCTCTGGGCTGGGCGCTGAAGGCCCACACGGGTCAATTCGCCCCACGGATCGGGACCGGGCGCAGAAGACCCACGCGGCCCAAGATCAACAAAAAAAAAAGCGCGCAGGCCCTGAAACCGGGCCCGCATACGCCCGTGCTCCTTTGGTTCTACCAGAACCACGGTTCTAGACCGACCCGCCTGCCCCATATGACCCATAAAGCCTTATTTTTGAGCCTTGACCCATTTTCAAGCCCCAGAAAAATCCAGAAAAATTCCCAAAAATCCCTGAAGCCTCTTAGAACTCACATCCACCAAAAACTCACTCCAAATAGTAATATAAAAATCAAATACCTCTCTTTCCTTCATTAAAAGTGGTTCAAAGTGTCCTAAATTGGACCAACCTCTTTTGCAATTGAACCAAAGTCCTCAATTGGACCAACCCTCTTGAAATTGAACCAAAGCCCTTTCAAATCAAACTCAAATATCCCAATTTGAACCAAAAGAGTTCCAAATTGAACCAAAAAACCCTTCAAACTAAGCCAAAGATCCCTCAAACTAAGTTGGACCGGAATCGTCTTTAAACTAAAATGGACCGGAATCAGCCTTTAAACTAAATGGACCGGAATCGTCCTTAAACTAAAATGGACCAGAATCGTCCTTTAAACTAAAATGGACCGGAATCGTCCTTTAAACTAAGTCGGACCCGAATCGTCCTTAAACTAAATGGACTGGAATCGTCCTTTAAACTAAGTCGGACCGAAATCGTCCTTTAAACTAATTGGACCGGAATCGTCCTTTAAACTAATCGGACCGGAATCGTCCTTAAACTAAAATGGACCGGAATCGTCCTTTAAACTAATTGGACCGGAATCGTCCTAAAACTAATTCGGACCGGAATCGTCCTTTAAACTAATTCGGACCGGAATCATCCTTTAAACTAATCGGACCGGAATCGTCCTTAAACTAAATGGACCGAAATCATCCTTTAAACTAAGTTGGACCGGAATCGTCTTTAAACTAAAATGGACCGAAATCGTCCTTTAAACTAAATGGACCGGAATCGTCCTTAAACTAAAATGGACCGGAATCGTCCTTTAAATTAAAATGGACGGGAATCGTCCTTTAAACTAAGTCGGACCGGAATCGTCCTTAAACTAAATGGACCGGAATCGTCCTTTAAACTAAGTCGGACTGGAATCGTCCTTTAAACTAATCGGACCGGAATCGTCCTTAAACTAAATGGACCGAAATCGTCCTTTAAACTAAGTTGGACCGGAACCGTCCTTAAACTAAAATGGACCGGAATCGTCCTTTAAACTAAAATGGACCGGAATAGTCCTTTAAACTAATTCCGGACCGGAATCGTCCTTTAAACTAAATCGGACCGGAATCATCTTTAAAACTAAATTGGACTGAGATCGTCTTTAAACTAAAGTTGTACAAGTCAAACCAAGCCTTGTATAAATCAAACAACTAAAACCGGTTCAAACCAGTTCCCATACAACCTATACTTCAAAAGAGACCCAAAGTTAAACCATTTCCTCTATGGTTCAAATTTCCGATTCAAACCAAACCTAAATCGGATCCTTGTGACCCAAACCAAATTCAATTCAAAACCCCATTTGAATTACGATATGGCTTGATCCCAAATACTTGGGTACGTAGGCAGCCCGAACATTGGGTTCAGCCACAATAACAAAAAAACACAAATTAAATCAAATATTTATTGATTACTTTGAGAGTTAGAATCAAAGGGTTGTTCTAGAGTCTAGGATGTAATTAAGAGGCCAATGGTCTTGAATGGGTCCGTTCCCTATAAAATAAAAACCCACAACAAATGGGTGAAATTGTGTTCGATCAAAGGTTACAATTTTTTGTTCAACAATCACGTAATTGTAGGCATAGACACGTATATCTACCCGGTACATGTAGCTTGTAACTTTAAATTTAGGTCAAAAAAGTATCATGATCACTTTACCATCAAAGACTAATAATGTAGTACAATAATGACAAATGCCTTATCCCAGTGAACTGGGGTCGGAAACATGAATCATGCTCCTTCATCTCAATCTATCAAGAACTAGATCAGTCTGTAAAAATACATAGAAGCCTTAACGCAAAATTTGAGTTCCACTAAGTAAAAGGTAAAGGTAGTGATTTCTACTGTTGATATAGTTTCCAGTTTTCAAGCAAGCCAATGGTAACTTTGATTATTCCTACACCGACAATGTACAGCCTTATTTTTTTTAACACAATCTTCTCATGTTACCACAACATGTCCTACTAAAAATGTCTTACTACATCTGTTTGATTACTTTAGCTTGATCAACAAACAGTGCCTTGTCTTTTACTCCTTCAAAACAAGAAAAAAACAAATGGAATATGTCTGCTGTTATTCAAGACAATAAGAGATATGATGCAGAAACTAGTAGAGATGACTCAATTATGGTATGTATTTCATGTAATGCGTCAATAAGAAGATTAGAAATTCTATATTTAGCTGCAAATGGATGGAAGAATTAAACCAATTCAAATTAAGTTCTTATTTCTGCTCTATCTAAGATTTCTTGCTCCTAACTAAAGTCTTTGGACACAGTCACTGCAGAAATACAAGTCTAATATGCATCCACTTCACTAGAACATACATACTATCATAACATTAGATTAGAACATGCATATGTAATATGATAATATTAGATTGCAAAGAAAAAGGAAAAGGAAAACTCACTTCAAACTTGGTGATTCTTCATCTATAGAAGAAGCGACTCCGCATCCCCAGTGCCCTTGACGAGTCTCTCCATATAACATGACCTGATAATATATTAACCAGTCCTTATATCTCCTCGCAAGTTGCCACATCGCCTCATCAGTCCCATCCTCACAGAAATCAAAAAGGTATTGTGGACTCGACCCTCTGGTGCCACTTGTATTCTGACTTCCCACCATAATTTGAGACAGAAATAGGCTTCCACAGATTTCCGGAGCAAATTCCATCCGAACCAGCCTCGGATAGACCAAGAGGGCTTGGAGGAAGTACAGTGTCACCTGCCATTCATCTCTTTGCAGCTTCCTAACCAAAGATAAGTAGAAGTACGAACAACAAATCAAGAACCGATTTGGAATCCCTGCTGTACTTCCGTTTTCGTCAATAAGCGCAGAAACCTGAAGCATTCGCTCCGAATCCTTCAGCCTGGAGGCTCTTTCTTCCAGGAATTTAACCTGAATTGAAGCCTCGACATTCTCAATTCCCCAGTAAAGATTTGATAGGACGCATTGCTCAGAGAATTCAAAGAATTTCTGCGTTTGGAATTTAAGCTTGGAAATACATTTCAATTGTAGAGATTTACGGGCCTCTTCGTCATTGAGAAGTATGAGAATTTGCTTGTTTACTGAAATGAGGAGTGCCTGTATCGATTCGAAGTCCAGTCTCTCGTGATCGTGGAAGGTGGAAGATGAGATGGGAGCCATGGAATTCTGAATCCTGATGGCTCATGAACGTATGGCTGGATAAGAGAGAAAGAGAGAGAGAGTAGTTGTAGAGTTTTGGAGGTAGGCAAAGCAAGCTCGTGACTGTTTCAGCCAGAATCCAAACTTGCTCGGTCCCTCCATAGCTCTGTTGCAGCTACAGACAAAAAAAACTAACCGTTGCTTCAACTTAAACGTGAAGGAAATCTCAGTGCTTTCAATTTTATCGCGGCAATTTCTTTCGACCATCGATTCCATTACGTTAAACCTGACTTACACGGCAAAAATTTTTTTTGTATCGTTACTATAAACATTGCAGTAATGTCTGCAAATGATATCATATCCGTTACACCGCTAGACATCTAAAATTTATAATAGATACGAAGTAGGGTTGTGTCCATCTAAGATTTATCCGCCTCCACAGGTTTCATTTTCCAAGTAAGACCATCAGTATATAACTAATTTTTCTTTCTTCAAAATCTTCTTCCGCACAGACACCGGTCGGTGTGCCTCGGTGTCGTGATAGGGACGTAACAGACCCAGGCACCTAAAAGATCTGGATCCGATGAACCGTAGTGTAACTTTGTGCTGGTGTCTGATGTACTGCAAATTATATTCAACATAGACGGTTTTTAGATTTAGTTGAAAGGTCAAGAAATGATCAAGGTTCTTATATTGGGTGCACCAAGACGGACACCAGAAAACCTGTAATGAAGTTAAAAAAAAAAAGAAGAAATGGAAGAGGGAGATAGAGAAAGAAATCTTAGGTTCGCCCCAGGTGAATAAGGAAGCGAGCTTTGTATGTCATGTAACCAGGCCTTCAAGGGCGTCAATTCTGACGGTGTCAAAGCCTTGAGATAGGGGCCATGGTGAGTTTGATTACTAGGCTTTCTGCATCATCGGCACCTTGGGTGGCATACAAATAATGCTTCTATTTTTCGTGTTACTTTACCACCCTGTGCATTCTCAAACATTTTAAAACCAACTGTGCTATACTTGATCTGTAGAGAAAAACTTAACGAAAATGGTTAAAGGAACAAATTTTCTATTTTCATCATAAAAGGAATTTAGAGATGCCATTCTTCCACCATTATCAGCTTCTGCTTGTGCAAGTAACAGAGGACAGTCTTCAAAGAACATAAATGTAGGAGCAAAAGACCTTTTAATGCTACAATACTACACCAAATACATATTCTAGCATCGAAAGTATCTAATGCCCAAACCTGTAGCATTCATGGGTGAGCACCTATCACCTCAATACTTGTTAACCTTTCACCGACTTTTGAAGAATCTCCTCGGAAGGGATCTCAAGGGTTGCTCCCACATGCTCCTTACCAGGCTTCACTACTGCAGTTTCCAGCATTTTGCAATTTTTTATAAAGACGTTTTTTAGTAATAAAATGAATTATCAGCAGCAACAGAACTAAAACCTGAAGTATTACACCAAAAGATTACCAAGGTAACCACAAAAACAGCATAAACATGAGAACTAATATCAGATAGATGATACGAAGTTAGAATTCATAGTCAACTTTTTGGCCCTTGGTACAGAAGCCATATGATTTTCTTTTCCTGGATAAGTCATGAAGACTGAATAAAAAAAATAGAAAGGAAGTGAGTGTTCATGTTCGTGTGTGTGTGTGTATTAGTGTTACAAAGTGGGTCAGGTATAGAAAACATAAGTTCCTCAAGATGAATCACCTAAAAATACATGGTAAAATATAATTGGGGAGAAAAAGAATATATATGATATCCTCCCCGGAAGAGATAATTATTACAAATTTACAACCAAACCAATCAATCAAATAGTGTTGATAGTTAACAAAAATAAAACAATTGGTCTAACCAGAAATCCATATGCCATGAGTATGAATCTGCACGTCCTTATTGATCCCTTTGAGACAAAACTTTAGATTTGCAACATTAAAAATGCATTCTAAATTAAGAATCAAATTATTGTTAATCAACCATCACACACACACACACACACACACATATTAGGGTGAGTATTTCTGTGTGTGTTCTTAAAAATAATTCGGATACACATAATCTGATTAAAGATTTTATTTATATAAATGGGAAAGAGGACAGATGCGAAGACAAATATAGTATGTACGTTGGTGGGAACTGGCCTTTGATGTACAAGTCGTAAGATTCAAACATAAATCAAATTTTCACTGATTTGGTTGACCTGGATCTAATTGAATCAGATCATAAGATCCACATAATGTATAGCAAAGTTTTAAATGTTATTTAGAAATGACTTGAAAACACAACTTGATTAAAGATAGATTTCTGATAAATGGCATAGCAGAACACAACACACATGCCCATACACACACAGAGTATGATATACACATTGCATGTGAGGACACTGAATCTAGTGTGAGAACATGGGAGGACTCCATCAAAAAAGGATACAAGGATTCAGAAGGGGGCCACACAGTTGTAGGCTTGATCTAGGTCATGGGAAATCAGGAGACAAATGGGAAAAGGCCAATACATATTTCACAAAAGTTGATAAATGGGAAATTCATGAGAAACGCCAAAGATAAGGGAGGGAAAAGAACAAACAAACTAATGGGAAAGGATGATGATTTAACAGGGAAACAAACAATTGCTGTGGGGCACGTATTCCTCGATAAATATTATCTAGTTTAGCTACCCAAAGCAAAGAGAAAGAACTAAAGTCAGAAAAGCTAATTCCGAGACAAGTAACTAATTGTAGATATTGCCGGAAGTGATCCTAAGGTTGCGGAATTACCTAGTTTACCATTCGAAAGAACCAATCTTTTCCAAGTTAAAGCTCTTGAGGTTTACATACTTATTAGCAACTCGGCAAATTTCTGTCAAACTTTTCCCAGCAACCAGCTTTAAAGAAGAGAAAATGTGCAGAGGGAAACGAACTGGGTCAAGTTATAAAGGTTAACGGTATCTCCATTTATTCTCTTCTTTCTTCTCTAATTAACGGTATCTCGGAAGTCAAAACAAACTATTCAATTTCAATCTATCATTCGATCTGCAGAATCTGAATAGATCGAGATTTATCTAAGGCGATTCCGTATCATATATCAGGCACAGAATTCTTACCAGATAACAAAATCATAGAGCGTCACTTGTAAGAAAATCCACAACAAATGCAAAAAACGAAGAGGCAAAACAATTTTAGTCCAAAAGTTGATGGGATTACCGTAACGGCCTCTGGAGTTGAGCTTGGCCTGGACAATCATGCTGGAGATGAAATCCGAAGCTTCACGAGCTTCGTCTAGGCTTTTCTGTATCTCCGTTTCGGAGGTTACGTTTCGGTTCTCCTCAAATTTCTTTCTTATCTCGACGGCAGACTCAGTCAGCATCAGCGTATCCCCGGCAAACGATTTCCGAGTCGCTCTAAGCAAGGCTCTGTACGCACTGAGTGCTTCTCCGGTTCCCCTCCTCATTTCCCCGCACTCGCCCTCTCCTCTCACACGGTGTGGTTTGTTTCTGAGTTCCAACTTTATAATACAGCATTATTGCAAGGACCAATTTACTTGCATATGCGGCCGGAGCCGCCGGACGGACATTGGCGTAGGCTAGGGATTGCAACGGTTCAGTTCGGTTTTGGTTTTAAAGTTAAACGGAACCAAACCAAATCGACCATATACGTGTTAAAGTCAAACCACCATCGAGGGATGGTTCATACAAATGTAGGTTCAATTTCGGTTTCCTGCAAAACCGAACGTTACCATCCCTGGGTCTGGCAACTGGTAGAGGATGTTTATCGTTATCATTGCGCAATTTCAAACTGCATTGCAGATCTGCAAGTGCAAACCATCGCACGTATTCTCGTTAACTGGTTGGCATGGCCCCAAATACAGATAGATCTGCAAGCCTCGTCCGTCGAGGTTTAGTTAATCTCAATCCTGATCAAGCCCTTGGAAAGATAGCGTCATGCAACAATAGAAGCCAATAGTTCCGTGCCGCTATTTCGTTGAAATTCCTGCTGGTGGTGAATAACCCTGAGGAGCGGAGCTTAGCTGGTTCTCCGCAGAATCTGAAGTAACCGCACCATTCCCTGGCAACGGGGTCTGGACGTTCGCTCTACTCTGAGGCGTCTGCATCTGGTGGTAAGCCATGCAAGATCATCTTCATGTTTGAGGTCAATCAAGTTTCCTATTTCTCTCCAAGTTATACCTCAATTAAGGGTAAACATATTATTGTGCGTCCAAAATGAACTGCTACTTACACACTGATCTTAGAGATGAAAGGTTATGGCTAAATCCAAGCAGCCATTTGCCTAATACCAAGCAATATTTTTAGGTCACTCAAAACCTATGACATCAAGGTTTTCCAATTTTTCCCCAAGTTCAGCTTCGGTGGGAGTATATCATATTTTGGTTAGTTCAAAGATTAGACCATGGATAAATCCAAGCAACCTTTTACTGATTCCAAGAAATACTTTCATAGGCATCTGACATTAATACATTGGGGAATTAATTATAGAAACATAAGTTCAATTAGTTGATTCATTAGTGCAGACAGAAAAAAAATCATCTAAAAGAGTCTCCATAAATATGCAAGTCCCACTGATTGTGTGAAGATCTGCAGGATGGACAGAAATGTAGGGCATGTTTCAACTGAATTAATAGTTGACAGTAAAATAATACGATACCAACACACTACATTAAGCTATCAGTGAGCTTTACAGACTTGCAAGTCATGCACCGCATCAGCAGTATGTTTTAACAATACTTATTGCCATAAAAATGAAGATTGCACAGGCATTACATATGGCATTCATTACCTTGGGGGATCAATCATTCTCCAATCATGTTTCTTGCGCCTGCACCTATGATGAGCTTTTTGTTCGGAGAATGAATTCTCCCCAACTATCTCCATATTATGATCTGTAAAAGAAGAAAAGAATGGGAAATCAGCATCCAGATCAGATGATCTATATGATTAAATGTTCCATAGATTCTCTTAATTTTAAGAAATGGGTTCAAATTGTCAAAATGGCAAGCCTCTTCAAGCAAGTGAAGTGGCTATAATGTACTTCTAGTTTACCTTTTTGGACATTCACTATTTAACGGAATTCCACAAAGTAATGACTGTATCTGGTAAAGATCATACCATAAACCAACAAGCCATTGATGTTTGACAACCTTTTTGCTGTTGGAATCCAGAGTATAAAATTCTGATTCATGGTCTCAGCAGTATATTCAAATAACATTAGATTTAACTGTCTTCGTATAGCGAGAAGTTTATACATACAAAGTTATGAATTGCATCATATATCTCCAAACAGAGGTATGAATAACCTTAACAAATTCTTGCAGCCAACTTCGAACATTTTCTCAGGAAAATATAAAGAATATATGTATTAACTGACAAAAGAAAAATTCAAGAGGGACACTAGAATCCATGGAGTCTTGGAATGGAGATGTGTTTTGCACATATTCAATCATTTGGAAGATCCAATTAACATAAACAATAAACCCATCATTTTTTAATGTTTTAAATTAAAATTACATGAAAATCATACAAAACACATACACATGCATAGACAAAAGAAGGCAGACAAAGAAGAAGAAGGAGATATGTCGTTATACAACTTTAATATTTATTTATAATCTAAATAACTGATATGACATTTCATACTAATTCACCAACATCTAACTACAAGAATATATCATTGGGTTTGTGAAGTTCAGGATTTGAGGTTTCTAGAAACAAGAAGCCATTCAGATCAAAGATATGTATGTCAAATTGTCGATACCAAAAGGTCATATGTTGATGTGAAATATATAATGAGTTTTATGTGACACTTTCTATATGAGTATTAGCCACAATTTTGTTCCTGTTTTCCATAGAATTCATTTATATCATAACATTTTTTTTTACCCCAAGAGACACTACATCTCTCATAACATCAATCCTTTATTGATTTCCCTCATCCCATTTGATTCTCTTAACCAGTGAGTCAGAAATTTCACTTTTGTAGCCTCCTTTATTAACTGTTATCAGACTATGCATCCAGCCAAGTGTGACATAAGGGAGTTAAAGGAAAAGTGTCAAGAAGCAAAATTCATTCTTCTTTAGATTTTACCCAATTTTCTTCTGCTTAGGTGGAGTTGCATCTAGATATGCCATTGGCTCAATTGGCTCTAAACCCTCCCACCACATAAAGAAACCATTCAAGGGCAAGGAGGAAGAACAAAAAATGTCAGAAACGGCTGAAAGAATCATATTGGGAGGAGCTTGGCTTAGTAGTATTGGGCCACAGCCTCAAGCTGAAGCAGCAGAAGCGTAAAATCAGATAAACATGCTTCACCTGGTCCACAAACATGTTCATGATCCATACTAATGAATAAAGCATTGATACACATCGTATCCAAGATATGCAGGCATCAGGAGCATCAACTAATCATTTAAAACATCAAAAAGGAAGCCAACATCTTTTGGACCCTTGGAGCTTTGACAAAGCTCAAAAAGAAAAATGAAAAATCACTTTCTTCCCAACTAACTTCTAAGGAAATAGGGTCTAACACTGTTACACTTTCATCCATACTAAGTGAGACACTTTAATGTTTTTACATATGATGGATGATGATCAAAACTTGGATAACTCATCAGGTTACCACATTGTTTCAGCTGTTCAACGAAGATCATGCAATTTACTCTCCCACTACTCATCATCATAACCACCATCATCAGTCTTATTCTTACTAGTTCTTTCTTCACAAGACAGAACATATTAGATACTTGTCTAAGCTCCAAATATTGAGCTGTTTTGTATCAACAGAACTAGTACATTCACAAGAGGGAAGTACTCACTCTGCTTGAATACCTCTGTTTTCTCCATGATTTTCTCATGAACTAGCTCCCCTTGTTTCAGGACAACAGATACAGTGGCAATCTTATTAGTTGCATTATTGTTCCAAACTTATATTTCTAAATTAAGAATGTTATAACCAAGCCAGTTTCCTTCTTGCTTGATTTGCACACTGCATCATAATCCATAGACTGGTAGATCAAAAGAATATAAAACTCTTTCCCCCTTTCCTCTATTATAGACTTTTCAAGTATCAATACAGGACTTCACACTATTTCTGAAAATTTTCACCATTATTCTTTCCTGATCAAAAAGATGCTTCGTATAAGCAAAGGAAATCTACAGTTCAGTGCCATTCTTATGGGAAAAATTTTGCCCCGGGTATAAACAACTGAATGGATTTGTTGTAGAGGTAATTGTATCATATAGAAAAGATGAATACCGTGAAGTTATTTCTCAAACAGCAACGCGAGAACGATCATGGACTAATCAACTTATAATCATCAAAAAGTATTTAAGATCATCAAGTTAAAGGAATCAAGACAATTCATAAACAACAAATAGAATTCGAAACCCTATAGTATACCACCAAATTGTTCGCCCCAAAGAAACAGGCGCCCGTCGTCCTCTTCCTCGTCGAGCTCATCGCCATATCCAAATTCTGCATCCCCTCTGTAACCAGGCTCGCTTCCATACCCCGAATCAGTACCTTGAGCATCGAGCACACCAATCTGCCAACTCCCAGAATACGGATTCTCCCTCTCTCCTCCTCCACCGTTATCCTTGCCCTCTCTCTTCGAATTTTTCGCCTCACTCACATCCGACGCCCAATTTGCATCCCCGTTCACAAACAACTCCCCGCTCGAATCAGTCCCTGCAGCAATAGGAAAGTCTGAGCATGTTGCATAAGCTGCCGATGCTCCGACGGAGCAGCAACGACGGGTCACACTCTTATCGCTACTCCGGCCGGAGACAGACCGAGACCCACGACGTCTCCTTTTCCTGGCGATCCATCGGAAGTTATCAGTCCTGTGAGAAGCAGCGGGAGTCCTTTCGTCTTCCAATAGGCTTAGCTTAGACATGTCGATACAATCAATCGAAAAGGAGGTGGCCCGATCAGAAAGGCAAGGTCTCTTGCTGTGGACGCCATTAGCGAGAGTGGTTGTGGCCGTCGACGTAGAATAAAGATTCGAACTGAACAGATCGGATTCTAAGGTTTTGGTCGCCGGTGGCAGCTGAAAGGGCTTCCAACTGTGTAGCTGGAACGTGCAGGACTCCAAGGCATGCCGCGAATTTAGGGTTTTGTGATTCATCATTCCAACATTTTCGTCTTCAGCGATGGTTTGAGTATCGACTTTTCAGAGACGCGCGGCAAGAAAGAGTGCTAGGGAGATGAAGCTTTGGATTCTCTCAGGCTATGTTTGGATAGCCGGATTAAGTTGGAAAGTCAATTGGGAAAGTAATATGCCAGAAAGTAATATTCCGGAAATTGAAAGTTAACTTTCTTGAAAGGTGTTTGGATGCATCCGGAAAATTTATGAAAACTGGTGGAAAAACTTATTGCGTTTTACATTTTCCTATTTTACCCTTTAATTTTGTCCATATAAAATTGAAAACAAAAATACAGTAAACACGAACTCTTTTTATGGAAAAAAGTTTATCTTTTTAATATATATAATATATTGGTAATCCCATATATATATATATATATATATATATCTTTTTTTATAAGGGACACGCAACCTAATCCCCTAATTTTTTACTTAAAATTTTTTTAATAGGAAACAAGCAACAACCCAACCCAACCCCTATTTATTTTACTTAATTTTTTTAAATAAAGTACATGCAACACTTCACCCCCTTTTTTTAATTTTATTTATTTATTTTAAAAGAAGAACACACAACACCCCAATCCTTATTATTTTTTTTTTTTACTTAAATATAAAACACTAAAGAAAGAGGGTTTTAAAAAAAAAGGGGGGGGGCAAATAGGTAAAAACGCAAGTCATATTTTGTTTTCCTACAAAATCCGACCATTTTGGTCGGAAAATAAAACCAAGCAAAGAGGCCGTTGAAAGGGGTTTGACTGATTTTGTTTTCTGTGGGACCCACGCTTTCCGCACAAATTTTGGCGGAAAGTTCATTTTCTTGCAAATTCCGGACTATTCCGGCTATCCAAACGCAGCCTCAGAGGTTAAAGGGGGTTTCACAGTTCAGAAGGCAATGACCAGGGAAGACCTTACCCAGTTCAAGTTTCGCTACTTACTCGTAATACGGTCACACCACAGTCACAGTTAAAACTTTTACCATTTGGCACACGTGGCGACTGGCCAGACACACGTGTGGGCCATCGTGCAAAAATTTACGGTGTTACTTACGCACCTATCTAATTAATCCCTCAAATGCCAGCGGAGTAAGCCCTTAATAACCACACGACTGAATAATCATCCACTCACGTGGGAGACCGTGATCACAAAATTTTTGTGGACCTCCTTGTTTATACTGGCTGAAAGGATGGGGTAGGATGAGTCTGGCGACCTTGAAAAAGACGATTGAAAGCCGTCTGATGACAATTGGCATCCTGTAAGACTTTTATCTACAATCTTATATGAAGCCTGCATTGGGATCATACAATGTGTACTGTGAATGTCATAACTGTAAATTTTTAAACAATCCCGTAAAAAGTTGCAAATAAAATTATTGCCACTATCATATTCTCTATCACAATTTATGATTAAGAAAATTATACCATTACGATTTCAAGTTGTCAACTCTCTTCATTTATTATTTTTTATCTAACATGTTTTGATTGGTGGAAGATGATAGTAGGAGGAAAAAATGGTACAAAGTATTCCAACTCATTCATGCAGGACAAGATGAAATGCTGGATAGTGGAGATAGCTGCAGCCCAAACGGCCCAATATACATTGACAAAACTAACCCTGCTTTCAATAGAAATTTAAACTTTCCTCCCTTCTGGTTCATAACAACTGCTAATATCTCCTCTAAGGTTTTAGATAAGGATCCCTAGGATGTGAACTGGTTTGATGTCTTGACCAAAAAATTAAAAAAAAACTGGTCTGATGATAATGAGGGTATTTATGTCATTGCAAAAAAATGCAATTGTGGTGATCGTATAACGTGCGCTTTGCAAATCTCTTGTCCACGTTTTACCTTCCCGGTGACGAAAATCTTCCGTGAACGGGGATGGCGACGGGGCGCGTTACCATCAAAGACTTCATCAAAGACTTAAATGGGTGTGGTAACATGCAGGATGAAATTGTGAATTGCCGTTGACGTTGACGTTGAAATCATCTCTTATAAGATACAGTTTGAGGGGGATGCTCTCATGTGAAGCTTTTTAATTAAAAGAATGCGAAGATAAAAATTTTTTTTTTTTTTGGGAAAACACTAGCCATGAGATGCAGAGATGCTGCATGTTTCGCATTATTTTATTCAAGCAGCTGCTGCCAAGGAAGCATAAGACGATTTCCCATCCTTAGGCCTCAACCCGATCCCTCTACGGGCCGGTTCATTGTTTTGGGTGGATGAAAATGGGCAGGTCAGAGTGTGTCAATCCGCCGCGTCGGCATCTTTATGCGAGTGAACTCCGAGTCTCCGACCAAACCCAAGTTACAGGACCACCGTAGGTACCGAGAGAGAGAGAGAGATGGCTTCCGGGTGGGGGATAACAGGGAACAAAGGGAGGTGCTATGATTTCTGGACCGACTTCAGTGAATGCATGTCCCTTTGCAGGGAGCCTAAGGACTGCGTTCTTCTCAGAGAAGACTATCTCGAGTGCCTTCACCACGCCAAAGAGGTCCCTTCCCCTTCTCCCTCCTCGCTCTTCCTCTCTCATATTGATTGCAATTTCTCAGCATTACTTTTATCTGGTCTGTTTCTCTTTCCTAATTGATCTACCCTTTGGGTCTACTTGGTGGTCGTTTTAGATTTTCTCTGTTTCTATATGCATGCCATGCTCGTCATCTGTTCAGATTCGTTCGAATTCCTCATTGTGCAATCAATCTACACTGCTATTGTTCAATTAGGCTATATTGTAGCTTGACACTTTGAGTGGACTAGTTGGAGCTCTCGACCGTAATGGTAGGAGCGTATATTGGTTGTGCAACGTGGCATTTGAAAGGCCGTCCTTCAATCTTTCTGCGAAATAGATATAATTCCAATTGAATTCTGTGTTCAAATGTGGAAGACCCTAATTGTTGATTGAAATCAAATATGTGGAAATAGATAAATGTAGTAAGGTATCTGGACTTCGCATTAGTAATATGGATTCCATACGCGAGGCATCTTCTAGGCAATTTTTTGCATGAGATTAGATGGCTGGAATCTGTTTGTAGAAGAGGATTGATAAACTGTTTAGAGACATTACTCATGGGAAAATTTTGGTACCCAAATTTGCTGTTATTTGCATCTGAATATGTGACCTGAATCATCTGATATTGTCCATGTGTTTTTTGTGGCAAAATACCTCTTCACGTTTCAAGTTCTAGCTTGAATACATGTTTTCTGTGCAAATAATGACCTACAAATTGTAACATTTTTGTTGCTAGGAATCTAAAAAAACTTTGGGAAAAGAAAAAGACAATGGCTCATTACACATGGAAAATCCCAATAAGGGGTTCAAAGGGAGGCTCTTAACACCAGTTGATCAGAGGGAAGAACCTGAATGATGATGGATTACGTCTTATTGTAATATTTATATACCTGAGGACAATTAAATTTTGATGCAGCGTATGAGGCTCTGATACCAATTTGATGATGGTCACAAACCTGTCAATCTCTTTGGCATGAAATTCATTGATTTTGCGATCCTTGGATATCCAGTCTACATTAATTGCCAGTCTTGATATTCCATGGCTTTTCTTCAAAAACAGACTATCATGTTACTATTTCGCTACCATGTGAATTACTATGTGATTGTTGTGATTCTTATTGAGGAATTTCGTATGCAGTATCAAAGGAGAAACAGGATCTACAAAGAGGAACAGCGTCAATTAAGAGCAGCTGCACGCAAGGCCAAAGAGGATGGTGGCGAAAATCATCTGTAGCATACAGTAATAAGTTATCATCTTCGAACTTCAATAATGATGCATGGCTTGCATCTAATTGGGAATTGGTATATCTTCATTTTCTGATCGAACTGATGTTCTTGCTTCCGAAACGAGTTTAGATGTGATTTGTCTGTGCAAATTAGCAATGTAACTTCCATGCATAAATCATCGATAAATTGTTGTCAGAACCTCACTCTTACCTCATAAATGGGTTTTTTTTGTTGGTGCTGCTACAGGTATTGTTGATTGATTTGATATATTATTTGAATATTGATTTTTGGAGCAGTTGCCATGTTTATGCCCTCCTAAACATTCATAAAAGGACATTGGTCTTCCCATGTCTACAATTAGGACAAAATGAATACACTGCCATGATGCTAAAATGGTATTGTTTGGGTGGCTTGTCATATCACTTCTGACAGCTTCTTCATTTTCTACTTTGGCTCAGAATCAGCATTGAAGATTAGCAAATCATAACTCTCTCTTTCTCCATTTATGCTCTTACATTCCTCATGCTTCATGGTGCCCACGCATTTTGAAGAATGAGATTCAAGCAATAAAAGATGCTTCTCATCTTCTGGGATGTCCACAACAGTATGTTAGTTGATACTCTTAAAGGAGTCTAAGGCCCATGCATCACCCTTACTCTTCAACTACAATGGGTGCGTTGTAGTTGACAAGGATTTTAGAAAGAGAACGACATATAGTTGGCTAATATGGTGTGTCAGGAATCATGTTTCTTTGATTCACGAGTTGAACAATGCTTTTGATTTTGGTGATTCTTGGTCTTCTAGCAGTATCTTACAACTCAATTTGAGCAGTGCTGCACCCCAACGGAGGAACTGCAAAACTTATAATGTGATGAAGGGTGGAAATCTCATAATCAAAGGCCTACCCTGCCCTAGGATCTCTGAGTTACCCTGTGATCAGTTGCTTATATACATCATCATTTCAGTGTCTACCATCTGATGTTCCAATCATCTAAGATTAAATTTGTATACGAAGTTGCTAGCCACAGATGCTGAAGTGGCTAACTTCTGCATGGGTTAGGAACAGTCAACCTGGCAAGAATTCTTTGTATCATCTTGTAAAGGAAGAAGAAATGGTTCAATATTGAATATCGCCCTTTTAATTCAAAAAGGGCAGAAAATAAAAAGAAAAATAAGAAATTTTAGGGCTGAATAACAGATTTCTGGTAACAGGTTGAAACTCTCAAGGTGCAAAAGATTGTGGGATCAATAAAAATGCAAGACTTCTGGAATCGGTTAAGAGTTCTGACTGCTAGTGGTCAAGGCTTTTAACCTTGTGGTCGTGGGTTCGAGCCCCACGGTGGGCGTGAACATGGAAAGTTTAACCCCAAAGGGTTGGCCTAGTGGTCAAGGCTTGGGGCCTGGGGGTGTGCTCCCTCCAAGGTCTATGGGCCTGGGGGTGTTATCAATTCTTTGGGTCTACCTGCATAAGGTCTATGGGCCTTAGTCTTAATCGGGCCATGTGGGTTGCAGGGTCTTACATGGGCCCTTAGGGATTAGTCGGTTGAGCGTAAGCGGGCCCGGATACCCTGAGTTCCAAAAAAAAAAGTTCTGACTGCTAGATCTGTCTCTAGGAATGCTTCATATGTATTTGGCTGTGACCCAGCTTTGAATAATTTGATGGTCCCTTCCAGGATACCCTTCATCATAGACATGAAATAATTGTGATTTTAGCTATTCCATCTGTGGTTTTACCCTCATTGACGAACCAAATACCTGTCACTGTTAAAGATACTTGATTGTAAAACAGTTAAGGAATTAGACATCTAATCAAGTGATCCTTGAGGATAGAAATAGAGATTAACAACATAGTAGAAGCACCCTTTTGCATGGCATAATTATAACAAGTGGTCATGCAGAAAAGCTTTTTGTCATGTTTTTGGTAACCTGGGTCACAAGTTATTGAAATTCAATAGAATATTGAGCGGTGAGAAGGAACTAGTTGACTAATAGAAAACGATATGGAGGAAGTAAATTATATAGGTCGTTCTCAGGACCTTTTGAGAACTTTTTAATGTCATATTCTGCAAATTGTTTTAGCAAATGAGGTTTACGCTTGAACTAACTGATGTAACTTAAAAGAGTATCATTTCTATGTGAACTTGATCAGATCAACATAAACAAATCAACCAAGTACCCCTTCCCTTCCATTTCTTCCTCAGCATGGAGGACAAAGTTTCATCTTATGTCACCCTTGGTTTTTAGATGTACAGGTATTTCTCTTACTTTCATTGCCAGAATGACAGTCGTCTTTCTCTGTTTGAAACTAGCAGTGGTCTCTGTTTTCTTTTAACCCTTTGTCTCATGACTGAGGCTATGCATGTTGTTGCTGCAACCCGCCAAATGGGTTCGTCAGAATCTGATAATCCAACACACTTGAACTTTTTCCGAGCTTCTATACATGGCCGACAGAGGATCTTGTCCTGTGCAAAGGATCCGAATGTATGCTTGGACCAGGAGAAGAACCCCTGGGGAGGAAGAACATGTTGTTATAAAAAATTTTGCAGGGATATATCAAGTGATCCAAACCACTGTGGGGCTTGTGGGCGGACTTGTGCTTATGGGCTAGTGTGCTGTGGAGGACGGTGTGTTGATACCCGAAATGATTCTAAGCACTGTGGATCATGTCATGAGGAGTGTCCTGGAGAACTTAGGTGCTTATACGCAATGTGTGATTACGGTGGGTGATTTCATATGCACTTCTGCTGTGTCTTTTCTTTTGAATTCGCTTAACTTCTTTGTGGCTATCTAAATGGTATGAGTACCTTGATGTCAAATAACTATCTTGAAGGGCTGATTATTACTGATTCGTGGATTTGACATCCTGAAAATTAAAGTGATTGGTGATGATCACATCACTTAATAACATTAGAAAGTTATATTTTGTCCAGTATGGTTCTGATGTTATAAGGCAGTCATGTATAAGCCTAAGGTAAATACCAATTTGAAGTGCTTGAACCTGTAAATTTCCCACTTGCGATATACCCGACCTATCCCCGTTATTTCTTCCCTTTACTTTATTATTATTTTTTAGCACTAAAGAGGGGGAGAAGTGAAGGACCAATTCTGGTGATTTGAGGTTTATTTATAGGAAAAGCTTAATGGATTTTGAGAACAGATCCATTTGGTTTAAATCATATAAAATTATAATGGTGAAAGTCAAAAAGTAGCGTAGGCGTGTTAGCTACTTTCCCAAGACCATCCACACCAGATCAACTTCTTTTACTTGTTCTGGTATTCACAAGAACGTAATGGTAGACAACGTAGCCCTAACCGCCTTTAGAGCAAATGATATTAACCACCGCACTATCGTTGAACCCATCAATTAGTAGCGTTTCTCATCACAGGCAATTCCCTCTTTAACATTAGCTGGTCTACTAAAATCTAACCCTAAGAGATTAAGGAAAGGCCACGATTTACTGAACATTTCGAATTGTCAGCGACCTCAGACCAGTCACAGTCAGTGTCGGCCCCAAGGCCCCCAACTAGTCTTCGATCCATGGAAATGGAAGTTTTCACAGGCGGTTCAAAGTGAACAAAAATCGAATGACTGAATATCCATGCGGAGCATATCCCAAACTGAAGTGGGACCCATCATCCATGTCGTGTGGTGTTTCCAACCAGGAGCGTTCTGGTCATTCTGTTCAAATACGGATCTGCCTTTGGTCAGGTATGACCATAATACCCTTCGCCTTTTTGTCCAATTGCCAAACGCATTTCACATTTCAAGTTCGGCTTCAAATTGCAATATTTTCCCTTCTGGTCACATTTCAACTTTGAAAAAAAATAGGAAACATTATGAAAAAGGATCACTTTTGGCCGGTTTTTATAAAACAGTCTATAGAAAACTTATTTCTAGAAAAAGGGTTCTCTTTAAGAAAAAATGAACATCAGAGTCCCTTAACGGTAGCTACAGGATCGGGTCCCACAGAGGATGCTCTAGTATCTCGCATAGGAAAGCTTATATCCTGTCTACAATGCCTTCGTATCTCAAGTATAATGCCTTTGTGTCTGAAGTAAGCTATGTTCATATTTTATATAGCTATGGTATTTTTTACTTTTTTTTTAAAAGTGGTCCTACAAGTTAATTATTTAAAAAATGATCCTTTTATGTAAATGATATTTTTTGAAGGATTTTTTTTCATAAATACAATCCAAAATGTGACCCTTTCCCGAGAAATAACAGGGAAACCCCGTCTACACGCCTTCCCCGGTCGCCTCCAAGACTTCCCTTTCCTCTCCCTCTCTATTTAATGATAATGAAGGACGGATCCCTACGACGGTAGAAGGCTCCGCGGGTTGAAGACTTGAAGCTGAATCCCTTCACATTTCACATCGTCATCCGGTGAGTGCATTATTATTGTATATTCAGAGACCTAACAAACGCGTACGAGAGAGAACTGTTGAGGGCAGGGCAGGAAGCATCATGATAGAGGAACGACGACGTGCACCCCATGGCGTGATACTTGCGGTGGTTGTGGGGTTGGTGGTTTTGGGGCCACTGTTGCTCGGCGACCAAGCTGAGGCCTTAACGGATGCCATCGCCGAGCTACTAAGTCCGGTGGGCCTTCTTCTGGTCCCCATCGTTCTCCTCCTCCTCATTCAGTTCCTTTCGTCGGATCGGGGCTCGCTACTGTCCACCGTCTTCACCGGTGAGCCAGACTCTATTCACCGTCTTAGTGGTTCTCCCGTCGGCGTGGCTCTCTTCCTCATCCTCCTCCTCTTCCTCCTTTACAACCGCTTCTCCATTTTCGGTTCCGACGGCGATGACTCCGGCGATTAAATCCCAGACGGCGGGATCTGTGCATCTGGAGCGGACTGTTTTTTTGTTGCTAGTCACTTGTCATTGCGAATCAAGGGCCATTATTCTCGCATAATTACTGAAAGGCCCATAACGAGTCTCTCTCGCTTCTCTACAACTACAATACATGAAGGCCTTTTTGGTGGCTGTTGAGAAACCACTGACGGTGGCGGAGTGGTGGCTCCCCTCTTCCTCTCTGCACGCTTACCTTCTCGTATTGTCTTTTAGTTAGTACGATCACCTGCTCTTTTAACTTTTTTTTTTTTTTGGGTTTTTTATTAATGTTTTAGTGCTTCGCGTTGTTTTTGAACTCCGCATGTGTGATGGGGAGCAGCAGCACATGGTTGTAATCTCTTTCACTTTCTTTTTAACAATATAGATATAGATTTTGATTTTGATTTTGGACGGAACAAAATGGGTATATGGCACCAAGTGATTGGATCCTGACAACAAGGACGGGCAGAAGATTGTCAATGTCTCCAGGCTCCTGCAACTGCATGGACCCCACTGATTGCCCCTTTTAACTAAAGGGTCAAGCCAATGTCTCTGTCTATCATCTACTCATGCGCTCACCTGCTACATCCATGTGGGGTTCGTACCTCATATGGGACAGTCCCCACCCCACCTTCTACCTTTGTTAGTTTCCTGAATCTCATCTTTGATTGCAGTTTTAAATTAGAAAAATGAAAATATCTTGAGAACCATATTTTTTTCCAGATTTATTTCCTGATGATCCTCATCGATGCGCATGCGACTTGAATATCCTGCAGTGGACCACTTAATAAATCATTTACCTGATGGAGTTAACAGTGTTTTCCTTGATATAGTCGTTGTACTTACTGCAATCACTTAATAAATCATTTTCATATTTTATTATCAAAAAATAAAAATAAATATCCTGCAGTGGACCATTTATGATATATAAATGAATATAAAGAAATCAAAAGGGGCCGGCTTGCATAACATTTGTAGTCTCCAACGCCAAATGTTCTTGAATTTTATGATCTGTTGTTCAATTCGGAGACCATCTCCATCCTCCAAGAGTATGGAGATTGGCAGAAACTCAATTTTACCCTGTCCTTTCTTGAACAACAAAAATCTCTGCTCCAAACACTTAGGCATCATCAATGAGGTATCCATTGGAAGGATTTTTGAATGTTCTAAGGTGGATAAATCGTGTAAAACCCTATTACTTCTTGATCTCATTGGAACACCTCGCAATAGGTTTCTGAATTAAAAGGTGTAACACAAGTTTGATTTTAGAGACTAGGGTATCTTATAGTACTATAATTCTGTGACAAATAAAAATTTCAATTAATCCGGTACGACCTTCGAGTAGGGGTGGCAATTTCTAACATGGCCCACCCAGCCCGACCCTCCCGTCCCGGTTTTAATCAGGTTTGGTCATGAATTTTAGGTCCATCGGGCTAGCCTAGTCCGAACTTTAAATTCCCGTAATATTTAGGGCCGGGCTTGGGTGAGTTTATTTTAGCCCGAATCGGCCCAGCCTAACCCTATTAATATTATGTTTACTAAAAAACATAATTTGTCTCTCCTTATCACTTTCTAACAAGACATCTCATTTAAAGTTGATTAGTTTAATATATTTTACTTGTTTTGATGTATTTGGATTGTGGGATTTAATTTTCCTAGGCAATATAGAAACTTTCCAATAGTACATCTATCTTTTGCTTGACTCTGTTACTCTTATTTTTTATGTTTAGTTAATATAAGAATTCACCTAGACATGTATTCAAGTCTCAAAAAAACATTTATTATCAAATATATGTTGAACGTGCATTAGAATTTCTATGCTTCGGAATGTTAAATAGAACAATTTGTTAGTGAACATGTAGCCTCATTATCTTCTTTTGGGATTTAACTAAGTCTCAAAATGTCTTCTTTTTTGTTTCATGATTAAAAAAAAAATTATCATTTGTAAAAAAACGGGGCCAAATAGGGCCGGGATTGGACAACTCTACTTCTATTAAGGTCGAGCTTAGGCATGATTTCCAAGCCCGAAATCAAGGCTAGGCCGGGCTTGGGAAAGCCCTAAAGTACTTATATGTGCTCTTAAGCACAGCCCGAACCCGACCTAGCCCAACAAATTGCCACCCCTACCTTCAAGTACCAGGCATTTGCATGTTGAAATAAAAAGGGAAATTTAATTTTTGGTGGTACCTTTTGAAAATTATTAAAATTTAATCATCAAAGTTTTAACTTTTAACTTTTAGTATACCTTTATCAAAGGAGTTAATTTTTAATAATATTTTAACATATGACAAACCAACTATTTCAAGAATGCCCTTACATTACATCACTCACTCAAATGACTTGTACAACTTGTACAATCCATTTTAAAATGTACAAGTTATTTTATCGACTTATATAAGCCATTTTATTGACTTTATACAAGTCATGTGAGTGACTGGTATAAAGGCATTCTTAGAAGAATTCGTTCCGAATATTGAAATGTCATTAAAAATTAATTAATTTGATAAAGGTACACTAAAAATTAAAACTCAAAACTTAGGTGACTGAATTTCAATAATTTTAAAAAAGTATCACTAAATTTTCCCAATAAAAAAATAGCCTAAATGTTACTTTAACATCCACACCGAGAGATGGTGCATTGGTATCTGTCATAACCAAGTACAGTGAGAGGTGATTTTCTCCTTCGTCATTCTTTTCCCTTTGGTTATAAGGTCAGCATCCTATACACAAAATTGAAAGCCACTCCCAATGTTGAAATACTTAACATTGGCTCTTATATAGCCTAGTCTTAGTGTAGATGCAGTCTTACTTGCTTCATAAATGGGGCTTGCAGGGTACAATTCGTAAGATACAAACATAGAAAGTCATTAGCTCTAAAGGTGTTGCCATGTTATGGTTTTTTGGCATATTTTTTTGGCCTATTAAATATGCACAAAATGTTTAATAACTTGGGAGTTTTCTCAACAAAAAATAGAATAACAGAGCGAGGAACAACACTCATTCTATAGCCTCCTGCCTCAAGTATGCCAGGTTTGAAAAAAATTTTGGCCTAGTAGCAGCAAATATCCTCTCTTAGTTTCAACACCAATGGTCTTTAATATGCTCACTACTAATGCTCGTTTACTTATTTGCATTTTAGTAAATAAAGGACTTGAAGAGAGTAAATAATAAAATATCGTAGAAGAAATTTCAATCAAAACATAGGTGTTTTAAGGAGGTATGTTGTGTAACTTGAAGGTTTTGTTTTATTTTTGTGACCTGGGAACCTATCTAGGCAGGGAAGGACTCAATTGAACCCACCTTAGGAGAGTAAACTCCTAGACCCGGATACATGAACCCACACGCAAGGACCATATATCATTATGAGGTTTTGACCCGGATATCATTGAAGTTTGTCCAGTAAAAATTATTTTACTAACTATCACTACTGTTTTGACGGAAATTTCAATGAAAGAGTGTTATTTTGACCCATACACAAATCTCAATGAAAGAAAGTGTTATTTCAGAAACCTCAAAGAAGGTAAGTGTAATTATAGCATACCTCAAGGAAGGTAAGTGTAATTTATCCTAAATTGTTTCGACGGAAATGCAAGGCTCGTTAACATTTGTTTTTGAAAAGAAAATTAATTTTTAATCTTAAAAGTTGAAATCGTGAACTTCATTTGCATGACTCAATTTTAATTAAATCAAATAATTTGTAGAGTCACTGACTCACCCACCCCTGCCAAAAAGATAAACACAAAAAGAAAATAAAATAAGAGAAACACACACCATTTGAATGTGAGCGTTTCATCTGGATGCTTGTAATAGGCTCGGTTCGAATCGATATCTTCTGATAATGCTACAATCGGTGCTACGATTGTAGCACCAATTGTAAACACGTTGCAAAAAAATTCAGACGTGCTTGGCACGCGAGCAACTGAAAACATGGAAAATCTTTATTTCCAGCTCCCTCAATGATTCTCGCTCAACATGACTGACCGATTCTCGCTGAGATTGGGAAAATCTTTCCGATTTAGGAAACGATCAGCCATTCTTGTTCAGCATGACTTTCCTGTTCATCTGTTCAGGGGTTTCCAATGATCGGCTTTTTAGAGAAGAAGAAATCACGGCCAAAATGTACATAGCGCCAACAATTTCAGACCAACATCAGATCATCAACAGAAAATTCAACATTGGAAATCTTGTTAGACTGTAAGTGGTTTCCTGTTCACCTATCGTGAACAAGAAACCAAAGCACTGATCTTCGTTGTAGTCTTTGCAGCGTTGAAAAAGATGATGAGATGAGAGTCGAGTCTTCTCTGTCAAGTGATGATGGGTGTTCCAATCTTTCGGATTGATAGGTCTTACTGAAATTGCGACTCGCCCTTTGCTGCTGGCGATGATGGGTCTTGCAGCCGTTCAGATTGATAGGTCTTGTCGGAATATCGTCAAGAAGATAGAGCCCCAAAATTTCTCTCTTAGTAGTTTGCTCACGTACTTGCGACTCGCCCCTTTGCTGCTGGCGATGATGGATCTTGCAGCCGTTCGGATTGATAGGTCTTGCCGGAATATCATCAGGAAGATAGAGCCCCAAAATTTCTCTCTTAGTAGTTTGCTCACGTACACTGTGAAATATTTGTTACGTGGCTGCAATCTATGAGCGTAGCGGCGATTGTAGCATTATCTTTGTAGTAGAGGATATCGACTCGCTCGATTCACGTTGAGGGAAGAGATTGTCAATGTCAGAGGAGCACACGAGATGGAAAAACCATTTCGGAATGAACAGAGGCAAAGAAGGCTTATGTGCTCGCCAAGAGCCGACAACCAGAGCACCGATGCGGAAGAGATCAACGAATGATGGTAGACAACAGAAAGGTGATGGGTTGCATTGAGGCTAAACTTCTACTCGATTTTTTTCTTTTCATCTTTTGAGTTGTATTGTTCAATGTTGAAATTCAGCATGTACAAAGTAGTGTTACGATTCTTCACCAATTTCAGAACGGACACTTTCCACTAGCTAATTCAAGATCCGAAGCTTTCCTATTCTGTATTTAGGAAACCATTTCTTTCCTAAATATTTGTTTAGAAGTTTTTCTTATTGTTATATTTAGCAAGCAACCAGGTTAGGAATGTTTTCCCTAAAGCAGTTGCTGAATCTTGTATATATAGATGTACAGACCCATTGATTGAGATATGAAAAATACAAAGAATTGTTTCTCACGTTACAGTTTCCATTGTCTTCTTCTTCAAAAATTTTCATTCAACGAAGAGAGCTTAACACCTTCATTGTTCACGGTAAGAGCTTGACTTCGTCTCCATCTTTATCCAATTCTTCTATTCGTCAATCAGTTGTGATTAATTAATCTATATTTAGGGGTTGAGATTGAGATGAGACAAGAGTTTGAAGCTACGCCGTTGTGTAATGTGAATACGATTTGCAGTGGAAAGACTGTTGGAAATAGAAGCCAAAAAATCTGCAGGGTTCGTACCTTTAATCCCTCCAATAAGCATAAATTTAAAATTGACCGAATATGTGTTGAAGTAGGCAGGGATAATACGCATATTAGGTTGCTCTCAGACATTTGTGCATATTAGGTTGCTCTCGGACATTTGTGCCTCTACGGATAATTTCCAATGCAACATATAAACAACACGATACCCCCAAGATATAACAGTCTAACCTTATATTTCCTCTTATCAGCACCAACAAAGGAAACATGCTCCACTACATAGACACCTTTCTTTGCCCAAATAAAATTTAGAAAATAGAAAATCGATTAGAAAGAAGAGATAATTTTGGGGTTTCTTGAGAAGATAATGATCACAGAGATTGTAAGGATATGTATTTGCTGAAACCAAGACATGGCATTTATAGAAGAGATAAAGGCATCCGTTGGTAATGGAACGTTATGAAGACACTCCTAAATCATGCGAGAATAAAAGTACTCACACCAAAACCGCATTAGAATAAGATACCATTTCCCAAACAATTTGATACATGTTCTCTTATTTCTTTTTCTTTTTTTATTAAAATACCCCAACAATCCTCCATTTATTTTAATAAAAACAAAATGATTAAACAAATAAAATTTTTCTGGGCAAAGATAGAACATTATGCATAATGAAGGTGCCAATGGCTTGAACCCTCATGTAGTGTTTCAAACATTTCTGTATTAAAGTCAAAGTGAATAAGTCTTGAAGTAAGACTACTTGAAAATACGTGGAATTGTTTCACACACATAATATTCAAGGTGTAAAGATTAGGAGCTCAAACTCCTAACAAGAATCTGACACATTTCTAAAATGGGTTTCATGAAATATGGCCGTTTCCGTTTTTGTCCACATTTGGGATCCAAGTTCCATGAAAGTATGTGCAAGTTATATGGGGAAAATTAATTTTTGGTGATACTTTTTGAAAATAATTAAATGGAAAACTCATTGCAATGCAATCTTTGTTAACATAATTAAATTTTAGTTTACATTTTAAATGTTTCCAAAAATGCTCTAGTAAAGCCTTATACATCGCCATAAAAGTCAATTGATAGAACACACTGAAAACTAAAGCCTTATACATCGCTACAAAAGTCAATTGATAGAACATAAATCACCCAATAAAATGATACTAAAAATTAATTTTCCGCCTAACTTTTAACGACTTTGTACATCAAGGGATGGTATCGTCTACCGCCCCTTAGTGTTGCAATTCATGCAACGACCGTGAGATGCCATATATGTAGCATCTCACGGTTGGGTATTTTCATCAAAAAGTTGTTTTATTTTTGTTTGAAAAGAGAAAAAGCTGCAACCATTGGATGTTACATATGTCAACATCTGAATGAAGCAGCCGGTTTAGCTGCAAACAATAGCGGTAGACGATTTCATCCCATACATCAACGTCCATAGAATAGAAAAATATATAAATGCAGACAAATGAAAATTTATCAGCGTGAAAGAGACCGCCTGACTTTGAAAAATTCTCCATTTGTTAGTCTTTTTGCCGATGGAGATTGTGCGAAAATGAAGCTTTACTTTTCAAGGGCTTTTGGCACTCTTATCCTTATACTATTATATATTTGCATGGATATTCTCTCATTTTTTTTTGTATTTTTGTTTATATCCCTTTATTTAACAACATGGTCATTGAGATAAAAGCTTTGTCTTTATACGGAGACTGTTTCATATGGTGCGTTCTATTTCTATGGTACCATCCATGAAACGCACAATTTCATGGCCCCTTTCAATCTGGCGCCCACACCCCCAAACACAACTCCAGCCAATGGTACCATCGCACCAACGGCTTTACTATTATTTTATATGATTGTTTCTTTCCCTTTCAAGCCTTTCTAAATGTGCACTTAATCATACCTAATTGTGATCAAACTTATTTATGTGATGTTAAGCATTTATAAATCGGCATGCATTTTCCCCTTCACATCATGTTGAACTATTGCCATTTATAACCTTAAAGCATTATGTTTAATTATAGGGTAAATTACACTTACCTCCCTTGAGGTATGCTATAATTACACTTTCCCCTTTAAGATTTGTGTATGGGTCACAATAACACTCTTTCATGGAAGTTTCCGTTAAAACAGTAGTGATAGTTAGTAAAATAATTTTAACTAGACAAGATTACCCCCATTTAAGTTAAATGATAGTTATGCTTTAGGCCATTAAAATTTTTGTTCTCATCTTTATGAAGGGGTAATCTTGTCCAATTAAAATTATTTTACTAACTATTACTACTGTTTTGACGGAAACTTCAATGAAAGAGTGTTATTGTAACCCATACACAAATCTCAAGGGGGAAAGTGTTATTTCAAAAACTTCAAGGGAGGTAAGTGTAATTTACACTTAATTATAATTATGGTCATCAATACTGGTATGAATTGGTACCTCTAAATATTGGCAAAACACTGGTATCGCCAAAAAGTGGTAAATATCAACTAGTATTGGTAAGAATAGTTTATCATAACCCTTTTGCGTTTGAATATCGAGAAACTGAACGAAAATGGAGGATTCTTGCTTGCACAAAGCGTTTGGATGGTAGGAAAAGGAAACAGATCCCGTAACCGTAAGATCTAGCACTTTAGAAAATTTCGAATGAAAATAAGCAAAATTTTCATTTTAGCTCGAGGTTTGAAACTGAAAGAAACTGTCATGAAAATCCCTTGCTTCTCACAATGCAATTTCCTTTTTATCCAATCATTATACTCATTCTCTCTTCTTTACGGTTTGAAATAATTTATTGTCATTAATTGCAGCTGTTAGTGTATCAAGATTCAGACGTTTACCCATGGAACATCTAATAGTTATAGTTTTTTTTACTTTTGAAAATTTTAAAATATATATATAAGAAAAAGCCTTATCGTGAGCGTCTTTACGTAGCAGCATCTCACTTATGCTGCATGAATTGTAGCAGTAAATGACAACAGAGTATCATCCTCATACTTCAACCAGGATGAAATCGTTTGCTGCAGTTTACCTGAAATAGCTGTTTTCCACATTAAAAAATATATAAAACAACTGTCGTTAGATGCTGCACGTGGCAGCGTGTAAGGCAGTTGCATGGTGTGCCCCATGTAAGCTGTGCCAAATGATTTCAAACCACTTCAACCATAAAACAACCGTTCAAAATATAATCCGTAACAAATAGAGGTGGCAATGGGTCAGGTTTGGGTCGGGTTGATGTATTGGATTAACAAGCCAAGGCTCAACCCAAACCCGCCCGTTTAATAAACGGGTTGGAATATCCCAACCCGTTCTAATCCGTTTCAACCCACCAACCCGTTTAAATAATTTAAATTTACTATTAAAAATTAAAAATTTTAATTCATTCTAATATCAAAGTCTATATAAATTCTATTTTTTAATTCATTCTAATATCAAAGGACACCTAACAAGCATAATAATACAACAACCATTAAGATAAAACTAAAATAACATGAAGAAAAAAACTAAAACGTAATAATAAAGTTTTAAAAGACTTTACCTGTCATCAATGTGTCAATTTATATTAGTGGAAGCTAAGAAATTTGAAATATTTATACGTAAAAAGTCTTTCTTCACTTTATCCTTTGTCATTATTTATATTAAAAAAAGAAAGATTGAATAGCCACAAGTATTGTTATTATAATTTTTCAAACTTTTATTATACAAAAAAATAAACGGGTTGTAATCGGGTCATTTCGGGTTGAGGGGTCAAACCCTAACCCACCCCCGTTTATAATCGGGTTCAGAATTCATGACCCTAACCCAACCCGTTTATTGAATTAGTCAACCCTAATCCGCCTAAGACTGGGCGGGTTGGTGTGTCACGGGTCACAATTGCCAAACGGGTAATATTGGAGTCTGTACTCTAAGTCTGCCTCTCTCTTTCCGGTTCGGTTTCCTAATCGGTTCAGCAGGTTGTTGCTTGCTTCAACAGTAACGGTACATCGAAGAGTGGAAACCGACTGTCGTGCTCCGGGGAGTCAAAGAGTTTGGGACAGATCCTCAGTATTCAGGTTTTCCATCGAGAAGCCGCTCCTTCCCTCTCTCGATTCTAGGGTTTTGTCGCCGAATCTGGTAGGAGCTGCTAATCTTCCTTGATTTCGGAGGCATTTATTTATGCGATTCGATCTATTTGTGCTAGAACTTCTTATGCATTTGAGTCAGGTTTCCGGATTGTTTTCTCCGAGCGTAGGTATGGATGCGGGCACCAACTGAATGAAGAAAACCTGAAATGCTCTATCTGATTATATAGAGTTCATTTGTTCGACGAAGTATCAAATCTGCATTTCTACTCTTTAGATGATGGATTTTAGATTTTATCCGATTCCTTTTTGTCGGCGATGAATTAATTCCTGTAGAATCATCCGCAAGGTTTTCTTCGTTGGGCTTTTGGGCACTTTCTTTTCTTGTTAATAACTCAACTTTAGACGTAATTTGGATTGGGATTTGAGTTTTTGCTCGATAGTTTGATTATGGATAGTAACAAGGGCGAAGCATCAAGATGCATAAATATTGCTGAAGCAGCTATTGCGTCAGGCGATAAGCAGCGTGCACTGAAATTCATTAGAATTGCACAACGCCTTAACCATAACCTGTCAGTTGACGAGCTTTTGGCTGCTTGTGAAAAGCTGGAACCGGCGACCTCCTTTTCTGTTGAGGAAAAATCTAGCGATCAAAGTCCAAAAGAACCTGCGTCCTCTATGTCTGCTGAGTCTCCAAATGGAGTGCGAAATTACACTAAAGAACATATTAGTTTGATACGGGAAGTCACGAGAAACAAGGATTATTATGCGATCCTTGGCTTGGAGAAGACTTGTTCAGTTGAGGAGATTACGAAGGCTTACAGGAAAATCTCTCTTAAGGTACATCCCGACAAGAACAAGGCTCCGGGTGCAGAAGAGGCTTTTAAGAAAGTCGGTAAGGCTTTCAAGTGCTTGAGGGATGAAGAATCAAGGAGACGTTATGATCAGACGGTTCTGGTTGAAGAATTTGAGTACAACCAGCAGCATAATTTCAGGAGGAGGAGGAGGAGAAATGCAGATGATTTATTTAATGATGATTTTGATCCTGATGAGATTTTCAGGTCATTCTTTGGTCAGGCTGATATGTTCCGTACTGCTCATGTTTATAGGACTCGAGAAATGCGGACTCAACAAACAGACGATTTCAATGGACTTGGGCATAAATTTGTGCTTATTTTACCGTTATTGCTTATCTTCTTGCTTGCCTATTTTCCTTTTTCAGAGCCTGTTTATTCGTTGCAGAAGACTTATGCATATCAGATTCCCAAGGTCACAGAGAAATATGGAGTTCAATTTTTTGTAAAATCATCAGATTTTGATCAACAATTTCCCCTAGGAAGTCATCCTCGATCAAACCTTGAAGAGCGTATTGTTACAGAATACAAAACTATACTTGGGCAGTATTGTCACATAGAACTCCAGAGACGTCAGTGGAACAGAAACTATCCAACAGTTCACTGCGAAAAGCTGCAAAATTTTCGAGCATCATAAAGGTTAGATGCAATTATCATTGAAGATGTTGAATTTTATTTTATGTTAATTTAATTTTTTTTCTTATATGACATTTATTCAGAGATTTAGTTGTGTAATATTATTTTTATAGTTGTTTTTCTTTCATTGTCTACCTCGGTTCAATGTTTAGCTTTCCTTCAAATATCACTTAATTTTCATGATTGCATTACGTATAGGCAAATAGTTGTGAGGATGATGTTGAATTTGGATATTTTGATGAGTAGAGCCGAGCATACCTGCATGGTTTCTTCCTTATGGGGGCACTATTAGTACTAAGTTGGCTTCCAAGTGGAACCTAGGGAAAAGCCTGAGTTTCTAGTTGACTCCAATATCACTAGTTGACACATGATGGTGATTTCTAGTATTATAGAATTAATCATTGCTAGAGTTTTGCTCCTGAATTCATTATTTGAACTGTTAATGTGGCTTTAAAGGTTAATTTTTTTACAAGGACTAGGAAGATTTTTGCCTGAACAGTTGCTTTTCGATGTATTCTTTCTTTTGGTTATTATGTTTATTATAAAAAAATTTCTGATTTTTTTCCTTATCATTTTCTAAATCTGTTCGTGCCGGAGAAATTTTGCCAGCACTGTGAACCATGTTGTGACCACTTTCATCGCTTTATTATTCTTTGCAATTTCTTATGTCCGACATGATAGTTTCTATATTGTTTTTGTTGCAGCCATAATTATAATAATTTACTGTCTTTTTAAGAAAACTCATTAGGTTACTTAAAAATATTTTTATGCATGCATATGTATAGATACACCCTAATGTGACTGAATGATCATGTCTATATGGTAGGGAGTTCTTAACTTCTTATTGTGCCTGGCACTTCGTATCCATGTTGCTTGCAGAAATCATGTCTCTGTTTATAAAGGATGAGATACTTGAAATACGCATTGGTCTCTATGATTTCTTATGCAATGAGACCTATAAGTAAGAAAATGTAAATTAATTTCTACCAAAAAAAAAAGAAAAGAAAATGTAAATTGATTCTTAAAATTTTTGTGGCACTAGATACTTGAAATGAAATCAATCGTTTAAAATGTAATACTTCATCTTTTTGTTTACTTCATGACATACCGATGAGGGAATTTCTTTGATTGGAGCACCTGTAATTTGACCAAAGCTATGATTCTTGACAGGTTAGAGCGGAGGAACAAGAGTCATGATGCCAGCTCCAACTAGTTCCGATAATGCATTTAGCTATTCATATATGTTTTTATGACTGAAGTAGTCTACCATTCTAGAAAATTAAATAGGGGTATGAAGCCATCATGTAAAGCTCTAATATAGAGGATGTCTAGGTAGTATTTTAAGAACCACAATGGATCGAGAGCTAATCTATGAACTCCCTGATCAATTTGCGAGGGAAGCACATATGAGAAATGTCTTATCTCTATCAGATTACTTTTGCGAGAATCTTGTCCTGTGAACTAGTAGAAAAGAAGAAAGCTATATATATAGCTGGGAAGATATTCTCCCTTTCCCAATATGTATCCCCACCTAAATTTATGTGAAAAGGACATTTTTGTATCATTCCATCCTTTTAACACTCAAATGGATTTCTTGTGTTTGGTTAATGGTGTCATCCACTTTTTTGCGTTCATATAACATATCTGGGTGATGCCTTAAGACACTGGCAATTTGGTGAGAGCATGGAGCTTTTGGGGTTTCTGAGTTCAGGTTGCTTCATTTCATATAACATCATTGGGTGATGCCTTACGACACTGGCAATTTATTGTGCTGGTATCAAGCTATACCAAGTGGACTAACACGGCTTGGTTTAAAAAACGCTTTTCCATTGATTGATCTAACTTATAATGATATTTGATCATTTACAGTCAAAATTTCAAGTGTCAGTAGATAATGAACTCAACTAGGATTTCTCATCCAATTGTTTTTTAACCTAATTTATAGAGTACTATAAGGTGAATTAACACATCATGGCTGCTTTTTCCATTGCTTAAACAAGTATATTTTCCCTTTTTTTTTTCTTTTTTTGCTTTGCAACTAGTTTCTTTATTTTAGCCCTTGAAAATATACTAGAAGGCACTTATTCAAACAACGCCGAACTCAACACGATGCTATGTCTAGTAGACCTCAAATTCGGCTTCCAAAGTAAAAAATATTATACAATGGAACGAAAATTGTAGTGTAAATTTAAAATTATTTTACAAATGTGAAAAATGAATTAGATTACATCTAAAAAAAGTAGAAAAATAGAGCCGAATGGCAAGAACATCGATGTCCCTCTTCAGACATCAAAGCTTGATCTAAAGCTTCAAAACCAACATGGATTTCAAGATAGACAGATGTGTTAATCAGAGAAACTAGGTTTCGTCATCAGAATCAAAGGACTGTCTTCTTCTCAAAGATTCCAATACATTTAAGGGGCGTTCTCCTCCAGAGACAACTCCTTCCATGGAAGACTTGAGTTTAGGCAAATTGATAGACTTGAGTGGTGGGGTGGACACGCCGCATTTAATGTCCCTGAGAACAGACTTAACTGTGGCTTCAGCTGCCACATCAGCCATAGCTGATGCGACTCTTTCAGCACTTCCCAACTTCTCAGCCAACCTGCTATGAATTTCACCTCCATTAGCAAGCTTAGAAACACCAGATTCAAAACCTGGGGTTGAAGGATATCTATCAGATCTAGGCAAGGTTGCGACAGCCTCAGCAACTTTAGACTTGGCCTTGGCTGCTTCATGTTTCTGCATGTCATACATAAGCTCTTTGTGAAGTTGCTTGTCAGCAACCAATATGTCATCAATTTCATTCTTGTAGTCTTTTAGAAGAACTCGGAGGCAGTCCATGAGGCAACCTGTAAGGGGGCTGTTCTTGCTTTCTAAGAGCCTCTTAAGCTCTATGAATATGGGGACTGCATTTTGAATTAAATTCCTCTTAACTGCTTGAGTAACCACCCGTCCTCCAGCAGCAGCTGCAGCAGCTCCATCTCTGCCCTCCTCATCCATCTCTGTTATGTCGGCAGCTGTTTCACGGTTGGATGGGATTCGGATCTCTTTGCAGGAAAGTATTTGGAAAGCATCCTGTTGGTGCCATTTAGTGACTCGTTTTTACAAAATTACACATAAAAAATGGTATCTAACCAATGCATATAATATATGTAAAATGAGCACTTGTTTCTTAATTTGTTAGTTAGCAAACAAAATCAACTACTACTAGAGCAGTTTCATTTAATTCAGATGTTAACAACATAGATTTAGAAATAAAATGGCACTGTAAGTAGACACTCTGACGAAGTTAGGCATTCTAAATTTTAGTTCTTAATGTTTCTGTATTATTTTCTATGTTGTCCCTATACACTGATATTTTAATGGACTATAGAATCATGCAATAGTGTTGAATGGTCTCTTACAATCAACAACATAACGGGCCATCACCTTTCCATGGGGCAACCTTCAACAGATTGCTTTTTAAATGTGGGTAGATCTGACATTCTGGGTTGTCCAATAGATTCTCATTCTGTATGAGATTGATATACGTAACATCAACAGGAAATGGATGCAGCTATCCAATAAAGAAGGCTTCAGATCAAAACCCTCAAAACTTTCACATTCAATGGGACCAACAGACTCACTTGAATATGTGAATGCAAGCATTCTCATCTCCTACACATGTCCTAGTCCTGAGCAAGCCCATCAGAGTGGTAAAATCCATTGAAGAACATGTTTCACGTTATGAGTACCATTGGGAAATAAAGTGTGGGTTTAAATATAGAAATCATACCTTTAGTACACATTGTCCAGTGGCATCTTCAATATTAAGCAAGCCATCAGATGCAGCAGCAAGAATCTCAGAGCAAAGCTTTGCGCATGTGGCTAAAAGGTGCTCTGGTGCCATTTGTTTCAGCAAAGAAACATAGATGTGCATGCGTTGTGACCTTGACTTTTCATCATCACCCCTGCAACGAGAAATAAAATATCAGTTCAAATTCTCATTACAAAATTGATCTTCATATATGATGCATACCTAATAGAGAAAAGCTTGCTCTCTGTTCGTGAACCCTGGGACTCGCTATGTCCCGCATGTGCATGGCAATCATTCAGAACAAAGATGGCTTCTACAAAACTGTTATACGCCAAAAGTGGAGCCTTGGCTGTAGGTCCATTGCACAGAGGCATCAAAACCCAACAGCAAAATTGTAATCGGCCAATCACTTCCATAACAATGATGTCAGAAAATTTAAAAAAGTTACCTTTTAAGATATTTCCAAAGAAAAAATCCGCAAGTTGCTTGATCTTCTCTGATTCATCAACGAGAGACAATAGGAATTGAATGAAAAGTACTCCTCTCCACTTCACATAATCCCTCTATGGATTAAAAAGTAAAAGCATGATATTAATATATTACCAGATGAAGCATTCTTGGTATGATGTATAAGAAAAATACCCAAATGGTAGCATACAAGAGGCAGAAACAAACTTGTAATAATCTTGATAGCAGTATAAATGTCTGTCTTCTCACAATTTCGCACGGATCACGCAGGCACTTAGTGATCTTTGATATATAACTACAAATTTCAGGACGAGTAACTAATTAAGTGAAAAAGGGTTAACTTTGAATCAGTATCAGTGTGGGTTCTCACCAATCCACTAAAGCAGTATACCGAACACAAAAATCTGCCATCATCACTACAATATTGTTTCTAAGGGCTGCACTTTCACTCCTTTCAAGCTCCTGCAGCACCATATTAGTTCAATGAGTTCAAGTTTGTAAAGCATAAGTTATTCTTAATCAAGATTCAAACCTGGACAAATAGAGGAATGTAACGCTTTGCAAGCTTTTCATCTACAAGGCAGATTTTCCCCATGGTTATCCACGACTGTATGTACAAGGAAGGGGCAATCTCCTTAACAGAAACATTAGGGCCAGGTAGCTTCTTCATTTTGGGTTCAGAACTCCCTGAAGTTATGATTTTGTGTAAAACTGGAACAATGCCTTTCAAATCTGCAGAATGGCAAACCATAACCAATGATCCAATAGTATAGACTGCAGTGACAGCTTGCAACAAGGACCTGGACATGGTTTCCCCTCTCTTCTTCTTCCAGCCTCCACTTCTAGGTGGTGTCAGAAAGCTGTCATCTTTGCTTGCCAAGGCCTCTGAAATATAGGCTTCTAGGATTTGCAAAGCTTTAGACAGCAGCTTACATACCCATTTCGCTGTAAGGGTATCACCCTCCTCAGCATTCAAAGCCTTTCTCTTACACAAAGTTCTCAGTGCTTTCACATGAGCATTAACCTGTCATTCGATCAAAATTATTTCATTGTATGTTTATGAAATATAAAGTACATTGCATTAGGTTAGCTCGAAATGAAAATTCGGGAGGTGAGTGGCAATGGGAGACGGTGAAGTTCAATACAATTTGTTTCAGAAGTTACCTCCTTGCTCATGCAAATTTTTTCTCCTCATTTTCTGGGTACTATATACCAATCAGAAGATGTAAACAATGACGTACACGTCATTGAAGACAGATTTGATAGAGCCAGGTTGTATGTTGCTTATAGTAGGAATGGAGATACTGTTTTTATGTTAAATGGGTAATCTGGAGTATAATACATGACTTCACTATTTCCATACAGTCTTGTCATCCCAGATGCTTTTAGGTTTGTCCATTTCTAGTCCCTATTTTCTCATTCATCACCTCAACATGCTCGGATACAAATCCTACAAACACGATCTTTCTTTCATTCCCAACATTCAACTCTATAAGACATAGTTTATCTCTTAGTTAAATCAGATGTTTAGTTTATCTCTTAGTTCAATCAGATGTCAGGAATGTACAAAGGTCATATAACCAGAACTTAATGTACCACCAATTATTTGTGTTGAGCCAAAACAAAAAAAAATTAGTAAATAGCTATGAACTGTCACACAGAACCAACAAACACACATGCATGAATGAATGTTCTTAATTTACTTTGAGCTAATAAGCTAAACTAGGATAACTAATACCTTTATAACTCATAAGAATATATTAAGCAAGCCTATTCATATAGTATATATTAACATGATGCCTACATGAACTGATGCAAGACATGCATGCATGCAGCCACACATTTGGATAGATATACACATAAAGGAGGAGAGGAGGTAGATGAGCATTTTATAGGCAGAAAGAACAAGCAATGTTCACAATTGCAACAAATTACATAATCAAATGAGAAATACCTCTGTTGAATGCATGCTAAACTCCTCAATCCGTTTAAGCAAGTCATGAGCTAAACTCGCTGCAGGTTCAGGGGGCAACTCCAAAGAGACATTAGAAAGTATCTGCAATAGGTAGACACGATCTCCAGCCCAAGCAACTGAATTGGGGTCCATGCCGTCTCCCTGATCATCTACACTTCTCACAAATGGGCATCTAACCTCACCCTCCAGTTGATTCTCAATGAGTTGCCAGTGATGGTGTAGGAACTCCCAATTCACAGCCTTTGACAGGTAAGCTGACACCTCCGATAGAAGAAACCAAGAACCAGGAGGAGCCATCCACTTTTCTATTGGTAAGGAATGGCTCAACCAGAGAGATTCAGAGGTCCTTATGATGTTCTGAAGTGCAATAGCGATGGCAGGCTTGAGTCGTTTCTTCTTTCCAAGGCTTGCACAGATTTTCTTTACGAGCGGTGCCACTTCTCCATTACAAATCCCTTTCAGGAGAACCAAAACTCCTTCAGGAAATACATTCTCAATTTCTTGAAATTTTTTCATCCTCCTGTTTGAATGGGAATAGCTTGCTGTGCTGTGATGAGAACCCACAGATCCAACCCTGGACAGCCGGTCTAATATCAGTTCTAGAAACAAGTTTTCACATTCTTCCTGAATGCTGGACTCATTATCAGTTATTAAACGTGGAACAGAGTGAAGCCACTCAGTAATTACTTTTTCGTCTGAAAATTTTCTGAAAGCCTGCAAAGCCAACATAAATTCCAGCATAAGATTGAGAATTCCAGGCAAAGAAATTTGCCGGGGAAAAACAATTGGACACATACAAGCTCGTATGAGAAAGGGAGAGGGAGAGATGCAAAAGATTTCATTCTTTCAGATGATTACTGCGCTGAAAAAAGTCACAAATATACAGTCTCCACAGTAATCTCAAGAATCAGGAAGCAGCAAAACTGAGGTGTGTGGAGAAAAATAAAATCATGACCAGGTGGGAGAACTTCGCTGGTACTCATTTCTTTCAATTACGCATTCCATACTGTATTCATGAACGAAAATAAAAAGCCTACCAATGTTTTTTTCTTATACAATTTTTTTAGTGATGACCCATTGAATGGTTGATCCTAGAGTCAACTGAAAAATGCTTTAAATTTCCTCTTGAATAAAACCATTGGCGCTACAATGAATAACATCTGCTAAGAGCAATATTACCTCTGAAAGAGCTGAAATTGCTGCTTTTCGAATGCTGACTAGTGGATCCCAGCATGCCATGCCCATTATCCTGAGCATAGTACCATCTATGGTGCCACCTAGAAGAGCTGTTGATTTGGTAATTAGAATAAGAGCAGCCTTTCTCACTGCTGCCTTCTCGTCCATGCACCTTTTCCTGATGAGATCATTTATTTCATTTTCCCAGCTCAGGCTACCCATTTTCTTGAACCCCATCACTTCCTTCAACCGTGCCTGACTCCTAACATCTCTAGAAAGATATCCCAACACCTGTGCCAGGTTCGACAAAGCCCTCGCACGAATTCCTGCAACTGCATCTGAGCATCTTTGAATCAAAGCCTCCACACACCCTAAACCCCAGAAACTCTCCTCTTGCTCTGAATTTATCCCTAATGGATCCCTCAATGACATCATTAGCGTCAGAACCAGATCAACAGCCAATAATCTGAGTTGGGACTTCCCTTTGGACATCTTCACTACATAATCTACAAACCCAATTTGGTCCTCAAATTCCATGGCTGAAACTATCTCCATGATAGATTCCACAGCACAAGAACGAGGCTCTGATTTTCCGGGTGCCTTGTGAATTAAATATCGAGGAAGATACAAAACTGCTTTCCTGATAGCATCGCAATCCTTCGCTGCCGCCAACATCTGATGCGTCACAAACCTCAGTGCAAATGTCCGCGCTTGAGACTTCAAAAGGAGAATTGCAGGTGACAGAGACTTCAAAACTTCGGCCGCAGTGATAGTCTGGTCGCCGTGCTCCGCCCCTAAGACTCTATTCAGTATTCCGTAGCATAAATCAGACAATTTTTTGTAACTTGTTGAATTTTCATACAATTCAAGTCCCATTATTGGAATTTCGGCTAGGGTCTGAATTAAGGATTTTAAACTATCGGGGAACCGATCAAGATGAATTCGACCTAAAACGATGTCTAACTTTTCGAGAACAGGAAACAAAACCTTGAAATCAAAACGATTTTCGTCAATCTCCTCGCCATCTTCGTCCGCACTGCAAAACACGTTGCCAGAACCCCGGCCCCCGCCACCCCTCTTTCTCTGTCGGTTGACTTTATGTACTCCACTGCCACCTTCATCGGCTGCTGGAAATGGAGGACCTGATTGATGCTGCTTGAGAGATCGGCGGAGAGATCTTAAGAAGGAGAGAAATGCAATTGGCGTGAATAAGGTGAAAACAGGAGAGTTCGGAGAGAGGAGGATGGAAAGATAAACTCTGGAAGCTAAAAGCGTGAGGTGAATGGGACCGGAATCCATGGATGCAGCTATTGGGCGAACGATTAACGCTGGTGAGAGGTTCCTTGTCGACATCTCTTCCCAAAGACGATCACTCTCTGCAGCGCCTTCGAGGTTGTTATCAAAGATGGTTTGTAAATCTGACAGGGTTGATCTTGAAAACGGCGTTTGTGATTCCAGATCATTGAGGTTCTGGAGTGTCTCGAGCTCCGATACTATTCGAGAGACGATTTCTTCCATGACTACAGTTCCCTTGAAATGTCTCTGCAGCTCCTTTCTGGCCTCCGGAAGAATGCGGCCTTCGAATTTAGGTCTTCCCGCCTCTGAGTCATGCAAATTTACGGCGGGCAAAAGGGGTGTTAGGGGACTAACGGGTTGGGTTCCGACCCTTCACGTAACTCGCGGCCCGAAGCAACCATGTATCTAATATCTATCCATCTATCTGTATACTAGGGTGGTGTTTTGTGGGTATTATAGAATCGGGATTTATATTATAACCCTAGATTCTATAACCTAGATTATATTGCCTCAATTTTAGAATCCAAAATCCTATTTGAATAAGTTGGATTATGAATTCAGATTTTTAAACTAGAATTTGGAGTCTTATTTGGTTGACACCAATTATTGAGATTAAATTAGGAGATTTTGTATTAAAATTTGCATAAAAATAATATAATGTATATAGAAAAATTAAAGTCTTATTTAAAATCATATATATTATTACATATATGTATATTTTTATATAATATATAAATTTATATATCATACTGTCATATATAATATAATATTATTAAAACTATGAGTAATACAATAACACTATTATTATTTTAATAATATTATAATCATGTATAATATATATAATAGTTATAATTTATAATATAATATGATAATAATATATTATAATATAAACTATATTATAATTTATAATATAAATTATATTATAATTCATTTTAATATATAATTTATAAAAATATAATTCATGTTTATTATAACATAAATTTATGTATATTATATATAATATTATAATAAATTTATTGTAATAATAATTTTAATAAAATCTAATATATTATAATATTAAATTCGTTAAATATATTAATATGTCAGTATTAATATAATAATATTAAATATGAATATTATAATATTAAATATAATATATTAAATATTAATATATATATATTAAATTTATACAATATATTATAATATACTAAATTTATTATGTTATTATAAACATAATATTATAATAATTTTTTTATATTATTATATGTATATTATTATGATGTAATAATATGTTTATTATGATAATATAATATTATAATAATACAACAATATAATTTATGCTTGTTATAACATAAATTCTAGTATAAGTTATATTATAATTTATATTACAATAATAATATTTATACTATAAATTATATTATATTTATAATAATATGTTATACATAATCTCTAGAATCACAGATTTTGGAAATATAAGCACCAATGTCAATAATCCCTATAATCACCCAAAAAGTAGATTATGATTATGGGCTTGATTAAGCAATCAGATAGTAGAATCCGGCCTTAAAATCCGAACCAAACACACCTTTTGGATTATGGAATTGAGTTCTACTATAATCCAAATTCTATAATGCCCACCAAACACCCCTATATATAACTAGAATGGGCCTTGGGAATCGGTGTCGAACAAAATGTGCAACTTTCTAGAATAGCCCTTACATACTATTGAGAAGATTTATTAATAAAAGGATACAATGCTCAAAATTGTCTTAATATTTTTCAAAACTTAACAATCGGTTTTGCAACTGTTCCCTCTCACATAGTCTCCCTTTGTCCCTTCCCTTCCTACACACGTGCTACTAGTATATTTGTTAAAGCCCGCCTTTAGGACTTACTATGGAATGTCAGGTGCACATGCACGTAATGTGATATGGATATCATCAAACAAGTTGTGCGCATATCAAGTGTACCAAGAATTTGGGTTTGATTATTAGCTAATTAAAAATAAAGATAGAGTATTACTAATAATTAACATTTAGAATCCCTTTCTAAGTATATTATACCACTAGCCAAGTGCATGTGCAATATTGCATGTATGAAGAAAGAAGGAGATGGGGATAGAATTGTTTTGCAATTGATTATGAAGTTTTAAAAAAATTTGAGGTGGTTTAGACTATTGTACCCTTTTATTAATGAATCTTCGCAATGATGTGTAAGTGCTGTTTTGAAAAGTTACACATTTTTTTTAGTATGATTCCCAATGGCTATAGATATGTTGGTAAATCAGTTGAGCTTTGTTGGTGTTTGCCTTGGTCTTTAGTCTCAACAGGAGTTTATAGGCTTCGGGTGTATCAGAAATAAATGGATATGGTCTCAACTCACCTTTTTGTAGTTGAATATAGGGTTGTCAAAAGGGTTGGATATTTATTTGATTTCAACCGAAATCAAATTAAATTATCCAATTAAATCATATTATTGGCAGGATTTGAATATGAAAATATATTTGTTTATAACTAGATTCGGAGTTAATATGCATACATATTGTAATATCCAATTAATTACATACTTGTAATTAATTGTTGTCTTTCTCCAATATTATCTTTTAATTGACATCTTTAACACAATGAGGTAAGTCTTGATTCTCACGTGATAAATTTGTTTAAAAATAACCAATTACCTTTCTTAAAAAATAAATTTCTTGGGGAGATAGGTTTTTAGTGGGAAAATTTGGTTTCGGTCATTTTCTTAAAAGATAATATATATTCAATCACCTAATTCTTGATAATTTGAAAGTAGCGATACTTCGTATAAATAATTGAGAATGAGTGTCATTTTACTGTTTACAAAAGATGTCTTCCAAAATTGCCCTCATTATTATTTTAATTAGATTAAGTATCAAAAAGTATCATTAATTTATAATTATCAAAAAGTAACCCATTATGTAAACTAAGTACATGTATACTCATTTTCAATTATTAGCCAAATCAATATTTTATCCAGTAATATATGTTTATTGTAAAAAAATTTAAACCAAAAAAATATTTTTATTTAAAAAATACATTTTTTCTTATTACCTTTTTGTATGTTTTTTGTAATTTTTAAAAATTATTTAACATATATATTGTCAAAATATCCCACTCATAAGTTTAAAGAAAATAATATATATTTTATATTATTTAATAAAATATTATGTATGAAAAATGTATCTTCCGATGCTTAGCACCAATCAATTAACTAGTTTTTTTATAAAAGCAGAAAGTTAAATAAAAAATGTCCACTTATCAACACTTACCTTTTATATAAGTTATTCAAAACGTTGCCAATTTGGTTTTTAATAATACTTGGAGGGAACAAAAAAACTCGGATTCAATCACTTAATTATTGGTAATTGGAAAATAATGATACTTTATAATATAGTTGATAATAGGTGTTATTTTTCTGTTTACAAAGAATTTCTTCAATAAAATGCCCTTAAAAGACTTGTAAATAAATTGTTTGTTATCATCTTTTAACGAGGTTAACTGGTTAATCAATCTTTTAAGGGCATTTTTGATGGAATCCTTTTTGTGAATAGTAAAATGTTTATTTTAAAACATTTTTAAAAAGTATCACTATTTTACAATTACCAAGAATTAGGTAACTAAGTTTGGGATCTTTTTTAAAAGTATCACTAAAAACTAAGATGAAATCGTCCACTATTTGGGGATGAATTGTCCCCTATTCAAGGGGATGCTATCCCACTCTTATTGTTTTTTTAAATGGGTCTCACATAAGTGAAAAGCACCAATGGCGTAGAAGTATCCCACTTCAACGGACCCTCACCTCAGCTGGAGCCTATTGCGTTGAGGATCGACTGGAGCATCCAAAGATCTTCACCATGTGTCCCACTTTTTTATCATGCCAACTTATCATGATGAAATGGATTGTACCTAAGGATAAGTTGGGTTCATCATGATAAGTTGGGTTGTACCCCATGAGGAGTTGGGTTATTCTAATGATAAGTTGTGTAGTACCCAATAACGAGTTGAGTTGTACCCTATGATATGTACTAATGATGAGTTAGGTTATACTCAGGAGGAGTTGAGTCGCATCCTATGATAAACTAATTGTACACTTGATAAGTGGGTTGTACTTAATGATAAATTTGGTTGTGCCCAATAGTGAACTAACGACACATGGCAAAAATCTGTGCATGCTCCAGCCGATCTTTCGAGCGTTTGGCTCAAGGCCCTTCAACAGCATGTCATCCCAAAAAGCAGACGATTTCATCCCTTCGAAGTTCGAACAAGTTTTCCTAAACGAATCGGTCCAAAACGAATCCCGGCCCAAACCCAAATGCAAAATGACTCAAAAAAGTTTGGACCCTCCGCGGCGGCTATATATTGAAAGGTGCGTCAGAAACCGCCGACTGCATCGGTATCTAATCGTGCTCTGGACCTTACATTAACCCTTTTTTCTCGACCAAACCCTCGAAGCTCCCTTTCTACCTCGACAGAAGGAAGATCTTGATCTCTCTTCGTACTGCATCTCCACTGTCCCCGATTTCAGTGAGGTAAGCTGTTATAAACTGGTTTCAAATTTTCGAGTAAACCCCCGTTCGTGATGGCTGTAGTTCTTTCATTTATTTTATTTTTAAATTTTTTCCGGGGTCATCTTTGACGTTCGTTTCAATTCGTCTGAATCAAAAAGCTTTTACTCCTATTTTTATATCTATTTAATTCATTATAAGTTGTACTTTTTTCTTGAATTTTTTTCCCCGGAATCAAAACACGATTTGTTCGCTGGACTGCAGATGCCTAGTTTGTTTTATTTCTTTTTTGTTTTTCATTAATCCGTTTTTATGCTCGTTACCTTTTGTTTATTGTCCTCTTACATGCTTTCTTCATCCCTCTTCGTTTTCCGTTTGTTGATGTATGAATCTTAAGACCGCGGAACTCTTGATTATGTTCTCCCGATAGCCGTTGCTTTAAGTGGGATTTTATAATTAGACTCTTAATTCGATTGATAATTTCTTCCTTTTTCTTTGGTGTTAAATACAAGTGACGCTGCTCCGTGATTGTTGGATCCTGGTCTATTGACACCGATGGTCTCAGGAAGGATGAGTCGACGTTCAAGTCGAACCCTTTATGTTGGTAATCTCCCTGGAGATATTCGTGAAAGGGAGGTAGAAGATCTGTTTTACAAGGTAAAATTTGATTTTATTTATGATTTTTTAGTGGACATACCTGTTGGATTGTGTGTTGTTCGACTTAACATGTTTAGTAGACTTTTAATAATAATTAGTTTTGGATGTGCCAAGAAAATTTACATGTATGCTCCCGTTCTTTTTTTCCCCGATTGGATATATCATATAAAGCAAGGACAAAAGATTTTGATCTGGCATTTTCTTTCTAGAGAATACCCTTTAGCGGTTTATAAAGACTTCTTTGTCTGAAAAAGTTAGTAATGTTTGTTGTCATTTGGCTGCATGCTGTTCGTTCACCTACTAGCGTGTATGTGCATATGCATAGTATCAATTTACATGATTATGATTGTTACACGTATAATACAAACTCCTGCTGACCAAGTTGTTCACGACTTGCCAGGGTTTGTGTTACTAACTAACTACTGCGAGATTTATTAGTTTGACTAAAAAGAACTAGTTTGCGATTTAACTCATCAAGTAAGAAAAACCATATGCTGTCCCATGATATATCTTAAAATAACTTACCATATCCCAAATTTTACAGAAATCTCCCTCCATTACTCTCTCTCTAGGGGTCTGTAATCCAAATCTCATAAAATAAAATTTATTCCTTCTTTGAAGGCTCTTGTGAAATATTTTGTTTTTCTTTTTACCTCTCCCTTTCTTTGACATGGTTTACTTGTTAACTTCACTAGTTTTTGTGTGTATATACATGTATATGGGGTCGTTGCAATCATTTAAATAACTATGCTTTTCAAAATTGCATGGCCATTCTATAACATGGTGCATTGATGTTCTTCCACAGAAGATGCTTGTGGTTTATAGCTATTGCATGTTATAAAAGTGCCTAATATTGGTTAATTATCTCCTTAACACGGACCTAGATTAGGTCAATTGACATCCCCCATATCATGTATTTTGATTTGTGCATCCATGGAGACATGAGAGCGTGTCTTTGGCTCCTCAGGTAGTGGAGAGGTATTTCAGGAATTTCTGGTACATCATTCATGGATTTTCTAGGCTAAAATGGTGGGAGAACTCAACTTGAGAATGGTTTCATTCTCATTTTATGGGTCCTTTTTGACATGAGGGCTATGAGATTGATTTGTTTTGAGTGATCTTCGATTACTGTAATCTCCTGGGGGAGAGAATCATCATTCTTGGTTTTTTGGAGACTGGTTCACCTTATTTATTTAGAAAGCTTCTAGGTGTCTAACTACCTTTCATTTTTTAATGCTTCTGGAGCAACCAACAACCTAACAGACAGACTGTCCAAGTAAGATGTAAGGATGGAATACATAATTGGTCCTTTTTTTTGTTTTTTTTTTTGGGGGAGGGGGGAAGGATCTGCCTGATGGTTTGTTGTTTGTGGGGGGAAGTTTTCTATTGCTTTTTTTTTGGGTCCTATTTCAGTCAGTCTTTTTCTTTTTTCTCTTGCTCTTCCTTTTTGCTGACCTAGGCTGCTGCCAGTTTTAAGTCCCCTTATAATAAAACTTCCTTTTGTTATCTACCCAAAAAAAAAAACAGTTATGTTCTGAAGAAGTTAAAATATTTAGAAAAAAATTTCCAGTGCTTATATGAATCAAAATTTGAATATGCATAGAGAAAATAGATACTTGGCATATCTTATGAGTCAAAAGGTGGTTGATAAATGCTTGTCTTTTAAATGGATTTTGTCAGTAATATAAGTTCATCATCAAATTCTTGTATGTTTTATCTGTTGCTATTTTTCTGGATACTTGATTTATTCACCGACTTCACTTTTGCAGTATGGACCTATAGTTGACATTGATCTCAAGATCCCACCAAGACCCCCAGGTTATGCCTTTATTGAGGTGAGTGTTGGTTTCCGGAAGACCGTTAAGTGGTAAACTGGTTTGTTATTTTTCTAATGCCATTTCATGAGTCTCCTTCAGATTTATTTGAAGGATTGGAGGCTCTCAAATTGCATACTCTTCTCTTTTAATTTTTCTGATATTTGTTTTCCGTTGGTTGTCATTTCCCATAGTTTGAAAGTCCTCGTGACGCTGAAGATGCTATTCGTGGTCGTGATGGATACAAGTTTGATGGGCAAAGATTGCGGGTTTGTTTTAGTTCAAAGTTTTTTACTTTTTGAAACTTCTGATCCCCTTTGACTAAAATAGCACCTGTTACCCACCACCAAACTCTCATATTCTTTATTTGCTCCATTTATTTATAGGTTGAACTTGCACATGGTGGGCGAGGATACACATCTTCAGTAGATCGCTATAGCAGTTACAGTGGCAGTGGGGGTAGCCGTGGTGGAGTGTCTAGGCGTTCTGAATATCGTGGTATGCATTCTTGATAAATTTATTTGTTGTGATTTGTGAAATTCTTATGTTTTTATCTTGGTTCTAATTTTACATGCTGTTTTTTACAGTGTTAGTCACTGGATTACCTTCTTCTGCTTCTTGGCAAGACTTAAAGGTATGCATGAGCTTATTCAATGAATTAAAATTTTTGATGCAGCTCTCTCTCTCTCTCTCCTCCCCCCCCCCCCCCCCCCCCCCCCTCCCCCCTCCTCTCCCTCTCTCTCTCTCTCTCTGTATCTCTAAGATACACATGCACACACATGCATACTGAGAAGTATACATGTGTTTTTTCTCCTCGCCTAAATATTTGCACCGGGGGGGGGGGGGGGGGGGGGGGGTTTAAATTAGCATGTAAATTTCAGATCTGTGAATCTTAATGGCATTTATTCCTTATTTAGGATCACATGCGTCGAGCTGGGGATGTCTGTTTCTCTCAAGTGTTCTCTGATGGAAATGGTAAGTTGTATTTACTTATAATTTACGGTTTCAACAAGACATTGCCTCACTTTTTAAGCAATCATTTGTGGATTGAATTTATTGATATTAGATTATATCAATGATGCCATATTCTACTTGAGTTCTTATCACACTGTCTTTTGTATTGTACTCCTGCAATAGGCTACCAGGACTTTGAAAGAAGATTGGTCCCAAATTTGGATGGATACCTTTATTCTTCCTTTGCCCCCCAACTTTGAAAAGAAAAAGAAAAAATCTTGGTTGAATGATTGTCTTTGCAAATAATGTGGGACTTGATGGTGTAATTCTACCTAATGTGTGACTTTAGAACAGCTTGTAAGGTTTTCAGAATTCCAATTTTGAGTCAAGCAGGTTGGACAAGCTTGCAGTAAGTAATGTATAGTTGAACTTGACTTTTAATTTTTATTTTCTTTTCTTACACCATGATGAATAGTATACTAGTAAAGAGAAGCTGGTAACTACAAAGGAGCAATCTACAGTGATGTACAGACAAAAATAATTGGCAGAAATTTAGTTTGTGCAATGATGTGTGAATACCTGAACTTTTATTTATTTATTTTAAATTTTGGGTTTTTGGTTTTTTTGGGGGGGGGGGGGGGGGGGGGTGGGTGGCGGCGGGGGCGTATGGGATGTTTGGTGGATAGTTGGAAGAAGAAACAAAAATTATTGCAGCAACACACAGTGATATAATACAACATTACAACACATTCCTGAATTTGAGGTTGTATTTCGGGATAATCTTCATGTACTAAAGGGTTTTATCAAATGAAGATTTCAAGAAATTGAGCATGGCTCGTCTGAGAAGCCTATGCTGCTGCATGTGTTTCATTTTGAATTCCTTGTTGTTTGCTGCTGTCTCTTGCTACGTATTTTTCTAGCTTTGGCTAGAAAATATATGCAGTAAGTTGATGTTCTTGTAACTGCATTTTCTTATTTTGTCATTTATTTGGTATTTTCTTATTCTTGTACATCCTATCACTTGTCAATCTTAGAAACTTTTTTTCATGTCATTACTTTGTCATTTATTTTTATCTTTTGCCCTTTGATTTGTGAAATGGAAGACATGAAACAAATTAAATTCTTCCTGATAAGATTTTTTTCCCCAACTGTCTAAATTGCTTGAGTTATCATCATCTTGTAGGCACAACAGGCATTGTGGATTATACAAACTATGATGACATGAAATATGCAGTAAGTTGATGTTCTGTTTAATGATCCATTGATCACTGGATGGATTATTTTATGGGATTTTAAGGGATTGGTGTTTCAATTGGTTCCTCATGATTTCTTTAAGTGCCAACATTTCTTATTTTTTTTTCAACGTAGATCAAGAAACTTGATGACTCTGAATTTCGGAATGCATTTTCTCGAGCGTATGTACGGGTAAGGTTTTCTTTATTTTCATTTTTCCTGAAAACTCTGGTGTGAAAATATTGTCTCTTACATGTTGTTTGCCTCATATAGGTGAAGGAGTATGATTCAAGACGTAGCATGTCTAGGAGCCGGAGTCCTGGTCGATCCTACAGTAGAAGTCCCAGTTACACACGCAACTATAGTCGAAGCAGGAGCCCGAGGTATTGATTTAGGTTTTTGGGCATTTTAAGGATGGAATTTTGTAGGAGTCAATATGCAGTGAATCTCCAAAGGCCAAATTTTCACACCGTTCTCCATCTAGGTCTCGCTCGAGATCTGTTTCTGCAGGTTCTCTTTCAGGATCTAAGTCATACCCTTCATCCAGGTCTGACTTCTTTTCCTTCCCCACTGGTTTACTTTGATGATTGAAATTCTTGTTATTTTGAATGTCCATATTCATTATTCTTCCTATTTATGGACTTCTCATGCTTCGATTTTCTGGTTATTGCATTGTTTTATTTTCTCCCTACATTGGTCCTCTTAGGGATACAGTTTTTCCTCCATTTTCCTAGTAAACATTTCAAATTCAAACATTGGTTTCCTCATGTTTCAATAGGTAAAGCAGTTTGTTAACTAACATGTCATGAAGTTTCAACTCGGTATAGGTTTGATATCTCTTGTTACAAAGTGTTGGCCTGAATTTAGAATGCTTTAGTGAGGTACATTCATTTGAAATTGCGACTTATCTGCCGCCCATCCACGTCCTTCTGTCCTATCTGAAGCCATCACCAACTCTTTGTACAGGCATTGGGAAAGTAACTGACAATTCTTGTTTTATAGATTATTGTGCAGTAGTAGCCACTCATTCTGGTTGACTGGCCAACTAATAAGCTATTGATATTCAATGAACCACTTCTTATCTACAATTTGTTTGTGTTTTGGTTGGTTTATAGCAACATTACTGGTTATTTGTTTCTGTTCTCACTTTCTTAGCTTATTCTTCCCTAGGTTCTATGCTTTTTGCATCATGTTGTTGTTCGCATGCCAATAGTCTGTTAACTGTCATTGCATACTGCATGGGTCATTGATTGTAAACCAACCACCCACTCCCAGTCCCTCTCCCCCTCCCCTTCCCTTTTTTCTCTTCAATGAAAAAAACCTTTTTTTTTTCTCTCCTGACTGATGAAACAACCTTGTGATATTTGGTTTATTTATAAATGTTCAATCTATGATTCTGACTTGTTGAGGTTATTCTGACTTCACCATAATATTACCATCCATTCTCTGATAAGTTGGTCAAAATTTCTTGGCAAATTGGAACCATCTGAAGTATTCCAAATTGCAAAACAAATTACTCATTGGTCTTCTACTTTCCTGTTCGATTCTTGTGGCTATTGATTTACAACATCTTGGTTTGCACAATCTGTTGTTTGGACAATCTTAAATGTGCTACTACCCATTTCAAGTCTATTTACCTGTAAACTATTTGAAACTATTTCAAGTCTATTTGCACCTCTAAACTATTTGAATGACACTCTCAATGTCAGTGACCTAATATAGATGTTTTAGTATGATTTTGAGCAAGCTGATATGGTGAAATTGGTAGACACAGACATTCTCAGGGAGCAGTGCTACCGACTTATTGTATCAAATCCTAGAAGCTGGCTTCGATTGTTTCTCAATAGTAGTTTGAGTTACTACTTAAGAAGTCCACCAATTGTGAATTAGTGGAGGATTGAGGAGGTTAACTACAAGATCCAATGCCTTTTTAAAAATAAAAAAATAATAATAATTTTACCCTTTTCTACTGCATTTTTTGTTTGTTGAAAAATGGGTGGGTGTTTGAGAACAGCATCCTGGGCTGCCCAATTGTCATCCTTGTTTATGAAGGCTGTCTTGTTTTCCTTTTTCTTTCTAGATATGGCTTTATGCGGCGGTTTGGGGATTGGCATATTAGGAACTGGATGAGATGTGGTGCAAATGCCTGCAACTCTTTTGGTTGCGGAGGTATGCTGTTTATAGATGGGCAGCTTTCGAAACCTGAATGGTATATTAATTCTAATTTGTTATGCATGGTGCATGCATGTGGGTGATGGTGATGGAGTGGGACATGGAAATGATGGGCGTGCGATTGTAAAGCTGGATTATTGTGAACTAGTTGGATCGATGACCAATCGTCAGTAGAAACAATACGCAATGTATACCATCAGCAACATCATTCTGTTAGGTCCCGTGGTCAGGATTCTCTGTGGATTTTGGTGGTACTATTCAGAAAGAAGTTCCTTCCCAATTCTCTGATCGACTTAAATAGGCATCATTTTGCTTCTATTCTGTTCTACATCTTCTCTTGTTTGGATCATCTATGTTATTAATAACCTGCTATTGGGTGTTATTTAATTTTATCATTTTGACCTTAATCCCTGCTTTCTATAGTTGATTATATAATAAGAGATCAATGCCTTTGGAACCTTGATTTATCAAAGTTCCAAAGGCATGCACTAAAAGTAAGACGTCAATGCTTTGGAACTTTCCAAGGGAATTTTATCATTTTGACTGACTTATTAAAGTTGGGATTGAATATAGTGTTGGTTCTCTGTTGAATGATCTACTAAAAATTCATGGTCTTTTTCTTCCTTTGTGAAAATGGTAACTCTGACGTGGAAGAGGCGTCGAGGATTTTGTGGATCAAAGGTATTAGAGGAACAGTGTGGATATTGAATTGAGTTGTTTCTGGAACTTTTGCAGATCTCGATCAAGATCCAGATCTCCAATATCATCTGTAAGTGAATTCTTGAGCTGGATTTAGTAGTCAGGCTACACACACCACACGCAACAAACACACAAATGTTAAGGTTAAACACATACACGCATACAGACAAACATGTTTGCATAAGAATCCTTTACTGACAATGGGATTCACAGCCTCCCCGCCACAGGCGGGTGAGTACTAGCCTGAAAAGTCATAGTCCCAGCAAGAGCCTAAGTAGGAGCCGGAGCCAATCTCGATCCCTTTGACCTACTGTATGGTTTCTCATTCTGTTAATGATGATACTTTCTGCTTATGTAACTGACTTTACTCTTTTTCGATTTATTAGTCAAATTTTTTGACAATGGTCCTGATTGCCAGGTGAGGTCTGATCGGATCCGAGCATGAGAATTCTAGTTGTTGCTGCCGAGGATCAGAGTACATGCTTGCCTGCTATGGTGATCTTGGTAAAGCTGTGGGATGCTCGAGACGGTTATCCGACTGCTTTAGATTAGGGTATTGGAGTCGTGACAGAGTTGCATGTATGGTAACTACTGTAGTGTTCGGAGTTTTAAACAATGCTGAAGTCGTCTTTCTTTAAAACTACCGGAGTTTGTTAGGCCCATCTTGGGCATTAAAGTACGGGTTATATTGCTTATTCAGTTTGTGGGTAGTGACGAACTTGATTTGTGCTTGTTAATTTGTGAATGTTAGACCCTCTACTCAGGCTATAAATTCGTAATTCTAGGGGTATGCATTAGTCCTCATTCAGATCAGATCAAAGGTATATCGAAAAGTGATCTGATTTTGAAGTGAAACGAAGAGTTTACTAACGATCTTTTATCAAATCAAATTTGTTTTAGATCATGCGAATGGGTCTCTTGGGAAGTGTGCCAAACAGCTTTTCAAAACAGTTTTTATACGCTAGAAGATATATTAATAAGAAGGGTAAAATGATCGAACTGTCAGTTTTTTTTCAAACCTAGCAAACGGTTTTGTAACAGTTTTTTTTCAAACCTAGCAGACGGTTTTGCAAATCTTGCTACGTTATGGCTGCACTTTCAAAAGGAAAGATCTTTTCATATGACTATTCCTGTTGAAATCTGCTGGAGCCCTTGACTGCACTATTCCTATTCATCCATTTTGGCATAAATTGAGCCTCCTCGGCCGGTGAAAGCGATACAAAATATATAATTTTTGGTTAGGAGCGCAACTTCAGGTTACCTTTGACAGACGGGTCAAAAGGAGTTATCAAACTGGATTTGTTGGGACAAACCCCATGATCTTAACCAGACTGCCCTGTGAACGATGGGGATTGGCCCTCCTGTTTCGTATCATCTTTTCTCATGCACCATTATCATTATCATTATTACAGTGAGAAGGAAGGAAATGACAGAAGCACATGGAAAGTACAACGCCAATGCCAGCAGATAGCAATCAGCATCACCAATTAAAGCAGAGAGAAGGGTCTTATCAGTCGGTCACTACCACACATCCCTCCCGGATCTCTTTACGTTTGTGGCTCCAATTTTCTTCCCCTGTTTCAACAAGAGAAGTCCCGTCGTGGTCCTTTTGGGACCCCAGAAATAACCAAGCAAGACCCTGTTTAAGTTAAACGTATTCCTCTTCGATCAATGCCCACCAGTCACCAGAATCCCATGTCCCCAAATCTTCTGGATAAGAAATAGGAATCAAATGATTCTGTTGAGTGAGTCGGTATCGAAGAACCCGCGTCTATCTTTGATTTTTCACGAGTCAGAACAAACAAACGAGAGGGAAATAAAAAAGGGGTTGTGGGATTTGTTTGCGTGCCCAAAGATCCTCCTCGATGGCGGAAGGCTTCTTCTTCGGCCTCCCCGACGACGTGGTTATCAACGTCTTCCTCAGGCTCGATGGTGATCCCAGAGACTGGGCACGCCTGGCTTGTGTTTGTACCAGATTCTTGTCTATTATGCATAACGTGTGTTGGAAGAACAAGTGCTCTCAAACCATCCCTTCTGTTTTGTCTGACCTTCTTTCTTCGTCTGTTGCTTCTTCCGATCCTCCAGGAGGATGGGCTGCTCTGTACAAACTCTCCTTTTGCTGCCCTGGACTCCTCCACGCTGGAGTACTCCTGGAGAATTCTGATTTTGGGCTTGAGCGTGAGCTTGGCCCCGATGAAAATTTTCGACGAACAGGTTTAACCACCCATAACAGGGAAGAACCAGTGGCGTCTTCTTCTGCTCATCAAGTTACTTCTCCAGCAAATGGTATTCATTCTGATTGCTCTTGGTCCCTCTTTGATGATCTATACTTTGACACCGTCTATGATGCCTCTGAGTCTCGTGATGGATCGGTCAAAATGGAAGCAGAAGATGAGACGGTAATGGGTATCGAAGTGGGTCGTGATTTTTCTGTTAGTAAGAAGAGAAAGATGGGTAGATCAATTGAAGCTCATTTAGCATCTGGGGTTTGGAATTTGAGTCGGGAGGAAGGGAATAAGCTGCTCGGTAGTCGTTTCAGAGGCGATTGTCTTTACATTTGTGATTTTCCTGGTTGTGTTCACAATGAAGAGAAGCGTGATTACATGCTTTTTAGGGGGATTTTCAAGAATTTTAGGCGTTCTCGGGTCTGGAGGACTATAAATGACGGGAATACTGATAGGAGCAGGATTGCCTTGGACTGTGCCTTTTGTTCTTGTAGGGAGACCTGGGATCTGCACTCAGCATTCTGTTTGAAGCGGGTTTTTGGGTTCCATGACGATGGTGAGCCAGTTGTCCGAGCTTATGTTTGCAAGAATGGGCATGTTTCAGGTGCATGGACGAAGCGCCCCATGTACACTTAACTATTAATGTCTTTGCATTGTTATTATTGCTGCCAATTTATTGTTTTTTTGTGTGATGACCAAAGAGCATAGAAGTAAATAGGTTTTTTTCTGACATGTCATTGCTTCTGGCAGCTCTGAACGCGCATGTTTTATTGGTGGCGATGATTACGGTTTCATAATGTTTTATTTGTTCTGAGTTTCAAGATGAATATGTGGTTTTGATTTCTTAATTGCATATCTATTTGATTAGCATTTCCTTGTACCCTGTCTATTAATTGTGCAATGACATCCTATGATTGGTGAAACACCATTGTTCTGTGTTGAAAAAGATCAAATAGAGCTTGTGCTAAAGGAACGCTGTACAAGTAAGAACAATATATTAATTGTACTGTAAGGCTTGGAAAATGGAGAGAGAGAGAGAGGCTCCTAGACAGTTTAGGATATTTTTTATTTTCCCTACTCTAACTAAGACTATGGATGTGGACAATGAGGCAGGTTGAAACAGAATTTTGTGGCTTGATCACATATAATTTGAATAAGGTTTTGTGGATGATGAATGATCATGATGATTGCAGTATTGATTAACTTGTATGGTTTCAGATATGTTGAAACAAGAAAACATTCTTGTTAGTTTTTTTGAGACCATTGTTGTTCCCTAATTTGAACTGACACAAGCAGTCTAGCCATCCATTGGAATGTTGGAAGGATTTTTTTTTTCTATTTTATTTAATTTTTCTGAGTTTCTCATCAATAGACTGTTTTATATCTCTCTAGTTTTATCTATCTTGGTTTCTATTGAAATTATCTTGGATTAGTTAAACAGTCTTCTGATGGCAAGCTGGAAGACGGTTCTTTAAGACAGCTACTAATGCAAACTGACAATATGTTCCTTAATATGAACTCTCACTGGCAGTCTAGCTATAATATTGGATGATCAAGGTGCAACATATTTACAGAATGAAAATAGTACAGAAGGATGTGTGGGAGGACTAGAAAAGATAAAGGTAAATCAATTGACATATCCATGACAGTTTGGGTGCAGAGGTGGAGCAAGGATCTTCTTGTAGAGGGGTAGATAGGGAATATATATTCTGTTATTAGCATCACCTGTGTTTTATGTACTAGCCAAATGGATGGTAACAGTTTTTGCGTATATCTTTGACTGATGTTTAGGTCTTATCACAAATACAAGGTTAGATATGTAACTCTAATTATATCCTTGTCTTCAATGTATATAAAAAGGAGAAAAAAAAAGGGCTTGGATGAAGATATATGGTGTTTATTCTTTTTTGTATAGAAGTAAACCAAAGCAATTGTATTCTATTAAGAGTAATTTTCTTTGTTGTTGTTGTTGTCCTGTCGTTAATATATGTAGAACATGAAGAGAACTTGTAGATTGAATTATATGTTTCTGTTCAAAAATTATAAACCTGTATGAAAGCAAGATACATCTATGTTGAAGCTCTTTAAAAAAAATATTGTACTTCCCTCTTAGATGAGTAGGTGTGGAGGTTCTAAGCTTTAGGATCTAAAAATGATAGAGGAAGACCAAAGAATATCTGGATGGGATTTGTCACAGAAGGGTTTTGATGACAATCCGATTAAAGAGATGGTGTTTGATAGAGTATTGTGATGCAAAAAGATTCATGTATCCAATCCAACTACTTTGAATAAGGTGTCTTATGCGGAAGACAGATTTTCGCTTGCAAGTGCTTCAACTTATAAAACCTGGCATAGTTACTTGCTTATTGCATTGAGTAAACAATTATCTTGTCCTTTTGATTTGCTTCAACAGTTGTACTCTCGTACAAACAAGACTATGATTGCTTACTGTCATTTGGAAATTTGGCATGGCATTTGATTTTTGGCTTTTGGAAGTTTATGTAGCGTATTATGTCATTGACTGTCCAAGTAACTGTGTAGCTCTTATATCCTATTTAACTCGGATCATCTCCCAAGATATATCACTATATAGAACCAATTTTTATATCCAATTCACAATATCATATTGTGTCTCCAACTCCTGTGGAAATAGATAAAATCATTAGAATGTATTAATTATCCTGCTTGAATATTGATGAAGATAAGCTGGATAATTATGGTTAAATGAGACTAAAGTCGATGTAAAATAAGGCCATCGAAAGTTGATGAATTTGGCTTGTCAGTGATTTTCCTGTGTTGAGGTCAAAAATTTTCCGTAGCCAGCAATGATTTGATTGATTAAACCTGCAGCTAGAACTGCAGTTGGGCCTTAGTTTTTATGAACTAGTGTAGATTCATTTAACAGGAAAAGGATTTGACTGGGCAATATGACAGTATATGCATAATATGAGGATGAGATGCATTCGGTTCATGTTTGTTTGTTTGAATACTTTTGACAGTTTTGGGTGAATGAGAAATGGGTAGATCTTCGAGTTTGGAATGGTTGATTAGTTTTAGAAGGAAGTGATGATTTTGTCCATGAATGGCTGTCATTGTTATAGATAATGCTGTCTATGTTGGACCATCAGAAATTATACGTTTAGAAGATGCAAACTTCATCAATGGAGGATAAGCCAGTCTTGATCCCAAATGGAAAGATGTAGTGGATAAGAAACATTAAAAATGGAGGATAAGCCAGTTTTGAACCAAATGGAAAGATGTAGAGGATAAGAAACATTAAAAAATGACAGTAAATTAGCATGGTGGGTTTTCTAGTAAAACCATATTTATTTAATTAAATAGCTTGCAAAAGTTGGCTCATTTTCCGCATGACAAAAAGCATCTTCTGCATCTTTGCTATTGGATGGGTGTCAGGTTTGGTTATACATTGCCACTTTTAATTTAATGCAAATTAATACAACAACTGAACAAAGGGAGGCTTGCAGCCAATTGTTGGTTGATTATAAATGTGTCTTTGTTCTCATGAATTTTTTTTATGCACACACCAATTGCACACATACCTTCTTAAGGAGCCTGCACACAATTTCTCGGGGAGCATAACTGCAGAGGGGACCCGTGGCCTGGCATACAGCAACATCGGAGTGAGGGTGGGTTTCAAACCAGAGTCCCAAGTAATTTGCGAGTCTTGATTGCTAATAAAAAGAACTGATGAAGGATTTTGTTGAACTTCGCTTGATGCCCTTGGGTAATGCCTTTTGCATTATAATCACGCTTAGATATTATGATGAATAAGATCTGCTCCGAGTTTAAGAGGAATCGATCGGGGACAAGGTTAGTATACGCAGTCCGTATATTTTTTCAACTTTGTAGGTCGCTACAAATTGAGCTTCTGATGGCGATTGACCAGGCTTTGAAGAGAAGAGAAGCAGCCATAATTTTCTGCATATTCTGAAATTCTTCTCGATGATTAACTGAAACTAAGAAGGATTTCCCTCTTCATCTCAAAAGTAGGGCTGTTGCTCTATGCTCCAAGATTTTGAGTAGTCGCTGAAAGCTGACGGCAGTCCAATTCAGTTCCTCTAAGATTTTATAACGATCCAACCTTCCATTATATATACAAATTTTCCCAATATTTGAGCTTCAAGTCCTCGAATCTTCAAAGCTTTTTATGTCTTCAAAACATCAAAGCTGATTTGGATTCTTGACTTTGAATACATTCTTCTCTGGAGGAGCAGCAAAGCTTCACTTCTTCCTTTTTAAATCTCTATTCAGAAGAAAGAAGAACATCCTATTTATAGGTGCATTTTTCTGGATCTCTGTAGAGAATGGAGAGAAGATCACCCTAATTATACATGCAAGGGAAAGTAGAATTTTTCAGATAAAAAACTCTTGAGAGAATTATCATATTTTTTAAAGAACTATAAAGATTTAAAGATAATTTTATATTAAATAATTCTTCAATGGGCCTCAAAGCAACTTAGCCAAAAATTAGAGACTTTTCTTACTAGTGTCTATTTTGCAACATGGCGTTCTTTTATTCTCAGCAATTTTGTCATCTGGTCTGAAGGGCGTATGGTTGATGGCATGTTCCAAAAACCCAAACTCTCACTTTGCCATTTATAATAACGCCACGGCCAGGGCCAAGAAACCTTAGAAAGCCGAAATGTCATGACAAAGCCTCGTGACTCCCAGATGATTGTTTTCAGTTTAAGTTTCCGGTTCCACATGACAGGATTAAGTCTGTTGAAATTACAGACCAGAAGCATTATATATCATTTCAAATGTTTTTGTATTCTGTCATTCCAGTAGTGAATTGCTTCAGATGAAAGGAAGCATCCGACCTGTGGGGTGAACTGGCTGAAATGCTGAATTGTCTGCTCGGCCTTGTGAAGATGTCCTCTCAGATCCATGCCTCTGCCAGAAGCTATTAGACCTGCTTCCCGAATCAGCTGCACTGCCAACCTGATGGAATGAACCCCAACCTGAATCTCGATCAACTGGGATCAATGGGAATGGTGCAAAACGATCTCTTTCCCATGCATAGAAATGATGTCGATTTTCAGCTTCTTGGGGACCTGGTGGAGGAAATATATAGAAACCACCTGCACTATCAGATGATGAGGGTACCTGCCCTACAGGTGCCACACCCCTTGAACCACCATTGGGTCTCCTTACGCCAGGAAAAATGGGAGTCCGCATATTTGGTAGATTGCTAAGTTGTTGCTGTTGGTGGTGTGCATGGAGCCCCTGCATCCTCTCACGCGACCGAGCACTGCTGCCTGGATAAGGAGGAACCACAGAAGAGACAGCTGAGGTTCCAGCTCTATGACCAGACCTGTTATGAAAAGGAACGAATTTATCAAATGCCTCATCAGGTCTGTTTTTTTTTGCTTTTTCACTTTTGCCACATAGAGGGATGACTTGCTCAATCCAATTCATACATGTGACTGAGAAACCTCAGGATATGCTACCTTAATAACTTCTAACACAACAGGCCCACCAGTACACACCAGTCCCCATGTACTGGAACTCTATCATATGCAACATCATTTGTTTGAACTCCTAATATTCTTTTTTTTTTCTCAGCAAGAAAAGCCTCGTTATATGGTACTTTGTAAGAACCAATGTGTTTTGAGGCTCATATGGTATGTAAAAAGGTTATATCAGTCTTGTTCAACTGAACCATCCCATGCAAAAAACATGTCACGTGATCATCTCTCTGTTACGTCTTTCCATTTCAGAAAAGGAAAAATGAGGTACTTGGATTTATGAAGGGGCTTACCCATGACCAGGAAGAAACGGATGTAAGAGGGATCCTGATCTTGGCATACCATCAGAATCATTTCTAGCTGATCTCAGCATAACAGGGGGTACAGTTGTCTGATCAAAACCACTACGGTTGCTGGTTGGAGAAAAGGGAGGAGAATGGTGATCCCAACTGTGAAAATGAAGATCCAAGCCATGAAATTCATGGTTTGCTGAAACCTCACTGGGTGCAATTAAGCCATTCCATTGATGACTGAGGTTTGGTCCATCAGAGACATTGTCACCAGAGTGAGAAGATAAGGGTTGAATTGGACCATAGTATGCAACATACGGGCATGAATGAGCTGTGGATGAGGCAGCTGTATGTTCAGAAAAGATGGCATGGTGTCCCAGTAGATCATGATCTGCATCAATGGAAATCGCAATATCATCACCACGAGTAACATTCAGCAGGGAAAAAACAAATCAGCAGAAATAACTAATTCAGCAATGATTTAAATTATAATTATAAAAATAATATCAATAACAATATGAAGAAGAAGAACTCACATGCAGCTGATGGAGGATCCCCTTCCCTGCAATATTTAAGTATCAATGTGTCAAATTGTAAGCAATGACTGTGTTAGAAAATTTTTCATCCATTATAGTAAAATACAAATAAATGCTTCACGAGAGAAGAGGTTTTTCTAGATTGCTCTTTTTCTTATTTGATTCTTAAGCAAACAGAGAAAATTTAAGTCGAAGATAAGAGCACAGTTTTCCTTTCAACATGAATGAGGAGCGTGAGCTCAAAGCCCTTAAAGAACATCATTTCTGAATTCAAAATGTAACAAATACATCTCACCTCAATGAACACCTCTATTTGCAGAGCAACGTGCCATTGCACTTGCAGAACTCAACACACAACAAAACGAAATGTTTACTTGACAATTCCCAGTTCCAAACATCTTTCGTTACGTGGAAAATTTCTACATCCACCCTTCTTTTATCACATCCATATGTTAGCTAATTCCTCTTAAAAATATTTTAGAAGTGCTAAAATCTTGGTTCTGTCACGAAAAACTTTCACTTAGAACCCCCAAAAAAATTTGAAAACGCATAGAAGTTCCTAAAATATACCACCAAAATCAGTTGAGCCTGGCTCCACCAGAAGGCTTCTTAAAGTCAAAATTCACCCGTCAGTAGTACAATAAAAAAAACTTCAAAAATCTATGAGAAAGGCATGAACTCAAACAGCTCAATCCCTCTCTTAGTAACAACTTTTATACGCTGAATCAAAAGAAAAAATCACCTTCCATATTCTCTGCTGTACACAACACTCAAAAGATTTAACCACTAAAAAATGAGGGAAAATAAGGCCCCAATCAAAAACAATATGGCCAAGTGTTTCAACTGCAAAACAAATGCAAATTAAAAATAGTTGTGCACAAAAGCTTCCTTTCATGTGTGATTTGACATCATCCTGTGTGCTAATATGCAAAGCTCTTTCTATAAAAGGGTTTTGGAATAGGATGCCTTGCTGAATATCCATAGCCACTTAACCAGCAGTAGCAAATATGATGTGCATGTTAATGTTTACGACACCAACTTGCGTGCATGGGTGTACAGTGCTAGTTTTTGCCACTTGTCTCCCCTTGTTCTATCAGGTGTTCAATTCAGTATAGGGAATTTGTTTTCGGTTTGATGTGTGGTGGTTCAAAGTTCAAACTCACGTTATCAGACTGGTTTTCTTGTCTTCTTAACCTTTCTATTACCAAGGTGTCCAGGGTGGAGATGCTCTTTTTTGGTCTTTGGATGTTTCTTTTTGGAACATGCTGAACTCACCATTTAGGTGGGGCTCCATACTAGCATCTAGAGATGTCCTAATCATTTGAATGCCTATAGGATGTCTTCATGGACTTCCTCTACATCAGATATCCAGATTTAGATCCCTAATTTGGGAGGTGTGCTTCACACCAGCTCGCCTCTCATTGTTTAACATGGTGATAGTGCATCCTCTCCACAATTTTCCCTTACAATCAATAAAGAAAGCCGTGTATCCTGATGGTATCAAAGCAACTGTTTTCACCTCCAATTCCCTAGAAGATCAATCCTTGTGATACTATCTAGAAGATAAAGAATACATAGCTCTGTAACTGCCACTTTGTACAAAGAATAGCTCTGTAACTGCAATATTGAATAAGGTATCTCAGACTGTGAATCAGTGGACCATCTATTCCTGCACCAAGTGATCTCTCTTGATGTAGTGTTTCTTTTTTTATTTTTTTAAATATGTATGGTTTAGTTAGCATTGGGTCTTCCCATCAACTGTTTAATCTAAAGGGAAAAAGAGAGAAGGAAAAGCAGATATCTGGCATAAGCAGTAAGGGGAGGATGATGTATCAATCCCCTTCCACGCCAGACAGATATTCAAAGATATTATAAAGGCATTATAAAGATATTATAGCCATCAAGTTTGTGATAGTAATGATTGCTTTAAGGGTCCATTTATCTCCAGCATATAAAGGTATATTTGTTTCTAATATTATTAAAAAGAGAACAACTATTGCATTCTCCTTTACCCTAAATCTGAAAAATAAAGAAAAATTTCTGAATAATATCAAGCTAAAATTCGTTGATTGTTCTTCAGGGGATACAACTACATCTGGATTTGAAGGTATTAGGGACATAACAGCCATAACTTCATGGGCTTTTAGGGCCGAATGAGAGGGAAATCGGTTAGGGCTGAGATAAGTGCTTTGATGGCAAGTTTGAAGGTGTTAACTCTTAGGATTTCATACAAGTAGAGGTAAGTGATGATTCTAATATGGTGGTAATTAAGCTGAAATTGAGGATAAAAATAAATGAAAAAAAAAGTGGGGCAAAAGGAGAGAAAGGAGAAAAAAAAACATGAACAAAATAGAAAAGGACATAATAGCCTCTCTCTACTTTACTCATCTTATATGAAAATGGAAATAGACAAAAATAACCTTAATAAAGTAAGCCCAACACATGATATTCCTATAATCCTTAAGCTGGTGCGAAGATATAAATGCCCAGTTTGGATAAACCTTACGAAATTTGACACCATTAATTCCCTTCATTAACACATCAATCAAATGACATATAAGGTATGCATATATTTCAATTATCTAGATTTTCCATAGAAAGTTTTGATCCAATTTGATATTTTCAGTTCTCTCAAGCTATAAATGATTGTTGACTATACTAATAGCAACCTTATTGTTGCAATATAACCCCATCAATCTTTCAACAGGAAGTCCTAACTCCTTCAAAAGAATCACTAGCCATGGATCCTTAGATATACTATAAGCTATGGCCCTAAACTCAGCTTCAGCACTAGATCCTGCTACAACATATTATTTCTTATTTCTCCCAATGGTTAGGTTACCACCAATAAATTTGCAATGCCCTGAGGTGAAGCACATAGCAAACATTGAATCAGTCCAATTAACATATAAATACACTTCCTCTCATATGACCATGACTTACTAATACGTGTGCAGGATTTATAATACCTCGATATTTGATAAATGGCCTTTAGTCTTCAGATTAGAAGTTTTGGAGCATGCATGAATCAACTTATCGCACCTACCACATAACCAATAGTTGGATGGTTAAGTGAGAGGTACATAAGTCTTCCAAAAAAATTTTGATGCATATATATGTATATGGATATATGTGTGTGTGTGTTGAGGCTAACACCCTAACATGACAATCTCCTTGAATAAGTTCAAAAGCATGCTTCTTTTATGAATTGAAGAAATTTCCCTTAGATCTTGCAACTTTAGTTCCAATGTAATTTTCTCAGATCCTCAGTTTCAAACTCCTTCAAACTAGCAGATCCTTTAGGCTATTCATTTTGTCATTATTCCCTGTCACCAAAAAGTTATCTACATGGACAACAAGAGTGATTTGTCTCCATGATTGAGTTTGACGAAGAATGTGTTGCACATGTTCAAACTTCACTGCTCCATTAGACCTTTGAAACCATAAAAAGAAACCTCAGTATGAGATCTTATGGTGGAAATAATGGAGAATGATTAGCAATGTGGAAGAGTAAGCATCTATCAAATCCATCCACACACTTCCATTCCATCATGGATTCCCTTTTTCTATGGTGGCTAGCTTAGGTGCTTGAAAAAACTCCAGATATTGTTTTATATTGTGGCACAAAGGGAAAGACTGAATCCCATCTAGTGAATTGACATATGGTATGAAACCCCATGAGAATGGGGATCTGGGCCTTATAAAATTGTTTAATTTTAACAGGTATTTACTTGGGAAGTATGTTGGAGATTTGGAGAAGAAAAAAGAGAATCAGTGAGAGATTGCTTGCAGCTAAATATGGGAATTTCCCAGGTGATTGGCTTCCAGTTCTGTGTGGAGGTTCTTACAATCTCTTTGGAAGGCTATATCAAATATTTCTGATGCTTTCGCAATGGCAAACCAGTTCTCTGTCGACCCTGGTACAATGTGAGGCTCTGAGAAGATAGAGAGGAGCTGCTGGCTTTGAGATTCCTGAATGTATATGGAATAGAGTGGAATAGAGGAGGGTTGGGTTCATGATTTAGTGAATCATCAGAATCTTGAGCCTTCTTGGAGGTTCATGCTCTTAAGACGCTGGTTCACAAATAGTTTGATCCTTTGGACAAACTTCTTCATTTACTCCAACAGTTCCTCCAGATTCTGGGGAATATATGAGGGTTTGGAAGTGGAACAACAAACATTCCCAGTTCAATCGTTCTTCTTACTTCTTTCTAACTCCAACTGTTCCTCCAGATTCTGGGGAATATATGAGGGTTTGGAAGTGGAACAACAAACATTCCCAGTTCAATTGTTCTTCTTAATTCTTTCTAACGTGGACACTGCTTTTAATCCAATGGTTTGGAGCTTATCAATCCCATCAAAGATATTCTTCTTTAGGGATAGCAGCTTGCAGTGAAATTATAGACTTTGATCACTTGATAAGTATGAAACTGAACTATTTGAAGGAGGTATGTACGATGCAAGGCAGAGAAACTGATCGACGACATATTATTGTGTTATCAAACTGTTGGGAGTTTATCTTGAAGAAGTTTGGATGTATTAGGTGCACTCTTAGGATTTATAGAATTGCAATCAGCCTGGGATTAAGAGGAGGGAAAGGGTAGATCTGGGCCTGACCTAGAATTCATGTCCATCACGAGTTGGGAATATTCAGAGTGAATATAACACAAATTTTTGGAGGGAAGGAGTGGGACATTTAAGCAATTTGGAGAAGCTTCTCTCCTCTTATTTTGGGTTTAAATACTACCTGAATTCGAAACATAGCTTATTCAGATTTGATTTTGGTGGGGTATGAGTAAGTTGATCTCTGCAGGGGGCTAGAAGTTATGGCTGCTTGCACGTGTGCTTTCATGTACATAGCATTATGCCTATATTTCATATAATTTATTTGTAGAAATAATAAATCCCATAAAATTTTTTGCGCCCCCCGCCCCACCAAAAAAAAAAAACTCTGATAACTCAAAAGTATTAAAAAAGTATGTGGTTTAAGAGTGTGTATGTGTCTGTATGTATGCAAATATTTATGTTTAAACATAGTTATTTTGATCGATCTTTTTTATCATACACGTGAATTTAGGGCCTGGTGTTAGATGAATTACAAGAAGGGAAGAAAACTTAACTAGATTACAAAAGGATGCTTCTACAAGAAAATTAGAAGAAATTCATATATGCACATTATCGATTCTTTATAGAAAATATGCACTTAAAAACAACAATGTCATAGATATCATAACTTTCGTTCAGAAAGTTATAAAATAAGCTCATATATGAAAAATCATACTTACTCAAAAGACGTAGGAACCCGCGTCAATCCACTAAACGGACACCAATGAACTCCAAAGGGCTGCAAAGAAGACATTCGTAATCCAAAAACTTACATCAATAAGGTCATAAATAAGTTTGTCATACCAGGATATGTATAAGTTGTCAGATATCACCAGTATACCTATCCTCTTTTCTCTTTCAAGGCTTTTAGGGACTCAAGCAATTTGACAAAGCTTTTCAAAGCTCAACAATATCAAGAAATGATCCGATGTTATAAGATAGCATAGTCTGCTAATTTTCCCCAGTTAATTCCAATAATAAAATCTTTAAAAGGTCAAACTGACATTTTGCATTATATAGAGCCAGGCATTTGCAACGTGAAAAAAAAAAATTTTCCAAGAAAAAAGCTCAATCCTTTCACTTCAGTTGGCATCCCAAAAACTTTCCAAAGTATGTTTTTCTTCTTTGCAAATGGTTGAGCAGCCTTTCAGTGTAGGCTCAGTCATTTAAGTAAGGTCTCTTTTTTTAATAACCCATTACTTCTGTGTACAGAAGGCATATCCCAACTTATATATTAATACATACACCGCACTGTTACTTTTGGAAAGTAACAACTGAAAGTGACTTCAGAACAAAGACTGGAAACTTCAGGAATAAAAAATCAAAAAAATAAGTGGAGCTAAGTGTCCTTTACCAGTTCAGAGTAACTTAGGTCATAAAGATCCTCATCATGTGTCCAATCATCAACACTAAACTCATGGAATGAACGACAACCATTTGCATAAAGCCAGTGGCCCTTCTCAATTTTTCGGCAGTTTGGGCATTGCATAACTCCCTTTGCATTGAATGCTGAACCAATACAATCTGAAGAAAACCATGGAACAAGGAAAAAAAATTCAGAGACACAACAGAAGTTCATATGCCCGCAAATATAGCTATATGTCAAATATCCAAAAGACAATAATGGGTATACAAAAGTCATATGAAGAATACGGCAATGGACATAAAAAAAGTAATGCAAATAACACCACAAACAAAGTAAAATTGAAGATAGCAATTTCATCCAAATAGGACCACAATGCTCAACAGATCTAGCAGTTAGGTGAGAAACAAGAAACTGAAAGCAAGCAACAATGAGAAAGAAAATAATTTGGCAAAAGAAATGTAAAAGTCCAGGGAATGATTATCTCAATTGAACTGAACTGGGAACTGAGAAACATATTTTAAATTACTTAACTAATGGCTATAATTCATAAAGGTTTAGGAGCAAAAAGGATTTTCTTTTTGTTTTTTTGTTTTTTTGGGAACTATTTAAAGTCTTTGTTGTTAAAATTGTACAAGTAATACCATGAATCGAACTGTTCAGTTCAACCATAGGTCAATTCAAATTGTATGAAAAGAATAGATAGAATTTTTGACTTGAACATCATTAATACTAAGAGCTCACTGACTTAACCAACATCAACATTAGTTAACTACTGGCTGAACAAAGGTAAAGCACTAAACAAAATGAAGAGTGGAATAATAACCAGCAAACTAGCAGAATTCAACACAACTAATTCAAATGAATCCCATTGATGACTAATTTGAAGCCACAAAACCACCACTTAAAAGCAGCAGTCATTTGCATAAAGTCAAAGAAACCTAGAATCTGATGAATGTAAGTCCCTTGAAACAGAGGCAACTGGGCAAGCCATATGAAAACACAGACTTTCAAACCAGTCAAGAGTGCTACATAGCCACTTATTATGTAGCCTTCCGCTATAACAGGATCCTCATCCTATGGCAGAAAGTACAACTGAGGACTAGTGTATAAGTAGTCTCTGTGGCTGGATCTAGAAAAAAATGGATTAGATGTAAGATGAGTGAAAATGAAATATAAAAAATCAAAAAAAGCTTTTTTAACAAAGAACTAATGAAGATAAAATAAGACCATAATATGCAAGAGCGGACGTCGTGCCTGAAAAGTTGGGATAGGGGATAACATGAAGTAGAAGGGGCATAAGAAATACACATCCACAATCAATACATAGGAAGCAAGGAAATGGGCAAACAGGAGACAAGAACAAAAATTTAAGTGGTTTTTGAAAGCTCACAGTGATGATTCGAATATATACAATGATAAATGAGAAATCTCAAATTATGCACATCAGAAACAATAGTTGGGTGTAGTTAAGACAACTCATGCCGCTAAGACATACGGATCACAATTAGCCTACCCGACAGTCATGAGAGCTCAAATGGCAGAGATTAACACCCCAGTACATCGAACGCACCCGCACACCCCACCCCCAAAAAAACCCAAAAGAAAAAAAATGCCTGCAATTTCACGCTTGGCACTACTTAATAATAACAGAGTGCAACCTTTTCACCATTTGTGTTCAATGTCATGTCTCAAAAGGCTTTCATTGGAAGTTTTCCGCCAAGTCTATTCCACGAATATACATCAATCTGCTAAGAATACGTACATCCATCCTTGGGAAGTTTTGTAAAATGTTGTAAAAATGAAATTACATAAATTTGATTCGATATTTTCAAAACTTCAAATATGGCTTTCTTTCTTAAAAATCCGCAGCTTTTCTCCAAATTCCATTTTCTTTGATGAAATGCATAGCCCCTACAAAAGATGCTAAGAATACAGGCCATCGTCTGCATCCATGCTCAAACCCTAGAACCAGATCTACAAAATAAAAAATTTCAACCAAAAAAATAGCAACAATAACAAATGCTAACTCCCTCCCCCCCCCCCCCCCCCCCCCCCCCCCCAAAACGAAAAGGATGCTATGACCAAAATTTTCTTACCGAGATGAAATTCATGCCCACATTGAAGCTTCGCCCTCGATCTCTTTCCATCATCAATCACCGCCTCAAGGCAAATCGAGCATGCAACGGACGATCCCCCAAGCCTAGCTCCGCCGCCGCCATCATCGAAAACATCATTATCTTCCGAGCTCATACCTTCAATCAAATTCGTAATCCGAGAGAAGAAACCATGAAAATCTCTCGAAACGCCTTCAAATCCAAATGCTCAAGATCCCAAATTTTCCATTTTCGTACGAAGTACAAACAGATGCAATCGAATTCGACCTCCAATTCACGCGACGAATCGCACCGAAAATTTTTCTGCAACTCCTGTCTCTCCCACCGACCGATCAGACAATGGTGCTCGTTGTTCGAAAGTTGACCCTTTTTTTAATTTTTTTTTCTTTTTTTCGGTTTCGGTCTGGTCTTCAGATGTCCGTAAGGAAAAGCAACGGTGATCGCAAAACTTACGTACGGTCATGATTTGTCAGATTTTTCAAACAAAATTTCGGAATTTATTACATGGTGGTCCCTGAACTTATGAGCGGTTATGATTTGTGAGATGGTTTTAAAAATCTTTCGGAATTATTGCATGATGGTTTTAAAAAACTATTTCGGAACTATAGCCTTGCCTTTGTTATTAACTTATTATACCCAAATTACAGGGGTTATCCTTAAGACACGTGAAGAATAAACTGAGTCAAAAGAATATTCTTTTATGATAAAAAAAAAGGGGATAATTATGCTTCAATCCTCTGAGGTTTGTAAATTATGCACATAGACCCTTAATATTTGGAAAATAGCAATAACCTCCTTTTACATTTGCACAAACGGTCATAAAGTTCCCTTCTAAAGATTTAATACCTTACCTTATATGTCAAATGACAAAATTACGATTATTTGTAGATTTTTAACTTTCGCACAAGTGGTCATGGAATTCCCTTCCAAAGATTTAATACCTTACCTTATATGTCAAATGACAAAATTATAATTATATTTGTAAATTTATAAGGAAACTTTTGGAGAATGCTTATTAGAGAAAGTTTGGATTTTGTTTTTATTAACACTTATTTAGTTGTATTAACTATTTAGTGTGAAACACGGTTTCTACTAAAAGCTTAAGCTGATAGTAGGAGGGAACTTTATATATTTAATATATTCCTTGATACTCCACCCTAATGTGTGAGCCTGATTCAAACTCTTTTTAAAGGGAACCCATTTTTAGAGTAGCCTACACGTGAAATATTTTTTCTCAACGAGTGGAGTGGAGATTTGAATCCAAGACTTCGGTATTTGCCTAAGGCTCTGATACCATGTAGAACACTGTTCTTACTAAAAGCTAAAACTTATAATAGGAGCGAACTTTATATATTTAATATATTCCTTAACATTTAAGTTCAGTTTGATATTTTTGGGATTATATTAGCTTTTAAATGAATTTAATCTCAAGGGTAAATTTGGTCTTTTTAATATTATTAAACTAACGAAAGGGGGCTTTTATGACCATTTGTGTAAATTTCAAAAGAGGTTATTAAGGTGACAAAGTGTAATTATCCCCAAAAAACCTTTTATTTTATTTTGTATTTATTTATGAGATTTGGGAATATACAAGGCGTGTAGCCGAAGAACCCCACTACTTTTTATGTAGACCTATGAATTGTTGACCTATTTAGCCTTCAAAAGACCGTATGACAGCATGATAAGGTATAATCCAGCTATTGATAACACCTATGCCCTTAACCGCTGTTTCTTTTCATTTTTTTTAAACCGACCCGTTTAATACTATAACTAGGATACCATCCAAAACCGAATCGTGCCGTGCGACTTAAGGACACTAGAAGGTGTCCTGTTTTCGTAATTTGAAGGTATCGGTGTCGTATTTTGCTTCGCAAACCCTCGCCTATTATAAGTAGTCCTTGCCCTTCGCAATCGGCTCCTTTTTTGGGCTGCTTCTTTTTTACTCGCTCGTGCTCTATTTTTCGTGCTTCCTTTTGATCCTTTGGTCCTCGTGCGTTTCGGAGAGAGAGAGAGAGAGAGAGAGAGCTGCAGATATGCTGGTCTATCAGGATCTTCTCACGGGTAAATTTTCTGCATGTTTTTATGCAAGATAAGGGTTTGCTGTTGATTTTGTCGATACAAACTCTGCGAAATTTTCTATGGTTTTAGGGTCTATAGATGGGGCTTCTATTTATCAAAAAAATAAATAGATATCATGGCGATCATGAGTGTATGCGCTTTTGAAGGTTGTTTGATTGTTGTCTTTTATCTATTTGGCGATCTTATGAGGGTTGTAGCTCTTAGGCGATAAGAGAGTGTTTCTACACGTGCTTCCGTTACAAATAGATCTGTTCATGATCGGTTTCTGTTTGCATTCAAAGCTTGAATTGGCTTATCTGAAACCTCTAATTTCTGTTGGTATTTTATATTTTATTTAAATTTCTTAGAAAGTATGTTTTATATCGTTCGAAGGCCTAGACTTTGTAAAGTTATTGATAATCCTTTTAGGAAGGAAACCCCTGTTTCCTGTTTACGCGTTACAGAAGCTTTACGGATTCTACTTACTTTCCACTGAAGTTTTTTGAGTTTCTGTGCCTTATTTCAGTATCCAGTGGCATTGGATGGTTTAAGAGTATTTGTTTGGGACTGGACGTCTGCCCCTTTGGCTTTCAGCTGTGCTTCAGGGCTGAACCGGTCCTTAAATATTGAATTTCTGTCCTCTCTGTCAGCTATTTCCATTTATTTTTTCTGTTTTTATCTGATCATAAGTGGTGGAACGTCTGATCATGTTGATTTTATATTAGAAAATGATTGCGTATTGCTTTTGTGATTTCCGTGGATAGGATGTGAGAATATGTTTGGGGCCGGATGTTTATCCCTTTGGCTTTGTATGGTGCTTCAGGGACGAAACGGACCCTAATATTGAATTACCATCCTCTCTGTCAGCTATTTCCATTTCTTTTTTCTGTTTTTAGTTGATCACAGCTGGTGGGGCATCTGTATTTGCTTTTTTATGTCCTTATCATGCTCAATTGATGAATAATATTTACCTGGTCTTGTGGTGTCGTTAGAATATGAATGGTTGCATCCAGTGTATGTTCAAAAACTCCCTATTTTAGCAGAGTATACCATATAGATGGAAGAAAGCAAGCACTTTCACTCTCTTCTATTACGAGCATTTTCACTCTCTCCTATTCTTTCTATCTTTCTATTTTCTTTTTTATTGGTTTTGATGATTCTTCTGTGTGGTGTTGTGTTTGAATATATTCTTGTTTCTTAGGGAAGATATTTGATTTTATTTCTTTTTGGTTGTGCTATTCATATATTAGTTAATGTTGCTTTTTTGTCAATGGACTTTTATGCACCTTATGGCATTGATAAAGAAAGTTTTGTTTTTGTTTTCAGGTGATGAACTTCTCTCGGATTCATTTCCATACAAGGAAATTGAGAATGGCATGCTTTGGGAAGTTGAGGGGAAGGTTGGTATTGAACATCATAATTTACCATATTAATCTTTGTTATCATCGTAACTAGATCTAGAAGCCAAAAGAGTGACGATCATGTGTCAAAATGCTGGAATTGTTTTGTTGCTGAGAATCTTCTTTGGTTGAAGATGTTTTTTGCTCACAAAATTTTGTTGCATATTTAACGGAGAGTACTTGGTGACAACATAACCAAATAATTTTTTTTTCAAAAAAGTTGTGAAGCAAGATTCAAAGTTTCAGTTTCTTGTCAGGTTTCATCCCACCTTGAAAACAGATGTATCCCAATATCAATAAGTATTGGCCGATACCTTAAATGGTAAGCTTGTATCGCAGCCCTTGGCCTAAACTTGAAGCCTTGCATGGAACGGGGTATATAACTTTACTTGGAGAACCATTGGTCTTAGATGTGTACATGTAGTCTTGTGCCTGTTAGCTTCAGTTGCCAAATTTTCAGGGGAACAGCAAGGTATGACAATGTTCCTTTTTTCCATGGTATAACTGCCATTTTCTGGTGAGAGTTGAAACCTGAATACAGCAAAATAGGGGCAGTAGTTTCAAGAAACATTGTTGTCTGCAGTCATTTTTTCCCCTTTTTAATGGTTTTCGATCAACTGCATCCAGGCATGAAAATAGCAGTATTTATCAAGGATGCAGTAAACAAACTAACATCATCTATGTCTTGGTTTTTGACAGTGGGTTGTTCAAGGTGCAGTCAATGTAGATACTGGTGCTAATCCTTCTGCTGAAGGTGCTGATGAAGATGAGGGTGCCGATGATCAAGCTGTCAAGGTGGTCGACATCGTTGATACTTTCAGGCTCCAGGTTATTTTTGCCTCTTATTTTGATGATACTGACCCACTTTAAGTTGTATAAGCAATGCCTGATGAGTATACTTATTGTGCAGGAGCAACCTCCTTTTGATAAAAAACAATTTGTTGCATATATCAAGAAATACATCAAGTTGTTGATACCGAAGTTGGAACCAGAGAAGCACGAGGAGTTTAAGAAGAACATTGAGGGAGCTACCAAGTACCTCCTTTCAAAGCTTAAGGACCTCCAATTGTATGTGCCCCTTCTCTCCCCTACCCTAGTGTATATTGCCCTCGTCAATTTTTGATATCTTAACTTTGATATTTCTTTCACACTTCCTTTCTTAAATACATGTTATCTCTTTACTTCTTCTTTGCCTTACTTCTTCTTTTTCCTGGGTTTGTGCTGCAACTCTAGTTTTGAAAAGTTCCTTCTGAGTCATATGTGGATATCTAACAAGTTAATTATTTTTTTTTCAATCAGCTTTGTCGGAGAAAGCATGCATGATGATAGTGGCATGGTTTTTGCCTACTACAAGGAAGGTGCAACGGATCCTACATTTTTGTATATCCCTTACGGATTGAAGGAGGTCAAGTGCTAGAAGAAGAAAGCTTTGATGCCAGCAAACTTGGATATGGAGAATGCTTGTACGTTCTTTTTTCTAAAATGTCCTTATCAAGTTATTCGAGTGTGGTGGGTTTTATTTTCCGCGTTGATGTTGAAACTTTTAGTTTATTATTTTTATTTTTTTGGTGCTTTTATCCTTTTATTTTTGGCGAATAATATTTGTTACTGTTAACTAGAGAGGCAATCTGAGATATATTTTGGGTGTTTGTATCGTATCGCATGTATGGACTTTTGTATGCACTTGGTGCCCACTAAGGGCTAAGGCAATAATACAAATTTGGTTCATGCAAATTGAGTCCACTGTCTTTGAGCCCCGCGTCCGTCTCCGTTCTGTATAACCTTCTACACCGGGCTACCTTCTCTTGTTGGCTTAGGTGAACAATAGGTCACCAGCTAGACTTATGGGTCAAATTGACCAGGGTATTGGTTCAAACTGACTTAGGTTTGGGTCCGCTTCCAACCAAATCCTATTGATGACCCCAGTCCGAGTTTAAAAACAGCATTGTAGACAACAGTATGTTATAAAATACATGTGTTCTCTGTAAGAAAATGATTCCAACAAGAAAAGCTGAAAGGGAGTAATAACTGTCAGTTTTTGACTTGAATGAAAAATATTATTCTTTATATTCAGAAGAGACAAACCAAACAATAGACAGCAACATTCGCAACGATTCACAGACACACTAAAAGATACTATGTTATTTGACAAAAAAGCTTGTAATATGCATGCTACAATTGGCATCACTTCAACCAATTTATTTACTATAGAAAGTTTATGGAAGCAAGCAAGTGGCTCAGTGCTTGATCTTTGGCTTCTTCACAATCATCACACTGCAATGAGCATGGTGGGCACAATAGTCGCTTACACTCCCCAAAACGGCCCTGCACGGGGATACAGACAATTGGTACGGATAATTAATATACAAGTACTTTAAGAAATCACCATTCAATTAGGAAATGGCTGAACTAGATACTGACAAAAAAGAAGGGATCACAATTTAGAAGAAAGATAATATTAGCTTTGCTGGGTAGAAAAATCGTTATTCCTGGTTAATCTCTGTCTTCTTTTCTTTCCTTTTCTTACTTTCAATTGGAGCTTTTATTTGACAAACTAGGTTTAAATTCACATTCATTTTCTGAAAAGGTAGAGAATGATATGGATTCCACATCGGAAATTGTGAAAAGCTTGAATTATAGTGGCAATCTTTGCCTCTGGATACAAACAGAATGGTTGGTATCAATTGCATGTAGAGGTATGCATTGAAGAAAAAAGGACATATTGAGGCAAAGATAAAACCTGGAAAAAATGATAATGGAATGAGGATTTGACAGTGCAACATCTATTAAGTAAACCCAGGTTAGTGGAGATCATTTCAAGCAAAAGCTCTCAAGACAAGATGATGAACACTGACAAGGCCACAAAATAGCTAAAATTTCAGGATGAAATCCTAGGTGAGTTTCACTATTAGCCTCCTGGGTGGACATGTCAGTTTGGTGAGATAATTTTTGTTATATTGGCCTTAGAAGAAACTATCAATCAAATGATAGAATTTGAATTTCTTTTCTTGGTTCAATCTGCTTGTGCTACTCAAAGTCCAGCAACAGTGTAACCCTCAGCAGTTATAACTGGTGATGAATTACTTAACAATTTAATCTTAGTTCATTAAAAAGAAAAAAATTGCAATAAAAGCAGAAGAAATTCAATCAATTTTTATAAGTGTATATATTTATTTCTGCTATCATTTGGCAGTTCCAAGTTATAGTTATCATGTTAAAATTGACATAGATCTGTACCTTTTTATGGCTCCATAACCATGGCTGCCAACAACTAGCATGGACGCGTGATGCTTCTCTACTTCCTCGCACATAACATTCCTAGCATCGCCTTCCACGACTTCCACCATCACATCAGTCACCTGTACAAAACTTTCGATGTTAAGAAAGACTGCCCATAAAGTTAAATTTACCAACTGACTTTAAAGTGTGGGGATAACCATGGTTTTCCAATGTCCATAGTGATATTTGCCACCAAGAAACAAAATTCTTCTTTTTTTGGAAGTTCCGTGAGAATGTCTTTGTTTCCATTTGTTTTATGAATCAAAAGTTGTTTTGATAAAATTAATCAAGTACATATTCAAATCAGGACTATTATAACAGTTATGGGAGTAGCCTCTCTTTGCTTAGGGGACCAATTAATCACAAGAGAAAATTATAGGCCAATAATCACACCCCACCCTGTTCCAATCTTCTTCAATGTGTCAATATGACAAGAAAGTGATTTAACTAGAGAACCTTAACATTCCATATTTCCATTCATATGCTTTCAATGGATAGAATGACTGCCTGACGCAGAACAACGAGCGAGATGGCAAAAGAAACAAAGAACAGAACAGGGGAACAAAATACAGAACACCATATTTCATGTGGTTTGGTTTAACAGCCTACATCAAGATGCGGAGATGATGAGAAGAATCATTAATCATGCATAATTTGTTTCTTGGTTTTAGATTTCCACTTCTGGTTAAAGTTCAAAACGGAGGAAACCACACCTTTTGCAATATGATAAGGAATTCATTAGAAGATAATTCAGAAATGCAAAGTTATTCTTCTAACTTCATAAATGTTGGGAAAACATAACATGAACCATTAAAGATTCACGTTGCGATAGATACAAAGCTTTAGAAAACCCTCAAGAAATGTGAAGTGAAGAAATAAAAACTTGAACATTACCGATTTGTTGGTGCACATCTCTTTGGCCTTTTCTGTAACCCTAGCAGCTATCTTCTTCAGATCCGACTCAACCATTGGAAAAACTTCAGCAACTCCTGCAATTCATCAGATGATCAAGTTAAATCCTCGCATCTCAACAAAACTGCAGAGACACCAAATCCCGTTCAACAATTAAGGACAACATAAATGTAGAGAATGATCCCAACACGAATAAAATTTTACAAATTCAAATCCATTATTAAAAAAACATGCGACAAACAGCTTAAGCCAGCGTCCATCATTTGATTCATTTCTAATTCTAGAAATCAGATAACATCATAGTTAAACTACCAAATTCCACATACGTCACATGCAATAGACGATCAATCTAAAATCTGAAGAAACAGACCGATGTATATTTCCATTTTTACCAGGTCCGGCGAGTCCAACGACGGAAGAGGTTGCGGGCTTGGCGTGAACAATTACGAGTTTGAATGGATGATTTGGAGCAAAAGGAGTAAAGAAATGATCCAGAGTCCAGTCGAGGGCGTACAAGCTGTGTTCACTGTCGTCGACTCCGACAACCATTACAGGTTTCGCCGACGTCGCCATTAAGGCCCAGTTTCGTTCAGTGACGTCCGAGAAAGAACAGAGAAACCACGCAACAATGTTCGCTCGTAATTGGATGCCTTTCTGGAACTTTAAAGAAGCCCCCAAGAAGTTTAAATGCCCGAACCTTCGTGCGCTATCGACACCTGTCCTTTGGAGAAAATGTTAGAGAGCACCGACGGCTCAGAGATTTGGATTCAACAAAAACATGAGCGTTCCATGTCATCCATCATCACGACTTGAAATCTGCTTGGAAACCCTTGGTTGGAAGATCAACCCTTGGTTGGAAGATCTGCTGGTCCAACACTGATGTATGTGTCCACATAGGTACGTGAAGCCTATGTTTACATACCTTCCACCGTTGGACTTGCAGATCTTCCTGCGTAAGGGACCAACTGATACAGCCTCATCCATCACCACATCGGGGATGGGAGCCATGCAAATCTCCATCAATAATACTAGTGGGAATAGGCACCTTGGGAAGCATGCAAAACAAAATATGCAACTTTTCAAATCTCTCTCTTCACACTATTGAAAATTTATACTGATAAAAGGGTAAAATGATCAAACTGCCTCAGATTTTTTCAAAACTTAAAATCATTTTTGTAGCCGTCCCTTCCTTTCACCTCTTACAGAGTACTGTATGTGCACCTTGCTAGTGTTATTAATGGGACGTGAAGTATTACGAGCCGGCTCTATTTAAGTTGGGCTTGGCCCCGAATTTTGAGGCCCGCAAGATTATTTGGCTCGATTTCTAAAACCCCAGAGTTAATAGAGCTTGACTTGGGCTAGTCATATTAAAGCTTGGCTCATTTAGGCCTAGCCCGATTTTGAATATGGCTAATTTAATGTTTATAATATGCATTTCTTAAACTAGCCTTATAATATTATTAATTCATTTTAAAATTTTTGTGATACTTTTATTACTTAACTAGCAGAGTGCACGTGCAGTACTGCACGTATGTAGTTTTGCAAGTTTATTGCAACCATCTAATTTTGCAACCATGTAAGTTTATATCTCCTCCATTGTACTTGGTCATTCCTGTTAAACCTCGTCAAACTGATCATACGCTAACCACCTTAAAAGACTAATAGCAAAGTGAGGGTCCTTAGTATAATTGGAACAGTGCCAGCTGCGATTCATACCTAACGGAAATTTGAGGTATAGCAATGGATTGTTTGAATCTTTTGGTGATGCTAGTCAATATAAATCAAAAATTAATTTTCTAACTCATTCATCTATCAACCAAGTGATCCAATATCCCCAAAAAAGGATTAAAAAAAAATTTCCGAGTAGTGGAAACCATTCTACAAAGACAAAGACATCTACCCAAAAAAAAAAGAGGAAGAACAACAAAAAACAATCTACAAAGGCTGGATGGAAAACTTTTAACATAAAGAAAACAAATGCTTAACAATTACAGAGACACTTAAAACAACTTATCCATGTTAGAAGTATCTCGAGTCTGCCATGTTCAACTTCCTTTTTGCAAGTTAGCTTGAGAGGGAATCAATACAAAACATCTCTCAACTTGTAGGAGATTGGCTTCTCCATGTTTCCACCTTGTCTCCTAACTTTCTAGAAGTTCTAAATGATGCTGCAAACACATTTGAAAGAGATTATATACATGGCTTAGCCATCACCATGAAACTAAAGCCATGGCACAAAGTATGGCACTTTGGAGCCAAATGCATGAAATTAGATCAAATGAAGCTTAAAAATGGATCAAAAAGTATATCTTGAGCACCCCTATAACTCATCGTCATCAAAGTCATACAATTCAGCAGCTGCAAAAATAAGACATGCATCAAAGAATATTTTTGCGTAACTGTTTTCACAAAAAAATTTAATGGAAAAATGAAATGCCAATTAACCTTAATTGTAGAACCCACGTACTGTCATCCATTTTAAATTTAATGACATCTTCAATGATCTTTTTCATCAAAGGCATCAAGCTTAGTTTGGACTCTAAAATTTAATACCTTTGGTAAATCGTGTGGGTGCAATCTTGTGCTTGCAAATCCACTTGTGCGTTTCTGTGTAACAATTAAAGAAATAAGTCACACCCAATCTAAGATGGCTGATTAGTTAAGGTGCAACCATAATTTAATTAATAAAGAAACCTGTCACTATCATAAAGAATGAAAACATCTGCAGTGGCAAGATTGCAACCAAACACGCATGGCCTCTGGCTCATCTTTCAAGGCAAAGACCTTTCCTTTGCATTGATGGATCCTTGCAGCTTACCCTACATGTAATGGCAAGGAGTTATATTGGCCAAGAATAGTAGCAAGAGGTTTTCGAGACACAGAACACAATAGCATACCGTTTGTCACTTGTGTTTGGTGTAATGTCGTACTAATCCCACGCTCACATATGCTGCACCTCGTTTGAATAGAGAAAACAGAAATATATGCACACTGAAATCAAACCATCCATAAGGATGATTCAATTTCTAAACTAAATCAAACCTTTTGGAACCAAATTTTGATTTGTTATATACACATGGTGGTTTGGTTTTTGTTTTTTTTAACAAAGATTGAACTGAAGCCGAACAGCTGCATGTGGCGCTCTAAATGCAATGGGTGGGTGGGGGGGTAGCTTAACCCAGCGGGAAGCTGTTGGCGACAAACCATTACCTAACATATGTAACTATTTATGTTAAAATGGGCGTGAAGATTAGAACAGAAATTCCATTGTTACTCAAAAATCCTATGTAGCAGAAGTTGGGGTAATCTTAAGCGTCTATCTGGTTTTTATTGAAAGGGCAGCAATAAATTCCGTGCACTTTGGTTGTGTGGTTAAAATGTATTTATCAATGATGATTTCATTTGGTGCTAAGTAATTTCGTAGGTTAACAAAACAAAATTTCTTAGGTTAGCACAACAAAATTTGTAACGGATGGTTTTATTTGGTGCTAAACAATTTATGAAACTGTCTTTAGATTGTGAATGTTGGTTATGAGTTATTAACGTATTTCTATGGGATGTAATATTTCAAAATATCCAATACAAACAAAAAGGACAAATTAAATCTTAGGTTACCTCAACAGAATTTGGTGGTTCTCAATTGTAAAATTTTTTTTTTTTTGGGGGGTAAATTCGATTGTGTAGCAGTATTTTTTCTTAAGCAAAGTCTTAGGTTAACAAAACCAAATGCATCACAGATGTTTTTATTTGGTGCTAAACAATTCAAGAAACAGTTCCTAGCTTGTGAAAGTTGTTTATGGGTTGTGTTCGGTTGCTGCCGAAATATAAGACCAACAGAACCTTGGTCATATCAAGTCTTAGGTCTTTAACAACCAAATTATGTACTTCTCATTTGTCATATTTGCTAATTTCTTCTCCATAGCAGTTCATAGTTCGTAAGTAATTTCCTAGGTTACCACCACCAAGTTTATCAAGGATGGTTTCATTTGGTGCTAAACAGTTGAGAAAAATCTTCTTAGAATGTGAATGTTGGTTGTGGGATTTTATTATTGTATGTCCTTGGGATTTAGCGGTTTAAAATAACCATTACAATCAAAAGGAACAGAAAAATAAGACGACGGTGCAATATCGAAATAGTGTGAAGTGGTATGCTGAGCATAGAAAAAAATAGTAGCACAACACCAAGAATGATGTATAAGCAAGGTACAAATATTGTTAGCTTGATATTCCAGCAATAGCATAACGTGGCACAAAGTAAATAAAAGAGTTATAAATCTGGTGTACGTGTCCAGTATCAGTGGTTGATGAGAAGCAAAGGTACTCTCATGTGAGCAGAAGTGAGGAAGGATGAAGGTAAATAAGAAAGGCAGGGGAATTGGGAAAAGTCTTGATAGATCTTCCTCCTAAGCATAGACTTGGCCTTTCAAATAATAACCCATAAATATATATATATACTATAGTTAAATTGGTGGGCGAACACTTGGGTGGGCTATGCATAAAGCGGAAGCGCAATTTTGAATAACCCTCGAGGTTACAAACGTGTCCAAGCCAGTGACTTCGTTTTCAAACTGGATATGGAAGTTCACGATGTGAAGACAGATGAGGGAAGTTGTCATCCTCTTGTTTAAAGTGGAAAGTGGGCTGGCAAATGAAAAGTTTACATGATGGGGTGATGCACTATTTTCATGGTTGGATTGAAGAGATATTGGTGCGTAACTGAGATCAGTTTGTTGGTGTTGGATCCCAAAGAAATACATCTATAGGATTTTTAAATCTATATTATATATATATGGGAAAATGAACACAATCTATGATGTTGAACACGATCTATGACTTTGGCCAGAAGAGATCACATCACGGGGTTATGCACTATTTGGTGTGGAAATGAGGTGGGGTTGCTGGTGCTGGAAGCCCAATTGAAGATATGTAGAGAATATAAAAATCCTATATTAAAAAAATGAAAAATTGAGAAACGCAAGTGACTTTGGACTGATCAAGGTTTGAAAATTTTAAGGATGCTGTCAATCAAATGCAGCAGATATATTACATATGATCTTTTTAGCATTTCAACAAACAGTGGGTAGACATTAGCTCCTAATAAACTTTAAAGAAGGCAATTTGTGCATAAGAAGGACATCCTAAACCATCAGTGACTTTGGACTAATCAATGGATGAAAATTTTAAGAATGCTGTCAAACGAATGGGTCAGATATATTAAGTATGATAATTTTTAGCATTTCAACAAACAGTGGGTAGACATTATATCCTAAAAAACTTTAAAGAAAGCAGTTTGTGCATAAGAATTGGCTGTCTGCAAGAATTACAATACACGTGCAGTAATGTGGGTGCATCACATCTATCATTATTCAAAACTTGGGGATTAAGATGTAAAGTTATGGATGGGGAGGAGGGGTTGGGGTAGGTGCACGACAGGAATCAAGATGCAGATTAATGAGAAGAAAATAGGATAAAATGAGCAGAATTGAATATTGATGAAAATAAAGCGGGTTGTTGAAGTGTACCTTGAATTTTGAGAAGTAGATGCGACTCTCTTGCCAGCGAGGTGGATAATTGGAGGTGGAAACAATATTGCCATGCAGGATCAAATGGCTGAATGTGATGCAACTCCTTCGTGTGGGTGATGGCGTCTCGGAAATCGTATGTATTGTGAGAAACCGAAAGCAGAAGGGTGGATAAATCCATGGGGGAAGGGAAATGAGCGGAAGCAGTTTGTAACTGTCGGGATTTTGAATGGAGTTTGCTGAGTGGTGGATGAATCCACGGGGGAGGGAAGTAAGCGGGAGTAGTTTGTAACTGTCGGGATTTTGAACGGAGGTGCTGAGTTTGGACAGTTAAATCCCTGCATTAGTGAAACCCAGACAGTGTAGGGAATGGGCGTTTTTGGGAAGTAGTGCATTGTTTTAGGCACACTTCCCAAGGGACCAATTCCCTTTAAATATAGTATATATATATATTTATTGAAATATAAGTATAAAACCTTTATTTATTGATAGGTATAAATATTTCTAGTATTTTTCTGATAAAGTTACAAATAATTAAAAAAAAGGGCATAATCGGGTCAAACTTCGGATTCTATTTTTATTTTAGAATCGAACTTGGGTTTGAGTATGAGGCCCAAAAATCGGATTGGGTCGGCTAGGGTAAGCCCTGAACTGTTCATAAGAAACACTTTAAGAACCATATTTTGCTCAGAACATGCTTGGATCCATGTGATTAACTTTGAACCTTTCAACTTGTAGATTTGCCCCACCTCGTATCTACCCTACTGTTATCCAATTTGCCCTTTTGCGATTTCATCTAGTCCCTAATATGACTTAAAAAGCGATGGGAGTTCATTTTCATGAACCCAATCAAGATATTATGCCCTTTATGCTTTTGATAATTTGTATAGTAAGGTGACTATAACATATAAATGTCGCTTAATTCCCATTCCTTCTTATAATGCTTTTCATAATTATAATTAAACCCATTGTTCAGTAGTGATGTTACTCTAATAACTTGATTTAACCAATCAGCAGTGATCATCACTGTCTTGGATGTATGCATGCATTAGGCATAATCAGGGCTGTATCAAGCTTTACATGATTAAATCAAAGTTTAGCTTGATTGCTTATTATCTATTTCCTTCATCTTCATGGCACATTCACATACAAGTATGACAACCAAAAAGAGAGTAAATATGGGTTAATTTGTTATCCATAAACAATAATATTAATGCTAGGCGAGTTATGTCTTAACTAATTATATCTCCTCCCTTTTTCACCCTACATACATAGGCCAAAAGCACTTTGTCATAAGCGATTAGATTCACGAGACAAGACTTCTTTCCATTGATTCCATAAATCCAAGGACCTTCTAAATTGTTGTTTTAGGTAGCTTTTAACTCTTATAAATTGAAGGTGCTATCTGTTCTAGTTAAAGTCTTCCAATTTCATATGGGGAATGGCATCACCTTCAGTGCTTTATCGCATTGTAATTTGCTGTCATGTGGAGCATCTCACGACCATGGTTTCATGTGGGACTCATTTGAAAAAACACTGACGGTGAGATGAATCACATGGCAACATCTCACGGTTGCAACGGGAAACAAGTGAGCTGAAGCATTGCAGAAGATTTCATTAGGACCTAGGTTCAAGCTCATTATAACCTTGGCTGGGTCCACGTGCCCAGCTCGCTAAAAATTAAATTAGAAAGAAAAAAAAAGGCTCATATATACTCATTACTACATCTTTGGTTAGTGACCATTTTAATTTTTTTTTCAAACTTTAGAAGAGCTTTTCTTCCTTGTGAAGAATGTTTTTGATGCATACATTTTAGTATATAATTTAGTACTGATTTTAAGCCCACATGGATAAGTGTCATTTCCCAACATAAACCTCAATGATTTAACTATATGTCTCTCACAAAATCTCTTAGGTTTAAATTTTGCTCAATTTTTCTCTTTTGGGCCATGGAGGAACTTTGATTCAAATCACATTCACATTTGTTGGATCTCAACTTACACGCTTTTAGTTAAAGCAACGCTCGTGCTCAAAGCTCTACAACAAGATATCATCCATGATAGAGTGTGGGACCCACACTGAGATCTGAAATGAACATCCTTCCGATTCGGTAGCTCCAGCAAATATCACACCAAATCACCATGAAAACCCCTTTTGAAGCATAACAAGCAAACGTCCAATGAGGTTTTTCTTAGCCACAATATTTGGTAAAATATAGAAGAAAAAAAAAACCACTATTTTTGGTAAAATATGTATATATATATAAATAAATAAATAAAAAACCACTGCATACTAGAAATCACATTCAAGCTATAATTAAAGGGTATTTTCGTCATTTGAAGGAAAAACAGAGGCGACCATGTCACTTGTTGTCGTTGCAACTTGCAAGAGAAAGCCTGGTTGTCTCCACGTGCTTGTATGATTTCGAATATGACAGAGGGGCAGTTTTGGAATTATAGTTGCCTTAGAGTCGAAGAACCAACAGGTACGTGAGAATGTTTTTGTCGGCTACTGTTCGATTTCATTTCTCATTGCGTCATTGCCGCCTGGGCCTGGGTAAACAAGAACTATTTCAAACAAATTTGAGCAGCGTCGGCGGACGGATTACCCCTAAGTTTCCCACAAAATTACAATTCTATCTTATGGCTTTTAATGTAATGGTTGGTGATGTAATACTTTAAAATTAGTAAAATAAATCTCCAACTTATCTAAATAGGGAATAGAAAGTATGTTTGCATGTGACGTATAAATAGGGTTTTAGATGTGTTGATTATCATAAGCACAACTTAGAAAGCAGTTCTTCTGGAGTTCAAATCCGGTGGTGCTATGAAACCAACAGATGGGATGTGTTTTGAGATGTGGGTCCCCTAATGAAACGAGACATTCATCCGGACAATTCATGCTGATATCATTGAGTGGCACTAGATGAAACGGTCTCGCACAACTTATGCCTATACGTACGTATTGCACGAGTCCTAGTTTGGCTATAAACTAGGGGGCTGCACGTGCTACCCGCGTAGAAAACGTGGGCCCACTTAGAGAAATAGCCCGAGGTAGTTATAGCATGTTTAAAATAGTAGAGGATTGTTTTGTTTGGGGAGGACAATGTTTGGAAAAAGAAAAGGGAGGCTAGAATTTGGAGGGAATATTCCCCCTCTTCTCTTTATTAATAGTATAGATATAGATGATGCCTTACCCTCAAATTAATCCTCCTAGCATATTATACGAGGTTTTTGAATTATTTTTTGGTAATACATATAAGTCCTTTTAGCAAAATTTTATACTAACAACCATCGTGATGCAATTTATGATTGATGTTAAAAATATGATATCCTTAAAAGGTCAGATTTTGACATGTTTTGGTGAAAAAGAATTTTCATTTCAATTGATGTTGATCCATCAACCAATAGACAAGAAGACATTATTATGTGCTGCATCAAACTATTTGCACTAAAATCTGACACCTAAATATGTACCAGATTTGTAATTGGTTTGTTCCTTTAAAATTTTTCTTAATTGTCTGCATCTAAAAAAATTTGAAGATCTACAATAATTAAACATCCTCGCAAACCAATTTGGCATAGATTGTTGACTTGTGAAGATTGGATTGAATCATAGGTTAGGCCTTTTGATGGGCATGATAAAATGCTGAATCCATACTGGGCCTAATAGTGGGCTTGATCCAAATATGGCCCACAAATTGAGGTATATGGATAGAGACCTGAAATAACCTTGCCTGGGAAGGGCTAACTTGGCCTTGGATTGAATCAAAATAAAAAATAAATAAAAAAAAGGACCAGTGATTCATTTCATTGTAAGAAAATGGAATAAATAAATTTAGATTGAACCGTTCTCTCAAAATGGTTGGACCACAAACAAGCCGAATTGGTCGAAGAGACCGGTTGAGCCCAGAGAGATGCAAGATGAGTGATTCAATGAAACAAACCTGATACAACCATTAATTTTTGGGAACTTAATTACAACTTGTAGGGTGACCTAGGGTGTCCAAGAACTTACCCCGATCACAATTGAGTCACTTGGCCGAGTCTTCATACCAGACTATTCTGAATCGATTGACTACCTACATCCAAACTCAATAAGAAATAGCGATTCTAAATGAATTGGCTAAATACACATCCGAACCAAATCAAACTGAAGGAAAGCGAATCAAACCCAACCTTCCACGGCGCTCCTAAGCGGGGCGGACCAAACTGATTAACATCAACCATTGGGTTAGCTTGTCTTAAAAAACAGAAGGTAGCTGCTCATGATCATCTTTATTGGCCAAGAAGTATTATTAATCCAATACTTGCTAATTATGATGATATCCACACTCAATTACCACCTATCAAAAGAACAATCACTACTTCCGAAGTTGAGGAAAGATGAAAGCAAGGGCTCTCTTATAATTGTGTTGAGAGATTTTATTATGTCCATGGTTGTAAAAATAAAATTGTTTTTACTAAGAAAAAGATTATAGAATATAGTCTTCTAGGCCGCTGATCCGCACAACAAATTATAACAATATCAATTCTCGTAATAATGAGCTAAGATAAACGAAGTTGTGATTTTCTCAACTTTAAATTGAAAAGCAAAGCGACAGGGGCGTATTAGTCTTTCCGTAAATAGATAGCCGTTTAAACATCTATCAAACAAAGTATCCATCTCCTTCGTAAAAGTATAGATATGAGATGAGGGGGTACATCTGTCTTGTGCGCCGGCTCTGCCTTCATCGCAAGAAACCGGGGAGGGGAAGAGAAAGGCAGAGAGAGACATTGCAGCGAAATTAGGGCTTTCTGTCTTTCGTTCTTTTCTCGATCCGATTTGCAATCTTCGAAATTCGAAAGATAAGGTTGCTGGAGCGATGGATCACGAAGCGTCACTTTGTTTCAGATTGAATCTGGCAAGTTTTCTCTTTTCTTCTTACGCTACGTATTTGTATTTTATGTTTTTGGGAATGGCTTCAAAATGTCGCGGAGTCTTGTGTCATTTCAGGTCGATTTGAATCAGAGTGACTTGCATTCGGCCCGTAAATCCCGATTCTTTTCTTTTTCTTCGCAGATTCAGTGGATTTGAATATTGATTTGGAGGAAAGGCGTGAATGTTTTGCTCGATCTCCGATTTCTCTCCTCCTCGTGAGTAAATTGTTGAGAGCACTCGATTTAGGGGTTTGGCATTATGGTTAATTAAATCATATGCGCTTGATCCAATTGTTTCCTTATTCTCGGCGTAACTTGATTCAAAAATATTTTTTTAAATTGGCAGTGGTGATTAACAGATTTTGAAAATTGGCTCCACAACGCCGCGCGCAGCGCCACATGGGTGGCCAGATGCAACAGAGCAATGCCGCTGCTGCGGCTGCTTCTCTGTATGATCACCCCGGAGGAGGCACAGGTCCGACCAGCGACGCTGGCGATGCGGTCATGGCACGATGGCTCCAGTCCGCTGGGTTGCAGCACCTGGCCTCTCCATTGGCCTCAACTGGTATCGACCACCGCCTCCTCCCCAATCTCCTCATGCAGGTACTGAAAAATTTCCCTTCTCCCAAAACTTCCATTTTATTCTTATACCTGATTTCAAATTTCCCGATCTAGTTATGTTCAGAACGAGATTGCAATTTTTAAATTTTCTTTGTGTTAGTATTACGATCCGCCTTAATTTAGATGAAATTTTGGCTTTCGTTGTAATAAGAACCCCACAACTTCGGAAATATTCAAGTTGGAATTTGTTGAGGGGTCACTATCACTATGATTTCTTGATGCGATGAGGGACGATGGTTCGTATTTGTTTCATGAGCGGTCAATGTGATACGATTTGTTATTGCTACGTATGTTTTCATTTTGTGGTTTGATACTGTCTTCCTAATGTGGTTGCAAAGCAAAGAGGACACCTGATTTCAAGTGGTTGTTGAAATTGAAATCACATGTGTAATATCACTTTCTTTAGTCACTTTTGGTGTTTATTTTTGAATATAGCATTGTGTATTTTGAAATTTTTTTTTGAAGGATTCTTGTTCATATTTTCATTTGGATTTTAGTTTGTAAGGTAATAAGGTAATGATTGGACTATTTGTTACTCCATTGAAGGGTTATGGGGCACAATCAGTTGAAGAGAAACAGAAACTTTTCAAATTATTGAGGAACCTCAATTTTGGTGGGGAATCTGGCTCTGAGTCATACACTCCGACCGCACAAAGTTCAGGGGCTGTGGCTGCATCAGATGGATTTTATTCCCCTGAACTTAGGAGTGAATTTGGAGCAGGACTTTTGGATCTCCATGCCATGGATGATACAGAACTTCTTTCTGAGGTGTGATATTTCCCGCGTAGCATCTTTGTGAAAGTTAATGACTGTATTCTTACTTCTTTTGATTACAAAGGGTTTTATATATTTTAATCTATTAGATTACGAGACGTCTAAAATAAATTATTAACTAAATGTTTAGGTCTTGTATTTTATTTAACAAACTAATGCAGTCATTTTTAATATTATCTTGGTCCATTGTTTTGAATTACTCACTGCGAAGAACTGGCATGTGGGTAGTTCATGTCCCCGAATCCATTAAAAATAAAAAAATAAAATTTCCTATGTTCTTGTGAATTCTGCAGTGGAAGGGAGGAGGAACTGTCTGTTGTTATTATTCTGTGATGATCATCTTTCGAAGAATTGCATAACATGTAAAGCAAATCCTTTTGAGCCATCAGCGTATTGTGTACTGTTTACATTGATTCCTTGTTAACATTGCACCCGTGCCCCCCCCACCCCACCCCAAACCCACACCCTTTCATCAGAAGTTCAAAAATTTTAAAGATTCTATGATTGTAGAATGGATGTTCACAATGAAGTTGAAAATCTTATGTATTTGTAAAGTAAAGGAGAAATACTGGTAGTAGTGATTGGATCATGTGCCAAAGTCCTTGTGACAATTTTAGAATGACTTAGTAGTAATTTCCTTTTATTTGTTCTATTTCATATTCTTAATCCTAAACCATGGTTTAGTACCTCAGATTGCAACATTTTTGGACTATTGGGGCTCTATCTTTTTCATCTTTTCTAAATGTTGTTATTTTATTCCCCTTCTTGGCAGCATGTCATGTCAGAACCCTTCGAGCCATCACCTTTCATGCCTATGGCTACAAGGGAGTTCGAAAATGACTTTGATACTGTGACAATTAGGCAGCAAAGGGGGCAAACAGATGCCTCAATTGGATTACAGACAAACGAAAAAGATATCAGCACAAAGGAAAGCAGCTTGGCCAAGATCAAAGTTGTGGTATGGTGTCTCTCATACTATTAACTTCTCACTTCTTTCCTCCATCTATTACAAAATTTTGACTCTGAAAAAAAAATGAACTTAGTGAGGATTGCAGCTCTTCAACCCTGTGCATTTGTCAATTGTCATGGATATATCTAATAATATTTTCACACAGTTCACCATATTCTACGAGACTTTGAAAATAAAATAGAATTATATTCTCCTTGGTAATTTATCTCTCATATTGGTGTCAAAGAATGTATTGAAGCATTTTTCCTTTGTACGGCAAGCTGCGACCTTTTATTCTTTTTTATTGCTTCCCTGTAATAGAGAGAATACGGTGAAGCTGTTTGGGGAATAATATCCTCACAAACAGAAGTTTTTATGCCTTGTGAAACATTGTCTATTTCATTCATTTGATGAATTCCATTGGAATATTTTAGAACTGAAAGTGTTTTGTTTTCTTTCCTTGGGAAGTAATGGAAAATTTTCCTTTTTCATTTTTTTTCCTGCAATTAGTGAAGAAATGGGCAGCTATTTCATATCAATATATACATTTGTAGAAATACTTTGGAGTATTCCTTGTGATGTTGTCAAATAGTTCATCATTTGGATTAATCCCTTCTGAACACTTAATAACAGAAAGTTTTTGGTTTTATTTTTTGTGGCAACTAAAAATGTTTTTTTCCTTAAAATATTTTGATTATTTGGATGAATCACATTGGAAAATTCAAGAATTATTAAAGTATGGCAAAGAGATCTTTATCTAATTTTCTTTTGTGGCTGAATGATCTACTCCCTGCAGCTTTCTTGTCTCAGTAGCTCGTTGTTATCCAGATATGTGGTATGAATGCTTAATATATAATTGTGCAGCATGTCAATTTCTTGTAAGTATTTGGTGAAAATATATATTAGATAAATAATTCAAGAAATAATGAAATGTACACTCTCAATATCCAAAAAAAAAAAAAAAAAAATGGAGAAAAAGAAGGATCTATAACCTAGAAGGTAGACATTGTTAACTTATATACCTAATTTGAATTGTTTGGAGATTCAATCTTCTGCTGTACAGTCACACCACCTCACTTCTCCATTGACATGGAATATTGAAGTTCAATCTTCTTCAAACGTCCTTTTGTCCAAGGTTTGAGGCCACTATCCAGAATTTCAAGCATAAAAATCTATTAGGACAAGGTCTGAGGCCACCTCCCAGAATTTCTATCATTTATAAACATCCATTACGTTTGTGGCTGCTATCAAGAATTCCCATAGTTGGGGATTTTTAGAGAGACCATGGATGTCTAATGACAAAAAGTGATGGCTCACTGTTAAGCAGTTCCAACTGTATGGTCCTACATGGCTCGATAGCTTGACTTGTGGTCATCATGTATTTAATGCAGCGTTCATCTGTTTGGTGGAAGAAAGAAATAACATTGATAGCTGGAACCAAGTCTAGACTAAAGACTGATAGCCTGGCATTTGGATGCTTTAACTGGAAATAGTGGGTTTAAAAAAGAAAATAATAAAGAACTTTGAAATTATTTTTTTCCTTATGAAATATCAAACAACAATATTAGGATCATTTACATGTTATTATTATATTTTTCTCGGGACTATTAGGAGCTCTTTTTTTCAGTGATGTTTTCTAATGCTTTCATTGTGACCCATTTACAATCACAAATAGGTTTGGCAATGTGTGTGTGCTCGTGCGAGAGGGAGGGAGGGAGGGAGGGAGGGGCTGAATACTTCTACACAAAAGAAATTTGATTTCTACTATGTAATTACTCTTAGATGATGTTGTTCTTATGCACAGTTGAGATGTACTGAAGATTCTATTTTCCGTGTTCTGTCCTTGTGTTTCACTACATGATGATGTGAGAAAAGACAAGATACAGTTCACATTTGAGCACATGTGAGCTGTGGCTTCCTGAACCATTATCTGGGGGTTTCATTGAGTTTGTCTAGGATTGCAAACCTTAATTCCTCTCTGTTCAAGCATAGTGTGCATGCATTAGATTGTTATTATTGTTTATTTTTGCTGTTGTTATTTATGTTACTGTTATTGGCTTTCTTGGCTGGTCCTGATTTGGTTGATTGTTATTTTATTACATGAATTGATAGCAAATGATAAAAGTTTAATAATATGTTTTGTGGACAATTTCTTAATTTTCATGTTTGAATATGCATTCAGGTCCGTAAGAGGCCTTTAAACAAGAAGGAGCTGTCTCGGAAGGAGGAGGATATCGTTACAGTTTATGATAATATGTGCTTAGCTGTTCATGAGCCCAAGCTGAAGGTTTGTTCATAGCACTTCTTCCATAGGACTAACTTATTGATTATTCTGATCTATCTACTGAATAGATTGGCGTTTACATTGATTCTTGTGTGGCGTAAGCATCTGATTTTATTGCGTGGTTTGTTTAAAGGACTAACTATATGTCTTGATTTCAAAGGTGGATTTGACTGCATATGTGGAGAAGCATGAGTTTTGTTTTGATGCTGTTCTTGATGAGCATGTTACAAATGATGAGGTAGTATTTTCAGCTATTCCCTCAATGTCCTGTTATTCAGATATATTCATTATTGTCTTGATTTTTTCTTCATTTGTTTTCTTTGAGATTTTTTTGAAGCTGTTGTCCTTATCCCCAGCTTTTTAGGACTTTAATGCTCTATGCTATTCATTTTGTTTTGGATTTGTTGCCTTTTATCTGCTTTTGCATATTGGGCATTACTGTTTTGTTCCTGGGTTTTACCTCCAAAGGCCTCATTTCTTGGAGTTACCAGCCTAGATATATAGATCTTCACATTCTCCTTGCCTGGCAATATGGGACTCCAGGATCTCACAATCCACCTCCTTAAGGGCTGTACGTTCCCGTGCAATAGCCTACTAGCCTATTACCTTGAGCTTGCCCACGTGTACTAGGCAATGTCAGGGTCCACAACTTTCAGTCGAGGTCTAGCTTTGACACTATTCTGTAACACCTAGATCCCACCAGCAACAATATTGTTCATGACAGTTTTGTTCATGAGTTTTACTGAAAAAGCCTCGTTATCTGAGTCACAAGCCTACATATATGGATCTTTACTTTCTCCTCCTCGAGCAATGTAGAATTCAAGGATCTCACAATATGAATGAATGATATTAGCTCATGCCTGTCCTATTTTAAAGTAATTTGTTTGACAGTTTCCCACATGCTTATTTGAGCAGGTATATCGTGTAACTGTAGAGCCAATCATTCCTACCATTTTCCAGCGAACAAAAGCAACGTGTTTTGCATATGGTCAGACAGGTGCGCAGAGATCCCAAAATCCACTGTTAATCTGTAGTCCAAATGAGTTTTATTTAATGACAGATATGGATATTTACCTCTTTCATGGATAACATGAAGTGTTTGCTAATTGATGCATAACGAGTCTTGAGTAAAATCAGGGTCAGTTGACCTTGTGTCTTCTGTTCAAGTAGCTGATATTACTTGATCATGTCATTAAATGGTTTTCAGATAGTGAACTATTTTCTGTATAGACGAAGAAGTAAGAGGCATCTGAATAGACGTCTACTTTCTGTTATCTTAATTAAAATATTATCTTGATAAGTTTGTTTTTGTTGTCTTAGTCATCGGTAAGATATTAGATAAACATAAAAAAGCTTTAAAAAAATTTCCTTTTGCACCTTATATTCTAAATAGGAAATTAAACTTCAACATTGATGTGATATTAGTATTCCTTTTAAATTCTGTGGTGTCATTCTTTTCTAATTATTTTTAAGTTAGGACATGGAAATGATTCCTTCAAGTGCTTAACAGCATTTGAAGAATGGGTTTAACTGAACGTTTCCAGTGTTACTTCAAGTAATTGCCTTGCAGTTTTTTAGTCGTTTGTATGCTATACTTTGATGAGGATGGCTGACATACATGGATTTTCATTCCAGGAAGTGGTAAGACATTCACCATGCAGCCATTGCCTCTCAGAGCTGCAGAAGACCTTGTTAGATTGTTGCATCATCCAACTTACCGTAGTCAGAGATTCAGGTTGTGGCTCAGCTATTTTGAAATATATGGTGGAAAACTGTATGATCTACTCAGTGATAGAAGGTAAACAGCTCTCATTTTGTCAGTTCATGTGGCTTCCTTCTGGGTCTTTGGAATTGTGATATTATTTGCCTGAGTTGGTATTTCTGCACAAATGCGCCTTACTGCTCTTGGTAGAACCACACAGAATGTTTAGTTGACTTTGAAATTACCAAAATTTTTATCAATTGGATCAAGCCTTAAACAGTGATCGATGTTCCCGATGAATAAACTCATTCATTTTTTTTTACCATTTTAATTTTAGTTTTAGGTGGTAGATTAGTAGTGAGATTCTTTTAAGCAAAATTGTTTGCCACGTTGTAAGTTTAACTGATAAATTTGTATGTGCATGATTGGATGATTTAGATAAATATATTTGTAACAAGTATCCAAGTTTTTCTTTTGACATTTTTAATCAGGAAGCTTTGCATGAGAGAAGATGGACGGCAACAAGTTTGCATTGTTGGACTTCAGGAATTTGAAGTCTCAGATGTACAGATTGTTAAAGAATATATTGAGAGGGGAAATGCGGCTAGAAGTACTGGTTCTACTGGTGCAAATGAGGAATCTTCAAGATCTCATGCTATTTTGCAACTTGCAATTAAAAAGCACAATGAGGTAAAGGAATCTAAGAGGCACAATGATGGAAATGAGTCCAAGGTTGGGAAGGTTATTGGAAAGATCTCATTTATTGATCTTGCTGGTAGTGAAAGAGGTGCAGACACTACTGATAATGATCGTCAAACACGGTATGGTTTTCTGGTTTAATATTGTGCTTTCTTTTTGCCATGTCAATGATTATTCTGAAAACATTTTTCCCTCATTAGTAGTCCTCATTATTGTAGTCAATGACAAATGGTATAAAATGAAATGTGCTTCTTCATTTCATGAATCTTTTCTCAAACCTGTCATAAAACAAAAAAATCTGCTTTCAGTTTTCAATCTATTTTTGAGCAATTGTTGATGCTATTCATTGAATGCTGCTTCGTATATAAAATTTAGTATGCTATACTAACTTCTCTTGTTGATTTTCTAATATCCATTACTGTACATACCACCAGGGCCAGTCTTGATAGCATGCTTGCACATTTGGAGACATTAACCAGCAATAGTCTCATTGGTTGTGACCTTTTCTTCACATTGGTGCAAATATGATATAGGCAGACAGTATTGAGTTCATAAATAATTGGTTATTCTGGCTGAATCCAAATATAAAGATCTTGCCAGGGAACCTGTTTGGTGGCTCTGAACTTTTTTTGCATCAGACATGTTGTAATTTTATTTATTAAATTCAAGCATATATGTTTACTCCCTCTGATTGCAGTATTGAGGGGGCAGAAATCAACAAGAGCCTCCTCGCCCTGAAGGAGTGTATCCGCGCTCTTGACAATGATCAGATTCATATCCCATTTCGTGGGAGCAAACTTACTGAAGTGCTCCGTGACTCCTTTGTTGGCAACTCAAGGACTGTTATGATATCTTGTATTTCGCCAAATGCAGGTTCATGCGAACATACACTTAATACCTTGAGATATGCCGATAGGTATGAATTTTTCTATTTAATAATTAACCATAGCACTTGCATTTGAGCTTTTGACAGACAAGATTACTATATACTAAGCAGGGTTAAGAGTCTTTCCAAGAGTGGGAATGTTAAAAAAGATCAGATCCTGGGGTCCTCACTGCCTGCTAGTAAAGAATCTTCATCAGCACCAACTTGGCAAGTTCCCGTAGAGCAGAATGGTGGTTCTGATCAACATCAAGAAGCAAAAATAGCAGATATGGGCAGAAGAGTTCTAGAGAAAGATAATTTCTCCTACAATTCTACTGTTGATGTTGATAAACAGTCTAATTTTTCTTCAAATTACACTTACAGTGGACGAGAGGAAAGTGGGGTGACTTCTGGTTCTGTTGACAAGGAGCGACTCGACTCGGTAAATAACTTTGGTGGTTCTACAGGTCATAAGTTATATTCCTCCTCTTATGCCCAAAATTCAAACCATACGGTAGAAGAGAAAGTACAAAAGGTTTCACCACCTCGAAGAAAAACTTACAAGGAAGAAAAATCAGAAACTCAAGGGAATTTACCCAGAAAGGATGTCCGTGTGCCAGAAGTGTCCAGCACAAGTTACAAGCAATTGAACACAAGTGATTCTAATGTATGCAATCCTGGATCAAGGCAATATGAACCTGAACCTCTTCAGGATGGGGATCTTAATGCCATACTTGAGGTAGTCTACTGCAGTCATACCTTCTCCTAGATCACCAGTTTCACTTTTACACTTTCTTTTCTTCTTTTTCTGGTTTTTCTTTTTTGTTATCTATTTTGGTCGTCTTCTGTAATTTTTCATTTGTAATTGTAGGAAGAAGAGGCTCTAATTTCAGCTCATAGAAAAGAAATCGAGGATACAATGGAAATTGTCCGGGAAGTAAGCCTTGATGCCTCTTTCTCCTTTTTTTTTAATAATTTGGTTCTTTTAATTGTCTTTTCTTGTTCTTGTGTATTAAGGTATTCATCCATCTTTGAGTCATTTGAAGCTGTGTTCATGAAACACTTGGAAATTCGTTACAAATTTCTGTGTTTATGGTTTATGGTTTTTTCATATTAGGAGATGAAATTGTTGGCGGAAGTGGATCAACCTGGCAGCCTCATTGATAACTATGTGACGCAGTTAAACTTTGTGCTCTCACGGAAGGCTGCAGGTCTGGTTAGCCTTCAAGCTCGTCTGGAGAGGTTCCAGCATCGCCTAAAAGAACAGGAGATACTTAGCCGAAAGAAGGTAACTCATTAAATCTGTATGCTGCATCTCCCTGTTCTCACTTATGATATCGTTGATGGTGCTCTTACCTCTCATGTATTCTCTTCCCAAAACATTGTTTTCATTACCTGGAGGGGATGGGTTCTGGTTGTGGGTTTTTGGGGTGCAAATGGTAAGAGATATCATCATACATATGTACATTGTATCTCTAATGGAGATCTAATTTGAATTTGGAATTATCTTTGATTTGTTCTTTTGGCATCCTTCTCGAAGGGGTGACATTTCTTTAGTTAGTCTGCTTAGAGCTGGCTCACTGCAGACTATCCAATTGAAACCTTTAATTGATAATCACTGATAATCTTGGTACCTGGCTTAACCAGTTGGCTGTTATTTTCGTAGATAGGCCTGAAATCATTTGGTGTGTCTATTCTAGATGACTTTGATATCTATGCAAGCTATTTTCTCTGGAGTACTGAAACTTGTGATCTTCCCGTGGAAGACAAATATCTAGCTGAGCCGATCTATTCTTCCATGTCATTATAATGGAGCTTTTTTGGTTATGTGATGATAAGCGTTACCATTTTTCAACTAAAGCTTTCATTTTTACGACCGTTTTATTCTGTAATCGAAAAAATAATTGCCATCTTTTTAATCCGTTCTTCTACTTAGGAATTAGGATCACGACTACATTTGATTCTTAGTAAGACGCGAAGTAGAGGCCCCGACCGTTTCATCACTCTCTCTGGTTTTGTCAAACACGGGATGACCATTGAGGAGTTAAACGTCAGTTTACCATTCAGAACTCTCGACAGAAATTTGCACCACTCGGGTAACAAGCAACCTAAAATTCTAATCGAAAGCAGTCTTCAGGATATGAAATGCATTAGATGAAATACATAGCTACTGGACTAGCCATTTGGTCAACAGGTGATTGATGGTTTTAGTTCAAACGGATGCTCGCATTAGCAAATTCGCTTAAGGTCAGCCTTCTTAAGTTTTTTTCTTTCTTTTTTGGTAGGAGAAAAGAGAAGGGGGTTACCAGCATTGTCAAACCCCCAGGTGTGAACATAATGGCTTCCATCCTGCTGCAGAATGTTCAGATTAAACTAAAGCTACCAATCATCTCCTTAGACAGGGGGGATTGGACTGTCATGGTGTCACCACAGTTCCATGAAAGTGCAATGAACCTTACAAGCAGAGGGTCCAATCCTTAGGACTAACTCTGGCATGCAACAAGGGTATTTAATCCTAAGACCTTCAGCCCACCAAACCCTTAGGACTAACTCTGCCTGCAACAGGGGTATTTGATCCTAAGACCTTCAACCCTCCAAACCACGCGGGAATAACACGCAAGACTATTGGGTGGTAGCCTGAAAATAGGGAATCGGAAAATAAAAAAAGAGGCATGAGAAATTGTCATTATGGCAAAATGACTACAACCATAAATGGCTACCCAGACACTTGCGATAAATACAGAGCAAATACCAAAAAACCTACTAAGATGCCCAAACGAAGAAGTGTATTATGGCAAAATGGCTAACACATAACTATGAACAATCAAAATAACAGGTGGAAAATAGAAACAAAAATATAGACCATTGACAATCTCTTCTAAGGGGAAAAAAAAATAGCACTATCAAACAGCTCACTACTTGATCAATTCAGCCTCGCATCTTTAATATGGCTACCCAGGCATTTGCGATCATCTCAACCAGGACCGGCCAGTTAGCCCAATCAAACAAACATGAACTGCCTGATTATCACTTCAATCAGATAAAGGGTCCCCCAAGATTAGGGGCACCCGTTTCACAATTGTTTTCATGTTGATTAGTTTTCCCTTCAACTAGGATCAAAGCATCTATTTCATGACACGAAGAGCACACTATGAAATCGAAGAGCACACTATGAAATCGAACAGGCAGGCCCAGGTTATGTCACTCAGCTTTCAATCTAAGAATCTCCTTGGCTGTCCTCATCCGAAAATAAGGCATGTGTTCCTGCAAAGAAAAGGTACAAGATTCAGCTTAGAACAACTGGTAAATATCATTTCCCACAAAGACTAAGACCAAAAATTGAACAAGAAAGACCGGCAAAAATGGTCGACGGCTCAGACTGTTTAGATCAGAGCTAAAGTGATTAACATTTCACACACATCCGAAAAAGAAAAAAACATGATTTTTGTATAGCAATTTGAGGGTTTAATTTTACAGCAACCCATAAAAGGTGGTTTTGGACACTGCAAAAACATGGTCAAAGCATCAAAATGGTATGATAGAAATTTACCTGCTTAAAACAGAGTCCTGAACCTCTGCTATAAAAATCGGCATATTTGATCATGAACATGCCACAATCCCACCTACTTGGAGAAAAAAAATGTTATTATGGGTGCAACTAAACACATCCAATAGCAAAAACTTCAATCAGAAATAGAAAACCCTCTGCTCAACTAAAGAGTAAGTACAAATATAGAAACTTGATAAATAATAAATTTTTATATCTCATTCTCAAAGGGATCTTCCAGCTCATGAGTAATGCCAGTCAGAAACATGACTACAAGTACATATGACGATCACATTTTGCACACTCCTAAACATGGCATGGTTTTCACTTAACAAAAAGGCCATTAGTATATAAAACAAATTGGTTTTCATTTTAAAGAATTTCAAAACCTTTTTGCAAGTCACATTGTTGTTTATGATTAAATAAGGTTATATTCAAGGGTCTATAAAGACTGACTTTTGGTTTCTGTACAAAATTCTAATATAATCTAGGACAGAAGTTCAACATACATTTCCTCTTTGTTAAGCTTGAACTGTACTGCTGTTGTCCTTCATAGTAAAAAGCAATGTGATAAATTTCAACTAGGCATCAAACAGAGAAGGAATTGAGTCAGCAAGTTGATCAAACACTCAACAGTTATGTCACACTAGAAATTTGGCTTGACAGTTTGGAAAGAAAAATCTGCACCCCACAAGGCGAAGGGAAACACGAAACCAGTGATATATAGAACAATTACCTTAACTTGATCCAATTCAAGGATTATCATTACACCCACCCAAAAAAAGGTCTTCTTAGTTTTTCTATTTAACAATTTTCCTGGGATATATCTGAATTTCTCTCTCACCAACCATATTTCTCAGTGCAGTTATCTATCAAATATTTCCCTTATAAGCCTGTTTACTTATATGCAATTATTTATTACAAAAAGTTCAAATTAGAAAGAAAAAAAAATTCTGTTTGATACAAATAGGGTAAAATTTCCTCTTTTGCAAAAAATTCCTAACAAATTTCATTTATGTAGCTGCAACAAAAAGATAAAAAAATATCATACCCATTTTCCTGTTCAGGAAGATTATCAACATATTCTTGCTTCCAGGAACTTATGTTGATATCTTTTCCGGTCTTGTCCTTCACTTCATCAACAAAGTATCTGGCCTGGAACATTATCAACAAAAATTAATACAAATTTTTATACCACTACAAGTTAAATGCATATTAAAAAGCTAACAGCTAAGACAAACATGCGCCAAAAGAACTAATTGTACTGTTAGTTCACTGTTCATAAGTGAGTCTCTCAGCCAACCCACATTTTATGCAACACATCCTAAAAGGCCATAACAGGCACAAGGTAAGAAATTTCCATCCAATAGTGCACCAACAAGTTGGTCCAAAATTTCAATATCATTTGTTGATTGGTAAATTAAGAAATTCTATATTTTCTTCATTATTCATTACAACGATAAATTTGAAAAAGAATGATAGGATGTTACAAACAATATGCAAGTGAAATCAATGTCACTGATCGCCCCCATCCTATGTGAGCAGTTAACCTCGCTTGTATTTAGTAAAAAACTAGCAAAGTCTCCTTTGCCATTGGTTTTTGAAACACAACAATGTAACTCAAAGAAACAAAACATATTTCCCTCAAAAAACAAGATGATTTGTGACCTGTGTCCTGTTTACTCATATATCAATAATCTAAAATTTCCTTCTCTATAGCCAGTTAGTCTATACTAGGGGAATATAAACATTGCCACTGGGCAATGAAGGAGCAATATGGATTCAAACTAGTTTGAATCTCTCTTTATGGGGCAGGCTGAAATGTTACCCCAAGATTCCACCCTCTATTACTCAATAGGCATGTACTTTCCATGAAGAGATTTAAAGAACCTAACTGATGGCTTGCTAGAGAATGACCTGTAAACTGTAGTGGAGGTAAATTTGAAACCTGATCACTCATTTTAACTTGCTGCAAGCAGTTATTTGAACCTATATTATGAGTATGTGTGAGAACACTATAATGAAAGACTAGATTATTTCTGTGAGAAAAAAAAAACCAATCTCATTTCCCAATGCCACTGGTTCATACGTCCAATGGGACCAGCCAATTATCCCAGAAAGTTTCAAAATATGGTATCATATAGATCCACCCACTATTCAAATACAAGCGACCAAAAAAATGAAAACCAATCAGCATGCTTTCAACTACCTTGACACATAAGTAACCCACAGAAGAGAAAGGAATAAATTAAATTGAAGAGAAGAAAACAAGACAAAACAGAAAAGGTAATGCTCATGAATCTAATGAACTTTGCAATCATTACATAGAAGAATAATAAAAGGATTACTCTCGCTTGAACCTCAAAAAAGTTCTCTCCATATACACAAATCTAATATAAAGTTCCTCAAAGATACATAACATATACAAAAAAGTTCTCTCCATATACACAAATCTATGAATCTATACCATATACAAAAAAGTTCAAATCTAATATAAGAAAACCTTTATTTACTCCACTCATCATACAAATCCAAATTCTCTCCTCAAACACAAAGTTCCTCAAAGATACATAACATGGATGATTTCTCAACAGAACTATGTATGGTCTGCAGTCTTCATCGGATAGCTTTATGATGTATAATTCAAATAAATTTGCTTATTCCATGCTCAAAATAAAATTCAAGCTTGATAACAAAGAACCAGATATCACAAGGGATTGATGATTGATCAAGCATTACAATGCTCAATCTAGCAATTCAAGATTTCTCGTGTTCATTATTTTCTTATTCCTTTTCCGAACATGAAAAGACCTATCGATACATATGTAAACATATGGTAGAGAGAGATAAAAAGAAAAACCAAAGCATCATGTTCAGAACAATAAGAATAGTTTTTTTTAGTCACATAGCTTGACATAAGACCATACCAAGGTACAAGAAAATGAAAAAAAAGGGGAAAAAAAGGAATTTAAGGACTTTACTACACACATTTTATTAGACATAAAAATTATTTCAAAACATACCAGCACTTTCAGCACTCGAGAATCCGTCCCGTTAAATGAATCAAGGTACTGGAATTTTTCATCCTTTTTATTGATAACTGCAAGGCACCAATGTATCTCTTTGTGGATAGGGACAAAAATCTGAGAAAACATTCGCAGGAAAAAATATAAAGCTGAGTTTTACACAATTAAACAAAATGGAAGAATAATCAAGAAAAAGTAAGATGGGGAAAAACCACTTTACTTTGTCACACTCAAATAGACCATACCCTATCTTCCTTTGGGTGGTCCACCGTCTGACAGCCTTGAAATCATAGCCGTTCCTCCCACTAATTAACTGGACAGGAAAGAGCAGGACAAAAGAAGTTTATCAACTGAAATCCAGATTTTAGAACAAAATATTTCCTAATATTTGATATACAAAGAAATTGTCTAATTGAACACCTAACAAACCAATTTGTTCTAGTCGAGACAACAATGTAATGGACAAAGAAAGAATGTGAGATAATAATAACCAACCTTTTTATAGAAGAACGTGTTGAAGAAATGACATTTTAAAAACCTTTTAGGTTCTCTCTTTTCCCTCTCCTTCAGTAACTCAAGATACAAATTTATGACCTACAAAAGAAGTGCATAAGCATATGAAGAAAGCATATTTACAATTATCATAAATTAATGATTAGCTATCCTGATTCCATCTAAGATTAGAATATGTTAAATCATGAAAAAATCTGCTTTCCTGCGAGAGCTTTTGGAAAGAAGCGAATATAACAACAAGAATCACCTCATCATTCAGCCAAGCACCTGACCCCAAGCACTGCAAAATCTCTCCTGTAATCTCAATGTTTGAGTCCTCATGCCTTACCAACACCTTTCGCCTGTAGCAGCAAAACAAATTATAAGACACAACTAATAATATATGATCCAATAGTCAATAAGTCATTATGTATCTGATATACTTATACCTATTGAGACCTGAAAGTGCATGGGAGACTTCAGATTGTTCCTCATCTGTAAGAGGAGTGAAAAATTCCCGAAGTACATCCTGAAAATACTTAAAAATTTTAAGAATGTGCCATATAGAATTGAAATGAATATGCAAATATTAGTGGTAACTGCAATCACCTCCTCTGGTTTCTTCAGTTGATGTCTGTGTAACAATGCTAACTTTTTCTCGTGAAAAGAGATTTCAAAGTTTAAGAATCCAAGCCTCGAATTCCGGCTCTCAGCAGACTGATACAGCCTTTTATGAGGAGGAATTCCCAATTCTTCCACCCCACGTACCGACAGTGCTTCCATCATTTTTCCAGTGTAGTCTACCTCTGATGAAGACGGCTTGAGAGGATAACCCGGGATCTTTGCATATGCTTCCTGCAAGAAGACATCAACATTGGATTCACGAAGTCTCTTGTCTGAAACCACAGACTGCCTTTGTCGCCCTTCATCCAGTATCTCAACTTCTTCTACGCTTGAATCTTCGGAAATTGCATCCTCAACGCACTCAGCTTTCACGTCAATAACCTCCTTATCTTTTGTCCAATGCCGAAAAGTACCAATAGCAACATTCTTTGCTTGAATATACCGACGAATGAGATAATTTCCCGTCCCATAAATCGTTTCTTCCTTTTCACTCTCTCGAATAGCCCCATGACGAGCTGCTTTATTCGAAGTCACTGAAGCACCAAACTTGATCTGCCTACAAGGAGCATGAACTTCTCTATGAAAACGATGGGTTGGGTCCGGGTATCGATAAATTCTAGTGACTGCACTCTTCGAAGAATAGGCATGGTCAAGATTGAGATTCACGTATGAAGTTCTCGGTTTCTTTGAGCTGTGAATGTCTCTATGGTCAGAACCTGAAGAATTGGGAGTCAAGTAAGGATAACTCAAGCTAAAGTAACCATCACCGCGCTTACGATTGCTTGTCACGGCACCCATGGGCGCTCCCCAAAAATCTTACGCTGCCCTAAGATCTCTTGACATCCCAGTATCTAATCCCATCTACCGACTAACATTCATCAGAAACGCAAAATATGATAACGGACTAAAAAATAGCGAAGAATGTATTACATTGAATGAGTAATTCTTATGGTTGAGCAAAACAGACGAATCAAAGACTTCTGAAACTTCCGGATTACAAATAGGAATAAATTATGAACCTGAGAACATCTTCTCCTGCTTTGAACCCTAATTGGAGTGGAATGAGAGCCTATAAATGGATCGATTATAGTTTAAAGAGCAAGTGAGACCAACCGAAAACCTTGTGAAATTCGAATCAAAGATCGGCGACGAGAAAGCGTTTCGCAGTTCCCTGTTCGTTCCCGCCTCTGATAAATTGGGACACGAGATAAAAATCAGTTTCGGTTTCTAGTTCTTCGTACGCACGGTCTTCTTTTAGGTTACTCCTCACTTTCCTTTCCTTTCCTTTTACAATTCAATGGAAGGGTCGTTATGAAATCAATTCCATGCCTCAAGGCCTCACACTTTGGAATATTTACAGTTTACTTTTGAGGTTTTAAAGAGGTTTGCTTTCTCCCCTGAGGTTTTTGAAATACTGAGTTGGCACCACCTTCAGATTCTCAAGGTTTAAAATCTAAATAGCACTAATAAGGTGGTAAGAGATAAAATATATAGATTGATAATTTTGCCCCCTATTTATTCTAATTATTTAAACCAGTGGGTGCACGTAATAATGTACGTAAAGGGAGGATAGAGTTTTGGAACTGTTCAGATTTTAATTGAATAGGCAGAGTTTTGACTATTTTAACCCTACATTAGTGGTGCCTTTACAACGAACGACAAGGGTTTTTTGAAAAAGTTATGCATAATTGTTGGCATGCTTCCCAATGGCCTTATTCCTGTTATATATAGTTTAGATTAAATACCCTTTAATTGATTGATTCAAGATTTACAACATTGGCTTAAATGAAAATAACCAAACCGGGTATATATATACTCTTTAAGGCAATTTTGGTACTCAAAGTATAAATAAAGATTTTTTAATTTTAAATGTAAACTAGAAGCGGACAAATTTGTTGATTAACATTTTTTCAATTATGATTTTAACTTTCACGCTTCTAAAAAAGGGAGATTGTTGCATAAAAGAAACTTCAAGGTGATAAATTGGTATTTTAGAAAAAATTAGGGGAGAATTTGGGGTTTTCAACAACCCCAACGGAGTAAAGTGTAAATATTTTTTGGAGTTTGAGAGTCTGGAAATAGGAGAGGTCTTTCTTTTACAAATAAAATGCAAAAAATTCCTTAGAATGTGGCCCCATAATCTGAATGTGACAAATCATGGGTTTGGTGACTCATTTCCAGATTCACCCCATACTATGCATAGGGAGGCAGCAAACTAGTGATTGGAAAAATAAGTAATCAATTTCGCGATATCTCCCATCACAAAAGATGTGAAGTCATGTAGAATATCTTAGCCAATAATTTGGCAATTACTTGTAACCTTCACTAATATTCTTTTTGTCAGATCTTACACAGAAATAAGTGCCATCTACCATGTAAATCAGTGCATCCAGCCTTTTTAGGCACAGTACAAAAAAGTGTTTTTCATTACCATAGCAGAGCTCTTTCCATTGAAAACACTTCTCTCATCTGGGTACTTTAAAATTGTCAGGTAACTGTGTCTCTCATCTGGCTTCTCCCCAAGATCCAAGCAAAGAGCAAAAGCTTGTAAAATGCATCCCATCAAATATGCAAGAATTTCTCATTTCAGAAAGAACAGGAGGAAGCACGGAACTTCACAACTCCACATTGAATGTTGTTCCAATCCCAGATATCCAGCAATGTTTGCTCCTGTGTGAAATTATACTTCTACCATTTTATATAGCCGAAACAACACACTAGAAGCAATGAACAGTCAACATTGAATCACAGCTTACTTCTGTCTATAACTCAGTGCTGCGATTAGTGTATTCCTGAACCAATGCAGCAAAAAAAGAGTGCCTTTCAAGCAAGCGCGACGGTCTGTCAAATTCTCTTGCCCATCCTGCTCACAAAACAACGGCAAATTGAGTAATGAATTCATAGTATAACAAGCAGAAAAAAAACAAAGAATTACAGAAAATGAGTAGCTTGAGACAAGTTTAACATAGACTATGAGGGGACTGTGACAAGTTGAAGTCTGAAAAAGCTATAATATTTGTTCTCGACATGATATCATTATCACAAGATTCCTTGCAACATTGATGTGGGAGAAAAAAACAACATAGAAAAGGAAAGAAATAACTAAAAAACATCTCATGTGATTCTATATGCATGTAAAATCATAGCATTGTTACATCTAATTGACAGTCATTATCAAGTGAACAAATTTCAAACTTCTTGAATTTATCAATGAATAAAGGGATTAATTCGTTTCTCCACATAGCACATGGAACTTGTTCCACAGGGCTTGTTAAAAAACACTTTCAAATGAAACCCAAAAGGTGAAGTAGTCATATGTTGCAAGAATAGTCAGGTAATCATCTACAACTGCCTGACCCCAGCAAACAATTCAAAACAAAATCAATGTCTAAAATTCTTTGTAAATTGCAATGATATAGAGAATTTTATATCATTTTTAGAAGTCCAGCTTCAGATCCCATTTAATATCAATTCAATCATAAAAGCATTAGACATACCAGCATCGATAACTAACACCCTGTCACAATCCATGACCGTGGGTATCCTGTGAGCAATCGTGATAATAGTACAGGCAGAGAAGTCCTCTCGAATGATCTTCTGAATCACTGCATCAGTTTGTGAGTCAACAGAAGCTGTTGCCTCATCCATAAACAAAACCCGGCTTCGTTTCAGCATAACCCGTGCCAAGCACAGAAGCTGCCTCTGTCCCATGCTCCAGTTGTCTCCACTGTCAGCCACTACATTGAAAAGTTCACAACCTTATTTGACTAAAAGATTTGGAATGTGAAAACTATTTTCTTTTGAAACGCTTTCTTTAAGAATGAAAAAAAACTAAAGAAAAAAGAGTAAAATACCTGCAGCATCCAGTTTACCAGGTTTTGAAGCCACCACATCTTTAAGTTGGCAGCGTTCAAGACCCTATAGAAAAATAAAAAGACAACCATCAACTTACAGAACAAACTTCGACACAAGTTACCTCAAGGGAAGAATAAATACAGGCTCGTATGCATATGCCTATAAATGGAAGAGTTCATCCTTATATGATAGTAGAATATAGTAGCATAGTATCTCCATCTCATGATTTCTTCTCAAGTATTTGTAAAATACTTGTAAACCATGACAGGTTCACTTAATCAATGGCAACCACAATTTATAAATTACGATCGAGATCGAATATGGAACAACAGATTACTATTAATAATAGACATTAGGTAATTCATACAGAAACAGGAATTGTAGATACCTTCCATATCTCTTCATCTGAATACAGTCCAATTGGATCAACATTGCTTCTCACAGTTCCTTCAAAAAGGACAGGTTCCTGAGGAATAATCCCAAAGCGAGACCTAAGATTGTGAAGACCCAGCTTGCAAATGTCAATCCCATCAACAATTATTTTCCCTCCTGAAGGCTCCACCAGCCTAAAGAAAGCTTGGATCAAAGTTGACTTCCCACTTCCTGTTCGACCAACAACACCAATCTTCTCTCCTCCTTGAATGCTGAGAGTAATGCCTTTCAGAACAAGAGGAGTGTGTGGTCGATATCTAACCTGTTAACCAATGATCCATGCAGCTCAGTCAGCAAGGGAATCTAATATGCACCAAGGGCCAGAAGTTTAGCTTGAGCCACAAATAAGATGAACATTGTGCGGCGACACTCACAAAATAGGATAATCCTATCTAATGGAAATGATGTCTTTTAATCTTGACATGCCTGTTATCATGGCACAGGAGACACTAGAAAAATGTTTTGAGAGGATTTGTTGAAGAGATGTCATGTGATGAATTGTGATCAATGTCTTAAAACTTTGTTGTTGGCATTAGATCACCAGGTTTACAGCACCCACAGGCCCCAGAAAAGTGGATGGGCTATTGCTCACATGTGTAAGTGGGCTTTTGTATGGTTATGTCTTTCCGTTACCCTATTTTGATTGAAGACGTGGTGAAAATATTTCTTTCCATAATTTCTCAGAGATGCTAAGTGTTCTCCTGTCATCCATCAATGGAGGAACAACATTGAACAATGTAAATTTTTCTGTGTTATCTCATTTTGTGTTTTATCTTTACTGTCATATGTGGTTTGTGTTCACAAGTCCCACACCAAAATCCAATTGGGCAATCTGATCACCTGGCCTAAATAGAATTTAGCCAATATTTAATTATTTGAAATGTGTTCCCATAAAAGAATAAATTGCTGTCATTGCCATGAATCTGATTTCATCCAAGGTCTTGATTTGATATCCTGAGTATTTCTCTAATAAACCTAGAGCATTGATGCAGGAAATTATCACTCATATATGGAAAATTCTGGTGGGAACTGGCTTATGTTGATGATGATGATATATGGAAAAGGCTGATTTACTCTTTCATTCTCTACTAAAAGGGAAATTTTTTATGGAATAACAAAACACCATTGAGATACATACTACATCTGGAGGGAAGGCTGATCACTCACCCGCAAATCCCTGAGCTCAACATCACCATTTATTGGCCAATTTGGTGAAGGAAGGCAACCTTCAATCATCCATGCTGCTTCTGATGGGATGTTTGTGAACTGCTTTATTCTCTCAGCAGAAACCATTCGATTCTCCACAAAACAACTCATATACGTGGCCCAAAATAAAACACCATTAAGGGACAGGCCGTATGAGAGAGATAAGCCAACAAATGCTGCATAATATGATAAAAGAAGTGAGAACCAACAGCTATGATAATTTTAATTTTGCAGTGGCAAGGTTAATTTCATTGTCAGTATAAAATGTTCCAACATGATGAACACAAAAGGTTCCCCACAAATATGCATACTATACAAAGTTCTTTAAACTAGATACTGATTCACAACACAGTAAAAGAACAGAGACTCCACGAAAGCTCTATGCAGGACATGTATACCAAGAAACTGCATATCACACATACTCAAACAAATTATTATGTACATTTGTATTATCAGACAACATGCTCAGCAGTCTAACTCACATGAAAATCAAATAAACAATGTAAATAAATACATTTATAGTAAATTTTACACACACACACAAACATATAGCTGACAAGTCATTAACAAAATTATGGAAGTGTATCACGTATGACAAAGTACGACATCTGAATGTGGCTCATACGCATTACATCAGGACATCTCATTGAATATCCCACATCTAGGAGATTTCAAAGGCCAAAGAAGATTTCAGGCAACAAGGAATATATGTGAGGAAAAAAATACCTGGCTTGATAACACTGCTTGGCAATAAGATCATGAACATTGTTGAAATGCAGAGGAAGAAGCTACCAATAAGTTCCAAGCGAAATCCTAACCATTCATTGGACCCATTATTGTGGAAATCCATACGCAAATTTGCATTCACCCTATCAACATTTTCCTGGCAAAACCTTTCTTGCTTCTTGAAGCAGCGAATTGTCATAACCCCTGAGATGCTTTCAGAGAAATGATGGATAACTGGGGCTTTAGTGATTGAATCAAGGCGAGTTAACTCACGTGATGATGAAATGTAGTAACCCTGCACGAAAATAGGGATAGAAAAGACGTTAAAAGAAACCTGCCTAGATCTCATGTTGCATCTGCAGTCAGTTTCTGTTCCTAGTAAGACCTCAGCTTGCAGATATGCTACACATTCAATGGTAAGAGAGAACAGCTAATGGATCCCACAGAGGAGATACAACATAGCAAGATTGAACCAACTCTATAACTACTAAATAGAACAGGGTAGACATGATAGCATTTAAGGTTAGTGACATGGACATCCAAATTAGCTGCTCATTTTTTATGAAAGAAAAGTTTGATCAATTGAACCATGGTTCCAACATCATCATGCATGGGTGCAAGGGTGGTTGGAATTGCTGTCTTGTTTCTCAAAGCAGCGGTAGTAAAAGATAAGACATGAAAGCAAATGACTTCTTACCCTGTACCAGATGTTCAACCAGCCCAGTGGAATTAGAAGGAATATTGTTGGCCAAGCATACTGACAAATGATGATAATGATGCTGAGTAATGTGAAGTACATGGCAATGGTTATGCTCAGAAAGAACGGAAGGAACAGGTCAATGTTGGTCTGATCTGTCGATGCCTGGAAAAAAAATGAATGATAATGTTGTTAGGTATTTGCATCAGTTGAAACGCAGTCAGATTAGTACCAAGATTTTTTCTATGCTTCTTATCACTTATTTCAAAAAGATTGTTCTTATCCTTTAGATCACTTATTTAATGTTAACAACGGCAGAATTTCAAGTCCAACAAATAGTATAGTGAGCGTTAACATGCAGAACGGACCAAACTCTGACAAAGATTGATGGAGGGCCATCAAATTTACCCGACTCAGAATTCTTCCGGATGGAGTGGTATCAAAAAAGGACATGGGAGCATGCAAAATGCTATGAAGAATTTGCTTGAAGAATATCTGAGCTGTCTTAAGCCCCATGAATGTCACAAAGAAGGATCTAATCAGCACCAAGACACATGAAATAGCTGCAATGATCGAGTACACGCGAATGAAGAAAGAAGGGTTGAAAGAAGTAGCACGATCACTTGAAGTCTCATACGCCAGCCAATAGTCACTTGCCATCAAAGATGATTGCCACAACATAGACAGTATCAATACAGCTGCTACTCCTAACCAACCAAAAGCCTTGGTTGAATATTGCTTGTACACATGCCAGCTCACATGGCCAGTTTCTCTCTCCTCATCTTCAATGAGCTTTGAGCTCTTTTTCTCAGACTTAGATCGGTCCAGAGATCTGTTTTCACCGTTGGTTTCCACCAGGTGTAGAGCGGCTTGGGGGGATTTTGGTGTTTGCTGAGGTTTTTCATCAAAATTGGTACTGTTCGTCTCTACAAGCTCCATAGATGTTTCATGAGCAGCAACAAGTGCTCCAAAATCAGTTCCAGATTCTGAAAGGTCATTGTACTTCCCAGATTGCACAACCATCCCATCTCGCATCACCTGGTTTAAGTCAAATTACAACAAGAGAATTAATAGAATAGAGTTCAGTAAGTGAATGGAAATCTATTCTTTCTAAATACGAGACAATTATCAGATCAATGGAAAATTGAATTTGATCGTCAAGGGTAATAAACAAGATGATTAAGTGTTGCTGCTAAGGATAATGATGTATTTTTATTTTCTTTTTTTCCCTTTCTGGGAAGGTGAAAAGAAGCACCAAACTTCATCTGCTACACCAGACCTGGAAGATAATGCCAGTATTTAACTTGATTCATGCTAAATGTTTAATTTTGTTTTCAGGTCAAAAAGAAAATAACCTTATTTTCCCAACAATTTAAAAAATATAATATATTAGAGTTATGGTTAATTTGAATTTCTAGCAAAAAATATGTCCTCATTAGGATGTATCTAATTGCATGTTCACCCTCTTTGCCAATTCTGTGTATAATCACATACTATTTACAAGCCAATTATATATAAAATAAAATGGATATCAAGGAATTTCCTTTAAAGACAGAATAAGATCTCGAAATGCAAATATATAAGTTTCTGAGACACAAAATAGCTGTAAATTTAGAAATATTTTTCTACTAACAGAGTTTTAGATGGACATGAGAATGTAAAAACTAGAAACATACATACCAAGATGATATCAGCATTATGCAAGAAGTCAACTTGGTGGGTTACAAGTAAAATGGTTTTGTCTTTGAGAGTTCCCCGCACACATTCCTGCAACAAGTAACACAAAGCTTCAATCATGATTCAAGAAATAAGTGAAGCATTTTTTTAATGGGTTAGTTATGACAATTTTACTCATTAAAGTTGAAAAACCAATAACTTGTATAGGCAAGATGTCAAGAATATCAAATCATGACCCAAAATTTAATATTATGGTTTTGTATGATTTGCTTATCTTGGAGAACCTAGAGACTGAAATGTGAAGTTATAAACAATAGCCACAGAGACAGATGATAAAGTAATCCATTATTTAGTCATATTTGAAAATTGCAGCATTCATAACATATATCAGCATCAATATGAATATCTAAAAACTATTATTCATAAAAATAGCAGCATCATTCATCTACATTATTATTAACACAAGCAACCTCTTGAAGCCCAATACTAAAATTTTGTCATTTCGATTAAATTATTACTCCAAAAATAAATCAGTATTGCCTATTTACATGGAACCAAAAGCTTTTCATTAACACATTTTCAAAAGCTAATATCTTTTGTTCCATATATCAGTTTTCATTGCAATAGATTTGCTTGGAAGTTCTTGCCGTGATCTGTTAAATGCTATATGGTTCAATAAACTTTTATATTTAATAATGAAATAAGTATTTTCATGACTAAAGTGTATTTTTTTAAAAGACATTCAAAAAGGTTTTTCAATAAAAACAAGTGTATTTTTAATTGCAGTGATCTGTTGAAGACATTTCATGATTGTCTTTCTTACCAGGTGAGCAAGAGGGTTCTACCATCTTAAGGGATGATCAGTTCGGGGGGGTGGGGCGTGACAATCCCTATACAAAAACACAAATGTTACTTGTATCATTTCTTGGACTTCTAAAAAGTGTATTAATAGTCATTAAGTTTTTTGTTCACAACTTTTGGAGTTTTAAGCAAGAAATACTTCATTTTTGCATGTGGCAATGCTTTTTCAGCTAAAAGTTACTCAGGCCTACTGTATGATGATGTGGTGTAAAGGATCACATTGACAGGATGGGTCTTGCTAACTCAGCTGTGACATGCAAAAGTCAACATCACCAAGAGTCCCATTAATGTGTCTCTCATCAGCATACCCATCTAATATATTATTTCGATTGAAACTAAACATACATAAATATTGTATTTCCTTCACTAGCTGTGAATTATGAGAAGATGCTGGCACCTTGAATATTTCTGAACCAGTCTGTGCATCAACAGCACTGAATATATCATCAAGAAAGTAAATATCGCAGTCCTGATAAACAGCTCTTGCAAGCTGTATCCGCTGCTTCTGGCCACCACTGAGGTTGATTCCACGTTCTCCAATCTCGGTCTGGTCACCAAACTCCATCATTTCCAAATCCTTCTCCAAGCTGCAGACTCTAATCACTTCCCTGTATCTCTCTGTGTTCATTGGCAAACCAAAAAGGATGTTCTCTTGAATGGTACCATTTTGAATCCATGACGACTGTGCCACATAGGCAGTGGTCCCACAAATTCTGACCTGTAGGATAAATACATATTGTAATGTTATTTGTCTATCATATTCAGTATTACCGTAAAGAAATCAATTGCAACACAACAGCAGTGGAAATTTTAAAAAAGGAACATTTCAGAACATTGTGAATAGATAAAAGGATTGCTGCCAACAAACATCTCAGTTAACTTTAATTGGTCCATTTTGATCAAAGTGTTATCTAATAATGTCATTTAAAACTAATTAAATCGGTAAACATAAACAAAAGATTGAAAATTTGATCTATGCACTCTTGCAAGATCACCACTGAAATTGACTGGACAAGATAGGGCCCATCCAAGAGGTGCCATTTTGACCAGATATTCCTGACAGTGCATCAATTGATAGAGAATTAGGATGGGCACCATATGCTAAATACTCCCTGATGAAAAGTTCATATCAATAAAACCAGTGAAGCAATATCTGCATTGCATTGCTCTGAAAATAACTTCACAGAAAAAAAATTCTTGGCAGGGAGATCATACTTGACATAACACTTCAGTTTGTCCTATGAATTGTTAGAACAATCAAAACAAACTGTCAGTGTCAGTGCAATGTTCTGACTAAAGTCCATCCAAGAGACAAAAGGGCGAAAACAGGTAAATACATGATGAATGCACATGCCTAACATAGATTAAAGGGTATCTTAAAAATTTTGATTTATACTTGCTCAGTAAGTAGACAGCAACCTCGAAAGCAATATATGAACAAATCTGGTTATAACACTAAATCAAACTGTTAAAACTTTGATAAAAATTTGTACCTTTCCAGAGATTTTGTGCATCTCCCCCATAACTGAAGCCAGGAATGATGATTTTCCTGATCCAACGGTCCCCACAATTGCAGCAAGCTCGCCTTTCTTAATCTCCAAATTCATATTTTTCAAGACCTCTTCCCCATTCTCATCATCCCAACCAAATGCCCCATTCTTCACCTCCACAGCAATTCTACCACCACAATCCTCTTCTCTTTCGACTGATCCATCCACCAATTCCTTGCTTGTCATGAATTTATCCAACCTCTGAAGTGAGATTACAGCTTGTGAGATAGAAATCATAGCTTGTGGGAAGTTCCTTATTGGCTCTTGTAAGATTCTAAAGATTGTTGTTGCTGTGAACACCGTTGCTGCACTAAGTGGGAAGCCTAACATAGTTGCAGTTGCAAATGTGATAGCAGATATTACTACAGGCACACTCCACATCACAACTATGTTAGCAGAGATGGAGTACAGGAACTTGCTAAGCCACTCAAACTCTGATTTACGGAAATCTTGAATTCTTTTATTGAAGTGTTCCTCCCAAGCTTGGAACTTTATCACACGCATGTAACTAAGCATCTCATTTGTTGCTTTCATCCTTGAATCACGATTCATCATCAAATTAAACTGGTATCTGTTGTTCCGGCGGGCTCCAAACACAATAAAAATCATAATTGCAACAATTCCCATCAATGCTGCTATTGTCGACAAACCAAAGAAGCCATAGAGAAGGATTAAGGCAACAGCAACTTGCAATGGCATCAGCCATAAGGAGTGCAGCTGCAGCATCATATCAGAGAGTTGTTGAGCATCAACTGCCATGTAATTCACAATCTGTCCTACCCCGTGTGATTGTCGGGCTGAGCATGAGAGCCTGAGACCCTTCTTGTATAAAGAGGTGATAAGGGTCGACCGGATGAGCATTCCTATCTTCTGAGACTGGAAGTTGTATTGGTGGGAACTTAGGACTTCAATTGTTTTTGCAATTAGGAGTATAGCTACAAGGTAGTATCCCTCATAGGGGGAGCTTCCCTTTCCAGAGGTGAAGTTAACAAAGTCTTGGATAAGGACTGGGCCAACAAACATGACTGAAAGCCGCACAATAGAGAGAAAGCCAGTGAAGGCAAGTTCTTTCCAGAAGCATCGCAGCAGTGTGATTCGAACTGGGTGCTTTGAATTTTCAGATGGCTTAGGCCAATTCAGTTCAAAGAGCTCTGACATTCTTTCAGCCCTATGTTCAGATGAAAGAGATGGGACTTCATCAAGCTTAAGAGGGGATTTATACCCTTTACTGAGTATAGGATTCATCCAAAGCCACATAGCTTTAGAGAAAATAGAAGCCGAAGCATAACCAGTCACATCGGATTTGTTCAAAAAGGGTTTCGTTTCTGAATTCATCCCTGTTTCAGATTCTCTGATCTCTGTAACACCAGTCAATCCTCTAATGGCAACAATGAGAAGGAAAAATGAAACTGGGAAAGTAATTAAGAAAACTATGTCATCCAATCTCAAGTCCGAATCCTGGTTTCCTTTGACAGAGATTAACCGCACGATTGCAGAAGCGGTGAACAAAGTTACAACAACCCAGTTCACAACCCAATAAATTCGGAGGGACATTGGATGATTAATAGCTTTGAATCTTTTCTCGTGTGCAATTAAAACAGTAATTGCAATGTGGGAGAGAGCTTGAACCAACCAAAACAAAGCTTCAATTAGTTTCCATGACGATTCGGTACCTCTAATGAATGTTCGAACACATAGTACAGCGTATGAGATTGCTAACAGAGCTGTAAGAATCAAGGAGAGCTTAAACAAGAAACTAGTTCCGATACGAGTACCATCGCTACTAAGAAGCGGTTTGTTAATGGAAGAGCCCACATTGCCACGCGAAAGGAATCTAGAACAGAGCCTTTGGGTTAAAAATACGAGGAGGACGAACAAGAATATAAGATCAACAGCGGAAAGTAAAGCTCGTTGAGGACATGGAGAGAGGAAGATGAATCCCAGCCACTGAAATACGATTGAGAGAAGAGGAGTGTTCTCTGAAGAATGAATAACGGAACTGGAACATGTAAGTGATGTAATCCAAGATGTAGACGACATGTTTACACAAAAATTTGACCCAAATACTCTCCTTGATGCTTCCTAATCTTCCACCTGCTTTCTCCTTATCTCCGAACTGCAAAATCAATCAAACAGAAATTATAGAACAGGAAGAACGAAATACAGAGTTGTGTATTGTTAGTTTCTACAAGAGAAGTTCAGAAACAAAAGCAGAGAAAAAACTGATCACAGAGATCAAAAGCTTGTCCCCATCAAGACGCTCCCAAATGATAAATCACGAGACAAGAAAACAAAGATATCAAAAATATATATATATCTAAGAAGACAAAAATAATAACATTTAATACACAGAAACCTTATAAACGCCAGATTACAAAGAACGCGTGGAAGGACAGAGAGAAAGACAGAAAACAGGGAAGGACTGGACCGTTTTGTAGTGTTTGAGACTGAAAAACCCCATTTGTCAAAACAAATTGATTTCATATAATCTTATCTTGAACTGAATGAAGCTCAGACTCTACCCATCTATTAGAGAGAGCAACAGGAACCCACGATGCTTTAAGCTCAAAATTGTTCAAACAAGACACTTTAATAGTGTATGAATAAACCATTTGAAAAAAGACAGAAATCTCTGCTTTTCATGAGATTAAAATAAACTCTTTGAATCTCGTGTGTCAATTTTTGATAAAGAAAAAACAGACGATTGAAATGTCGAAGATCGATATGTGGTGAGAGAGGAGATTTCAGAGCATTTGCCGGAGTTAAAAGTACAGAAAAAGTAGAATTATAAATTTATAATATATAAAAAAAATAATGAGAAGCATGCATGTTAATTTATTGGCCAAACACCAATAAGAAAAACAGCACTGCGAGTCTGCAGCCGCCAACGCAAAATAAAGTAAAAGCAGAATTTGATTGAAAAAAATTTAAAACTTGGAAGTCTCCGTTGCAGAGAAAAGCCTGCAGAAAGCAAACCGGAAGAAGAGAAAAGGACTCCCAAAACTCACTCAGATAACATGACAAAACAGAAAAGTAGCTTTGAAAACCGTGTCAGGCAGTGATTCTGTTTTCATTGATGGTAACTTGGTAAGCAGCAGTTGGACAAAAAGGATCAAAACCCAGAAAAGATGGGATAAGAATTTCAGAACACGTACGTATCAAAACAGAAAAAGCTTAGTTTTACCTCGATTGAATCGATGAAACGGTGCAGACTGGAGAATCGGCTAAACCCGATTCGAAGCACGAGACATTAAAATACAGGGTAAGAAACAAAAGGGAGCTCGGTCGGTGAAGGTTCGAGGTATCTTATAAGGAAGGAAACAGAGACGTGGCCAAATGGCAGCCGCCATTGGAAGTTGAAACCAACCAAGTTATAGAGAGAAGACGAGAACAGAGTCCACCACGAGTTCTTTGAAATTTCTTATTTTGGACTTCTCTTTCAAGTTTTGGCGCTTCAGAGTCAATATGACAAAGGGAGCTTGGCTTGGGCCACATGATGATTCCTCTCTACCGAAACGTCACTGCTTTCTCATTGTTCACCGTGAATGACACTGTGTTCATTATTAGTTGTTGCCGGTCGTTGCCGACAGCGGAACGCGGTATAAAAATGGTTGTGAATTGGGAAAGCTTTCTGAGGGAAAAAGGCAAAAGCTTTACGGTCAAACACGCCAGGTTCAATTGAGAATTTCCTAGTGAAGCACGATTTCTACAGTCACGTGGAATTTTTTGCCAGGTGGCAAACTTCTCACGTATGAAGTTTGACACCTGGAACAAGCGGGTTTGCCAAATCATACGTCACATGTGATGTCTTGGTCATTACGGATTCCAAACAGGGCCTTAGGTGGGTGGATCTATATTCGATTTCCAACATAATTTCGATTAATCAGATTTTCATGAGATTGAATCGATTCATTAGATCTGATGATGATTCCAATCTGAAAAATATATCCGTGGGATTTGGACTCGGACTTTGACCCTATCATTAAGATGTATATATATTTTTGTAATTTTTAAACATATTTAAGGTCGATCAAGTAATTTAAGAAAACTCAAGCTGAATAGAATAGACTTAAAGCACAAAATAAACCTATTTAATCTATTTTATAAATATATTTAGGTTCAGATTTGATAATTTATAGAAAGGATTCATCAAATATTAAACGGATTTGAACACCTTTAAGCTTAATCGGATTCGAATTTGGATCATCATAGATTAGGTTGTGGACCTTGTGGTAGGTCACACTGAACTGGCTCCTAACCCTATCGGGTTGGTAGTAAGGCGGGTTCAAGGTAACCCAAATATAATAGATTTTGAAATTTTTAGAATAAAATATATAATATTATTAATATATTTACTGATAAAAACATATATTTCTATATAAAATATCTATAAATAGCATATATTTTAATCATATAAATGTGTATTAATGCCGGGTTCAGGGGAATGCATTTCCTCTAATGATAGAATCCGATGGTACCATGAAACCACTGGATGGAATGTGTCTTGGGATGTGGGCCCCCCCCCTATTGAAATGGGCATCTATCTGCATGTTTCATGCTGGTACCACTGAGTAGCATCGGATGAAACGGTAGGTTTACAGGCAGGTTGGGCTTAACCTTGACCTATATATCCCTAACCATATCTATATCTTACGAAACCCTAACAATTAAGGGCACGCCGGGTGTTATCCATTTACCCCTCCTCATTTACATTCCAAGCTTTTAAGAAGAAATAGTAAAGGTTTTGTAACAGTGAATTAGTGATTCGGGTGCCACGAGTTTTGATAAATCGGTCAGAATTGCGGTGGAGTGATTTGTCGGAACCTTGCAGTGTTTCCTTTATCAAAATGGCATTAAGCCCAAAATTAGCCGTTGCTTAAAATAGCCCCATAAAAGTAATTTTTTGGATCGCATGAAGCATGGGAAAATTTCCACAACTTCTTTCTGGTTGAATTAATGGGAAGGTGAAATGGGCCCACCATCTTGATAAATATGTTCTCAATCGAAAGTCCTTATTTATGAAACGAAAGCTCCTACTGTCACTGTTTGAAAAAAACTGAGGTTTGCCCCAAACTTTGAAATAAATGAGGCTCAATTATGAGGTTTGCCCCAAACTTTGAAATAAATGAGTCTCAATTATGACTCCCGTACACTCCCCTGCACCATGATTGAATGATATTTATAGGACGTAGAATTCTTTAAGAGTAGTTGAGTTCACATGCTTTTTTTGTTGTGAAAAGTTATTTTGATTGGTCTTTTTCTTCTTTTTTTTTTTTTTTTCGTGTTAACAAATGCCACTATCTTGAAAATGGAATGAAATCGTCCGTTGTGTTTCCTGAATTGTTCCCTAATGTGATCGTGAGATGCTGCCACTGCTTTTTTGATTGATATAAATGTTTCTCATGGCAGCATCTCACATCCACATCAGGGAATAATTCAGGGATTCATGGTAGATGATTCAACTCTTGAAAATGCATCAATCCCTTTTGTGTCATCTTTCAGGCACCAAGACTTATAGCAAAGGCCAACATTTGTTTAGTTTGGGTTGGGTTTTAAAGCCTATGATTTGATTTTCATTTTAAAATTTGTAAACTAAATTAATTTTGGTTCGGTTTTGGGTTGACAGTCACAAGCCTGGGTTTGGTCTTGGGTTGATATCAACATAGACCAAACCGAACCTAATGGGTTAAGAGGTTTTTTTTTGGGTAATAAAATGGGTTAAGAGTTGGTGCATGTTACCATCCAATAATGTCAATAAATATTAACCAAGTTGAAACTTGTCTAAACGATGGAACGCAAAGTGATTTTTACCATCATGGTTATCAATCAATAATACGAGAATCTAACGACTTTAACCTAGATTCAAACTTCAATCATTGTTGCGTTGGAGAAAGATGCTTGCCCGATGCAGCTGCCTAATTTTAAGCCATTGGCTACACGAGAAAACTCGATCGGCGCTATAATTACGCGTGACACGCCTTCTAAGCACACATGTATGTATCAATTTCATAATCGAAGACGTGTATTGAATCATCAATGATTATTACCACTAGAGATGGTACTAGTGAATCATATCTTTGAAAAAAACAAAACAAAACAAAACAAAAAACAAGAAAACAGGAAGCTTATAGGATTAGTCACACTAAATATTTAAACTCTCGGATTGGTCTTGACTTTATGTGGATTTGGAGTGTCTCGTATTTTCTAGTGAACCAAAAATATTTGGGAAAAGTAACTTTTATGATACTTTTTGAAAATAATTAAAATTCGGTCAACATTGTTTTGGGTTGTAATTTTTATTAAACTTTTATCAAAGTAATATAATTTTTTGTGATAATTTACTGTTACACACCCAAAAAAACCTTTTATAAGTATTATACAAGTCAATTGATAAAAGGTACAAGTCATTCTATAACTATATAAGTCAGTACATTGTATTGTACAAGTCACCCGATAGTTGTACAAGTCAACACATTGCAAATTGCAACGTTTAAGAAACCTTGATCAAAATAATTAAAATTTTTAGTGATATTTTACTGTTGCAAACCCAGTTTTTTTAAGAATGCCCTTATATAGTGTTGTAAAAGTCAATTGATAAAACGTGTAAGTCGTCCTATGAAATGGCTTGTACATTATATTACATAGATCATTTCATAGAGAGATACAAGTCTCCCTAGTTGTACAATACGTAATTGCAACTCAAAATAGTGATAACTGAATATTAATTATTTTTAAAAAATATCACTAAAAATGTAATTTCCCATAATATTTCTTAACCTCACTATGGTTAACTGAATACCTTACCTTATTCAAAAGCAGTTCTCATAAATAGTCCATCTTTCCATGTGTCCTCATCTGAAAAAAAGGGACACCATGCTTTACTTTTTCAAAAGCACTTATGATGGTCCATGTGTTTTTTTCGTGAAAAAAAAAACCATTTACTTCTTTCTCTCGTTCGTCCCAGATTTTTTTAGATCCAATACCAAACTGTAGATTTGCCGAACCTTTTTTTGTACATAAAGAAAGGTGCGGACCCTTAATTAAACCTTTTCCAAAAGTACTCAACGCAGATTTGCCAAACCAATTTACCAAAAAAGAAAAGAAAAAACGATTTGCCAAACCAAGCATCACCTTTTTCAAGAGCGCTTTTAATAGGCCACCAGAACGTCTTTCCGGCAAAAGCTGATGAAATTATAAGGAAGAATCTCTTTACTGTCTGTCAAAAGAGAAAAGGATTTGATGATCTTGAATGAGACAAAACAATGCACCTCTGAGCCACTCATCTCTTACGTACTCTTTATTTAATGGGGACCGTTTGGGGCACCGTGCATATGTGTTTTATCAGGCACAATGTCATGCTTTACAATTTCTTTCTTTCCTTTAAAAAAAAAAAAGAGTATGGACAAACTTTTCTACGTCCCTTTCTAACATCAGCCTTCGTTGGTGATGATAATATAATCATTTAAGATCCCCAGTTCGTTTGCATGCAGTATTTTTCATTTGACTACGGGAATCAATTTGTTTCTCTTAGTAGAAACACCCCGTCAAACGCTCCACTATTTTCTTGGTGATGACCACAACATATTGCTTATTAAAAGTTGAATTGAAGTCTTCTATCCTATATATTAAAAAAATAATAATAAATAAAATTCTTCTTTAATTTACTTTACTACGAAATTCTTCTTTAATTTTGGATGAAAGTAGTCTCCACCTAATTCTTGTACCGCTATGCACCAAACCTTTGTGATTGGTGCATTCAATTTAAAAAATCAACTTCCTTGCTAATGAAATGATTTTTTTTTATGCGAACACTAGTGGAAGTACGCGCATGTTGAATTGGAAAGGGAAAATATAATTATTTTTTTAGATAATGTAACTTGCTAAAACAAAGCATCTTAGATAAAAATTTTAAATTTTAATTCAGTAGAAAATAATATCATTATGTTTAAAAGAATAATAATTTTACTATATTTCAGATAACAAAATATTATTACAAATAAATTAAGAGTGCCAAGAAAGTAATTATCCAGTCATAAAAAAATTTAAAATACTTATCTACTTAATTTTAAAGATTTTTAATTAATCTCTACATAATAATTATTATGTATTCACATAATCCAATATATTGAATTGATATAAGGAATTTTATTTGCTATAAGAAACTAATTAGATGGAGAGATAATCACTGTGTATAAGAATTTTATGTGTAGTAGGAAACGAATAGGATAGAATATGTTATCAATGGATTGGAAACTAATAGGATTTAAGATAGATATAATCGAATTAAAAAAAGGTAGGATTACATTACTTTCAAACTATCTAATCGAGTGCGATAACTACAGAGTAAATCCAGAAATAAGCTTTTAGTGGGGCATTTTGCGCATAGACCGAATCTCTCCGGTTCGCTTTATATATTAATATAGATATTATTATAAGGCTATAAGTTTGAGAATTTGTTGTCATTTGTCACTATATAGTATATATATAATTGGCTCTTGTGATTTTTAGTAATTTTTTTATATATGGATGAGGCATCAATACGCATGGAATGTATGATATGGACAATTTAAATTTACCATGCCAATACTTTATATATCATAACAAAAGATTAAATTTTCTCTGCTACGGTAGGAATGTGTTTGGCAATGGGCCCATGCCATTCGTTCAATGATACCAACTCCAACAAATGCCAGTCATCACGCAATTGATGTAGACAAGTTGGGAGAAACATGGAGAAGACGTTATAATAATTAATAAAAGAGGAAAGGCATCTCGGTCACTGGATTTCAATTTCTGTTTGCTGAATTCTTATTCTATGCTAAAAAAAATAAGGAAAGAATTGTACCGAATCTGGATTAAAGTTAGAACAAGTGGCAAAAACCATGTGGAGAAAAAGGTGTGGTCACAAGTTGGGCACCCTTTCATCGTGACATCAGGTGTGACGTTTCTCTCGCAAAAGACGGCAATAATTAGACAGCGGTGTCAAACAAATGCATCGAAGCTTGTAAAGGAAAGACGATGGAAAAATCTTGGAAGGACACTCAGGACTACAAGTGATACACGGCACTTTCTGGGTCAGTCTTGGCAGATTTAGTTGTAACGAAGGATGTTGTCGTGTTGTCTCGGTCCAAAAGTGCGGCATGGCACGGACCACGATAGTGCCAGACGCGGCATACAACTTGACATGCAGCAGTGCCATGATAGGCACATTGATGTGCTATGGCAATGCCACGGTGGGCACATAGCTTAATCCGGCGGGGCATACTTTGGCCTAGTGTGGCCAGCTCGTGGAGAGTTTTTGGGAACCGACCTCAGGGTCTTTGAGCATGGCACAGAGGTGCCTAAATGTGGACAAGGTGCCCAAGTCGGAGAAATGACCAGAAGGTGGTTTTCTAGCATGTGGGCCCCACGACTTTGAGAAGGCGTGGAGATTAATCTGAGAGTGGTTTTGAGCTCCAGTCAGGTTGAGGATAAACTAGGGACTGAGACGAAGCTACTGGTTCAGACGGCTCGAGAAAACTCCACCCGGAACTCCGAAAAAGGGTAGTATGATTGTACTAGCAGGGGTGATGTTCCCTCCTGGGAGACTACCAAATGTTTAGCATCCACCTTGAGGGGAGGTGGTGTGTGCTTGGCCTTCCCTTGTGCCTTTGTGGGGCACGGTACAAGCACTCCCCAGCGCAACCTGGGGGCGGGTCCGGCATGCTGGAGGGCATGTTTAGGGCTTCCTAGGGTATCGATGGTCCACCCTAGGATACTATGCGGGCAGCGGCTCGCCACTGGTGCGCGTGCCATCGGATCTTGTGGTTACTATGCTGGGCAGCCTTTGTGTGCGCTATGCGCACTTAGGTGGGCATGGTAAGCGATTGGGCTATCGCTAGGCCACGAGGGCTTAGTGTTTGCCTCCGTGGTAGCACGTCTTGGGTTCGGATGTGTGCCACAAGCGCGGGATAGCGTGAAGGCAAGGTAAAGGGGCGACGCCTTGCCAAGAAGACTCGTGCTGCTTATGCTTGGCGCGGAGCGCCATGTTGGCCTATTTGCGATGCGACGAGATACGAGTTGCCTTAATACGCTTGAGGGGGACTCGAGGACAGTGTTGTGGGGTGGCAACCCTCAATATAAGAACATGGGAGTGCTTGGGAGCTCCTTGACTATTCAGTGTGTGCGGTAATGACCCGATACACATGCGAAGCTCCTTGAGTGGGGCAAGCTGGATGATCGACTTGGTTGGGCATCTCATGACACGGTGGTGTGCTTGAGAGCTGCAATGACAAGGGAAACCTCATAAGCTGGGCGAGCGTCAGGATGGATGCTGGGAAGCAGCTTGTGAGCCGACCAAAGTGGGCTTGTGTGCAGGACTCTAGCGTGAGTCGTATCCTGTCGATGCATCACGTGGGCATTCGGAAATGGGTCGGAAGCACCTGAATGAGGAAGGCTGGCTATGGCAAGAGAGGGCCATGGCGTCGCACGGTCGTTCTGCTGCGTGCGAAAATAGTTGACCGTGACAGTGTGCCCTTTGAAAGTTCTGATTTCAGGCTCAAACGAGAGTCCTTTGAGCTCCAAATTCTGATCACTCGCTTTGGGAGGCTAGGCTGCCCTGTCGACAACCATACCCCACCTATCATTTTGGTGGAGAGTAAATATTTCGTGTCTATGAATACAGACAAGTATAATGTACGATATTGGCCCTCAATCACATGGGCATCCATCCATGTGTTTCACGTTAGTTCCACTGATTAGCACTAGACAAAACACTCTTATGTTAGGGTATTGTACACGTTACGCACTTAGCAAATTACAAAACCCTTATACGGGGCCCACCTAAGAAGAGCATTACGTTAAGAATAAGAATCCAAATCGCATGCGGTTCGATTATATTAATATAATATAACAAATCTATAAAATAGAGAAAATCTAAGGGGTAATTTAGGCATAAATCATCATGCCAGAAGCTAAGTAGTTCTCTTTATATATTAGTGTAGATATCATTGGATCTACATGACAAGAGGCTGAGAGGCCTTTTTATATGAGTAAAAAGCCTAAGAAAAAATCCGTACAGGCTTAAATCCAAAATGGATAATATTTTATTGTGTGGACACAGGATGTTATACATGAGAGGCTCACTTAACATTATAGTGAGACTCTCATGTAAATTTTTAATCACGTAGATTTCTACTTTTTACTCATGTGATATATTTATGATTATCATAAATACACATACAACAATTTTGATTCTGCCGTATACTTTATTTATGCCAAACTAAGAAAAGTGAAGCTTTGTTTATATATCATTTAAAAAGTTGAAATCCACCCTTATTTGCCTCTTGAGAAAGACTTGTCGCAGTTTTATAACTACACACCATCATACTTTTAGAAGAGGGGAAACCCTTGCCCACATAAGCGAAAAAAGCGGGGGAAAGCGTACAAAAATGGTTTGATGGCAGAAAATTACGGAGGACCGACACACTCAGTCAAATAAAAAACACCTGGTGCCACCGACAAATACAATCAACGTGGGAGCTCAAAAGCAAGCTTTTTCCAGAGAAAATAGGAAGCCGAATCCCTTTCGCCATCTTCCTCTTGGACCGCAAAATAACTCCTGATTTTATGCTGAAAATTCATCCGACCTCTCTAGCTTTTGACACCTAAGCTCTTTTGAATAAGGCCTTTGAGAGTCTGGCTCTAAGGACACCAACAGCGAAGATGGTGAATACACCTCAATTAATGATCTGGTCCATGCATTGAATACCATTGAACTGAAGACAGTTGGAAACATGGAATGCATCCCATCGGTAGATTCATTATAAGCCACACATTGAATACACATGAAGCAAGCTTCTGTCGTCCGGGTCGTTCGTTGGTTGTTTTGTGGCTGATGCATCATTATGCTCGCTAAATCTATGCTTTCCTCGCCATTATTTATTAGGTCTCTCTAATTATAATAAGTGGCTAGAATTTTGGCTTAGAGGAAATATGAAGAGAAAACTGGATCAATAATTCAATATATATATATATATGAATTACAACGATCATGGGATTGAAGCATTAATTACCTTATTTGTGCAAGAGCCTAGAAGGATTTGAAGCTATCTGTAGTTGGATTAGGGAATACTTAAATTTTTCAAAAGGATTCAAATGGGAGAGACAACAGAGGTAGAGAAGGATGAAGCTTCAGCAGAAATTCAGAAGAAGGAGAAAGACAATCATGAGAAGGAAGACAAGCACGAGAAAGTAGAAGATAAAGAAAAGAAAAATGATGAGAAAACAAAAGATAAGAAGAATAAGAAGAGCAAGGAGAATGGTGGTGAAGATCAGGAGGACAAAGAAAATGGTGGTAAGGAGAAGAAGAAGAAGAAGAAGAATCCTGAAGATAAGAAGGATCCAGGGAAACTAAAGCTTAAGCTAGAAAAGATTGATGCCAAGATGCAGGCTTTGGCAGCAAAGAAAGAGGAGATTTTGAACCTGCTCAAGGAAGTTGAGCAAAGTTCTGGTAATTCAACTGGAGAGACCTGCAAGGCAAGTAATTCATCTCCCTCTGAGGATTCTCTTGCTAAATAAAATGTAGAAACTACACATGGAAAGAATTGTTAAAAGCAAGAGGCAGAAGATCAGACACAAACATATACTAGCAAGCTAATTAAGGCAACAATTAAGGTTGCATTTTTATTATACTATATTGTACAGAAGCGACAGGACTCAATCACTGTTTCATCTATGAATAAACTTTCAAGAACCCCTGTTCTCCGATGATTATAATCTTAAGCTCTTCAAAACCAACCCTTTGTGATTGGTGCATGAGAGTACGTCATAAAAAAATGGTGAGACTAAAAAGTTTATATCTAGGAATTTTAGTGGGGCAATTTGGGCATAGACCGAATCTCTCCCGTTCGCTTTATATATTAACTAGGGGCTGCAGAAAGCATGAGCCCACTTAGATAAACAGTCCGAGATAGTTAATTTAAAATAGTGGAGGATTATTATGTTTGGGGAGGGTAAATTTTGAAAAAAGAAAGGGGGCAAGAATCTAGAGGAAATATTCCTCCCTCTTCTCTTTATAGATAGTATAGATATAGATATTATTATAAGGCTATAAGTTTGAGCATTTGTTGTCATTTGTCACTATATAGTATATATATATAATTAGCTCTTGTGATTTTTTATATATGGATGACCCATCAATACGCATGGAATGTATGTTGTGGACAATTTAGTTTGACCATGTTATATTCTAACGTAAAAAGATTAAATTTTCTCAGTTATGGTAGGAATGTGTTTGGCAGTGGGCCCATGCCATTCATTCAATGATAGCAGCTCCAGCAAACCCCAGTCGTTTGAAGGACAACTGAGGTGTTAGATTCTCCTCAAATTTCTCCCTGCGTGTAAAGTGCTCATCACGCAATTGATGTAGACAAGTTGAGAGAAACAGGAAAAAGACATTATAATAATTAATAAAAGAGAAAAAGGCATCTCAGTCACTGGATTTTAATTTATGTTTGTTGAATTCTTATTCCATGCTAAAAAAAAAAAAACAAGGAAAGAGTTATACCGAATCTGGATTCGCCTAAATGAAAACTAGCAAATTACACGTGTAGTATTGCACGCATAATTAGAAAAACAAGAAAAAGGGCAGTTGTAAAACCGCTCAAGTTTGGTTTGAAGAGAATTAGAAAATTATGACTATTATACCCTTTTATCAAAAAATTTTAAAAATTATTTGTATGGATATTTTTAGGAAACGTGCACATTAAGATTGGTATGATTCCCAAGGGGTCTCTTCCCATTATATATACTAGGGGCTGCACGCGCTACGTGCGTATAAAACATTGGTCTACTAAGATAAACAGTTCAAGGTAGGTATAACACGTTTAAAATAATAAGGATTGTTTTGTTTGACGAAGGTAATATTCGAAAAAAAAAAAAAAGGGAAGCCAGAATCTGAAGGAAATATTTCCCTTCTTCCCTTTATTAATTAATAGTATTGATATTATAGGTATAGATTAAAAACAATTGGCAAAAAACATGTGGAGAAAAAGGTGCGGTGACAACTGAAGTGGGGGATCCTTTCATCGTGACATCAGGTGTGACGTTTCTCTCGCGAAAGACAGCAATAATTAGACAGCGGTGTCAAAGAAATGCATGGAAAGGAAAGACGATGGGGAAATCTTGGAAGGACACTCATCAGTGCAAGTGATGCGCGGCACTTTCTGGGTCAGTCTTGGCAGATTTAGTAGTAACGGAGGATGTTGTCGTGTGGCCTTTGAAAGTTCTGATTTCATTCTACCAAAAAAACAAAAAAAAAAAGAAAGTTCTGATTTCAGGCTCAAACGAGTCCTTTGCTTTGCGCACCAAATTCTTATCACTCGCTTTGGAAGGCTAGGCTGCCATATCTCTATCCCTATCCACAATTATACTCCACCTATCATTTCGGTGGAGAGTAAATATTTCGTGTCTGCAAGAACAGACAAGTATAATGTGTGATATTAGCCCTCAACTACATGGGCATCCATCCATGTGTTTCACGTTGGTTTTACTGGGTAGCATCAGACAAAAAACTCTTATATTAGGGTATTACACACGTTACGCGCTTAGCAAATTACAAAACAATTATACGAGCCCACCTAAGAAAAACACTACGTTAACATATAAGAGTCCAAATTGCATAAGGTTTAATTATATTGATGTAGCATGAGGGAAGATTTGGGCATAGATCATCATGCTAGAAGTTGAGCAGTTCTCTTTATATATCATTGGATCTACATGGTAAGAGGCTGAGAGGCCTTTTTATGGGATAAAAGCCTAAGAAAAAATCCGTACGGGCTTAAACCCAAAATGGATAATATTTTATTGTATGGACTCAGGATGTTATACATGAGAGGCTCACTTAACGTTTAATCATGTGTGAGACTCTGATGTGAATTTTTAATCGTGTGATATATTTACGATAATCATAAATACACATACAACAATTTTGATTCTGCCGTATACTTTATGCCAAACTGAGCTTGTCTAGAAAAGTGAAGCTTTGTTTATATCATTTAAAAAGTTGAAATCTACCCTTATTTGCCCCCTGATAAGGCTTGTCACAGTTTTGTAACTGCTACATACCATGATATACTTTCACAAAAGGGGAAACCCTCGCCCACACAATCGAAAAAAGCGGGGGAAATTGTACAAAAAAGGTTTGACGGCGGAAAATAGGAAGCCGAATCCCTTTCGCCATCGTCCTCTTGGACCGCAAAATAGCTCCTGATTTTATGCTGAAAATTCATCCGACCTCTCTAGCTTTTGACACCTAAGCTCTTTTGAACAAGGCCTTTGAGAGTCTCGGTCTGAGATGGTGAATGCATCTCAATGATCTGGTCCATGCACCTTTCAACTGTGTTTGGCATTTTGATAAAAGATCTCCATATGAAAAATACAAATCAGAATTTGAAGCGAAAGGAACCCTCAGCCCGCAACAAATAGAGGAGGATTTATTCAATCACATAGTTTGGGCTCCTAGAATATGATGCCCTTATGACAATCTATTTAATTGTATCGAAAGGCCCAATGAATTAGGATTCCCCTATTGGGTCAGGTCATTTCATGGCGCTAAAGAGGATGAGATTCCAGAGAATGATTCGGAGTTCTTGCAAAGTGGAACCGTGCAATACTAGACACCAGATAGATCTTCCAAAGAGCAAGGCTTCTTTCGGATAAGCCAATTCATTTGGGACCCTACAGATCCATTCTTTTTCCTATTCAAAGATCAGCCCTTTGTCCCTCTGTTTTCACGTCGAGAAATTTTTTCAGATGAATAGATGTCAAAGGGTCTTCTTACTTCCCAAACAAACCCTCCTACATCTATTTGAAGTTTTGATTATTAAACCTGTCTATTTGAAAAAGCAAGATAAATAAATGCCAAAAATATACATGTATCATCCATTTGAACTTCCTTTGGATTGAGACTGGTAAATGGGAAAAATAAATAGAGTTGTAGCGAAGTCAACATCAATGAAGTTGCAAAAAGGCCTTTGCCAAGCAGCTAAAGCTTCCAGTGAATTCCTAACCAATGCAAAACGCCCGCAACAACACCCCAAAATAGAATCTCGGCAAAGATGACGTACAGGAGAATGCCCACCCTTCTTGAATGCCAAACTCCAATGAATATGTGCTTTTTAACCCAATAAACCTGCCATTACATTAAACCACACCATCTCAACATCAATCAATGATCGGAATACTGGCAAAATGTTAGTAGTCTATAAGGGACACTAAATGGTGAGACACAATCATAATCATAATTTGGTCTAATTTGATCATGATGCGTGAAGACTCAAGAATTTGAATTAATGATCTCGCGTAGGCGACCCTATTCCAGAAATGTATCCGGTTAAATGGTTGCAGTGACAAATATTTCATCCGTTAAACTGGCACTGAGTTGTCTCTCTATATGTAACTATGATCTGGATAAATCATGATTTGTACACCTGGCAAACAGATCCGTTGGTATCTATAAAATAAGCTAACCAGTCAATTTGAAATGAAACAACAGCAATATCCCCATATATACACTGATTTATTTACATTAAGAGAAGATGCTAAGAAGCAATGCATTTAGTGAAGCAGTTGGTAATATATAAGTTTTCCTGTCTTTTGCAGGATGGATAAATGTTGCTTCTTAGCATCCCTGGTCTATTAATTACGCATCACAATGAGATGCTATACAAGGAATACCTACCAGAGTGTTGTGGGGGTTGTCATAATACCAGCCATTAATGAATCCTGCAAATATGCCTTCAGCTGCCATTACGTAAACAAGCATAGCATTCATGCCAATCCATTCTAATGGCAGAAATAGATACCGCAGCCCCCAGATATCAACCTGCCACAAAAATGCATATGCATAGGAAATGAACTCATCCTGGTAAGGAAAGGAGAAATAAAAAAATTCAATGTCTCTGTTGCTGGGCCCAAAGAAATATCATTATAATACAAGGATGCAAACTTGACTAGTAGCAAAGCTGTTCAGTATCAACTAAGCTGGATTCAAAACTGGACCTCATGTCAATAACCCAATGACCACAAGTGTTTGTTCAGGCAGGTTGATCCACATCCCTCTCGTGTGCATTTAATATGCTGTTAAAACAGATCCCAGTTTGACTATAAACAAAAATAACTACAAACATGCGACAGAAAAATTTTTATGTGGTCCAACAGTTTGCCTAACAGAAAATTAGCCAAGAGTATTCCTAGGACAGAATACTGGAAAATTGGCGAAGAGTATTCCTATGACAGAGTCCTTTTTTATGGATGAGATCCTTGCCGGGATTCAATTCATTGGTGATGTTTCTGTAGTTCTGTTTTTGTTTTTACCTAGCACTATCTTCATCATCCATCCAAAAATGCAAGGAATTTTTGGTGGGGAGGGTGTGTTGGATTACAAAGCCCTCATAAGCTGGGAGAAGCATATGATTCAGACCTTGATTGAGTCAGCACAAAAATACAGGACAGACTGAGGATGAATATGCAGATTGAATTGCATACAACCATAGATCTCTTCAAGAGTAAGGGTCAATATTTTTTCTACGTTACTCTTATCTCTTATAAAATTTCCCAGTAAACCTCTTATACCAAAATATAAAACTAAGACCACCACAAACCATTTGCTAAAACTTATGAAGAAATTAAAACCTATGAAGAAATTAAAACCATATACTTGATAGGCATACCATAATATAGAGCAAAGAAAACACTAGTGTTGCTGCACCTGCTGTGACACAAACATAGCTCAAGGTGTACAGTTGTTTATTTAAGGGAACCACTGCAATGAAAACAAATAGTTTTATTGAAGCAGAAGAAGTGAAAAGGGCAAAACCAACAGTAGCCAATGTTATAAACTAGACTAAAGTTCTCACCATCTTTGAAATGGAGTAGAATTCCCAAAAATAGAAGAGTGGAAGCGATGACAACCCATTGCTTCAGTCTACCTGAATGATCCTGGAATAGGCAAATCCAACATATAAGTGAAACAGGAATATACTTTCAGGCAACCATTATCCATATCAGATTACTGGACCAACCTTGAAATGTATGAGCACATGTCCAGAATGTACTCCAATGACTGTGCTGAGAATAGCTGATATGGAACTGCAGGAGGCATAAACCCATATATTAAAATACCAGAAAGAACCTTTCCCAATAGTTTAATTTGTTTTGGGGAGAATGACCGAGGGAATTGATGGAATGGAACAGTTAAAGAGGGAATAACATGAGGGAAGAAGGGAGCTTCAGGTGGATTTGGGGGTAGGGGAGGAGAAGGGCATGAAGCCTGGAGGTGATGGAGGCGGATGATAATGGAAGGTTCGGGCCTACTGAAGAGAGTGAAGCACAATATGGAGAAAGGTTAATGGTTCTGACAATCTGAAGAGAAGAACAAGGAAACTCAAAATGAATAGTGTGTACCAGCAAAGGAGGACAACAAGATGTGTTGGCAAGGAGAGGAGGTTGGAAAGAAGAAGGATCATGGTTTCAGAACTTTCAGACCTTTTGGGTTCCGGTTGAGGGAATTTTGAGATTATGATTCTTGTTAAGACTGATTCTGCGGCTCTTCTCTTGGGACTAAGCTTTGACTGGTGTTCATTTGTGGTTTTAGTCCTTCAAGATAGTTTTGTGGAACATTTCAATTTCATCAGTTCTTCGTCATCTTTGAATGTAGCCAAAGCCCTAGTTTTTGGTGAACCACCTAAATCCTTCTATTGTGGCTTTATCTGTTTCCTTTCAACTGGTATTTTATCACAAATGCCCAAGGAGCATCACATGGTAGAAGCCTTAAGGAATAGGCCATAAACTTTCCCACTATCATGTGCATTCTCTCATGTGCTACTGCACATGATTGTTAGATGGATGGTAAAATGTAATTTTTCTTTTCCTCTGAAGATAAAAAAGGAACATAAAACAATGTATAACAGACCTCAGAATGCCTTCAGGTTCAAAAGGTGCAAGGCACCAGGATGGGGCATCCTTTCGAAATGGCCCCTCATGAGGAGAATTCTCAGTGCAAGCCTGCATCACTTTAATAATATGAAACAAGCAGAATTGACATCACAAAAAGAATGCCTTGCCCACAGAAAACAAGGAAGTGATAGAAAAAAGAATAAGATTGACCAGTGTTACTCTCCATAACCAACGACCCACCTTAGATCTCCGCCAAGCGGGATGTTGATACATGTGACTGGGTCCTAGCACTTCTCTGTCAATATGTCCCACTGCATTACACTGAGGATCCAGTTTTCCCCTCACACCACAAGCTACCTTAAATTGAGTGTCAATGATGTCTATAAATTACATGCATGAATTTCGAAGTTTTAAATCAATGATCTGAAATGAATGATATATCAGTAACCAAATAAAGGATAATAGGCCTACATCCCCATTTATTTGGCAGACATACAAGATTAATCGTATTGGTACACCATGGATATAATAGGATCATATCATCGAAAGAGCACATCTCAATTTGATAGTAAGATAATAAATGCAAGCAGGACTTACAGTGAAAACCATTCCATTATGAGGACTATCTTCATCAAGGACAGTGAAGTGCCAATCAGGAACATATGTCCCATAAAGGACTGAGAAGTAAACAAGAAGAATGCATGCGCCCATCAGCCTGTAATTTGAGAAATGGAGAAGAGCAAATTTCTAAGATATCTTCAACTAATGTTACTTAATGTGACCAGACAGAAACAAATTTAACCATTCCATTTCTACACATTACCAATGCCAACGGCATAGCTTGAAGATAGAGAAGTAACCAGATGATGGATCCTCATTTTGTGGCTTTTTTGTTAAGATTTCTACAAGTGCTACTACCAAATAAGCAAAAGCAATCCTCTACACAACATGGTAAATCATATTACTCCAAAAAACCAACCAAAATTCTTCTCCATAATCAAATTCCATAACAACGGGAAGATGTAATTATCATTACCTGGAGAATGCCGCACCACCTTATGCGTTTCATATCAACACCATATGTTAGCTTGTCAGGAGCATGTGAGTACCCTCCTACGTAAGACAGTGAGGCCAAAACTAATTCCAGGAGGGACTGTATTCATAATGAATTAAAACCTCTCTACTCAGGATGCACATATCGTGCAGTAAGGCCACTATGAATGGCATTTTCAATTTAGCTGGCCAAACTTAGAATGGTTTGGATAGAAAGACATGCATTCATGGATCATTAATCATACACTGAGAAAAACATAGTGACTTCGACGCAACATTCTCTGCATTATGTGTTGTTTCAAATTTTCAATAGGAAAACACTCTGAATTAAGTGTGCTATTCATGGAACTGGAGCAAGGGTCTATAATAGCAGGCTGATTTGTGAATTGAACAGATATAAAAGCCTTATTAGTCATCAATTTCTTGGAACAGAAGCAATGAGGATTCGTTGACTAAACCTATTAGATCATATAAAACATCTTTGTCATGCTACATAAAAAAACAAAATATAACATGGATTTTCTCCTCAAATTTTCATTAAACATGTTTCTAACATGCCTTTATCCAGTCTATCATTCTTTTAGAAGCTGTTTGGGTTCAAGTATACAGCATGCATATCTGATTCAGTAGAAAAAATCCAGTCGCATTCTATCTCTTTTGACAGGCTGATGGAGCCAAAGAGCCTTGCATACAAATAACAAGAACAACCTTCCTCCAATCAAGCTAATAACCATATAAAGTGGCATTAAAGTGGGCAGATTCTGCTCCCCCCTAACCATCTTGTATATGCTGATGACTTGTTAATCATGGGTAGAGCCTCACAAAAGGAAGCAACCAACATAGCAAAAATTCTGGAATCTTTTTGTAAGCTACTGGTCATGAAGTGAATGCTAGGAAATCTGAATTAACCCATGCGTTAAAGTAAAAAAATAAAGCCCAATAGAATCAGGTAAATCCAAACAAAATTTCACAAAATGCTTGGGTGTGCCTGTTATTCAAGACAGAATAACTAGACATATGTTCACTGACCTCATCACTCATCTTAGTAGGAGATTGGCTAATTAAAAGGCTAGGATGTTAGCACAAGCCGAACCACCTTGATCAATGCAGTCATTATGGCCATGCCGCAACACTTGATTTCAACGATGTTTTTACCATGCCATACAAAAAAACTTGATACAAAAGACCTTATATTTATTTTTATTGATAAAATTGCATAATTGCATGGATAATCAGTATTGAGAAAAGGTGGTGGATAAATAAATACAGATGCACAACCTAGGTGTGTTATAGCATCATGATTCGGTTACATTATACCTTGGAATGGAATTTCCATGTTACATGATAAAAATATATGCAGAGCAGCAGAGTAAACTAAAAACAGAAAACAAACCTTGTAAAATGAGGCCCCAGAAAAGGAGTTTTAGCACTCTAATTAGCACCCTTTTTATAGCCATAAGCCGGTTTGTTCTTCTCTACATGGTGAACATGAAAAAACAAGTCCATCTTAATAATCCTCTATACTACATTGTCATTGAGACAATGAAAGGGACAATCAACCAACCTTGAAAGCAAGTGCAATAGCCATACCCACTATGAACAGGAAAAATGGCATCACAAAATCAGCAAGATTGCACCCATTCCATGGAGCATGAGCGATCATTGGCCATTCACCCCCCGCATCGTCCACCAAAATCATCATCTATATTTTACATAATCATGAAGCCATGTGTAAATGTACAAGTTCTGCTCTACGTGTACAACATAAGAAGGCCATGTAACCCGCGTAAGCCCCCTGACATTGTAACGATCCTTTTATGTCATGGTTCTTACACATGGCAGCAAAGATGATGAGAATTAGGAAAGACACAAAATCGAGGGAAATTTTGAAATGAACAACGAAATAACAAGCGAGTCCAAACAAACAGAATAGTATGACCCATAAACTCAGGAAGGGACAAAAGAAAGTGAGAAATATATTTGTGAACTTGAAAGAACAGGAAACTAGAGAATCTGATCAAGTAAGACGGGCTATAATGATGTGCAGGCGTTATATATAGGACAAAAAGATTAAAGCAACGTGATCTTATAACATTACTTCGGAGCCATCATAGTGACTCGATGTAAATTCGGGCGAATCATGACCCCACCTAGCGATCCAGGACAAGACGATCAACGTCCTCAATCGTTAAGTTCGAAGTCACACGACTCACAACTGAACATCTATAAGACCAAACCAAAAGAAGCAGGGAAATGATGACTAAGTTCTACAAGCTATGACTGTATATCAACAACCAATCATCTACCATTCCGTTCCACCGTGTTCGAACTCTAAAGCAATAGATAGAGGGAACAAAAGAAAGCAAGAGATAGAGTTACCGCAACGGTGAGGCCTCTGAAGACGTCGAGCGAAGCAACGCGCTTCGCTTTCTGGGACTTCTGGATGGGGTTTTCGGTTTCCATTACGGTTAACTGGTGCTGGTGGTGCGTATCGCCGCTGACGTCGGCCATTTGAGCTCCGCGAGACAAGGCCGCAAAAGATACTGGAAGTTGTCGAAGGAGGTTTCCTTTGGTATGGACTGGTGAGACTTCGAACCAGACAAATATTCGGATAAAGAATCTGTAATAATTATTTGCGTCACAGGAGGGAATTTGTTAAAGAAGCACGGCGAGCCGAAGGAGGTTCCTGCAATTGCAATATGATTTACCGTTTGGCACACAAACCCGCATTACGTCGCGTGTCATCGTCAAACCCTCAATCAGACGGCTGAGCTCTGAGACTCTTTCGTGCCACGTAAGCACACCCTTTGCCTACGTGCTCATTGGATAGCAAACGCCAAACGGGGATAAGGACGAGAGAAATGAGATGAGATAAGAGGGGGTAATATAACTATATATATTATTGATAATATATATATATATTTTATTTGCAACAATAATACATCATTATTATTATTATGTTATTAAATTTTGATTTTTTTATTGATTTTTATAATTTGTTTTGTTTTTCAGTTCATTTATTTTTTCAGAATTTTATGGCACATTAACGTGAGAAATCTAACAACAAATGATAAGGTGGCGAAATTTTGATGAAATGCAAAGCAGAACCTTCATTAAAAACTATTTACACCCGTTATAGCCCAGCAAATAGAAAAAAGCCACGTGGCACTTATACGGTCTAGCCTCACCAAGGAAGCCACATCAGCGTCAACATGGACCAGACACACAACTGAAGCCACGTAAGCACATATAACGAAAAAACTATTCTTTTACATTAAGGGATGACGTCACCGTCAACACAAGATTGACCGCCGAGACCATGTGGATGGGCAACGATAGACGAGGAAGTTATTTGTTTACGATCATGGCAAAGAAGTTATCTCACATAGACAAGAGAAAATAGATGAATAACTTTTGGAACAGATATAGAGTTCGTGCAAACATGGGTCGGTAGCAACTATCAAAATCTGGCTATAAAAGGCACAATCTTGAAAAGCTCAAGAAAGACCTCCATTCAACCGCAACCGGTTATTATGATTATAACTCGATCATCCGTGATCTCTATCCAGTCTCCTACACACAAACTGTAGCAAGAAAGAATAATTTAGGACTCCTCTCATTGCTTCCTATCGCAGTGACACTTCAGGCTACTATTTACTCCGATTGAAGTAAAGATCCTGCCACTAACAAGGAGGTTGCGGCCGCCCCTGACTCCTAGTCCTGTACTCTGATTACTCTGATTACGGCTATAGGGTTACGAGCAGCCGGTCTTAAAACCATATTTGGTCAAGCCAGGTGATTGCTAGAACATTGGCTAAGTAGTACTCTTGGGTGAATCCCCCCGAATTAACTTTATTAGCAGCTGTCCCCTACTTCCTTTTCTTACACTCCGATCATGGCTATAAAGTCAGGAAAGGTCGGTCTTATCCACCAAGTTGGTTTTCTTTTGTTTTATTTCCTTTTCAGTTACTTGAGGATTTGTTGTAATCAATAGTTGTGTTTCTGGCGATCGATATCTAAATAAAAGTAATTTCTTATCGTTTTCTACCGTTTTCGAACACGAATAAGAACCAAACGAAGACCGAACCCCTTGTCTTCATTCTATCGTCTGATCAGTTTTATTACAGGTGACTTGCAGTACAACTAGACCGACGCCGGTTTAAATCCAAAACAGGTACCTGGGGTCAGGATCCAACTTGAGTCATTTTATCAAAAGATACTGGCACGCCCGCACAAAGACACATCATCACCACGGCCACGTGTCGAGCCCGAACCAATTTGGGACAAACAAAAACAATAGTGAACATCCAGCAAAATTTAGCTACATATTTTAACACGTGCAAGTGGCTATTTGTCTTCAAAATTTTCTTTCGTTAGTACCTCCTAAAACTAAAATACTTAATAGTGGCTTGCCTGTAGATGCTTATTTACCATGCGGTTGAGAAACGTCGACTGAAAAAGGTTTTGCTATTTTATCGAAAAACATTTTCAATGAAGCTTTTTCGGCATCATACCCGAAAAGGTTGGATGGACTAATTTCTATTCCATAAATGCATTTATTTATATAAAGGATGCACTAAAAAGATTATAAGTGAGTGTTTACAAGTAAATCTCTTAGTTAATGGTGATTTTCTATGCACTAGTTTCAAGGCGGCTCAAACTTTTTGGGGGTCTTAGGCAAGTTCATAAAAATGAGGCCTTTTAATTAAAAGGTGGCTCAAACTTAGTTCTTCACCAAATACCTTTTGATTCAAATTTTGTTCACTTTTATCAACAAGGTATTTGTTCCAAGGCCCCTCTTTGAGATTCTACTAAACTTTCTATTTTTTTTCTTAAGTTTTTCATATCCAGATACATATATATTTTCTACACATCATCTCAAATATTAAAAACGAACAGTAAATAGAAGAATATAAAGTATTTTCTAACGAGTGATGGAAATCAAATGATTAACTTCTGAATAGAACATAACTTGGATATGAAATATTTTCTAACAAGTCATGGAAATTCAATGATTAGAAGAAGTAATTTTGAACAAGTGATGAGAACCTGAAATATCTAAATAAGACTATGAAGATTGAATTTCAAGTAGCAATATTGCAGATTTAGATTAGAAATTAGAATAGAATTTGAGCAGTAGATAAATCAGACAAGAAATATAATAAAGAACAAGATCAAACGAAATAACAATTGCACTTAAGATAAATAAAAAAAGGATATTGAAAACAATAAATAATGAAATCTAATATGTGCAAGAAGAACTTATTAATCTGAAACCGAGACAAGGCTTTCAAGCCTTTGTGCTTAAATTGACTAGTGCCCACTATTGGTACTTTGCCGCATGGGTAAAGACACATTTGCTTCCAGCATTCAATGGTCGGAGACCTCTTCCGATAAGTCAGTAACGTGCACTCGAATACCAGTTTAAAGAAAAACTCAATAGCAATGCCACTTTTTGATTTGTTAAGCAAATAAGAAGAAAAGATTAGCAATGTCACTGTGCGCATGGGTCGCACTGGGTAAAAATGGGATTTTGGAGTCGCTACTGCATGATGGGGTGCAGGCAGACACCTCGGTGCCTATGTTTTTCTATTAGGCGGTCTGCAGCTTGAGATTCTATGGTAGGGTCTTGGTTACGGTCCGGGGAAGTCCGTAGACACCCCGGTCCGCCCCATCAAGTGACGGGTCCCATAGGTTTCCTTGGTTTGAGTCAACTTTGGTCTACTCACCCGATTCCTATTCCAGTATGCACATTGGATTGAGTCTTGCGGGACTGCCAAAGCGGTGTGGGTCCTTTTATTTGATTTTATCTTTTTAGTTAGAGATGAGATGAGTCTGGTTGGGCGGGTCCCGTTAGAAGGCCTGCGGATTCCTTGGTGGGCTTGGTTGAGCCCACGTGTTCCCTTGGTGGGCCTCAGTCTAAGCTTGAGAGGCCCTTTGGGCTTTGGTTTAAATGAATTAACTTTCACTTTCAAGTTCAAATTGGGATTTATTTGATTTCCAAGCAAAGTGGGCCGGGATTGTTTTGCAGGCCCTCGAGTGGGCCACACAGTTGGTTGCCAAATGATTTAAGATTATCTTGCTTAATTCGTGCCAAAATGGGCCATGCCTTGTGTAGACACCTGATTTTTGCACCCCTGAAATGAAGAAAATAAAAAGTCAAATTAAAAGTCAAATCTAAGGGGGTCAAAATTTTGACTTTTTGATCGGGTACAAATTGACCACCAAACTTTATACCATTGGAAAGAGGACTTCGATACGATTCTAACGCAACTGAGTTTGCTCAAATCGGAGTCCAGATAAAGAAGTTATGGGCTGGTCAAATCTGGAAATAGCAGAAATCGGCTTTCCGCAAAACTCCAAATTAGCTGCTCAATTGGACATCAGCAGAAAGAGCGCATCGACACGACTCCAACGCAATTGAGTTTGCTGGAATCGGAGTCCCGAATAAGGAGATATGAGCAAAACTGGCTCCGGGACGCGAATTTGCACTTCTGCTAAAAAGCCCGAATTTACTGCCAAACTTGATCTCAATAGATAGCTGGTTCCGAGCTGATTCCAACGACACTAAGTTTGCTCAAATCGGACACCAGATGAAAAAGTTATGAGCAGTCAAAAATTTTGGAAAATCTGCACATGTGGCAAGATTGAAGAAAGGGCAAAAAAAATAAAAATCTAAGAATAAAGTAATAATATTTTGTAAATATCTAACAATTAAATTAAATCAAAAATAAAAAGAAAAATACAAAAGACATGTGTCTTCTAACAAACTAGTCTTAAGAATAAAATAATATTAAAACCTAAAAGAATCTTTCAATTAAAATAAATAAAAATTGAACAAAATTATTAACCACATACTTATGATAAAGATGAGTTGGATGGATAAGAATGAAAATATTTATGTTTTAGTTATATGAAATATGAAATAAAAATTCAGTCACAAAAGGTGATTAAAATTCCAAAAAGGGTCATTTTTACAACTATAAAAGGGGGGGCCACCCCCATTCCAAAGCATGAAAAAAAAGCCTCTCCCTTTCTCCCCTTTGGTTCTCTCCCACTTTCCTCACCCCCTCCCTTCTCTCTTCCTCCTTGATTTCAGTTCAAGAGAAGCTAGCTCCCCTTTAGCTCTCCCTCTCCTTTCCTAGCTTTTCCATGTCCAAACCCTACCTCCACTCTGCCAAAATGCCCACTTTACCTCTAGATCATGCCTAAACTTTCCTTGTTCACCCTTTTAGTATAAAGTCCTAGTGAGTCCCTTTTCAAATTTTCTTTGGGAAATCCATTGGAGTGCGGAAGCGCTGCCGAAATTCTCGGAGAACCAGTATATCAAAGAAAGAAGGTAACAACAGAGGGATAGGCATGGTAACATTATAATACATTGAATTTAATTTCTTCTTGGATAAATTTTATTTGTCTTCACATTTCTCTCTCACCTTCTTTGCTTCTATTGTGCATGGCACCAAGTTACCAATGGTGAAAGAATAAGAAGTGGAGAAGAAAGGTCACTTTTAACATTAAAAGTGACCCATTTTGATTATCAAATTTGATATCCTTAGGGATGTAGTTGGCTCCCAAAATTATCTGATGTACCCCATGCTCTCTCCCTCTACTTCCCTTCTTTACAAAGACCATGAAAGATTAAAAGAAAATTTGCCTTCTTCAAAGGATGCAAAAAGGAGAGGAAAAGAGGCCTTTTAGGCCAAATGAACCAAATACCACGACAGAAGTGCTGTGAACCACCACAGAAAAAGTCGAACACCCCAAGATGCCAACCAAGATGATCCCTAGTGTAGCGCCCCAGATCCGGGTCTGCCCTATCACAGCACCAACCCGTACCCGAGACCTACTTATGGGCCCAATAGAACCTGATAAACACAATTTCCTGGGCAATTACAATGTAATTATCAGAGTGCATGACTAAAGAAGCATGGAATGAAAATTTTTCCATCCAACAAAATATTTCCTGCATTATAATCTCCAAAACATAATATCTGTGCATACAAAATACAACTAAGGCATCTAATTGCTCACAAGCTCTTTCCCAATATACAGACATATACGAAAGATATCTCCCAAAGTGTAAGTCCAAAAATATTATTTACATCCCATTTACAATCCCCAAGACAGAATACAACATCATAAAAATAATCCTACTGTGGGTAGTAGTCCTCTGTCCTGAACTGAAGCTTACCCTCTATATCTGCCCTGGTGCGTGGCTCACCAAATGGATCTGAAAACAAATCCGGTAAAACAAAACACACGTGAGACTTAAAGTCCCAGTAAGCAGCAAACATGCATGTAGAGAAACAGTTTATGCAGTTTTTATAACATCATGATGATATTCACAATTATATAGTACTAAATGTAAACCAAAACAGTTCAATTGGATATAAAAGAAATTCCAATTCAAATATCTCAATCAAATCAACAAATACGATCAAATACTATAAACATGTCTTGTTAGGACTCGTGGTTAGCATGTCTGTAAATTAGATTAATGACCAGTATCCATTGCCACCTACACGACTTACAGAGAGAAGCCTAGCTAGGGACATCTCAGCAAGCGGAGTACCCACGTATGGGCTGGCAAGTAGTCAACCTAACCAAGGATCCAGACTAAGTGGGATTCCCCACCCACTGCTCGATGAATCGCAAGGACTCCCGCCGGTTCCCCGCGACGGGGGGTTGCCGCAGCCCTCTGTTCCCCGAGAAGGCCTCACTGATTCCCCACAGTGGAATGCTATATGGATAAGGCAATTAAAACTAACAAGCCAATACCAACACACTAATTAGACTCACTGTGGATCCACACTAAGAACAATGTCCAATTAGACGACTCATAAATCAAAACAAACCATTCAATTTCCAAGAGTAAAACCAGTGCTTAAACCAAAGCCAAGTGGAATGCCCCATCCACTATTAAATCAACCAAGGCCAAGTGGAATTCCCCATCCACTATTGAATCAACCGGGACCAAGTGGAATTCCCCATCCACTACCAGTCCATACCAAGGGCAAGTGGAATTCCCCATCCACTGCCAATAAAACCATAGGCCAAAACCTTGCCAAATCGTATAAGGGTTTTTCAACATTGCTTTCATAAATCCAAGCCAAATCAAAACGAAGGTCATAAAGTCCTCAAAACACATTTTCGATGAGTGGGTTGATCTTAAAAATCCCAAATAAGTCACCATACCAAAATTCAATGGATTCCGAGACAAAAAGTTTTGGACCTAAAAAATATTCTAAGTCTGGTTGAAAACGTTGACTTTTCGGTGTCGAATTTTTCTAGACAAATCTACAAGGAGTTTGGGGCTCAATTCCTGGTTGTAGTCTATTGGAGGATATACAAATCATCTAGAATTTTCTGGGCTTCGGAATCACTCATTTGGATATCAAACTCAAAAAGTGGTCTTATTTGAAAATCGGGAAAACTGGAAGTTTAGGCACAAACTGGAAAGTTGACTTTTTATTGGTTGGGAATTGGGCCTTGGGAGTATTTTTATTGGTTCCAAATGGGGGGTAAAACCTTATTTACATGTAAAGACTTAAGTAAATGGAGCAATAAATACACAGGACATTTACTTAAATGTCTTTCATGTAATAAGGGAGCTATGCGATAAGCTTGGGTTGTTGGACAAAGGGTTGGAGAGAAAAAGGCTTAAGAACTCAAGAAACAGGGTCCACGATTAGCCCCTGGATTAATCGCCCAGGGGCGATTAGCTCAAAGTTCGGGCGTTCAGGTTAAAGGTTCGTGCGCTCAGGCTTAAAACAGGGTCGACGCGCGCGCGCTACAGTTTAACGTTCGCGATTAAGGTCGCGATTAGCCCTGGGCGATTAATCCTGTTTCGCGATTTAATGATAACAGAGACTTGTTTTTAGGGGTTTGGCCCAGGATTAATCGCCAACTTTCAGGATTAATCGCGGGGTCGGGATTTTGAAGTATTTTGACTAATTTCAACACAAAACTCATGCAAATCCTTTACAACCTTTACAACATCAAAGTAGGTGGTTACAAAACATCCCAACACACTTAAAAACATCTTCTGAAACAAAGATTCATCTCAAATCTACATGAACACAACTCAAACACATGAAATCTCATTCAAGACACAAATCTCAAACCCTAATATAAAATAGGATCAATAGAGGTTGTAAATCCATGGCAAATCATTAGGAAACTAACCAAGATCATCATACAATCAAAACCCTACGAATTTTAGAAATCAAAACCATCATGCAAGATCATTTCATCAAATAAACCAAACCCTAGAGAGAGAATACGAAAGTTGGTAATTCATTTTGTTTGGAAGGGTTTGCTACTTACTTGTTAATGGAGAAGCAACCTCCTCTCCTAGCTCTCCTCTTCTTCTCCTTCTCCTTGAAGCTTTGAAGCAAGCTCCCACAACTCTCTCTCTTGTTCTATACGTCCAAGACAAGAGAAATGGGTTTTCCAACCCTTAATTAGAAATTAGGGCATCCTTTTATATGCCCAAGTTTTGGGTCTTTCAAATCTGCCCCTAAACAAGGCTTTTGTTCAACTAAAACCCTAGGGTGTACCTAAGGCATACCAGGGGTACCTTAGTGTTATTCGAGTGGGGTACCTTGGTCTTAAGTGGGGTACCTTAGTGTTAAATGGGGTGTTTGCCTTAGCCACTTCAAAAGGCATGCTTTAGGGATGCTTGGGAGGTGTACCTCAGCTAACACAGAAGGGTACCTCAGTTATATGAGGGGTACTTTAGTTATTTGAGGAGGTACCTTGATGTTTCAAGGGATTTACCTTAGTCATTCTAAAGGGTAAACTTTGAATAAGCTTAGGAGGGTGTACCTCAGTTATATTGAGGAGGGGTACCTTGATTATTGAGGGGTGTACTTTAGTTATACAGGGGGTACTTTTAGGAAATACAAGGAGGTGTACCCTTGGTAACATGAGGGGTGTACCTTAATAATATAAGAGGGTTACTTGAGTTATAGAATGGGTGTACCTTAGCTATAAGAGGGGGTACCTTAGCTATATAAGGGGTTATACCTTAGGGAAAACAGTGGGGGGTTACCTTACTTGTATGGGGATTACTTTAGTGAGACAAAGGGGGTACTTTGGCTATATAGGGGGTGTACCCTAGGTAAAACAGTGGGGGTACCTTACTTATATGAGTGGAGTAACTCTAGGAAATTCAAGGGGCGTACCCTAGGTAATATAAGGGATGTACCTTAGGTATGTTGGAGGTACTTTAGTTATATAAAGGGGGTACTTCTAGCTGTATAAGGGAATATACCTTAGCTAAACAAGGGGTACTTCAAGTAAGATAGTAGGGTACCTTAGTTAGAATAAAGGGATGCCTTAGGCAATACAAGTGAGGTACCTTAGGTATAATTAGGAGGTACTTTAGGTATTCGAATGGGATACCTTAGGCAATGCAGTGGGGTACCTTAGCCAATATGAGTGAGGTGCCTTAGGTAATATAAGGGGGTACTTTAGGTATACAGGTGAGGTACCTTAAGCAATGCAAGGGGATACCTTAAGTAAACACAGGGGTACCTATAGGCAAACACATGGGAATACCTTAGGTAAACACAGGGGTACCTTAGGCAATTAAAGTAGGGTACCTTAGGGATACAAGTGGGGTACCTTAGGTATAACTGGGGGGTACTTTAAGTAACACTTGGGTGGTACCTTGGGTAATACTTGGGTGTACCTTGGGTATAAAAGTGGGGTACCTAGAGTATACTTAAGAGGTTATTTGGGCATTCTTGGGAGATACTTAAGGTACACTTGAGAAGTACCTTGGGCAATATAAGAGGGTACCTTAGGGATATAAATGGGATACCTTAGGCAATGTGATTGAGGTACCTTAGGCAATATAAGGGGGTACCTTAGGGATAATTAGGGGATACTTTAGGTATACTTGAGTGGCACTTTGGGTAACACTTGGATATACTTTGAGTAATACATTCGGGTACTTCGGGTAATACATGGGTGTACCCTAGGCATTTTGAGCAGTACTTTGGGGAAATACTTTGGTGTACTCTAGGTATACTTAGATGGTACCTTGAGTAGTACATGGATGTACTTTGGGTATACAATGGGAGTACCTTGGGTAATACAAGAGGTACTTTAGTGGTATTTGGGAGGGTACCTTGGGTATATTTTGGGGTACCATGGGTATACTTGGGAATTACTCTAGGTACACATAAGTCCAACTTTTCAGAATTTGATTTCCAATTCATTAAAGCTAATTGGAGAGTATCTTAACCAATTGGAATTGAGAGATAGCATTAATTAAACTTACTTTAATAACTTTCATATCGTTCAATTGATTCCTCTAAATCCTCAAGAATAATCCACATCTACCTCATTTTCATAACACAAGTACTTAATTAGTCTACTAATCACACTTTAGATAATTACTCTAAATAATTAAGACATAATCCGGGTCGGGGTTTTACACCTAGCGAAATCGGAGCAAAAATGTAATTTCAAGTGAAAACCGCATACTCAGAGCGGTTAGGCATGACCGTAGTTGATCTGCGGTCAGGCCTAAACTGCAGATGTACTGCGGTTTTGGTTAAACCGCAGAGTAAGTGCGGTCAGCCCATAAAAATGACTAAAAAATTAGTTTTTTGAGCCAATTGGATTCAAATCTGATCTAGATTAGTAAGACCCGACCCAATAAGTGATTTGGACTTCTTTAAGTCCACTTTTGGATCATGGGCCTAGACAGGCCCACTAAGATCACCCTGGGCCCACTTGTGGGACCCACACTAGACTGGTCCGAACCAGGCCCGTTTTCAATAAAACGGGCCCAAGGCCACTTAACTCAGGCTTATGGGCCCATTCCAAGCCCACTAAGCCCAAATAAAATTGTAAATAAATAAGATTTAATAAAATAACCAAATGGGTTACCCAATAACCCAATCGGGCCCAAGGCCCAACCATGGCAGCCCACGGGTCTTCCAACGGGACCCGGGTCCAACCCACTTTACTTAAATAAATAAAAAAGATAAAATCAAAATAAAAGGGACCCACACCTACAGAGGGCCCCGCCAGACTCAACAAGGCAGCATGCTAGTCTAGGAAGGGTGAGATTGACTCAAAAACCAGGGAGACCCGAGGGACCCGTCAGACCGACGGGGCGGACCGGGGTGTCTTTAGGACTTCCCCGGACCGTAACCGAGGACTTATCTAGAATTCTAATAAACCGCAGACCAGACTTAGACCCGGTTAGGGCAAACCCGTGTCTACCTGCACTCTCAGGCAGTGGCGACTCCAAAAAGTCCCGTGGCACGCACTGAAAGTGCGCCCGATGTGCGATCTAGGCCAGATTTTTAGGTGCGCACGCCTTGGGCTTGGGGCCCTTTACCTGGGCTTGGGCTTGAAAGCCCAAGACTTAATGAGTTAAGGTTTAGAAACCCTAAGTTAGCTTGGTTCAGTGGGCTTTAGCAGGCCCGAGAGGCCCTACCTGTGGTCTCGACCAAACCATGCCTAAATCTAAGCAGCATGCTTCAAAATGGGCCTTGGTGGGCCTCAATGAGTTTGTCCCACTCCACTAACCTGGTTTATCTTTATTTAGCAAAATAAGTTTGTTGGACTTGGTGGGCCCCGTTGGAAGGTCCACTGGAAATCAAATTGGACCGAGTCGGTCCATGGCCCATCTTGGGTTTCCAATTGACCCGGAAACCCTTATGGTTCATCCGGATTTATCAACAAATCACAAAATAGCAAAAGATCACGAAATAGCAAAATTTGGCATTTTAGCAGTGTAGTCGGCCTGAGATGCCGGTTACACATAAGGATCAGTGTATCCAGCATCTTTGGCCGGCTACGAACAAGGCTCTGTTGATTCGACTTGAGTTGTCGGATCAACCTAAAAACTTGGTTTTTCATATTTTTGCATTGGGATTGGGTTCCTGGGTCTTCTAGGGGGTTCCAGCAGCTATGTGGGCCCATAGTGGTACAGAGAGGGGGGAAACCCCACTCTTGCCTTCTTTTGGGGCTTTGAGCACCTACGGGAGAGGGAGAAAGCTTATGGCTTTTCCTTCTCCCACTTGCATCAAAACTAGTAGTGAAACAGGGGCTTGAGGACCCCTGTCTTGGCTCTTTTCACTCCATGCATCAACAGCCAAAGGAGGCATAAAGAACACCGGATAACACATGAAAACACATGCTTCAACCACGGTGTAGGTGTGTGTATTTTCAGTGCCATGTGAGTGGGTGTGGGAAAACATACTACACAAACATACTTGGTGACAGAAATGAAGATAACAAGCATGCACCTTACCTACAAGAAACATTAGAAGAAGGGATTCGGGGGGTTAATAAAAGGGATACATGGGATAAAGAGGGGAGAACAGGCTCTCCTTGGAATGATGATGAGACAAGTCAAAAAAAGCATGAAAAGTGCTTCCCAAAGGGGATCATAGACACACTTGTCATGGCCTCACCTCTCCCCATTCGGATGCTAAACCCTCCCCTTACCATGGGAGGTTGTCTTCATGAAGGAAATACAAAGAAAGACGGGAGAAAACATGTTCCTCATGGCAAAACAAGACAATGCTTTCAAATATGCTCAAAATCACTTCATTTTTACATATGTGAAGTAAATGATGGTGGGGAACAATACCTTAGTGTTTTAACACCCTTTTGAGGTGTGTGGAGCTTCCTTAGAGTGAAGGAAGCAGCTGAAGCACCTTCCTTCTTGCACCAACAGCAGCAGGCCTTCCTTGGCTTGGGTGAAAAATGGAGAAGAAGAATGAAGGAGAGAGTGGGAGAGTCTTAAGAGGGGTAAGAAGAGAGGGTTTCGGAGCTGGAATAGAGGGGGAAGAAAAGGGAAACAGCCTAAGAAAAGCCAACCCCTGAAATGGGGTTGCTACTGCCTTTTTATAGGCAAATTTTTGTATCTAGCATTTAATGTCGAATACACTACACCTCCTTTGTATCCAGCATTATTTCAAAATTTTAATTTTTTGCACGTATCTGTCAGCGAATTCCTGCGAATCTCGCAGGCAAATCTCTTGTATTCGGCAATACATGTCGGATAAGAAGAGGGGAGTGTGTATTCGACATATATGGTCGGATACAAATCGGATAATTAAGGATTTGCCCCTCGACGTGACCGATTCGACCAATTTGACCGATTTGACACTTTTAGATATCTGCAGATTGCCCCCTGCGAATTTTGGTTTAGTCCCTGAGATATTTAGCAAGTTTTGGATATTTAAAGATTTCCCCCTGAGATATTTTGCTGCATTTGTCGCCACGTGTGCAGTTCTTTTGCCACGTGTGCAGCTTTTGGGTTTTGCTCGGAAACTTCGACAGCTCATATCTTCTTCATCCAGACTCCGATTTAGGCAAACTCAATTGCGTTAGAACCATATCGGAGCCCTCTATCCAATGACATAGGATTAAGCACCTGACTCGGGGTTTAACAGAAAGTCAATTTCTGCTCCCCTTCAAGTTTGACTGGCTCATATCTTCTTCATCCGGACCCCGATCTGAGCAAACTCAGTTGTGTTAGAATCGTGTCGGAATTTCCTACTCATTAGGAAGAAGTATGGTGGCCACATTGCACTTGATCAAAAAGTCAACTTTTGTCCCCTCAGGGTTTGACTTTTCTGCTGTCTTTTAGCACATTTTTTCGTTTTCTTCTTTTCTTTTTTGTTTGATCAAAATTTGAGTGCTTACAGTCACACTTTGATTTCAGAAGCAAATAAGAAGAGAAGATATGTGTGAGGAGATGGGTGTTTCGTTTTTAACAAAAGATAGAAACACTAAGCCCTCTTTTCCCTTTTTTAAAAAACAACAAAGAGAGAGAGAGAGAGAGAATTTAATTGGTTTCTTTAAAAAATGAGAGAGACGAAGTAATCTATTTGAGAAAGTAGTCGACTTTGTTTGTTGCACACGTTAGTAATAATGGTAATAAAGAGAAAAAACAAAACAAAACAATGTAAATAATAACAGTAATAAAGAAAAAAACTTTTAAAAAATTGGGGCCTTTACTCCTTAGGTGGTAGCCTTAGTGAGGGGTGGGGTCCACCAAAATTTTTTTTTGCCTTAGTTGGGGGTGGGGGGGCTGGGGCCCTTAGGCGGTGGCCTACCCCTTTGAGCCGCCCTTGACTAGTTTATATGTTAAATGCACATCTTTTTTGTAACGATCCAACCAAGCGAGGTATTGTCTGTTTTAGGCCTAAGCCCACACACGCTTTATGATTGTACGTCCTCGTACAATGACCCGCTAATCTAAAATCTTGCCAACCATCACACATATTGATGTATTATTTTTATTTTCTTTCTTTTTTTTAACAAAGAAAGCAATGCAAATAGTAAAGTTGTTGGGATGCAATGATTTAAGTGTTAATGCACTTATTTACTTATAAGATTCAACATGTAAATGTAGCGCATTCAAAATTTGCCTGCACATTTACAAAAAAATTGGCAAGCATACAAATGTGAAATGAAATTGTCTGTTGCAAACCCAACAGCCTCTGCGAGATGGCCATTATGTTTTCACATTTTCTAAAGTAAAAACATCTTTTCAGGTGAACAACTACTATGAGATGCTGCACGTGTTTTCACATTTTCACAGAGGCTGCTGGGTCTACTGTAGGACATAGTAGCAGACGATTTCGTCCCGCACTAGGCGATTTCAGGGGTTTTCGGTACAATAAAAAAAGAAAAAGAAAAAAAAAAGAAAGAAAGCATTTCCTCCAGAGCTAAAATCTGATGATACCATGAAACCACCGGCTGCATTACCAAAAGAAAAAAAAGGTGAAACCACCGGCTGAGATGGAGTATGGATGTGTGGAGCCCCCTACTGACATGGGCATCCATGAAAGCATTTCTTCTAGAGCCAAAATCCGGTGGTTCCATGAAACCACCGGCTGGGATGGAATTTGAAGGTATTGGCCCCTCCTGACATAGACATCCATCCGTGCATTTCACATTGGCACCGCTGATGGGCTCCCGGTGAAACGCTCTCGGCATCCATCTGTGCGTTTCACGCTGTTTCACTGAATGGCACGAGACAAAATGCTCACTGAAAAAGCCCTTTTCGGTACGCCCTAATAAACCCTGCGTGTTTGCTGCCTTCAAGCAAGAGGTGCACAGAAGGCCTACCAAAAAAACAAAAGAGGCGCACAAAAGAGAAGAGATGGAAGAAGCGGAGATGGAAATCGAAGAACCTGCTGTTCATGGTTCAACGTTAGTCAAGCGCTTTGGAATCAAAAACTCAATTCAAACTAACTTCGGAGACGATTACGTATTCCAAGCAGTCTCCAGGTATACAAAGACACACCCTCCCCCCATGTGTTCTCTCTCTTCTTCCATTCGAAATGATGTTTGATTATGATCTTGGAACGATAGCCAGGAGAATTCAGTAATGGCTGTATCTTTGTCAACGAACACAATCAAATTGTATTCTCCAGTCACTGGCCATTACTTGGGAGAGTGTAAGGGTCATTCTAACACAATCAACCACATCTCGTTGTCGGGTCCATCGTCTCCACATATTTTACACTCCTGCTCCTCAGACGGCACCATTAGAGCGTGGGACACGCGTTCCTTTAGGCAGGCATGCTTCATTTTTTCCTGTAGATCTTGGTGGTCGACGATCGTCATGCTTGAAAGTTTTATGAGTTTTTATTTTTTATTTTTTTGTACTTCAATACGTGCACTGTAGGTTTCCCTAATAAGCGCTGGTTCTTCGCAAGAGGTTTTCAGCTTTTCTTTCGGTGGCTCAAATGCTAATCTGCTTGCTTCTGGATGTAAATCTCAGGTATGATCATAGGTAAAAAGGATATTTCTCTGTTTACATTTCCATTTCTAGGTTCTTTTGTTAGGCTTTTTTATTTTGAGACAGTCATATGAGACGGGAAAAGCATTATCTCCATCTTTGGTTGCTCGAAATGATTATCTTCTTTTAGTTTCTGTGATGTGATTAGCGGCTCTTGCTTCAATCCTTGATGTATACCTTTAATTTACACGAACTAGTTGCGGATAGATTCCTTTAATCCTTGATGTCTGCCAAAATTCCCTGGCAGGCTCGTCTTGGGATAATTAGGATGGAGTTTTGGAATGATGTCAATATGAAAATGCTTGGTAGTTGTAAGTACCAGTTCTGCTGGAGACTACATTGCGAGCTCTTAAAAAAGATGTCTCTAATATGACTTTAGGAGAAATGTTTGGAGGTCATGTAAGTGCACAGACAGAGTCTCTTGTTGGAAATTAGATTCCAGAAATTTAATATTAACAATTTGAAGATATATCTGCGTATTGATTGGTTAATGGGGCATTAACTAGCTGGAATTGGACAAAATTGTAGAATTCAACCGATGAAAATTAAAATGAGAATGGCTCTGTTGGTTGAACAGAAATGTAATCAATGGAAAAACTTTTTCCACTTAACCTTAAAGTCTATTTAATTGATTATACTAACATGGTATACCGAAACGTTCTTATATAGAATCTTCACGAGTCCAGTTGTATGACTCTAACAATACAATAAAGTGGCTAGATAAATTTAATGTTCCATTGACCAACAAGAATCTTATTAGATTAAACTGAATTAATCACTCGAGTACATTTATTTGTTTATTTGCATGAGAGCAGTGGTATTACTTAAGTCATCCTTATCAATTATCAAGGTAGAAGAGACGTTAACATCTGGCCATGCCAGTGATAATTGATAACCTTGTTTAAAAAAGTGGAACTCCTACAGTGGATCATCCTCAAGTGATTATCCAAAACATGGAAAATCTTTTAATAGAGATGATTTTAACAAGTCATTTATTTATTTTAGGAAATGTTTGACAATATTTTGGGGAAGGAAGCCAACGTGAGGAGCAAGCACTTCTTAGGCTCTCCATATGGTATTATTGATTTCCAATGGCATAATAAAGATAGATTGAATATTCTTAATTACCTAGACCACGGCTTCTTCCACTGAGAAAGGCATTGGTAGCATAAGGTAGAAGGTAGAATTACATATCATGGATTTTGTTGGAGGAAAAAGTGCAGAATTTGTTCACCATATGTGCAATATAATCTGAAGAGGAGACATTTGGGAGGACATTTTATTTCAGTTTCATTAAAAGTGTGTTTGTAGATTTTGCAAGTTCCATGATAGACTATGAAATATGTCAGTTACATAAGAATGGAATTCCTTATCTACCTGTATCCTCTTTTGAAAAGAACGGCATTAGTTGACACTAGAACCTTGGCAGATTTTTTATTCTACTTCTGATCGAAGTTCTCTATCTGCATGTTATAAAGGAATTACAGGAGATGTGACTTCCAATTTTTTTTTTTTTTGGGAGTGGTTTATGATGAGTGAATATTTCCAAATCCTGATTTCAGGAGAAGGCGGAACTGGGGAAGCAAGTGACTCCTTATATATAGTTTTTATTGACGGATTAAGGAAGATAAACGTATCACCAATTTGGGGAATATATTTGAAGTATATTTGATTTTTGTGTGATCACTTTCTGTCTTTTGGATTGTTTCCATAAACAAAATTATAATTTTGATCATATCAGCATTGCTATCTTAATTTTCTCGATCAGAAGATTGCATGAATGTATTTTTTTGCTGTTCTTTATATATATATATATATGTATATATATTTTATCAGTTTTCCACAACTATTTAGGTTTCACTGAATGTAGAATCCTTCGAAGAAGTTTTCTGGCTTATCTTTGACTTAGCTTGCTTGAAGTTTTCGTTACAAACAGCTGAATGTTGGTCTCAATTTCTTCATTTTAAACAACTAATTCAAACCGATTTATAGATAAAATATCTTGGAGTGTATGTTTAGATACTTTTCTAATTCTTATCTGCTCCTTTGCTAGGATTTCTGGTTCCAATTTCTGGATCATGCTAAATAAGAGATAAAAGAACTTTATAAGCCACATCTAGAAGGTTATCCCTTTCTTGGTTCTTTTGAACTGTATGTCATGCAGATATATTTTTGGGATTGGAGGAATGGCAAGCAGGTTGCATGCCTCGAGGAAACTCATGTGGATGATGTTACACAGGTTTGTTCCTGTTTCTCTGTAATTCATCTTTGGGTAATGTTTGCTTATGTTATTATTTTTTCCGATTGCTTTGAATTCCAATTTCAAAGTTTGCAACATGTTAAGGTGCATCAAGCTGTAAGTACAATGTGTCAACACAAAGCTTTGTTCATGGTCTATAGACTCTATACTTGGATGACTTTACTTTAATTAATAAATTATGATTTACATAAAGAAGTGCGTTATGATGTCCTCACAACTTTATTTTGAGTAGGCGGTCCATGGACTAGCTCTTTTTCATTTGTTCTTTTTTTTTTTTGGGTGTGATTATTTTTCAATTAGGGTTTCAATTCCACTTTCCAAATTTCATGGAATAATTATTCCCATGATTGTTCCTTTCCCCCCACCACCCCAAAACAACACCCAACCCAAACAACCAGAATACCGCACCCACTCACGCACATAAGCAATAGTCCTCCTCCCATTCTCACCCTGTTTCTGTGTTTTTTTTTTGGATTGGAGTGTTCAGAGTTAGTCATATCGGTACATATGATTGTTCATAGATATATTTTCCCAGTACCCGTTTATATTTGTGTAACTTTCACTTTTGTACTTTGTGCACCTTTCTCCTCTCTTATGTAAGCCTTCATTGGAATTAATGCGTTATGATTGTGCTAATGCCAAATCTGTATGCAATGCTCATGAGCATCATACCACTTGATTCTTACTGCAGAGCTCTGATATTCAAGTGGTTTAAACTTCTGATTTTCTGAATGATTCTTGGTCTGCTTTGCTCAAGATCATCCAAACAAGCTTTTTTTTTGCTTCTGTTGACAGATTGATATGCAATTTTGTGACTGATGGAAGTATCGAGTCCTGCAGCTCAGCTAAGGTACTAAGCTGCTGTTTATCTGAATGTTGCTAGGTCCACTTTGCTCCAGACCATCAAAACAAGCTTATTTCTGCCTCTGTTGATGGATTGATATGCATTATTGATACTAATGGAAATATAAATGATGATGACCATCTGGAATCAGTAAGTATAGGCCTGTTATCTTCAGTTCCATTTGTCTGTTTTTTCAATATTCCTGGTGCTGCTTGGATCGATGACCGGGGTTTAATATGCTGGAGCACTTTATTTGTCCCAAAAGTTTTATCAATCTTTCACTTATTAGTATCAGTCAAAAGTTTTGTCAATCTTTCACTTATTAGTGTCAATCATTAAATGAATCTTGAATGGCAAAAATTAATAAGGAGAAATTAATCATAAAAACAAGTTGAATTTTCTGATGTATGTAACCGTAATCTCATTTTCGTCTTTGTCTTTCATTGATTATCTCTGTCTGTGGTTTACTAATAGATAAGTACTAGCTTTATGCATATATAAAAACTGTCAGTAATCTGTAAATACCAAGTACTTCTTACTTGTGTAACTATTTTTTGAATTTAAGGAAGTTAATTTTCAGAAGCAACTAACATACTCTTGGTTCATTCTCCATTGTCCATTCTTACTTGAATTGCAAAAAATTAGTTCCATCTCAGCAATGTAACTTGGACAAGTTTTACTGATTTAATATTCAGAGTCAATTCTACTCAATCATTTGCTATTTCAGGTCTCATATGTCTTTTTATTGATTTCCTTTTTGGTTCTTTTCTGCATCTTGTCTTACTTTTGACCTTCTTTTTTTATTTTACATATCCACTTAAATTTAAATTACTTTCCATTTTGACGTGTCAACTTATCTGACTTGCTGATTTACTTTAGTTGTCAGTAGCACTAGTGATTTGATCTTATTGTCAGTATTCTTTTGCATACATTCAATCAACATGGTTTATGTTTTTAAAATTGCTTTTTAAATGGATTAACATTTCAAAAGGATTTCTCTGTCTTTTCTTCGATTTATTGTCATCTTTCCAGCATTCAGTGGATATATGTTTTTCATCAACTGTAAATAGGAAGGTGGCTGCTGTAGCTATTTTTATTATCTCATATGTCAAGACTTAAGTTAGATGGTGAAAAATGAGTTATTTGTCCATCTTGATTTCTGATTTATACAAATGCTAGAATGAAGCATCTTGTCTACACTTAACCAGTCTCATTGGACATTGGTGTAGGTGATGAATGTGGGAACCTCAATCGGAAAAGTGGGAATTTTTGGTGATAAGATGCAAAAACTGTGGTGCTTGACGTGCATTGAAACATTAAGGTATGGAAAGGGGGAAACAACTGTCATCTGATTTAAAATTTTATATTTTCGCATTTTTTTAATCTGCTTTATAGTCTTTTTGAAGTAGTATATTATCTGAACTTGAGCCCGACCAATAAGTACCAGAGAGTATGGGCTGTTCATACTACTCTCAGCCAGGGCCTCTGTTCTCATTCAACAGACCAGTGACCTTAGCCCACGGCTCATTTATACAAGTGGCCTTGTATTTCTTTGCTGTCTTTCTCTTGACCCATCATGAGGTCTTGTGATTTCTTTTTAATGGCTTTTGGACCTTGAATACTATATGGTCAAGGTTATCCATTTGATAGATGGCAAATGGTGCTCACTCATTACCAGTAAGAAAATGGTTAATACACCTCAAATATAATATGAACCTTATTGTTGTAGTATTTGAAATTTCTTTGCATCTCTTTTGTTCCTTTGTTATATTTATTTTTTATCTTTTGATTTTGCTTTTGCTTACAGTATTTGGGACTGGAAAGATTCAAGAAATGAAGCCAACTTCCCAGATGCTCGATCATTAGCGTCTGACAGCTGGACCTTGGATCATGTATGCTGTACTTAGTCCTTATAAAGGATTCATTTGCTCATTGTAGTAAATTCTACAGGCTTTTCTCACAACACCTTTATCATCCTTCTTGTTCTTTTTTAATTGTCCATCCAATTTGTAAGGGGTGTTAGAAGTGCTACGACCCCGTAAATATGATGAAGCTACAGCAGACCGAAGCAATAGCAGCATCTGAGATTTGAATATTTGAGCACAAGCTAGGCCCAAAACCTGAATTAGATTACATAGATACGTAGATATGCCTACCCAGGCTTGATGGTCAATTTCTCGGAAATTCTGCCAGAAGGGTCCCTCCCAGGTTCTACCATATAGCGGTGTGATTACTCAGGCTTATATATCGTGTAAAGCATACAGAACTCATTACAATTAGTTCAAGGCATTATGAACTCATTAAAATTAGTTTAAGGCATTACGCAAAACTGGAGGTTCTGCTCTATTATTTCCACTTTTCCTGACACGCATTTGGTTAGACACTAGCACTTTTGTTTCTATATGTTTGTTGGATAAAATTTGCATTTTTTTTCGGTTCGAGAGATGCAGCAACATATTTCAGCTCTCTTGATAACATAAAAGCTTGGTTTTTGTTGTGACAGGTTGATTACTTTATTGATTGCCACTATTCAGGAGTAGATGATCGTCTGTGGGTAGTTGGTGGCACAAATGCAGGCTCGTTGGGTTATTTTCCTGTGAATTACGGAGGATCAGGAGTGATAAGATCTCCAGAAGCAGTTCTTGGGGGTGGGCACACAGGTGTTGTAAGGACCGTGTTGTCCGCTTCAAGCATGCATAGTGGTCCTTCCCAAAGCCGTGGCATTTTTGGGTGGACTGGTGGTGAAGATGGCCGGTTATGTTGCTGGTCGTCAGATGAAACCTCTGAAGTAAATCCATCCTGGATTTCAGGGGCGCTTGTTATGAAAACTCCGAAGGCTCTCAGAAAAGACCGGTATCATCCTTATCAGTGAGCATAAATTGACCTTTCTGCACGTGTTTGAAGTCTTTCCCTCGGTTTGTGTTAGTGTTGTATACTCTCAACAGTATATCTAATAGTTCAATTGACCAAAAAAAGGAATAATTTAAAAAAAAAAAAAAAAAAAAGGGACACAAACCACTGTTCGGGCTACTCATCAAAATTGTACCATGAACGAAGCAGAATTGCAACTTTCTGTTAATCCTTGGCAACCGATACCACCAATTGATTATATTAGTAACTTCCGCCTATTTCAGAATCTGGACCAGTTAATTTATGCCAGACGCTTGTGTCAAGGCCGCTATGGCTATGATTACGAGTGTGGTTACCAAATTGAAGGACATATCAAATGCACGTTTAATTACCTCCCTTCAATCATTGCAAACCTGTGGTTTTTGAGCAGCCCAGCCGGCTAAAATCCTTCTGAGATTTTTCATTCCATACTTGCAAGCACATCTTAGGATATGGCCGTTGCTGGCAGGGGCTTGTAAGAACAATATCTTGGACTACCAACAAAAACACACCCCACGCAGCAATATTGTCACCTCTGCTTCAAGTTAAGAGCCTAGATACAACTGACGCATTCAAGGCATACAACAGATTTAAGACGATGGGCCTTGTGACGTGGCGCAACATGTTTGTACAATTTTCTCCTCGAACCAAATATTTCAATAAACAGGTAAATTCAACTTTGCATAACTCATAAAAAGGTGAAAATAAAAATCATCTAATTTTACACTTTTTTCATACGAATAAGGCTCACACAAAAAAAGACAGACAGACAGACAGTAACTTCTTTCACCTTTTGCTGCTAGATATCAGCGATACAAAAGCAAGCTCTTCCTTTTTCTACGAGTGGCGATTTTCAAATCCATTCCATTCATAGGATCGTATTGAGCAAAATGCCTTTAAAAGTCGCAAGCTGCCCATCATGATTTCTTGACTGTCAGCCACGGCCACGTCCTCCACCTATTCATCAGAAGTGGTTCCGTTAATTTAAACAAATGAAAATGCAAACCTTATGAGAAGTACAACCTTTGCAAAAAGGAGTACGTGAAACTTGGATTGCCAATTGCCAATGTGAATGGGGACTTTGTTCTAGCCGTAATGCCTTGGGATGTCAGTTCCCAATAGGATCTAACGCTCATTTGCCAATTCTATGACACCCCTAGGGGAGGGTTACACTGTGGGCTGTCTCTCCCTTAAGGGGATGTGGTCCAAGGACCAACAACCAACATATCAGAAACACAAAAAAAAAAAACAAAGAAGAAGAAGAAAGAAGAAAAGAAAAGAAGTGAATGGGAGTAAGAAAACAAAATAAGTTCCACATAAAGCTTGTACAATTACGAAAGAGAGAAGGCCGTACCTCTGCCACCAGTTTTCCCACCAGGTCCACCCTTGCCCCGCCCACCACCCATTCCTTTAGCACCTCCTTCATCTAAACCTCGACCAATTCCTTTTGCTGGCCTCCCACTGGCACCTTCTTCTCTCCCTCTTCCCCTTCCGCGTCCTACCCCAGGGGGCTTCCTATCTGGAGAAGTGAATACAAGCATAAATAAAGTAGATTTACAAATCTGGAAATGAAGTAGACCATTAAAGAATGAATCCTTGAATAAAAATATTGTACAACATACTCTAGGATGCCTGTGCACACAAACAATATAATTGTAGCAACACAAATGTGACACTGTGTAAATGACAGAACCGTAGGAATGGATAATTGGCACCAACTAAAACTTCCATGGTGAAATTTTTGCTTGTATTCTTGACAACCATGATACAGGTTCCTTCTAACTGAAATAAACAAAAAAGAAAGAGTCACAATTTACCTGAGCGACTCTTGGTTTCTTCCTGGACTTTATCAATGACCTGGAATACAATACCAAGACTGCCATTAGTGCTAAATATGCTAGCAAAAATTTGAAAACAGATAAAGGGTACTAGAAATGCAAATCATGACCGCAAGATTTCAGTATATAACATTAAATTGTGAAAAAAAAAAAGGTCACAATAAAAAATGAATATAAAAATTTCTGACTGTAGGGTTAGAGTCCTCAAGTATGAAATCAACAAGAATGAAAGTATGTTTGTCAGTTATTTTTTAGATAATTACACTTATACCTCATAATATTTGTCGTGTATGCACATAGATTCCCTAACATTTGAGAAAAAGTTAAAAAGTAAAAACCTCTCTTCAAATATGCACAAATGGTCACAATGGCTCCTTCTGTTAGCTGTCACTGGAAGAGATAAAAGTTGCTTAAGTCAGCCAAAGAAAAAATCTATACCAAAAAAGCCCTTTTAGCTGTAGCAAAAGTCCTTTACCCCATATGTAAGTGACATAATTACACTTATCCATACATTACAAGGAGACTTCTCGGGAATGTCCAATGAAGTAATTTAATCTTGGCTAAAGTTGTTTAGTTACATTGAGTCTTCAGTTTGAGTTGGATATTTTCTAGATTATATTGACTTTTAAATGAATTTAGTCTCCAGGGGTAGTTTGGTCTTCTGCATGAGCTTGTTAACGACGTTATGATGCTAACTAAAAAAAGGGGCCTTTGTGACCATTTGTGATAACATGAAGGGAGGTTTTTTGGCTTTTTCTAAAATACTTGCACAAGAAGTCAAAATGCATTGACAAGAGATGTTGAGCAAGAAAAACTCAGCACAATAAGCAAAAGGCGCAACTTTGATACAAGTCATCAACTGAAAAACTTTCATGGAAGTATTTGGTCATAAACAAAGCACCTCAACCATGCCATCAAAGTATGCACACATCTTATGTTGGTAACTCACCTGAAATTTATCAAGTGCTTAGTACTGATCAATAGAATGCCTCTATCAAGACAAATCATAATCTTAGATTGTAGTGCCCTACGGTTTGCAATTATCTACTCTCTTAGATGGAAAGAAAAAGAGAGATGGGAAGAGAAGAGTCAAGAATCCTCCTGAAAATATAAACTGGAACAAAATAACACAAAAGAAACCTCCCTCCCATAAGAAAGCCGAATTATGTCCCCCATGAAGGCATATAGGAAATTCTATCCAATTGGCAATCATTATTCCTAACCATCAATAGCCAAAAAGGATTACCCAACTAGGGAGGATAGTGGACACAAATCATTTTTGTCTATCCATATTTGATAAAAACTATATCTTCGAACAGAATGAGTATCTAGATAATTTCTGATGGACTCCATCCAGGTTTTTTATTTCAACCCATACAATGGAAAAAAACAATTTTCTATCCTGAGAAACACTGACATCAATGGATGTCATACAATAAAATAAAAGATCAGCATGCCAGTTAAAAGGAAGAAAAATATAGGAAATTACCAAAATGGGCAAAGATCAGCATACTCTTTGAAGGAGAGTTGGTTTAGAGGGTTTCTTCAAATAAAGCAAAGCAAATTGTAAAAGATCTAATTAGGTAGCTACGAAAAGGTGTGACGATGTACTCGTTGAAGGATCTATGAGGGAGAGGAAACTAGATGGAAATAGTAACAGAAATTTAAATACTCAATCCCCATAAAAAATATATGGCTTCTGATGTATTAGGATGAAGGCACAAGATTCATGTTGCCAATCCAACTAGTTGGGGTAAGAATTTTTCTTGTTCCTTGAAGAATTTAGGAGATCACTCCTCCAGTTATTGTTCTAGATGTAACCAATGGATACGTTAGATATTTGGGGAAATTGGCTTTCAGTGAAACTTTTTTAAAATAATTGAGAATGAGTGTTAGTTTACTATTTACAAAAAGGAATCTTCCAAAAATGCCATTAAAAACCTTGTTAAAAGATGATGACAAATGAATCGTTTACCATTCACTCAATCAGAGTCACTAGAAGAATGGATTCCATTTTCTCTTCCTGTTAAGTAAATTCAATAATTCCTTTCCCCTATCACACATGCACAACAAAATCAAGAACCAAAGAAAAGAAGTCCTCTTTGGAAGTTTCACACGCTCCAGAATTCTAGTTTTTCACTTATACGAGTCCTTGTTGGACATAACATGAAAATTAAACATGAGGACTAGCAAGAACAAAATTAGGAAGAATTAAGTTCCCTTTCCCCATTAAACATGGACAAGCAAACAACGGCACCAAAAATAAATGATGGTCTTAGAATGTTAACCTTGCACCAGAAAGTGAACTGTCTTATGTGATATAACACGAGGATGAAGCAAACAACCACCACCCAAAAGAAAAGGCACTAGTTTAAGAGCATTAACCTGCACTAGAGTGATAGCTTGTCATGAATGTTAACTGTCCTTGTTGGAAGAGGAGGTGAGTACCATCAACCTCCACTACTACTACAAAAAACCATGATGAGAATTTTACGACCTCATTTCTCATTTAGCCTCAACTATAGTCACTAATAATCACCTCCCACCCCACAATCAAACAAAGAGACATAGTTTGGTCATATTCTTAAGCAAGTCCAAAACCCCAAGTATGGTAAGGCGGATGATTATATTCAAAATGGATCTTCATAGGCCAATGGAAGATGAGAACATCTCGAAAGAGCAAAGGAGAAGATGTTAAGCATTGAGATGGAAATCATACATCATATCTAGATGACTAGAAGAAAATGTGCCAAGCACATATTTTGGACCTTTTTCTCATCTAGAGAAAAATGTATTAAGCGTAAATTGTGTAACTATTTCCCTGGTTCCGTCAATATTCAAACATGCAGAGGACATATCACCCCTTTTTCCTTGTCCCTACAGAAAAAATCCCATCCTTTGGCGTGTGTGATAAAACTACAGGACTGGTTAAGAAAATGATTCCACACATGTATCGAAAGCAAAGAATTATTCTACAGAAGAAGTATGAGTTAGAAATGTTTGAAGGCGAGGAAATATTTAACACACCTCATCTGGAACTCGAAGATACTTAATGGTATTCCCGCGAATGTAACACTCTGGCATTCGCCAAAACCTGTCTCCATCCTACAAAGTTATTTGCACAATAAGACAGAAAACAACAATTGGAAAAGACAGCAACCTTTGGTTTACTAGGAAAAGAGTAATAGAATAATGAAAGCAATTACTTTAGAGGTACAGATGACTTCACGGAGATGAATGTTCATCCAAGTATCGCAGTTCACCAGATGTCCATTATACGTCTCCCCATTTTTCAGCTCCACCAACTGCCACGAGAAATAATAGCAGTAAATTATATATCAAAGTGGACGACAGCTATTCATGAATAAAAGGGGAAAAAGGAAAAGAGAAATGGATTTGTCAAATATAATCAACCAAATTATGTACAAGTCATTTTGGTAGACCTCAAAATCCTATGACTTAATCCTAAAACCAGAGAAAGCATCTTACCATAGGGTGTCCTTGTGCAGTCTTAAGCAAAGAAAGAGGAAGCTGCAATGAGAACAACAGGATTCATGAGAGAGAAACAAATAAATGATGTTCGCAAAAACGAAACACAACCCTAACCCTAAAATTGGCGCATATAGCTTCATACCATCTTCCCGGCTACTGAACGCAAACCTACACACCATAAAACCAATCAAATCAGATCAAATCATTTAAAAAAAACACTGAAAATAGAGGGAAAAATAAACAAATAGCCTTTGGAAACCTTTAGAATCCTCACTGAAAACCCGTTCACAATACGCGATTCAATAACACTAGCTTCTTGATGAAACTCGCAGTATCTGGAGAGATTTCCGGTCTTGAGCATCCAAATGTGAGGAAAATATTCGGTTTTCAAAACCCTAGAGTTAAGGAGATCAAGAAATTGAAACGAGGAATCAGCGGAGTACGAAAAAGAAGAGTACCTTTTTCGCTGTCCCCGTTAGAAGGATCGAGGGGTTTGTTTGGTCCGGTCCGCAGTCCCTGGACTCAATTATTTTTCGAAGTAGAATAGTTAGAAAGTGAGTGATATATGGGTTAACTTTAAGCTTATAATAAAGTTATATTAAACGTTTTCATACCACAATTCCGTTGTCGTCCAGCGGTTAGGATATCTGGCTTTCACCCAGGAGACCCGGGTTCGATTCCCGGCAACGGAATGCATTTTGGATTCAATCGACCTTCCTCCTAATTTCTTAAATATATTCCCTAGCCTTCTCTTGGCCTGTTTGCCCTCCCTATAGGAGGCATTTTGCTTTGTTTCAAATTCAAGAGATATTCCCATGCCAAAATTGTCCTTTCATTTTTATCATGACTTTTTCAAATAGAAAATTATCCATTTAAACTAAAATAGCATACAAAAATATTTTTTTTATTAAACATAATTTTCATGGACGACTCCAATTTAAAGCCTATTTTTGCTCGATGACATCTTCTACTGCTTCCTCCTTGCCAGAGTGAGATGTTGCCAGTGTATCATCTCACAGCATGTCTTTTTAATTAAAAAAAATGTCTTTTTACATTTTTCTTAGTGGAAAAGCACCAACTATGAAATGTTGCACGTGGCAGCATCATTTTCTGCAGGAGACAGCAGACTATTTCACTCCTATTTTTACAAAGCCCTTTCAATTTATAAGAAACTATGCCATATGTGCTTAAAATCTTTAAAATCACCAAACGCAACTCTCTTGAGATTCATTAGCTCACATAGAAATGTAATAACAAGAATTCCATTATTATGATCGATGTTGAATGAGTTCATAATGTGAGCTGAGTTGAATTAAGTCCATGACATGATTAATTTGCCAAATCATTATGCATCAAAATAACACACCAGTTTTGGCGCATTCACTTTAAAATTCATTTTAATAGACAATCGCCGAGTGTTGCAATTAAACCGTAAATTTGATTAAGGAAAAAAAGAAAAAGGATAAGCTATATTTGAATAATATTCCCAAAATAAACCCATTATTCCCTTATTCCAAAGTTTTTTACCAAAAATCTCACTTGTGTACTTAAGAAGGGAAGAGTCTCATCTGGGATCATGTAAAACTTCAATCACTGCTACCACATCTCAATCAAGAGGGGATTATTTTAATCAGGGATTGTGCCTGGGTAGGTGCTAAGTTAGAATGGCAAAAGTTTTGCCATGTCTCCGCCGGTGATAACTCTGTTTCTTTATGTTCTTCATCTTCCCTCACTGCCTCATAAATTGAAGTCACAGTACTTCGAGCAGCTTCTCTTGCCTCAGGAAGACGATCGTTCAACAGATCAGCAGCGACTTGAACCAGCGAAACCAACCCAAATTCTTTCATTCCTTCTAGTCCCTGAGATTGGAAGAGTTCATATAATCCAGCAATGATCAATCATAGAACTTCAATTGGCATAGATCCAGTTCTAAAACGTTCGAACTAAATGTAAACGAGAAAGTACCATCTTAGAGACACAAAGAGAGATGCACATGGCAGCTTTAGCCCTGATTCGAGGGTTGGCGTGGCTGACGCACGCCTGGAGCTTACGAAGCAGAGGAAGAGGAGGCATGGAAGCGACCATCGCCTTCAACGCCTTTTCTGCTTCTTCGCACACGAACCGTTTATCCTGAGAAGCTTTCAGCAGTAACTGAAGCAGCTGCGGAGCCATGGAACCAGAGCTGTTAAAATGAAATCTTCTTTTTTAAGTGGGTTGATAAGAGATGGGTTTCATACCAAGTTATCAAAGGCATCAGACGCAGTTGATTCGAGCAAGTTGTCTCCCAGGGTGCGGAGGATGTCCGAAGAAGCCATAATGGACGTCTTGCAGAGAGCACTTCTTGGGTTATTCATGGCTTTGACCAACGCTGGCACGAGCTTTTCCCTGTACAAGTTTTTACAGAGTTACAAATCCCATCCCCACAACTAAATTCGAATTTGTAAAGAAAACGAAGATCGATAAAACAAAGAGAAATTTTCTCACATAAACGGGAGCAGAAGAGGGGAGTGATAGAGAGCGAATCGTCTAGCGTTGTTCAGCGATTTGCAGACCTTCATCCAATCCTTCGATTCCAAGCCATCAAGTAAGCTCTACATTTCCACAACGATTATTGAAACCAGTAAGATATGGGGTTTTAAATCAAAATCAGAACAGATTTCGGGGAAAAAAAATCGAAATATCCAGAGAGATAGATAAACGATGGAGGGAGAAGGGTGGTACTTGAATCTGGGTTTCGGGATCTGTAACAGGTTTGAGATCCTCAGAAGCAATGTAGTCAATGGCAGCATCCCCTGTTACAGGAACAGGGACCTTGTTTTCGTCATTAACGCCAAAATCGGGTTGGTTCTTGAGCGGAACTGCGACTTTGGCTACCTTTTTGGGCCTTTCGGGGGAAGTTGGAAGAGCGTTGTCTAGAGACCTTAGAGCCATTTTCGTTTTCCTTCTCGTATAAGAGAAAATGTCGAGAGTCAAATGTGTTGTTCCGGGGGGATTTGTATACACAGAGAGTTGTAGTTGTCGCTGTTCATTTGAGATTCAAAATTTGAAAGAGTGGAATCGGGAAAGAAACGGCTTTTAGCCTTTTTGTAACGGCTATTTTCAGATTACACCGTATTGAATGGACTTTTGGAATCCGAAGCCAAAAGTGATATCTAAACTGGATGTAGGATAATTTTCCATAGGAATATGCTGTGGAGGCTGTGGTGAGGGGAAATTGGTTTTTAGAGAAACTTTTTAAAACTAATTCAAATTCAATTAACCAATTCTCATTAATTGAGAAATAGCGATACCTTTTTAAAATAATTAAGAGTAAGTATCATTTTACTGTTCTTAAAGAATGACTTGTAAGCCATTTGATACTTGGCCTGTTATGGTCCCTCTCTGTTTCTGAATATATTAAGCTTGATCCTTGAAAAGGAATGACTTCGAAATTCTAGAATAATGAATCTTACAGGCACTTTGAAATCGTCAATGATCGATTTTTCCCTTGAAGGAGGGCTCGCAAATTTCGACCAAAGACCACTGGTCCCAGATAAAGGACCTTAACCTAGGGTAGGTCCTATCAAAGTAATGTTGTAAACACTTAATGCTTGTACTCAGACTTGAACCAACGTTCTTATGCTAGTGGTAAGAGGATTTTACCATTACATTGTCCCTAGCACCTTTCAAATAGCTCGAAAATTTACTTCGAAATCATTCAGCAGCTCTGTGAAGTTGCATGCTACATATAGTCAGCCAAAACTAACCACAACAAACTACAGAAAAAATGCAAATAACTCAACAAGGAATACGAGAGTATGTGAGAAAACATAACCCAAATGACTTGTGACGAGCGCTGTAAACTCAAATATTACAAGCACAATCGCGTCAAATGAATAGAAAGCGAGTGTGGACCACTGAGGGAATCATTCATCTACATCAATATTTCATCACCTTGGATGGGGGCATACTAGTCCTACGCACACACACCCCAGTTGATATTTTCACTTCCCAGTTCCGATCTCTTTCGTGATGTCCCTTGTGAGGCTAATTTGTAGTGTATTATGCCAGGGGAATAGGGTCCGAGTAACTGGAAGCTTTCTTCGGAGATCCTGAATCAAAATTTAAAAGGATATAAGAATTTCATTAATGAATTGAACTCAGATTCTATAGAACATGGTGCATTCTATCCTTTTTTTCCCCCATTTTTACAACTTAAAGGATATCAATTCAGTGTTTTCGCAATTTGAGAAAACAGAAAGATCTATAAACTAGGATTTAATGTGGGGACAACCGATTAAAAGACTCAGCATGTTTGCCCCTTCACAAAGGACAAACTGCAGGCATTTTATGAGGAATGATAATAACTCCATCCACATGCATGCACAAAAAGGAGGAGTGAACATTGACTAGGTGATTTATATTCTGGTTCATCTGACTTCTGGGGTAAAGCCAATTAAGGAGTTAGTTGATATCTTGAGTGATTGGATTGGCTCCATATTTATCTATTCAACTGATAAAGTCAACGATACCACCAAAAATTAGACGTTTAACATGAACTGACTATCCTCTTCCAAATTCTTGAGGGCTTCTTTAGACCCTTCATAGAAAATTTATAAAACATTGCATGAGAGTAAAATAATACCTTAAAGGTGGTATCCGGCAAATTTGAGTACGATGCCTGTAAATATGTAATGGTCAGAAAAATATTTACAAGTTAAGCAATTCAACCATCCAAGACTACAAAAAGAAATGATGAAGACCTCAAGAGATGCCATGTACTCAGTCTCGTGGTGGCGAATAATGTTTGTCAGGGAAATTGCACAATCTTCTGGCGACTGCAAATGAGATAAAAATATCAGCAATATGAAATACATTACTTGAGAAATGAATCCAATAGAAGTTCACATAAGGTGTATACTTCCGTTAAGAACCATAAGAAAAGTGGGGGAATCAGTCATGTGGGAATGAACAGTAAGTGTAAAATTGAATCAAAGATGAGAATTACAAAGATAAGGTCCATGCACTGGTTAAAAAAAGATTCTGCACTTGGATGGAAACTAATTGAAAAGTGCTGGTATAGATCATACAAATTGCCAATGTAACTATCCATATGGAGTTCCATTATCCATGATGATTTTATCATCTTATAACCTTGAATAAAGACTTATTCACTTGTAGTTAGTCTCTTGACTAGAACAAGTTGGATGATCAACCAAGTAGAAAAAGAAAATTACACATTAAAAATCTGGGCCATCCAACTTGATATTGTGACAGGAGACAACAGATTAAACAATTAAGATCAGGATATTTTTTATTTTTGAGATTCCACTTCAGGTGGATAAAATTGAGACCCAGTAGGCGTGGCAATTTCTGAACTTTCTTGTCAACCCACTTGCTGTTTTTACTAGGCTATTGCTAGTCTTAGCAGCAAAAATTTTCAGCTGTATATTGATGGTGACTGAAGCCATGTTTTAGCTGCATAGCAGGAGGCAGATGTCTGAATGCATTACAAACAATCTAGCATAGAACTAAAGTTTGAATTCATGGTTCAAGGACATGTGAAGTCAGGATTGTTCAAAATAACCTGAAAAATGGTTGAGTCCTTGCATTCATGCTTTGCATCTAACTGCACATTCCCTTCTTCAAAATAATGGGCTCCCACCTGAAACAAATCACATCAATCAGTGGTAATTCAAAAAAATTCCACATATATGCATGCATCCTCATACCTAAAGAGAAGATAAATAATTTCATTGAACATATTGTAGAAATTCTAACATGAGGTTACAGTCAGATAATAAGCAGTACCTGCATTGTGCCTCTTATTTCTACTACTTGAAGATCATCCTTGAACTCAACATTCCAGACTGAGTGCCAAATTCCATTGCTGCACATTAGAATGAAACAGAACATAGAATTATCTGATAAGAATGAAAAGTTTAATGCCTTCTATGATTGTAAACACTAGTTTCAGAGGCCAGGTGTGAACATAGCAGCAATGGAAATACAAGCTAAAACAAACAGGCAAGGATACAGTACCACTACATCTCCCTAAAAATATATGGCCCTAGTGCTGAATTGTTACAAACATACCATTCTCTTGGTAGCCACTCACAATTTTAACCAGGTGCATTCCTGGTAGTCATTTCAGTGAGGCAATTAAATAATACTTCTAAGTTCTAATATAGGTTTTTCTAAATGCCTTTACTGGTAATGAAATAATACTTCTACTATGGGTTTCCATATTTTTCTGGGCCCAAATGTCAACATGGATTAATGGCTTAATGGATCAAACAAAAGTGCATCTGGTAAGGATTTTTCTCTTGAAGAGTGAAGGAAAACCAAAGGGAATAATATTGTTATCCAGCTACATTGTGAAACTAACCTGGACCTATCATATAAGAGAGGTCCTCTCAATGCTCTAATGCGCACACTCGATATGGAATGAACTGTCTCACGAGGTTCTGAAACAGCTCACATACCACTTTAATTAGCAAACAGCAGCACAGCTTCATTTTTGGTTCTTGGAACCTACAATTTTCAATTATCATACAGTTGTATTTTCTTAGTAGAAAATTTTCTACTTTTATTTTGTTGGACATCGTCTAGCTTCCAATAATGAAATGTCATTTTTCGGGTCATTATCTTCAACCAAATATAATTTATGAAGTATATGAAATGAGAGACACTTAATTTGGATTTATTTATCAATTAAATAATTTAAAGGTTGTACTTCAAAACCTCAATTAAATAATAAAAGTTTTCAGCTGTCCTTTTAGTGATTTCACTGTCACAAAATGGTTTCTTATGCAATATACCTCTCCTTACATTGATGCAAGTTCATGCCCAAATTGAAGGTCCAATGTAATATGTTAAGATTTTTATTTCTTTTTGTTTTCAGTTTGTGTTTAGGATTTCAGATTTGCAAATACAATATTCACCTTGAAAGAATTCCAGATAATTAGTTTTCCTTCCATATCAACAAGCTTTATTTTTGGCACAACCATTTAGTAAAACAAAAATTTCTCCTCATTTAAAAACATGCTCAATTGCCCACTAATCTTCAGATCTTCTCAGTACAAATAAATATGTTACTTGAAACTAACCATTCACCTTTTAACAAAGCAATTGGCAGAAAATAATAAATGTAATCAAGATAACAATCAAACAAATTACAGTGTAAATAAACTCAAGTGGTCAATGTTCGGGCAAAAATAGGTTGATTATTAGTTCTCATATGTGCCATACGACGCACCAGAAATTCTGTGGGCTATTTTTAGCAGCTGAAATCACCACACCAAACTCAAAATCAGATCCTGGACCTTCAGCATCTTTTCCATTGATGCAGTAAACTGAACAGACACCTTTTGGATAAGCTTCACCAACATATTTCATAATTTCTGCATCCAAAGCACCTCTGCAATGAACAAGTTAAAAAAAAAAAAGGTTACAAAATAGATACAATAATCTATGAAAGAACAATCATAATGTATATTTTATAGTTAAAGGCCTTTCAGGGCACCTAATGTAGCATCTTCACTCATTGGCAGTAGAAATTACCATAAGATATTCACTCATAAGTTTGTTAAAAGACTAGATGCACTAGTTTGCCCCTCGAATACTGTGGAGCAGGACAGGAAAAGTGTAATAAAGAATCTAGTATCCTTCTAATAGTATCATTCTAACAAATCAAATATGAAGTTTAGTTGCAGTTAAAAGAATTGTAATCTGGCACATCAGGTAAAAATAGGTTTATGGCAATAAGTGCCACAGCTTATAAAATCTCCCTTATTCATGCATCATCACAAATAATATGCAGATCTCCATCTCTCAAGTTTGATGTGTCTACTTTCAGTGACTTAGATGTTTAATTGGATTTTATCCAGTTATGTCCTCCATAACAGAGACGCGCACACACATGGGACACTTGCCTGAAAAAAATAGCATCACTGGCCTTAAACTAGAAAGCTATAACATCATCGAGTGTCCTTCCTTGTTCAAGTATATTATATTTTTAAAAACACTCTAAAGTAAAACCTTTTTCCCTATCAAGATTGCTCAAGCTTTCATGTTTCATGTGGAACTATAACTAATTGAACTAAGGATGCCTGAAAAATATACTTCAAATAACTCAAAATAAATGGAAGAGTGACCAGAGGGATTGGATTCATTTTAAAATTCTAGCATAATTTTAACCCTTCCCCTTGGTGTTTAACTGCAAACATTCTTTATCAGCAGTATTGCAACAGGCAAAGAATGTACATTCAAAAGGTACACATAAGGACAAAAGTCTCATGTTTATATCATAATAAAAGATTCATTAATTTACCTGAAGTCCTCAATGTACAGAGAAGGAAGCTCCTCATCGGTTGCAGGCCTCAGCTCTGTACAAACCTGAACCAGTTTAGCATGTCATAAAATTAAAGGGAAAAAAAAACTTTCATGTATTTTCTACGGGTATATTGAAAACAAATACATAAGCATCACATTCAAATGAGATCCATACAACACACATGCAAATTGAAGCAACCAGTGACCATAAAAAATTGCATAAGATAATATGACTCCTTTGGTATTTAGCAGTAATTGAGAAATCCCTTAGGTTATCTGCCTAAAAATTATAGTTCTGGCCATATTCAAGATATTTCCTGAATATCATAATTCTCCACAACTAACCATTGTTCTTTTTAATATTATTTTGTACTAGTACCCAATTCAGCTAAATGAACATGACAAAGAAGAACAAAAGCATATAACTGGTAACTCATAGATCCCAATAATGTACATGTTTAAGATACATCTAATCACTCGAGAAACTTAATTCCCTGGTTCAATAACTTTAAAAAACCCAACCAACAGAAATGGAGAGAAAGAGAGGGAGATTCTGTGTGTGTTGAGATAGCAATGAGAGAAAGATAGAGAAGAGGGGAGAGAAAAGAGGAAGGAGATGAAAGAGACGGAATGGAAATAGAAAAGGAAAGCAATAGAAGGTATATCTCCTCTTCCTTCTCCTCTTTCTTCTTTTCTTCCCCTCTTTCAGTTGTTTCGCTTTCATTTTCATAGAAAGGTTATGTATGATTTAGTTATTGATACCGAACTCATGTCATCCAAATATCATATCAAGCTAAGGGCACACCCATCAGCATTGGTCCTGGATGATACCATGTCCAGTACCAAGTTTTTGGACCTTGCTTCATTTCCCCCGTTATTTAAGCAGGTTTCCCATAAAATTTGGGAAACCTTTCAACACAGGTTGTATTCCCCAATCCCTTGGTCTTTCTATCTTATAAAAATACAAGACACAGGCAAAGATAGAGATTAGAGAATACTTGTTTCACATGATCGATGGTAGCAACTTGGGAAGTCCTGGGATCAAGGTATTCATTCTCATTTATTTCACTGAATGATGTGACTATCACCTGAAAAAAAAATGGCAAAACACATAGACGTCATACATTATGTATTAAATTTTGGCTAATGAAATGTCACTTTTAAACATAAGAGAAACAATTATGCCTTTAAATATAAATATAAACCTAATAATCAAAGTGCGTGGAAGGTGAAGAAGCTCAACTAATCCTCGTAAATCCTACAAAATTCTACAGAGAACACGCAATATGTCCCTCAAAAAACAAAGACAACTAAAATAAAATTAAAAAGAATAAGAAGAAGCGAGTGAAATAAAACCCTCAATTTAACTAAGTACATAAGTCAGATAAGAAATTGCGTCATAATCTCAATCGGAAGGGAATCAGAAAATCCTCCGATAAAAACGATGGGAATTAGGACTTACGTCGCCGCTTCTGTCCGGCATCTCGAGGCATAACATGTGAGTTTTATTGTAAAGAGGGAATGCTTCCGAGGCCGCCATGTCATACACATTGTCGTCCACCAAAACCGATCGAACATCTGAGGAACCACTACAAATAACAATTACGACCGATGAAACATATAATAAGGAGAAACGGCAAATGAAATTTGAAAGGGTGTTTGAGGAGATATGATAAACCTTTGGCGACGTATTGGATTTCACCAGCGGGGGAGTTCAAGAGGAACCATTTGGCGATCTCTTTCTTCTGCTTATCGCTGAGCTCGGCTTCTGCTTCATGGGTTTCTTCGTCTGCCATGGGTGGCAAAGCTCCGACGAATCTTTCTTCAGGTTTAAGGTAAAATCAAAAGGATTGAAGGATTGGGGGCAGAATCAAACCAATTGAGCGCGTAATACGCAGAATCAGCACGTCGATCTGTAAAAGGAGGGAGACTTATGGCAAATGATTTTGATCGATGGGAGAATGGCGAAATTTGAAGTAAAATATTGCAGATTGTATGACTTTGGAGTACAAATTGGGGTCTGCTGGCAAGTGACTATTGGTGCCGCTCATAAATATAATTAGAGAACATTATAATTCAAAACCAAATACACATATAATTGAAGATCTGGTTTTAGGGGCTTCAAAAAGTACTATCGGGCATTTTCTGGAAAGTAAAAATTAAAAAGACAAACTCACCCTTATAGGTTGTTTTAGAAGAAGGTAATTTTTTCAAAAGGATAGATATTTGTATAAACTTACACGATGATTTTTATCAAAATAACTTAAACTGTCCCTTAACAATTTACATAACTTTTTTTCTTTCCGCCCTTTTTTTTCATTTTGAGTTCTATGAAAACATGAACTGAGAGTACGGTTATAATAAATGAACAAAAACATTACTGTAAAATCTTTGAATATCAATATTACTAGGAGAATGCATGCACAATGTTACGTAGGTGGTTAGTTATAATACTTATATATGTCGCAGTAACAAACCTTAGTATTTGAGTCATTTGAAAAAAAATTGAAGGGTGTTCTGGGTATAAAATGTCAAGCAGAAAATATCCAAAGAAGAGCGATGAATCCAATGTATCTAATGTTAAAGAGCACATGTTCATAATTAAAAGATGTTCGATAAATTGTAATTTCTTAAGGATATTCAATAGTATATTCTCCCAAAACTATCCAAAGAAGAGTGATAAATCCAAAGTCTGTTAAGGTTTTAGGTATATCCTCATGCATATGTGTGTATAATTTATGTTTCTACCCAAAAAAAAGGTATATTTTACTTGTGTACAGGCCCTTGTCGTTTGCACAAGTATCTAGCTTAAGATTTAGTGTGTGTATATGCCTATACACACAGCATATACACACACATATATATATATATATATATATGTATGTATATGTATGAACCTGTGTTCAAGTGTCTAAGTCCTACTTATTTATTTATTTTTAAGCAGAAAGCTTGCCAACAGAACGCTATTACACTCACAAAGTCACTTGCAACTTCTTTAAAATGAAATTTATGCTACTTTAGGAACATACTTTTATTTCCGGTGAAAGGGCAAAATTTTAGCTTTAGCGAAATCATGTACCAGGTTAAGACTCAATATTTGCCTAAAAGTTCCCTGGTTCTTCCAAAATCGTCTTGCGCTAGAACTATGCTTCCATCTCCACCACAAAGGGCTCGCTGCGAAGCTGTATGCACAAGTCAAGATGCGCCTGACGTCTATATTGCAAAGTAGGTGAAGTTTTTAACTCTCAATGGTGAGGACAGCAGAATTTAGGTCGCATTTGCATTCCATTGTTGGAATATGTTAGCTTCCATGAATTGTTTCCACACCTTCAATGGACGCAATACTCGAACATGGCTAGGACCGTCCTGTGTTTTATTGCTCATGAGCAAGCCTCTGGCAGCAAATCCCATTTGATCAGCCGGGTCCATGTAACCACGGATCCTCGATACAATACCACCTTCATGGGAGAAACTCATCCTAACAGACCGATCAGGAGAGCGCACCAGAGAGACTTCAAAATTCGGCTTTGGTTGGGTCTGGAATTCTTGCTTAAATGATGATTCACCTTCATTCATTATGTAGCTTCCCATGCCAAATGCTTCCCAATCAACCTGCTGAAAGATACCAGCCACACGTTCTGTATTCTGTGAAGTCTGATCTTTGGATTGGAATGTTTCTTCAAAAGCTAATTTATTAACTTGAGCTTTCAATTCATGAAGACGATGGCCAATCCTTGATGATATGGCATCATATAGTGCTCCTCTTGAGACATGTTGGGTATCATCCATTGCAAGCAAATCATCAAACTGAATGGGATCACCGACAAGTACTGTCACCTGTAGAGTTTACATAGAAAATAGTTTAGTTACTCCACACAACAGGTAGGATAACAAAGCATGTCTCCCATATCAAAGAATGAGAAAAAAAAAAGGGAGTAATCGTTTGTTTGATATCAATTATAGGAATCAGTTCCGAAAATGTGTTACAACCTACAACAGATTAATCTTGGCATATTTATAAGCATGCCCCACCCAAAATTTTGTCATACTTCAAACCTGCTACTGCAACAACTGAAAACTCATTCCTAAAATCCAGAAATTGGGTAAGGAATGATTCAGTGATGAGGCTTTTTCTCATTCTCATTATGAGAGGACTTATGCTCCTTTTGCTAACCAAAAGATTGTCTACGAATAAGATTTCATTCGATCAACAAGAGACAGTTCCAAAGCTTGGAACTTACTTCCAAAGTGGATGACAAAGCAATATAACTAGGCAAGTACCATGGAGCTTACTCTGACAACAATTTGGAACTTATGGCAGAAGATTAACACATCACACTAAAAAGGTTTCTATTAGATTACTTAACTAGGATGAGGCGTGAAGGTTACTTAAAAATATTTCAATATATGTGCAATATCCATTACATGGAAATAATGGAGAGATCCATGAAGAGCATTAGGTTTTCAAAAACCCTGAACAAATCAACACATTCTAAACAAGTAGACTAATGTAACCTCTTGTAAAGTGGTAGATTTGCAGGCTTTCACAACATATGAAGGTTCAAAGTGACTCTTAAAGGATAGCATTTCAGGGTTATGAAGATCAAAGGCAGAGGCATTAATAAATGCCACAACCATAGAAACCATAAAGAAAATTTGAGTGAAATTAGAAAAACATGCTATTCCAACTCCTTGAAGACATGGCTGGTTATTGAAAGATTAAAACAGGAAGCATCAGAAATTGAGGAGTACATACTCTCTTGCCAATCCTTGGAAAATTTGCTCCTATAGGCATGATTTCTTGCATCCCCGTATGCACAAAAGGTACAACTATCGGAATATTGTTTGCATCAATGATCAACCTGCAGGGAAATTAAAACCTTGAATGAATTGATCGTGTTCCATCATAATAAAATATTAGCCAGGAAATACATTGCAAACGAAGAATATAATTGAAAAAAATTGTCTCAGGCAGCCAAAGAAAACATGTTCTCTTGACACAATAGACATATTAAGAAGGTTATTAGAAGGATAAAAAGTATGCTATATGATTTACCTCAACTTAATTTTTCCTACTTCTCCTTTCCACATTAACTTTTCTTTTTCCCTTCTTATATATCTTTGAACCGTTTCTGGTTACTGCACTTGAACTAGTGCACCCAATGAATTCCATTTCTCAAACTGGCCTGCTGAATGAACCCTTAAATTTTTATTTATTTCTTTATTCCCTTATCCCCTTCCTACTCTCCTCAATGCCTGCACCCTCCAACAACAAAAAAGAAAAATACGAAGCCAAAAATGTTTGGTGAATTTGACCTTTTGAATTAAATCATTTTTTTATCCTGATCCCAAAAAATCTGGATAATTCATTATAATTGTTGTTACTGATATAAGCATTTGTGCTTTTGCGTCCATTACGAAGTTGGTTACTTCTCTTTGACATTCACATTCTTGCATAACTCCAATTTTCTATTTTACTTATTTTAAAGTTTCTCCTTTTAATTATTTTACTACGAGGAATTTACTCAAATTCTTATTCAATGGACTGTAAATTTCAATTTTCACAGAAAATTTAACCAAGAGTCCAATACTGTGACATGTCACCGTTCTAAGCTTCAAGATTCATGTCACTACCGTAGAAGTACTAATAACCATCTAATTGGAGAAAGACAACATGCATCTCTATGTCAAATTGAAAAAAAAAATTAATAATAACAGAAATTCCCCTCACCCCATTTCACAAACAAGTTAATAGTGTAATCTTAAATAAGTTTTCACCTTCCAACACCCCTCTTGGCAGAGCCCATGGTTCTTCCACCATCACGTGAACGACTTCCTTCTGGGAAGATGTGAACCCATCCACCTTTGTTCAGTTTTGCGATGGCCATATCCAATCCCTGCAACAGCTTAAAAATGTAACATAAACATATAACTACTTCAGAAATAAATAAATACCACATAAAGATATATATAAGATGGATGAAAGCTAAGTGCACAGAGGATATGCACAAACCAATGATTTAATGGTCCAATCATTATCTTTATGCGGCAAAGTATTCCAATGTTTAATGAAGTGATCCCTCAAGTAATTAGTAATTTGACTTGAAGTTGCAGCTAAAGTTTCAAGACAGAAGTAACTTCAGTTTTGATGCATAAATATTTCTCACCCTGGCAACCCACAGTTATACGAAGCAAGCTTGAATTCAAATGCGTATGTCTCAAAAACTACAAAAAAGAAGCAAATATATAGTCAACTAGGAGATCTGAGCTTTTGCTCTATAAAGAAACAAAAGCATCAATATCAGAATAGAGTCTTCTACTACATAATAAGTGTCAGCAAGGGGATTTGGTCAAATTCACACATCTGGACCAAATGACTTGATCAATAGTAAAGGGTCAAGCAGTATACCATAGTACTCTAACAGCATTGGCTTAATGGATAAATAATAATAGAAATAACAATTCTAGTGCTTCCTTACGGAAGAGAGAAGATATTCTGAATAGCCCATAAATAAGGTAATGTTGCTATTATTTAACAAGATCACATGGCAATACAGTAAAAGCATCCACGAGAAAGTCTTTGAAATTAAGTATAGATAAAATAACTACATCAAAAGAAACCTAATAAACACAATGGCGTCATTAATTATGGAAGAGGCAGTTCTTGAAAATAAACATAGATGCCCAGTATTCTTAAATTTTTCTTCTTGAGAGATTGAAACCCAATGACAGACTAGAGCACAACAAAAAGAGAGATTGAAACCCTTAAAAAATCTTGGAGTGCTACTCAACTGCTGTTTCAACACATTAAAGTTCGAGTAACAACACTTAGCTGCACTAGGAAATAGAATGCCCAAGAATGCCTTCACAGACATCCCATTCTGCAGGTGTTAGGACCTGACTAGCTCAAGTGGCGCTTAACATGTTGCTTTAATTAGTCTGCTGATAGAGAGAGAGAGAGAGAGAGAGAGAGAGAGAGAGGGGAGGGGGGGGGGGCAGCACGCTTATATGGTAAACGTGTACAAATAAAGAGCAGTCGCTCGCTATTGATCAGACTCGACAATAAATCAAGACATTATGTGAGAAAATTTAGCTTTGATTTTCTCAATCATTTTCTAAAATATGTGATACTCACACATGAAATAGAATATATGCATTATGGCATGAAAAGCCAGCAATCAGGGAAAGAAAGAAAAATTAGTAGGATAGTCCGAATGAAATAGTTCCTGGAATCTAGACAAACATAAGCATGCAACAATTGACATATTATTTGCCCAACATATGTCACAAATATTGCTCTACACTTTAAAAAATATTGAAAAAACAGAACTTATAATGTACCTTCTGAGAAACCCCTTCACCACGAGAAACTGGTAATACTTTTACACTTCGAAAAAATGCGGAGGTCATTGGATTGCGAAAACATCGATCAGTTGCACAAAGTGTCCATCTTAGCCTTTGAGCATCCAATAGAACACTTGGTGGCAACAGAGAAGCAATAACAAGCGGATCATCAACAGAGGCAACATGATTGCTTACCTGCAATCAAAGATTCTTATAAATGCAGGTCAAGCCGGAAAGACTAACCTAACTAATTTGATTAATGAAACTAAGATGGATGCATCCAATTAAAATTTATTATAGAATGGTAACACATACCGTTACAAGAGGTTTGCCTTCTGGTCTCTGAATCAAGACCTGGTAAAGTTTATCTGCACCATACATCTGTTATAGCAGACTAATTAGGCAGCCATATAAAAATCAAAAGGGCCCATCAAGGACATTAAAGGAAAATAATTGCAATATTTGGTCACATGTAGCCCAAGTACCTGAACATGGTTAAGCCCGTGCATAAAAACATGACAGGCATTTCCGATAATAGGGACAGCAAGAGCTTGAAGCATGCGGATAATGATGGGATCTTCGAATTCATTAACATTTCTTTTGACTACAGACACAAGAACTTTTCTAAGTCAAAGTCTTACTGTAACCAGCACCACATGAATGAAACCAAAAAGAGCATGGTATGGTTGTGATAGACTAATACATGCAAAGACACATTTAGATATTGTTCCATCAAACTTCTACACGTGACAAAGAATTTTCAGGAAACATTCGTTTATCACAGTGCTGGGTTGATAATTTTGAACTTGGAATATAAATAATATGAAAACAAAGTACTGATGTCAAGCTAACTTCTATAAAAGTGAGAAAGCAAATTATTCTGAAACCCCTTCTTGACCAGAATCCAGAAGAGCCTCATTGCAAACCTGAATTCCCCAAAACTGGATAATCAATATTATTTACTAACTCCCTAGTCCATATGCAATAAATTTAAATTGAACCTGAATGTCTCACTCATCTCAGGTAAGGGACTTTAAAGGGTTTAGGAACACGGATGTCACTAAAACACTCATATTCTGAAAAGGGTAAAATCAATTCTCTAGTGATTAATAACAGTTGGATACATATGATTTAACAATTATAGAGTTATTAAATATGGAACATGTACACATTATTTCATAGATAGAAAGAGGCTTTACATAATTTCCCAAATTAAAATCTTTTCATACATGTCTTTAATAATATTTGTCAAATACTTTCAACAGAAAACATAAAACTCTCGTAAATCTTAGCCACACAAAGGCTGCACTCTGAAGACAAACAAAATAACAAATTACATAATATATGTTATAGATATCAATAGGAAATCTACTCTTACAACTGATAAAGTAAGATACGCTAGAGCATCAAATACAATTTGTTAATTAGTAAACATTAAAAGATATTAGAAATGCGCTATGGCACCAACTTAGTTCCTCAACAAATTTTATCAACTATTACTTAACAGAGGGCCCGCCATACATGGCACCAAAAAACAAATTAATTCAACTATTGTAGTCTCATATAAAATATAAAATCGCTGATGTTTACTCGTTTCATTCATATCAGAACCGTCATTAGGATTCAAGTCTCGAGTTCCTACTCAAATTTAGTAAATTTAATTCTTCTGAAGCATTTCCATTGACAAGGAGCTGCTGATGTCATAAGATGAACCAGATGTTGTATTTGTTTTTGGACAAACACCACATTTGTCCATTGGGCCCATAATGGGATGGGCTAATTTCTCTTTAACACATGTGGATGCCCCTACTCTCACCCCACTATAAATAGAGCTAGTCCATTGAGTTCAATTAAAAGGGGTTGCATTTTGTTGTCTCTTTCTTAGGGCTTAAAAGGGGGTAGAGAGTAGTTTCTCCACATACTCCATTTTCTCTATTTTGCAGAAACCTAAGGCTACAATGGAGAACTCATCTCACTCACAAACAGGTATGTGATATTTCAGCATTGATTAACATGTGCTATGTCTTAAAGAGAAGTCTTAATCTATCACCAGATAGTGGGTTCCATGTTTAATGAACGAACGCTGTCAATCAAGTCGGATAAAAAAAGGGAAAATGGACGGGGCCCAAGCTCAAAGACGATTATCACACAAGGCATTTGATGAAAGGAATTTTGACAAAAAAATGGCACTTAAGCAGAACGAACTGACCTTTGTGGCGATAGAGAGGCGACGTAGGCGATAACGAATCTTTTCGGAGATTGCGTAGACGACGAAGCCACCGTTGCAGTGTGAAGGACAAGTGAGCATCTGAGAACCTAGGCCGTCGTCGATGCTTATCGACAGCGATTCGAAAGCGATCACGGATTTGAAGCTTCATTGCTCGAAACTTGTACTTCCACAGCCCTCGCCGATCAATCCATTCATTCGCCATGGATTCTTCCGTGAATTTATTCAAGGCCGATAAAATCTTACGAGTTCGGCAGGAGATTTGATGAAGACCTAGGCTTCATTCGTGAAGAAGAATCGGACCTTTGTGGTCCAGAGCAAAATGGTTGCAGAAAATTCTCGATCTCTCTTTCTTTCCCAAACAGGTTATGCACAGTAAGCGTCGGGAGGAAGGCGTGCTGAGCACTTTACGGGTTTCAGAGTGGAGCCCACCACTTTGTGAAGACAAATCAACAAGTTTATCCATTTTCTGGACCAAGCAATCAGGTTAAGCCACGAGACGAGATTCGTTCTTTTGTTTAAGGTTTAAGTTACCAACGGAGGTCCCAACACAGAAGACCGTGGCTGATTACCAAAAAACAAAAATACAGAAGACCGTGGGCATTTTACCTGTAGCATTGATGATTTGTTAAGACCGTGGGCATTTACCGTGGGGATTTTTTTAAGCCGTGGGCATTTGCAGTTCCTCCTTTATATATCGATCTTTGGTTTTTAGAGGCGTACCTCGTGAAAGCTTAACGGACTCTTAAGATTATAAAAAAAAAACTCCCATGCAATCAGTGGCAGAACCCAAGACTAGGGGCAAAAAAAATTTTCAATTAACACATCCTATGAAATATAAAAATTTCAATGAGTTGGGAACATAACAAACCAGAAATTTTAGAGGGGATTCTAATGAAACATAGAAATTTCAATAAATTGGAGAGGCAAACAAGAAATTTTAGAGGGGACAAAACATAAATTTTAATTAAAACATATGTACTTTTTTAATTAAAAAATAAAAACTAGGAGCCACCGGGAGGGGGGGGGGGGGGGGGGGGAGGGATTCAATGTGATGGCAATGGTATGAACTCTAATCTATACTTATATATAAAAGGTGAGACACCTCCCTAGGAATCATGCCAACCAAAATATGTGATTTTCCAAAACAACCATGAAGATTCATTAGTAAAGGCTACAGTAATTAAAACTGCTTTAATTTTTTAAAACTTAATAATCAGTTACGAAACCATTCCCCACCAGTCTACTTTATACATGCACCCGACTAGTATCATATGAACTTGACCACATCATATTGGTTTAACAGAATTCTCCTTTGGTTTTGTTCTTCTAAATAAATATTTTTCCGTAGTTCGTCAGTCCTTTGCTCTGTAGGAAATATTTCGCATAAAAGATGACCAATGTCATTGCCATTCTGCACTAGCGTTTTTATCAGTATCACCGGAAACATTAAGGTAAAACAAAAGGTACATAGTTTTCAACCTGAAACAAGACGTCGAAATAGTACATTAACTTTTTTATTGCTTACATCAGAAGTGGTCTATGGTACCTAGTTTTTGAAGGAGACAATGCTTACCTTAGGAATGATATTGGATATCAGCAAATGAAAACCTGAAAATCAGAAACTCCATGCCCGACATTCAAGTAGTTGACATCAACAACATGTTGGCCAAGATCATCTGAGCAATATATTAGTTAGTTTAATTTCTAAATCCTTCCAGGAATGAAGAACAGGATATCAACTCTCACAATATTCTAACAGTAACAAAAACCTCTAACCTTCATACATGGTCCTTGCAACTTTTACATAGTCTCGTATCAGTTCTTTGTATATAATTCCTCCTGGATGAGCATCCAGGACTACAAGGATGCCTATCAACAAGAAGATTAGCATAATAGAAGTGTTAATCATAAGCTTCCCTTTCAACTCCATGTTTGCCTTCTCCCAGGATAGATATCTCACAATTGTCAAAAATAACAACAACAAAAGAGATACCGCTCAGATTTAATATCATATCAAGAGAAATAAAGCATCAAACTGAAAAATTCATCGTCCATCGTACAACCATTAGAAGAGAAGCAATTTCTGAACTTTTTTGGGGCTCCTAGATATTTAGTTGGGTTCAGCCAAGAATCATTTCTGAACTTTCGTATCAATGGCACTTTCCATTTCTCGGAAGGAAGGGGAAATTGATGTATCATGCAGTTTTTTGTGCTATCATGTGGCTGGTATGGCTAACTCGGAATTGGTGCATATTTGATGAAGGTACTATACAAAAGTATAAAATTCTAGAGGATATCACTGTCCTGGTAGCAGATTGGGTCAGTATTAGGGACGAGTTCAGATCTACGTCAACAAACGACATCTTACGGGATTGGGTAGCTGTCACCCAAATGCTTTAGATTGGTCCTGAGTTGATGCTTAATTGATGTAGTTTTCTTTTCTTAGCTGTGTTCAGCACTTTATAATTTTTGCTCTTTTTTTGTACTCCCATATCTCATGGGGTCTTGTATGTTCTATTTGCCTTAATTCTAATATATCCTTCATTATTCATCAAAAAAAAAAAGAAGCAATTATTATAGTTTTTTTTAATTGCTCATTTTTACTGTGTATGTATGCATATGCAGTGACACTCTATTGAATCTTGCTATGAAGTTCAGAAAATTAAGTATGCAAATCAAATGGATCAAAATTAACCAACTATTATACTTTCCTTTCATCGACATTGTCGTAAATACGACCTACTCAATGGTGGCAAATTTATCTCTATATGTATACATTGTGTGTTACATTTTGAGACTTAAGACCATTATTTTAGCTTCTTAAACCCCAAATCTAAAAGCTCCATCTAAGATTTCTTACTAAATGCCTCATTAATAAAGAACACTATCAGAAAAAAAGAACAAATAAAACTTACAAAAATAAAATAGAATTCAAATGAAGTAATTAAAAGTGAATTATAAAAATTCATGTAATTTTATTCAATGAATGAATTTAGAATACAATTTTTGGCACTTCCCAAGATTTATATAATTTCAAATGGAGCATTATGTTAATTGATTATTCCTGTTGGTTATCATAAAATTAAAATTTGCAAGTGTTTTATCATTGAATTCGATGTCAAGTTAAATTAAATCACATTTGTAAGATACCACAAAAATTGATTACATTCCTTATATTTTTCAAATTATCATATGCATACTGCCTGGCTAATTAAATGGAACTATATGAAGTAACCAACAGAGAGGACAACTTATGCTCCCCCACAGAATCGAAGGGATAGGTATTCTTAATATCACGCATCGTTCATATAATTTGGCCAAGTCAAATAATATAGCACCCACAAGGACAGACACAAACAGATACATGTGCTTGTGCGTATCTCCATTTTTACATATGTTCTATTCTGGATGGCGCATCTAAGAGGTGTCCACCAACTCAAGATGGGCAGGGAGGTGTACTTTAGGACTTAAAAGTATTAAAGGTACAATTTTAAGCCAAGACTTGGAGCACATTTACTATTTGAAACTTAGGAAAGAATTCTTTACCATTCTGGTGATTTGTGAAAAAAGTACAATTTTATGTCAAGAATTGGAACATATGTATCATTTGAAACTTAAAAAGGAATTCTTTAATATTCTGGTGACGTGTGGGAGAGGTACCAGGAGACACCCAAGCTTGAGTTGAATTGTTTGGCAATGGAGCAAGCCAAAGAATGTTTCTCAGGTTCATTGAATCATCATATATCACATTAGACCCTGAAAGAAACGCATGATAATCAATAACATGGAGAAAAGCTCAATAAGCCTTCTGTATTGTGACGTAAGATGAAGGGGAAAGATAAGCAACCAAGATGTTGAAAAGGATAGTTACCTATTTGGCAATAGCCCAAATTGTATGGGAACACTTCCTTATCACATGCTGGGTACTCTTTTGCATGAAACCTGCCATGATTGGTCAATAAAGCAAAATAGTAAGACATCTACTTGGGACCTTGAACAGCAGCAACACATGCCCGTGTCTTTGATAGAATTTTTTTTATGTTTAATGATACCTTAGAAGCAGTAGCAATTAAGAGCTCCTAGATCCCCCCCAACCAACACCACCCACCCCCCCCCCCCCCAAAAAAAGGGTTATTTCTCACATTGGAAGATAATGATCTCAATAGGTAATTACCCAATTTCATGGCCTGGATTCCCAACTAAATGAGCAGAATCAACGAACATCTGAACTCCCAATTGATTTCTTTTCTACTGAACAATGCAGTTCACCCTTTACAATTGGCTGAATATTAGTAAGAAGGATCTTCAGGAAGTAAGAACTATATTGATGTCTTCTCTCCTGAACTGTAAGATGGTTAGATCAGAGACTGTTCGGTTCCTTCTAGTGTGAACTAAAGTCCTACGGCTGTTGATGTTGATCAATTTCCTAGAATTTTGTGAAAATTGAAAATGCTGCCCAATTTCCCATTTTGAGGGCACCGACATATACAATTTTTAGGAATATTTCCCTTAAAAAATAAGTTTCTTGTTTAATTTTTACAGTTAATGTTGCACAAAATAAAAGAGGGGGGGAAACAAAGTGCACAACTTGCATCAAGTATTCCTAAAAGTTAGTTCAATATAGAGGAACTATATTTCCTGCAAAATCAACATCTGAAACCTAGGCTGTACCCTGTAATATGCTATAAAGATTATTCTGGGGAATCATTGGCTACTCACAATATACCAAGTCTTCCAGAATCTTTAGCAATGAAAAGGTGCCCATGAAAAAAGTCATAGCGATTTAGTGACACATTCAGCCCAACAGAGGGACCACGAGCAGCAATAATTTCAAATAAAAATGCAAGGTACAAATTCAGCTCCTGACAAAATTGCAAGAACACAGCATAAGATATCTATTAACCATTACAAGTACTATCCAACGATGGGAAAAGAAAAAGGATTCACTGACTGCATGCTAACCTCATTTATAAAGCGCCTCCCATAAGGAGTTCTTGTGAGCTGACAACGGTCCTCTACTGATCCTTCAACATCCGGTACCTAGTATAGTAAATAAAATTAGTCATAGAAATTAAGTACTGTATCAAGGGAGATGAACTAAAAGCATAACACATAAGAACATCATGCTAACCGGTAACATGGTCGGATCCAACGCTCTGTGTATAGCTGCCGCATCTCCTCCGGAATCAACGGCGAGGCGAGCCAGTTCCAAAACAGGTGCCGGAGGCAACCAAACGAGCTCGTCTTCATCAGTCCGATTCCGAACGGTGATCAATTTAGAACAATGCCCCCCTCGATCATTGTGGTATCCACTGAAAAGCTCTCTCCGTCGGGACGAATGTTTTTCCAATGTCTGATTCGGAGAAAACGGAACAATAAATCTCAGACAAGACCAGAGCTCCTCGGCTTCTTTGCCGTTTATTGTCGAAGCTTGTTCTCTGCTACCGAGAAGCGACAGCAGATCTGTTGCAGATGCTACGGGAGGAGCCGAAGAAGCTTTGGGGGTGGAAGTCGATGACGGTGAGAACGCTCGAGGACGAAATGACGCATGAACAGAAGAGGAAACGGCGAGAGAGAGGGAGATAAAGACACTAAACTTGAAGCAGAGAGAGGTAATCCCCATTTACGCTCTCTTCCTCTCCCGGTCTCCCTCGTCGATTTGCTTGAGAGAGGGATTCACCACTCATCATCGTCGACAACCAAACCCTAACTATAGCACTATAGGATTGCTTGATTCGATTAAAATTTTCATCTTGTTCCTGACAAAATAAATGTTTTAATCGCTAAGCGTGCCTTTTTATGCTTGTTTTGTGGACTGAAACCAAGTTGAGAATAAAACGATAGCGATCCAGGATAGAACGAGAATAAAAACCAATTGGATGCCTATTGAGGTAAACAAATCCGAGGGGAACAAAACAAATAACATCAATGTCTCAAAACTTGGAAATCATAAGAAATGATCATAACAATGCAGCAAAAGACAAATTAAGACGCGGACACTACACGGGATGTTGCCACTTTGTCTTGTATGTGGTTCAAACAATTGTCGTTCAAATGGACATCAACAGTATTTCCGGATCACTTTGGCTAAAGACAAGTCCGATAGCTCTTGGAGATAGATCATGTTATCCAAGTGGTTCAACCTATATTGCATCTTCTATGAACATTTCATTTTTTGAGGACATGCATTCTCCAAGAATGTAACTAATAGAGAGTAGCGTTTACAGTTTCAATGGCATGCTCCGTCGAAATTTTGTTTTTTTTCAAGGCGTGTCGCTGAAATTTTGTTTTTTTTTCAAATTTCGATGCATTTCGATAGAAAAAAATCGCTCAGTTGCATTGCTGGCGATTTTTTGCAACATGCCAACGAAACGGTGCGGCGTACTAAGCGAAATGGGTGAAACAGATGATAAAGAGAGAAAAAATTGATTTTTTTAATTTTCATTAGCGATTTTTAGCAACGTACTGGTGAAATTTCGATAGAATAAAAAAAAATCAATTTTTTTCCAATTTTTTGCTTTTTTTATTGTTCCGACGTTTCATCGGCATGCCGGTGGCGTGCCAATTTTTTCAGAGATCGACACATCCATCGGCACCGAAACTCAAAACCTTCGTAGAGAGTTGTCTGAGCAGGTGATGCAATGCTGCAGGGTTGGTGAACGTGTCTCTTTTTCCTTGGAGTTGTTCTTTCTCTTTTGAGTTGGTGCAGTTTTGTACTTTTTTATTTTTCATTTTTCTTTTGCCTTTTGAAGAAAGTTTGATCCCATGTAGCCCAAAGTACCTAAACATGGTTGAACCCGTGCATAAAAACATGACAGGAATTTCCAATAACAGGGACAGCAAGAGCTTGAAGCATGCGGATGATGATGGAATCTTCAAATTCATAAACATTTCTTTTGACTACAGACACAAGAACCTTTCTAAGTTAAAGTCTTACTGTAACCAACACCACATGAATGAAACCAAAAGGAGCTTGGTATGGTTGTGATAGACTAATACATGCAAAGGCACTTTAAGATATTGTTCCATCAAACCTCTACATGTGACAAAGAATTCTTCAGGAAACATTGGTTTATCACATTGTTGGGTTGATTATTTTAAACTTGGAAAACAAATAAAATGAAAACAAAGTACTGACATCAAACTAACTTCTATAAAAGAGAGAAAGCAAAATGATTCTGAAACCCCTTCTTGACCAGAATCCAGAAGGGGCTCATTGCAAACCTGAATTCCCCCTAATTGGATAACCAATAATATTTACTAACTCACTAGTCCATATGCAATAAACTAAAATCGAACCCGAATGTCTCCCTCATCTCAGGTAAGATACTTTAAAGGGTTTAGGAACACAGATGTCACCAAATCACTCGTATCTGAAAAGGGCAAAATCAATTCTCCAGTAATTAATAACAGTTGGATACATAGGATTAATAATAAAAGAGTTACTAAATATGGAACTTGTATACATTATTTTCATAGATAGAAAGAGACCTTACATAATTTCCCACATGAAAATCATTTCATGTATGTCTTTAATAATATTTGTCAAATACTTTCCACAGAAATCATAAAACTCATCTAAGTTTTATTCACAAAAAGGCTGCACTCTGAAAACAAACAAATTATATAATATACGTTACAGATATTTATAGGAAATCTACTCTAACAACTAATAAAGTAAAATAAAATTGTTAATTAGTGAACATTAAAAGATATTAGTTATGCTCTACGGCACCAACTTAGTTTTTTTTTTTGGTAATGTACGGCACCAACTTAGTTCCTCAACGAATTCTATAGAACTAGACATTATTACTCTATCAACCATTACTTAATACAGGGCTCGCTACACATGGCACCAAAAAACAAATTTCAACTATAATAGCTTCGTATAAAACATAAAATCGCTGATGTTTAGTCGTTTCATTCACATCAGAACCGTCTTTAGGATTCAAGTCTCGAGTTTCCACTCAAATTTAAGCATTTCCATTGACAAGGAACTGCCGATGTCATAAGATGAGCCAGATAGGGGGTTCCATGTTTAATGAACGAACACTGTCAATCAAGTCGTATAAAAAAGAGGAAAATTGACGGGACCCAAGCTCAAAGACAACCCGCTTCATGTGCATTCTATATCTGCACCCTGGTCGTGAACCCCGCTTGGATGCGGGATGAGTGTCCAAAAAAAATTCGCCCAATATCAATGACAAATTGGGTTCTCACGGTGAGCCCGTTAACGGTGTTTCACCGTTCTTTCTTTTGATTTCACCACGTTGCCTGTTGCTTTCGATTTCGGCTTCCCTCCAAAACCAAAGAGCGACGCATCTTCCCTCTAAGCCCTGCTTCATCTTCTCCAAACCATTCGTTTGCATGTCTGCACAAGGCAAGCCCCGACTTCGGCTTCCCTCCAAACCATTCATCTTGGGGATTTCTTTGTTCAACCTCACGGCCTCTTCACCATTGCTATTGCATTGTTTACAATAGCAATCGAGTGCTATTGGATCAATTTCAGGTTCTACTCTTCCTTATGATTTTGCCTCAAGACTTCGCCATCTTTTCTCATCTTCCTTTCTGTGAAATTGATCCAATAGCACTCGATTGCCTCAAGACTTCGCCAAGTGAAGATAAGCCTTCAGATGTGTCAAGAACAACAAATGGTGAATTTGATAAATCATCTGATGTTGTTAAGGGCGCTCTTGGAGGTCTGGTTTCCTATAGTGATGAAAGTGAAGGAGATGAAGGCTAACATTTTACGACCTTAGTACAAGTCATCATAAATTTTTATTCACTAAAGCGCAGCTTTAAAGCTCCAGAAGGCGTTAGTTAAAATCTTTCTTTAGGTTTTTTCACTTGATGTCTTGAAGAACTCTCCAAATATTGTATTGTATTGAAAGAAGTGAAAAAGGATGCTAGTCTTGTTCAGCTAGGGTTTTAGTGTTGAACTATCTGTGTAAATGATTGATGGACCTTGATAACAAATTGAATTTCTGAATCTCTCATTGCCTCTATTTTTATTTTCTAAATGGTTGAAGACTTGGCATGAACTCAGTGGGTGTTTTTTGTTGCATGGGTGGGGATATTCAGTGAACCTGTGAGCGCCTTTGGGTAATTTGATTGGTGAACCTGCTAAACCAATTGGAGCATGGTTTACATAGCAGGATGAAAGATAGTTGCACGTGAATAGAGCATGGCCAACAGAACCTAGAAGCCGACCTAATAAGCTGTATGATTCAAGAGGATTAAGCAAATATGCTCCCTCCGTGGCGCCCACTTAGAAGTTCAAATTCAGTGATGTTGATGGGGTTTAAATTTGAACATGGGGAAGTTCAAATACCATGTTGTTCGGTCTCGGTGATGTTGATGGAGTTTAAATTTGAATATGGGAAGAGCAAGTTGTGTCGTTGTAGCTGGGGATTGTTTTGCTTGTGAAGGGTAATCTTTGGAAAGAAAAGGGAGGATTAGAATTTGGAGGAATATTTTCCCAGTTCTCTGTACTAATAGTATAGACTAATAGAAGGTTATGTATATAATACATCTAGCTGGGGAAAAAATAAACAAAGTCTGAATAATATATGGTAACAGAAAAGAAATTAAAAAAGGGAAAAAGAAAAAAGAATTAAAGAAAGAAGAAAAAGGAAGGGAAACTAAAGGTATAAACCCAATAACTGAAACTATGAATGAAAACAATAAATACGACAAATTGCTTGTTAAGATGCACTTCTTTGAATTTGAATTGCTACTAAGGATGCATAAATACCATCCTTGATGTTGATCAAAGTTTCATGCGTCCCTTTTTCTGCAATAATTCCATTTTTAACAACAGCAATCAGATCTGCACCCTTAATTGTAGATAACCGGTGGGCCACCATTATGGTGGTTCGCTTTAACATGACTCGGTCCAATGCGTCTTGAACCACACATTCAGATTCAGCATCCAGTGCGCTTGTCGCCTCATCTAGTAATAAAATTGTTGGATTCTTCACCATCGCACGTGCAATTGCCACACGTTGCTTCTGTCCACCTGACATTTGAACTCCTCGTTCTCCAACTATAGTGTCGTACCCCTGCATTTCGACATTTTCGCAATTTTGACAAATGATTAAACCAATAGAACAGTACTCTGACTCTTTCATGTCTCTCTATATTTCAGCTGATATCTCATACAAAGGTGCTTGTATCAAGTGAAAATTCATTTTCCCTCAATTCTCATGGATTCAAACCAACCATCTATGTCATTCAAGAAACTAAAATGGAAGTCATGTCCACTATATTAGTAGGTCATTTTTGGGGTAATCGAACTTATCTACCAGAAATACTTCCATCTGTAGGGCTGTAGGGGGTATGCTAGTCATTTGGGATACAGAGAGGCTAACAGTGGGGGAGATCCAGAGGGGTGAATTCACAATCACAATCCAATTCACAAATGTGGAAGACCAGTTCATTTGGATGCTAATGGGGCTTTATGGGTCACCTTTACCATGGAGAAGGCATAGTTTTTGGAGAGAATTGAATCTATTAAGAGACCAGCGGAGCCTGCCATGGTTCCATTCTGCTGCTACCCTCATGGAAAATTTATCTCTCTGGTTTTAATATTATCATCTCATTACCCACCCAAAAAAAAAAAAAGGAATCATAATAAGAAATGACAATGAGTATATGGTGCTCTAACCTGTTGTAGCCCACTGATAAATGTGTGGGCATTTGCTAACTCTGCTGCAGCTAAAATTTCGGCCTCTGTTGCATTTCCTTCCTTTCCATATGAAATGTTTACTCGGATAGTATCATTGAACAAAACAGGTTCTTGGCTCACTAGACCCATCTGCTGTCTCAGCCACTTCAACTGGAACTTTCGAACATCAGTTCCATCTAACAAAATCTGACCTGAATTAGGATCATAAAATCTCTGCAACAATGAGATTGCTGTTGATTTCCCACTTCCACTTTCTCCAACCAGTGCGACCGTCTGACAAATAGGATTTGCATAAGTCTTTTGATGTAGAAAGTTCAGTTGTACACTACGCTTTTTCACTACATGTTTCAATATCTTGTCCGGGAGTTGTGAAGGGAGGAGAAATGAACATGAAACTTAAAGATCATCATAAGCTACCTTGCCAGACTGGATGGTCAAGCAGAGATCCTCGAGAACTTTAATGTCAGGCCTAGTCGGATATCTGAAGCTGACTTGCCAAAATTCAATCTCTCCTTTTACATTTTCTAATACCATTCCAGAGTCATCACTTGCATCTATCTTTGACTTCCCGTCAAGAATTTCAAAAATCGACGCAGCAGAATTCTTGGCCTTGCTTGCATCAGGTGCTAAAGAGCTTGATTGGGAAATTGCAAGAGCTGTCATAGTGAGAGCAAAGAAAACCTGCAAAGCAGAAGAAACAACAAGCAACTATAAAAATGAAAACTACTTCACATTTAAAATGACATATTATTGTATTTGCATCTTGAACATTATCCCTTATCTCTTTCCATGTTGTCAGATTTTTTGGATTTTGACTTTTCATGCCTTCATCTTCATAATATTCACACAAAATATGATCAAAATTTAGGTCTGTCAAATATCCATTCAACACTCTTTTTCTTTGTTAGAGGTATAAAGTTCGTAATGAATGACTTAATAGATACAGAAGGAATACCCACCCGAAATACCCTTGAGAATGTTGTCTTCCCATCTTTAATAAGTTGGGCTCCAGCATAGAAACTGGTTGCATGAACACAAAACAATAAAAATAAGGATACTCCAGAACCCGCCCCAATAATCAGTCCTTGGCGTATCCCTGCCTTCATGGGGCCTTCACATTTCATTTTGTACAGTTGCATCACCTTCTCTTCTGCACAAAAGGAGGCAACAGTTCTAATACTACCAACTGCATCATTGGCAACTTGACTTGCTTTCTCATACATCATCTGCAACCATTTGAAATTCCATTTGATCACAATCTAATAAACATGAAGTTGTGGGTTGATGCAGCTAAATTTTCACCTTATGAGGTCAAAAGATATAAACCTGAAGTATGTGTAAAGAAAAAGTTGACAGGTGTGTCTTCATCTTTGTCATAGGAACATGAAAAGCTGAGAAAATTTATTTGTTACGATTTTGGTTGTGTTCAGAAGATGATCTAAAATGTTATATTTTTTTTTCTTTAAATAAATATTCCACATATTTAATACTGTTTCTTCAAAATTGTATTCGTTATAGCATGCATAAGCTATAAAAATAGCACCATGAGTTCTTTAGCAAACCTTTGCATTTGCACTGAATCCCTTCATAAACTTCAGTTCAACATATCCAATGATTCCCGTCAGAGGTATCAAACCAAGGATGATGAGAGACAATTGCCAGTTTGCTTCGAAAGCAATAACCAAACCTGCAACCACTGTCGCAATGTTCTGAACTAGTAGAGCTAGTGTATCCCCAGCAAGACTACGCATGGTTGCTGCATCCACGGAGAGTCTTGCACCAATTGCACCAGTTGAGTGTTCAAGATTATCAAACCAACTTATCTCCATGTGAACCACCTTCTCAAAGCACATTGATCTGATCCGTTTTACTAGCTTACACCCGGCAATGGCAAAGAAATATGTTCTGGCCAGAGATGACACTAATGCTACCAGACCAAGAACAACATATGCAAGTGCCCAAAATCCGGAATCCTTCCGAAGAAGATTTGGGGGCTCATAAAATGATTTGATTATACTTGAAAGGAGTATACCAGTAACAGGATATATTGTACCACTAACAACTGAAAATATGGCACCAAGTAGTAGAACAGGAATCTCTGGTTTGTTGAGGTATGCAAGGCGTAGAATTGGTGCTTGCTCTGGTTGTTTTGTCAGATGGGATGGATGTGCCTGGGAGTCTGCTGGATTAGTTTCTTGGACACTGAGTTCAGTAGCTGGACGAAAAGAGTCTGCGAACGAAGGGTGCCTACCCTTTTCTACTCCAGATGATCCCTGATTTACGGACTGCTGAATAGACACTCGGTGACTTGATTGCCTGCCAAAAACTGAAGTAATTTCTGATCTATCTTGGCCATATAAATCTTGTTCTACTGACTCCTTAATTACTTCTTGCAAGTGTATAAGCTGGCTATATGCTCCAGCCCGATCCCCAACTAGGTCCGAGTGCGAACCTGATCAATTAACAAAGATCTGGATTCAGCAGTAGGTACTTTCATTTTCTTACAGATAACTTGATAACATCCAATAAAACCTAATGACATTTGTGCAGACTTTTACTCGTTGATCTATGAAGTGAAGGAGACCAATTAGTGAGCAACAGCTCTCTCTGTAGGACTCATACCTTTCTCAACAATCTTCCCTTGGTGGATAACAGCAATTGTATCAGCATTCCTCACTGTACTCAAGCGATGGGCAATGATGACTGTAGTTCGGTTGACCATAATCCTGTTCAATGCCTCTTGCACAATTCTCTCGGACTTTGCATCAAGAGCACTGGTAGCTTCATCTAGAAGTAGAATCTGTGGATCTTTCAGAATTGCTCTAGCTATAGCAATTCTCTGCTTCTGTCCTCCAGACAACTGAGTTCCATGCTCACCAACCATGGTTTCTAGTCCCTGAATGCATAATTTGTAGCTTTCAGATAGAAGAAAACTTGCTTTATTAAAAACATTAGAATATTTTTATATATGCTTGGAATTCAGTTAAATGTCTAAATTCTTTTTTCCAACATTTTTTTCCCACTTTTTTCATGTTTCCTTAATTCATCTATAACTATTGGAAAGCAGGAGAAAATTATCAACAGGTTTAAGGATGCGATGACCTAAGTGTTCACCGTGGAAAAAGAAAAACAACCAAAAAAATTTTTGATGGTAGCAATGATACTACCAACTGGAACACAAAAGACGAGGAAAATTAGACCTGAGGTAATTTGTCTATGAAGTTTGCAGCATTGGCAAGCTCAGCAGCAGTCTTGATTTCTTCAATAGTTGCATTGTCCTTTCCATAGCCAATATTATCTTTTATGGAAAAAGGAAACAGGACAGGTTCCTGGCCGACAAGACCAATTTTGCTTCTGATCCATCTCAGCTGAAATTCCTTGAGATTTATACCGTCTATAAGAACAGAACCAGCTTGTGGGTCGTAAAATCTCTCAATAAGATTGATAACTGTTGACTTCCCACATCCACTGTGTCCAACCAAAGCTGCAGTAGTGCCACTAGGTATGGAAAGAGAGAATCCACTGAATATTTGTTCATTGGGTCTATTTGGGTAACTAAAATATACATCTCTCAACTCAATATCTCCACGAATGTCATCAAGTTTCTGTCCCTTGTTATTGTAAGAATCTATTGCTGGCTTCCTTCTGATTGTTTCAAACATCTTGAATGCTGCAGCTTGTCCGGCAGCAAATGCACTCAAGCATGGTGATGCTTGCCCAAGAGAACTGTTTCATCCAAAAGATGCAGAAAAGGATTCAGAATCATATCCTGATCATAGTTTGAAAAGTTACACTTGGTGTTCAAACATAAGATGCAGAGTAGGTGTTCAAACATAAGAGAGAAAACACTTGGTTACACACATGCATGTGTGTTAAAAGTGCGAGTGCATAACATCATTGTTTGGATGTAATGGAGTTAATTAGGATGGAACGATTTTTTAGAACCTAAGAAATAAACAAAGTAAAACTCACAAGGAACCAATCAGCACAGCAAGAAGCACGTTAATAACATCACCCCCACTATATCCTTTGTCTAGAATCATCTTTGCACCAAACCACAGACACAATGCATAACTGCAGCATAGGATAAGCACAAATGCACCAAGACCTAATCCAGCAACCAAACTTTCGGAAACACCATATTTGTAAGCCCTTGTCAAAGACTTGTTGTACTTGAATATAGCTTGTTTCTCCCCAGTAAATGATGCAACCTGTATACAAGCAAAATACTCATACTTGAGATATTTGAAAGACAGACATATTTTAACGTGGACATTAAATTCTGATACTGCATTGATATGCTATGGCAATGTTACATACTGTTCTGATTGAGCCAATCGTCTGTTCTATTATGATAGCTGCTTGGGAATATGCAGTTTGTCCATGGGATGCAATCTTGGATGTAAGAATGGACAAAGCTGCACCAGCGCAGACAAGAAGAGGAAGAGAAGATAGCATGACAACGGTGAGGAGCCACCCCTTGACGAATGCTATCACAAAGCCTCCTATAAATGTCGATGTCAGCTGTATGAACCTTCCAACCTGTAAAATAGAAACAGAGTTGAAACTAACATGCTGAGCTTTAATTCTTTAATTTGAAAATGATGACCATTTTACAGTCTTTGGTTTGGTACCAAGTATACCTTGTCTCCCATGGCATCTTGAATGAGTACAGTGTCACCTGACATCCTCCCAACAACTTCTCCTGTGTTTGTTTCCATATCAAAGAAAGCAATATCTTGTCTCAGTATAGTCTCCAAGTAGACATTTCTTATTCTTACGGCCTGTTTTTCCCCTGTGACCATCCAGCAAGCGACCTCTGGCAAATAACAGTAGTGATTACCTCAGTGTCCAATTGTTTTAAGATTTCACTAGTTCCATATGATTGATTTATTGAGTTTGTTTAACATTCTAATGCCTGATGAACTTACGGAAGAATGATGCCAAACCGGCTCCAATAGCCAAGTAGACAAATTTCAGACACACCTGGAAATAGAAATAGAAACTGAAATTGATGATTTGATAACAAATCAAGGGCTTATATTTTGTTATTCCAGTCAGAATAGATACATCATAGCTTGTGCTCAGAAATTATTGACCAAAAGAACATGATCTTTGAATCAAAATGGCATCAGTGGCATGATACAATTCTACCCACTTAGATTTGCCTCCATCATCACAGAATTGAAGCACAGATTCAAGTAATTTATTATAGATTTCCAGATGTATAATGTGCAACTACTGTAGCTATCATTTGCAGAAACATACCTTGGACACCTCATGAGCCATGTTCTTGCTGTTTGTGTTTTTTGCAAAGGAATTGATCACATCACCAAAGATTACTGTCATAAGGGGCATAGACACCCCATTTCCAATAGCTGCAATAGTGCCAAGGATCATCAACCAATAGTCAGTTGAATCCGCAAAGGAGAACAGCTTGTAATATGGAATAGTCTTGGTGCTCTCCTTTTCCTCCTTGCTCTTTAAGCTTCTGTTTGGCACTGGTAGAGGTGAATGTTTTGTTGATTCAGCGGCTGAGCTCATAGCTATCTCTCCATCTGCGCCATTCTCCTTCGTCATGTTGACAACTTCAAGAATTGCAGTCCAATTTTGTGCTGCAGTAATCAAAATATGCAGAACTTGAATTTGAGCTGCAAAGCAACAAATATATGGTTGAAGCTACAATTGGTTTCATGATTCACGTGCAAAAGAGATGAAAAAGAAATAAATAACCAATCTTATTCAGAAATGGCAACCAACCTAAGATGGTTTGCTCAAATCATGGAAGGCTGGTTTAAATTTCCAGATAAAAGTAAACAAAAAACATAACAGAGAGTGGGAAAGAAAGAGCATTACATGATTTGCTCAAATCATCTGCACCTTGGCAAGCAGGGCTTCCACTTCTTTATTTATTTGTTCGTGAGTCTGTTTTATATTACATGAATAACATCAATGATTCTGTTGTCATAGACAAAGACAAGATGGCAAAAGAAGATCCGTTCTATATATATTACATGAATAACATCAATAATTCTGCTATAATACATGAACAACATCAATGATCAAATTTTATTTCACTCATTTTTGTTCTGTTACATGACCAACTTCAATGATCAAATTTTATTCCACTCATTTCACACATCCTCTCTTTTTGGCTGATGCATGCGGTGTAATGCAACATATCTCTCTTTATATACACACATATACATACATACTCAAATGCAACCTCTCTCTTGGGTGGTCTCCCGGAATGTTAATTAGATCCAAAATTTACACTTGACAATTATAATTTCTTGGTAATAAAGAAAACAGATTAAAAAGCATTTTTCCTTATTAAAAAAAAAACTTTAAGAAGTTTTACATGTTCATATCAGCTATCTATTACTGATATTTTTCCTTAGTAAAAAAAAAACCTTTTAGAAGTTTACATGTTCATATTAGTTATCAATTATTGGGTGCACTTGCAATACTAAAATTATAATTAAGTTGTGGATGGGTAGTTATTGAATGCACTTCCTCTAGGGAAAATTAATTTTTTAATGATACCATTTCAAAATAATTAAGATTCAGTCAACAAAGTTTTGAGTTTTAATTTTTCGTAAACCTTTATCAAAATAATTAATTTTTAGTGGTATTTCACTCAAATCAACTATTCCAAGATACATCATTCATCCAAATGACTTTTGCGAATCAATAAAGTACTTGTACAAGTTAGTATAAGTCACTCATTTAAGGTAAAAGTCATTTTATTGCTTATACAAGTTTTTGGAGTAAGTGGTATAAAGGTATTCTTGGAAAATTTTGTTTGTAGCAATAAAATGTAATTAAAAAATAATTATTTTGATAAAGGTTCATTAGAAGTTAAAATTTAAAACTTTTCTGACTGTATCTTAATTCTTTTAAATAGTGTCATTAAAAGTTAATTTTTCCTTTCAGCCGGTTTTGGTGAGAGACTTTTTTTTTTTTTTTTTTTTTTTTTTTTTTTTTGGGTGAGAAACCTGAGAAGTTAATTTTTGGTCTTGCGGGTAGTACCACCGGATGGGATTTTGTTTGGGGTGTGAGTTACATTATTTAATTTAAAAGGGGGCATGCGACGTCAGCTCGTCTCGCAGCTACACTACACATTGTGGTCCACGGAGAGAGAGAGATTTCTGTTCTGCGATTCCGAGGGATTCGATTGTTTGAATGCGGTCTCTACGAAGGTGTACCGGATTGATTTGATTGGATCTATCATCTATTCGGGAAGATGGAATCGTCTGCCGCATGAAAATGCGGCAGACGATACCGCCCAAATGTGAACCGTGAGATGCTCCCATCTCACGGTTCACATTTTTCAAATTTTTTTTTAAAAAACGGCTCCCATTTCATTTTTTCTTTTTGTGAGGGGGCGGTATCGTCCGCCGCATGAATATGCGGTAGACGATTTCAGCCCCATCTATTCGTAATGAAAGGATAAAAATGTGGATCTTTTGATGATGCTTCTTGATCTTTATAGATCCTTCTTGTGCGCATGGTTGTGTTGCCGCTGTGAAGTAATAGTTGGATTGGGGTTGGATCTTCGGTTTTTCCGATTTTGCTGTTTATAATTATGCTGAATTTTGTCAATCAATGATATCAGAAGTAATCTGGTCTCTATGATATCATCATCAGGTCTTTTAATATTTACGACACTTATTTTCACATCCAGGAGAAGAAACCATTGGAGAGGAAGAATCCCCTGGCTCGCCCACTAGGAACCAAGTGAAGATAAGCCTTCAGATATATCGAGAATGGTGAATTTGATAAATCATCTGATGTTGTTAAGGGCGCTCTTGGAGGATTGGTTTCCTATAGTGATGAAGGTGAAGGAGATGAAGGCTAACATTTTTCGGCCTTAGTACCAAGTCATCATAAAGTTTATTCTCTATAGCGCAGCTTTAAAGTGCCAGAAGGCGTTAGTTAAAATCTTTCTTTAGTTTTTCACATGATGTCTTGAAGAACTCCCTAAATATTATATTGTATTGATAGAAATGGAAAAAGATGCTAGTCTTGTTCAGCTAGGGTTTTAGTGTTGAACTATCTGTGTAAATGATGGTGGACCTTGTTGACAAATTGAATTACTGAATTTCTCATTGCCTCTATTTTTATTTTCTAAATGGTTGGAGGCTTGGCACGAACTCAGATGGGTGTTTTTTATTGCATGGGCGGGGAATACTCGATGAACCTGTGAGTGCCTTTGGATCATTTGATTGGTGAAGCTGCTAAACCAATTGGAGCATAGTTTACGTAACAGGATGAGAGATTGTTGCACGTTACTGAGAACCTAGAAGCCGGCCTAATAAGCAGTACAATTCATTAGGATTAGGCAAATATGCTCTATCTCTCATTTGTGTAGAAGATTATGTATATAATACATCTAGCTGGGAAAAATAAACGAAGTCTAAACAACATATGGTAACAGAAAAGAAATTAAAAAAAAAGATTAAAAAAGAAGAAAAAGGAAGGGAAATTAGAGGCAGAACCCCAATAACTGAAACAGTTAAGACAATAAAATACGACAAGATGCTTGTTAAGATGTACTTCTTTGAATTGCTACTAAGGATGCATAAATACTGTCCTTGATGTTGATCAAAGTTTCATGCGACCCTTTTTCTGCAATAATTCCATTTTTAACAACAGCAATTAGATCAGCACCTTTAATGGTAGATAACCGGTGGGCCACCATTATGGTGGTCCGGTTTACCATGACTTGATCCAATGCGTCTTGAACCACGCGTTCAGATTCAGCATCGAGTGCGCTTGTCGCCTCATCTAGTAATAAAATTGTTGGATTCTTCACCATCGCACGTGCAATTGCCACACGTTGCTTCTGTCCACCTGACATTTGAACTCCTCGTTCTCCAACTATAGTATCATACCCCTGCATTTCGACATTTTTCCAATTTTGACAAATGATTAAACCAATAGAACAGTAAGACAGAGGCGCGATACAGGTCTCTGGCTCTTTCATGTCTTTATATAGTTCAGTTGATATCTCATACAAAGGTGCTTGTATCAAGTGAAAATTTATTTTCCCCTAGTCAATTCTTAAATGGTAATGTTGCTTACTACCAAAGTCTCATGGATTCAAACCAACCATCTATGCCATTCAAGAAACTAAAATGGAAGTTCTGTCAACTAGATTAGTAGGTCATTTTTGGGGTAATTGAAATTATCTATCAGCAATACTTCCATCTGTAGGGGTTGTAGGGGGTATGCTAGTCTTTTGGGATTCAGCGAGGCTAACAGTGGGGGAGATCCAGAGGGGTGAATTCACAATCACAATCCAATTCACAAATGTGGAAGACTGGTTCAATTAAATGCTAATGGGGATTTATGGGTCACCTTTACCATGGAGAAGGCATAATTTTTGGAGAGAATTGAATATATTAAGAGAGCAGTGGAGTCTACCATAGTGCCTCATAGGGGATTTTAATGTAGTCAGATTTTTACATGTAAAAAGAGGGAGGAGGCCATTACAAGGAGAACGATTTTCTGAATTCATAAGGAGACAACAAATTAATAGATTACCCCTTAAAAGGGGTGAAATTCAATGATCAAACATGCAGGAAAATTCAATGGCTAGCCAATAGATAGAACCCTAACTTCTGGGGAGTGGGTATCAATTCCCAATGAGCCTCACAATAAGCACTCACGAGGTTCGAGTCCAATCACACTCCATAGCTAGCAGGCAAAGATTAGGCTCTTCCCCATTCCATTTTTCAAATATATGGCTGTGTGATGCTTCTTTTAAGAATTTAGTCAAAAAGTGGTGGAATGAATCCAAAGAAATCAGACCTCGGTGTGCAGGTTTTCAATTCCTTTCAGGTTTAAGGATGTTAAAAGAGAGCATTTAGAAATGGAATAACAATGAATTTGGAATGGTAGAGGTCAGGAAGAATAATCTGATAGAAGCAGTAGCACATCTTGACAAGATTGAATAGTTTTCTGGCCTTGTTTCTGTTGGTTTTTTGCTTTCTCTTTGTAGTGTAAGATTTTATCTGGCGTGGAGCAGGTTCCATCCTGCTGCTACCCTCCTGTAAAATTTGTCTCTCTGGTTTTAATATTATCATCTCATTACCCACCCAAGAAAAAGGATTATTATAAGAGATGACAATGAGTATATGGTGCTCTAACCTGTTGTAGTCCACTGATAAATGTGTGGGCATTTGCCAATTCTGCTGCAGCTAAAATTTCTGCCTCTGTTGCATTTCCTTCCTTTCCATATGCAATGTTTACTCGGATAGTATCATTGAACAAAACAGGTTCTTGGCTCACTAGACCCATCTGCTGTCTCAGCCACTTCAACTGGAACTTTTGAATATCAGTTCCATCTAACAAAATCTGACCTGAATCAGGATCATAAAATCTCTGCAACAATGAGATCACTGTTGATTTCCCACTCCCACTTTCTCCAACCAATGCGACTGTCTGACAAATAGGATTAAAGTGTAAGTTTTTTTATGTAGAAAGTTAAGTTGTACACTATGCTTTTTCACTACGTGTTTCAATAACTCGTCCAGGAGTTGTGAGGTGGGGGAGAAATGAACATGAAACTTAAAGATCATCATAAGCTACCTTGCCAGAATGGATGGTCAAGCGGAGGTCCTCGAGAACTTGAATGTCAGGCCTAGTTGGATATCTGAAGCTGACTTGCCGAAACTCAATTTCTCCTTTTACATTTTCTAATACCATTCCAGAATCATCACTTGCATCTATCTTTGACTTCCCGTCAAGAATTTCAAAAATTGACGCAGCAGAATTCTTGGCCTTGCTTGCATCAGGTGCTAAAGAGCTTGATTGAGAAATTGCAAGAGCTGTCATAGTGAGAGCAAAGAAAACCTGCAAAGCAGAAGAAACAACAAGCAACTATAAAAACGAAAACTACTTCACATTTAAAAAGACACATTATTGTATTTGCATCTTGAACACTATCCCTTAAATCTCTCCCTGTTGTCTGATTTTTTGGATTTTGACTTTTCATGCCTTCATACTATTAACACAACAGATAATCAAATTTTTAGGTCTGCCAATAACCCATTCAACACTCTCTTTCTTTGTTAGAGGTATAAAGTTTGTAATGAATGACTTAATAGATACAGAAAGAATACCCACCCGAAAAACCTTTGAGAATGTTGTCTTCCCATCTTTAATAAGTTGGGCTCCAGCATAGAAACTGGTTGCATAAACACAAAACAATAAAAAGAAGGATAATCCAAAACCCGCCCCACTAATCAGTCCTTGGCGTATCCCTGCCTTCATGGGGCCTTCACATTTCTTTTTGTATATTTGCATCACCTTTTCTTCTGCACAAAAGGAGGCAACAGTTCTAATACTACCAACTGCATCATTGGCAACTTGACTTGCTTTCTCATACATCATCTGCAACCATTTGAAATTCCATTTGATCACAATCTAATAAACATGAAGTTGTGGGTTGATGCAGCTAAATTTTCACCAGTGAAAAAAGTTATGGCCAAAAAAGCATTCTCCTAATGAGGTTGAAAGATATAAACCTGAAGTATCTGGAAAGGAAAAATTGACAGGTATGTCTTCACTTTTGTCATAGGAACATCAAAAGTTGAGAAAAATTATTTATTAAAATTTTGGTAGTGTTCAGAAGATGATCTAAATTGTTATATATATTTTTCTTTAAATAAATATTCCACATATGTAATATTGTTTCATCAAAATCGCGTTCGTTATAGCATGCATAAGCTATAAAAATAGCACCATAAGTTCTTTAGCAAACCTTTGCATTTGCACTGAATCCCTCCATAAACTTCAGTTCAACATATCCATTGATTCCCATCAGAGGTATCAAACCAAGGATGATGAGAGACAATTGCCAGTTTGCTTCGAAAGCAATAACCAAACCTGCAACCACTGTCGCAATGTTCTGAACTAGTAGAGCTAGTGTATCCCCAGCAAGACTACGCATGGTTGCTGCATCCACAGAGAGTCTTGCACCAATTGCACCAGTTGAGTGTTCAAGATTATCAAACCAACTTATCTCCATGTGAACCACCTTCTCAAAGCACATTGATCTGATCCGTTTTACTAGCTTACACCCAGCAATGGCAAAGAAATATGTTCTGGCCAGAGATGCCACTAATGCTACCAGACCAAGAACAACATATGCAAGTGCCCAAAATCCAGAATCCTTCCGAAGAAGATTTGGGGGCTCATAAAATGATTTGATTATACTTGAAAGGAGTATACCAGCAACAGGATATATTGTACCACTAACAACTGAAAATATGGCACCAAGTAGTAGAACAGGAATCTCTGGTTTGTTGAGGTATGCAAGGCGTAGAATTGGTGTTTGCTCTGGTTGTTTTGTCAGATGGGATGGATGTGCCTGGGAGTCTGCTGGATAAGTTTCTTGGTCACTGAGTTCAGTAGCTGGACGAAAAGAGTCTGAGAACGAAGGGTGCCTACCCTTTTCTACTCCAGATGATCCCTGATATACGGACTGCTGAATAGACACTCGGTGACTTGATTGCCTGCCAAAAACTGAAGTAATTTCTGATCTATCTTGGTCATATAAATCTTGTTCTTCTGACTCTTTAGTTATCTCTTGTAAGTGTATAAGCTGGCTATATGCTCCAGCCCGATCCCCAACTAGCTCCAAGTGTGAACCTGATCAATTAACAAAGATCTGGATTTAGCAGCAAGTAATTTCCTTTTCTTATCTGTAACTTGATAACATCCAATAAAAGCCTTATAACATTAGTCCAGACTTTTACCCATTGACCTATGAAGTGAAGGAGATCAATTAGTAAGCATCAATTCTCTGTAGGACTCGTACCTTTCTCAACAATCTTCCCTTGGTGGATGACAGCAATTGTATCAGCATTCCTCACTGTACTCAGGCGATGGGCGACGATGACTGTAGTTCTGTTGATCATAATTCTGTTCAATGCCTCTTGCACAATTCTCTCGGACTCTGCATCAAGAGCACTGGTAGCTTCATCTAGAAGTAGAATCCGCGGATCTTTCAGAATTGCTCTAGCTATAGCAATTCTCTGCTTCTGTCCTCCAGACAACTGAGTTCCATGCTCACCAACCATGGTTTCTAGTCCCTGGATGCATAATTTGTAGCTTTCAGATAGAGGAAAACTTGCTTTATTAAAAACTTAAGAATATTTTTGTTTATGCTTGGAATTCAGTTAAATGTCATACTTTCTTTTTTCCAACCTTTTTTTTCCCACTTTTTTCATGTTTCCCTAATTCATCTGTGTTATAGTTATTGAAAAGCAGGAGAAAATTATCAACAGTTTTAAGGATGGAACAACCTGAGTGTTCATTGTAGAAAAAGAAAAAAAAAATAAAATAAAATTTTATGATAGCAATGATATTATTAACTGGAACTCAACAAAAGGCAATGGGAAAAGTAGAACCTGAGGTAATTTGTCTATGAATTTAGCAGCATTGGCAAGCTCAGCAGCAGTCTTGATTTCTTCAATAGTTGCATTGTCCTTCCCATAGCCAATATTATCTTTTATGGTAAAAGCAAACAGGACAGGTTCCTGGCTGACAAGACCAATTTTGCTTCTGATCCATCTCAGCTGAAATTCCTTGAGATTTATACCGTCTATAAGAACAGAACCAGCTTGTGGGTCATAAAATCTCTCAATAAGACTGATAACTGTTGACTTCCCACTTCCACTGTGTCCAACCAAAGCTGCGGTCGTGCCACTAGGTATGGAAAGAGAGAATCCACTGAATATTTGTTCGTCAGGTCTAGTTGGGTATCTAAAGTGTACATCCCTCAACTCAATATCTCCACGAATGTCATCAAGTTTCTGTCCCTTGTTATCATAAGAATCTATTTCTGGCTTCCTTCTGATTGTTTCAAACATCTTGAATGCTGCAGCTTGTCCGGCGGCAAATGCACTCAAGCATGGAGATGCTTGCCCAAGAGAACTGTTTCATCCAAAAGATGCAGAAAAGGATTCAGAATCGTTTCCTGATCATAGTTTGAGAAGTTCTAAGAGTTGGTGTTCCACACATAAGAAAGAAAACACTTGGGTAAACACATGCATGTGTGTTAAAAATGTGAGTACATAACATCAATTTTTGGACGTAATGGAGTTAATTAGGATGGAACATTTTCTTTGAGCCTAAGGAATAAACAGAGTAAAACTCACAAGGAGCCAGTCATCACAGCGAGAAGTACGTTAATGACATCACCCCCACTATATCCTTTGTCTAGAATCATCTTTGCACCAAACCACAGACACAATGCATAACTGCAGCATAGGATAAGCATAACTGCACCAAGACCAAATCCAGCAACCAAACCTTCAGAAACACCATATTTGTAAGCCCTCGTCAGAGACTTGTTGTACTGAAGTGTAGCTTGTTTCTCCCCAGTAAATGATGCAACCTGTATACAAGCAATATAATCATACTTTGAGACATTTGAAAGACAGAGACATTCAAACCTGAACATTAAATTCTTATACTGCATTGATAAACTATGGCAATGTCACATACTGTCCTGATTGAGCTAATCGTCTGTTCTATTATGATAGCTGCATGTGAATATGCAGCCTGTCCACGGGATGCAATCTTTAATGTAAGAATGGATACGGCTGCACCAGAGCAGACAACAAGAGGAAGAGAAGATAGCATGACAAGGGTGAGAAGCCACCCCTTGACGAATGCTATCACAAAGCCTCCTATAAATGTCGATGTCAGCTGTATGAACCTTCCAACCTGTAAAATAGAAACAGAGTTGAAACTAACATGCTGAGCTTTAATTCTTTAATTTGAAAATGGTGACCATTTTACAGTCTTTGATGTGGTACCAAGTATACCTTGTCTCCCATGGCATCTTGAATGAGTACAGTGTCACCTGACATCCTCCCAACAACTTCTCCTGTGTTTGTTTCCATATCAAAGAAAACAATATCTTGCCTCAGTATAGTCTCCAAGTAGACATTTCTTATTTGTACGGCCTGTCTTTCCCCTGTGACCATCCAGCAAGCGACCTCTGGCAAATAACAGTTGATTACCTCAGTGCCCAATTGTTTTAAGATTTCGCTAGTTCCATATGATTGAATCATTGAGTTTGTTTAACATTCTAATGCCTGATGAACTTACGGAAAAATGATGCCAAGCCAGCTCCAATAGCCAAGTAGACAAATTTCAGACACACCTGGAAATAGAAATTGAAATTGATGATTTGATAACAAATTAAGCACTTTTGTTCTGTTATTCCGGTCAGAATAGATATATCATGGCTTATGCTCAGAAATTATTGACCATAAGAACTTGATCTTTGAAATTAAAAATATTTCAGGAAAGAAACATTGTTATGCAGAAGTTAAGCTACACCCAACTCTCCAATTGAAATGGCATCAGTGGCATGACGCGAGAAGATCGCTTGGATTTGCCTTTTCATCATCACAGAATGGAAGTACATTGAAGCAATTTATTATGGATTTCCAGGTGTATAGATTTGCCTTCATCATCACAGAATGGAAGTACAGATTCAAGTAATTATTATAGATTTCCAGGTGTATAAAGTACCAACTAATGAAGCTATCATTTGTAGAAACATACCTTGGACACCTCATGAGCCATGTTCTTGTTGTTTGTGTTTTGTCCAAAGGAATTGATCACATCACCAAAGATTACTGTCATAAGGGGCATACACACCCCATTTCCAATAGCTGCAATAGTGCCAAGGATCATGAACCAATAGTCAGTTGAATCTGCAAAGGAGAACAGCTTGTAATATGGAACAGTCTTTGTGTTCTCCTTTTCGTCCTTGTTCTTTAAGCTTTTGTTTGGCACTGGTAAAGGTGAATGGTTTGTTGTTGCAGTGTACGAACTCATAGCTATCTCTCCATCTGCGCCATTCTCCTTGGTTATGTTACCAAGTTCCATAATTGCAGTCCAATTTTTTGCTGCAGTAATCAAACTATATAGAACTTGAATTTGAGCTGCAAAACAACAAATATATGGTTGAAGCCACAATGGAGGTCATGATTCATGTGCAAAACATACGAAAAAATATATGAATAACCAATCTTACTCAGAAATGGCAACCAACCTTACATTATTTGCTCAAATCATCTGCACCTTGGCAGGCAGGGCCTCCACTTCTCGGTCACCCATCAGTGACAGACTGATATACTGAAGATCCAAACATAACCCAGTTACAGAAATGAAAATCTGTTTACATAGATACGTATTACATGAAACCATGAATCTATAACTAATGATAGAAATCTCAGAAACAGTAACTCACCACATGAGCAGAAAGTTGCTGAAGTTTCAAGAGTTCTGGAAGCAGAGTTATCAAAATTGAAGAACTTGTATTTGAACTTTCTATCATCATTTCGTCAATCCCTCCTTCCCAAGGGAAAAACAAATTCATTGTTGTATTTGTTTATTAACATCCCTTTCCGCTAGCCAATCAATCTACTCTATATGGTATCTCTCGACAGGAATGAGGTTTTCAGGATCTGTTGGTTAAAATGATGCTATGTTGTCTTGATTTATTTGTTTGCGAGTCTGTTTTTTAATATTACATGAATAACTTCAATGATTCTGCCAACTCAACCGCCTTGTTACGGACATACGACGAGAAAGCGAAAACCAAATTATAATTGGGATATTTACAGTTTACCCCTTAGGTTTCGAGCAATTCCAACTTCCCCTAAGGTTTCTAAAATATCAGTTTACAACCTTAAGGTTTTCAATAGAGGTGGCAATGGGTTGTGTTCGGGCGGGTTCAGGTCGGGTTGATGAAGAGGGTTAACAATCCAAGGCTCAACCCGAACCCGCCCGTTTAATAAACGGGTTGGAATATCCTAAGCCGTTTAAATAATTTAAATTACTACTAACAATTAAAAATTTTAATTCATTTTAATATCAAAGTCTATGCAAATTCTATTTTTTTTAATTTATTCTAATATCAAAGCACACCTAACAAGCATAATAACACAACAATTATTAAGATAGAATTAAAATAACATGAAAAAACTAAAACTAAAACATAATAATAAAGCCTTAAAAGAGTTTACTTGTTATCAAAGCCTCAATTTGTATTGGTAGATGCTAAGAAATTTGAAATATTTATATCTAAAAAATTTGTCTTCACTTTTATCCTTTGTCATTATTTATATTAAAAGAGGAAAGGTTGAACAGCCACAACTATTGTTAGTATAATGTTTCAAACTTATATTACCCAAAAGAATAATCGAGTCATTTCGAGTTGAGGGGTCAAACCCTAACCCAACCTGTTTATAATCGGGTTGAGAATTCATAACCCGAACCCAACCCACGGGTTGAACACAATCAAACCAATCCCGCCTAAGACTAGGTGGGTTGGTAGGTCAATTGCCACCTCTAGTTTTCAGTATGCAGCAATTGTCTCTTTTTAGAGGTTTGACCCTTAAAATCATAATTAAGAAAATGTTAATTGGCAAATTTGACCCCTCATTCTTTATATTTTAAGGTAAAAAAGCTTCATTTATCCATGAGTACCAAAATGCCTTCAAAGGTAGATGTGAATCCAATCTAGTTTTCTTCGTTTAAGCAATATTGTAAACATTGAACCAACCCACTAAATGGTAATCCTGGTATTTAATCTTAAATAACCAAAATAAAAAGGTAAAATTGTTGATAAATATTTTATCTCTTGCCACCTCATAAACATGATTAAGATTTTAGAAGGAGGTGACTGTTACACATAACAAACCTCAAACACTTAAGGAGGAAGTGTGATTGTCTAAAACCTCAAGGGGATAACTGTAATTATCTCATTATAATATTCTATTTAGATGCGTTGAGACTTGAGAATCACCTTTGCAGGCAAAGGTGACAGATGATTTCGTTCCCTCCAGGAGCACCAATCAAGTTTTAGTCCACTCTTTTTCTTTTTGGATGCGAAAAAGAGAATTTTATTACTAGTTATTACAAAGGTTTTGCCATAAAATTCATCTACAACTTTTTTTTTGGGTGGTGAAACGTGAATTATATTAAGTGGGACCAGCTACACTTCTTATCGTCAACCTCCCTCTCGCATCATTGCTCAACAGCGAAGCAAGGCAAGGAGGAGGGCGAACAAACCAAGTACAAGAAAATTTATCCAGCGTGAAGTTGGCAAGCGCGTCAACTGACATGTTTACTTCGCGATAGGTATGTCTGAACAGCAGAGATTGAAATCTATTCCGGAATGGTAAACATTGCGAGATGAGCCCTCGAATGCTCCACGGAACGTTGTCTGTTGGCTTTGCGAGAAGAGTAATGATATCCAAAGAATCCCCTTCAATAAAAGTCATCTACAACAGTTGATCTCATAGGTTTTGGGATGTTCTTAAACCAAAAGCACGAGTAGTTGTCAAGGGCAAAATTCACCAGGTGATCAGCTACTCCATTTGCTCCTCTAAAGATCTTTGAAACTCTGACCGAGACGAAGAAATTACACAGGTGCCAAGCCTCCTCCATTAGCAATCTAATTCTCCAAGGAATGCACTTAGGATCAAGGAAAGTAGTCAACTATCATTTACTAATCGCTTTCAATCAGCAGCTAGGTACAATTGAGTGCAAGAGCCATTCTGATACCTTGTATACAAGGGGTTGAGCTTCCGCCAAAACAACATTTGTATTTCGAATCTTTTGGGCTAGAGCACCCAAGACATGTTCATCTTCATTCCGAATTATAGCTCCAATAGCGGCTTCATCTGGGGAGCCCCTCGCAGCTCCATCAACATTGCAACATATCTCTCTTTATGTACACAAGTGTACATACATACTTAATGCAACCTATCTCTTGGGTGGTGTGCCAGAATGTTCATTTGATCTAAAAATGATATTATTTACACTTGAAAATTGTAAATTACTGGTAATGAAGAAAAAAGATTAAGAAGTAATTTTCCTTATTTAAAAAAAATTTTTGGAAGTTTACATGTTCATATTAGTGATCTATTACTGGTGGCACGTGCAATACTAAAATTAATTAAGTTTTGGATGGGTGGTTATTAAGGAAATATTGGATTCTTAAAATTTCGAAAAAGATATTCCAAGGAAAACAGATATTGGGCCAAAATTTATGATTGGCTACTTCATACAAAACAAATTAGCGATCTCATTGGGCCCATAAAGTGAAGCAGATGAAGGCCCAAATATAAAATTGGCTTGGAGTTTATTTATACCCACTGAAGAAACGTCAAGCCGGCCCAAAAGACATTAGCGCTCGAAATGGTCCATACCTTTTAACGTTCATCTAAGGACGACGGTGGCGTCGACGGCCAGGTTGGATTACGTTTGGTGCATAGCGGCACATGGAATAAGACTCGTGCAGAAAACCTCGTTCAATTGCTGAGATTTCAAAAATTGAGAGGTTCCCAATTGTGAAAACGAGGATTCTGTGCGATTTGCGATTAAGGCAGATGGATTTGGTCGAGGTTCTTGGCAGATTTTCGGTGCAGAGAGCACAATCTGCTGTAGTAATGGCGGCTTGCACCGAGAATCCGGTTCTAAGATCTATGTCTCGTCTGGGTTTAATTGGTGCGATCTCCGGGAAATCTCGTACAGTTTGTTGCTGTAGTGTGGAGTCCCAGTCGGTCAGCGGCGATGTGTTTTCAGTCATTTCTTCAAGTAAGTCCGACGTTGATTACCTCGGAGAGAGCACGAAGGGAGACTTGAAGGTCAAGATGGAGCATCTACAAGATTTTGGTAACTTCATTATCTTGAAGTTTTTGGAACAGTCTCTCATGCTAACTCTTTGTTATGCAAATTCAACGAATGCGCTTTGCTGGTATCTGCGTTTTTTGCTTTGCATAGTTTCTGCAAATTTCAACACTTTTTCTTCCTCTCTCTCTCTCTCTCACTCACTCTCTCTCTGTGCTTCTCTTTCACTGTGATCCATAGTAAACTTTGAAAGCAGAAGCTATGGATTGAAATCGGTTCAATGCAAGTTCCTCCAAACTTTGTAAGGCTGATAAAAAAAAGGGTTGTTAGATACCGTGACACGAATCAATTCTCCAAAATTAATTGTTACATGAGCTGTGGACAATTTGACGTGAAAATGTGTCCTCACAACCACTCATCAGGCGATATTGTCTTCTTTGGGGTATTTATAACCTTCTAGTTTATGCCCTCCAGTCGCTCTTGGAACATGCATGGTCAGTTGATGTATAATTATCTTCGGAATTCTGGACATTTTTTTGTCTCTTTTATTTGTGTGCCTCCGCATAGATACTTCTTGTTCTTCTAATGAGCATTTTTGAATAATAATATTGTCATAGCTGCTTAGAGAGATGTAGGTCCTATAACAATTTGTTTTTGTACTTAGTTTGAGTTCTATTTGCCTAAAATAAACAAGGGGGGAGGGGGAAATAAGCTGTTGCAATGTTAGTTAAATTAAAACTGGTTTATACATTTGGTTCTTTGGCATAGACAATCAATTTCAAGCCTGAAAAGTGTTTCAAGTTCAGCATTGATATGTCTTATGAGCATGAAGATGCACCTGAAATATCATTCCTTTTTTTCTCCTGAAGGGTTACTTTAATGTATTATTCTTGGTTTTCATGTAGGTCTTGAGGGTCAGGAAACCTTAGAGGGTCCAATTGAGGAGATAGCCTCAGTTAAGGCTAAAGAAGCTGAGGGACTTCTTTATGAGTTGGGAATTGCGGTATAGTCAAGCCATTATTGTGTATCTCTCAGCTCTACATTATTGGCATTTATTTTTAACTTGTAAATGAGGGTTGGGAAACCGCTTGTTATGATTATTAAAGGCATAGATATTTGGGCTTATATCAGTTCAAGAAATGGCATACTAATTGAATTTTTATTATCTCCTTGACTTTAGGAGGAACAGAGCTTCCCTTTTGAATTAGGTACTATATAAATATATAATATTCCTTATGGCATAGAAATGATTCTTTCCACTTGATATATCTGGTTTCAGTTACAAATCTTCTTTTGAAATTTGGGTTTTCATCGTGAACATTGGCTTGCGTGCCAAAGGGCACTTCAAAGTTAGGGTTGGTGTTGTTTAACCATGACACAATCTTCATTTTTCCTTCTTTCCCCCCACCTTCCAAGATTTTTGGCTTTCATGTTTGTGTTTAGACCTTTTACTTGTTCAACTTTCATCTCTCTAATCTGACTGTAGTTGATCTTATGTGTCAAATTTGGCCTGACATCTTCTTGAATCATCCCCATGGTTTGATTTTCTTTGGAAATAAATCATTTTAGAATCATATTTGTGGAAGCCTATGGTCTATTCTATGCACCTCTATCAACTGTCTCAGCTAATGATAAGTCTAATTAGGACATCTTTCAGCAATTTAATGTGACAGTGAAGATTGACCTGTTATAAACTGGATTCAATGAGTTGCTAGCTTATGTGATGATATGATGGTATTTGACTTCTTCTTCTGATGTGCAGGATCCTTTTTCAATAAGGCATTCTCCCCGTGGTATATTTTGTAGCCGTACATTAAACCTCAGGTCAATCAGTGCTATTGGCTATGACATGGACTATACCTTGATACATTATAATGTGATGGTAATCCGTAGTCCTCATGTATAAATATTCTTCAAGTTTCAGCAGATATACTATGTCGGCTCTAATGTATTGATCATGCTATAGAAGTATTTTGCAAATATGACTTGGTTCAGTATTCGTTTACATTTGGGTCTGTCGTTTCCTTGGTTTAACCGACCTAACTTGCACCCCAAGATATGAGTACACTTGGTAAATACCATCTTGGCATACTCTTCAAATTTTGTCTTACTAGACTTGGTGAAACTTTGGAATCACCCTGATAAGAATCATGATCAGTATTTGACTTTCTCCTTCTGGTTTAACTAAATGGTTTTGGCTCTTTGGATGTTTGCAGAGATTGATAGAATTGAGTTTGAACCGTTACAGGCTTGGGAAGGGAAGGCTTATGAATACTGTATGGACAACCTGAAGAGCATGGGTTTCCCTGTTACTGGACTTGAGTTTGACCCAAATTTGGTAACATTTTAATCTGTGCGCATGTTGAAGAGGTTTTGATCTTTAGACCAATGTAACTTTCCAGAACTATCGTACTTCTTCTGTGTTTCTTGACACATAGTTTTGTTGTTTGTGTAGGTTATTAGGGGCCTTGTCATGGACAAAGATAGAGGCAACTTGGTAAAGGCTGATCGATTCGGTTACGTCAAAAGAGCTATGCATGGCACCAGAATGTTATCTAATCGAGCTGTGAGGTGGCTTTTTACAACTTCCCGTTCTCATTTTCGATAAGCATTTAGGGATAATCTAAGGTCTGGATTGGGTCAACAACTGGACCTGAAGTTATATAGGTGATTAACAGTTTCATATTCAATTTTGGGAGGCATTGTCTCATAGGGTATCACCTTTATGAACTCCTTGGTGTAGAGTTGATCTAATATAGCTTACCTATCAAAGCTTTGCGCTTTCTAGATGATCAGAGAATAGATAGAACTTTACAGTTTGGTTGATTCAATCATCCAACGGGCTTTATCTTCAAAGTGGAACATGCCAATTTTGCATTATACCCCATGTATGTGTAACTAATTTAGAATCTGTAGTTCTGATATTAGTATACTGTCCTGGCAGCCCAGACCATGGGTCATTTGGATTCCCAAAACATTTTTTATCTGATTTTTATTTGGCAATAAATCTGGGATTAGTGTCTCTAATGATTTTTAGTCTTTTATGTTTGAAAGTGAGATATATGGGAGGGAATTGGTGGACCTACGAAAGGAAAGTCGATGGGAGTTCCTCAATACACTTTTCTCTGTTTCAGAAGCAGTAGCCTATATGCAGGTAGTTCTCTTGGGTTTTCTAAGTTATTGTTCTATTATTCCCTCTTAATGCCTTATCATCCTTGATCTGGTTATTATCACTGTGAATTTGTAGCAGTATAAGTGTGACTGAAGGATTACTTTTTCCTGTTTATTGGTTGCCTGATGTCTAGAGTCTCGTGTATACATTTTGTTTTATGGTGGTCTTTGCAAAACTATGCATCCTAAAACCAAATAATACTTGTGGAACTTGCTTGTATAAATCAGTGCATGAACCCTTGTTGAAATTTAGACTCTAGTATGTGCATGCGCTGGCCTTTACTCATACCACTGTCTTAGGCATCCAGTGGGTGCTAATGGCACATAGCAGAAATGGTTTGGGGATTTTCAATATGATTTCTCTGATTTATTCCCATTTGCCATGAATTTTATGTTTTTGTTGCTATTGGATATAGGTGTTGCATTATTCTAGTTACAGACAGTGGTTCAATTTGAATTCTAAGACATCTTGTGGATTTCATGATTCAATTATTACTTTTTAATCAATGTTTTGAAAACATCTTACATGTTTTTTAACCTTTTCACTTTTCAGACTGATTCTCCTTATCCGATAATGCACTTTATTTCCATTTATCTCACATGATTACTTTCAGATGGTTGACAGATTGGATGAAGGAGCTATACCTGTGGAACTTTTACCACTTGATTATAAAGGGCTCTACAAGGTAATGCAATATTGTATTCTATTTTATCATATTAGGTCTGGCTGGATATTATTTTCACCGTTACTATGTCTTTTCAGGCAGTTGAGAAGGCTCTTTTCAGAGCACACGTAGAAGGTCAGCTGAAGGTAATAAATTTGACTGGTGTTTATTAATGTTTGATATTGCAGCATGAGAAATATTCGACTGGTGGCATCTTTGCAGAGTGAAATAATGTCTAACCCTGAACGGTTTGTAGAACCTGATCCAGATCTTCCATTGGCACTTTTGGACCAGAAGGAGGTAATACATATCTATATTATACAACACATGACATAATAGGCTATTTATTTGGGTTACTGTTCAATCAGGCCGGTAAGCGCCTCCTACTTATCACCAACTCAGATTACCAGTATACAGACAAAATGATGCAGCATTCCTTTAATAGATTCCTACCCAATGATATGGGATGGCGAGATCTTTTTGACATGGTGAGTGGTATATTAGTTTTTGGATTTTGCACATCCTTTTTATCTAGTTAATTTTCTTCTTGATGACTTATTGGAAGTTATAAGCTTGTCATGAACTGTTGGTATGTAGTGACAAATTTTTAGCTTCTTGAATATTTTGACATCGAAATTCCAAGAGCATTTGAAAATTTCTTTTATTTAGATAAATCTAGGTTCTTGAGGAATTGGAGCTCTATGAGGACTACATGATCAATATAAAGCTTGTTTCTAAGGATAAGACCCAAAATCTGATGAGTACCACTTATGATTGCTGACGAGTATTACATTTCTCAACACCAAGTTGTGGTCCTAGATCCATTAGACCTCAGTGAGACATGTTTGCAACTTGAAATCTATGTCCATTGTTTTATGCTCTGTTTACCAAATCCGTAAGCATGCATCTTATGTTGGAAGGTCCATTTACAAACGTTAAAAGCAAAAACTAGCATTTTAATGCATAATTTTATGATATTACTAAACTTAAAAACCATTAAGTTAATGCATTTTAGGTTTATGGTTGCTCTGTTGTATATTTGAATGTGTTCTTTTAATGTATAAAGGGAAGTTTATAAGCTAGTTTCTTTACATGGAAATTGTATTTTTATTTTTTGATGAACGATATATTTAATTATCATCCCTAACAAACAGACTCTTATTAACCAACTCCAGGTATAGGTCTGACACCTGGATGCATAATTGCACATAAGTCACAATGCTAACTTGTGTAATATAGAAAAGTACAATTCAATGCCATCCGTCTCCCAAAACCAGTGAAGTTTGTTTCTTGCCTGACATATTTGATATTCCACTATGTGATGAAGACTTTTTTTTCCCCTTTTATTGTCTTGTAAGATATTTATGGATATCTTAAATACTAATATGCTTTTTTTATAGTTTGAAAAGCACGTCAGTGAATTTATGTGCCTTTATTGCCCTGTGTAGGTTATAGTCTCAGCCAGGAAGCCAGAGTTCTTCCAAATGTCACACCCATTGTATGAGGTTGTGACGGATGAGGGTTTAATGCGTCCATGCTTCAAAGCCCGCCTAGGTGATCTTGGCTTCTTTATTACTCGCCCTTTATAATGAAATTGTTATTGGCTATTATCTGTTGTAAAGTTTGTGGCACTTGCAAGATATCATTCAACTGCATGATCATTGAGAAAGAAGTCAAATGGAAGTTAGGTTTGATCAACGCTATGAAGTTGCATATCCATGAAAGTAAGGTTATGTTAAGCAGTGTCTTTGATTTTATTGGCACATTTTTGCAGTCTTAGGAAGGTTATTTGCATCATTTCCAGCTGAACTTTTTTGGGACAATTCAATAACTTAGAACATACCAGTGGTTTCTTAATTTCCAGTCTTGAGTAGAATGATGTTTCAAATCTTGCAAGTTGCAAGTTTTCCCAGGAGATTCTCATTGCTTTTATTTGAAAGAATCTTAATCTTACTATACTTCTTTTATTCATAATGTTTCCATATTACTATGTGCTTATTCTTTCTCTATTATTCTGCAGGGGGCTTGTACTCAGGGGGAAGTGCCCAGATGGTCGAGAATTCCCTAAATATCCATGGAGATGAATTATTATATGTTGGTGACCATATGTATACAGATGTGAGCCAATCCAAAGTCCATCTTCGATGGCGAACTGCACTGATTTGTCGTGAACTGGAAGATGAGGTTAGCCTCATGTATTCAATCTCTATCTAGTTTCATTGTGCTTGCTATACTTATGGAAAGGGAAGTCTTTTCCAGTACAAAATTTCGTTGTAGGTTGGTTGAATGTCCCCAAGTTTCATGGTTTATTGTTGTAATGATAAATATTACTTCATAACTAATTGTGTCAGCTTTAGTTATTATAAAACTGGATTTTATTAAATTGTCAATAATATTCTAATGGCTGAGCGCTATTATTTAGTTTTGATGTCTTTACTACATGCATCTCAGAATTTGCTACATCTCTTGAATTTAAACTTGCAGTATACTGCCCTGATTCGTAGTCAAAATCATCGGGCCATGCTGATAGAGCTTGTAAACAAGAAGGAAGTTGTGGGGGATCTTTTTAATCAACTCAGGTTGGCTCTTCAGAGGAGGACCAAGGGCCGCCCAGCTCAGGTAATTTTTGCCATGTGTGGACTTCTTGCTCTTGAAATTCATTTGTTTCATTTCATTATCTTTCGTTCGGATACATGAACTTCCAGATACCCATTCCATTATGCTCCTTGCATTTTTCTTGATACTTACTTTATCTTCATCATGTATTCGTAATTGGCTTAAAGACTCCCGAGGGTAGCCTCCACTTTCCTTGTCAATTATTCTTTTCCCAGTTGCAGGATTGTGGATGAGTCCATACTTTAAAGGACACATAAGATATATTTTTGGACTTGCATTACCAAATTTCAAAGGCATGCATAATTTGTTGTGTCTCCTTGGATCAAGGGAGGGCACAACAAATCTATGAGAATATTTGAATTGTTTTGCTTCACTCCATTAAATTTTTTTCCTGCTGAGGTCATGTCCATTAAATCTATGAGAATATATGAATATTAAATGATTTGCCTTCAAAAAGAAAGGACAAAATGTATAAGGCAATCAAGAGTGACATTATATCCTTGATGATGTCTACATTGCATTATTATGTCAGACTTGATACCTTTCAGTTTTACAGTTCTTTATAATTGGCATGATTAATAGTTATTAGTAATGTTTCTTTCAGACTCTAGCTGCAACAAATATGGCTGATCAAGAATTGACAGAAAGCATGCAAGAGCTACTTATTGTCATGCAAAGACTAGACCAGAAAATTGCTCCTATGTTAGAAGCAGACGGCGAATACTTTAACAAAAGGTAATACAAGGTTGGGCAACATATTGATATCACCATAGTGATACATTCTTTAGTTGTGTGAGTTGATACCTTGACTTTGAATTGTTGTTTGTTCCATCTTATAGAAATGTTTATTTCTTTTTATTTCCTTCTATTGAAAATAAAAGTGGCTGAGCATAACTTGTGAAACTTAATCTCACTGTTATTTTTAGGTTGAAGCCTATCAGTTGAATCCTGGCATACTAAGGAGGACTAAAATGGCATCTTAATTATAAGCTGTCTTACTGACCTTGCTAATATACTTGAACTAGTTGGCCTTTGTTCCTTTCTAGGGAATAAAATAGTTAAATACGGTAGGACTAGTATTTATTTATATATTATGATTTATGTTACTTTAAACTAACAATAGTATTTAGCTGGTTGACTGTCTGAAGCTTTTTGCACCAGGTGGGGTTTTCTTTCACGTGCAGGTATGTGGGATAAAAGCCACTTAACAAAACAAATCGAGAAGTATGTGCTCATGCTCTGGGTGTTTCCTGAATTTGATTTGTGTCAATAAGAAAATTAAAACTCTGTTTAAGTGGTCTTTTCGGAAGTAATTTTAGTCCTTTAAAATTTAAAATTGCAGGTATGCTGATATATACACATCCAGGGTTTCGAATTTCCTACATTATACACCATTCATGTATTTCCGCTCACAGGAACAGGTGATTAGAAATCATTAGATTAATCATAACTTTCCTTATCATTTTTTCTAAATGTGTCATGCTTGTTTAACTAGTTTGCCATTGCTACTGATTTTAGTTTATGCTGAAGATGAAACTTCAAATGGTTTGAAAGTTACCTGTAACTTAATTTCTCTGATGTTGATGACTTCCCAGTTGCATGTAAGGTAAATCATGAATCATCTAACAGTAGTGCCATACACTGAAAAACATACAATGTTGAGCAAATATTTTAAGTGCTAATATTTTCATATATTTTGATTTCTACTTGCTTATATGGAAAACAAAGTTGACAAAAAATGAGGTAAGAGAAATGGAAAACAAAATTGACAACCAGTGATATAAGAGAAAGGTCAGCAAGGAGTTTCAATCCTATAAAATTTTGAAATTGTACTCCCAGCTGATAATCAATATAATGAATTTGCCAGGACGTGTGCAGTTTGATGGGAAATTATGTTTAACTATGGTACATTTATGATTGAAAAAAAAGAAGTGTGTGAATCTTCAAAAACTGCTCTATAAATATATCTTTCTTAAACCCGGATGCGTGAGTTTATGACTGAATATAACTAAATAGGAAGTCTATGTGCTTGAAAACCTCTCCTCATCACTGATTTTCCTTCTCTATCGTACATGGTTATTAAAAATGCATACTGTATTTTATATATGACATTTAAACTTGATATTGTTAAACATGGCTTCCCTAGGTATCATTGCATCCCAAGATTGCCCCCTTTTGAATTTGTGATGATATTTATTTATTTGTTTTTTCTTTAACAGACTCTTGCTCATGATTCGTACTCATACTGCTCTCCATATCCTAGTGGTTTGGCATTCAAAGGACCTGAGTAGGCTTCTATTGTATTTTCTGTAAATTTTCATGACAATCATCACCACAGTTATGATGATAAATGTCCCTCTTGACTTCTTGGTTTATGCGTAATGAGCACGGGAACACCATTTGCCATATACAAGAGTTAAACAGCACAATGTATTAATGTTATGATTGGTTTCTCCAGCATTTTTGTATTGTATCTCGCATGGTGTCCTCCAGGTTGTGACGTGTATTCTTTATTCACTAGTGAAGGTACTCTCTAAATGAAATTTACTGAGTACGTGAGAAATTCTGTTTTCATTATTGTTTATGCAGGCTGTATTACTGTTTATGCAGGCTGTGGGCGCATATTTCGAGTGTCTATTATAAGAATGTTATAATCACATCAACATTATTTTAAAAATTTACATTCATTGTTTCCATATTGTATTCCTGAATACAATCATCTGCAGCCTTATGCATTGCATTCCCCAGATGTTCAATGGGAATTTTTGCTAGGTTCCTTCATCAGATCAAGAAAGGGTGGCAGGTGAGTCTCCTTGAGGCACCATGTCATCAAACGAATGCCCTTCTGGGGTGCAGGGATTGATCCCATAATGCCAGCTGGCATAATGCTAGAGCCTGGTAAGGGTACGGGGATGATGTGGACTGGGAGACCCCATCCATAGTCGATCTGGGTAAGTCCCAGTCGTCCCCACTCTGATATGAGCAGTGAGGTATAGCCGGTAGGAAGGACAAAGGGGTCATCACCATCATCCGCATCATCTCCCGTAAGCCACTTGTCAATTTCTGATGGTAGCCTAGCTTTTGCCTCTTGGATCAGTTTTACCACCTCAGAAATCGATGCCTGTATGATTGCCCCACTTGAAACCGTGATGGTCACCGGGAAGAAACAGTTGCCATAGAAGCCCTCCGGCAAGGGTGGGTGCAAGAGGTGACGGCAGTTGGCAAAGAACACCAGCTTGACATCAGTATTTTTCTCAAAGTTGGCTGCTTGTGTTCGACAGCTCCAAAAAGTGGCAGCTACAACTTCAAACGTGGAGCAAGTTCGACCTCTCAACTCAAGAAACTCATGTTTAAGCAGATTGATTTGGTCTAAAGAAATGTCAATGCAGGCATGCTCTAGCTGGTAATCCGGCATGGGTGGTGGTGGCGGCGGCGGCTTTCCGGCAGCACATGCTAGTCGTCGTGGCGTTGGAAGAGCTTCTCTTTGCCATACTGGTGCCAACTTGGGAATCTGGAGACCCCTAGCCAAGTCGCCAACAGCGTTAAGGAACTGTGCGGCTCCTAGGCCATCACAAATACTGTGGCAGAACTTGAGTCCAACCACGAATCCGTCACAGGTGAACCGAGTTACCTGAAAAGAAAACCTGAACTTACCATTCAAGCATTTCCTTTTGGTACATAAAGATTGAGTTAAACAGTGAGATACCTGCATGAGCACAAGCGGATCAATGTTGTCGCTCTTTGGAGGATCGTCAGGAAGAAGCTCATTGCATTTGACTGGCAATATGTTATCATCGAAGTAGTTGGTGACTTCAAGGCTACAATCAGCAAATGCCTCAACAAACCAGACACCATCCCCAGTACATGCAATCTGAAGCTCGCCCTGGTCCGATTCTTTCAGCCTTCCTGCCAGAGGATAGTAATGAATCAGTGCACTTGACAAGGCTTCCTTAATTACCTTTGCTGGCTTGTGGCCGTGTCTGAACACATGCAGTGTCATAACACGGCATCTCAAGACTGGTAATCTGTCTATCACAGAGAGATCGAGCGTGCTAGTGGGTGTCGGTGCGGCCGGCTGAATGAGTCCTCTAGATGATCGGGTCACTATGAAATTCATGGCTGAATGAGCTGTTTGAGGAGGCACAAACAAGCACCCAGGTATGTTTTAACTAAGAAGTTTTAAGATATTGCGGGACAAATTGCAATAGGCGTCGCTTGGTGATTGGCGAATTCCCTGAAGCTGGCTAGTTAAATTTTAGGGTGGGGGGAACTTGTTGAACAAAACTCGTTAAATGGATAGAGTGGCTTTGCTTCAAAGAGTAGGCACTAAGAAGTTAAGAGTGAATTTGAGTCATTTTCTTGGACTTGTTCAACGAAGTAATTAAAGCTGTGCGTACACATACATGGCTGGTTCAATAAACAAGCGATGATGGAGTTGGTAGCGAGAAACCATAGCTTTACATCAAAGATAAGAACAAGAGAATAAATATAGGGTTTTTTTTAATGTGCAGGATAAGCTGTTGAGTTGGTGAGGTTGAAAAAGGCTGTTCTAGTGGAAGACCAGAACGCCACTTGTCTAAGCAATGCGTTGTACCACGCAAGTTCTTCACTATGTGCTACAGACGCAAGGCCCTGTCACTTGCTTTATTTGAGAGACAAAACATCAATCGGACATGATAAAACAAAAAGTTTTCTTATTGATCGATGTGGCCTACAGTTTAGCCGGAACGATATCTGCTGATATTGAACGTGTTAAGCTTGGCATATCACCAAAAAATAGGGTTTTGTTGGCAGTTTTTACATTATAAAACCCATAAACATATGGACAAGCTTGCTCTAATTATACTAAGTAGAAGGGGTGCACGGGCAGTGCTGCACTGGTGTAGGAAGAGACAGAAAGAGATAATGTTGAAGCTGAAGGGAACAGTTGCAAAACTGATTGTTGAAGTAGCTTTGACCGTTTTATCTTTTTATAGTGTGTAAAGTCTATTTTGAAAAGCTGTGTATTTTGTTCGGCACGATTCTGAAGGGACCTCTTCTCATTATATACAGTATGGATTTTTCATTATATGTCAAAAACCAAAATTTGAGTCTCGTGAGTTTGATCTAATTTTAAAGCTTGGCCCATTTAGGCCCGGCTCGGTTTAATTTTTACAACCGTACTCAACTCAACCGGACCAAACCTGGGCTTTTATTTTTATTTTAAAGCCAGGCTTCGGTTTTCGTGTGTGGGCTAAAGCCGGGCTGAGCCGTGGCAAGCCCGGAAGTGTTTATGTGCTTTGGAAATACCGGCTGGAGCCTGGGGGCCTGTTAAGAAATTGCTCATGGGTCAGCAGTCGCGACGGATAAGGAAAGAGCGCAGGGGTGGTTTGTAGAAGATTTAACAATAATATAGGGGTTAGTAGGATATTTTCCATTGTTACTGTGTAGGGAAGGGAATATCAGCTCAAAGTATTCCCTCCCAAGCGACGAAGTTGGAACGGGCTATGTCCGTCAGTCTCTTTTCTTCGGAAGTAGATTAAAGTTGGCTTATCTTTCGCTTTAACCCTCTTGAGTCCTGAATCTGAAGTTAAAGGCTTTGTGTTTGTATTGTCGAACGACCAGAATGAATTTTTGAAAAAGAATATTTTGAATTCCGTGAACAGAAGTCGTACGATTCCATTGCATAAAGATAAAGCGAAGGAACAGCTGAGTTCGTATGCATTGCCGACGGTTTTTGGGTAATGAATCTTCAAAATACCGTACAGAAGCGGTTTCATCAGTCTTCTGTGGGGTGGCAGGTGAGGCTCCGAGCACCGAAGAATGGAGCATTTCTACACGGATTCTAGGGCTTGAACAGTCAAAATTCAAAATAGTTTTTAAATTTTAAGGATAAGGGTTTCTGTTGTTCTATTAAGGTGTAGAAGAGGACTACCAAAAAAAAAAGGTGTAGAAGAGAATGAAGAAACTGAGATGGGCAATGGACGGTGGGTTTTGGGACTTGGACAGGTCGACTCCGGTGACGATTGACGGGCTTGCCAGGCCGGTTCCTGGAGATCCTCTTCCTTTGGGTTTGTCCAGGGGAATCCAACTTTCGAGGCCGAAGCAGGTTGATTTCATGCAACGGTTCATGTTAGCGCCTTTTGTACCTGCTTATGCCGGCGATCCAGCTAAAGGTGGTGATGGTTTTACTCTGCAACGTGTAATTACCTTCCCCTTCGGCGAAAACTGGTAGGTATTTTATAATTCGATCTAATGATTTAATTCCCGTTTTAATAACATGTTTATTCTAATTTCTGGCGAATTTGAGGTAGCACTGGACGATTGAATGGAGCTCAATAAGATTAATTTATTTGTCATTTGTTTTAGTTACAAAGAGAATCCTACTCTCACCTTTGATTATAAGTTAAATTCATTTGAGGCAATTTTTAAGATGATAGTAGGTCCTATCACTTAGTAAAGCAAAATTATTTTATGACATTTAATATAATGATGGCTAAACCAGTTACTAGAAGAAAAAAAAAACAAAACCATCTGAAAACAAGAAGCAGTTATTGAGAATCTGAAAAGCGAGACACAAGCAGTCTATGAGAAGATGGACCAGAAAAAAATAAAATAAAATAAAAATGCAAAGAGCACAGTACTGTCAACACTTGTGTACAATGCTACAAGATTTGCTAAAGTGGAGAATTCCTTTTCTCAGTAGAAAACTTTGTTACATTAAAATCTCCCATTATGCACTAGAATATCCCACAATTGGTCTGTACACTCCTGATAGTGTCCAACAGAACTGATCTTCTACACACTCAAAATCAATAGATACTGAGTATTTTCCTACATGCACCTCACCTCCTATTAGCATCTCTATTCCACATGATCAAAATCCCAACTGATATATCTATTGACACTAACATCACTCACTCACGCCTTTGTCCACTCTGCAAGTACGTTACAAGTCTCTCTGAAAAGCTCTCCCACTGTCTCTTGCAGTATAAATCAAAGGATTCCACCTCTTACATAAATCTTTCATACCCCACTTCTTATCTCTGCCCATAGACCGCTCGCATTCCAACTTATCACTTTCATGGCACACCTATAGAACTCCCCGACTTCCCTTTGCTCCTGCCACCCTTGCTTTTGTATTGTACTAAACATTCTAACTTTCTAAGCTCTCAAGACTGATTGCATCTAGAGCTGGCAATGGGTCGGATATATATCCAAATCCGACCTGAATCCGATCCGAAATTACTGAATTCGGATATAGGATTTAGATCCACGGTTCGGATACAGATCTCAAATTTCGGATCCGAATTTTTTCGGATTCGGATTCGGATATACACGTATCCGATCCGAAAAAGATCTGAACCGAAAACATACTTATAATATATATAAACTTAGCCTAGACCATGGTTCAACCATAAGTTAAAAGGGTTAAATCATCATTTGATCATTAGACACTTGGATTTGTGTTAAAATTTATAGTTAAATTTACTTTAATTGTTAAAATTGTTTTTTAAAGTTTTAGGTTCAAACGTGCTCGAATTTGGATTTCTGATCGGATTCGGATTTCGGTTTTGAATTCGGATTTAGGATCGGATATCGGATCGAATTCGGATTTCGGATATTTATTGAATTTCGAATTCGGATTTAAGTATTAAAGATTTGTCGGATATCGGATCGAATTTGGATATCGGTAAATTTTTTTCGGATTGGATTCGGATCTTAGCAGATCCGTACCATATTCAACCGATTGCCACCCCTAATTGCATCTACTACTCATGCCCTGACATTGGGGTTTCTAGATTGTTCTAACTCCTCTCCTACCAGGAAAGGGCTGTGTCACACCTTTGTAAAGAGGACACACACAGACCAAGGGAGCAAAAGTTGAAGGATCACACAGGTTAGAACAAGAGAAGGATCTATTCCCTACTATTATACTTGACATAGCTGGAGGCACACCTGTAGACTTGACTGACATGCGAGAGAAGGACTCCTTGGAGATGGACTAGGAGTAGGGAACTAACCCACGATCAAAGGAATCTGATTTAGGTAGCAACTCTTTTTCCGTGGTAAAGTTCCCAACATGATCATAATGGGAAAGACTGATCTCAGCTCCTGGATCTGGAGTCGTTCCTGGACAAGGAGTCGACCACCGCCTGTTGCACATCTCAGGTTCATCATCTTGGCTTCCCCTCATATTGTCTTTCAACCTCTTCGTTCATCGTACCACATTGAGATGCCCTTCTAATTGATTCAAAGACTTGGTGCTTGTTTGGAGGGGACAATAATTAAAGATTTGGGCCAGACCTACACTCCTGTCTCCTCAATATTCTCCACAGTACCTTTTGCGCTGGACAATAGGTAGTCATCATCCTCTTCCGACAGCATACAAGCTGCTTTAGGGTAATCCCCATCTTCAATTGTTTCACCATCAGGAATAGTCAGGCTGATTGAAGAACCCCCGCCTTATACTTCCATCTCCAATTGATGATTGCCTTGAGAAGCATAGAATGAAGCCCTTTTCGTACTTTAGACTCCGCTAACCACTTGCATCCCACCATGGTTTCGAGCTCCAATGTTACTTTGAGACAACACCTTGTCAACTTGCATTTGTACCTCCTGAACTATTAAATTGGAGAGGAGAGATGGGGAAAAGGGAGACATGGCCTTCGTTTTTCAGTTCCACTGTTAATTTGAGGCATCATACTTCCTAAACCCACTTACTTGAATCATCTCACAATCTGATAAATATTATTCGATATGGATGACATAAAGAAAAAGATGTGATAGATTTTTTCTAAACTATAATTTATGCCTCCATTGGCTATGATCATGCCATGTGTTTGGGTATGTTATATTCTTTTTTTTCCTCTGATTAGATGACTCTGAATTGATGAACAATGTGTGACCAGTTCAAATATTTGTATATAATTTTCATTTGCTTCTGGAAGTCCCAACCTTTCTTATCTGTTAACTGGTGTCAACTGATATCTGGGATTTAAAGCGATGTAATTGCAGGTTTGCTAGTCTGCTATGTCAGTTCAATTTCCAAAAGTTAATATCATCTGTGTTGGAGGGCAGATCGACACAGTCTTCAGAATCGTCGTGGAGCAAAAACATTGGTAGACATCTCTTTAACAAATCCTTATATGCCCTTGGATTCAGCTCTGAGTTCTTTGTTACATCTGATGATACCCTCCTAGTGAGCTCAGAAGCATATGGTGATAAGAAGAGGCCTCAAAGCAAAGTAGTTTATCATCACAAGGTATTCCTAATATCTGCATAATTTTAAAATGGTGATTTCTTCCTGAACTTATTCCATCAAATTTACAAGAAAAAGATTTTTGTATCCCCTGTTTGATCTTATTCTTTGTTGTTTTCACTTGCTGCTTTCTAATATAACTATGTATTCGACTTGATCGCCCAGGTTCTAGATTTTTCTTTCAATTGCATTTTCTTTGTGCGCGCGCGCGCGTGCGTGCGCTTATGTATGCACCTTTGTGATGCTTTTGTTACTCTTGAGTCTCTGACTGGTTGGTTTACCAGTTACTTTAAACATGTTTAGCTTTCCCCATTTTGACTGAATATCAGTAGGATTTGATCTTTTGTATGCTTGCAGTTTCCCCGTCACAATTTAACAGTGGAGACAATGTGGCCTGGGCTTTTCATTGATGAGCTTGGAACTTACTGGGATGTACCATTTCTTATGGCAATTGATCTGGCTTCTCTTGCTTCTGATTCTGGTTCAACTTATCATCTAAGTGTAAACAATAACAATGGAACCCCGAAGCGTTTAAGTGGTGATGTGACCACTACAATACCTCCCAATCTACTCCCTGGTTTGTGTGTCAAAACAGCATTTTCTGTTAAGAGGAAGATCGACCTCTGGACGAGTAAAGCTGGAAAGTTGAAAATGGTGCAACCATTTGATGTGTTTTTATCAGATCCTCACATTTCAACAACAGGGATTATTGGTAAGCTACGATCAGTTTGATCTCTGAAATGCATGTTTGTGCCTTGGATGACCTAAGATGCAATTCCTACAACCTGTACTCATTGGATGCACCTTATCTTTATAAAATTAGTATATAGGACTGGATGAAGCCATTTCAGGCACCACCTAAGATCCCAGATTTTGGTGGATCTCAAAATTAGTGATTGCTGACATGTCAAATAAGGCCCTGACTGGGTTTTCCTAATTATGATATATGCAGCCTTTCCCCAGCTTTGTTTCTCTGAGAAGATGCAATACAATTTCCGTTTATGATCAATAAACTAGGTTAATTTCTAGCCTGGGATCTCCCAAAGGTAGGACCAGTAAGCTTTGGTGATATTGAAACCTGGCTATGCATCTGATACAATTGTATTCATAAATAAAAATTATTGACCTTCTCAGATTGCTACTGTTGTTGTTTTCCACTTCACGCCTTCTTTTTGGGTTGGTATGTGTGGCATAAATAACCCTTCTTGGTCTTAGTTGTTCTTTGTCCATACCTACAGGAACTGTAATTACTGCAGCTTTTGGAGATAATTCAGTGAGATCTAAGGGTGAAGATGGTTTGCATGGCTTGGAATGTTTTAGTTTACACGGCCCTGGAAACAAATCTGCCCTTTTAGCAGATTTATTTGCCTCTATTTCTTGTACAGTTCAGCATGGGAACTTCCAAAGGCTTTTCTTAGATCTTACCCGATTTAATGCATGTCTGGATTTCCCCTCTGGTTCAGAATTTCTAATCGGAGCTGGACGTCTTGCACAAGATCTATATAATTCTCAACCAATTAATATGAATGCTGTTCGTCCAATTTGCCCAAATGTCACTTTTTCACTTCAGCAACAGGTACTTATTTCTTCTTCTAAATGCTCAATTATTTCTACACAACAAAGCAATTGCTTGTGGCATCTTTCAGTCCACTGTTAGTAGGAAACAGTAGTTACCAAGAGAATGCCTGAAAATTAATGAGGGAATATCAGACAGGAATGTGTCGTGAGCTTGTGAATAGTCTGCTAGGATCAGATGGGTTCTTGTAGTTTCTAAAGGCAGAAGAAGACATAATTGCTGTTATTGTTCACAATTCTTCTTCTATTCACAAGCAATTCTTCTTCTTCTTCTGCCTTTAAATGAATTTACCTTCTTCTATTCACAACCAGTAGTTACACAGAAAACGCCTGAAAATGTAAATGAATTTACATTCTTCTATGCAGATTATTGGGGCTTTCAGCTTTCGCGTTGATTCAAAGATTGCATTTGACTTCAAGGGTGAAGGCTGGAATGCTTATGTGGATGACCCAGTATTTGCCGTTGAGTATGCATTACAAGTCCTAGGTTCGGCAAAGGCTGTTGCTTGGTATTCTCCTAAGAATCAAGAAGCCATGGTGGAGCTCCGTTTCTTCGAAACATGATCAGAATTGCCTGTATGTGAAAAATCCCCTATATGCTCTTCCCTTTATCGAGCGTTATTTGATGCTGATTTTGCAAAAATTCCCATTCTTTTTCTCTTTTCTGTGGTTCATTGGCTTGGATATTGTTGATTATATTTCATATTATCTTTCTTGGCTAATGAATGTTGAGAAATGATACCTCTCATCAGGGTTTCAGATTTTTCCTTTTGCAATGGTCTTGATAAGATGCACAATGACAGGAGTAGAGCATTAAAGTCACAGCTATGCGTCCTTCCTAGAGTCTAGATGAAGGTTGAACCTCACAGGAATTTTGATCTGAGACAGACCACCTGAATTATCACTGGACTTTAAAGAGACTTTAGCATGACGTTGACTCTCTGTTACTCATATGGTCTGGGATTACCTTCCACGTTTCACGCCCCAACATAAAACTCTTCATGTTGGGCACAACGAGACAGCAAAGTGCTATTGGATGCAAAACCACCTTATACTGATTGTGTCCAAAACGCCAAAAATGATGTTCACTTCACCCTCCTTTCCCTTCTCTCCAATTCCCAATATCATGGACCTTTCTTGTATTCTGTCGATCAATTCTAGCAGACAATGTTGTATTGAGATGTTGAGTTTACCTTTGGGTAACCCCTTGCTTAGAAGAAGAGAGAACTTTGTGGAAAAAGTTGAGTATCTGCTATGATGGTGTGTACTATGTACAGTTGATTAGGCCTAGAGTTGTGATGATATTTGAGGTTGGAGTGGGGAAGCTGTTGGGTTCTATAGGTTTCATTAACTTATCAATATCTTTTTTTATTAGAGAGTTTCAACTAGGATTAATTTTGTAATTAATATCAATGAACAATTATTAATTGGATAAACTAATATAAGATACATGGGAAGATAAATATAAAATAAGTTACCATGTTATTAAATAAAAAATAATACATGGGAAGATAAATATAAAATAATTTACCATGTTATTACATAAAAAATAAGAGGACAAGAATAAAAATATAAGGTAATATGGGAAGATAAAAATAGAATTTTTTTATGTCAAAACGTAGCGATTCGCATCCCTTACAATACAGCATACGTTGTATATAGGGGTGGCAATCGGTCGAATACGAATCGGATATATGTATATTCGTATTTGAATCCGAATTTTATCGGATCTTAGATTTCGGATCCGTATTCGAACCACGGATCTAAATCCTATATTTGAATTCGTCAATTTTGGTTTCGGATCAAATTCGGATATATATCCTACTCATTGCTAGCCCTACTCAGAGAGGGATTTAAATGAGAAATGGGTTTGAACTTCAAATTTGAAACACCACTCAATAGTGGATATTGAGCGACTAACAAAAAAAATCGTACCCCGGAACTTAGAACAACCAGTCTGTTTTGGACAATGGAATTTCAGAGCAAAAAAGGTTTCAAAATAAGGGGGTTTTGTAATTGGTTCTTTAAGTGGGTTTGCAGGTACCAGTCGCCAGAGGGTGACAGCGACAAAGAGGATAGAAAGTTTAGATTTAGGGCAAATATTTCTCTAAAGGTTTTTGGTTTTAGTTATAATGGTTCAACCGTAGTTTATAAATGGTCTACATTCTAACCAATGTTTGTCCTGGGTTTATGTATAAGATATATATGATTTCGGTTGGATCTTATTCGGATCGGATATATGTATATTCGTATTTAAATCCGAATTTTTTCGAATCTTAGATTTCAGATCCGTATTCGATTCACGGATCTTAGATTTCGGATCGGATTCGTCAATTTCGGATCAAATTCAGATATATATCCAACCCATTGCCAGTCCTAGTTGTATACACCCCCTCATATTTGATGCCAATTGGATGCCAAAAAGAAGGAAAAAACACAAAAGGCCACTGTAGGCGTAGGTATTCTCAGGGACGCACGTCATTATCCGGGCTGTTCTCTCACACACGAGAGGTTGTGACGTGGTACAATCACAGGCGTTGTCTTCTTGTTCAGGGAAGATCAACGGTGCTTTCAATGAATTAAGCTTAGATTCGGCGGCATCTACTGATTACTGACTGAACCTCAACCCGACAAATCCACATCACTAAACAAACATCCCTCCCCCCGCGAGCTTTATGCTCCAGTCGCTGTGGTTCTGGGGAAAAAACTTTGCTGCGAACTCCAACATTTTCTAAATACGCCACACCAATGACCATGGGACACGTGAATCTGATTTTAAAAGTAGGATATGGGTCCCACATCTGAAACAGCAACATGTGCTCTTTATATTGGTGTTTGGGTATTCCTTACGGAAGTATCTCCAGCGTTGACAGCTTGGCAGTCGAACGCCTCCGTCGCTCTTTTTCTAGAATCGGGCCCGCCTATCTCGTCTGATTACCCCATTAATCTTCTTCCGCTATACTTTACGGCTCCGTTTGGACATGAACAGAATGCTGGAGAGAGACGTGGGAAAAGAAAGTAAAACTAAAGTGAAATAAAAGAAACAGAAATGGAATTTTCCCGCTTTTGGTTGGATGTTGCAAGAAAATTTTATAATTTTAAATGAAAATTTATAATTTCATGTTTAGATAACAAGAATGTTATTAGAATCCTGAATGTAATTTCCAATTATACCCTCACATGTATGCATGGCTTTGAGTATATCATATACAAAGCTAAAAACATGTATAAGGCCCTATTTCTTTGAACACCCATCAACTAAATTCCAATTCATGGTATTTTCTTCTCACCAACAACCATTTTCTATAATTTTTTGCAAGTTGGTTGGAACCCGACAAGCAAATTAAATGAAGATCCCCAATCACAATATTGTAAATCTTGGACCATGCCGTCTTGCCTGCAACTCTTATTAGATTTAATGGGTATCGGAAAGAAATTGATGGCTGGGATTGTTTGTCAAACAGGTTGCTGGAGATGGAAGAGAGGACTCTGCAACAGAAGCAACAATACCCATCAATTATTTCATCAGTAGAATCGTCCTAGCCCCCAGTGGAGATCAGATTTCCAGGCTTTCATCGAAGCTCTTCTATTGCACAGGTACCCATAGGCATGAATTTATTTGCCTTTTTCTTTTTCTCCAACTATGAAAATATGTACATAGTGATCATTAAGGAAATTAGTGTCTAGATAATACGAAGTTTTCTTTTTCTCCAACTATGAAAATATGTACACAGTGATCATTAAGGAAATTAGTGTCTAGATAATACGAAGTCCATTTTAACACTGTCAAGATGGAATCTACGAGTGAAAGATTGGATAATAAATTGTATTTGGGTTCATGCAATTATAATTTTCTTAATGATCAAGTTAAATTGTATTTGGGTTCATGCAATTATAATTTTCTTAATCATCAAGTCTCAGATGATAGTGGGTTTTCATTGATTAAAGTTGGCAAACCCATTCTCCTTGGAACTTCTTAATCATCATATTTTATACATGTTTTTACCTTTGTATATGATATACTTAAAGCCATGCATACATGTAAGGCCTTAGAGAATGGTGTTTGCGGCAACAACTCCAACTCCAACGGTCTCATTGTGAGCTTTGACAAGATGCTCATAGACTTTGTGCCGACGGTATCTTGGTTCTCTCTATTAGAAGCACCGGGACCTGAAGGCTCTAGATGGGACTCTAGTGAAAGTCGCAATAGCTGTATCTCAGCTCGGTGGTCAGTCTGCCTTCATTGGAAAGCTCGGCAATGACAAGTTCAAAGTCACATGTTAGCCCAAATCTTGAAAACTTCGTGCATTGCTAAGTTGGATTCTGAAGGAGGCAGTGCAGAGTGGTTCTGTGAATCCCGGTAATGCTGAACGCTGGAGATGAGGTTAAGAGTTGTGTGCGCTGGTAAGTTGGACTGAAGGAGATGAGATTGAAAGGGTATCGTTGATAGTTTGTATGCGTCGCGTTTCTCACGATGTAGAATCCAATCCTTTGGCACAAGAAATAAAATTAGACAGTTCTCATTATTCTTTTCTCGAGAAACAGTGGGTCTCAAAATTTCTTGGTCATTCAAACGCTACAATCAAGTGGGAAAAGTCTATTTTCTTTCAGTTTTTTCTATTCTCTTGCTTTCCAAACAGGGCCCACATGAAAGAAAGATCTTTCTGTACTCTACGTCTCTACGCCCACAATTATATCTTTGTCTCCTCTGTTTTCGTCTTCGTTTATCTCCTACAACCACTTATCTATGAAAATTCCCACTTGTTGATGGAAAGAGATCCGTCTCTTGCTTCCCCTTCAAGGCCTTATCTCGAAAAACTTCTCGAAGGTGAAGAAATCTCCTTCTCCACTCCCCAACCCATCAATAACAATAACAACTTCGTTGGAGAACACGAAGAGCCCCAATTTGTAGGTTTCGTTTCCCGGTCTTCACAGCACCTGGAAGATCCTACGGCGGAGTTCCGACCACCAAATGCCCGGAGGAAGACTGGTCTGCACCGCTCGAAGACGGCGCCGGCCATGGCGGTTATGCGTGACCTTAAGCAACATGCATCCCAGACGCAAAAACCGCATACCGAGTCGGGTTCGATAATCAGACAGGCGATATTCTTGCTATTTCTCTATCTCTTACTCGGTGTTACTATCTATTCGTTCAATCGAGATCATTTCTCCGGCGTCGAGACCCACCCCGTCGTCGATGCGCTTTACTTCTGTATTGTCACCATGTGCACCATCGGGTACGGCGACATCACTCCATTGACTCCTGGAACGAAGGTCTTTGCGTGTGTGTTTGTGCTGGTGGGGTTCGGGTTTATTGATGTATTGCTAAGTGGGGTCGTGAATTATGTTCTGGATTTGCAGGAAAACATGATTTTGACAAGCATTCGAGTCCGTGGATCCCATTCCCAAGGGGGCTTCTCTGCTCGGAACTACATTTACGATGTAGAGAAGGGTAGGATGAGAATCAGAATAAAGGTTGGGTTGGCGCTTGGTGTGGTGGTGCTGTGTATCGGGACAGGGACCATGGTCTTGTACTTTGTAGAACATCTGGACTGGATTGATTCAGTATACTTGTCGGTTATGTCAGTTACCACTGTTGGGTATGGAGATAGAGCCTTCAGGACGTTGCCCGGCCGGTTGTTCGCTGCGGTTTGGCTTCTCCTTTCGACCCTGGCTGTGGCTCGGGCCTTTCTGTATTTGGCAGAGGCAAGAATTGATAAAAGACACAGGAGAATCGCCAAATGGGTTTTGCACCGGCACATCACCGTGGAGGATTTGCTCGCTGCTGGTATTAATAACAATGGTTTTATCAGGTTGGATTTCTGATCTTCTATTTACATGTTTTTCAACTTGCTCAATCCCTTGATTATTGAATGAACTACTAATATCTTAGCTTTTAAAGGGGATTTGGTATTGAATACAACGGTATTATCTTTATTGAACTGGATAAGGATTCGATTACTTTGATTTAGAAAGGTTTGAACAGTTGAACTAATAGACAATTCAAGCAACCATTTGAACTGTTGAACTGATGGACAATTCAGGTAACCATTTATAGGAAATTTAACAGGTTTTGCAGATCACTGCACAATCTAGCTTGTGTTTTCCAGTAACCTATCTAAATTCTCTGTTGAAACTAGTTATTAATCACGGTTCTTGTCTTTCTGAATCTAATAATCCATCCTACTGGTGTAGAATTTGGGTTGAAAGCTTCACTTCTTTGCATGGATGGAATTTGTATAATCTTTTTGAATTGTCCTCTAGCATGGCGTTCTTCTGGTCTAAGCATCTTTAGGTCTGCAGACAGTAGAAGCGCTTCATGTAAATTTTATACACATTATATTACAGAAAGTATCTTATTTTATTCATACCCAGCACATGATTAGGAAAAGGGAACCCATATTAGGACATTCAGAAATTAACCTTTAAGTTACAGACAATCTTAGATTTGCAAAGAATAGTTAATCTTTCACCATCGTACTCATCTTGGTCTAAACGGAGTTGCTTATTTCACAATCTGTATAAATAATTTGGATGAACCTTACCAGGCTCGTATGAATTCAATAGCGACTTGGCAAGCCTTAACAAGATTCAACCAGCCTTTTGAGACATGGTAAGGACTGAGGATTATAAATTGAGTATACTAATAAGAATGAGCTTTTGCCTCCAATCATGCTTGTAAAAAGATTTCTCTGTGGTCTGTGTAGATGAAACTTTCGCCACTTGTTTATGATTGCACTAAAAAATATTTAAATATATATCAGAGTTATTTATAGCATTGAATGTGGCTTGTCCTTGTTGTCATTGTCATAGGGTTTAGTTAAGTTTCAAGTTGTCTTTGATTATATAAATAAGTTGGCGGACTCTTATCAAACCCCGTTTGAATATTGATGACAACTTTCAAGATTCCATTTAAGACACAGGATGGCCAGTAACTATAACTTGAGTGTCTGTATTATTATTATTAATTTTTTTGATCAGTAAGCAAGAGTGATATATATTAAAATCAGAGTACAGGTACACAAACTGTGTACTGGGGCAGATAATTTCTACTAATCTAGGTTAAGATCACCTCCAGGCATGGATCAAACAAAGATGAACATGCTCATTATAATCACATCCTTCTTTCCAGCTCATAAAAGCTATTACATAACAAGTAGTCCTCTATGGGAATATCGTCTCCTGCCATCCAACTGTGCATTAACCTCAAGACAACTCGCTCTAAGGCTTTCTCACTGCTTTTGGAATTCTTGAAGATCCTCTTGTTCCTTTCACCCCATATTACCCAAGTGATAGCTGCTGGAGCTAAGTTCCAACTTATGTCTCTACATGACTTCCTTTTCCTCCAACCCCAAGCATGAAGAGCTTGTCTAAAATCCATAGGGTGAACCCATTCTACTTCTAGTTTTTGACATATACAACCCCATAACCTTGCAGTTCCTTTACAACCCCATAACCTTGAGTGTCTGTATTATTGAACTTTAAGCATGGGTCTGTGAACTATATAACTTTATCTATCGTCTGTGTGGACAATTCCCATGAACATTTTTCACATGTTTCTGATTGCCTAAGATAATTGAGTAGACAATCTAGAGAACCTTTGGCCCGATTCTTATCTTTCTTTTGGAGTTACTTGTTGGCTGGATTCCAAGTGGATTTGATTACTTTTATCGCAATTATTTAAACCATTTGATATTCTGGGAATCCTTTTTGCCTATTAGGTGAAGCAAAAGAGTGAACTGAATGGCTAAAATGATTCAATTGGTCAAGATTATTCTCTTGTACCAATTCATTAGGGGATTTCATGTTCTTAACATTTAAAATATGTTGATATATCTGCTGTAGAATATTATTCAACCCACCATAATCATATTTTCATAGAGTATAGACTTTTGGTGTGCCTGGTTGATTTTTCTGCTGTGGAATATTACTTAACGGGCTTCCTTTTTCTTTCTTCCTATTTTCAGTAAATCTGAGTATGTGATATTTAAGCTCAAAGAAATGGGAAAGATCAGCCAGAAAGATATATTGCAGATTTGCAAACAGTTCAGCAAGCTTGATCCCAACAATTCTGGGAAGCTAACACTGCCTGATCTCTTGGAGGGTCGTTCGTGACAACAAAAATCAATTAACCAGTTGAACATTATTGCAGCAAATGAAGCACACTTCTTTGTGCAAGTGTATATGATTTTAATAATACAAATGTGCAAAATTATGATGTTTCTGTGTATGATACAACCGTTGCAAAAGATGGAAATGAAATAACATTGGATAACATAAACATTTGGCAGAATGGACCCTTTTTCTTTTTATCAAGTGGATTACGAGTTAGAATTTACAAGATCCTTCATGCTACTTCAGTGATCCAAAAAAGAAATCTCAAGTAAGCATTTGATTAGAATAACATAATTTGGGCATGTAAAGTGAAGACATGGTGAGGCAATTGATCATTAATCTGTTTATATATTAGTTTATGAGCAATTCACTTGCTATGAAAGGAGGTTCTGATTGGTAATATTTACTGTCATGGAAGGAGTATTTCTTTATTTCCATATGCATGAAGAGGCATAAAGCAGTACCAGAACACAGGTCGGAGAAGTTCCTCTTTTCCAAAGCTTCGTTTTCCCAACTTTGATCCAAAAAAAATCTCAAGTAAGCATTTGATTAGAATAACATAATTTGGGCATGTAAAGTGAAGACATGGTGAGGCAATTGATCGTTAATCTGTTTATATATTAGTTTATGAGCAATTCACTTTCTATAAATGGAGGTTCTGCTTGGTACTCTGTACTGTCATGGAAGGAGTATTTTCTTTATTTCCATATGCATGAAGAGGCATAAAGCAGTACCAGAACACAGGTCCTTATTACACTTTTCAAGAAGGAGATTGATGGCAGTTCCTCTTTGGACAGTTCCTCTTTTCCAAAGCTTCATTTTCCTAAGTTCGTCGATATTCACATGCTTTTCGCTGAGTGACACCCACATGGAGATGGAGGAATCTGCATGTCAAACATCAACATTTGAGAAACTGATATTGAGGTTGATGTTTTTAAAGAGACGACAATCAAGTTCCAACAACCACATGAATTCAATTATTAAAGCAACTTCACAGATAAATAAGGAGTACAATAATTTCAAAGCATGGAAAGAGACTTTAAAAAATAAAGTTTATGAAGTAAAAAGAGAAAGGGAAAAAAATACTTGACGTAGAAACAAGGTAAAGAAGCAGCGGGATGAGTGAGGGTGAAGTCTATCTTGGAGAAGATCCGAAGCCGTTTAATCAAACACCAACCACATCGTAACTCCCTTGCTTCTTTAGGTAAGAAAGATCCTTTTCAAGAAGATCGGAATCCATTTAATTAACAACTTCCTCTTTTTCTTTTTTGATTTTGAGTTGTGTAAGGATTTTAAGGGCCAAAGCACAACCAGTTGAATTGAGTGATGATGAATAAATGAATAATGATAGGATTGACCTCTTACATTTTTAGTCGGGCATTCTACTCAATATCTCTCATCCTAATTGACCTGTCTTCCACCAAAAAAAAAAAATCCTAATTGACCCGTCCACACGGCAAAAGGGGAAAAAGTTGAAAAACCATTGTCAGAAGTGGGATTTGAACCCACGCCCTCGTTAGAGGACCAGAACTTGAGTCTGGCGCCTTAGACCACTCGGCCATCCTGACTTTGTGGTTAAAACATTATAATTAAATATATTTTATAGTTTAAAATTTGGTGAACAATTTATATTACATCTAGGAAGTGCCCAAAATCGTTTTTGTTTTTTCCTCTTTTTGATGGGACACCAAAATCGTTTCGGTGGAAGACAAACGCGTTCAAACGAAAGTATTTTTTTGGGAGAATTTTAAATGGAAATTATTTGTCTCCGATTTTGATATTTAAAACACACCCAGCATTTTGTTTCTTTCCTCTGTCTTGGAATTATATTTCTTTCTTACAGCATTGGAACAGCCATGGAGAACAAGTTTTTGACCTTCTTGTTCATGTCAAATGTACTTATTTCAAGCTTTTCCTCTGCTAAAGATCAACCGTACATCTCAGCAGTAGGTGACCCGGGGATGAGAAGGGACGGACTGAGAGTAGCTTTTGAAGCTTGGAACTCTTGCAATGAAGTTGGCAAAGAAGCTCCCAATATGGGCAGTCCTCGAGCTGCAGATTGCTTTGATTTCTCAGGTTCGCCCAAGCCCAAGCAGTGCCCATCTCAGAGAATTATTTAATGGTCACAAACACAAGCAGAAATAACTAACGGGCATTCTGTTTGTGGTCTTTTGTTTATTAATTTCCTCCTCTACTTGATTCTTCTTCTGCTCTTGTTTTCTCTTGCACTGGATATAGGTACTAAACTGAAGCATAAAGTGACTGAAGCCGATAACAAACTTGGAGTGGGGAAGCCATTCCCTGGTTTGAGTCCAAATGCTCTTAACAACCCAGATCTCTACGCAGTGCAGAAGGAGCTCTATCTGGGATCTCTTTGTGAAGTTGCAGAAACCCCAAACCCATGGCAGTTTTGGATGGTGATGTTGAAGAATGGTAACTATGACACAGAATCTGGTTTGTGTCCTGAGAATGGGAAAAAGGTGGGGCCCTTTCAGCCGGGGAGATTTCCTTGCTATGGAGATGGGTGCATGAACCCACCCCTCCTGTATCACCAACAGACTACTTTATCAGGGATGGATGAAATCACAATGAGAGGGGGATTTAACGGAACTTATGATCTGGGATCTAATTTGAGTGGTGGAATTGATGAGATCTCATTTTTTGAGGTTGCTTGGGAAAAGAAAGCCGGAGTTGGTAGTTGGGTTTTTCACCATAAGCTCAAAACATCAAAGAAATACCCATGGCTAATGTTGTATCTCAGAGCCGATGCAACCAGAGGTCTGTCTGGTGGCTACCATTACAACACAAGAGGAATGCTCAAAACTGTAAGTTTACAAGCTTTCATGTTTCATTTTCATCATTTATTTATCGATTTTTTTCCTCTATTACTATTTCAAGGGAATTTATATTATTAGTAAAGCAAAGCTATTAAAAATCCCTAAAAGACTCATATGTCCACATCTGTACCATATAGCCGATTTGCTCCATTTTCATCCACTAACTACCCATGTACCCCAAAAAAACTACCTAGGAGACGTGCATTATCCCCTAAAAAGACTATCCGATTTTAGGTACTCTATAAGTTAGCAATATCTTCGTTGCTGATTAAAAAATGGGCTTTTTGTATCCATATCTTTATGCTACGTCATATTTGCATCTATATCATCTTGTTTTCAATAATTATATTTATATCTCTCAATTTAGCATAATTTTTGCAGTCATATTTGCATCTATATTCTCTTGTTTTCAATATTTATATTTATATTTCTCAATTTAGCATAATCTTTGCAGTCGTACCCCAATATTAAAGTCTATTAGCTTTTGTTTTATTTTATTAAATGACTAAAGTAGCCTTCTATAAAGTTGAACAATATTTTGAATTTAGCCTCCTATGTGGTCTTATATTTCATTATATTATTCTGTTTATTGCATTACACTTTAAATCATTGATATTAATTTGCGTAGTTGATAATTTATTCATTGGAATTTAGCTTAGCCATATAGTCATTTAGCTCTTTAATATATTTTTTTTTATCTTATAAAAGGTTATTTTAGCTATTTAATAAAAATAAATAACAAAAGTTAACAGAATTTAACATTAGGGAAAGAGCTTCAATGATTGTGGTAAATAGAAGGGTATGAATACAAAAAAATCTTTAAAAAAAAGAGAAGATATAGATGCAAATATATCATAATGTATGTGTATAGATGCAAAAAGCCCATAAAAAAAATGAGATGCAAAATATCTCATGTTCCTGTAAAGGCTAAATAAGAAATTCCTGGTGTTACAGCTTCCAGAATCACCCAACTTCAAGGTCAGATTGTCTTTAGATGTGAAGCGAGGGGGAGGATCTAAGAGCCAGTTCTATCTTGTAGATATAGGCAGCTGCTGGAAGAACAATGGTATGCCTTGCAATGGTGATGTGCTCACTGACATAACCAGATACAGTGAGATGATCCTGAACCCAGAAATCCCAGCTTGGTGCAGCCCCACAAATCTGATTAACTGCCCACCATATCATATCACCGCAAACAACACAAAGATTTACAGGAACGATACTGCTAAATTCCCTTACTCTGCTTACCACTATTACTGTGCTCCTGGGAATGCACAACACTTGGAGAAACCAGTCAGTACCTGTGATCCTTACAGCAATCCACAGGCTCAAGAGCTCGTTCAGCTGCTGCCCCACCCCATATGGGCTGAATATGGCTACCCAACCAAGCCAGGTGATGGTTGGATTGGAGATGGCAGAACTTGGGAGCTTGATGTTGGTGGTCTTTCAAGTAGACTATACTTTTATCAGGTCAGTAATTGAGCCCGTTTTTCTACTAAAAAATAGATTGTTTATTCATCTGATAAGTACCATTCTCTTGCAGGATCCAGGCACCCCTCCTGTGAGAAGGATATGGACTTCCATTGACACCGGAACTGAAATATTTGTTAGTGACAAAGATGAGGTGGCTGAGTGGAGTGTCAGTAATTTTGATGTCATTTTCACATGACAAACATTATAATTCATGTATAAGCTAAGCAAGAAACCAACTACCACGCGCTAATTTAAATGAAATCTGTAGTGGACATGAAATTCTTAGGAATAAGAAGAAAATGAGTTCAAAGGGGAAGGATACTGCACTATTGAGGCTTGTAGTCATCATGATGGGAATAAAAGAAAAAAAAATTGAGGAATGAATTCTTTTCAAGATGAGAAGAAGTTGGTGACTTGCATTTACATGTGTTGAAAATATTTGTCTCTCTAATATTTGAATGTACTCAATAGAATGGAAGCTTACATCTGCTTATACAATGATGCCTGCCAAAACTGGTTTCAGGGCAATATGGGGGACTTTGCAGGTGTGCCTCGTTATATTTCACAGACATGAGGCATAGTCCATGAGGAGGGGATGATAGAGAATATTTTGCAAGTTCCTTGCGATCCCGGCTTGCCAAAATCTTGGGAACAATATCAGGTGGAATTGCTTCCCTTCCGACTTGAAGTAACAAAGCTACCTGCAGAAGTTGAAAAAACAAAATTATGCCACAACCATTTTGACCATCTGACGCTTTAATATCATTAGTTTACTTTCCCAAGGTATAACATTCTTCTTTTTTTGTTATTGCAAGGTAATAATGCTAACTATTATTATCCTATTCCAGGGAAAGGACCATTGAGTGATAGTTGTGGTAAGTATAACAGAAACAAATAAAATAAATCTAAACAATCAGGAGTTCCAATTCATCAATAGAAATTAAAAAATAAGAATAGCCCTACCATATTCCGCACTTGTCTATATAAGAATCCAGATCCTTCAACCTCGAGCTGCAAAAGAGCTTCCTGAAAAGAAGAAACAAAAATGTCAATCAAACCCCATGCTGCCCCAAATAAACTTGAATATGGGCAAATTATATTACAATATTCCTACATTATCAATGGAAATTGGGATTTGACCATGCAGGCCAATCTTTTGAATCAAGGCAACCTCAAAATTACCAGAATTCATGGTGAGTGAGGGACTGCAGGGCAACTTCCTTCCAAGCTTTCAAGGCCCAAAACAAAGAATTTCACACTGACTAGACGGCAGGTCAATATAAGGAATACAAATATGTGTGATTTTATTACTTGCATCCAAGAAGTGGCTTCTTGTTCACACAGACTCTAGAGCTACCGCGCCTACCCTGAGTTAGTTCCAGAACTAGGCTGATAAGGCATCACAACGTTGATGACATAAATAATATATTTCATAAACTGAGATTGCTGCTCGGAGATCAACAATTACCTTTTCAATAATGTCAAAACGAATGATACTCTTCACAGGATCTGGCGATCGGTCATTGTGTGATGCATTAGCAAATGCTGAAAAGTCATGCTTTCCAACAAAATGTTTTGCAGCATCTCTCATGGCAAGAGTATTGAGTCTGTAAGTACTATGGTATGCATAGAAACGTTGAAATGGATCCATGACTGTATCATTATATATCTTGTAGTGATAAATCTTGCTCTTCACTGAATAACGGGCATGGAATTCAGGCGGTACTGGACCAATCTCTCTAACCCGGATATCAGAAGGAAGAAGACCATTGAGTGCTGCATGAATGCTGTCCAAGCTGTCATAGTTGAAAGGTGTGACAAAGTGTGCAACCTGAAAATTAATCTACGGTGAATTTGTTTCCTGACATTGTTGCTGCAACCTTCATAAGGGTAAGAAAATCAGACCTGACCCCAAGCATGAACTCCAGTGTCTGTCCTACTGGCACCAACCAAAGCAAGCTCCTTCCGCTCTAGCTTTGTTATCTGAGTTAAAGCTTTTTCCACAATGCACTGTATGGTTGGTGGTGATTGTTGATATTGCCAGCCTGGAATATAGCAGCAGCAACATACAAACATGAAAAATACAGCATGGAAACACAATAAATGAAAATGCTTTCAAAGTAGAAATTCATTGTCAAGAAAACTTCAAGCTTCAGAGATCATAGATGATATCTGTAACCATAATAAAGTCCATAGTTTTGGACTTTTAATTTTGCATAAAACTTCACACCTCTGGAATAAAGAAATTTTGGGGAGAAATCCAACAGAAGTTTCGCTTTTCTTCGCAATTCTTCTCAAGAACATTAGACAAAAAGAAAAATTGAAAGATTAAAATTGGATAAGGAATATTTAAATGTTAGAAAAATTTCAGTGCCCTTCGGTAACAAAAAAATTGAATGTGAAATTCAACCAATTTTGGAGGAAGTTTTATAGATGATGAGGCTAAACTCTATAAGTAGAAAAAATCCATAATAATCTGAAAGAAAGAAAAAAAGTGTAACGATGTTGTTGGCAACTTCGCAAGTGCTTTGCTCCTCAGGGATTCTAGGTGACATTAGATATGAAAATAACACCATTCCTGACCTAGGTTTCTAGATAGGTCTTCTGCAATGCTATAAATAAGTAATGTAAGAACAGGAATAAGCCATCGCTGATGAAAGTACTAACTCGTTTTGTATTGTTTCCAGAAGAAGGGGAATTGAAGAAAAAGGAAAGCAGATAGGAAGTGATACCTGAAAAGCGAGTTCCATCATATGCTATGACCAATCGCCACTTGTAGCCGGGAAGAGTAGGAGGCTTAGCAAAGTGGTTTGGATCCTCCGTGGTACCTACGGGTTTCTGCACCACTATCGCAATGGGTTTCAACAGAACACAGGGAAAGAGAAAGAAGACGTGATCAAGAAGAGAAAACAGAAACTTATACCAAGCTATTGTCATTCCAAGGAGGAAGTGCAGCATCCAGAGGAGATGGAAGACCCACCAGACCGCAACTCATATCCCAATTCGAATTTTGCTTCGCCGGAAAGAAAGATTGGCTACCCTTTTCTGCTCCCGACTTTGGATTTTGAATGCCAAGATAACAAATGTAGAGACAAGAAAAAAGTAAACTTTATGAGTCATACACAAGGTAGAAATTGATTTCCCACAAAACAAAGTGCTTTTTTAAAGTCATTAAGGGCTCTAGCTGTTGTCGTGCCAATCAGCCAATGCCACACATGCCGATTGTTGGGCTGGTACATATAGGCTAGCCGGGCCGTACCTAAACAAGCTAGTGGCCTGTGAGGTCTGGCCCAAATTGAATGGCCGGATAGTTTAGACAATCACGGGCTGGGGCCGGATCTGTGGTCTATTTGACACGCCTAACTCTTCCCCTCTTCGTAAGAGGAGGATTTCAATCCGCTTAAGAACGGGCTGAGGAAAATCCGGTCCATGTATAGCCAAATACGCCCTACGGGGGTTCGGGTGGATTACACTTACAACCCGTCAAATTGCCATCCGTATTCTTCTTCTCCCTCTGCGTGTTCGTGAGAGGCGGGAGTCGCGGGACCGCTGTATCTTCTGTCGATTAAGAAGAAGAAAGAAGCCGAAAAGTAGTAGAACATCCTGATCTCTTTCTTGCATCAAAGGTTTGATCTTTTTTCCACGATTTTTTTTTTTTTTTTTGTACTTTTGAATATTAGGGATTACAAGTCCATTTATGTGGGAACCAAGGGTTTCTATGTAGCTCTGGAAATATTTTGTTCCTTTTTTCTAACAATGAATTCCATTTACTTCCTGTTGTTTCAATGATTTTGATCGCTTTCTCTCTCCTTTTTACCAATTTTCTTTCCGTCTTTATGAATTTTTTTTTTGTTCTTAACTTTGAATGGGTGTGTTAGTAAGTTAATTTCTGATGGAAAATATTTTCTGGATAAGAGGTTGGTTTCGTTTATTTTCTTTTTTAAATTCTGAATTTTATGGTTTCCAGTATTTAGATAGTTTACCGATTTATGAATTCCTAATGCGAACAACGTAGGATAATTCCGTATTTGCAGAGAGCAGCTCAAGTTGTTGATGGTAGAGCCTACTGTCGCATGTTCATGTTATAATCGCGATTGTTTGGTTTTGATTTGCGTGATGTGGATTGGTTTTATTCGTTTTTTGTGTTTAATCATTTATGTCTTGTTTAGAAAGGGCATGTCTTGGATTCTTGCATTTTTGCATATGTTTATTGCATTGCAGTCTACTGAATTTATTAGCTTATTCTTTCCCCTGGCCAGGTCATGGATGGTAATAAGATCATAGCCATATGCCAGGCGGGTGGTGTGCTTGAGACAAACAAAGATGGTTCATTGTTGTATAATGGTGGAGATGCACACGCAATAGATATTGATTGCCAAACTACCTTCAATGACTTCAAGTCGGAGATTGCTGAAATGTTTAACCGCAGCATGGATTCCATGTCCATCAAATACTTTCTTCCTGGAAACAGAAAGACTCTCATTACAATATCTAATGACAAAGATTTAAAGCGCATGATAAATTTTCATGGAGATGCAGTCACAGCCGATGTTTACATCATGGTGGAAGAAATCATGGCTCGTGATGATGTCTCGATCATGCCTGCCAGTAGGTAGTTATCATCGGGATTGTCCTAGTTTAATTTTTTTTTTCCTGGCTTCGTTGAAATCTTATGGAATTCTTGGTTGTTTAGGTCAAGCAGGACTACTGCATCAGAAGCAGTGGTTCCAGCTGATGTCCCCGTCGATACCATTGTTGATGCCACCCATGTTGATACCCCAATTGACATACCCCCTGAAATCCTTCCAGCTCTTCCAACCAGTGTATCCAATGATGGCAAATTTCTTAAGGCTGCACAGCAGTGGCAAAACACTATCACTGGTGTGGATCAAAGATTCAGTAGTGTTCATGAATTCCGAGAAGCACTGCGCAAATACTCCATTGCACATGGTTTTGCCTACAAATATAAGAAAAATGATAGTCATCGTGTCACTGTGAAATGTAAATCAGAAGGTTGTCCCTGGAGGATACATGCATCAAGGTTGTCTACAACTCAGTTAATTTGTATCAAGAAAATGAATCCAACACATACATGTGAAGGGGGTGTTATAACAACTGGCAATCATGCCACAACGACTTGGGTGGCAAGTATTATTAAGGAGAAATTGAAAGTTTCCCCAAATTACAAGCCAAAGGATATTGTTGATGATATAAAAAGGGAATATGGGATTCAACTAAACTATTCTCAGGCATGGCGTGGCAAAGAGATTGCTAGAGAACAGCTTCAGGGTTCATACAAACAGGCATATAATCAGTTGCCTTTTCTTTGTGAGAAGATAATGGAGACAAACCCAGGTAGTTTGGCTACATTCTCAACTAAGGATGACTCAAGCTTTCATCGTCTATTTGTTTCGTTCCATGCATCATTATGTGGTTTCCAGCAGGGTTGTCGCCCGCTCCTTTTCCTTGATAGCACACCTTTAAACTCAAAATACCAAGGAGTGTTGCTGGCTGCAACAGCTGCAGATGGGGATGATGGTATTTTTCCAGTGGCTTTTTCTATAGTAGATGCTGAAACTGAAGATAACTGGCGTTGGTTTTTGCAAGAACTGAAATCGGCAGTATCAACATCTCGACCAGTAACTTTTGTCGCTGATACACAGAAGGGGTTAAGGGAGTCACTTGCTGATATATTTGAGAATTCATACCATGGATATTGCCTGCGCTATCTTTCTGAGAAACTTACTCGGGACTTGAAGGGGCAGTTTTCTCATGATGTGAGGCGTCTCATGATTGCAGATTTTTATGCAGCTGCACATGCACCGAGACTTGAAGGATTCCAGAGGTGCGTTGAAAGCATCAAAAGTCTTTTGCCAGAAGCTTACAATTGGGTGGTTCAAAGTGAGCCTGAACACTGGGCGAATGCTTTCTTTGGGGGTGCAAGATACAATCATATGACTTCAAACTTTGGAGAATCATTCTACAGTTGGGTATCAGAGGCGCATGATTTACCAATCACACAAATGGTTGACGTGATAAGGGGTAAGATGATGGAATTATTCTACACACGTCGAGTGGAGTCAAGTGAGTGGTTGACACGGCTAACCCCATCTATGGAGGAGAAATTACAGAAGGAGACCCTAAAAGCGCGTTGCTTTGAGGTGTTATTCTCACCTGGTAGCACATATGAGGTTCGTGGCGACTCTATTGATATTGTGGATATTGATCATTGGGATTGTAGTTGCAAAGAATGGCAGCTTACTGGTTTGCCATGCTGCCATGCTATTGCTGTCTTTGAATGCATAGGGAGGAATCCATATGACTATTGCTCCAGACACCTTACATGTGAGAGCTACCAAATAACTTATTCAGAGTCGATACATCCTGTTCCAAATGTAGATTTGCCTATGCAGAAAGAATCCTCTCAGGGAGGGGTTACTGTTACCCCTCCTCCCACCCGCCGTCCGCCTGGACGACCAAAGATTAAGCGGGTTGGACCACCAGAAGTAGTCAAACGGCAACTCCAGTGTAGTAGGTGCAAGGGTATTGGGCACAATAAGAAGACATGCAGATCCTTGTAAGGATGTAAACTTTGTAAGTATCTATTTCAGTCTGTGCCATTTACGATTTGTATTAGCTCTATTTGTGCATCCCTGTTACAAGTGACTGCCCCATATGAATTAAACTTGCACTATTTTTTCTCATTGCGCTCATATGCTTCTAAAGCATTGTTGAGTCTCCTAGCTTGATTGCATACCATATTGTTATTAAGCTCAACTATGCTAATGTTTTGCCTCTGTCCTATGTTGCCTGTCCCAGAACCAAATGGAACACAGTTGTGCCTCAAATGGGCATTTCATAACAATTGAGACTAGTATGCTACTGCACTCCAAATGTGGGGAATGCTCAAACCTTCAACCATTAAAAATGATGGTCATTTTGTGATGTTGCTAATGGAAGAATCGCTTTTTAATGAGAATAAGAAAGCACACAGACCATAACTTAAACTTTGTAGCCTAAGCTCGTATGAATTATCTTGAGGCTGAGTAGCAAAAGCACTGCACCTTGTACCTAGAAGTTCAATATTCCTGTTGAGCTTGATTAAATTTTTGTATTTTTTTGAAGAACTATATCATTTACCATTGCCCTCTTGAATAGCAGTTTAAATTCATAAATCAACCAACTTTGGACTTAGGATTCTTTAGCTTTTCCAGTAGTTCCTTGTTGATCTGTGCCAATATAAGCTCTTTGATTATTCTGTTTTCATTCCTTGGTCCATACACCATTTTTGTTTAGTATGTAAACAATGTAAAGGTACTTGTTTGCTTCTGAATAAGAGTTCCGACATTTTGCTGGAGTTCATAAAATAGCAAACTAGTCATCACTGTCAAATCTCAAAACAATGTTTTCTGACTTTAATATTCTTCTGGCTTGGAGAGTTACAGAGGTTTGCCAATGTACTAGGTCAAAACGAACACAACCCCCCCCCCCCCCCCCCCTTTCTTTTTTTAGGCCTTTATATGTCTCTTTTCTTCTCTTTCTTCTGTTATGGTGATGGATACATTTTATTTATAACTTACTATTTGATTATCATTAGCCCATCTGGAAAATTTATTCATTCTATTCAAACCTTCATATCTACTCCCTTTCCATTTTCAAAGAGGTTTTTATTGTTTCATCTGCCCTTTCATGCTCTATTAAAATCCGAATGTTGACTGATCTGAGCCTTCCTATTGACTTTGGTCCATCACAATCTCAGTTGTTAGTCCATTTTAAGTTCTTTATCCATTGTTTTGCAACTTGTTTTACTGTTCTGAACAATGTGTTTTCCAATATGGAGAGTTTCAAGGAATATTTTTTCGTGCGTGAAATTCTACATCCAAGATCTGTTGCGTTTTCTTCTTTATCTTTCTTACCCATTTGTCGTTGTCATTGTTGTTGTTGTTGTTATTGTTATTATTACTATTATATTATTATTATTTTGGGTAGGGGTGGGGTGTGTAAGAAAAGGAAATGTTTACATGCTGGCCCATTCTATTCTCCTCTACCAACTGTAGTGCATCCCTAGGCATTAAAATACTTTCAAAAACCTTATTACCAGAACTATAAGTGCTACTTGCTAATGCATCAGCAACCCTATTTTTCTCCCTAAATACATGTGATATTATTAGTCTCTCAAAATTTTCATTCAAAATGGTATCTGTTTCCTGTAGAAGCATTTAAGTCTCCATGGAATACAAATTTCTTGTTCATACCATAAATAATTAGTACTGAATCTCCCTCTATCCAGGTCGATTTTTATCCAATGTCCTTGCATAGAAGTAGAACTTCACGTACTGCCAATGCCTCAATCAAAATATTTTCTGCCATCACCGGACTCATAAAAAATAGAAGAGGTTTACCAGCAAAATGCCAAAATTTCTAATGATCCCTCCAATAGCCGCTTGACTATCTTTCATCAAGCCTTCAAATTTTCTTTAAATCCATCCAATTGGTGGCATAGACCGGCAAACCAATGTCTCCTCTTTAACAGGAGCATTACTTTTTGATTGACCTTCAATAAGCCAATTGTTCTAATATTTTGAACTTGTGATTTCCAAAAGGATATTGAATTTTTATTTTTTACTTTTTTTTTTTTTGAATCATGGAATCTCTAAAATTTGTATGAGCAATGTTTAAGAATCGTTGAAAGTGAAGATGTAGACATCTCTCTCCTTCTATCTTCCTCTCTATAAGTTCAGATAATCATGTGTAAGGGAATATTTTCCGATTGGGTTTTAGATGACATGTTTTAAAGTGCTTGCGCATATGAACTATTTGGAAATTGGTTACATTGTTCTTGCCCAGTAGCATCCTTTACTTATACTTTTGTCCACTGGATCAGGGGAAAACGTTCAAGGAACAAGGAGCACCGTAACATGTACAGCTTATGTGTGACAACTAAAAGCGGAAGCTGCTTTTTATCAAATACTCAAATCAAGCTTGCTACCTTCTTGTTCAAATGTATGTATTTTATTTAGTTCATCCACATTTCGTTTTACTTTTCCTTCTCATTCTCCTGTGCTGGAATTTTGCTTATGGTACTAAATAGATTAGACGGTTAGTTTATATGACAGTGCCTCACCATCCTCTTGGCCCATGCCGAGGTAACCGTGGTGTTGATTGATCCAGTTCCACACCAAATATTGTTTCTGTCTTTTGAAGCATATAAGCCACCTGTAAGATCTGCTGGTCTAGCGGTAAATCATGTGTGCATGTCAGCTTCATACACAGACGTCGGACATTTGCCCGTGTCAAGAGGGGACCCCACAGCCCCAAACCACCATCCCATGCGTTCACTGTAAGTGTTAAAAAGAGTGTGTGCGTCTGTATGTACTATGCACCAACTCGTGCGTGAAGAAATGATAAAGGCATGCAAAACCCGACTGGACCTGCGAACCCGTCGCTACGGAAAGAAATCGTTTGTGGCTTTTCCTTGAAACGGTCCCTGATGTGACCGTGAGAGGCTATCATGTGAAACATCTTGCGGTTAGAATTTTTTCATTGTTTTAAATGTTTTTAAGTGGATCTTATATGATAAAACACTGATCATGAGATGTTACACATGACAGTATTTAATGGTTGTATAGAACCATCTCAGGAAAATGCCACGGACGAAACACCGCTCGATATCAATGGACGGATACGCTGATGCAACGCAATGGCACGGGCACGGGGTACGTATCGCGGGCACTTCGACCTGTGAGGAACGGATGAGCTAATGCAACGCAATGGCACGGGGTACGTGTCGCGGGCACTTCGACCTGTGAGGAAATTTTTGAATCTCTATAAATGAGAGTCGGTATAGAATAATGGGAAGACCGCCTTTACTCAACACGTGGACCTATTGTAACATTCATGCGACACGTTTGCCCTCGGGCGTGACGTGTAGCACGACAGACGTCCATTTGCGTCTTCATCTCCTTCTTGGCTTTTACATCTTCTGTGATATAACAAACCCTAGTCACCACACGAAGTCGCACCGTATGTGCTCTTACGATATCTGTTGCTTTCATTATTACCATCCCCAAAGAGAGTCCCGTTTACATTTGAATGCAACAGCAGCAGCAGTATTTGCTCTCATCAACCTCTTAATCCTTCGGTTTACGATTTTGTCTGTTAACTAGTGGATTAAACCATGGCTGCCTTTGCTTCATCGACTTCTGGGAACCGGTTTACTGGAGTCCGTACGCTTCGTGTTCTGGTGGTGGTGCTGGTGCTGGTGGTCATACCTGCCCTGTCATGCAGCTCTGCAGGTGTCGGTGTCGACACTACTCCCTCAACAGACGCGAAGGGTCACTATGAGTATGTTGAGCAAGCCAAGGATAAGGCGGAAGAAGTCCGTCATAGAACAGAGGAGGCGGCGAAGGAGGCAAAAGAAGCCTCCGGGTCATGGACTAACTGGGCTAAGGAAAAGGTCACTGAAGGACTCGGCTTAAAGCAAGAGGATCAGGCCAAGGAAGCCTCTGAGGCAGTCACTGACACCGCCAAGAAGACTAAAGACAAGGCTTCCAGTGGGTGCATGCCATTGAAACTACTTTTTTTCTTCTTCTTTTTTTGAAATCTTTTTATGGTAATTAATAATAATGATTTCCAACTTTCAATTGGATATTGTATAGATGGTGGACAAGAAGATGCCGGGAAAGCGGAAGAGTTGAAGCGAGCTGCGAGGGAGAAAGCTGAGGCGGCGAAGGAGGCGGCAACACACAAGGGGAAGGAGGCCAAGGAGACGGTGACCCACAAGGCAGAAGAGGCAAAGGAGGCAGCAGCCAACGTGGCAAAGAAAGCCTCGGAAGAAGCCAAAAGGAAGGAAGCGGAAGCAGAGGAGCAGCTGCATCGGGCCAAGGAAAAGGTCACGGAGCAGTACGAAGCTGCAAAGGGGAAAGCTGGGGAGACACTGGAAACCGCGAAGGAGACGGTTGCCTCAAACTACGAGGCTGCCAAGAAGAAATCCCAGGATGTAAAGGAGAACCTGTCCGGTCGAGGTCGAGGTCGAGACGACGAGCTCTGATGACCTTGCCAACTTTTTCTTCCTCTCCATCCGTACACGTTTGTTTGCTTTCTTGCTTTTCCATATAGACTTTACTTTACTGGACTTGGGTATAGATGTAGTTAAAGAGCTTTTTAACAGAGCTACCTGTAATCAAGGTTTACATTTTCACCGAAATTTCGGTTTTTGTGCCTCAAGCGATGCGTTTCGTTGGAGGAAATCGTCAAGTTGCATTATTGACGAAATTTCGACGATTTTGCGGCGAAACAAAATAGCGTGTCGATCGAAACGGCAAAACAGAGAAAAAAAAATGTAAATTTTTTATTTATTTTTAGCGAAACGGGTGGTGTGTTGGTGAAATTTCACCAAAATCCAAAAAAATATAATTTTTTCCTCTTTTTTTTTGTCCATTTAAAATTTTCCGACAGCACCAAAACTTAAAACCTGGACTGTAATAAAACTATCAAAGATTCAAAATGAAAACCCAAAAAAAAAAAGTTTAACGGGTAGGGCCTTAGCCCAAAAAAAAAGCTTAATGGGTAGGGCCCTAACCCGCAGGGGTTTATAGGCCGCATATTTAGGCAGTAGGCTGGACGGACATCAAAATGAAAACCCAAAAAAAAAAAGTGTAATGGGTAGGGCCCTAGCCAAAAAAAAATGTTTAATGGGTAGGGCCCTAACCCGCAGGGGTTTATAGGCCGCATATTTAGGCAGTAGGCTGGGCAAAGATGTCCGTCACCGAGGAGGCAGAGGAGTTCAAATTGTTTAAGCCTAGGATACATCCGCCAAAGCAGTGAGTTGTGATATTGAAGGAAGATTTGGTGTCGGCTCGGGAGTGGGTGTATCCATGGGACCAGTAGAATCCGTCCCTGTCATTTTCGGGAGGAAGCAAACAGAAGCGGACAATGGAGGTGGGATGTTGCTGGTCGTGCCTGCACGGGTGTTAATGCCATTCGTTTTGTTGAAAAAATGGTTTCCAAGCAAAATGTGAAGGCATGGAAGCGCAATTACGAATTGACTTTCCGTGGTTTTTAATTATGAAAAATAGGGACGGATTTATTTAATAAGGTGTGGTGGGCATGAAGTGAACTAGAAATAGATCAAAGTGTGAAGATCCATTTTTTTCTCTCTGCAGTCTGCACCAGAAGCGTGAAACTTAATAAACTTGAAAAACAATAAAGTATGATACACGTGGTTCAGTGCTTGGCAGGTGATGCGTGAAAAAAGAAAAAAGAAGGAAAGGAGGGTTACAGAAGTCAAAAGAGTCGCCACGTACGTATTATGCATCAGAACGTTATCATTGTGTTCACATCGATCACTTTCAAACTTTTCAACTTATTTACACAATAAGAGAAGTAGAATGAAAGCAAGCTGCATCCAAAGTGGTATGCTTTGATATTATATGCCACTTGATATATAATCACCAATCAAAACTTATATATATAAATCAAGTGGCATGCTTTGATATGTACACTTACTCCAATAAGATATATCAAAGTACGTCACCTGATATGTTAAATATCAACTCACCTTACCCTTCTTAGATTTAATAATTTGAATCTTGCTCATATAATCTTTGACTGGCTTCTTAAGCCCGAGACATTAAATTACAATATATGAAGGGGCGTCTCATTTATTTGTATATTTTTTTAGCTCATTGTCTCTCTCAATTCTCAAATATGCTAACGTAGTTTCCGATATGTAGTATAACAGTATTAAGTAAGAGAGATTGATCGAACTTAAGCGTAAAGCGTAATGATTTTCAATTATAATTAGGTTTTGCCTCCAATGATAATATGAAAAGAAGTAGTTAGGTGATTTACCATGTGCCAAAAATAGCCATCATTCGTGTAGGTAGCCTGAGCTTTAATGCATTGCATTCTATGTGGAACTTTTTCACGTGCCAGTACCATTTCTCTTTTTCTTTTTGACCTTTTTCTCTTCAGCCGATTTCTGGCTTCAGTGACAACATAAAATAAAATAAATAAAGTTATCCATGTGCGTACGGAGAGCTTGCTGGAACAGATCAATAATCCCTCTAAAATGACCTTCCACACTTCCACTATAATATTGCTGTCATTATTAAATTTAAGGGGACGTTCAGTGCCTTCCAAAAGTCACAATGATGTAAGTAATTGATACCCATTTTTAAGCTTAAACAACATAAAAATTAATCTTCGATCAGAGTTTCCTCATGAATCAAGAGTTGCAGGAACTCCTTGACATCTCTAGCCGAACCATTGAAGTTCAACTTAATGCTCTTATCAGGTGGTCATCTCAATCCATACCGCATAAATATACTTGTTACTTGGTTTAATGCTTTCGCTATTCAGCATTCAATGACTTAGCACCATGCTCATACATTAGGATGTGGTGGTTGTCTTTTTTACCATTTGTTACATTCTTAACCATATATTGTTTGAGACTTCATTCGTTAAGCACTTAAAACTTAGGATCGTAACAACTTCAATGATTAATTGTAGAGTTCCCGATCTTCCATATAATCTAATTGAAATTTGTGATGAGCACTAATATCCACTTTCTTTCTTCCTTGCTCATCCTTCCTCGCATTTACAACTTACCTATTCAAACCACTAAGGGAGTCCATCAAATAACAAAAATCATGGGGCTTATTTAGCAAAAACATTATTAGTTATGCTGATGTAACATAACAAACATATAAAATATGAAAAAGATAAGGAACAATTTGAGCATTGATTGTCAGCCCGAATCTTCCCTATTCACCATATATATATAGTGTAGAATATAACAAACGTGTTGGTTTGTTCAACGTTTAGGATGTTACCTTCAATTCCTACCAGCCAAACTACCCGAGCAAACAGACATATGAAAAACACATGTTTGTTTGATTCCTTACTATTCGTAGAAACCAGAAAGAACATAACCCCATTTCTTTGTTAATTATTTATTATGGATGCCATTATGAAGACATTCTCCTATAAAGTGGGGCAACACCTCTTAAAACTCCATGCCAAATTGTCAAATATATTAAATTGAAGGTCATACGTTGGTCAGCCGAGTTGCCACATAGGGAGAGAGACGCGTTTTGTGCGTGATGGCGGAGGAAGTGCCAAATTTCTAGTCGTCGATGGGGCCCGTTTGGACTTCCTCAAGTGACGGATGGGGTCCATGCCATGATCGCTAGCCATATAATCGCAGCCGCGGATCTTTGTTCACAATTTCACACCGTTATTTATATATATTCTTAAAAAGGCACTTTTCAATAGTTCTTGCCATTAATAATCCAAGACCCCAATTATTCAGCTTGGGTCCCGACTGGCCGGCAGCTTCTAGAGATACATTGACGGAGCAACCTCTCTGCCAAACAGAACCGGTGTGCATTGATTTTTCGATAATGTGGGCCCACACTAAGTACCCACTCAGTGTGGTTAGGTGGTCCTACGATGTGACAAAAGCAATATGGATCACGTGAAACGCTTTCAACGCTTAGATAGCGAGGTGTGGGGCTAAACTAAGTAACTATTCACACAATGAATTATCGGACGATGAAGACCATTACTAACTAACCAACAAAATCAAATATAAAGCGGAAGAAAATGGAGGTTTCATGTGGTCCGTGGTAGCATCTGTCAAGAAAACAGGCGGGGAAAGGGATGAAATTTTCTGCGTTGTGATGATGTGATATACCACGCAGTTACCAGATGTTATCACGTGTAGCATCTAACGGCAGCTGCTCTTTTATATTGAGAAAGGTGAAATATCACATCAATGACATTTCAACAGCTATCATTAGATGTTATACGTGACGTGAGAGCATTCAACGATGGCTGTATCGTCTACCGATTTCAATCGGAGGGAAAACGTGGTCCTGAATTGATTGCTTAAAGATTCTCTCTTCGTGTGTAGAAACCTTTATTAACGATTAAAAGATCTACAAAGGAATTTTTTGGTGAGAATCAGGTAATATCCAGTAAACAATAAAACACCAAACAAGAAACCTTTTTGACAAAAGTGGCCAATTTGGATCTCACTTTATTGGCCATGGTGTCGGATTGTCTCCACCCATGTTACCTAGCTGTACAATGTTTACCGAATTATTGTGTTAATAGGCCTACTAAATCTCACCTATATATATATATAATATATAAGCTTCTCTTCCACATGGGAATTATAAACAAATGATAACTAAGGAAATTCTCGCTCAAAAGAAAAAAAAACTACTATCGAACAAAAATCGCCAAAGACGGTAGGCAATAATAGAGAGAAAAAATATGCAAACATAGAATTGAAATAAATTCTTTTATTTTTTTCTAGATCTCTACATATCTATGAAATAGATAAGAATTCTACTTAATTAAATAGACTCTACACAACCCCAACTTGTAGCAACTAATAGAATTCTACTTTATCGCAAACTCAATTCCCAAATCCTACTAAATAGCAACTAATAATAATCCCAATCACGTTAAACCTTATCGAAATAACATCCTTATCTGTATAAAATAGAAAAACCTCCCATGAGACCCTTACAGCTTTAAGAATTTGAATTAATCTCCAACAAGGACATTCATAAATATATATATATATATATTATCAATAAATAAAGAGAAGATGGGGAATATTCTCTTTAGATTCTGGCCCCCCTTTTCTTTTTCCATATATTGCCCTTCTCAAATAAAACAATCTCCCATTATTTTAAATATGTTATAACTACCTTGAATTGTTTATCTTAGTGGGCCCATGTTTTCTACATGCGTAGCGCGTGCAGTCCCCTAGTTATCAATAAAGTGAACTGGCCTTATTCAAGTCTGGCATTTGTAATTAAAAATACCCAGCTAATACTTTTATTTACGTTTCTATACACAATACCCTTCTTTCTTTTTGCAACGTGAATCACGTTAAAGAGTAAAACAAAATTGATGGTAATTAGGCAATGCATAATTAGTATTAGGGAAAAGGCATGTGCCACGTGTCAAAAATATATTATTTGAAGAGATAATTGAAGAAGAAATAGAACGACGGTTTCGTCTAAATTGAAGTAGGTCGAACCGTGTGGGACTTGAGTTGCTGGGTCTCAACTTTTGTGCGGCATATATTTCTTATTTTTCTCTTTAGCAGAATATGAAAATATATCTCTGAAATTCTGGATTGTTTCTGAATTTCAACACGTGTGCGGAGCTCTGTTTCCGCGGCACAGGAGGAGAGAGGTCTTGAACTCAACTGCTCAACCCTATAAAAAGGGTCACGCAAAGCTCTCTCCGTATCATAATCCGTTCATTAGATTCTCAAACCCTCACAGTCGCTAAAATCGCGGTTATCCGAAAAATCTAAAGATCGTGTTCCAGGGTTTTATCCCTAAACAGAGCAGGTCTTCTACTTCACGTCCACCTTCTGGTTCTACAACGATTTCAGGCAATCTGCATTCCTTCCGTCCTGTATTATCTCGGAGGTTAACCGGAGCACTTCAATTTAAGAGGTACGTCGTAATACCAGTTCGTTTATTTTTCGCTTTTTTTCTATTCGTGTTCTTCTTAAATGGCGCTTCTAAGAACTCTAGCTAAAATTACTATAATTCAGAACAAATTAGTGCCTAGAATCTCCCCAAATTTGGACAGAATTCTCTGAAATTAAGATGAAATTTTCAACGTTAGTTTTGTTTGAATCTGATAAATTTAATAGCTAACTTAATCACGTCTTCGCATAACGAATAACCATCTGTGTGGATCTGAAAACGCACCGACAAAAATGCAGGACTAATTTACTTCCCGCCTTAAACACGTCTCGGAAACCCCCCAAAAAAAAAATAGAAAACGAAAAGAGTTAAGACGAAGGAGAAGAAAACCTGGAACTTAGCAGGCAGGGGAATCACATTCACTCACCCACAACCACCACGTAAGGTGCAGCTGCAAGAAAACGTGGAACTGCAGTTGCAAGTTGACCCGAGCTTTTTGGTAGGAAGCTTTGACCGTAGCATGATTCAATAAATTTATAGAACGTTCTTTCTAGGTTGGAATCCGTAATTCATTGTCAAAAGATACCAGAACCAGAAGGTCTTACTTGTCTTTGGCGCGTTCTTCACTCATCTCTCCGAAGGTTTGCGTGAGTTTCCAATTGATTATAAGGACCTCCTTAATCTTTTTCATCCCTACTTTGATTCTCTCTCACGTTTCATAGTGCATGTTTGCCAATGCTGATAAGCCTTTTTGCTTTGACTCGATATCCTTTTTGGATATGTACACATACCAGTCTTCATTTGTTTCTTCTCACCTTTTGAATCTTCATTGACAAGACAAAACCAGGAATCCAGGATGGTCAAGAGTTACCCAAGATTTTTGGTTACGCGTCTTTCTTATGATCAAGTATATGACCGCATTCATCAATTTTCCACAAAATCTTATCGCGAGATAAGAAAAAAATGAAGAAAATTCGTAGTTTTCTTTCTAAAGGTTATGGCTTTTATTGTTTTCTTTTTGCATATATTTGTACTTATTTTTTTGTTGAGTTGATAAAGGGATGTTTGCAGCCTCTCATGGGTCTTTTGAGAGATTTATTGCCCTAAAACTACTCTAGCTAAGGCTGCGGTTGGGATTGCTAAATTAAGTACTTAATTTCAATGAATGACTTATTAAAGCATTTTTTATTGATTTAATAAGTTGAAATTAAGTGCTTAATTAAACAATCCCAAACGTGGCCTAAAGCAGTGCTTATTTTTTGCTTTCAATTTCTTAATACAAAGTTTTCGAGTACAAGCGTTTTTTGGTGACATTGAAGAGGTAAGTTCTTATCAGAGAAATAGATAAGACAATGCGTAAGCAGTTGCTAAGAACATCTGGCCTTTTATTATCATTTCCTCTGATGAAAGTTGTGTTCTTGATGTTCACCTGCAACACTAAATAAATTAGTAAAACTTCAAAAAATAAATAAATAAATAAACATATTACTTAGAATATTTTCTTATGGTTTTGTTTTCACAAAACACCTAGCTATTTATATTTAAAACTTCAATGCTTTTGGATTAACACTCCCTAGTAATTACTCTTCAAATAGTTTCTAGCCAAACACAAAATCAAGTGTTCCGCTAAGAGGTTGATTTTATTGATTCTTTTGAAAATGAATTTGCTCATTTGATTGATATATCTTTCGGGACTATTTTGCCCTCTTCTGGTATCCATTTTGATATTTCTTATCCAACTTTAAAGTACTTCTTATGCGGGTTGTGTACAATTTTTCTGTCTTAAAGTAAAGTAAACATGACGTTTGAAAGATCGCAGCCCCGCCAAGCTAAGCCTTGCTCAATTTGATTTGGGCACTCAAAACTTAGGCTTTCCCTGAACCGAGTGTCATGGTATAATAATAAGTGTTAATAAGTATTCATCATTGTACAAAATTCAACATTCTTGATGATTATAACTAGAAACTAATTCGAATGGCCTTTTGTTCTGTCCGTGGTGTCCCACTTTTCTTTTTCTTTATTTTTAATCCCGCCTAAAAAGGTGTCCCACTTTTTAAATTTTTTTTTTTTTTGGGTAAGACCCCACTTTCGAAAATCGATATGTGCTCGAATGCTATGCTAATTAATGCACCCAATCTACCATCCTTTTTTTCTCCATCGGGTTCATTGATTTACTAAATATGATTGCAATATGAGAAGTTATCCAATCACCTTTTACTTTTTCTTTTGGAAAAAGTAATTGCGACGTACAACCACCGATTAACTCTGGCAATACGTGAATTGCCGGTTTTGCAGCTTTTGCTCCGTGGAATCAGTTTAGTCGCTTTTGTTGGGTTTCGTCGTGACGCACGTTGTCCTCGTCTTAATCCAATCTGATTTATTCAATTTATTATTAGTCTAGCTTTCTTTTTCCCGTATTGGTCTTCCTTTATCAGCTCTATATTTACATATTTCTTGGCTTTACCACCTCTTCACGACTTTGCTCTTCCTTACGTTAATGATCTTTGTTTAAAAGAAATAAACATTAATTTTTAATCATCTTTCTTCAAACTAAATCAAAACTGATGTATTCAGTCGTCCCAACGGCGTTTCTTTTTTTTTATTTATTATGGAGAGAGAAATCAAAATGCTGTGAGATCCTTACATTTTTTTTTTTTGGTAATCTGGTGGTGATGGTGGTGTTGTAAATCAAATTTTTTTTAATAAGGGTGGTGGTGGTGAATCATGGTCGGCCATACGGATAGAAGACTCCTTTAATTTAGAGTAAAGAGAAGTTTTTTGTAAAATAAAATGAACATAGCGAGTGAAGACTTCGAGGGAGTATTTATTTCCTTACCACGTTGTGAGGGAAGCAGACAGTGCTACAGATTTTTGACAACTGAGAGGTTTTATACTAATTAATGGCCAAATATAAAAGCTCACAGTGACCAAAGCAGTGATGGTCCCGTCGACTTTAAGGGCGTAGGTAGAAAGGATGGGGATACGTGAAGGTTGCCCCGTGGCTAACTATGCACCACGTCGCTTGTACACAATCATCACCAGTTCACCACCGTCGATTTATACTTGTTTAATTTGCTGGGTTCAGTGTAGTTTTTTTCTCTCCATCCTAAAAAGAAGGGAAAGGTAACATGATTGCCCATGTGCCCATTTCACGTGTCTTCTCACCATAGGCTTCTAACTAAAATATCAGTACCTGCAGACTACAGGCAGTGAGTCAGGGACTGCAGCCTTGGCCGGTACGGTATACGGTTGACTTTGTCGCTTCTGCTTAACTTTTTCCCATAAAAATTAGAAATTGAAAAAAGAAAAAGAATATTCCTTTTTCTTTTTCATTTCATCTTACTATCGTGGCAGCGATGGTATGGGTTTACTGTAATGCATACAATGGCAAAACAAAGACCTGCAGGCACTCTGGGGGAGTGGGAGGTTTCATTACCCCCGAAAAAAAAAAAAAGGGTACTCTGGGAGGTTGTAGTGAACATGTCTGGATTCAATCACATGCTCTCAAAGGCAACCTTTCCTATCTAATTAATGATGTGCCTAATTAGATCAAGTTATAGGCCCGTTCTTTGCCTATGATACTTTCTTTCTTTAGAACTTAGAAGTGATTTGATGCGGCATTAGATTCAGCCGTCCCATTGTTCTTTACGGTTACATCATGTCTCACGTATCAAGAGAAGAGTCACACTAGCTGATGGTGAAATCTTTTGCCGCTGGTTGGTGCGCTATGCAGCAACCATTGATTGTTACCGCGTGTAGTATCTATTTAATTCACATTTTTTAATGTGAAATTTCACTTCAATGACGTTTTACATTGAAATAGTGACTGTGTTGAATATTATACATGGCAGCATCTAATAGTGACTGTATTGTATATCGCATTAACCTGAAGGCAGATGATTTCAACCCATTAACAGATAAGTTCTACTTGTGGTTCACTCAACCCACTTAGAGTGTTTGACATCCAATATAAATGTGAAAAAGTGTGATAGAAATAGAATTATAGACGAGATAGAAATCTCATTTAACACTCCAAGTATATATCAGAAACCCTACAAGGATATTGAAGGTATGCGATGTAGTCATGCCGTAATGGATTAGATATATGGTGCAATCACACTGTCTTTTTTATCCGTCGGATTTTATGATACGACGAAACTGTTCCCTTCCTGGATTGAGTTCCTTGCTTCTAGAAACTTTGTCCGCGTCAGTAAATACGTCAACAATGCACGCGGAAGCTCTCCGCTTGACATATAAAACTTAATCCACGTCAGAAAATCATCCAAGCGGTTTTTAGAGTGGTATTTTTATTTTAATAATTAAAATGAAAAACTTGAGTTGGAGAACAGTCTCCAAAAAGCAGAACCGTAGAACACGGTGAGCGTGTGATGCCGTGCAGGTGCACCATGTGATTGAGTTGGGCGGAATCGTGGCAGACGTGAGGGGACAAATAGTATAAAATAATATTGCGTCGTACATACCAAGTCTATTTACGTATCCGTCTTCTTCCGTGTAGGCAAATCCGCAATCCACCATCATCCTTTGTTGGCGATTGTCTTTGTATAAAAAGCCAAGGCCAGGCGACGCAACAGAGGCACCGAGAGGGAGATAATATCGGCGGAGGATCATATTTTTTCAGAGTTGTACACACAGAGTGATCGATAGACAGAAAAAGGCGAAGGAGGAGAGAGAGGAAACCGGCGCTAATTTGGGTTTGCGTTTCTCGGTTTGATGGTGAGAGAGGTGGAGAAGAAGGGAATGCAACTGGGAAAGTACGAGCTCGGACGAACTCTGGGGGAGGGCAACTTCGGAAAGGTCAAATACGCCAGGAACATCGATTCTGGACGGGAGTTCGCTGTTAAGATCCTGGAGAAAAACAGGATACTAGACCTGAAGATCGCTGATCAGGTTTGTCCTCATCTGCTTTCCGTTTCTGCGTTTTGAGTTTTTCTCTTCTTTTGTTTTTAGTTAGTCATCTTGTTTATCTTTAAAACGAAGGGGGGTGGGGGTGGGGGTGGGGGGGGAAATGGGCAATTTTTTCTCTTTTCCCTTCGTTCAAGTTTCTTAGGTTCTATCGCCTGCCCCATTAACACTACGGGACAGCCACAAAGGGGAAAAATGAAAATATCTCCAGGTTTTGTTAATCTGTTCTTCCTGTGATTGTCTGCTACTTCTGATCTTGGTTTTGCTCTTAAGTTATTTGGAGTTCTGGAGCGAAAACGTGGCTGTAATGCACTGGTCCTGTTTTAAATTGCAATTAGTGGGCCTTATTTTCTGTTTTCCGATTTTCATTTCCTTTTTCTGGGTTTTATCCTTTTTTTCTGTAAATCTCTGAGTTTGAAAGGTTGTTGCAGATAAAGAGGGAGATAGGGACTTTAAAGCTCCTCAAACACCCTAATGTCGTGAGATTATACGAGGTATTATGTCCTCCTTCTTACTTCTTCTCTGTTTGCATCTGGACAATTTCCTGGTAAAAAGTATAGTCCCATCTAGTTCTTTATCTTCTTTTTCGTATGTTTTTGAATTCGGAATTACCTATCCTCCACGCATCATCGCGGAATCAGTGCCGGAATTCTTAGATTATTTTATATTTTTCGCTTTAATTAGTCTGACATGTTCTTAAATAAAATTATTTGATAGATCCAATTACTAATTGGATGGGCAGTCTTACCACACAAGTTGGTTTTATCCAACGGGTGAACCAACCCAATTGAATGGGATCATCTTTCCAATTGAATGAGATCATATTTCGGTGAGGTTTCCACCAAAAAAAAACTCATCATTCGGTGTGGGATTTACTTTAAATTATTAGTTTTTTGTGTGGGCATTGAGTGGGTTATCAGGATAAAGACACGTGTGAAGTTGGACGGTTATAGGCTTGTGGGCCCGTATTACAGGCACTGGGGGTTGTTCGCTAATTAATGTCCTTGATCCGCCGTTCGCTGGTGTGGCTCTAAATTACGAGGCAGTTTGTTTTTTCTTTTTCTTTTGTGGAATCGCGAGCAACATCGCACCTGCAAAAGCTGGAATAGCAACATGTGACTGGGGGTTGGATCACCAAGTTAGAGGCAACTGGGCCTGACCACTCTCCTTATATTGGAAAGGATGAACACACACCTTTTGACTCGTGTCATGAGATCTATACATAATAATACATAGAGAGCTTCATGGACCTTCTTGTGGTTACAGTGATCCCATTGAAGGAAAGGTGGTTATCGGGGCTTTGCGTTGTTAGTTGTCACTCTTACTTTCAACATCGGTTACATATAAAATTGTCTCATTGGCCTTAATTCTCCTGGTGTTTTGAATTATGATGCACATCTGTTTTATCCATCCATACAAGTGGTTGGAATGGTGGGTGAATAATGCTTGAAGGTTATTTAGATTTTTTTTAGATAATTTTGACGAGTCTTGGGTTTATCTTGAAATGCATAATTTTGCCCACAATTGGCATTAAACATACTCAATTCGATGTATTGCAAATCTCCATGGTTGATCAAGAAAAAATAAAAGAGGGGGGAAAAATCAGTCTCATATTAAAAGATGAGTGCCAATTAAATTACTTACTTTCTAGACTAAACTTTCAGTTTGTTTTACTTCAAGATATTCATGTGTGGCATACCAATAAATGGTACTTGACTGTTTGCTCTGGTTATCTGCTGAATTACAGGTCTTGGCAAGCAAAACCAAGATTTACATGGTTCTTGAATATGTTACTGGTGGTGAATTATTTGACAGAATTGTAAGTACCTTACAGTATCTTATAGATGATAAAAGTTTAATAGGGCTGCCTTTTTTTCTTTTACATTCTATCTGTGGTTATAATACCATTGTATGCTTTTTTATGTTTATGTTTGGTAATTGACATGCCATGTGCAGGCATCAAAAGGGAGACTTTCTGAGGCAGCAGGCCGCAAGCTTTTCCAACAGTTGATTGATGGTGTGAGCTACTGTCATGACAAAGGCGTCTTCCACAGGGATCTAAAGGTGATTTGCAGTCCAACAATTTTTTGGGAGATACATTTTATTTGTTAAAAAAATTCTACCTCGGAGTAGCAAAATAAACATGGATTGACTTGGCAAGTTGTGAACTACATCGATCCTGCAGATAGATCATCCAGGAATTATGAATTGAGAGGAAGTATAAATAATAATGAGAGTAAGTTGGTGGGCCTTGGCAAACTTAACTAACTAGGCTCTATTACAAGGCTTGATCAGCTTGTCTCACTTCTGGAAACACCAGATATGCAAATCATTTTACCATGTTTTTCCTCTCTCCATCCTTATTTATAAATGGTGTTTTAACTGGCAGCCGGAGAACGTTCTTGTTGATGCAAAAGGAAACATAAAAATATCTGATTTTGGCCTCAGCGCTTTGCCTCAACATTTTAGGGTATACAGCATGTGAAGCGAGTTCTTTTCAACATAAATATGGTTATAATTTCTGTTTCAGTAGTTACTCATTCAATGTTTATTTGTATCTGAATTATCAGAATGATGGATTGTTGCATACAACCTGTGGAAGTCCCAACTATGTTGCTCCTGAGGTGTGCATGAATCACAAATTCTCAATTTTCCTTATTTTTTCAGAGATTCAAGAATGGGAACATTTTGGCTGATTTGCTATCTCGTGATCATGTATATAGGTTCTTGCTAACAGAGGGTATGATGGTGCCACATCAGATCTCTGGTCGTGCGGTGTTATTTTGTATGTGATTTTGACAGGATATCTCCCCTTTGATGATCGAAACCTTGCTGTTCTTTATCAGAAGGTACAGAAGAGTTAGACTTTTATCCCCTCCTTTTATGACCTTCTACTGGACTATATAATTTGATCCAAAAGCACCTGTGAGTCTGAACATTGAATCATAACCTTTGATTGATGCAGATCTTCAAGGGAGATGCTCAGATTCCCAAATGGCTTTCCCCTGGTGCTAGAAACATGATAAAGAGGATTCTTGATCCGAACCCCAAGACCCGAATAACAATGGCTGAGATCAAAGTGGATGAGTGGTTTAAACAAGATTACATTCCTGCTATTCCTTATGATGAAGAAGAGGATATCTACATTGATGATGAAGCCTTTTTAATGCATGAGGCGGTATGTATCTTTTCCGGAAACTTGATAAGTCATCTGTCTTTTATTAGATATTTTCTCTGGTTTTGCATGAAACTGAACAGATTTTATTTCTCTGATGAAGTCATCTGATACCGAGAAACATCCTAGTTCTCCCACCCTAATCAATGCTTTTCAGTTGATTGGAATGTCGTCATGCCTGGATCTCTCTGGCTTCTTCGAAAAGGAGGTGAGAGCTGTTAACCTGAATTCATGTCTGTTCTTATGTAGAATTTTTAATATTTTGAGTGAGTTAAAATAGTCTTGAATTTCCAGAATTCGAGGCACGTATAATTTCTTCCCAAAAATTACTATAGCATAATTCTGTTTCATATTAGTAAATGGTGCACAGTAATTCTTTATTTCTCTTAAAATTAGGACCACTGAATTGACCAAGTTATTATATCTCTTAAAAGTATAACCATTGGAATTTTGTAATAACAGTTGGAGCAGGGTCTTAGAACATTCAAGCAGATTAAGCTTGAAGGAAACTTTGTTCATCATTTTTGCTGCTTGGACAATTGCAGGATGTATCTGAGAGGAAGATCAGATTCACTTCCAACTATTCCCCAAAAGATTTACTCGAGAAGATTGAGGATATCGTAACAGATATGGGATTCCGAGTCCAGAAAAGAAATGGGAAGGTAAGTTGAATTGTCAATGATATCTCTGTGACTTCTCGGCTGTACAAATTAGTTTTAACCTTTTTTATGTAGAACATACATTTTTTATTTCAAGTTGGGGTTTATGGCCTCTGTGAGGTCTTCATTGTCCATATAGCCTTGTATGGGGGAACCTCCCCTCTTGTACTGAAATGTATGTGCTTGTGTCCAATTTTTCCAGTTGAAAGTGACGCAAGAGCGCAAGGGTCAGAAGAACCCGGGTAGTCTCTCAGTTGCTGCAGAGGTCAGTGATCATAAGTTTCATATACATGTTAAATGGAAAAATTCTGCAAAACTTCCACTAATTACATCGCCTTTCTCTTAGAACAAAATTCTGATGCCTATAATTGTTGCTTATACTTTGGCAGATAAGCTTCCATTAATGTAATGGCTATTTTGTTTTACGATTTTTGCAGGTGTTCGAATTGGGTCCTTCTCTCTATGTTGTAGAATTAAGAAAATCATATGGAGATGCTATATTGTATAGACAGGTATTATTCTCTCGGATTCATATAAGCATGATGATATCAGCTAGTATTTCTGTTAATACAGAATGTGATTAAGAGATAACTAAATTATATAGGCAGTTTGAACTCTGTATTCTTCTCTAAATTATATTATATAGCCATGAGTTTGTTTTTAAAGTCTGAAAATTCCATTTATGGACTCGTGACTCTAAATCTGTGGTGGATGCAGTTATGTACAAAGCTAACGAACGATCTGGGCGTCTGCCGGAGCCAAGAGCTATTAGCAACGCAAGCGTGAATATCTTTCTTCTCTTGTTTGCTGGGTTAAGCAACAGTGATGGATTAAGAATCCATGCCTGCAATATCTGTAATTCTTTTTTGCTTTATCAATGATAAATATAAATATCTATATATTCAAATTTTTTCTCTTTTATATTTCAAGATAAGATATCAACCATGCCAAGCAATAGAAAGAGAGAGAAAATGAGGAATGATTCAAAATTATGGGAATTTTGTGTCCCAACTTGACACCCAAGAGACGGCGGTGACATAGCACCCTTTGAATGATAATATTTAAAGGCCAATCTCATTCTGTCAATCATGATCTCTGGTTGCAGTAGTGGAGGCGTAGCGTATGCGGCAACAAGTGCTAAACAGTGTTACCTTTTTGAGACGTGTGATTCAATAGAATACTTATTAAAGTGAAAACACCAACCCATTTGTAGCAATTGAGATCGTGTGATTCAATAGAATACTTATTCAAGTGAAAACACCCATCCATTTGAAGCACTTGAGATCCTGTAGGACCCTTATCTAAAAGCTTATTTAAAGATAAAAGCAACTTTTGCACAAGTGCGGAGCTTTCTTGCTCAGATTTCAGGAATTGCAGCAGGGGGCCAGCCTTGTCATGTTTTGTTTCTATGGTCGACGAAACTTTGGAAAAAAAGTGGCAAAATTTTGATACTTGACCATAAAGCATGTCGAAACAATAATTTGGAAAACTTTTTGCAACTTGGAAAGGAAAAGTCGGCCGGAAAAAGAAGCTGAAAACAAGTTATGAGTGAGTGGCAGAAGTTAATTGGAAATTCCAGCTTGGAACTTGTGTTGATTTGTTGGGAGTAAGCTGCATAGTACGTAAGTCGATGTTGATGGCAACGACTGCACTTTGCGTCACGGCATTAGATTAATAAGTTCTGACGGGGTAAAACAAGTGACATTATTATTATTATCTAGAAACACCCCTTGCAAGTGACAAAGTTCTTATAAAGTATTTGATGCATAAATTATTGTCAGTTTTTTTCTTTTCCAACGAAAACGAATCACCCCCTCTTTCAGTGGTTGTAACTTGTAAGTAAGGCGTGTTGCTCTGGGTTTTGGTGATGTTAGGCTCAGCCCAATTTAAAGGTTCTTAGCCCAAAAACAACCTGATCAACCTAACCCATACAAGATTTTTGAGGTCGGACTGGGTAACACCAACCATAACTAAATATAAGTTTTGAGACGTCAGCAAGTTAAGATGTATGAGATTCACTTTCATATGGGAATATAGTCAACAAAGGTCATCTAGAAACTTGCAAGCATCTTACCAGAAAAGAAAATTTTATAAACTTGCAAGCATCCTCCTCCCCCTTATTTTTTAAAACAATCTAACAATTTATCTTAAAATAATTTATGTTTAAATTGCTATTTTAAAAACAAATTATATCTAATAGATGCATGATTTGAAGATCAATTTTATATGTCTAGTTCAATGTCATATTTGGGTTGTGTTGTGTGGGCTTCTGATTTACACCTCCACCTTAAAATATAGTGTTGAAACGTGAAAAGATTGAAGATAAAGTTGGTTGTTGGTTAAAACTGAATGATGAGATGGAGGATTCAGTTAGTTAGAAAGTTGTATAGCACCTCAGTGTCACTTATATTATGCATATCATTTAGTTATTCTCACTTCTTTCTCTATAGACATACAAAACTACTCTGTTAGAGAAACTCTAATACCATAACAGAGTTTTATGCTTAGCATAAACATTTGCAACTCTTGGGTGTCTTTGATCACCCAAGACAGCTATTCACAAATGCCAATTTTCCAAAATCGTAGAACAAATAGGAGAAATTTAACTAATTTAGTCCAAATGACTCTTTCTACAAAATCATAACATTTTTTATATAACATTTCTCTGTTTCTTTATTTCATCATTGTTCCAAAATAGACGAGACGCGGGGATGCTCAGACTCAGTGAGATAAATAGGCTCCCCATCAAAAAAATCTTCAAAAAAGTGTGACTAATACATGAAAATTAAAATTTCAATTGATAATTATATATCGAATATTTTATAGGATCCCCATAAAAAGGAAATTTCTTCTAATAAATGTGATTGATCCATGAAAATTAAAATTTTTCATTTAAAATTATATGTCGAAATTAATTTTTTTAATCTTTTCTTAATTTCACGGGTTCAAAGCCGGATTTTCTGCTGCAAGTGATACAGCTCGAAACTTTTATTAATGAAACAGCGGAAAATAGTTCACTTATCAACTCTGCTACTGACAACTGCATTGCTTTATACACCTTGTAGAAGAAACAGGGGATGGAAATTAAATTCCCAAAGAAAAATATCGAACGACTCAGACTTCCGAAACAGGAGTCATGCATTACACATTATCAATCTTCGCCAATCAGAAGTACTACAAATCTTCACAAGGACATCTTTTTGATCCGACAATGCATCTCTGCATCCCACCTTGTAAACATATGAATTTGAATACTTTGATAGAAAACAGAGCAACTACGCTTCTGTCTGCTTTGTCTCCTTCCACTCTCTTCCTCCTCCTTGGATGAATAAAATAGTTCTAATCTTTACCAGGAACATCTCCCTGACTCCTCATTATAGTTCAATTGAGACCCAACAATTGAACATACTGATTGAATGCATTGTTGCCTTGTTTTCCAATAAAAACACACCTGGCCATGTACGCATTCTCTTGATTTTGAGAGACAGAGCTGTCCTGTCCTGAACAACCCCACATGATCACTAATAGCGAACAAATAATACACAAATCAGCGAAAGAAATATCGTGAACAAATTAATTAAGATCGCGAATGAAGTAGGCACATTAATTCCAACCAATTTTTATAACCCATAAAGCTAGAAATTGAGTGCGGTGATGTGATGTGATGGCACCTGAAGGTCTGTGATTTCTTCCAACTGAGATTACTTTCATGGGCGTAATTCCTCGAGACTTATGGAAACTCATCTGTTAGGTATCATCCTTGCAAGATTTTTGATGTAGTCAAATCATTCTTCAAAATACATACCAAAATCAAGAACAGAGAAATAAACAAAAGTAATGCAAGATAAGTATTTACCGAAACAAAAAGAACCAAAAGGGAAATGAAAAAAAGAGAAGAAAAGATTGAGATAGAAAGAGAGAGAGGAGAGAGAGCCAGGGAAGAGGCAGTGCATGGGAAGAGCAACAACAGCTCTGTCCATCTGTTGATTGATCCATCTCATGCTCCGCCGCATCCCTGTCTGTCTGTCTGTCACGGCTTCTCTCCTCCGGTCCTCCCCTTTTACATCACCTTTACATTTCGCCTTGAAGCCTTGGCTCCTGCAGCACCTCCTTGCCGGCCATTTTATATATTTGCCGCAGGAAGAATCGATTCCACAGTCCGACCAAAACGAGAAGGAAAAGAAGAACATGCCAACAGGGGTTGCAGTACACACGAAGTACTAACAACTTCAAACACCCAAGTTTTGACTTTTTGACTCTGTACAGACTGTACTACACAAATCGCTCCATCTGGATGACCGTTAGATTTCATTGGTTGTTCATGTACTTTCATTACTCCAATGAACACAATAACTTGGTTGGTACTTATACAAAACACCCCATGCAGTACATACAACTTTTGATAAAACAGTACACATCAGGTACTACAGAAGAAACCAGCCACTTAGTCCGATTCAAGGCCCACCGAAATGAACCAAATGGCACGAGATCTAATGACATCAACGGGCATGATTAAATCTACATGTCGCCAAGTTCTCAAGTAGGGATGGCAACCGGGTGGGTTCGGCTAAACCATAACCCACCCCCTAACCCAAATTTGATGATGCTAAACCCTAACCATTAGAAGCGGGTTACCCGTTTAACCCGCCCCATTTTGGACTAGACACGGATTGCAACTCCCCCTCATGATTCCCACTATATTTTATTGGTAATCCGAAACCGAAAGCAAAAGAAACATGGAGTTGGTCCAATAGAACAGAGACTCATATCATATGGGTGCACCACGTGGCATAGGGGATTCCCGCATATGCTCTTTTATTTATTTATATTATATATAAAAAGAAGTGTCCCTTGGAAAGCATGCCAAAAACGATATCCTTTTTGTCATTGTTAAAGTTTATTAACAGAGGTTAACTGTTTTTTTTTTTTTTTCTCTCTCTAATACATTTGAAGCATTTGAAGGTTTTCTTAGATGAAAGTGCATATATCAAGTTGTTTTCATGTGCGATATAGTGCACCCATGCCTATGCCATAGCCAGTTACGATTTCAACCGGCACCCGTATGTGCATATCTAAGCTTTGATGGACCTTTTGAGTAGAGCTGGCAAAATGTGACCGGCCCGATTGGTCAACCCGATTAATCCGATTATAAACGGGTTGGGTTGACCCATTTATTAATTGGGTTGGGGTTTCCCCAACCCGCCAGTAATCGGGTCAATCAGATTATGACCCGCCAACCTGATTTTAAAAAGGTGACAAAAGTGCAACGTTTCGGCCCGATTAACCCCAACCCGACCTGAGCACGGTACAACCCGATCCAATTAACCCCTAACCCTATTTTAATCATTTTTTTGAAAAATAAAAAATAAGCATGTTGGCGGGTTGAACCCGTTTACTGGCTGGTTGGGGTGGTTTTCCAACCCACCTCAATTTAGCCCAACCCAATCCGACTCGTTGCCAGCTCTACTTTTGGGTTCGAAAGTGCTGATTTGGTCTATCTTGATCTTGGAATCATTCAAGCCCTCTCAAGAATTCAATTCCCCCCACCCGCCTCAATTTAGCCCAACTCAACCCGATCCAACTCGATCCGTTGCCAGCTCTACTTTTGGGTTCGAAAGTGCTAATTTGGTCTGTCTTGATCTTGGAATCATTCAAGCCCTCAGTCTCAAGAATTCAATTCCCCAAACCCGCCTCAATTTAGCCCAACCCAACCCGATCCAACCTGACCCGTTGCTAGCTCTACTTTTGGGTTCGAAAGTGCTGATTTGGTCTGTCTTGATCTTGGAATCATTCAAGCGCCCAGTCTCAAGAATTCAATTCGTTCATATTAAGAGTGGCCCAGGTCGTCTAGTCTAAAGTCCATGGGTGACTCTTTTTAAACTTCGGGCCGACTCGTTAAGATGGCAAGCCTAATAAGTCATAAACCCGATCTCATTAGAATTTTTTGTTTTGTCCGTGTTTTTTCTAGGTGCTGCATGTAAATACGTAATTACCCTTTCTCCTCTTGTCGATAGACTCGATACCCGTCTGCAACTCGAAAGGGCCTCACAACAGAACCCTAGCAGCATAATCGCTATGAAGGATGAATTCGAGGCATTCTGGAATATATCTTGGGAGGCAGTTACGATGTTATCATATTCAAATTCTTTCATTGATTCGGATGTTTAGTCCTCATTAGATCTCAAAAATCTAATAAACCCTAGAAGTTTTTGGTTTTTAGATTTTTCTTTGGACTTACGTCGATGACGCAGCTATGAAGCGAGAGCAGGCATTCGAGTGCGGCGGTTGTGGCTGCGAAGAGCGGTGGCTCCTTCACAACGTCCGACATCGAGGTGTCTACCGTCGTCTCTGCACTTCGTGCGTCTTGAAGTTCCATCCCGGTTCCTTTTGTCCCATCTGTTTCGAGTTCTATGAAGAACCTCCACCTCCCCGCGAACGCGTTATGTGTTTGAAATGCTCCTCGATCTCGCACTTGGCGTGTGTTGGTGCTGATGCCGCTTCTCGCTTTGTATGTCCCACCTGTGTGAAGCCCAGTCTTCTGTTCTTTAATATCGGTCCTTCTAGCAAGAGTAAAGATGGTGATGGAGGTCAGGTGCCCGCGGAAGCTCAACGGTCGATTGATCAGAAGTCTGCGAAGGTCCTCCTTACTGCTGCTCGGATTGCCGTGATCTCAATGAGTAAGGCGGCAACCACGGCCAAGGTTGAGGCCGAGAGGAGGATTAAAGAGGCTGTTTTGGCGAAGAAGAGAGCGAGAGAAGCATTGGATCGAATTGCTTCTCTTATGGCTAAAGAGAAGGAGAGGGAAATAGAAAAAGCGTCAATGGGCTCTCCAGGTTCGAGTTCGGTGGTGGAACAGAAGAAAAAACATAAGCCTAATAATAATGGTGGTGTCGCTGCTGCAGTAGCAGCTCAGAGACGGATACAAAATCATCTTAGGGCGGACGGAATAGATAAGTCCGGAGTGTTTTCTGCATCTTTGGAGAGTTCTGGTTCAAGAATAAAGGAGAGACGGGGAAAGTTCTTGGACTCAAACGCTGTTACAGGTCTGAACAGAAATGGTGTATCTATTGAGGAAAAGGATAGGCAGAAACTCCTCTCCGCGTCTGATATGGGGCATCAGCAAACTCAAAGCTCTGCTGTATTGAAGGAGAAGGAGAGGTCCACCACTTTACCCCCTCTTCAGAACCATAGTTTAAGAGGAGAGGAAAATAATGAGCTAATTCCTGGTCCTCCTGTTTCAGCTCAGCAGCATCCTAAAAACAATTATGCCAGTGTAGAGGAAAGATGTTCGAAAGAATTTGCAAGTTCCAGTATGGTTCCAAATTTAATCCACTCAAACCAAGGTAAGCATCTAGGTCATGGCTTATCCTCTGATCTCTCTCTCTCTCTATCTCCCCCCCCCCCCCCCCCCCCCCCCCCCAAAAAAAAACTCTCCTCTCCAAGTCCCTCCTTCTGCCCCTTGATAATTTGATTTTTTTTTAGTGAAAACACTTTTACCCAGTAATTAGAGCTTTGGTTTGTGTTTCCTTATGAATGAACTGCAGACATGTTGGCATCTAACAAAAAGTCAGGAGTAACACTCCAAGGATCAGTAGATGCAGCAAGCTAGCTTCTATCTGTTATATTTGCCAGGCAAGTGAAATTTTCTTGGTACATTTCCTATTTCTCATGTAAACAACGCTTGGAGCAATTTAGAGATACACAAGATCCTTTTGTTCTATGTGTCAAGTTAAATGTGATACTCGGCGCCATATTTCACTTCTATGCAAGAATGGCTGACTTTGAATCGAATTAAAGTTTGCTGTGGGTGGCTTACAATCAAGTTGTAAATATGATATGTAGGCTGTAAGATTCCTGGTAACTTTGGCAGATCTTTCATTAGCAACAATGTCTTTGTTCTGACAAAAAAGGATTACCTGGTGGGAGTTGAAAATCTTTGTTTTATGTGCTGACTCACTACGTGTCTGTTAGATGTACACTTTTTCTTTGACCTCATCTCTTTGTGATATTTTGAGTACTTACTTATTTTACTTCAACTATGAGTTTCAAAAGTGAAAAATTTTAGTTGTTCTGTTGTTGCTGATATTTACTATCTTTATGATGGTGATCTGGCTGGTTCATTTATCTGCCAACATTTCCTAGAGCTTTGTAGATTTTATAGCATCCCTAGAGATTTTTTTTTCTTGATTAGTAATGAAGATTTTAGTTAAAATTCAGGAGGTGAAGAATAATACAATAAAGGATTCAGGTCAAGAGACCTACTCCAATAGTAAAATCCATCCTCTACAACATATGCATCCTCCCACAAAGGAACCACACATCCTAAAGCCTTCAAGAATCATATAAGCAGTTTTTTTTTTTTTGATCAGTAAGAATCACATAAGCAGTTTCACACATCCCCAATCAGTTTCTCCTGCGCCCTTGCCTCAAATTTGGCTAGGCTATCCGCTATCTCGTTGGTGCTTCTACGCAGAACAAATTGTACACTCCAATGCAAGGGATTTAGTTTAGCATGATGCTGAATGATGGTGAACAATGAGAATGCAAATGATGGTGAAGAGAAAAATCGTTTTTATTTTGTCTAGTTGTATATGGAAGGTTGAGTGAAGAATGTGGCAGGTACAATGAAAACTATCACATTTGAAGGTTATGCCCGCAATTTTGAGTTAGCTTTATGCATAACCGAATGCGTAGATTCCAAATTCAGTTGGATTGTTCTTGAATCTTGATGGGGAAGAGACGGAAGAGACTAAGGATTGTTCTTGAATCTTGATGAGGAAGATATTAAGTAATTTCTAGGAAAAATAAGGAGAATAGATGTACTTGATGGTCTTCAATTCTTGTTATCATCCTGGCAGTGACAGTGGGCTATGATAATTAAATGGTGTCACAATCAGCAGGGACATTCATTTTTTATCTCAAGTTAGCTGAAGGATCATAGACAGGGAATTCTAATACTCCATATCATCAAGGAAGGATGGGATTACATTATAAGAGTATTACTGTAATGCCTAAGAGTACTACTATAACACCCTAATCCCACCGGCAACTATACTTTCTACTTTGACCACCAGGCATGAGTTTTGTTCTAGAGATTTACCCCAAAAGGCCTTGTTGCTTGAGGGGGTCACAAGCTTATAAATATGGATCTTCACTTTCTCCTCCCCAAGCAATGTGGGATTCCAAGATATTACATTCCACCACACGTCCCTGTGCAGTAGCTTGCCAACTTATTAATCCAAGCCCACCCGCATGGTAGTCAGTCCACATATACAAGGCAACGTCAAGGTCCCATATTTTCGGTCAAAATCTGGCTTTGATATCATTATGTAACACCCTGATCCCACCAGCAACGATATTATCCACTTTGACCGATCGAGCCTTACAGTTTTGTTCTTGGGTTTTACCCGAGAGGCCTAGTTGCTTGAGGAAGTCACAAGCCTACATACATGGACCTTTTCTTTCTCTTCCCCAAGCAATGTAGGATTCCAGAAGCTCACAATTACATAGATGTGTTCAATTAAAAAGTATTAGTAAGACCACAACAGGGAATCCCTATCATGGGGTTGAGGAGATGATTGCATTGTGTCCCCAGGATAGCAAATCTTTCACAGCCATTACTAACATTCAACTGCTCTAATCTTGAATCTAGCTACGCTAATAAGCTCCAAGTATATCCATGATCCTAAATCCTCTCTACTCATCCATCTCAAGATGTTGGTAGCATTCCCCACTATGCGAATATGACGTAATCCTATGATAAGTGCCAAAAATTTGGCCCAAGTGGTATCCGCCTCTCTTGTAGGCCTACAAAAAGTAGTTATAACTTCACTCAAGTGGTTCCTAAAAACTCTTCCAATACCCATGGATCAAGATTTCCATATGAACCTCCATCAAAATTTAATTTGATGGTCCTTTCCTATGGTGGCTTCCGAGAGTAAGATTCTGCAACCACAGGAGATGAGAAGCAAATTGTAGCGTAGCTCCTTACAACATCGGTCTCAAAAATACTATGGAAGTCAGGCACATGATGCAGCTGATAACCTAATGAATTCAATCACTGCAATTTTGATAGATTTTTTCTCATAAAAAATTATAATATTTCTTTCCTTCCAGATGAATCATGGTACTACATGAAATACTAATTTATACAAAATGTTCCCTTCCTATGAGACCTATAAATCTCCACTGAGAGAGCAAATCAATCACATTCTTTGGCATTACCGAACACTCACCACTCTCCCTAATGAACCAACGCCTTATCCCTCTAGTAAAGTCACAATGTATAAAGAGGTGGTTTACATAAGATAAAAACATTAGGCGATAAAGATAGCCACTCCCTTCTATTTTGAAGGTGATCCGCAGTGTTTATTTTGCAAAGCAAGCCAACCCACACAAATGCTTTGATTTTGGGGACCAAAGGTTTCCAAAGAGGAGCACTCGAGACAGGCCTAATAGAGAGAAGTTGGCCCTACACAACTCAAACTCAAAAAAGGACTGATAAGAGAAGGTGTCGGAAGCTTCCAAACACCAAATGCCAATATCAAGGCATGCAGGGTCAATGGTAGCACACAATCTTAAGAGCCTCCAACAAAGACAACAATTCCACTAACTTAGAGTTTCATAATTCCATCCCAATATGGAGATGCCAATTTAAACCAAGAGGGGATGCGGAAAGAACGTCATTGACGAGAGCATCTAGGAATGAGACAATACAAAAAAGTTTGGGGGACAATACGGATAAGACAGAAGAGCCCCATTAGAGGCCTTGATAAAGCAAATGGAGGAGCCAAACCAAACATAAAAGCAAACACGGGAATGGAAGATACTATCAAGGGGCGCAACATTCTTCCACATGCTAAGAGCTGATGTGGGAATTCTCCCGTTAACATTCCATCCATTATTTGTAAGACCATATTTGGATCCAATCACTTGGCGCATTAGGCTATTCCTCTCAATGCTGAAACATCAGAGCTATTTGGCAAGTAATGAGGAGTTTTGTGTGTTAAGGTTTCTTGCGTCAATCCCTCCTTTCTCCTAGCTCTTGCACACAACATGCCATTTCACTAAGTGGTCCTTTTTAAATCCTTCACCTTTCCACAAAAATTCCCTTTGAAGTTTTTCAATAATGTTCACTACCTTAATTTATAATATAGAGTGTAATTAAGGTAGTTTTTCAACTACCTTAATTTACCTTAATTTGGTAAGGGCTGATTTAATAAGGGTGTAATTTAATACACCAGAAGGTTAGAAAGAGCTGATTTATAATATAGGAACTATACAGTGAAGGTTAGGTAGCGCTATAATAGACCGGAAGATTAGAAACGGCTGATTTAATTGGGGTAATTCTACCTCCAAATGAGAGAGAATTCCTTTTTCAATTAGCCAGACGCCTCTCCACCCTCTCAATAACCGGTTCCCAAAAAGAAAGGGACCTAGAGACAGTTCCCAAGTGGTAACCCAAAGTACTAATGCTAAAGGGGACAATGACCCAACGAAACAACCAAATCTTCTAGCTATGTTGCCTACTAGCTCTCCTTCCACATTCAACCCTATTACCAAGCTCTTTTACATGGTAATTCTTAGGCCAGACATCATCTCAAAGGTCTTAAGGATATCGACCTGCTCACTACTCTCCTCCAAAAACACAATGATATTGTTGGCAAACTGCAGGTGAGACACCTCAATCCCATCTGATCCCACTCAAAAACTATTAAACAGACCTCTCTCCTGAGCTACCATAAAAAACCAGCTCAAAAGGGAAGAATTTTGTATCGATTCCTCCTTGTTGCAATACCTTGGGCTATACAGTCGCAAAGAAGCCAGTGTATTTTTGAAGGCTCACATTCTACAGTGCTATGTGTTATTGATGTTATCATGACACATCTGGCTGCATGGTCTGATGGAAGGGAAGAGTTCCAAGTTTCTAGATTGTCTGATATCATTAGAGACTTGTCAATGATCATTGGTCTATTGCTAAATTTTTATGCCTGTTCTAGGGAATCCAAGTGATGCGGGTTTGGGGCACATCTCATGATTATTTTGGATCTTCTCTTCATGTATTTTCAGGTCCCATTGGGACATCAAATGACATGTAGGCTTGGGTGATTGCAATATTGGCGGGTAAGGCACAGAAGATGAGATGGACAGATCTGGTTATTGAAGGAGACTCAGCTGAGGTCCACAGTGGATGTTTTCTTCCCCGTGTTCATGGAAGCTGGCACACATCATACATTGAACAAATTGTGAACCTCGGATTAGAAGGTCGAATTCTGTCACATGATCAGGTCATCTAATTCTTGGGTTGATCATTTGGCCAAGTTGGGAGCTCATAGTGGTTGTGCATTCACTGAATTGCCCACTGTAGAAATGTTGTTCTAAGAAGTTCTTCTACCCTGTATTGTTTCTGTTATATTTCGGTTTTGCTATACTCTTCCTATTTCAAGAACAGTTCATGTCCTTGTCTTGTAAAAATTCTATTTCTAATATAATTTTTTCATCACTTATAAAATATATGGTAGTTTAATTTTGTAATGTAGGTATTTTTTTAGGCATTAGATATTGGCATCAGTCAAAACTTGAAACCACGGTTGATATGGAGGCTGCTTATTCATTCATTTATTTATTATAATTTTTTATGTTATGATGTTATGTCATTTGTTAACAAACATATGTGGTGCAACTATTGGGACTCATCTAATGGCTTCACTTGATCAATTAAATGACTGGGACAGATTGCAAGTGCTATGAAAGCAGCACCTTCTATATGGCTTTTCTCTATCTTAAGCTGTTTCAATATAGTATTTTTTTGCTATTCGCTTGCATTCCATGGTTCCGCTGTTCATTTCTCTATTATAACTTTTGGGTATTACCTAGCTACTACTTTTAAGCTCTCCAAAGGCAGCACTTACAATATGGATACCTTTTAGTGTCTGCATATAAAGAGAATTGATCGACAATAGCTCTGCTGCCATTGGACATTATATCACTACTAAAAGTTTTGCATGTCTTTTCCAAGGTTTGCTTATCATGTATATTGTCTAATGGATTGAACTCTTTAAAAACCCTATTAACAATGTGATCTATTTCTTGTTCAAGTAGATATTAAATTGGATGAGAAGAATTGGACTGGGAAGCTAGCTTATGGCCTCCGTGGGCACTATTTTCTTTTTTTGAGTTCATTCCATGTAGTCAATTTTCTACGTAGATAATGGATGGTATTGGATATGTTGGAAGCTTTTAGTATCAATTGGCATAAAAAGGTTTTGCCTATATGCCAATATATGAACAGCCTGCGTGAGTAGAGTATCTCATTTCGTCTTGAATCATCATTCCCATGACTCATATGAAAAAGTAGCAGTCCTTAGATAGGTAAATGATTTCTTGAATGTGCACTTGATATTTTTTTTTTTCACATAATTAAAAATTCCTCTTCCTAGGATTTATGAACAATTGTTTCTGAAATTTTGAATTTCTTGCAAATAGGTTATACATTGTGACAGTTTCTTATTTATTTATTAATAGTTCATTCTTTTTATAATATAAAATAGGAACTTGTAGCAGGATGGATGAACTTAAAATGCTGTCTTATCTCACATGGCCATGGATGGAGCTGGACTTCCCCTTTCCCCTTCACGCCAAGAGGGGTAAATTTGGTGGGTAATTGTTGCTGAAAACCTTTTGCAATCAGTTTCTAGTCCTTGGAGAACTGTGTAATATAGGACATGCAAGGGAAAATTGCATTAACAGATTGTAACATTTAAGAGAGAGGTCACCAACAGCTTGATTGGTGGTAGAGGAGAAAGAGATGCAAAGCTCCTTCAGTAGCCGGATTGGAGATGGAAAATCTGATTCGAAGCAGTTCAGGGTCCAACCCTTTATTGGGCATTCTTGATGAGGACAGTTGCAGGAACTTTGGCTTCTTGTGAGAACTTCTGCGCTACATTTGACCAGAAATATAGAGCTTCTCATTGAGCATCTCATAATTTGATTGTTCTATTCTACCCAGCGAGACGTGTAGCAAATGTTAAACCTGATTTAACAATGCTGATTTGAGAGTTGCATCCTATGAAATTGAACTGTCAAGAAGTGCGCTTTGTAGTTAAAGAAGGCAGTGTTGTAGCATTCTGTCCAAACCCAGATGTTCGTTCTAGCAAATCATGAAAGCTTTGTTGTAATTTTGGCCTCGTAATCACTTAATGTCAAGAATTTAGAAATTGCATCGTCCAGCTTCTAGCTTTTCCAGGTGTTGGGGTGCGGTGTTCGTCCTTCCTTTCAACTGCATTGGAGGCTGGAAGCCGTTCTGCATGGAGAGATCTCGAGAAGAAATTTCAAAAATGGTGGTGGAAATGCCCAGATTGAAAAGATCCTGCAGGATCCCTTGCGAGATTCCATGTAAAGCATGCCGATTCTGCTCTGATTTTAGAATTGCACCTGTAGAATTTGCATCGGGTTTTTCCTGAACTCTCATGTTACAGAAAGGTTTGGATGAGATCTACTATACAGTCGCTGTCATCCTGGCAACAGGCACCGTTAGGCGCTGGCCCTACCAAATAGTTGGGAGCACAAGGCATCACTCGTAAATTACTATGAAATGCTCGTTTAGCGGATCGACAAGCCTCCCAACACTGAAAATAGCTTGTTCATTAAAATATTGTTGTGATTGATTATTGGGCGGTATAAACTGGGGCTACAGGTAGGGATGGCAAATGCATTCAAACTTTATTTCCTCGATACCGGATTATCAAATCTCTATCAATTCCAAGTTTTCATAATCAGAGGTTGAATCAAACCTTTGATAAGTGGTCTGCTCCATTAACTGCTCGAGTACAGTTTGGAGTCCCTGATACTCCAGTTATCACAATATTTGCCCTAGACATCCCCATTTAATTGACAGCAAGATCAACAAGGTCCCTTGGTTATCCAATTGAAGATAAAAATTATGAGTGCTTTGTAAAACCACAATTTGAATATCACAACTATAAGGCAACCTATAATCAATTTTTTTGATCGGAGGCAACCTATAATCAATTTAAAGGAACTACAGATCAATACACTAGAGATGAACGCTAACAAGGATTGGATTACTTCGTCACACCTCATTTGAATCAAAAGCAAGGACACAACACAATCCCTCTGCCTTTCCACTAGGACATGTTTCTTCAAATAATATGACACTACTAGGGGGTTGGCTACGTGTAGAAAACATGGGCCCATTTCAATAAACAGCCGGAGGTAGTTAGTCTAAAATAGTGAGGGATTCTTTTGTTTGGAGAAGGCATTTGGAGAGGGAATAGTCCCCCTCTTCTCTTTATTAATAGACTAGTAGGGTGCAAGTACAAAATTGCACGTAGGAGAGGGAACAATTTCAAGGTTTCAATTTAAAAGTAGAAGGTGGTTGTGGTGGTTAACTGGTTATATGTTGAGACTTGGGATTGTTTTGTTTATGGGAGGGCAAAGTTTGGAAAAGAAAAAAAAAGAAGTCGGAATCTAGGAGGAATATTTTCCCCCTCTTTCCTTTATTAATAGTATAGATATATATATTTGCAATATTATACTTGTTGAGACCCTTTTCATCTGGTGCCAGGAGGAATATTTTCCCCCTCTTTCCTTTAGTAATAGTATAGATATATATATATATATATTTGCAATATTATACTTGTTGAGACCCTTTTCATCTGGTGCCGCTCAATGGTACCAGTGTGAAATGTAAGGATGGGAAAGCATTTCACTTTGTGGCATTCAATGATGCCAAACACCCTTTTAGATGGTGGTTTCACGAAATCATCGGATTTTAGCACTAGTGGAAATGCTTCCGACGGATGGATGCCCCTTTCAACAAGGGCACCACATCCCATCGATTGATTTCATGATACCACCAAATTCTAAACGGAATATATTCATATTTGTTTTTCGAAGTGAATCCTGGAAGATGTGTTTGGACTTGGGATGCTAAAATATTTACTTTTTAAAAGATTTTGGTTTTTATTTTTAATAAAAAAATTGATGAAATTTTCAAATTCCATTTCTAGAATTATAATTTTGTACAGCTGACACAATTTGGCCTCCACCGAGAAAAAGTTTTCGTGTTATCCAATCCACACGAAGGCACCGACTTAAACCGACCAAGCAGCCACAAACTTTCCTCTTAATGCAGTCGTCTTTGACGGGCGCTGACGAGACGACACCTGTCCCATTTGCTCCAACGGCTCGGAACAGACGAGCCGCCACGTTGAACACAAACAAGGTGTGTACATGAGATATTCGAATTGGAATGGGATCCTCTAAAATCGAATTCGGAATTTTGCTATAACCCGTACCCAGTTATCTGACGCCACGTCAGCTACTTTGTATTATCATGGCCACATCATCAAAACGAAACACATCATCAAAACGAAACGGAGTTAAATCGTTTGCGTCTCGACTTTCAGGCCCTCTCCTCGACTGCGCAAAACCTCTTCTTCTTCCCCTTACCACTACAAAACGTCCTCTCCTTTCCGATCCAAAACCTTTCCCCCTCTCTCTCTCTCTCAAACAGCAAACGTTCTTTACTCTATGAATGTTTTGTGCAACTAATACCGAAGGTGGTCCTTTACGAAGGCTTGACAGTTACAGTGATCATACCGAGCTGTCGTCGAAGAGCAAGTTATTCTTGGCAGATGAGGTGGTTGCAAGCAACAAAGATCATACAAACATCTTGTAGAGTTCACATTGAATGGAAGAGTGTTTTGTTGAATAAATTAAACAGTAACTTACAACAACAAAAGTGATTTCGATTGATCGTATCTATACAAATTACAAACTGTATACCTCAGATTGTGATAATACCACAAACAAATGGGTAAATAACAAACATGGCAAAAATTGAAGGCCTCCACCTTCAAGCTGGTTGAAAAGAAGGATCTCCAAAATGTAACTTCAGAGTTTTATGTTCGTTTCTTTCATATATATTTGATTTCCCCTCTAGCAGTTGATTCTAGTGACGTGAGTAGTGAAGAGATCAATCGAACCCATAGCAAGTAGAAGATAGATGCAAGGAGAATAGACCATAAGACCACAGTGGTGGGTGTTCGGTTCTGGCATCCCATCAGACCTTTGAGGAAGGGATAGATCTGGACTATCACCCAGAATGCAAAGAAAAGCTTCCCAAAAAGAGGATGACTGATCTATCCCTTCCTCAAAGGTCATGGCCGAAGAAGTCGGTACGCCGGCAACCACTCCCACCAAGATCCCAACCACAACCATTTCATTCCCGAACGATCTCGCCCCTGTCCTCATGAACATCGTCAACCCAATCACTCGCACTCCTTTCTTGTTAATCTCGATGCCTTTACCCTCCAGGCTCACGTTGCAGTACACTCTCGCCTGCAACCTCCTCTCCCTGGACATTCCACCTTCGTTGTGCCTCATCACAACAGCCTTCTCGAAACAGGCCGGCCCTTCAATCCCATCAAACCCTTCGATGTAAAGTTGCCCACCGAAAGTCGCCTCCATCAAACCCTTTGATGTAAAGTCGCCACCATCAGATGATTTCCTCACAACCCCTCTGTGATACTCTCATCCTAATCATATACTGTTCAATTTCTAGATTTAAGCTTCCCACCTCCTCCAGGTCTATCAATAACTAATTCAGCGCAATTATATAAAATTAAGGTACTTAAGATCCAATAAATTATGACCATCAAGGTTCAATCTGCTATAATAAAGATCTCAATTTTTTGATTATCTAATGCTGATACGTACTTTTTCTGTTTCAATTTTTGCTTCGTTTGTTTGTTTTTGCTTCGTTTGTCTGTTTTGAATTTTTTGTATAATCAATATCAGGCTTCTCTTTAGAAGATTGCTCCCACTTGGATGAATATTTCCTTAGTGATGAAGAAGGATCTTGACAGATAAAGCATTCGGTTGGGTGCTTGAGTTGAGATGTATGAACTTTAACTATCTGTGTCATTTTTTTAAAAAAAAATTTTTCCTTTTATAGGTAGGTATGCTTATGCAGTTGCTTCTACTTTGGATGGTGTGACTATTTGAGTAACATTTTCTACTTCATGACTCATGTATGTTTGGTTTTGCAATAACAAAAATGGAAAATTTAAACCATTGCGTTAACTATAATGTAATGCATTCAGGCATCTTCAAGCATTTGTTAGTGTTATGTATCCATGTCAAGATGTTTTTCAAAGCTTTCAAGATAAGTAACGAGGAGAAACATTTTGGATAGTTATTCAAGATATATTCAGCTTATAGAGAGTTTTTGATAAGATTTACTACAGTGTATTTGCACATGATCTTGAGCTTGCAATCTTTTTTAGGTTTATATATATGTATCTTTAAGGAAGAGTGAAACACAATTTTGGTTTTTATTTTCTGCGACTTTAGTTTTCAAGCATTTTTCCTTTTTGTGTGACAAGCCTCATTGGGATACAGAAGTTGGGAAGAAATTCATTATTTATTATACTTACTCATGTGGCTATGATATGAAGGTACTCATCTTTTTTGTTTTTTTTATCAAATTAGAATTTTTTTTCCCTTTTTCATGCTTATTTGCAAAAGTTTGAATACATGAAGAATCCTAGAGTTGAACTTTGAACATGAAGAATCAAATAAAGAGTGGAAAGTACATAACTACTAATAAATGACTTCAGCTACTCATTAAAAATACATTAAAATCTACATGTCAAATAGATTTCGATCGGTTGAGACCCCAAGACTTTATTCTTTCATAAATATTACCTTAAAGGGTGAAACTAAAAAACTTCTTACCTTGATGCTTATTACAAATACTTTCCTATCATGTTTGTGAAATAAAATTAATCTTTTTTAAGGATTGATTATAATGATTTCATATGTTAATTACTTAACATACTAAATTTTAAATATTCTAATGAATTTATCACAATATAATTAAGATAAACTCCTTTTACAATTCCTATTGTAACTAATTTCCCATGCGTAGCACGGGTTCCAATGCTAGTATATATTAAGCGAAAGGGGGTGGCATCTGACGTGTCACCCCAAGACATGAAACTATCAACCCCAAGACATCCTGATTCGGATCGTATGTGGGATTGATCATGATGATTTGAAGCAACTTTTTCATGTATCAAAGGCGATCAATGAAACTATAAGTTACATTGACAGAGATTAATTCTATCTAGGATGGATTGTTTCTGTTAGTTCTCTGCTTTGATTTATATTTTCTTTCTGAAGACTCTGATTGCCAAGCAGTCCCACTTTGCATTTAACACCCCTTCTTCAAAAACTACAGTTCCACGAAGTTCAGACGATACAACCCAGGTTGACAATGAGGAGGCGCCAGAGAGAAAAGGTAGAGGTTGCAGCCGAAGACTAACAGAAAGGGGTAGGAAAAGGTAAGGAAAAGAGATTTCTGCTAAGGTTGTAGAAGGTAGGAAAAGGAGATTGGAGGAAAAGAGAGCGCAGGAGAGAGAAGGCAGTTAGGATGATAGAGAGAGCACAAAGGCAATGAGGAAAAAACGACGGAGGGACAGATAGAGGGTATGGACTTTAAGCGTTGAAAGTTCCAGAGGGAAGACCCTCGTCGAACATTCCAAAGGGAAGACCTTCACCGAGGGTTCCAGAAGGCCATGGGAGAAAATCGGGCTGGAGAAGAGTTGCGAAAGAAAGGTTCGGGAAGGCTGGTTCGGGCACGCCAAAGCATGTGAGGCTGTCCCAAGCCTCCGAAGCAACGAGGGGGTGACACGTCAGATGCCACCCCCATTTCGCTTAATATATACTAGCATTGGAACCCGTACTACGCACGGGAAATTAGTTACAATAGGAGTTGTAAAAGGAGTTTATCTTAATTATATTGTGATAAATTCATTAGAATATTTAAAATTTAGTATGTTAAGTAATTAACATATGAAATCATTATAATCAATCCTTAAAAAAGATTAATTTTATTTCACAAACATGATAGGAAAGTATTTGTAATAAGCATCAAGGTAAGAAGTTTTTTATTTTCACCCTTTAAGGTAATATTTATAACAGAATAAAGTCTTGGGGTCTCAACCGATCGAAATCTATTTGACATGTAGAGTTTAATGTATTTTTAATAAGTAGTTGAAGTCATTTATTAGTAGTAATGTACTTTCCACTCTTTATTTGATTCGTCATGTTCAAAGCTCAACTCTAGGATTCTTCATGTATTCAAACTTTTGCAAATAAGCACGAAAAAGGGAAGAAAATTCTAATTTGATAAAAAAAAAACAAAAAAGATGAGTACCTTCATATCATAGCCACATGAGTAAGTATAATAAATAATGAATTTCTTCCCAACTTCTGTATCCCAATGAGGCTTATCATACAAAAAGGAAAAATGCTTGAAAACTAAAGTCGCAGAAAATAAAAACCAAAATTGTGTTTCACTCTTCCTTAAAGATACATATATATAAACCTAAAAAAGATTGCAAGCTCAAGATCATGTGCAAATACACTATAGTAAATCTTATCACAAACTCTCTATAAGCTGAATATATCTTGAATAACTATCCAAAATGTCTCTCCTCGTTACTTATCTTGAAAGCTTTGAAAAACATCTTGACATTGATAAATAACACTAACAAATGCTTGAAGATGCATAAATGCATTACATTATAGTTGTCGCAATGGTTTAAATTTTCCTTTTTTGTTATTGCAAAACCGAACATACCTGAGTCATGAAGTAGAAAATGTTACTCAAATAGTCACACCATCCAAAGCAGAAGCAACTGCATAAGCATACCTACATATAAAAGGAAAAAAAAATTTAAAAAAATGACACAAACAGTTAAAGTTCATACATCTCAACTAAGCACCCAACCAAATACTTTATCTATCAAGATCCTTCTTCATCACTAAGGAAATATTCATCCAAGTGGGAGCAATCTTCTAAAGAGAAGCTTGATACTGATTATACAAAAAATTCAAAACAGACAAACGAAGCAAAAACAAACAAACGAAGCAAAAACTGAAACAGAAAAAGTACGTATAAGCATTAGATAATCAAAACATTGAGATCTTTATTATAGCAGATTGAACCCTGATGGTCATAATTTATTGGATCTTAAGTACCTTAATTTTATATAATTGCGCTGAATTAGTTACTGATAGACCTGGAGGAGGTGGGAAGCTTAAATCTAGAAATTGAACAGTATATGATTAGGATGAGAATATCACAGAAAGGTTGTGAGGAAAAGTGGCCTGGGGCTCTTAGATTCATTACTACAGAAAGAAGAATAATAACATAGTGAAGGGATAAGCAAGACTGTTATCTATCAAAACTGGAGATTGTTAATATATAGTAATAGAAGTGTCAAGAAATTTTCTCTAGCAAATTCACATCACAATTACTGCATCTACTGAAATTTAAACACATAAAGCAAATATAAACTCTCAATTTACCTTTATTAGCGCTCACCCAATAACTGAACGGGTATCTTCTTTTGATAGATAGAGAGAATAGCTCCCATCCACACCAAGTTAAGCTATCAACGAACACAACGATCTCAAAATTAGACAACACTCAAGCAACTCCTGTACATAAATAACTTCAGAAATTACCATTTAAGAACTTCTAAGGAAAAGAAAGAATAAATTAAAAAAAAATGTGTCAACTTTGAAAGAATCGAACTCACCGTTTCATTGTCAGAATCAACGTAGATTATGAGTTTGATAATATCATACAATTACTATTGTTATTATTATTTAATTAAAAGAACACCGGATCTGTCTCTATGCAATATCCTTCTCATCGGGTTTCAATTTGTCGGCCCTATTTACCAACTCCAGCAACTCGGTGTCTGGGTAATGGCTCGTCTCTGCTTTGTCACCGTTATAAAATAAAATATTTTTTGCTACCTGCTTTTCAAAAAATTGGTTCACGTGTGTACGGCTATTTGAGTTGATGTGCATTGACAGGTAATTAAGGTAATTAATGCGAGACATTTTACATTAGGGACTGGTTTTTAATTTCAAAGGATTACATGATCATACTTGAATTGTTTTCAAAAAGAATCACTAAAAATCGAAGAAGTTTACGCTCGAATGAGAGGTTCGGGCACACGTAAGCCCGAGGCAGTCAGCCTTTAGATAATAGATAGATGAGCTCCAAAATGATTTACTCAGCAAAAAGGGTGAACAGTTATGAACTTATGATATGATTTCCATCACTGATCCGAGCTGAAAGATGCAATTGCATGCATCTCCTGCTGCAAAAGTAGGGCATCGATAAAAACGTCCAGACTCCCACCATGGATCACATCATCTATGGAATGATGAGTGATACTGACGCGGTGATCAGTAACACGCCCTTGAGGGAAATTGTATGTGCGTATACGTTCTGACCTGTCCCCACTTCCAATCTGTTCAATAATATCAGCAAACTCCTTAAAGTTCTTGTTGACAGAATAAAAAGGTAATTTAAAAGAGACTAAATCATCACCTGCCTGTCACATATACCTGATCTGCTCGAAGTTTTGACCTGGTATTCTGAACTCTTAACCTTTCCATTTCATATAACTTTGCACACAGAACTTTGAGTGCTTTAGCCTTGTTCTGTCAAACATACATAAATACGAAAATTTTCTTAAAAATTGGGAGGATCATACAATGTATGTTAATATATTATACAATAGCCACCAGTGTAAAACCTTCATAGAATCTGCTCAATTGTTTAAGGTTTATTACATAGAAACATGGACAAGCTAAGGCGTACATCCCCAGTAAGAAACATGCTGCAACAGTACCAAGATGATGCAAAAAATGCGCAGGCTTGTGTGCCAAATCAGACCATTTCAGGTAAAGCAGCTAACATGGGAATAATCACATTTGTTTCACAACCATAAAGGATTAAGAGCAAAACAGAGGAAATTGCTACGGAGAAAAGATGATTGTGATAGAAATGATGTAGGGTGACAGAAAGTACGGGATCGAGGAATAGAAGTCCAAACTTTTAGTGAATAATGATCATAAAATCATGACCATTGAAGTAGATAAGGAATTAGAGGAAATAAGTACTAAGAAATTAAGGAACTAAGTTGATAGGCTATCATTGAATGGCCTTACATTAGGAAGAAAGAAAGTTTAAGATAAGGAATTAAAGGAAAGAAGTTCTAAGACATTAAGGAACTAAGTTGATATACTTGGGATAGCATACGTATAGGCTAAAGCATCAAAAGACGGGAAGGAAACGAAGAACATAAGAAGAGTAATGACAAATGATAAGAAAGCTCATGATTCAGTAGAAAATATTGCTCTTAAGGGGAAAAAAAGGCAAGAGGATTCCTGCAATGACCTCACAATGGCCATCACAAGACTCAGATGGAGATGCTTGTGATAGTACTTATAATGGTTCAATGGTATGAGGAAAGATTCAAAGATTTATAACTCAACAAAAGATATGACTAGCTATATTTGAACTGTGGAACAGGAGTCATCAGCCAAACAAATATCTGGAATATTAGATGATTATATTTAGATTGACTGACGCATCCTTGTGTTGTAATGATAACGTATAGTAAAGCTAAGTTTTTCAAATAAAATAATCCTACTGAGACGGGTCATATAAAATTTATGAATTACAACCAGCCATTATCCAGAATCAACACATGTTAATGTTTCACAATACTGAATCAATGGCTGAAATTTTGCAAGAGAGGGAGAAATTGGATATCAGGTGTTCAGTTACAGATAAGAGTCAAAAGAATTGTTTAGGATTTCAATCTAGAAACGGATTGCTGAATGCATCGCATCCAGCAGAAGATTTTATTCTTGTAAAACCAATAAGTTCAAATTCGAACAGGTCTCTAAAGGAAAGGCAAGAGCTGTTTCTCCATTTTCAAGATGAATATCGTAATTGAGTTGTACAGATTAATAATCATTTACCATATGCTGGGAACGTTCATCTTGTATAGCTACCATCAACCCAGATGGAATATGAGTTATCCTAACAGCACTATTTGTGGTATTTGCATGCTGACCACCTGATCCGCCAGATCTGTAAGTATCAATCCTTAAATCCTCATTCCGCAACTGAACATCTAACTGCACAGATCACAAAAAGGAAAAGATCTGAATATCGTCATCATGAGTAATTTCTTTTTTATTTTGTGGAACCGAAGAGCACTTAGAAAAGCAATTATAGCGTATAAAATGCATATCACAGAAAATTTTAGGACTTTCATTCAAAAAATTTAAGCACCTCGTCAGCCTGAGGGAGGATGGCAACAGACACAGCACTGGTATGAATACGTCCAGACTTTTCTGTCACTGGAACTCGCTGTCAAGTGAATATTCTTGTTACAGGGATTTCTACTGGTAAACTCAAACAAAAAAAACAGTACAAGTAGAATAAGAACCTGAACTCTGTGAATGCCACTCTCGAATTTAAGTTTCCCATATACACTAGCTCCTGAGATTGATGCGCTAGCTTCCTGGAAGAATATTTATATTAATATCAAGAACAAGAAAATCTCAAATAAAATTAAAACTGAAATGGTTAGAAGATGAGTGTTACCCATTTGCAAATACCATAATAACCACTAGATGCTTTTAACCCGTGTACCAAAATCCAAAAATACAATCATAATTATCTACAAACTTAAACTCAGACAAACTATTCCCAAATTAATGGCTTAATTGATTTTCAACTAGTATAATATACTTTTTTAAGGGGAAATTACATTACAACCATATAAAATTTGAAAGTAAATAAATAAAAATCTTAAGGGTTTCTTTTGATTTTACTAGTGTGGGAATATGCCTGTGAGCACACATATACACACAAAATGGGGGAAAAACCTACAATAAGATGTATAGGAGACTAGGACAAAAGAAAACAGAGATAGAGTGAAAATTGCTAAAAACTACATGCCTAAGATGTAGCATATAAGAAGATATTACTGACCAATGGAAGACATACCTTGTATCCTCCAGTATCAGAGTCAGCTACATCGACCACTTCAAACTTCCATCCATTCTTTTGTGAATATCTGTCATACCTGTATTTATTTTAAATAAGCTCCCACCACTAAATTCAGAACTTGATCTTAGGTCATAACTTCCAAATGTATAGAGTTGGCAGTAACATACATTTTGAATATGTCCACTGCAAACAATGAGGCCTCTTCCCCTCCCGTCCCTGATTCAGACTATTATCAATATAAATGTCAAAAACAAAAATCACCCAAGGAGATCTTTGTATATAACGATAGGGAAGAAGTAAACATGAACAAAAGCAAATTGCATCAGGAAATTTTCATTCAAGATATGTGTCTTAGACATAACCATTACCTGCTCTCACCTCCAAAATGCAGCCCCTTTCATCCGCATCGTCCTTTGGAAGCAATGATTTCAGCAGGAGATGCTGCAGTCTCTTCTCGTCTTCCAAGGTATCATCCAACTCCTCAGATGCCATGTTAAGCATCTCTTTATCATTAGGACTTTCAGCTATCAATGACTTTAGACCATCAATCTCCTACAAAAAGAGAACGCAGAGACTCATCTCTCCAAAGACTTATCAATATCATTTGAAGTAAAACTATATAAATTCTCAGCAATAGAAGAGTTTCAAACTCTAAACTCACTCCTAATGCACTTGGCAGCTATTTGGCATTTCTATTTACTTACAAAGTAATGAATTCTAAGTTTGTTGGATGTTTCTATCATGAACTGAAGCACTAGAAAGGGCAACCTACTTGCCCCTTTTTTATGATCTACCCTTTCAGTTCAATGAAATTAATCCCCCATCTGAAGCCCAAGCTCTTGTGCAGTTTTCAAACCAGCTGAAACTAGGATATATCAGCAAATATGAACTGGGTATTGTCATATATCTCCCAACACAATGAAGAGTTAAATTCCATAACAACATATTGGGTGCAATGTGCTGTTAGGTTTTCATATCAGTCTCTGCCAAAGCCAATAAATATTTACACAACGAGTACCAGTACATATTTTCTGGCACAATGAAGAAACAGACCAGATAATGAAGTAGCAACTGGCAGTTTAATAACAACAAATAAAATGCCATATGGTTTCCCACCTCCCGAATCCCAAGTATGAAGAGATATAGAGACTGGCTGATATTGAAATGACAGTGATATTGTAAGCATGCAACCTATAGGTTTGAAAGTTATCATTTGATATTTTAAAGTCGCCAGGAATTTGAAAGAGCACACTGCAAATCACACCTCCAGCCCTCAAACATTACTATATAATTGCGTATATTATAATTTTATAAAGATGGAAATTTTTTCTCGGATGCTTCTCTGGGAAAACATATGTTCGCAACTGTAACTTCACCTCCACCACCCTCGCCTACCCCCAACACCCTGTCCCCAACTCATAACATACCACTAGCATTATCTATGTTACAACCTTCAATTATCCCAAAAGTTCTCCAAAAGGTAGGAAGGAAACCGAGGAAGACTTCCAAGAAGTGAATGTATGATTTATATCTAATACACAATAAAGCTAAAAAGACCGATACTTGGTAAAAGAAATAAAAATTGCTCTACGCAAGAAAATATTGTCTCCTCGTAATATGTCCACAAGAAAAAATTCATTCTTCGCTTGCACCAGGTAATTACCTTCTGTTTTGCCCTCAATTCGTTTATAAGGCCCACAGAACCCCTAAGTTTCCGCAGCTCTTTATTAGCCCTGGTGTACTCTGCTTGTGAGACTGCTGGCTGTCTTCAATTAACCAACAGATTATGACGAAACAAGTAAGCCTTGATTAGCATATAATATACACAGAATAAAAAATAAAAATAAAAAAGAGGAGGACAAATGAGCAAAGAGAAAAATCTGACATATTTATAAACTGAAATGAATTTCTCTTGTAATACGATATGCTTTGCCACATTGAAGGGTCATTTGGTCAAACCAGACAATATATCTTATTGGTGCCTTGGATTGATCACCAAGGCAATGCTTCAATTTTCTTCAGCATATGCACTCAAGTGCAAATGGCAGCAAGTCCATTTCTTTCCCTTTTCTTTTTAATGACAAGGAAGCAAGAAAAAGTGGGTCTCTTTCTGCAACATTGGTTAGGCTTCATGGCTAAAACCTTAAATGTCAGCAGGAGTTAATGTTCGGGAAGTTTGTGCCTAAGGTCCCACCATTTCATGTTGCAAACATGATTGCAAAAATCTAACAGCAAACCGGGATAGCTGGCCTCTTAGAATTGTTTAAAAGTGATCAGAAAGGCGAACCATATATCACATGGAATTGGAAAGATAAGTATAGATAAGACCTCGTTTAACATATTTTGAAGACAAGTGCTCCTATGTTCAATTCCCAATAGTCTCTGCTCCATGATTCTAATTAGGTCCGGTGATAAATGATGTTTAATTTCTGCAATGTTAGGAAATACTTCAATACAACTGGAAATATTATCATATTCAACCAAAACAAAACCATATTTATGCACAAATGAGAGCACACATCCTTGGTCCTTAAGCACTGTATTTGAGTTTAAATTGTAAACTAAATTACCGTTTGAAAATTTTAATCTAGAATAAGAACAGTAAAGACTGTCATTACCAGAACAAATGAATAAATAAATCTAATATGTGAATTAAGAATAACTTTTTGCCAAACTAAAAGGAACCGATTGAGATTTATATTTTCTGTGTTGCATTAAAAAAAAATCACCTTTATTAATCACCTAAAGAAAAAGTTCAATAGAAACCCCAAACAGCAATTCGCGTTTTAAAGTTTCCAAAATAAGAAGAAAAGAAAAGGGAAAAAAAATAAATCTAGTTTTTAGTTGTGTATCCAATGAGGCCTTGTTTTATTTCGACGAAACAACAAAATCCATCGTCAACGGGAAGTAGGGTTCAGATCGCCGGAAAAACATGCGAAAACATAAATTCGAAGTTACGAACATTTTCACACAAAAAATAAATTACCGGATGAGTAAGGACGAATGGAAGAGAGAGAAAATTTCGCCATCCATCTTGACTTGTGTAACTTTCCAGGAAAATTGAAGACGGATACGAATCCTTTTAACTCCCGAACCATATTTCTCCAAACAGACCACTGAACTCTCATTTTCTTCTCTGTGCTCCTTTTCTGGGCTTTTCGTCGATGAGAACCCCACTTAAATACACATCAAGTGGTACACCAACTCTCTGCTGGTCGCAGTAAGCGTCGGGCGTCGGGCGCCGGACTTGCCGTTTTCTTCCTGCCTCTCCCCGAAACAACCACTAACGGCACTACTTTATAACGAGGTTAATAGAAGGGTTTTTTGCAACCATGTCCTTACATTATATTATATTTGCATGTATGCCCTCTTGTTTTCAATATTTATATTTATATCCCTCTATTTTATATAACCATTTCAAACATACCCTTGACATTAAAATCCATTAATTTTTATTATTTATTTTTATTAAATGACCAAAGTAACCTTTGATAAAGTAAAAATATTTTGTATTTATCCTCTTATATTCTTATAAATTTATTTATGTACTTACCTTATTATATTTATTGCATTTATACTTTAAATCATTGATATTAATTTGTTTAATTAATAATTTTTCATATGAATTCCACCTAAACCCATGTTCATTTTTGTATGTAATAAACTTTTCATCTTATAGAAGGTTAATTTAGTCATTTAATAAAAATAAACAACAAATGTTAATGGAATTTGACATTGGGGGTACATCTGCAACAATTATGCTAAATGGAGGGATATAAATATAAGTACTTAAAAAAAAGTGAATATAAATGCAAATATATCATAATGTTGAGGTATAGATGCAAAAAGCCCTTAGTAGAATGAGGCATTTTTCATTTCTGCCCAAATCCATATGGTTCCAAGCAAGAAAATCATTTCCTTTTTAACAAATGCACATAAAGATATAAATTTTTTGTTTGGTTCGGTTCAGTTTAGTGAAGCATATTTTTAATTTGGGTTTCAATTTAGTTCATTTCAATTTAGTCAAAACCAACAACGGCAATGGTTTGGTTAAAACCGATAACCAAACTTACCAGACATGTCAAGGTCAGTTTTGGGCTGTCCTTAAAACAATTTTGGTTTGATTTTAAAGCCTAACCAAACCAGACTGAACCGATTATGAATATGAACCTATTAAGTAGGTTTTGGATTTGTATCAATGAGTTTCTATTTGGTTTTTTATACTTCAAAAAAACTAAGGTGGTTTTTTTTTCTCTTTGGTAGGAGAGAAAAAAAAAAACTAAGGTGGTTCCAGTTCGACTTTAGTTGGGAGTATATTTATTGTTTTGGTTTTTCTCAAAATCGAACAAAAAACAAATAGTTGCCATCCCCAATCAAAAAATCAACTTAAAATAAAACCAAAATTAATTTAGTTTACAAATACTAAAACTGAACCATATGCTTTACAATCTAACCCAAACCAATCCAAAGTCAGTTATTAGTTTTAACCAAACCAAATTGTACCCTTGATTATAGGTAAATGACGAAGTTATGATGGACATACAAACATAGATTATTGTTTACCGTTCAAGAAAAAAATCCATCGTTGTTAGGTTTTACTAGGGCAATTAATGGGTCGGATAAAGATCCGAATTCGACTCGATTATCCGAATATGGATCTTAGCTATAGATCCGATTATCCGAATCCGATTATATTCGAATTCGAATATGGTATTGCCAATATTTGACTCGATAAAGATCCGATCGTTTATTTTGTATATATGTTATGTTTTTTATGACTTTTTAAGTCTTTTTTATAAATTAGTATAGAAGAAATAAAGGTTTTATATAATATTTATTGATTTAAGGTCATAATATGAGACAAACTTAAATTAATACAACCTTATTTAATCCACTAACTTAAGGTTTATAATATCTTAATTTTTTTCCATATATAATGTAATCGGATTCGGATATCAGATAATCAATTGGATTCGAATTCGGATCGAATTCGGTATTAGATATGAAAGATCCGTCAGATAATCGGTTCGAATTTGTATATCAAATTTTCTTATTATATTGAATTTAGATCTTAGCAGATTCGTACCGTATTCGACCCGTTTACAACCCTAGGTTTTACTGCAAATAAGGTTTACAAATAAAAAGGTAAATTACACTTACCTCCCTTGAGGTATGCTATAATTACATTTATATCCCTTGAGGTTTTTGAAATAACATTTTCCCCCATTGAGATTTGTGTATGGGTCAAAATAACACTTTTTCATTGAAGTTTCCATCAAAACAGTAGTGATAGTTAGTAAAATAATTTTAATTGGACAAGATTACCCCTTTATAAAGATGAAAACAAAAATTTTAATGGCCTAAGGCATAACTATTATTTAACTTAAATGGAGGTAATCTTTCCAGTTAAAATTATTTTACTAACTATCACTACTGTTTTGATGGAAACTTCAATGAAAGAACATTATTTTGACCCATACACAAATCTCAAGGGGGAAAGTGTTATTTCAGAAACCTCAAGGGAGGTAAGTGTAATTATAGCATACCTCAAATGAGGTAAATGTAATTTACCCTAAATAAAAACCCTACAGGATTAAACCCTTGCTGCTTCGGGCCAGATTTAAGATTCATAGAAAATCCGAGATTTGATTGGATGGCATTCCAAATTAAAGTAGCTGGTCACGATTAAGACGTTTTTCACTTTATTAATTTGCGAGCCTGACGCGGATTCATTGAGCAGCCTACGCACCACCCGAAACCGTCACAGAACAGAGGTCCTCACCACAAAGGAAAAAAAAGAAGTCACAGAAGTCCCCTCCAAACTCCAAAGCTGTACCGTTTCTAACATTTCCATTTTTAAAAGAAGGCGCTCCAAAATCAAAATGCAGGAGAAAGACCTGAGGAAATTGACGGGGAGATGCAGGGCGACGAGGCCAGCGACTGGCTAGGGTTTCCACCGGATTCTCATTGCTTGCTATCGCTGGTACCCATGATCGATGCCATCTGTATTTATGAATTTTTCCATTTTGATGGTTTTAGTAAAATCCTTAGAGATTAGTTGCGTTTCGAAATTCCATTTTTTCTGTTATTGTTTGGGGGGAGATTTCAGGTTTAGTTTAACTAATTCGACAAAGAAATGGGAACACCTGTTTTTGATGTCTCGTTACGATCTTATTTCGAATGGATTATTTGGTTCTCGATTGTTTCATACTTAGGGTTTTGTTTGAATTGGGTTACATCTCTCTTCTTCGTGACATCATGGTTGCTTTCACCTTTTTAGGTGCTTTTGATTGCTTCCATCTTTTTAAGGTGTTCTTGGTTTATGGTAATTGGGGGTTATTGCTTCCTAGCCATTGACTTGGGGACTGGTCTGTGGTGATTTCATTGACTGAAGATGTCAATAATTTGATGCTGTAGGAAGCGCTAGTTGGCATAAGTATAGAGTTGTTCTCTGGTAGAAAGATGATTAATAGGACCACTATTAGACCTGCTATGATGTGTGAAAAGAAAATTGGACAACTAGGAAGCAATATATCATGGATAAGCATGGCTGAGAAAAGGATGTGATCAGGGGTGGTGGTTGGTTTTTTCTGTTTTGGCGGTCATTCATCTAGGTCTTCATACGGTTCTGATGTTCATTCATATTTTTTTGCTTTATGTTTGTTCATTTCTTGATTTGTTTAGCTGTTAATATTGGTAACCTTACTTTTTTATGCTTCTTATTCTTATAATAAACGTTTACATTATTTCAATCAAAACTTACAAAAAAAGGGGGCAAAAAAAAAAGGAAAAGGGTGGGAAGAATGAGTTCAGGAATGAAACACATCCAAGATAGCCTTGGAGTAGTCCCAATTTAGAGATAAAATAAAGAAGAATCCATTTAGAGTGAATGACTATGAGTCTTTGGCTTCTTTTAGTAAGGAATTCCCAGTATGGCTGCCAAAAAAACTCAGGGAAGCCTTTGCGTTGTTGGGTTTGAGGAAAGGTAAAGTAGGATTATCTCCTCTTGTATAACGTGTGTTGATCTACTGTTCGTTGGCTTTTATCAAAGGATAGGAATGCTTGTCTATTTGAGGCATTGGGAAAGTGTTCAAACTCAATCCCAATTTAGAGATAAAATAAAGAAGAATCCTTCGAGAGTGAATGAGTATGAGTCTTTGGCGTATTTTATTAAGGAATTCCCAGTATGGCTGCCAAAAAAACTCAGGGAAGCCTTTGCGTTGTTGGGTTTGAGGAAAGGTAAAGTAGGATTATCTCCTCTTGTATAACGTGTGTTGATCTACTGTTCATTGGCTTTTACGAAAGGATAGGAATGGTTGTCTATTTGAGGCATTGAAAAAGTGTTCAAACTCAATCCCAATTTAGAGATAAAATAAAGAAGAATCCATCGAGAGTGAATGAGTATGAGTCTTTGGTGTTTTTTATTAAGGAATTCCCAGTTGCCAAAAAAACTCAGGGAAGCCTTTGTGTTGTTGGGTTGGAGGAAAGGTAAAGTAGGATTATCTCCTCTTGTATAATGTGTGTTGATCTACTGTTCGTTGGCTTTTACGAAAGGATAGGAATGGTTTTCTATTTGAGGCATTGGGAAAGTGTTCAAACTCAATCTGTTTAGAGCACTTTCTTTCTTCTTTCATTAGCCTTGTATGTAAGGTGTATTTTACTGCTTTGAAGATGATATCTTTCATGGATGTAAGGCCTGGCCACCATATGATTCTTCTTTTCCTTGCATTTATGTATAAAACGAAGATATTACTAATAAAAAAAAGACCTTTACAAGAAACCATGAATAGGTGATGGTTGTTGCTAGTTGAAGGGTCCAACAGGTCTAGAGAAGATAACAAAAAGAACTTGGATGGGGATTTTTTGGAAATGATTTGTTGATACGTTGGTTTAATTGATGGTCTTGTTTTTGAATGTCTGAATGGCAAAACATGATTCAGGTTGCCAACCCGATTTTTTTTCTCTTTGCCCCCACCATGAGTTATTTATTGCGAGACTTCTATAAAATTAAAATGGAATCTTTTAGCAGTGAAAGGGTTCTTGGGGAGTGTCTTTATGATTGTTATGTGTGTTCTGGATGGAGATGAATAGACATGTGTTCTTTAACTGAACCTTAATGTTAGTCTGGATCTGTTTGGAATAAATGGTTTTATTGGAGGTCAAAACTCATGTTGTTTTGAAGGACTTTTCTGGTCCTATTAAAGAAATTTTGCCTGGACGCATAGGAGGAATTGTCAGGGTGTTTAAGTTTCTTATTAAAATCATTTGGAGATTTAATATGATTCTTCTGGTGTCATTTTTTTAGGTTATTAGGTGACTAAGTATGTTTTGGAGGTAGGCATAACTTAGGTGGTGTCTTGGTGGCAATAGTTTTCCTATCTGTTGGCATGGCAAGTATGCATAAAATTTCAAGTGTATCACCTACACAATTGGATGATGTTCATTTGTCTATTTTTATTGTATAGTTTCCAGGGAGATCTAGTTCTATGTCCTAGTGCAGGTGAGAGTCTTGTGAATTTCACAGGGAACAATAGTTGAGCTATCTTTGCAGTGGAGGGTTTTGAGCTTGAGACAAAGTGGTAGATTGTTATTCTGGGCTTTGTTGTTTGTGATCCGGTAGCCTATTCGGGGAAATAGGGAAAGGAAATGATCTGATGATTCAAGGTTGGGAGACATTGGCTGCTTCATTATAAGTTGATGGTTGCTCAGCAGTTTGGGCTTTGGAGATTGCCTGTTGTAGGGAATTTGTCAAGCTTAACATTGGATGGGTGCTTATTGTGCATCCTAAATCTTTCAGGATAGGAGGCATATGTAGGAACCAAGGTTTACAATATCATTTCAAACGACATTTCGCTAGGTGTCACTAGTGAAATGTCGGCAAAATTTTGCTGAAATGTCGCCAAAATGAGCACTAGAATATAAAATAGCTAAAAATTGTAAATTCCTGTCATTTTGCGACATTTTGCTAAATGTTGCCGACATTTTGCTGACAATAGGGAAAATCTGAAAAATTGTCCTTCATGTTGATGACATTTCGCTAAATTTCACGAAATGTCGCTGACATCACGGAATGTTCAATATTTCATTTTCCAAGCTAGTTTCGTGTCGCCACCTTGGAAAAAATCAAAATTTCGCAACATTTCACCAAAATGTCGCGAAATTGTAAACATTGGCAGGAACTACCATGGAGACATCATTGTTGCATTTTCTGGCCCTATAAGGGATAGGAAGGCAGTTCATGCTAAGATTTTATGCTTTCGTTATTGATTTTAGAGAGACTAGAGGCCAGGAATTCATAAACCTTGTGGTGAAGTAATGAATTGTGACTCTTTGGTTTGCTAGTTTCCTGTTGGAAATTAATCTACCTCATAAAATTGGTTAAGTCTACTGAGTTGAAGATTTATCTCTTATCTTAAGGTTAGGTAATGATATTGTCAATATACTTTCCAAGAGGAGAATAATAAGAGAATCCTAGTATTTGTTTTTCCAAACACCAGGATTTTGACTGCAGCATTGCAGAAGCATTGAAATCACTTTGTACATTTTTTTGGAAAAGGTTGATTAATTATTTTATAACCTCAAGAGCAGAAGAAGGCTGAATGATACATCATCTTACCCTTTTCTGAAATGAGGGAATCTCCATTGTTTTGATAACTCCACCACGGATCTTGGTAGCACCAAACACTTTCCACTTATCCTTTTGCAAGGATGACCGCACATACCGCACATGTCCCACTACCTTCCAATGAATGAACTGGTGATCTATTGATTCCCCTGCCTTTAGGCATGGTGTATGCCAGGGTTTGCTTTGTCGTTTTGAACAATATTTCGCCAGCTGCCTCCAGTGACATTTTGCCGAAATAAGGGAAAAATCGCTAGTCAATAAATGAATAAAAAAACATAAAGTAAATTAATGAAATTGAATCACATTAACCTTCAACAATCATTCTTTTGAAGTGTTTAGAAAGGATCTAGATGGAATAAATTGAACAGATGGGAGAGAAATTGGAAATTTGGGCGACTCTTACTGACATTTTGCCGACTTACGAGAATGCTTGACATTCCCTTTTCTAAGGCGGTTTCGTGTTGGCGGTGTCGCCACCTTAGAAAATGGCGACATTTCACAAAATGTCGCCAACATTGCAAACCATGGTGTATGCCCATTTGGTTATAAAACTAGGGACTTTCTCCTTCTTGGCTGTGTTTGGAACCCTGGATTTGGGGAGAAAAGAAAAGAAAATGTGAAAATTTTCTTTTCTCTTGTTTGGTTTAAATGAAGGAAAATAAGATTTTCTCTCCAAATTTTCTCTCCCTATTTCTCTCCAATGTAAAAAAATTTCACTCCAAAAAAGTAGGAATTTTGAAAGAAAAGAAAATTCACCATCACTTATCACTATTCACACCACCCACCCACCCCATCACTAGCACCATCGACTACCACCACAACCCACCAACAACAATCACCACCACACAATCGCTCGCCACTACCGCCGACCACCACCACTCATCACCACCACCCACCACCACCACCACCACCACCACTGTCACTTGCTACCACCACCATTTGCTGCCATTGCCACCCACAACCACCATCCACCGCCGTCAGCCACCACCAGCTGCCACCACTGCCCACCAGTAGCTGCCACTACCACCATAATCGTCGCCGTCACTGCCACCCCACCAACCCTACCGGCACCTGCCCACTCTCACTCGTCCACCACCCTAACCCATCATCTTACTAAAATATATTTTCCTTTTCCTCCCATTTCTCATCTCATCCAAACATCGGAAAGGAAAAGAAAATCAATATTTTTCTTTTCTTTTCTCTTCTTTTCATTTCCTTTTAAGCTTTCTTTTCTTTTCTTCCCAAATCCAAGGCTCCAAACACAGCCTAAAGGATATCGAGAGTGTTGATAGCTTTAAGAAAACTTGTCCAAACAAGCACTTTTATTTTGGATGGAGCAGGGGATTTCCAAAGAAAAGCAGGAGGGAAAAGAAGATGTGGGGTTCTTTCAAGTGTGATCAAATGTGTGAACAAAATAAATTTAGATTAAAAAAATAAAACCTTCTTGCACTAAAGTTCATGCACAATGATTCAGTATAAAAGTGAATATAGGGTGTGCTGAACATTAGGAGTCTCTTTCTTCTTGTGTATTTCTACTGTTGAAAATTTCTCACATTGATAACATGATTGTTTTACTGTTATGGCAATTGTTTTTATTCTCACTTGTAAATTTGTAATTGTCTTACTGGTTTTCAGATACTCTATCTTTCTTTTGGGTCTGTCCACCTTGAATGTAAGGGCATGTGCATGTGTCAGATATATTATGCATTTTTTCATTATACTAAAAATTATAAAAAATAATTTCAATATCTTTAGTGAAAAAGAATGAACTATTTTTTGAACAAGAATACTTAGAAGTGGATATCATCAGGAAGACCTTGATCTTCACCACAAACAATATATTTCAACTTTTGAAAATTTTTATACAAAGTATTTTAATTTTCTAAAAGAAGGAAGATTTGCTTGTTTCAAAAACTGAATGTTAAATTGACATCAGATAATTATTCTTTTATTTATATTATTACGTGCTTATAAGTATGATAGTTTAAGATGAAAAGCGTAAAAAATGTTGGGCCTTAATCTAAGTCAGCACCTATAAAAGTAGGAGGACTACTTCTCTTAATATAGTAATATATATGCTTGTGTTTTATGAATCCTACTAGAAATAAAGGCATTGTCATGTTTATTGATATCAAAATAAAAATATTATTATCTTGGTTGCATTATTATGTGTCGTTTCACCCTTTTTACCCTCATTCGGTCCGCTTTATTATCTGGTTTTTCCTTCACCCATTTGGATTCTTTGTTCTTTGGTTCTTTAGCATCTTTTGCCATTCTATAGGAGCTACTTTTTCCCCAAAAGAAAAAAAAAAAGATTGATTATCCATCTAGTAAGTACCTAAACTCAAGATTTGGACAATTGCAGATTAAAGAAGAATATAAAAGGAAGGCTTGGGAGTTTTCTGGCTGTTTTTCAGCTCATGAAAAGCATCATGCAGATTCTGAGTTTGAATTAGTAAGCTTTGTTTTGCTCAACTAATTAATGTTTCTGCAATTCTGTGGCTATTCTTACATCAGTAATGATTAATAACATAAGTTTGCATATTGAGCCACTTTTTATGCTCTTGGAATCATAATTATTTTGTAAATTATAGAGACACGTGATTGCCTTCCATCTAAATTCAAATATTTGGTGTAGAGTGGAATTTTTTTTGTTTTTGTTTACAGACATTACTAATGGCTTCTTACTCGTAATGATAAATTTAAAAAAATTCTTTTTTGTTCTTATTCTATTGAAACTAAGGCTGAAGATTAGAAACAAATAATCCTAATATACTAAAAGTAAAGCTTACAATTTATGAAGGAGTTATAAAGTAATCAACCAATCAATAACCAAATGCCTTAACCCAAGTAGCTAAGGTTTGGCAACATAAATCCTATTTCTCCTTCCCAATTTGTCAAAGACAATATCTCTAGTCAGCTTATGGATATTAAATCCTTTCTAATGGAGTCCATCAATGTTCTCTTGATTTTCTCATTGCCTCTTAGATCTTTCAATGACTACCATGTCACAGTTGTCTGCTTGGGTATTTACTTCACATGAGCCAAACTATCCTAACCTACTTTTCCTTATCGTATCACCTATTTATGAGTTCATTTCTAATCTCATCTTTTAGAATCTCTCAGCCACATCTCATTAATATTTGTCTTGTCTATATGTTGCTTCTTTGTTGCTCGACAGATTGGTCCTTTCCATTATTACGTGCCGAATGATTGTTTTATGAGTGAAAATTTTCCTTGTCATTTGAATGGGACACATTGATAGCATAACACCATAGATGGGCATTTTCATTTAAGCTGTCCAAGTCTAGCTTTATGTATAAAGTCCTCATCAAATTATCCTTTATTATGAATAATTGATCACGATAATACAATTGATTGCTTTTAGGAATCTCTTGATTCTCAATTTATATTGTTGTTTTACCTCTACCATTATTTGCGCTAAAGTTACACTCTATATGCTTGGTTTTAGTAAGATCTGTTTTAAAACCTTTTGATTCCAAAGTACCCCTCTATAAATTTAAGTTTGCATTTCCTTACCTCCAATATGCTTTATAAAAACTAAATTACTGGCTGATTTTTCCTTCTTTTTGATATCTTCAGTTCTAGTAAGTGGTCAGAGTCCTAAATATGCAAGTCTGACTTTTTTAAGTGCATTTGCTGCAGATTTTGGAAGTGCATTTCTGCCCGCAGTCTGGTGGTACTTCTCTTGCATCTTATCTATTTATTTGATGAAAGCTTGAAAAGGGAAAAATCAGTTTTTGTGGTTTCAAAATCCTTGGTTGATGTAACCGGATGAAGTTAGAGATATTCAGAAACGCATATAATGTGGAATACCAATTAATTCATATCAGCATTTCAATGACATAGTATGATCTATTAAAGTCATCGATACTGTTAATGTTCATAAGTTGTGAAAGCAATTGGAATTTGCCATTTTAACTTTTATTATTTTTAGTGGTTCAGTTGACCTGATTTACTTAGTCTAATCTTCTTAGTTTTGCTGAGAAATTGGTTTTTTATTTATCTGTCGTTTTTCCAAAACTTGGCTTTCCCATTTTATTAGGTTTAGGATACGGTTCAGTTTTGCTCGAGGGATTCATTTGAGGTTTCGAGAAACGTTTGCATGCCAGCTGGGGCCTTGGACTTTGGAGTGGGCATGCAGCAGGAGCTTTTCATGAGAAAATTTCAAGAATATAAGACAGTGAAAGTACGTTCTGCAGTCATGCAACTGATTTTTCTTTCCCTTTTATGTTTATATTTTACAATTTTTGCCTTCCTATTACAAATTTGAACGAGGAATGCTATTGAGGATATTTTGGTGCTCTGAAAAGCAAGATTGATATTTATTCTATAATTGGGCTGCCCTATGTAAGGTCCTGAACATGTACAGTTGACCTCTGTTTGCTTGATCCCCATTGGTGGCTTTTCTTCAAAAACAAAAGTAGGAAAGGAAAATATAGGCACATGTATTCTTCCATGTAGCATGCCTGAGTTTTTAAAATATCCAACAGTTATCCGTGGGAAAATTCTTTTTATGATCTGAAACGATATTTATGTGAACTTTCACTTCATTGGTGGAGTTTTTAAGAATCTGTAAGATCTTGATAACTTTTAGTGTGGAGTCATCAGGATTGATGGTTGAAATCAATGAGGTCTTATAGAAAATTTCAGTGACAGAAAGTTGCAATTTTAGCTGACTCTGACATCTTGATGAATGCGAATATTAAGGTGGAAAACCTTGGCTTAAGAACTAAAGATGACCTTGTTCTGCTCCCGGAGATCTTTACCATAAGAGGTTGCAAAAGTTGCGTATACCAATACCTAGGGCATTTGGTTATGTCTCTTTATATTATTCTGATTCAAGTTGCTTTTGCTTTCAATAATGCAATTATGCAAATGTCAGATATGAACTCTTTTGGATGTCACTGCTTTTTAGGATCCAGATGACACATCCAAAATTTCTAGTGGAGATTTGGTTCCTATCAATAATAACACCAAAACAAACAACTCTGTCTGGGCATCTGCCTTCTTCAGATATTAACTATCTCTTTTCTTAGGTACATGCATTTTGTTTATTATTATCTGCCAGCATGATTCCAGGAGTCTCATATATCATAACTATAAACTATAAAAAATAGAAAAGCTGGAACATGCTAATTTGGTTTAGTTTTCTGGCTAAAACTCTGTTGCAGAATAAACACAAGAAAAGTTGGATTTTTTTTGGGGTAGTTTATCTTGCATATTCTTCGAGTCAAAATTTCTCCAAGTGCATTAAATACGTCATGTTGCTGGAAAAGCTGTCTGGAATTTTTGTATTTGATAAATTTTTAACCCAACTATATAGCAGCCTAACCAGAGAAGGGGAAAAGCTGCTGCTGCTGTAAAGCTCGCCAAATGGTTGAAGAGATGGCCCCACTTCGCTCCACAGGATACATTGACCCTGGATGGGAGCATGGCATTGCCCAAGATGAGAGGAAGAAGAAGGTGAAATGCAATTATTGTGGAAAAATAGTTAGTGGTGGAATATACAGGTTAAAGCAACATTTAGCTAGAATTTCTGGGGAAGTTACATACTGTAAGAAGGCTCCAGAGGAAGTTTATTTGAAAATGAAAGAAAATCTGGAAGGATGTCGGTCTGGTAAGAAACAAAAGCAGTCTGAAGATGATGAACATGCTTCCTTGAGTTTTCATTCCAATGATGATTATGAAGAAGAAGAAGAGCCTGTTGGTTATAAATGTAAAGGAAAGAAAGTGATGGGTGATAAGAATTTGGTTATAAGTTTGGCCCCTCTTCGGTCATTGGGTTATGTGGACCCAGGATGGGAACATGGTGTCGCACAAGATGAGAGGAAGAAGAAGGTAAAATGCAATTATTGTGAAAAAATAGTTAGTGGCGGTATAAATAGGTTTAAACAACATCTGGCTCGGATCCCTGGAGAAGTTGCATATTGTAAGAAAGCTCCAGAGGAAGTGTATCTTAAAATGAAGGAAAATATGAAATGGCACCGTACTGGCAGGAGGCAGAGACGACCTGATGCTAAGGAGATAGCAGCTTTCTATATGCACTCAGATAACGAGGATGAAGAGGAACAGGAAGATGACATTGTACATGGTATAAATAAAGAAAAGCTGCTGATTGGTGATCGAAGTTTTGATAATGACATAAGAAAGAGATTTAGGGGAAGGTCCCCTGGTAGTGCGACTGGTTTTGCTGAACCACTGTTGAAAAGGTCAAGAATGGATTCTGTTGTTCTGAAGACACCAAAGAGTCAGACCCCATCATCCTTCAAACAAGTAAAACTAAAGATGGGATCTGAGAAAAAGACTCGCAAGGAAGTAATCTCTGCCATATGCAAATTCTTTTACCATGCAGCAGTTCCCTTAAATGCAGCAAGCTCCCCGTACTTCCATAAGATGCTAGAGCTGGTTGGTCAATATGGTCAAGGTTTGAAAGGCCCTTCCAGCAGACTGATATCTGGTCGATTTCTTCAGGATGAAATTGGAACTATTAGGGAGCATTTAATAGAATTCAAGGCATCTTGGGCAATCACAGGTTGTTCTATTTTGGCAGATAGTTGGAAAGATTCACAGGGCAGGGCATTAATCAATTTTCTTGTATCATGTCCCCGTGGTGTATACTTTGTTTCTTCGGTCGATGCAACAGACATGGTAGATGATCCTGCTAGCCTTTTTAGGTTGTTGGACAAAGTGGTGGAAGATATGGGCGAGGAAAATGTAGTACAGGTAATTATATACTTTATTTTTGCTGCTACCTGGTTGTCATGTTTAAATGCACGTTATTTAGTAGCCTTATCTATTTTTTCAAATTTCTTTTCCTTCCATTGTTACTTCTTGTTTTAATCCCAACTTGATTTTTAGGTCATTACTGAAAATACTACGAGTTATAAGGCTGCTGGGAAGATGCTTGAAGAAAAGAGGAGAAACTTATTCTGGACACCATGTGCTGCCTACTGTATTGATCGAATGCTTGAGGATTTTGTGAAAATAAAATGGGTAGGGGAGTGCATGGAGAAAGGCAAAAGAATTACAAAATTCATTTATAATCGGATGTGGTTGTTAAATCTTATGAAAAGAGAGTTTACAGAAGGAAAAGAGCTTCTCAGGACATCTGTTACAAGGTTTACCACTAGCTTCATTACTTTACAGAGCTTGTTGGACCATAGGAATAGTCTCAAAAGAATGTTCCAGTCAAGCAGATGGCTTTCATCCCAGTTTGCAAAATTGGACGAGGGTAAAGAAGTGGAAAAAATTGTCTTAAATGTTACATTTTGGAAGAAGATGCAATATGTAAGAAAATCTGTGGACCCAATTGTGCAAGTACTTCAAAAGGTAGATGGTGATGAAGGCCTATCAATGCCATCTATATACAATGACATGTATAGAGCTAAGCTTGCAATCAAAGCTGTTCATGGTGATGATGTGCGAAGATATGAACCATTCTGGAGTGTGATAGACAATCACTGGAACTCATTGTTCCACCATCCTTTGTATGTTGCAGCTTACTTCCTTAATCCGTCATACCGCTATCGTCCTGATTTTGTAGCGGTATGAAAGATATAAATAAATTTATTGTTTGCAAATTTATATTTGCCTTTTTTATGCTGCAAATCTTGATTATATGCTATGTATTTGTAGCACCCAGAGGTAATTCGTGGACTAAATGAATGCATTGTTCGACTTGAGCCAGACAGTGGAAGAAGGATTTCTGCATCCATGCAGGTATGTTTCCTAATGTTATAATTGACCTATGAATTTATTTTTCGTAACTGGCTAACCTTTTTCTTATTATATTTTTCTTGATGTTCTGTTTTAGATTTCTGATTTTGTGTCTGCAAAAGCCGATTTTGGGACAGAATTGGCTATTAGTACAAGAACTGAACTTGACCCAGGTGATAAAAGTAGAATGCTTGAAATATAATTACGCAACTTATCCACCGATACATTAAACAGTTTACTTACCTGTTGTATTGAGCGTAAATGTATTCTGGTGACTGCTGTTGTCTTATTAGCTGCATGGTGGCAACAACATGGAATAAATTGCTTAGAGCTGCAAAGAATAGCCATACGCATGCTAAGTCAAACATGCGCATCTTTTGGGTGTGAGCATAATTGGGGTACAAATGATCAGATTCATTGTAAGAGGCGGAATCGTTTAGCTCAGAAAAGATTGAATGACCTTATGTATGTCCATTACAACTTACGACTAAGAGAGCGTCAATTGAGACGAAGGTGTGATGACTCAATCTCCCTTGATGGTGTCCTGCTTGAGAGCCTTCTGGATGAGTGGATTGTGGAGACAGAGAAACAAACCCTTCAAGAAGATGAGGTTCAGTCAAAAACTTTATTTTACTTTTTCATCAGTCATCACCATCTTTCCACCCTAAGAAATCATAGCTAACCATATGGAATTCTTGTCTTTTGGTCATGTAGGAGATCCTCTACAACGAGATGGAACAAGCTGAGATAGATGAGAATGAAGTTATTGACAGTGAAGATGGAAATGCTGAGGCTCGAAAGTTATCTTTGGAAATGGCAACATTGGCTGATGTGGTTGAACCATTGGAGGTCAATCCTGCGACTGTGGGTGCTATTGATGATGAAGATGATCTGGATTTTCTTGATGATGATCTCACTGATTAAATCATACACATGGCTCATCTGACATGAAGTAGCGAATATGAGGAACTCGTTTAGAATAACTAATATGATAAGAGCAGGGATTTGGAGTTTCCTATGAGGTAACTTGTGTAATTTATTAGTTCTGAGGTAATAGTTAAGCCATTTGAGTTATTGTTCTTATTTTTTCTTTACCACCGTTGCTTGGCCTTTTTCAAAATTTTTCTTTTTGGGTGGGTAAGACCAAGCCACGTAACTAAGAATGCTACTTCAACAATTTTTTACGTCAAAAACCCTACGGCTCTGGTACGGTATGGGGTCAAAGTAACCTTGCAGTTGGTTCAGTTTTTGGCGTTTTATTGGTTTGCAGGCAGTGAAATATATATCCATCTATGATGCTTTCTTCACACATTTGCAGCTGTACGATAGCCTTAGCCGTTTAATTGTTTTCCCTGAAAGAAGTTCAAGTTTGTTCGGTCATTTGCACCCTGAAAGAAATTAAGCTTGTACAGCGTTGCACTTTTGATGTAAATTTTTGTATCGCTTTGATTCCTGTAAGATAAATTTTAAAGATACATTGGATAAACATCTACATTGCTGATGCGAGTACTTTCCATGCTTTTACTGATCCGGTAACAGTTATATAAAAACCGTTTTGCAGTGGGAACACGAGGTAATTTGGATCTCTAGGATCTTGATTCATCAACTGCAAAACTTATGCCATGGCCTGCAGGACTGAAAACCAGACAACTTTCCTTTTAAGGTAAAAAAAACATGGACAATCTTATGTACCCCTATTTGGGAAGCTGGAGTCATGTTCTAATTAACGTTTCCCTATATCATTTACTCCGTTTTTTTCCTTGCTAGTCAGGGGAATGGTTAAACACCAACCCACAAGCAGTAATTTCCTAATGCAGGAACGGTAACACTGTGAGCTCAAGCTATAATACTGCCATACCGTTCAAGTTTGAGATGCCTGTGAGGCTGTTCAATGCAAAAACTACTATTTTTCCAACAATGGAAGTACGCCGATTACATCTCGACCTCAAATTTTCAAGAAAAATAATTTGTCGCCTGCACAAAAGATCACCTGCCCTCTTTCACAATCAAAGCAGTAGCGTATGATTGGTGGATTCCATACGCCAGTTTTGTGTACCCAACCTGTATCAACCAAAGAACCACTGTGCAAATTCCGATACATAGGATTGGTTTGCTTCCATCTCAAACCAAAAATTAAAACCTGTCAACGAATGGCTTTCGCTTCTTCTAGGGAATCAAGTGTGGGAACAAACATAATCGTTTTAAGGATTAAAAACAAAATTAAAGATACTGTCAAGCTAAACCAAGGGAGAGAAACATATAGAACCTTTCATAATTACCTTTATTTTCCATGATCAGAATTAAGAGCGAATTCAAGGATGTAACAGAATCCTCTCAGTTTATGCTCTATGATGCCACTTAGTCACATTTATTCATCTTTCTGATTATACTATGTCATGGTCATTCATCTTCTACACGACTCGGCTAAAGATGAAATATATAATCATTAATAGTCCAAGAAGCACATGCAATGAATTTCAATCAACACTGTTCCTCACACAAGTATATTCTTTATCATAGAAGAATTTACATATATTAATATATGTAAAATCAACAAAACAAGTCATTGGATATAAGACTTAACAGAAGTACAAAACAAAAAGCACTGTACCCAGAATGAAAGAAATTAACAACTTCAAGCTGGAATGAAACACATTACAACCTCAGAAAGTAATGATCATCATACCTTCTTGGGCTATGGATTCACAGACAACTACATCCAGGCAAATATAACACTGAACTTATGAAAAGTTGATGAACTCCTTTTGGCTGCATGTTAAAGTATCAATCTCCCCCCCATGGGATCGCTTCTATCTAATACAAAGTATGATGATATTGATCATCGAAAGTTCAGTTGCCTTCAGTCTCAATCTTTCAGATGCAACTACAAATTATCTCCTTCAATACCTCCATATCGCTCTTCCTTGGATATTCAGATTTGTATCCGGCATTGAAGTGATGGAACAGTTTCCAAACTTTAATTTGGACTCATTTAGCTCAACTCCTTGAGCTATTAGTACTAATAAGTCGCCAGAATGCATTGAAGTTGATTACCATACTTGACAGGCAATGAATTTCATGGTCAATACATCCCAAGATCACTCAGTTGAAGGGTTTCTATAGCTAGGAAAAAGACTAGTGATCCACCCCTGCAGTGTTTCTTCTATACATGTTCTCTAGAAATCTGTGAATTCTAATAAAGCAATCCACCATGAAGCATAAAAGATCCAGACTTGAGAATAGACAAAGTTCATTTTCCCAACAACCACCTATTAAGTAAAAGCGAATTTTATAAAAGCAGCCTATACCTGCAACTCTGCTGCCTGGGATAACTGTGATTCCATAGAGTGTATGTCTGCACTCAGTAGAAGTAATACTTCGAGTTCTGTAACAAGCCTGAAAAGGAGTTCACCAGTAATCAAGGTAAAAAGTAAGTCGTAACCTGTTCACTCACTCCATCTCAAAGTTGAATTTTCATCATGGTTCCTATCTATTATTAATCTAGTTTCTTCAGTGAAAGGACCTCCATTTCTCTCCCAAGTCGTAACTATAATTTTATCCTGTAGCTGAATGGACCCTTTCTATACCAGAGCAAGTCTTGGCATAGATTAAGTACTAGCTCTGGCACCATCCGTGTTATCCTCAGGAAGAACAATGGAAACTGGCTGCCATCCTGACTGATGATGTGTCATCCACCTTTTTGAGGTAACTACCAAGTTCAAAATTTGGAGTACATCACCCAAAGCAAATTCTTTCAAACATGAGTTCTTTAGAATACTAGCAGCTTCATATCTGTTCAGTACATGGGAAGGTTATAACAGAGTTTTTTTGCAGTCAGAAATGTTATCCCAGGAAGCCAACTAACCAAAAACATAATTAAAAAGGTATTTACCTGCATTGAGAAGCCATTATTGCTGTCCGCCCAGCAGGGGAAGATAAGAATTTTTGGATTCTGTCCCATGTTGCTTTTGGATATTGCTTAGGATTACCAGCTATAGGGTTCACACACTTCCAAAGTTGCTCATTCTTACCAACATACAACTGAAGGGCACCTAAATTTTGCTTTATTACCATCTGTTGCTCAATAGCACTCTCCAGGGCCTTCTTTACATCAGTGTTCCGGTGCTTGGGATCTCCATATCGAATACAATCAGCTATATTAGCTTCAGTCGGCATAATTTTTTCATTTTTTAAAGTGTTCAAGGCAAGTAAGACAACTCCTATAAGGCCTTGGACAAATTCAGAAGGTTGCAGGCATCCTGGAGTTCCCCAGATGCCCTTGCTGGGAATCGAGCTACTACCCATAGCAGAGGAAGACGAGGATATAAATTCAGGACCACGAAAAGGGTATCTGTTGTTCAGAGTGTGATGGTATGGTGGTGCAGTCATGTGAGGAACATGTCCCTTTTGTGGCACATTTGAAGCTATAGGATTTGGATTCTCAATGAAAGAGTTTGTTTTTGAATCTCTTCCATTAGGTTGTTGAAAATTGCGATTATGGGCACTGCTGGGGTATTCAGATATATTTAGTCGACCAATATCAGGCACATTTGATGGCAGACCTGAGGTAGAGCTGAGTCCATCGGGCCTGGGAGGCATTGGATAAGAACCATTGACATGAGATGGCGGAAATAAGTTACCAGGTGCAAACGTAGGTTGAACCGGAATGTTGTTTGTCCCTGATTGTTGAGGATACTGATGTTGGTAACCATTGGGGAAGTTATTACCACTGTTCCATGAAGGCTCAGAATTATACGGAATAAAACTGGAAGTAGGTCCACATGAGGAGGCTGTGGGTTTATTAGAACCAAAAAATTCATGGGGAGCTTCCCTAAACTGTTTAGCTTGTGCATATCCAGATTGGTGAGGGCTCATGTTACCCAAGCTCTCATGGGCCCCAACTGGAACACTTGATGCTCTTGATATGTTGGGTTGACTAGAGTTTCTCCGAATTTGTTTCCCTTTCTGTTTATTATCACCGCCTTTTCCAGCATTAAAGAACTTTTGATTCCCCTGATAGGGGCTGTCTGGAACATATTCACCAGTTTGATCTATCTGAATAGAGTCAACAGTTGGGTTTTGTGAAGTCTCAGAACTATGGATGTTACCGAATTGTAATGATTCACTGTTTGTCAGTGGGTGTCCTCCTGCTAGAAGACTTGTCCAAAGCCATACACTCTTTGCTGCAGCAAGAAGTGGCGCTGATGCTTGTTTTGGTTGTGCTAGAAGAATATTGTATCTCCTCATTCGCAACTGATGAAGAGCATTGGAGAAGTCACGATCACCAGAAATCAACAGATAATTTGCAGGAGCAGGATTATCTACAGCCCAGAATAGCATGTCCACTAGAATCTTCTTGTCACTCGCATCTTTAACACCTGTGCAGATAAAACTTGTCAATGATAACCCAAGTCCAGACACTTTGCTTCCTCTAATTTGCATGCAGTTTGTATGTGGGTGTGTGTGTGTCTGTCTGTGCATGTATGTATGTATATATATTTATATAAACTAGAAGGAAAATATGCTAATTGAGCCAAAATAATAATAATTTGAGAAAATGAACTCCGGACAGAAACATAGGAGACAATAACAGGAGAAAGATAAAATTATAACGACAGAGTAAGCAACAACATAGAATAAAATTTATCTTCAGCTCAGTGATGCAAAGCATGCACAAAAATTTAAAAAAAAAAAAAAACGCAAAAAGCAAAAAATATCAATGATCAGTAGTTGATTAGATTTAGATGCTCATATCTGACTGGAGGATAGAGGAGCAGGAATCTTGTTGCCAACCCCAGCAAATTAAGATAAGGCATTTGGCTCTTGGTTAGATCAATGATCAAGAGTGGATGCCAACATACTAATTATGCATCAGACAAGTGAAAGAATAAAAAGGTGCCTTGAACAGAAAAGGTAAAACAATAATAGCCTCTCTTCTTTAAACCTGTAAAAGCCCTAAATGGTTTAGGTTAACTTGAGATTGAAAAGAAAACAGGACTATTAAGACCTAACTAGCTGAATCCCCTCCCTCACTACAGAGAAATCCAGATAACTAAAAGAAGACAGTTTCGGGTTTTGTTTATAAGCAACAAAATTTTAATCTATAACTTAGAATCCACACTGGAAGATCTAGTCAGCATTAGTAAGAAAAACAAGATTATATCAATTTCTAACAGAAATCTGCCAAAAAAATTAGCCACGTGAGTTGAAAAACAAATGAACGATCGATCTTTGGAAGTTTTGCCTCTACACAGCAACTTCAAAATAAACGAAGCATGAAAAATATGGTGTTTAGTCCAAATTCCGAAGGGAAATAAACACCAAAAATAGAATTCCAAGAGAACTCAGATCAAGAAAAAATTGATGAAAGAAGACTAGGGTTTGTAATAGCTATACCAGCAGGTACGTGATTTAGGGCTATGCCGGTGCTGGAAAGCGCCTGCTGAACAGACGAATTGATCCCATTCGTGTCGCCGTAGGCCGAGATGGAAACCGGTCCACAGTAATTCATATTGACCAAAGCGGAGCTTATATTCTGGGCGATCGCGTGAGGGTCGCAGCCCTTTGGGACCTGGCAGTTCTCAATGTCCCACCAAACGGAAATCTTCGCCGATATGTATTGTGCCTCAGCTCCGCCGCCCGGCATCGCCGGCGTGGTCGTCGATACTCCACTTCCGCCGCCACCCATCGCTTACTGCAGTACCGACGAGGCGCACGATAGTCTTACAGTTTCAAGACTTCCTCCGCTCTCAAAAGATTCCCCCCTCGAGTCCTTGATAGCGGAAGATCGGAAGCTCTTATAAGAACGGAAAGAGTGACATGAGTAAATTTACCGATCTACCCCTGGTAGTCTTCTGCGTTAAGGAATCTCTTTGAGGGTGTTATGGAGAGGGATCGATTTCGGAGGGAACGCCATGACTGCTCGCTGCTCTCAGTTTTCTCCTCTCTTGCTTTCAAAGGACCTTTGTCTTCGTCCTGAATAAATGCTTTCCGTGGTGGGATATGACGGTGGAATGAAGACGCGGAGATGACCTTTGAGATTGACGAAAATACCCCTGGTGACTCTTCCAATTTACGCGTCCTTCCCGATTCGTTTTCTTTCCGTCACGACTCACGAATCGTGACCATGCACGGTTGACGCTACCATCGACGGTAGCGCAAGAGGGAGACGCGTTAAATGACTAGTATGCCCTCCATAGCCTCTAAATTTACGATTGATTTAGTCACCGACTACTCACCTTTCCATGCAAGTGGGTAAGTGGGTGAAAATTTCTTATTTTTTTGGTCAGTACGTGGAAGTTGTTTAGGGACATCTTTTGCTTGTTGCTTTGATAATCGAAAGTGACAGAAACGAAAAAATTGATTCTCGATGGTGACGATGGGGTCATTTTGTGTTCTTTGGCTTTTTTTATAGGCTCCTCCGGACTTGAACGGAGAATTTCCACTCAAGACATGTAGGTCAAACTAGTTTTCGAAAGAAGATTAAGGCTGCGTTTGGTAACGCTTTTGCTTTTTTGCTTCTAAAAGCAAGAAAGCAAAAAAGCAATTTTATGCTTTTCGAAAGATCTTTTCTTGAAGCAAATGCGTTTGGTAAACTTTTGCTTTGCTTCTAAGAAGCAACAAAGCATGTTTGGTAATTGTAATAACATAGAAATTGCTTTTTGCTTTCATAAAAGTATTGTACACAATTTATGTATTGTACTTAGAAATATACTCAAAAATATAAGTCCAATATTATAAAAGATTCATAAAATAGTCATTTAATTACATTCAAATAATCGGGTTGTGGTTAATCGCGTCATAATCGGGTTGGACTAAATTAAGGCGGGTTGGAAAACCCCCAACCCAAACCCAACCCGCCAATAAACGGGTTCAACCCGCCAACCCGTTTATTATTATTTTTTATTTTTCAAAAAATATTATTAAAATAGGGTTGTGGGGTTAATTGGATCCGGTTGTACCGGGTTCGGGTCGGGTTTTTGGGGTTAATCGGGGTCGAAACATGATACTTTTACCATCTTTTTTTTTTAATTGGGTTACCTATCGGGCGGGTCATAATCGGGTTGACCCGATTACTGTTATTTTTCAAAAAATATTATTAAAATAGGGTTGGGGGTTAATTGGATCCGGTTGTATCGGGTTCGGAGTCGGGTTTTGGGGTTAATCGGGTCGAAACATGATACTTTTGCCACCTTTTTTTTTTAAAAATCGGATTACCTGTCGGACTAGCGGGTCATAATCGGGTTGACCCGATTACTGGCGGGTTGGGGAAACCCCAACCCGCACCCAACCCAATTAATAAACGGGTCAACCCAACCCGTTTATAATCGGGTTGACCCGTCGGGTCGGGTGGCATTTTGCCGGTTCTAGCAATAACAATATGTTGTTGCTTCTTAAGTGAGTATGGAGGCATCATCTTTAATATAGAAATAAAGTAATAGGGTATCAAGGGGTTTTGAAAGCAATAAAGCAATTTTGTAAAAAAATTGAGAAGCAACGTTTTGTTGCTTCCGGTGAAAAGCAATAAAATTGCTTCTTTGCTTTTAGTAAATTGCTTCTCGTGTACGTTACCAAACGGTACTTTTGCTTTTAAAAGCAATTTTTTGCTTTCAAAAGCAAAAAAGTACTTTCGAAAAGCGTTACCAAACGCAGCCTAAGTGGAGGGCCGGAGGCAATGATCCGAATTTGCTTTCAGAGCAATTATATATATATTTTTTACTTTGCATTCTAATTACTATTTTTTTTCTTTTTTCTTACCTATGCAATCCTTTTTTTTTTTCTTTCAAAATTTGTATTTTCCATTGATGATTCCGTACCTCTTATAACAAGGATTCTTAAGCCAATGAATTTGAAACCTAACGGTAATTTAGAATATGTCAATGAAGAGGCGAATCCATTAAAATATTGGATAATTTCAAATCTGTCTAAATTGCATTCTTAATTTTGAAAATAATTAACTCTGCTTTTCAATACATATCTTTCATGGTTCAGAAAAAAAATCATAAAACAAAAGGCTTAAAATCATTTCTCGCCGGTACGATTCATCTTTTTAATAGAATCTATTTAGTTTTTTTTTTTTTTTTTGATTTGAATCATCTGCTGGGTGCCCAGCACTACTAAACATCCAGTAGCTAATGGGACAGAGCCATATCACCGGCAACCCTGACACAAGCCAGGGCTGCCGGTGATGTGGCCTGTCTTTTTAGATTCCCATTGGCTGCTGGATGCCCAGCAATGCTCGACACCCAGCAGGGGATGTGAATTCTTTTTTTTTTTTTTGGAAGTGCTGAATCTATATAGTTGTAAATCCCGATCATTTCTGAGAGCAATAAATGTGCATCGATTCGATGCCCAAGACACTGATCGAGTAAATAAATGCATAATTAGCGTTCTCACTTGTTTGGGCACGACCTAGTTGTTGCACCTTAAAATTTAAACCGCGTATTTTGGAAGGTTAAAAAAAAGACGAGACACATACCAAGGGAAAGCGAGCGGTAAAGGAACTTGTCCCAACCCAATAATCGGACGCTACCATAATAAATCTCAGATTATAAAAGTTTAAATGACTACTATGCCCTCTGTAGCCTTTATACTGTTTGTAAGCTTTTTCACTTTAAGCCTTCGGCATTTCCATCTTTTCGTCCCTTTTGAATGGTGGTGGAGAAAGCAACGATAGATCCACAAACAAACAAACGAACAAAAATACTGTAACGAAAGTTAATCACAGAAATACTGATCAGAATCCTCCCTCACAAAAGTGGAGGCTCCTGGCGCCAAGTTCCATCTAGTAGATGTTCTTGCTCTCTTTGCCATCAATAAGGCCAAAACGCGTGTTTTTACCTTGTTCCCTGGTTTAAGTGAAACATGAAAGTCCATGTAACTAGATTTACCTGAAAACCACCAAAGGACCTGGTTTTAAATCTTTTTCAACTTGGGGTCAGCGGGCTTCCGCGAAAATGTTCTGAAATCCTGAATCCCTGATGCTATTTAAGAATTGAATTGGGCAGGATATCATAACGTCACGTGCTTAGAGTAGGAATGAAGGAAAGAATGAACAAGAAACATTACCATCTCAATACAACATGTGATTAATTGACACCAACTCCTCCCCCCTAAGACTTATTAAAGCTTCCAATGATGTATTCTCTTGGAGAGAAGCATAGGACAGCTCGCACTGCCAAGGCCTCGAATCATGGTAGGGGTTCTTGTGAATCACCCAGACGAGACAAATGCAGATATGCGTCGGTCCCTGTAAAACACAATCACAAGTTTGAAATGTAAGATAGTGTTTTGGCGGGTCAAGAGAACGCAACAACCATGAAACATCAGACTTCCATGTTGTGACATCGTTTGGCACAAGTGACCGATGCTAAAAGTTAGCCACAGTGGATATCAGTAATTCAGGGGCATGGTATAAAAAGGTACCCAATAACAAGGAAAGGGAAACATGGGGAGTAAAATCAATGGAATTGTAAATAATACGGACAAAGTAAATAAAGATTAATAGTATCTATCTCTAGGAAAAATCAACAATAAGCATTCAATTGAAACACAAAAATATGCAGATCCGATAACAACTACACAAGTCATGCTCTAAATGTCCATCAGTTGAAAACCCCCAACTCGTTAAATTATGTACCTACAATTCTCTTTCAATTGACTCCATCCTGATCCTTGAAAGTCCTCTCCGCCCTTTTGAACCCTCATGCAACATCCAAAAGACTCTCATAGAATTTGCTGTCAGTTAGTGTTAACATGCCAAAAATCATTTCAACAATTCTTCTTTATGTTATCTCCTATGAGGACTACTTCCAGCTTATGTTAAATACATGTGAACCTTATATTTCCACTCATCCATCCAAACATTCCCATCCTCATATTTCTTAATTTTTCTATTCATCCATTTGAAAATGCGCACCTTTTTTGGTTTTTTTTTTTTTTTTTTTTGGGGAAGTTTGAAATTCCCGTCTTGCCTATACATATCCTATTAATGGCTCCATATAGATTCACAGCTGATCCAATAGGCCATCTTACTTGTAATGCAGTGGTTAGTCTGCCCCATGCCATACAGCTAGAAGGTGGTGGATATAATGACTTTTGTCACCATCAAAGCCCAGAATTCTTTTTTAGATGGAAACTATTAGTAAACCTTCTATGTGGTTCTAATTCAAGCAATACTGATATTCCTCAAAAGAACAAAGAAGTTTAGAGGTTGGTGTTGTTTCCCTTTTATACATGGCATCATATAACTGAAACAAAGAAGAATTTCTAAAACTCAACCTCCACCATGTATTAATCAAATAACTGGCAAATTCTACTCACAGAACAAGTGAAAGACCTCAAAAAATGCAACTTTGGAACAAATAACTTCTTAAAAAATGATCACATTGTTGGTATCCCGTCGCCTATGTCTCCTTCCCTTCCTTATTTCAGACACATCTTTTTTGGGGAAGAGCTTTATTTCAATGTAATTCTAGAGCCTCAAGTAGAAATACATTGTCTCTATTAATTTAGTGTAACTTCGTTACATCAAACCTGGGTTTGCTTCCTTGATTGACTGTTCACATTATTTCCATCCACATTATCTCCTTCACTGAACAGAATATTTTATACTCAGACACTAAGGGAGCAATTGCAGTAGCAGAGAAATATTCTCAATATTGAATATTTAGTCTTATAAAGGGATTCAACTAGAACTATTCTTGACATTGAACGTCTTAGTGCAAGAGAACTATCCTCAAAATTGAACATTTGGTACTCAGACAGAAATGGAGCAATTTTTTTCATTTTGAAAATATTAAATCATGATTTTATAGCTTCTAGTCTCTACACAAAGGATAATATAAAATATGATAGTCTTTCTGAGTTACTCACATCAATAGAAAAGGGAAAGACTCGACTCACCATATCCTTCCATGGAGATGATTTGCAAATCACCTCCAAAATATCGAGCATAAAGGCGACTTATCGGAAGCCCGTACCCATATCCAGCCATTGTCACCCCATCTGTCGATCCAAGATTTGAATCCTCGTCCAAAGGGTTCTTTGCTGTAGTATAAAGATACGTAAAAATCTTGGAAAGGCCACTTCTTGGTATCCCACCACCTTCATCTGAGACCTATAATGCCAGAGCAGTTCAAATAGTTAAAGTATAAACCATAAAAACAAAAATGGGTTAGCTGCAAGATACAAAAACATGAGCACGCATGCAAACACACACAGAAAAAGATTCTATGCAAAAGTGTCAAATGTTTGTAAGTGGGAATTGAGATAAAACCCTTGCTATTGCATTGCAAGGTGTCACAAAAAACCAGTGGGCATGATTACTGGAGAATGAATTTCAACTAATCCATTGATCAAAAATCATTTCCTGACCTAGTTGGTGCCAGTATCAGGGCTCGTTTTCCATCATTCCGACCAGTCAAAAGCGATATCTTCAGTCATAACACCTATCTTCTCTTGCCACTTTCATCCGTGCTCTTTTCAGAATTGACCTTTTAGAAAATCAAGTTGAATGAATCCTCAAGTTTACGCTCATATGCTCGAACCATGCCAGTCAAATCTTCTTTACTTCCTCAATATTGAGGCTATTTGTAGGTTTTATCAGATTTCATGGTCATGGAATTATAATTTAACATTTTTGCTAAATAAAATTTATCATAAACGGCACATTACAACAAATACTTCTCAAATTTCAACATATATAAATTATAATAATTGTAAAGCATAAAAGCTAACAAGCACAAACCTTAATTGTAACATCCTCTATCCCATCAGCTACTATGATCCGAACGGGAGGTGAAACTTTGTCCGAGTCCATAAATTGCTCTTGGACAGCACGTAAGGAATTCTTGACCAACTCAAATATCATGAGATGCAAGTGTGTTGGAACATACCTGTTATCAAAGAAAATCAGGAAAATGAAGTATAGAACTAAAGGACTAGATTCCTTGCACATAATTAAGATGAAAGTAACAACATACTTGTAAGAAACAGAACAAGAAATTCAAAATATATCACCGACTCGCTGCTCAAAACCTAAGATGAGGATAAGACAATCTGAATCTATGACGACAGGTTCACTAAGGTATGGCCCTTGATAGAATTAAAAGCCAGAACAAAATCCATTTGAATTATTACCAACTATTTAGGACGATGAAAATGACAAGACGATGAATTTTCACTTTTTTGGAGATTAGGAATCCTCTCATTGTATTTTTGAGATTCTTTAAGCCCTGTTTCCTGACTATAATGGCAAAGAATCAAGTAAAACACAGATCAATACTCCAATTACTTTGAAACTTCTAGTTTAGTCAAGCAGCAAATATGCTATGTATAAATTTCTCCCCATGCACCATGAAAAGAATAAAGAAATTTCAACTTTCATGGATGAAACAAAAAATATGAACTCTTCCGCATATGTAATGAAATAGTACAATTACACGGAAAAAATGGTGGAACTCCAAAATGGAACTGATAAAATGGAAAAACAAAACAAAAAGGTTAAAAAAAAACCAAGACTAACTATACAAAATAAAATGTAAACAAGCCCAACTTTATGGAGTATACAAACTTACGGAAATGTGAAATTTGGGTCCCCATAAATGTGAACATCAGGTGCACTCCCATACTCCCGTAAACAAATAACACGGGCATCTTCACTAGCGTTTCTTGCTATATTCACCGGAGACATTTTAGTATGTATATAACCTACACAGTCAGGTAGTGGATTCGGATCGTGCAATGCTACGTGCTGCCCTGAGTTTTAACCAAAATTGAATATTTGATTAACTAAGTTAACAAAAAAAATGATAATATTATTGCTAAAGACACGTCCCTAAGAACATCATTAAGTTCATCGAGAAAAGACAAACTAACTTAAAGCTTGATATTTGAATAACCAAACAGTAAAAAAAATGATAAGGAGACTAGAGAAAATGTGGTAAAAGTAACCGATAAGCATGCGAATTCCAATTCTTGACATGTAAAACCGATCCAGAAACTGTTGAATTTCATCCAGATCCATGGGCACAACTTTTGGATCCAGGTCCTTTTTAAGCTGATGAACACCCAGAGCCATCATGGGGACCACATTGTTGTGTCTCACTTTGATCATCTTGATCATTTCAGTGAAGGACAATTCATCATTTGTGTCCTTGATCTCTGGAAAGGATCGAAGATCACGAAAAGAGTCCACATACCAGTCTCGCACCTGAAATAAACCACTTTCTTAAAAGCCTCAAAATTCAACCGCGAATGCTTTATTTAATAAATTCATGGCAATATTGAGCAGTGAAGGAAAAAAATTTGTATGAATAGGAGGTCTCCCATTGATTACATTCAGTAAATCTGGTAGTCCAAGAAAATCCTCCAAATGACATGTTGAGAGAAAAGGCTTACAGAACTGGTAAATTAGAAATCCAGAAAATGATAAACTAGATACAACCAAGCATGTATCCATGAAAAGAGTACACATAAATTCTGTACATAGCAAACATTTTAGGAAAAATCAGCACCAAGATCAGGAAAGACAGAAACGTCAGCCTGCAAAAAATGCCAGATGCACAGCTGCCGTATGGAATACTACCAGCTTAATCTCCAGACAGGTCCAAAGATTTCAAGAAAAAAAGGAAGAAGCTGAAGGTGTCAGAATTGGAGGTCTCCCATATATTACATTCTGTAAATCTGGTAGTCCAAGAAAATCCTCCAAATGACATGTTGACAGAAAAGAATTACAGAAGTGATAAAATGTAAATCAAGAAAATGATAAACAGATAAAAGCAAGCGTGTATCCATGAAGTGAATACACATAAATGCTGCACAGGCCAAACATCTTAGGAAAAATGGGCACCAAGATCAGAAAAGAGGGAAGCCTCTGCCTCAAAAAAATACCAAATGGACAGATACTAACAGCTTTATCTCCGGACAGGTCCAAAGATTTCCAACAAAAAAATGCTGAAAGCGTCAGAATTAATTAAACATTACTCCATAGGTGGCGACAATATAGTCAAATTTATATTAAAAAATATATTGTATCCATCAACCATATCCAGATTCAACATATCGAGACACGAAATCCTCATGCAGAATTACATCCTCGAACAATCCCACAGCACAAAATCAAAATAAAAAAAATCTAGCACGCGACAGATCTATTTTTCAGTTAATCTGAGGCCAAGGGATTCTGTTGATTAACGTTCCCAATTTCCCAGATTTACCCCCGAAATTATTATATCAATAAAAATTAAAACGGAAATGCACACCAAGAATCCCCACAAAATGCTCAAATGACAAAAACCGATTCGCAACATCACAATAAAAGCACCAGGAAAACCCAAAATTCCTAGGCATGAAATTTCCCGGCCAAACCATTAACCAAAACCCACATGCAATTTCTACAAACCTAAACATCCAAATGAAAGAAAGAAACAAGATATGCTAAGGACAAAAATAATAAAAAGTAATAACCGAATCAAGTAACCTTTAGAACAGCGGGCTTCTCGGATAATCCATAAGGCAAGGTCTCAAGCTCACTGGCTCGCCTTGCAATTCGTATAGGGAGCTCCTTGTGAAGAAATTGAGCAGAGAGAAGCATGTTTCTCTCAGTCGGTCTGGACCCAAATTCCATCATGTACCTCAAGCCTACACCAGTCTGTTTCATACCGCTCCATCTGTGCACCTCGTCGATCAAGGCCTTCGAGAAGGAATCGCAGAGCTTCCTGGCTGCCATTCCTGCGTAAAACGAACCAACAAACCCCAACAAACACGAAAATAGAGCAGCCTAAGCAAATCTGACATAGGTATTGACAACAGTTCAGAGATTGACAAAGCGTAACGAATGGCAGAGAGGTTCCGGATATATCATTAAAATTTAAACTAGGGTTAGAATCTGAACGATGTCACAAAGTAGAGACTTTCTTTTTCCCTTTTTCGCGGTAATGGTCCTAATGGATCCGTCGGGTCCATATTAGAAATCCGTGGACTTTCCATCAAAGCTATCGACCCCACCGCAGTTATGATCGAATATTCTTAAACTCGCCGCTTGGTTAACATTTTTTCTTTTTTCTATAATATTTGATAACTACCACGTGCCGATGGAGTTTTCCGACGTCTGCTCAAGAAAGAGTTTAATATTCAGAAGATTCTGCCGGTTTTATTTTGAGACGCGTAAGAGTCGCTGGAGATCGTCTAGCAGTGGTCGTGGGGTCAATGCCCATACGTCTTCGTTGTCCTCTTTTCCTCTTTTTCTTGCATCTTACAGTGATAAGAAAATGTTTAACATAACAACCTTTTTTCCTTCTTTCTATGGTTATGCACGGTTATGAGTTATCCAATGGGCGTGAGGGACCACTAGGCCATTACCTTTTCAAACGCCCTGTCTCGTGATAAAAGACTGGTAACAACTAACAAATAGTAGGGACTGTGATAAGGGAGTTTTGTAACCTTTCTTACTTTTGGTTTTAGTCTTTTTTTCTTTTGGAGCAAGTCAGGGGGTTTTTCCAATTTAAGTGTATCATCCACTTGCCAAGTCATGTAAGCACCAGTGTCAGAACATTAATCCAAATCTAGCTCTTCAATAAGTTTGATCTCATGCTGTAAAACCATGTAAACCATTCTCTCATTACCAAAAAAAAAAAAAATGTTAACCATTCTCTCCTGCACTTTTTATATGGAATTAAGGTGACATTTGGGATTGCTCATCCTTATGGGTAAGTGCTTGATGGTTAATTTATCTTAATTAAAAACTTATCCATTATCACTAACAACTGCTTATTTAAAAAAATTTATGTTTGATAAATGCCTGTATTAAGCACTTAGAGCGAGGGGGAGGGAGATCGTCACCTCGAAACTCGGGGAGATTGGTTGATGTCTTCGTTCACTGAATCCTTCGGCTACGACGGTGACGTTGCACACGCCGGTGCTTCTACTCGCCCTTTTGATGACTACGGTTACCTGAGTTATGACCCTCGTCTTCCTTCTCAACAATTCATCTCCTTCTCCAATTTCGCTGACAACGACTCCATCAAGGAATGGCCCGATGCTTTGTCTCCCATCTTCAAAGATCCTTCTTATGGTCCCAGCGGCAACGACGTGTTTACATCACAGCCGATTCCTAAAACATCGTCTCCTCTGCCGATTTACGCTACCACTGGTGGATACTCTACGAATTCTCATCCTTCTCACCTGGGTCGAATGGAGAGGCTTTTGATGAGGGTTACGTTGCATCGAATGGCTCGATTCTGCCACCTTCGTTCGAGATGGAACTGGAGGAGGGTTTTGCACTAAAGGAGTGGAGGAGGTGTGTTGCTGATCTCGATCTGTGTCTTAAGTTCATTTTTCCAATTTTATGAGATCTTTGAAGTGATCAAGGTGATCGACTGATTAGAGCTTGTAGTTCCTTTGATGTGATTTTTATAGTTAGGGTTTTGATAGATCAGAGCTTATTCTTTATTCAGAATATCTATTTATATCGATCTCTTGTGTGGAAGGTAGAGTACGAGACAACTCAATTGCTAAAGGAGAAGCGGTAACGAGAAGCTACTCTCTGTAGCTTCTCCTTACGAGTAATCTTCCCTTACTGATTATGGATATGAGTTGAACCATTTGATGTTACCAAACACGTTTTAACATAAAAAAAAAAGTGCTTTAATAAGTCATAAGTTAAAATAAGTGCTTAATTAAGCAATCCCAAACACAACCTAAAATTCATTATTATTCATTGAATTAAGGTGCGAATGGTCACCAAAACTCATAAAACATATCAAAAAATGAGATAAAGCACAATATTATTTTATCGCTAATTTTCTTAACATTAACAACATTATTTTTCATATTTTTAGATACATTGTTCCTATCATCATTTTGATTATTACCTTTCTCTGTATACTAAAGTTTATATTTATAAACCTCCTCGGCCTTAGTCCCTTTCCATTTAGTTTTTTATAAACAAATTATATTTATATTCCACATTCGCTTCATAATATGCACTCTCTACTTTCTTATATATTAAAGTTCTTATATTCTCATTATATATCCAAGTGAACCCTATTTTATGTGTGTTCATCCAACTTGACAGGATAACTTTCGCTTTCATTGCAAATTGGGCAGTGCTGCAACCTGCCATTTACAGAAGATGCCTTAGCTAACCCTTGCACATTTCTCACCGTAATAGAGTTCTGTTGCAACCCATTTATAGATGATCTCCATGTAAGCTCATTTGATTACTTCAAAAAAAAAAAAAAAAAAAGCGAGGGGAGGGGGGAATGAAATGGTTAGTACGTCATTCCTCCGTAATTGCTGGATTTAACATTAGCCAGCTTGTTCGATACCATTTCACGTAACAGAGCCTGCTATCGTTTCTTTTCTTTTATTTGCTAAAAAGAATTAAAAAACTCAAAAACTTTTTCTGTGCCATGGCTTCTCCCGAAGTTCGAAACGCGAGAGGATAATATTGGCGATGATTTCAAGTCATGTTACAGTCGGTACTACTTTATGCATCTAAAGATTCTAAACCAATGTGCTAACCACCTATCAACGACAACTGTGAGCAACTTAGCGAAAGATGCCGTGGCCCACTTCATCGAAGCTGGCTCATGCTAGACTTTTGTAGGGTTTCGACCTCTACAACGAGAAATCATGCAGTCTTGTATGCAAGGGTTTGTAATTGACTTTGCAGCGTCCGCTGCAAATAGCCCCTCACATTTAGTGTGAGCCACCATACATTTGGGGGGCCCCACCCCATACATGCGAGGGGCTGTCTACAGCGTCCGTTGTAGACGATGCCCATTGTAATTGACTTGTTGCATGTGAAATTATATTTTAAAAAATAAATTATTAAGTTTTTAATCTTCTTATATGTAATGGGTCAATCACAAGTCCATCAACAGCCGTGAAGGGACTTCCATCCAACCAAAGCTTATAAATTTGAGCCTAAATCATTTATACAGTTACTTCTATACAACTAATGCAACATTGTTACCAAAGCTTATTAAAGTCTTAATTTAAGCGAGGTCTACAAGAAATTTATCTCAACAAATAGTAAATGATACTTTGTTTTCAAATATTCTAAAAACACCATTGTTTTTAAATTATTTAGAAGAAACTGAATTTAAGATATGCTTAGAAAGCATCACTAAAAATCAACTTTCTCAAAAAATGAGGGAAAAAAAAAGGGACTTGTACGGGCGGAACCACCGGGTGGACCACATGACCCACTCCTCGCGATTTTGGCGGACAGCGTGTTCCAACTCACGGTTGCCTCCAAAACAAGCCAACGCCAATCATTCTCTTCGGAATGTCTGCTACAATGCGCCGCAGGTTCTACATGATTCGGTGAAGTTGGTGTACTTGTAAGACGGTACACATAACTGTCCTTTCTCATCTTCCACTGTCTGATCAATCAAGAGTCAGAGTTGAGAAGCATCACGCGGGCCTCTTTTGCACGCGCATCTAGACATGCCAACGCGTTCCCGTATTGCGCGTCTGCGACCCATTTTAGAGCACCCGCACCGGATAAACTCAAAACAACATATAGAATATTTTTGCAAAAATACTTAAAAGAAATTCTCAGACACGGAAAGCTAACTCCCCTTTTTTTCAAATTTTTTTTTCCTCTTCTTTTGATTTTTCATTCAATCATTCCTCTGGTTTTGAAGGGCCGAAGATTCTCGCTCCCTGAATCGCGCATAGGTGTCCTTGTTCCTGTTCAAACCCCCAACCTTTTTTAGGGTTAGGGCTTTGTTTGTTCTTCTGCCTCTTCTTCTCCCGTTAGTAGTCTGAAGATCGTATGATTTTTCACTCTATTGAATGATGGTGTGAGGTGGGAGATTCGATTTGGTTTCTGTGAACAGTCGCTGGATTTTGTGCTCCGGTGATAATGGCGAACGAGTTACGGATGAGTCCCGAGTTGGAGCAGATCGATGGCGAGATCCACGACAATTTTCGAGCTCTCGCGTAAGACAACGGATATTCATACTCTTTCAGTTCTTGATTTGTTGCCTTTCGTCTTTAATGGATTCATTTATTTATTTGGTGTTTAAATTTCCGGTTGTGGATATGTTGGTCTGGATGATTAAACATTCTGTTCGAGAAGGAAACGGTTTCTTATATTTCACCCAGGGTTGAAATGATCAAGTATTAAGTTGGAGAGTTTATATAGCTGATTTTGATTATTGGTTAGTCTCTTCCATTACCGGCTGCCACTCTTTTGAAATTTAATGTCTGAATTTGAATGGCATCTGCAGTGTGGTTAGTCTTCTCCATTGGCAAATTGTCACCCCGATAAAATTCTAACATATGACTGGGAATGGCATCTGCGGAGGTTTAAGTTTGTTCGTTCTCTTCAATGACTTTTTTTTTTCGAATTTCTGTTGTAAATAAATAGGGGAAGAGAAAATGCATACTGTTAAAGATAAATAAATTTAAGAATTTTGCAATCTGTTATGTGGAACTTCAACATTTTTCATTCTTCAATGAGAGTTTTGGTTGAATTTATAAAGTGCATTTGAATCTGTTCTTCCCATGTCTTATTTTCTGAGTATATGTCAATGTCCTTTTTCTTATGGTACAATTCTTTCCTGTCTTTCTGTCTGTACAGCATGTTATTAAAGATACATCCCTTAGACCCTAGTCTGTTTTTTATATACAGTAGAATCTACTGTTCCAAGCTATTGCAAATTCGTGAATGGAGCTAACTAAAGATTTTGGGCTTCTAAAGGTATTAGAAGCTAGTGATATTAATATTTTTTATCAGCACGGGTTGAAGGTACACTTCCATAAAAGCATATTATATTTAGGCTAGCTGGTTGCTGTTGCTAGCGTTTGTCTAAATGGGGCTACCCTTATTTCATTAATAAATTCTTTATTACTTATCAAGGAAATGTTATGATGCAATGTACATAGTGATCATAATAAGTAACTTTATCATACTTATTTTTATTGTGCTACCTGCTGCTACATCATGTTGCCATTGTCATATGATGTTGTTATTTTGCTGTTGTAATCGCATTTTGTTTTATGTCACTTTTCAATGCTAAAATATTGCATTTCACTGCATGAGTTATTTCTGTATGCTTCATATAATCCCAATTTCTTTGCATTTCTTCAGAAATGGATTCCAGAAGCTGGATAAGATTAAAGATCCCAATAGGCAAAGTAAACAACTGGAGGATCTTGCGGGAAAGATGAGGGAGTGTAAGCGGTGAGCAGATCAATGCCTTTTTGTCCTCCTGCATTATTTTATTTTTAATTTACCAATATGTGACTTTCTGCCTTCTCATTTCTCTATCTGACCTTTTCATACTAACTAGAAATTTGAACTGCCTCCTATATGCTGCACCTTTTATTGGGTGCCAAGTTTTAGTTTTTTGTAGTGTAGAATGGCTATTCAGTTGAAGAATGAAGCTGGGGCTACATGTTTTTTGTTGAAAAAAACTCAAAATTACATTTTCTTCAGCATGTATTGTTTTGCTTGTTATAAAGTCTTATGGCCTGATTATATTTTCAGGTTAATCAAAGAGTTTGATCGTGAAACTAAAGATGAAGAAAGTAAAAATCCTCCAGAGATCAATAAGCAACTCAATGAAAGAAAGCAAGCAATGGTTAGTTGTTTGGAGTTCCTCTACTTTCTTACTTGCTATCAACATAGACAGGATGCCTAGAAACATATGCACCTATACACAAGTATAAGGAGTGGTTTTTGAATCAGAACATTCTTCATTCATTGTTCATATTGAAATTCTAACATTCCATTCACTTGTTGATTGATTTGAACATTTCAATCATCTTTTAGACCTTCAGTAGACTGTAAAAAAAATATTCTATTTGTTTGTTGTGTGCTTGTGTGAATGCCATAAGGGTGAAGTTCTTCATCGATGTAGCCCTCAAGAGGAAAGTGCACATGTGGGTCCTTACGATAGAATATTCACATGTCAGGCTGCCATTTTAGTGCTAGTAGTCAAAATGATGGCTCTTTTCTTCTTTCTTTCTTCCCTTTCTCTTCTTCTTCTTTCTTTCTTTCTTTCTTTTTTTTTTCTTCTTCTTCTTCTTTTTGTGCGTGTGTGTGGGTGGGTGTGTGGGGGTTAGGTTTATTCATTTTTACTCATCTCGTTTGGAGGTCATCATTGAGTTGACCTGATGGTTAAGATTTTTTTGTAAAGCTCAATATTTTGTCTTTATCCAAGTAAAAGTCCTGTCTAACTTTTGGTGCTCTAGATTAATTGCCAGTAGCTTACCTTGTTAGAAGTTATGGTGAGCAGGAAAGGAAATTGTGATAATGTGTCATTATTTTTCAAATATGGATTTTTATATATGTAAATATTGTGAAATTGTAGGTTTTTATATTGTATCACGATGTATCATATTTTTTTACATGATCTTAGATTGGATTTGGGTGGTGTATCCTCTGTCCCTTACAAATTGCATTATATTGTTGCAGATCAAAGAGCTGAATTCATATGTGGCCCTGCGGAAAACGTCAGTTCATCTTAACTAGATTCTTTTCTCTTTTGAATTGAAGTTCAATGTTTATGTCATTGCCCAGAAATATTTCATGGATGATACTATGGTTGATCCATGAAGTTGTGGCAAGAAGTAAGATTCTAAGTTGATTTGGCCTTTGGACTTTGAACACAAGAAGTTACGTGATCCACAAATATGTTTGCTAGCATGCATCCACCCACCTAAACAGATGCACTTATAATATCCATATTTGTTCTTCCAAAGTAGGTGGGGACTGCAGCCCTATCTGGTCATTTGGGCCCAGCCGTATCAGGAGCCATTAACATTTTCAATAAACCACTCAAAAAAAGTAACAGCCATTTTTGGAGATACTTTGTAACTCTCTCATTTCAGACCGCTTCTAATATTAGATTTCCTTGTCTTTCTGACCTTGAATTTTGAATTCTGCATATTTTATGTTCTTCTACAAATATCTTGCCTTCTGATTTGTTTAGCATAACTGCTCATTAGCACATCTTATAATATTTCGATTTATTGTTTATATATACTTATTATATGACTTGTTGTGGACAATGTACAGTTGCTATTTCTGCTGTCCTCTACTTAGAGATTTTCTATTGTGATAAAAACAAGAAGTTTGGTTTGCCTATTGGACAAGGAAATCAGTCTTTTGTTACTAGGAATCTAGAACCATTAAATCATTGTGGTTACATATTTATGGCTATCAACAAAAGGTAGCAACTAAGCTATTTCAAAATCATGAGGATTGAAGAATTGCATCTATGATCTTGTATTGGGTTAGGACAAGTATTGTTTATTGATTGATTGATCTCATATTGGCACCATTGTCCTGAGGAAAATGTCATATTTCTTTCTTTTCTATCGATAACAGTCTTGTTACTTGGATTAAGTAGAAGTGTTGGGTGTCGGTATTAGAGGTGGCAATTGTGACCCGTGACCCGCCAACCCGCCCGAACCCGCCCGGTCTTAGGCGGGTTAGGGTTGACTATTGTAATAAATGGGTTGAGTTAGGGTCATGAATTCTCAACCCGATTATAAACGGGTTGGGTTAGGGTTTGACCCCTCAACCCGAAATGACCCGATTACAACCCGTTTATTTTTTTGTGTAATAAAAATTTGAAAAATTATAATAACAATACTTGTGGCTATTCAATCTTTCTTCTTTTAATATAAATAATGACAAAGGATAAAGTGAAGAAATACTTTTTACGTATAAATATTTCCAATTTCTTAGCTTGTACTAATATAAATTGACACATTGATGACAGGTAAAGTCTTTTTAAACTTTATTATTACGTTTTAGTTCTTTTCTTCATGTTATTTTAGTTTTATCTTAATGATTGTTGTGTTATTATACTTGTTAGGTGTCCTTTGATATTAGAATGAATTAAAAAATAGAATTTGTATAGACTTTGATATTAGAATGAATTAAAATTTTTAATTTTTATTAGTAATTTAAATTATTTAAACGGGTTGGCAGGTTGAAACGGGTTAGAGTGGGTTGGGATATTCCAACCCGTTTATTAAACGGGCGGGTTCGGATTGAGCCTTGGACTGTTAACCCCATACATCAACCCGACCCGAACCCGACCCATTGCCACCTCTAGTTGTTAAAGAAGCTTTTTATATATGGATTTTGATGAATTATTCCAAAAAATTTAGACAAACTCATTATAAACTTGAATCTAATAACTTATTCATTTAATTTAATTTATGTATTACAGTTTTTAAGTATCCTGTATATGTAATTACTATCTATTTTTTTACTTTACAAATATAAAAGCCTTAAGTTTGAAGTTTTTAGTCCATTCATGCTTTTATTGTGTTAGACGGAAAGAGGAGCAACAGAGTAGTACTTGAGTTATGCTCTTCTCCTTCTCTCTTTCTCTTCCTTCTATTTTCCTTCTCTCTCTCTCCCTTTCTCGGCTTTGACATTCAAACATGAAGATATTTTTTCCCTTTCTTAATTTTATTTAGTTCTTCTTTTAACAATAGAAGTTTCCGCATGTGAAATAGTTTCATTCCTCCTTCCCTCTACTCCATCTTGTTCTATTTACCTCTTTATTTCAGTTTATAATTTTATTTCAAAATTTATTTTAAGCGTAATGATTATTTTTCATTTCCTCTTGTTATTTTTATTGTTATCTTTGGATAAATATCTCCACCCCTTTCTAAATTCTTAATTTTTGGTCTTTGTCTTCATTCATGTGAATATATAATAAAATGGGGTGCATCCATGGTTGGAATAATTGCCAGCTGTTGAATATATAATAAAATGGAGTGGTTCCATGGCTGGAATAATTGCCGGCTATTGAGGCTTATCAGCTAGGCAAGCACCTAATCAACTGGGTGACAAAGAAGTCTTTCATCTAGCATTACCTAGGGACTTAAAGATTGAATTATTTGTCATTTTCACGGGTAAGCCCAACGATATGGGATAGAGCTGTAGCTCACTTGGAGTTACCAAATATGGGCTGAACTGCACACATATCTTTGGTTAGACAAAATTTGGTCCTATACAATGAGTTTTTTGAGTGTTATAGTATGAAATGAACTTATATGTTTCTTTAGACTTTAATAATACATCTTTGCACGTTTTTCCTGCTATATTTTATTTGGAAGTCCTTTTTAAATTCTTATTTGTTTTAATAACACTGCAGGTATATGAGCAGCCTTGGTAACAAAAGGGTTGAACTCTTTGATATGGGGGCGGGAGGAAGTGACCCTACTGCTGAGGACAATGTTCAACTGGCATCATGTGAAATCTTATTTCTATCCTCATGTTTCCTATTCAGTAGTGATTATCTGGAAATTGTTTACTTTCTTCAAGCAAACATGTCATATGTAAGCATGATGAGCATGCTTTGATGATAGACATGTTGTGCTGCTATCATCTAAGAGATACCAAGAATATGATATTTTGTGCTCTTTTATTGCCAGTTTATTAAGACTCTACAGATTGCAGAGATGGATAAGCAATTCACATCGATTTATAACATATATGACCTCCCCACCGGAACCAATCTTCCTGAGATTTATCATAAGTTATTTTTCGCTGCTCTTTGACCATACCACAGTCCAGGATACGGCAAAAAAGCCAATTGAGAATGGATAAATTATGATGGATAACTTGAACATTGAATAATTTGGAATTCGTGCCCTAGTTTCTAAAAGAAGAACTAATAAAGTAAGAAAGAGAAATAATCTCACATCTGCTTGAAGTTTTCAAAAAGCCCAACTGCAGTTGTGTAAGACAAAGACCCATTTCAATGATTTTGCTTTTTCAAGCATCACAACGACCAAAAAAAAAAAGCGTCAAATATGAATAATGTAGCTTTTCTATGTTTATGTAATAGTAACTGGATCATGTATAGAATTGAAACATGATATGCAATCCATTTATCTCAGTGGTTGTATTAATCCATTGAATGCGCACAAAAGTAATATGGAAGAGTACAGGATTACTCTTCTTTCCACCCTTCTTGATTCTGTTCTGTGTGCTTTTGCATGCATTCTTGTTCTTTGGATGAGTGCTTTTAACTGCACTTCCTTACTTGCTGACATTTTCTCTCCTGCAGCAATGTCAAATCAAGAGCTTATTAATGCTGGTAAGAAGACCATGGATCAGACAGATCAGGCTATTGAACGATCAAAAATGGTGAGTAATTAAACCTTGAGGCATCTCATTGGTCATACAGTACCTGTGTGTTCTCACTTCCAAAATTTATGCATAGGTTGTGGAGAATACAGTTGAAGTGGGAACTCAAACTGCAGTCACCATGAAGGGCCAAGTAAGTATGCAAGTTGATGGCAACTCCATGCCTTGCAAATGTTTTTAATGCAGTGTGTGGTTTAAGATCTTGGCTTCATTGATCTAAATATTGTGCAGACTGAGCAAATGGGCCGCATTGTTAATGATCTGGATACAATACAATTTTCAATCAAGAAGGCTTCCCAGCTGGTGAAGGAAATTGGTAGGCAGGTTGGTCACGATTTGCAGCCAGTGCAATTTGTGTGCTATATATATATATTTCCCCTGATTTTTAACATCTGAACTGAAAATGTTGATTCAGGTGGCTACTGATAAATGTATCATGCTGTTTCTGTTTCTCATTGTCTGCGGTGTGATTGCCATTATTGTTGTGAAGGTATTCTCCCATTTTCACCCATTTATTGATATCGATTCATTAATGACACTAGCTTGCTTGTGACTCTTAAAATTTTAAGGATCAAAATGCATTTACTGGATTTCATCCTGCAGTTATAGACTGCTTAATGCGTGAACTCTGATTTCATGTTAACAAAGATATTCAATGAAGATGTTTACTTGAGAAAATTTTTAAATATTATAATGTCCCTGGGTTTCAGTGGTTAAAATTTTCAAAATATTAATAAGATAAATAGGGAAATAGTATGTGCTTGTATACAAGTGACACATTTATGTTTAGAATCTCTATGGATACAAATGGTAGAGGCCAGAACTGGAAAATCTCATTAAATTGTGAAAGATCTTGGTTCTCATAATACACCGCTTCTTTTGTGCATGTTCAGCCTACCGGACATAAGTAAATCAAGTCTCTTTTAGTTGCTGTTATATTATTTTATAGGCTGAAGATGGATTGCACATAAGAAAGATCCATTAGAAAAGAATGCCAATTGCTTGATCCGAGTGCTTATTTCTCCTAACAGTTATGTTTGTAATATATTTCAGATTGTGAATCCACACAATAAAGACATCAGAGACATCCCTGGTTTAGCACCTCCAGCCCCAGCCAGAAGGCTACTGTCTATTGAACCTCTGGTTACTTTTTGAGGAGTTTCCCCATTTCGGTTGACTTCCTTGTACACCAGTTTACAGTTTCTTGGCTTGTTTGGTTTTTTTTTTTTTTTTTGGGCAGGGGCACACGGATTTGTAGGTGGGTTCTATATTGGTGGGAACCTGATGGATTTTTATTTACTTGTACTTGTTGCTGAGATGAGATGTGCATAGCCTGATTGTGATTCATTCCATATATGTGTAAATCATGTTTTCTCATTTCCCATTCAGTTGCTTGATGGCCATGGTTCCTATTGTAAACCTTCCAAGAGTGTTTCGACCATGGAAATGAATTTAATCTTTATATGTGCATTATAAAGCACACCTTGAAGGGGTATTTAAACTTCTTACTTATGCATTGTCAATCTATGAATGCAACTATGCAAGTATTACTATGCAAGGATCTTACTGTATAGTACCTGGGCGAACTCCATTCTGGCATTTTCTTTTCTTTACCTTCTTGTTCTGTGCTCTCTGCCTTTTTTCGTTTTGTTAATTTGTTTGGTTTTGGGATGGGGGACCAGTGGATGGGGTAGGTCTTACCATGCAGCGATGTTTATTGCAGCAAGATCCCCGGTTCATCCGTAGCCACCCTAAAGTCATTATATTGTCAACCAAAATCACGATCCACTCTATGTGACATCATCAACAGTTATGAAGCACGGGAAGCGATGAATTGAAGTTAAAAATATGGTCATGGTCAATATAGGATATTTATATACGAGAACTTCCGAATTAGTTATATAGATAATATCTTAACCAATCTAGCCCTAATGCAGATGCGTATTAGGTTTTGTTACATGCATTAATGCGCTGCCTGATTTTTTAATTTAATACAATCTTAATTTTAAAAACAAAGAAAGATGTAGAATAAACAAATATTTATGTTAATAACGATAATATACTAAAGCATCCATCCAAAATTTATTAACTATGAAATCAAGATGGTTCTTAAAATAAAATAATAATAGTTTTGATTCCATCTTACACTACTATTATATTTGACATTGACTTATCAGGAAAAGTTTGCAGTATCGTTCTATTATATGAGCTGCCATTGGCATTAAGAAAAGGGAGGGAACAGTTTTGCAAAAAGAAAAGGGAGGGAACAGGTATGCAATTGTCCAAATCTGACATAAATTATGACAATTATGACGATTATACCCTCTATATTAAAGAATCTTAATAATAATGTGTAAGGGTTTTTTTGGAGAAGGGGTTGACACGCTTTCCAAGAGACCTATTCTCGTTATATATTGGACCAGTGGAATGCACGTATGTTGTTTGGAACCATCCACGTCCACCAGATCTTAATTGATATAGATTACAAGGCCATTACTATTACCAAGGCATTGCATGTGCATGGCCCCACCACGAACAGACCTCTCAGATTAGCGTATGCTTACGCGAGCCTTATAATTCCTTGCATTAAGGCGAAAACGAAGTCACGTTACGTTCTCTCTTAGTCTCTTCGCAGCCACTCAGAGTTCTACGGAGCAAGCACGCTCCATGTGTACTCGCCCATGATATGCGCCATTTGTGAGCATTTCTCCTAGAGTCAAAAAATCCGGGCTGAGACGTATTTTGGGATGTGGGCCACATTATTGAAAAGTGTCATCCATCCACAAGTTTTATGCTGAACCACTGAGTGGTTCTAGATGAAACGGTCTTGCGGCATTCGGTGGGAATGAAATAATCGGAGCTTTGTATGAAAGCTCAGATTATGTGATGCTTGGTCAAACTAATATAATATTCTGAGCTTTGCATGAAAGCTGTTTCCTTGCTTGAGCGAGACCCAAGAAAAGACGAAACGAATCCGCTGCACAAGTGGCAATCCAAATTTTAAAACCCCGACAAGCTCGTCATCGCATTTTGTCTTCATTACTCCTCACGTAACGCCGACCCTCTCGTAACGTATTCTGTTTTGCCAGGTGGCAAAATGAATGATCCAGCTTAGGCTGACCTAAGTTCCAATGGCCTTATCTATCCTTCAAAAAGACGAAACTGTCCCTGAAGTGGGACCCAGATGGATCGCCAAGGACAATAGTCCGTGTTTCGTGTACACCGACGAGACACCATTCACGATTCAGTGATATTCACGTGGAGGTCCAGAAGCAGCCCAGTCGAAAATTTTGGTTTGCCGCGCTCGAAGTTAAAACCGGGCTTGAAGGTTAGGTTTGAAAATTTAGGTTCGAAAATTCCGAACCCCGTTAATTACGTAATTTCTCATCTCCGAACCTATGCCGCAGCTGCTTAATCAACAATTAACTTCGTAAGCACTCAGTAAAAAGAACCGCCCGCTGTCGAACGGAAGTTCAACGAAAATGAAACGCTTCGAAACCCTAAGTTTCAGGTCGGCGAAGAGTTCGGAGAAGGAATTTATTGCGTTCTGATCTGCTTCGTTCAATCAATCGCGGATTTTGAGCTGTTTGTCAAAGTTTGAAGTTTCTGGAAAAAGGATATGCGAGTCTGATTGTTCTGTGTTGGGCTGGAAATGAGATGTGTTGATTAGGATCTTTTTTAAGAGATTAAGCTGGGGAGGGAGCGTGGAAAAACGAGGCTGAAGACATGTGGATGAACTTCTTTGCTGATTTGTTTAAATGACTCTTTTCACTAACATGTAGGCTATTGCGTTTTGATCCGAAGTAGAAAGCGTTGATTTGGCTGCCTGTTTGGTGTTTAGACCTGGATGTCTGCTTTCTTTATCCGGAAAATACAGAAGCATGCTTCTTAATTAACGGGTCAAAGGTAGTTGAGATGGAACTAAATACGAAGGAGATGTGCTCCATTTGAAGATCATCAGGAACGAAGAAATTTCCGGTTTGAGTGTTTATCCGTGTAAAATGGTGAGTTTCTTATATGCAGCTGCGATTTTCTTCTATGCTTCTCCGAGAAATCAATGATTCGGTGTCCCTGTTTCCCCCCTTTTTCCTCTTTCCATCTCTTTTTTTTCCTCTCTTTCGCCAGTTCCTATCTTGAAACGCTTTTCTCGTGATCCTTGGGTGCCTTTCAATGCTAGGATTCTCCGCTGTGAGAAAACAAGTGGCTCAAATCAGTTAGAACTACTGCGAATAGTGCTTTCTCATGTGTCAACAAACGAGAGAATTAAGTTTTTGTCTTCACTTTATTTTCTTTTTACATTTTACGGTGTTTTAATTTTAATGGTTTAACGCTCAGAGACGTTTTTTGTTAATCGCCAAGAAAAAGAGAAAAAATGGGGAAAAAAAAGGTCTCTTTCTTGGATTTGTTTTATTCCAGAAAATTTAAAAACAGATTCTTTTGAGTTAGTTTGAGCTCTCAAGCATTCAATCTTTGTTTTAAACTTTGAAATCACCAGTTACCATTTCCTAAAATCTCCCTTTTTATGTTTTGCCTTTTCGGGGAAATAAATGCGAATTACAGTTTCCAGATACAGGTGAGTAAAGCTTTCAATGCACGAAGCGTACGCAATAGATGATCCGATAGGGTTTGAAGTTTCTTGATACAAGTTGTGCGCTGCGCTACCGTCTGCATGTTAAGAGTTAAGGGGATTGCTGAGGCTGGGAGCGGACTTGCACTAAAATAAGCTGTAAACCGTCTATTATCAGTTGAATCCGGTAGCTTTCGTGTAAATTATCAGGGCTTCTTTCTGATGTCGGCGTCGGAGAAGCCATCTTCATCTGCTCGAGAGTTCGATCCTCTGTTGAAGGATCTCAGTGAAAAGAAGCAGAGCTTCCGGCGTAACGTAGTCTCGCTGGCGGCTGAGCTGAAGGATGTTCGTAGTCGCCTAGCTTCGCAAGAAGAATCATTTGCCCGAGAAACACAAACGAGACAGGTTTGTAGTTCCATGCATTTTTGAAGTTCAAAGTGGTTTTCATTTTTATTCCTTTTCCCAAAACCCTCTTTTTGGCTGGATCTGTGTGTCTGCCGATCTTTTCCGGATTAGAGACTAGAACTAAATGATTCCTCGGGACTTTACAGGTAGCGGAGACGAGGGCAAAGAGCATGCAGGAGGAAATACTTGGATTGCAGAAAAGCTTGGAAGATAGAAGCAGTCAGTTGCAGGCATCGACATCTATGGCGGAGAAGGTGTGAATCATTGCAAATTGATGGGTTTGGTGTCTCTTTTATTCTGTTTTCTTTTTGGCTTTTTTTTTTCTTTAATTCCATTTAAAGGGTGATGGATCTTGTGACAAAGCACCATTTTTCTATTTTGCTTGATTTTTTTTTTATTTCAATCTGCTTTTTCTTTAAAGCCAGGGGCCTGGTTTATAAAATCCCAAATTCTTTTCCCGTTTATCTATTACTTTTGGCTTTTTGCTCTTTGTTTTTTGGTGAAGCCGTGGAAGAAAAGCGGTGAAGTGGTATGGCTGTTGTACGATTACCCTTGTTTTCCGTCATTTTTCAGTTTGTATCGCTGCAAAGATTTTATGTACATACACATGATATCTAACCAAGGAAGATCTAAAACTGAAAGGAATCCATAGATCTACATGTTTGCTTGTGTGTGCAAATCTTTCATTACGGAAGCAAATACATGCACTTTGTTTAGGTGGAATTACCGTACCTTGTTTTGTGATTTTCTTGTTCTCCTTTTCTGTGGCCTTATCATTTTCATCCTTCTTAATTGGGAAGCATTAGCGGACAATAATTGTAGGATTCCGTACCAAAGCAAATATTGATGCTTTTGAGACGAGTACAAAATTCCTCATCCAATTAGTTGTGATCTGGAACATGGATTAAAGGACACTGTTGACAACAAATACGTTTCTTTCTTTCAATCAAGTTAAAGTGTCTTAAATGTTTTGTGCCAACAGCTGATCCAAAGTAAATGCACAATCATAATGGGAGTTCACTAGGTTGTAAACTTAACCATTAGTATCATCAATAAAGAAAAGAGAAACTTGTGGACTTTGTTATCTTTCTTTTCTTGGTCCTGATTTATTAGCGAGATTATTTTAAGAAAAATCTTGAGCTTAAATATTTTTACCCAACTTTTTAAATTTTGAAACTGTGGCACAACAATGGATTGAATGATCTAAGTCACTTGTCTTCGTACTTTTTATGTCTTAGTTTTCTGAATTTGAAAATAAATTATTATTGGCATTTTACCAAAGATCTTGTATTTTGCATGTGCTTTCTCCAGCATTCTGTTTAGTATGTTTCTTATTTTGGTTCCTCGTTAAAGATCTAGTGCAGCCATTGAAATCTGATCGTGTTCCTTCTTTCTTCTTAGTTTTAGAGTGTGTTTCCCTGTACTTCAATTTTTTTAAATCCTGTAATTAAGACCCATATGTTTTAGTTCGTTTCTATGGAATTACTCTATTTTTTTCCACCTTTTACTTATAAATTTTGCTGATCTTGTTGTAACACAGTATGTTATGGAGTTGGATGATCTAAGATCCCAGCTTTCAATCACTCAAGCAACTGCAGATGCAAGTGCCGCATCAGCTCAATCAGCCCAACTCCAGTGTCTGGCATTATTAAAAGAATTAGATGAGAAAAACTATTCATTAAAAGAGCACGAGGATCGTGTTAACAAGCTAGGAGAGCAATTAGATTATCTGCAAAAAGACCTTAAAGCGAGGGAAGCTTCTCAAAATCAACTTAAGGATGAAGTTTTGCGAATTGAGCAAGATATCATGCAGGCAGTTGCTAAAGCTGGAGCTATTAAGGATTGTGAACTGAGGAAAATCTTGGATGAGGTTTCTCCACAGAACTTTGAGAAAATTACTAAGCATTTAACTGCTAAAGATGAAGAGATTGCTAGGTTGAGAGATGAAATTAGAATTATGTCTGCTCATTGGAAATTGAAAACTAAGGAATTGGAATCGCAGGTATGTCCTCATCCAGTTGGTCTGATTTTAGTCCTTGCATTTGATGTTTTCGCAGTGCTTTATCCCTGCTTATGAGCCATCTTTGGCTCTCTGATTCTGTTTGATATATGTGCTTTTATTTGTTCATGGCACAGTTAGAGAAACATCGTAGAGCTGATCAGGAGCTAAAGAAGAGGGTGCTAAAGTTGGAGTTCTGTCTTCAGGAAGCGCGGTCTCAGACACGGAAGCTTCAAAGGGTACTAGATATTTTCTCATGCATATTCCTTAACTAAATTGACATGAATAATTTTTACTGCAAGGATGTTTGTAATTTTTCATTTTGGATGCAAAGTTACTCATGTAATTTTGCATATTGAGATGTCTTATTAGTTCAAATTTATCAAATCTGACATACACAACTACTAGGGACACAGGGGAGGTCCTCCAATTTTTACATCATGAACTATTTATCTTAGCTTGGCTTCATTTTGATCACTGAATTACCTATTCTGAAGCTGAGTTGGTTGAATTGCCTATCTTGATGACGCCTTATTACCTATCATTGATCATTTTGTGATCAATGGACTTGGGAGATAAAATATTGTAAATGCAGAAGTTTTCGCCAGATCCTGTTATTTGATCTTATTGGCAGTCTCCCATGCTAGGGCCCTTTAAATGTGCCGGTCCCCAAATATTTGTTGTACAGTCATTTTGAACCATGAAAGACAAAAATAACTCCTCCTTTTTGAATCATTGCTTGTGATATAATCTGGGGACCTACTTAAGATATCAAACGATTTCTTCACACTTGTCCTTTATTTTACAACTAGGTGTGCACGTGCAGTAAATGCAGAAGTTTTTGCCTGATCCTCTTATTTGATCTTATGGGTAGAGTCCCCTGATAGGACCCTTTAAATGTGGGTCTATACCCATTTGTGTGCTGTACACTGTCATTTTGATGGAGATTAATCCGAGGACCTACTTCGAATTTCAAATGACTTCTTTGCACTGGTCCTTGATTTTACAACTAGGGGTGGCACATGAAGTATTGCACATACACATGGTGGGTGGGTTGTTATTTAGGGGATATGGGAGTGTTTAAAAAGTTTTCCAGGGGCACTTTTCTGGCAAGTAAAAATGTGGGGCCAGAGTCTTCTGCATTTGCTTTATAGTTTTATAGATTCATTATCTTTTAATTCAATTCAATTTGATTCTAGAAAATTCAAATAAATGAGGAAATTGGGTTATTTTTGAATCTTCTGATTTATGCACTGAATCTTATGATTTTAGCTTAATCACATGATTTGAAACAGTGGAAAAACTGTTTGTTTTTAACTGAACGCATCCCTTTTATTTTATTTTTCTATGTTCTGTGTTTTTTTTTTTTTTTTTGGGTGAGGGTTGTGGTGGGGTTGTATTTGATCCCTTTTTTTTAATAGGCAATATTACTCTAAAATGATTAAATTTTTGAAAAGAGACAGAATTTACTTATTTCAATAAAAAGCCTTTGAAAGAACTAAGAATTCAGGAACAATTAGAATGAAATGACAATTGGTTTAGAAATTCAAAGGTTAATGTGTAAGTCATCTCTTTATGGATGGTTGCACATTATGTCCATTTTTTAACTCAGCTCTGTTCTTAATTTGCAGATGGGAGAGCGAAGAGACAAAGCTCTGAAAGAACTCAGAGATCAACTGGCTACAAAACAACAAGTCGAAGTTGTTAATACTGGCAAACAGAATTTTTGGGAAAGCTCTGGCTTCAAGATTGTTATGTCCATGTCAATGTTGATCCTCGTTGTATTTGCTAAGCGGTAATTCATGACCTTTTTTTTTTCATGTTTGTCCTGTATAAAGAAAACCAAAGGTAGGTACGGAGATGATAATAGCTAGGTAGTAAATGAGGCAGGTACAGAGCTAGATCTTTGTAATAGTCATCGGCATAAACCTGTTTTTGTTGTTCCTGTTATTCCGACTACTTTTTCTTGTACGGCCTTGCCATTTACAAGCGGTATTTTCAAGTTGCAATACGTATTTATGATCAGCTCTTTTGCTGTTTTGCATCTGACTTTTATCATGAAATTTTCTTCCTAGTGGGGCACTTTAAAGGTGTTGCCCCCATTCTTCCCAAGTCTAATTGGTTTTGCTGTAGCTTTGATTACTAATATGTGTAATGTTAATCGGCAATTCAACGCAGGTCTCTTTTGAGTACTGTCCTCACGTTGTAGGGACCAGTTGGGGAATTCTTCTTTCTGTATGCCAATTGTGCTAAGCATTGTATTATCTTTATTGCCCGTTTAAGTTCAATAATAAATACGACGGTGGTGGGGCTCAGGCCAAGAACTGGAGCAATTATTGCCTGTTTTAAGTTAATAATAAATACGACGGTGGTAGGGCTCAGGTCAAGAACTGGAGCAAATCAAACAAACATGATTGGCTTTGGAGCTTATCTATAGATCTCTTGAGCCGGGCCCTTTGACGCCCCACGTTTGACGCTGCTGTAGATCTCTTAAGAGATCTCTAAAGCCTATCTGCACAACATCATCAGCGGAATATGGCCAAGACAGTAAGTTCAAACATTTGAGATGTCACTGATGGAAATGCTACCTGCACGTACCATAGACTTATTTAATCTCAATTGGGCAAGTTGATGGCCAACTAGCTGGATTGGAATCATAATGAAGAATAAGAATATCACATACATGCAATCACTGATAATAATCCTACCACTGCACTGGATATTTCAAGCAACAAGAGAGCTCTAAAAACCATTCTGCTCTCCTACATATTACTTTTGGAAGAGTTCTTCCTGAATTATCCACATCTCCCTTCCCATCAGATTATCATATCACAGATCTCAGCTACAGTTGCATTTTAATGTGCTTATCCCTGTAAAGACTAATTTCAAAGAAACATTTGACATTAAGGTACAAACAAAGGCAAGCACATGCTGGTCAATGGATACTAAACATTGATTAAGCTTGGAGGAGTTGTATCTACAGCATATAAAGCAAAACTGTACACACAGCCTGAAACTACCAAAGCTCTCATCTTGTAACTGATGACCTTATGATGATGATCAATCAGCAAAACTGATAATTTACATGACCTTCAACAGTTTCCCCGTCACAAGGGGCATTGCCAATATGATTCTACAAAACATGGGTCGTAAACCAGTGGCAACGGAGACTGAGTCGGGTGAAGGAGGAGGGGGTTCAGATCCAAAAACAGTTGTAGCAGGGTTGCTGCTGTTGAACACGGGTGGTGATGAATTAGAGCTGCAAAAGGAAATTGAAAAGCATATTAAAACAAAGTTATTATTATGAGATATCCACATTGGTAGAAGGAGAGCTTTTGTCCTTGGGATGAACAACTGTACCTTCCTGGAGCTGCTCCAGATGATGATGCAGTCGATGATGATGATGGTGGTGGTGATAATGATGGTGGTGATGGTGGTGATGATGATGATGGTGTTGATGGCGGTGATGATGATGGTAGTAATGGTGGTGGTGATGATGATGGTAATGATGGTGGTGATGTTGATGATGGTGGTGATGATGACGATGACGATGACGACGCTGATGATGGGTAGACACAAGAACCAGTGCCTAAAGAAAAATTATGAATTGCAAGAAACATATTCAAATTTGCTCCATTATTCAAACATGTTAGCAAGCTATTCAATCTTCTTTAAAAGGAACAGCTAAGAGAAGAAATGTATCCATTGAAATTTTCTTACTTGGGTTGGTGTTAACTATTGTGGCAGTTCCTCCAAAGTCACAGCTAGATGGTGCTGGATTCTTTTGGTAGTAGCTATTGAATGCATACGAGGCATGGTTTTGTAAGGTACTTGGATTATAGCAGGAACCTGTTTGTTGTATTGCTGAACAGTCCGCACGTCCTATCCCACATGCATAATCCAGTGCAGCCTGTAGTTGTTTATCTGGCACCCCAGACTTTGCCACACACCAAGTCTGCCCCGAAGCAGCAGGTGCATTTGGCATTGCTGGAGGTGTGATTGGGTTTATGGCAGGTGTTGCAGGAGTTGTGACGGGAACGTTGCCTGGTGGTGCAGTTGCAGGGTTGGTGATTGGTGGTGCCATGGGAACTGTAACAGGTGCTGTAACAGGATTGGTTATTGGTGCTGCCGGTGGTGGATTAAGAGGATTAGTAGAAGGTACAGTCACAGGTGTGGTAGATGGAATTGTGACAGGTGCAGTGGCAGGATTTGTTGGTGTTAGAACGGCCGGGTTGGTACCAGGGATGGTGACAATTGATGGTGAGGGGTTTGAGGGGGGGATGTTAGCTGGTGTTGTCACAGGATTTGTCAAGGGGGCAGAAGGAAAGACTGTTGTTGGTGGGTTGATCTCATCATGCAATGTAGTTTTGGTAGTTGAGATGGATTTCTTGTTGCTGATGTTAAAAAGTTCCCTTCGTGATGGAATAATATGTTCTTCCTTGTTGAGCTCTTTTGGTGTTGAATCTTCTGAAGGATATACTTCTGCAAAAGAGTCAATCAACATATCTAGGATCAGAGTATTATCTTGTACAGATGCCATAACCTTACATGTGACCTTAGTTCCACAGAAGAACTAATGGAGCTCCAAACAATCAAAACCTTATGTGGCTTAGTTAATAGTGAGAAAGACTGGTCTCCTACAACAAATTGTCCATTAATGAACACCGAGGACCTATATTTCTTAATAAATTTAAAAATTGCATGCATATCATTTAACTGCTTATTACTTCATTTTCGAGGAATTTCACCAAGCCCACTTCAGTGTTTAGAGCTTATGCTATGACTAATTGCTCCTACTAGTTAATTTTGATGCTATTAACTCCAAAATATGGGCTAAGAGGATTATTCTGAAGTTTTGAATCGTGTGTGTGTTTGTGTGGGGAGCTATAGCTATTCAGCTTCGGTTCTGTTCATAAATAAATCAACAGAGGCCAGTGCTGGACAAGGACAGAGTACCCAGGAGCCTGTCATATATTTGATAAAAGGCCTAATCTGAATGGTGAGCGTAATAAAATTGTTTTTAGAGGAGATGAAGGTTCTCTCTCTCCTAGCATAATACAGAAAGCTCAAAAATAGTTTCAGATGGAAGGGAAAAGAACCAAGAACGATATGAACAAAGCAAGAAAAGCCCAATAAGAAATACGAGAACTAGAACAGTCTAATTTCAAACTTAAAAATTTCCCCAAGAGAATAACTTAGTTGGCACACCATATCTCACAAGAACTAGGAAAATATTAATGGGTTTAAGGACCAAAGCAAAGAAGAACATGAAATTGTTTGCTTTCCTCTTGAATCCTGCAACTCATGGAAGACGGTTGGTAAGTAAGCTGAGCGTACCTGAAGAGCAGCAAGCGATTACAGAAAGGAAGAAAAAGAAGACGCATTGGGATGATCCCATTTCGGAGTTTTGGGGGGGAAGACTCAACTGGATTTTTAATGTGATTTCTGCAAAGCAGTGAATATTGTTTAAAGGGCAGTGCACAAAATAAAGAACCAACGGGGTGTGGAAACTGGAAAGGAGACAAAGCAACGGCGAGGTAAAGCATTTGAAATAAAGCTGAGAGGATATAAAGTATAGAAATACGTTGGAATGATAAAGAAAGGAACTTACTTTATCACGAAGGATGAGGTTGGAAGCCCTGTCTCTTGGACTAGAGGGTATCCAACACTGCTTCTTTGCCTTTCCAAAAAATAAGCTCACGTTGTAAAGCAATCGGTCGTGGCAATTGGATAGATTACGCACATGCATACACACACAATCAGCACAGCAAGAGACAGGGCTTCCAACGTTAGCTTATTTTTTGGAAATAAAGGCATGAATTGGAACCCGTTGAGGGTCTTAAAGGCATGAATTAGATTAGAACACGGATCAGGACCTCCATTTTATGACTCACGCTAAAGGGATCAAGGGTATCAAATTTCATCTATTGATCAAACGACGTTAGCCGTTCAATCCCAATAGTTTTTATCTTGGACCGTTAAAATATTTTTCCGGAAAACTATCGAAGTTCTAAGAAAATATGCCCATCAGATGGTTAAGAGTAGTTTGATTACAGTGATCATTTGCATAATGATTTCTTATGTGGGGGCCTTTGGAATGATGATCCTGATCTTCTAAGATTCTCCACATTCAAAATTTCGGCATTTAAAATCGAAGTTTTGTCTGTTCAAACGGTGCACCACACAATCCAGAATGGTCAATCTGTGTGCAAGCATACATCATTGGCATCTTGGAGAGAATATACTTTGCACTTAACATCTTTTTCACAGAGTCAACAAAAAGAAAGATGGGTGGGACCAGCCCATGTTATCAAGGATTCCTGAATCATGGTCGTGATTAAAATTTGTCTAAAGCTTCTCTGCAAATTCAGATGAATCAAAAGCACCTCTTCTGACTAAGCCTCACAGCCGAAAGCAACAGTGAAGGGGCCTAAAAAAATGGCACCGTTGGTGATAAGATTTAAAAAGTAGACGATGTATGGCATAGCAAAGATAAGGTAGTCACCAAGATACGGGCTTCAATCACCTTGTGGAAGTTCCCTGAACACCCTTGGATAATAATAATATTATATGTAAATGTCTTACTTACATAGCTTTAACTTCTTTCTGCTGTCTTCCTCTTTTCAACACTAAGTTATTGTTAATGTGTATCGGTTCATTTCCTTCTCTTTTTTAATCCTTTTGGTTTATGTAATCCGGTGTAATTAACACTCTGAATAAAATACCATAAATACCAATACGCTGCAAAAAGATGTTTAGTGTCAATGTGGCATAAACCAGCTTAACTAGCTCTTGAGAAAGAATTATTTCAAGAACCTGGTATTGCTTAAAATAAATGAGCCCTGCAGACAAAATCACAAGCATTTTTCATTTAATTACTTGATAATCAATATCATTGACAGTGGAGAAATCCACAAAGATCCCACATGAGATTACAAACAATATGTTTGCAAGTATAAATGTGGGCAAGCACTCTGGGTTGTTGAAGGAGAATCCAAATACAAGTATTCAATGAAAATGCTACAGGCAATATATGTTGAATATAAAAGTGCAAAAAACTAGATCAGAACAATACAAAATACTACTTTGTATAATATATATTTCAACAATTTGACAAACAAGAGTAGTAGTATAATGAAAATAAATACTTTCTATAATGAATATTACAACATTTTTTCCATTGTAGAAATACATAACCGGTCATAAATACCTTAATGCATTTCAGAGATTTACCTTAATGATATTGCATTAGCAGGAGTTTCTCACTATTTGTACCTCTTTTGTCTGGCATAAGATTGATTGTGTTCAAGTCAGTAAACATTATGCGATAACAGATGCCAATTCTGTTATGCTAACATCAAAAAATTGGAAAAAGACAGCTAATTTTTTGTGCCCTTCTCTTTTAGTTTCCTTCTGCAATCTTAACACTGCTTTCACATGGATCACCAATCAACAAATCACTGAAGAAGGTATCTGAAATTGCTGCTTTGGCTGAAGAGTACACATTCAAACGTTTCTTCAGTGAGCGCAAATCCCTTTCATCTTTAGTAGTTCGTTTCTACCACAACAATATTGAACAATCAGAAACTTCCTAATTGTCTTGTGGTAATACTTTGAATGCAACTCTATTTATAAAAAGTATCATTGAGCATCATCACAGTCATAGTGACCACAACATGCAAATTCAGCATTTAATTATATTGAAACATTATTTCAAATTAATTTTGACTTCCTGTTAGACATGAATGAAATATCAATTTTTTTATTATGAAATATCAGAAACAATAAAGAGTAAAATGTTCTTTACGATTATTACAAACGTCGTGCTTTAATAGTTTTAAAACTTGGAACAAGCATGACTGAGTAATAATCTATCAAATTTTCAAGAACAGAAATTTTTGCCAATCAGAACTTACAAATGATTTGTTCAAGAGCAAAATGTCCACAAGGTACTGCAACCATAACACATTAGTTTTGGGGAAGCTGCATGATTATGAAATAAATAAGATTTCAGCATTAAAAATATCTCAATGTTGTGATAGAAATTAAGGCATCTAGGTCCAAACACAAAGGACATCTAATGAAATTTTCATGAAAGTTTCCTATAAGAGAGGAAACAAATATGGAGGGTTAACAACATTTATGAACTAATCCTGTTTGAAGGTGTGAGGATTCTTTGTCATACTCTTGAATTAAAAGTCTCAGATATATAAATTGCGCTATTGAACAAAACAAATTCAGGAAATGCCCCAACAATACTTTTTGAATCCAGATTGTAAGGCCATAAGATGACTGGAACAGAGAAACAGCAATGCTTCTTATTACCAGATGATAAAATGTAAAGCTTTTAAATTTATTAACTACATGGCTAAATTCTTTACTAAGCATAAACACTCCTTTCCAAAGTGACCAAGTAGAAATCCAAGACTATCAGAAAGTAATTTTCTTGGAAACTGTAGGAAGAATTGTTTTTCTCAAGTATTGTTGGGAGTAAGCTTCTCATTAAATTTTTGAAATTGAAAAGATCAATAAACATTTATCCCAACGCAATGATGCTACTACATTTCCCCCATCATGGCTTCGATAATTAAAATATGAACAAACAGGTGGTTATACCTTCCTTCCCAGCACTCTTGGGTAACCTCCTTCATCTTCCGATATGTTTCTGACTACCATTCAATATAAAATGCCAGATAAGGACACATGTAAGAATTGTCATACTAACTTACATTTAATCTTTCTGCATCCCCCTTACCTGTTTATCTCCTTTTGGTCCCTCAAACAGTTCTGGATCTGAAGATAGGTCCAGAAAAAGTATAGCTTCACCTACGAAAATGTAAAGATGTTCATCAGACAAACTACATCAACTATGAATTTAAATCTCCAATGCACCCAAGAAAAAAAAAAGGAAAGAAAGAAAAAGAAAAAATAATTATCATGGCTAACTGGCTAAGTAGATATTCACCAGTATTGATTCTTGAAAGTGTGAAATCAATTATAGATATTAGCAACCCAAATGTTCTAGACCGGATTTTCTTTCCCTCCAGAGTGAATTCAGTTGATGCATTTTCTGTCCGTGCTAGAAGGATATTTCCCCTGTAATGTAGGAAGGAAGTTCTTCAGTTTTGCAACCATATATTGATTGATAGATTGACAATTTCTACATTAGTCTGGTTTGCAATTGGACCAGTGCAGATCACGGTGCTCAAATTCATAAGCAGCTTCTGCTACAGCCAAGGCAACTGCCACCTGCAATGCACCAAAAAATAAATAAATAAAGAATAAAAAATTGATATTCAAATTCATACTTAAAACATGGACTGGAAGAAAGAGTACTGGTAATGTACCTGACACAATAAACTCCTAGCTTCATCAAAGTTCAGGAGCACAAAGCTTTCAAGATCCTTTCCTCCGTGTTCTAGGACAAACACAACATAGCACTGAAGCCAATTTCATTAAATTTTTATATTAAAAAAAAATCTATTGAAGCTAGGAGTAGAAACAACTTTAAGAATGAAAATGACTACAAATCATGCATATCTAGACTTATTTTTGAGAACTTCCTGAAGTGACTAAAAATAGTTTATGCTGTATAGCATCAGCTGCATCACCATGATGGCTGGAAATTTTATAGCTTGATTTCTACTGATAACCGTACCTGATACATGCACAATAAATACCCATATGAAATGATATAAACACATGATCCCGTGGGTTTACATGCATACACATATATGAGAGAGAAAAAAACAAAATATAAATGACTGCAGTTAGTCTCTTAGAAACTGACAGCACCTAATTTGAGCTTTTTATTGCTGTTTTAAGATTTGTTTATTATTTATTTTTTGTTGTTGATAAGTAATGAAGTTCCATTAATATCAAAAGTGAGGGAGTACACACCCGCGAGATGTGGCTTAAAACTCCAAATTCAACAATAAAACATCAATAACAGAAACTGGAAAAAAACATTAACCTAGACATAAAAGCTACTTCTGAGTGATAAAAGACCAGTCTCTGAAAATTTAGGAAGCTTTATAGTTTATGGAAGGGATAATTACAGTTTAACCCCTTGAGATTTTATAGAATCCCACTTTTCACCTTGAGGTTTTTGAAATACCAGTTTACTGCCCTGAGGTTTGCAGTGCATACAAGCTCCCCCTTCTAGAGGTTTGACCATTAAAATTCTAACCATGTTGAGGTGGCAAGAAATAAAACGTATACTGACAATTTTGGCCTTTTTATGCTGGTTATATGAAATTAAATACCAAGATACTTTATTGGGTTGGTTCAATATTTACAAAATGACTCAAATGAGGAAAAAAATAAAAAATGACCCGGTTCACAGATGTCCTGAGAGCATTTTTGGTACTCAAGGTATAAATATAGCTTTTTGCTTTTAAATGTAAACAAGATTAAGACAAATTTGTTAATTAACAATTTCTCAATTATGATTTTAATGGTCAAACCTCTAAAGGGGGACAATTATTACATACGTAAACCTTAAGGTGGTAAACTGGTATTTGAGAAACCTCAGGGGGAAACTGGGATTGTTGGAAACCTCAAGGGAGTAAACTGTAAATATCCCCTAATGAAATCCTTGTGGACAGCTGCCCAAGAAGCTGCCATTGCCACCACATGAATATTTTTACATAAAGAATATTTTTTTTATTAATGGGCCAAATCAAATTGCCAGTCCTATGAATGATATACCTATCTGTCAAAGTCGACAAATATTTATGCAAATTGAAACTAGCTACAAAAGGAATAGGGTGGGGAAGGAACCTGATTCTCTGGGAATTCCTTTGGGTGGTCATTCTCAGAGCCATGATTTCCATCCCAATCTTCCCAAGCTGTAATAAGGGCAGCATCATAAGGTCCTTGACATACTCTTAAACTGCATACAAAAAAATTTTATGACTCACAGTTAAGGAGTTGACCATTACAGATGCAGCTCCCACCCCCAAAAAAAAGGAAAAAGAAACTTGAAATTGCTGGATTTAATGACCATGAACTTCTATTTGTATCAGTCAAAATGAAAAGAAAAAAAGCAAAAACAAAAACAAAATCTACCTGTCTTGAAAATTTTATAAGAAAATAAGTTCAGAACTCAAAGTGACTGAACTTCGAGATGAAAACATACTCGATTGTCTTAATGAAGGAGGTACATGAATTGTAATGGCCGCCTTCATGTAAATTGTTAAGAGTCCGGCAAAGTAAGACCTCCTCAAGCAATTCTGCTGATCTCTGAAGCATCCAAAGGCAATGATTAACTAAACAGAGTTTATAATGTCAACAATGGATTTCTCAGCAGCTAAAGTCCGCAAAAAAGGCTTTTTTCAAGAAATGTAAGATCTGAAAATGATTGTATATACTTTGCAAGAAACTGTGCCATACTTCGCTTACATAAAAATCTCATGTTTGTTCAATTGAGTTTAACAATATTAGTGTCACTAAAGGAGGATGCCTAGGCAACCGAATAGTTTCCAGTGGTAGCAGGCACCAGCATGCCTATAGAAACATCCAAGCTATACCTAGGCTCCCGGGACAACAGAATCTGGTTGGGATCCTGGCTAGCACCAGTAAAAAATGAGTTTTCACAGAGAATGTTTGCAGTAGTGCAGCACGAATGCTTGCAACCAGTTCTATAAAAACCACCATAGCTGTAGCAATGATCTCTCTATTGCCAAGAACCTCATAGGATGAAGTGATACAACTATGATACATACCTTTTGCACTTCCCCATTGACTCTTAAGTCTCCGTCAACTGGGACAATTTTGCAGACGGTTTCACCAACCTTAAAGGCTTCTCCATACGTTCCTTCACCCAACTTGACAATATTCCTTGGATCACTAATGTCAAGAACATTTAGATTTCTTGTCAGATAATAGATAAAGCATTAACATCTAGAATAACCAACATTAAAAGAAGAAGAAAAAAAAGGCAATACATGGAATCTTGGTAGCAAGTAGAAGATTATGGACTCTCAAGCTCCGTAAAGCCCTCAACATGCTTTTGATAAATAAATAAATAAACAAATGTGAACTCAGACTTATTAGATTATTTAATTGTAAAGTACAGGTAATTAGAACAGTAATTTACTGGAAGTGTAGAAACATATGTCTAGATTCCATAACCATCACGTAATTGAAGATTGGAAACTAAACTGGTGTCATAATTAGAGGAATCGGGTTTTCAACCATTGATATGATGGTGGTCCCCAAGCCCACAGTAAATACAACCCCAACAAGCTAACTCCTTATCCAAAACTCCATCCACAGAATAATTCTAGACATAAAATTAGAAGCAGTTATTTTCCTTGTTTTCTTGCATTTTCTTTTTCTTCAATTTTATTTTTTTCAACTTTTGCTTTCCATTATTAGATTCCAATGCACGTGAGCATCCTAAGAGAACAAATGAGCAAAATTATAGGCACTTGGATCATTTGATCAGGCTTAAAATATTCTTATCACTAACCCATTGATTAAATAGTAGATGATGACAAATTTGGACCGTAATTAAACAATAGATTATGACATATTTGTGTGATCGTCCATTAAATGGAAAACTGTTCATTCCATTATTTTGTGTGGCAAATAGGCTATGCTGACTTTTCTGTTGTTTTCTTGCAGAGAAAAAGCTCAATGATCCACAGAGATCCAATGATGGAAATAAATAAAGTTGACATAATGAGAAACAAAGGTGCCTATAATTGGAACCAATAGCAATGATAAGCAAATGCAGAAATTCAAACAAGAAGTGCTCAAAGAAGACCACGAAGATTTTACCGATCCAGTGGAAAAAATAATGTATTAGAAATGATAACACCAACCAATAGTGGGTGACCACATTCAATAGTGTTGAAGGAGCTGTCTGCCCACAAACTGTAAGCAGCACAAGGGATGGATCCTGCTGATCACAGTCCAACAATTCAGCTTGTGATGCAAGAGAGAGTTTCTTCATAGTTGTGTCTATATCTTCACAACCCTGATCACCCATAGTCAAAGATTCCATTGTTCCCATTTGCAAACATGCATCTCTCAAAGGTTCATGGTTAGATGCAGTTGCAGAAGCTCTTTCTGGACTTCTGCAAGTGTCAGAAGCATCACCCCATGTAGGTTCCATAGGAATTTCAGGAGTTTCCAATACTTTCGACAATGTGCTTGAAGGGCCACAACTGTAGTTTAGCTTCCGGGAGATTAACCATTTCTCTAATCTCGAGGACAAGGATGGTAAAGCAACAATATCATTTGGGATGCCTGTGTCCCATCTACCAAAATTCTTGGGTGAGGGGCTTTCTTCCGGCAACTCAAAGGAATCAACTTCCTGAAAGTATGCCCGTTCCTTTTCATAGTTTGGAGCTTGGACGATCTTCCTCTATAAATATCAAAGTAAAAACAAGCAGGAACATGTTAGAGAAAACTAAATAGAAGTTTCAACTATTACTTCAATTAATGGGAGTGTACAAACTTTAGGGAGTTGAAAAGATTAAAAAAAAAAGAAGCACTCTCCTATTACCAGTTTTAAATTAAAAAATGTGCAAGTGAAGTGAAGGCATTGCAAGTTCTTCTGATATTAGTAACAAATATGTTCTCAGGGACAAGGGCAAGAATGCAACTCAATACAGAAACATGAAAAAATGACCAGAAACATACTTTAGGAATAGGGGGTTTTGTTTTCCTTTTTGCTGCAGTCTTTCTTTGTTGAGGTTGATACTCCACATCCGAGGCAATGACAACACTTGTCCTTCCTCTGTTAAACACAAAAATAATTCATTGATTGTTAGGAAGATATAAGGCAGCAGTTGCTCCACAGAAAAAGAAAAAAAAACCTGACAATAGAGTCCAATTGAGACAAAACAACAAAAAGTGCACATATAGATGGATATATGGATGCATGTTAAAATATTATGGATTCAATGCATCACTCCTACAGATATTTAAGCAATATTTTGTAAAATAATTGAACAAAAAATTTGGCATTTGAACAAGGCCGTGGAGGAACCTTTGAAAATATGATATATTGTGAAAATTGGACGATGGCTAGAAGAAAAGCAAATGGATCCAGATTGGATTAGTAAGGCAAATGAGCTACAAAAACAGGATTTATTGTCTTATCAGGTTAATGTGAGTCATTTAAAGTGAATCATGATGCAGGATAATAGTGTGTTATCTAAGCAAATCTTCGGATGATAAATCAAGAACATAATAGAAACACGCTAAGCAAAACTACAAGAACAAAAACCTGGTAGACAAAGAACGGTTCCAACTAATTCTCTTCTGAGGTGCCAAACTCAACCGATTCTCGTTATTCGGCTTGATTCTGAGAGTGGGAAAAATGATAAAACGAAATTAAACTGAAGCCAAACAAATTATAGACGAAGACGAAAATGATCACGAACATTGATTTGAAACTTACATACAATCATCTTCAATGTTTGCGGCCCTTCTCCTATAAACGACACCAATTTTTGGTTGCTCTTCTTCTTCAGAAGCGTCGATTTTAGACCACATATCCAAACAATATTCACCTGAATTACATTTGACAAAGAGTATTCATTAGAGTGTTTAATTTAACCCTGACTTCAAGAGAAACAAGAAACCCATGGGCTGCTCTTGCCTCCTTGAGATCCCATGGTAGCACCTAGAGAGAGACAGAGAGAGAGGAGATAGATTTTCGATGCGAGCGAGTAAAGCCACAGAGCCGCCTGCGCCAGGGGAGAGCGAGGCAGAGAATTTGAAATTTGGAATGCGTTTGGGCGGGAATCGGGATCTCATGCGTCTCAGCCGTGAGACTGTTTCACCTAGACCCACTCAGTGGATCAGCGTGAAACGTGCGGATTGATGGCCGTATCCCAGCCGGTGGTTTCACTGAACCCAAAGGATTATAGCTCCAGAAGAAATGCTCACCTCAGCCGTGTATCACAAAGAATTCTTTGTAGCAAAGGAACTCTAGGGCAGCGCTTCTTCGAATCGCCACTCCTTTAAGCCATGCGACCCAAAGACTTGTGGCGGGCATATCATGACCTGACCCATAAACCCGCATTAACCTCATCTGTTTAGGACTGGCTAGGGCTGGAAACTAAGTCCTTGGGTGGTTTAACATTTCAACCAGCTAATTAAAATATATATATTTTTATCATTATACCCATTTATTAATGTATCTTCATGATGTTGTATATGAGCTGTTATAGAAAGTCTTGCATTTTAGTTGGTGCAATCCTAAGGGGATACCTTGCGTTATATATAGTATAGAATCTATAGATGAATCAATTCAATTCTATAATTCGATGCGACAACCTAAATAATGAATCCTGTGTTTAATGCAATTCAAATACAAATTTTGTATGTTAGGGGCACAAACGGACCTACGCGGGTAATGAAGCTTCCTGTTTTTTAATGGAGGTATCTTCCAAAAGACCATAATGAATTAGGAAGGAGACGAGAGCTTTCTTCATCCATACTTAAACTTCTCACATCCGAGATCACACTACATGGGCCATGGGGTGGGTTACAGGATTTGGATTATTAACGGTTACTTAATAGACAAATGAAGCCAAATATAAGTATATGCAGTTGGCAACTTGGCATGTATGCTAATTCAAGTCGTTTGGCATTGTGTCTTTGGTTAAGGGACAGCTACAAGATAACAGACCCCAAGACGTACATGTTCTTCCATATTATTTTAATGGGGATCCCTTCTGTATCTTTGACCTTAGAACATAGGACACACGGGTCCCCTGAGATGGGGTGGAGACAGAGGGAATCCGCTTGTGGTGTTTTAGCTATTTGATTAATTAGTAGGGATTTTGTTTCTTTAATTCTATAGTATGCTTCCAATACAAGGCAACATGTTCCTTGATTTGACTTTGGTTTGTTGGGCGTTCTTCTTCCACTTCCAGAACCCATGTAGACTGACCAACCTATTTTGGTTTGAGATACAGTCAGTGTACCATTTTACAACTTTAATGAGAGAGAACAAAATGGTCCAAATTAGTTTCTTCTAAGCAACTTTCTTTTAACAATAGGGTCATTAAAAAATATCATAAAAGGCACATCACAAGCAACCTCTTTGTCCGATACTTGGGAATGCTTTGAGGGAAAGAGTCCAGGATTTTTTTTAAGGAAAATGCTGATTTTTCTTGTTATTTTTAATCTGTGTACCATATATATATATATTATATATATCTCTACTGTATATAAAGCGAGGCATTCCCTTGGGAAGTGTGCCAAGAAAAATGTTCATCTTCCACAATAGCCCTTATACATCCACTGCCAATACTTATCAATAAAAGGGTAAAAATGGTCAAAAGTGTCTCAAATCTTTCAAAACCTAACCATCTGTTTTAAAACCACTCCCTCCTTCCCTTTTTTTTTTTTTCTTTTTACGTGCGTGTAGAGCATGTGGGCTGTGCTAGTATATATAAAGGAAAGAGATATTTCGGAAAGCGTGCCAACTATTATTTTCGATCTCTCTAAAATGTTTTTAAACTTGTAGCTATCTATTAAATGACATACAGGGTGACTTACATCTTTTATTAATAAACTTATACAAATTATAGAAGTGACAACCAAGATTTAAGTTAGTTTTAAAAAGTATCACTAAATTTAATTTTCCCTTTTTTTCCCTTATGGGTTGTTATTAGGGGAAATTGCTTTTTAGTGATACTTTATAAAAATAATTCCTATTCAGTCACAAACTTTGTCGAAATTGACTTTTAGTGATGCTTTTTCAAAACAATTAGAAACAGGTGTTGATTTACTGTTCATGGACGAGAATGCCCTTTTAGAGTATTGAATATTCATCATTCAACTTAGAGACTTGTAAATTCCACTTAAGGACTTGTAAATGGGTTCAAAATTCCATTTAGGACTTGTAAACTATTGCAAAAGAAATATACGGACTTGTAAACCCTATTAGGAAACTTGTAAATCTCATTTAGGGACTTGTAAAGCAAGTTTATGGACTTGTAAATTCCATTTAGAGAATTGTAACCCACTTGTAAATGCCATTCAGTGACTTGTAAACCCCATTAGTGAACTTGTAAACCTCGTTTACGGACATGTGAACCAAGTTATGGACTTATAAATTCTATTTACGGATTCATAACATTCAATTCTAGACTTGTGTAATCCAATATAGAGACTTGTATACCCGATTAGTAGACTTGTAAATTCCATTTAGGGACTTGTAAACCACTTGTAAATGCCATTTAGGGACTTGTAAATCCAGTTAGTAGACTTGTAAACCTCATTTAGTTACTTGTAAACCAAGTTTATGGATTTGTAAATTCCATTTAGGGACTTGTAAACCACTTGTAAATGCCATTTAGGAACTTGTAAATCCTGTTAGTTTTATTCAAATGGGGTATTTTAATAACATTACACATTTATAGTTTTATTATCTACTGTAAGCGTGTCTGTGATGGGCTAACACGGCATAGATTAATCGTGCCCGTGCCGGGCTAGCCTATTTAGCAATTATATCCTAAAAATAAAAATTCAAATTCGAACAATTATCTAGAATTTGAATTTGGTTTAAAGCTGGAATTTGTTACAAGAAAAAATCAAACTTAGAGCCTACACAAGGAAGAGAGAGAGAGAGAGAGAGAGAGAGAGAGAGAGAGAGAGAGAGAGAGAGAGAGAGATTGTCATTTTGAAAATTACATAAGGAATGAACATAGATTTGGTTTACAAGTCCATAAATGCAATTTACAAGTGGTTTATAAGTCCCTAAATGGAATTTACAAGTCCAAAAACTTGGTTTACATTTCCGTAAATGAGGTTTACAAGTCCACTAATAGAGTTTACAAGTCCCTAAATGGCATTTACAAGTGGTTTACAAGTCCCTAAATGGAATTTACAAGTCCATAAACTTGGTTTACACGTCCCTAAACGAGGTTTACAAGTCTACTTTTACAAGTCCTTAAATGGCATTTATAAGTGTTTTACAAGTCCCTAAATGGAATTTACAAGTCCATAAACTTGGTTTACATGTCCGTAAATGAGGTTTACAAATCTACTAACAAGGTTTACAAGTTCCTAAATGGCATTTACAAGTGGTTTACAAGTCCCTAAATGGAATTTACAAATCCATAAACTTGGTTTACAAGTAACTAAATGAGGTTTACAAGTCTACTAACAGGATTTACAAGTCCCTAAATGGCATTTACAAGTGGTTTACAAGTCCCTAAATGGAATTTACAAGCCTACTAATCGGGTATACAAGTCTCTATATTGGATTACACAAGTCTAGAATTGAATGTTATGAATCCGTAAATAGAATTTATAAGTCCATAACTTGGTTCACATGTCCGTAAACGAGGTTTACAAGTTCACTAATGGGGTTTACAAGTCACTGAATGGCATTTACAAGTGGGTTACAATTCTCTAAATGGAATTTACAAGTCCATAAACTTGCTTTACAAGTCCCTAAATGAGATTTACAAGTCTCCTAATAGGGTTTACAAGTCCGTATATTTCTTTTGCAATAGTTTACAAGTCCTAAATGGAATTTTGAACCCATTTACAAGTCCTTAAGTGGAATTTACAAGTCTCTAAGTTGAATGATGAATATTCAATACTCTAAAAGGGCATTCTCGTCCATGAACAGTAAATCAACACCTGTTTCTAATTGTTTTGAAAAAGCATCACTAAAAGTCAATTTCGACAAAGTTGGTGACTGAATATGAATTATTTTTATAAAGTATCACTAAAAAGCAATTTCCCCTTGTTATTACAATGTTCCGAATAACAAAAAAACAAAAAATCTAGGAACCTTCCGTTTCCATGCTTCTCTTGTACTGTTCGTAAGAACTCATCACCTACCACTGATAACTCCACCTCTTCTTACTATCCCCACCACTCACGCACCTACAATTTCATGTCGCTATACAAAGAAATCATATTACTTGTAGGATTTGATTTTGCTATCATCTTGGGCTGGTTTCGGCTAGAAGGGGCATGGCTAGTTGCAGAATGCTCCATTGTAGCTTAGATTCGAACACCCATTTACGCGAAACAGGAAACCCAGAAAGGAAATCAAACCAAACTGCCTGTATGTCTTGTATTTCTGTTAATGGGTTGTTTTGGGTGTGTTTAGCTGGTTTCATTTTGACAATGTTTCTTTAGAGGGATTGTGGAGAATACGTTTAAGACATCTGGCTGTGGATGCTACTTTAAGACAGGTATGATGAATTAAAATTCTTTTCTTTTCTTCGTTTTTGGAATTTAGGACTTTGTTGGATGTGATCTTTTTTTCTTCTGAGAAGCAGACGTTAATTCTGTTCTTGCTTGGTTTCTACAAAGTTCGTAGTGTCTTGTTTTTGTTTTGGCAGTGAACTCTGGAACCTGAGAAATAGAATGTTAGTCATGTTTGTTTTTGGATTTATTGAGAATGAAGAACTACTTTGTCATGCTTTCCATGTCTGCAAATGTATGGTTCTATTTTGCATTTAGCCGTCTTGGGAAATAAAATGCACGTATCATCTGTAGATGGGAACTCCACATAGAATTGATATCTAAAAAGGACTCTAAATGAATCCATGACTAATCGAAAAGCAAAAATAGAAAAGGAAAAACGAATTGCTGTATCCATGAAATTACTTTTGAGTTTTAATTTCATTTTGTAGGCGTCTTGACATCAGAAGAAAATGACCATTGATATCAATGCAGAGCTATCCAAGAGAACATTTCTTTTTGATCTTAAAGTTTGGGTTGTTGTTGGCATTTTTATTGGGGTAGTTATTGTAATCATCCTTTCCATAGCATTATGTTTTACTTCAAAAAAGAGATCAAGAAAGGCTGTAGACAAGCTTCCCCTTGGTCAAATTCCTACTGTGTCTAAGGAAATCAAGGAGGTAAGTGTGGAAAAAATATTGAAGAATGAGCTTGCTCCTCGTGATAGGATTCTTGTCACTGTTCATGATAAAACCAGTGAAAAAGAGTCAGATAAGGTTCTGGTCCATTCGGGTATGGAGAAAACAAAGCATGGAGATAATAGCAGTCAGTCAGGATCGTTTCATCTTTCAGAAAAAGATGGCAGTGCGTTGCACTCAGGAGAAGAAGGAAGCTCTGGTACATTCATGGAATATAGGTCATCATCATTTCCCATTGCTGCACCTTCCCATTTAACAGGCCTGCCTGAAGTCTCTCATCTGGGATGGGGTCACTGGTTTACTTTAAGGGACCTAGAACTTGCAACAAACAGGTTTTCCAAGGAAAACATTCTTGGTGAAGGTGGATATGCAGTTGTCTACCATGGTCATTTGGTCAATGGTACTCCGGTAGCAGTAAAAAAGCTCCTCAACAATCTGTAAGTTTGCACTTCACAGATGGTCATGTTGTTTCAGTCATGTACTGCAACTTGATCCTTCTCATTCCTGCTGTTTATTCGCAGTCTGTTTAAATGATGAATGTTTTCTTTCAGTGGCCAGGCTGAGAAAGAATTTAAAGCAGAAGTTGAGGCTATTGGTCATGTACGCCATAAAAACTTGGTTCGACTTCTAGGATACTGCATTGAAGGCATTCACAGGTACCCAATCCTCTTACAACATTGTAGGTTATTTTTTAGGGTGTGTAAAAAGCCTTTAAAGGTCACATTTTGGCATTATATATGTATCTTTTATCACTACAAACTGGACATAATACATATATATGTGTAATCTGACTATTGTGTAACAACATATGATGATGTAGCAAAAGCATATTCTATCCAAACAATAGATTTCTAGTATTTGTATTATGCATCATTCAGTGCATTAACTCGATAATTTGCAATTAAAGTTAAGTTGTATGTCTCATCTGTTGGCTGGCAAGGGAGAGATGAGACACTGGAAAAGAATGATATACATCTCTCCCATATAAGAATTAGCCTAGTTGCTCTGTTTCTGGCTCTGATTTTACCATTTTCTGAAAAATTTCAGGATCTTAGTTTATGAGTACGTCAACAATGGGAATCTAGAACAATGGCTTCATGGAGCTATGAGACAGCATGGCTACCTTACTTGGGAGGCCCGCATGAAGGTTCTCATTGGCACTGCTAAGGCGTAAGTTCAGTCCCTTTTATATGAATCTCTTCTGTTTATCTCTTTTTAGCATTCCTTTTTAAGATGTGATGCACTTATGGCAGGCTTGCTTACTTGCATGAGGCCATTGAACCAAAAGTTGTGCACCGAGACATCAAATCAAGTAATATACTGATTGATGATAACTTTGATGCCAAGGTATCTGATTTTGGCTTAGCCAAGTTGTTGGGTGCTGGAAAAAGTCATGTTACAACTCGTGTTATGGGTACCTTTGGGTAAGTATTCTTTTCAGTCCACAAATGTCTTCTACTTCAGCTGTGCTGTCGTGCTCCCTTTTTGTTTTTTGATGTGTGACAAAACCTCTATGGAGACGAAGGAGGAAATATGCACATTAAAGAGAAAAGCATAGCAAAAGAACAGAAGAGAAAAGACATTACTTATAAACTCGTCTTTTCTTCTTGCCTTCACATTTTGAGTTAGACACAAAGATAGAAATGCTAATGGTATCATTTTTCCTTCTCCAAAACCTTCAGATATGTGGCTCCAGAATATGCAAATACTGGCCTCTTGAATGAAAAAAGTGACACTTACAGCTTTGGGGTTGTGCTTTTGGAAGCAATTACTGGCAGAGATCCCGTAGATTATGGTCGCCCTGCCCATGAGGTATGTTATAATTATTTTTAGGTCAATTTCAGTTCATCAAATTCATCCTCTTTTCCTTGATACATGTAGTTCACGAACCCCGTCTGTTTCAACTCTCAATGAAATTGCTTCTTTAATCATTTATGCTGATGCATGTACAAGTCAGTTATATTCTAAAATAAGTTTCTTTTCGTCTCCGACCATGCACACTTCCTTTAGCCATCCATTGTGGCTTAATTGTGTTGTCAAACAATTGAAGTAAATTTTATTGATCTAAGATTTAGTTATATGCAAGTTTGGTATCAAAGAAAGATCAAGAAAAACTCAGGAACTGGATCATATTCATGGTTAAATGTTCATGTTAAATGCAAGTCAAGATTTGGGACCATTTTGAATTATACCTGGTTGTCAAAAAACTTAAAAGTGGATGGCATGTTGTCTTTAAAATTTTACCTCAAGTATTAATGAACACTGGGTTCAAATATAAGAGAAGGGCATGTGTAACTGAACACTCCTGTCATCTTTACTATCAATGATTCATTCTTTTGAGTTTACCTTTTATTAATTGAAGTTCTGTTACAAACTTCAGCTTTGGCTAATTTAGGTGTTTCCTGTTTGAGCACATGCACATGCACAGAATCTCTCACACACAAGCACATTCACATGCACATATACTGCCAGAGCATGTGTAAATCGGGCTCTTTCCCGTAGCACCTCGTTTTCACCGTTGTCATAATCTCACTGAATGTAAAGGGACTGTTTTTGCAGATAAATCTGGTCGATTGGCTCAAAATGATGGTTGGCAGTAGGCGCTCTGAAGAGGTTGTGGATCCAAACATTGAGACAAGGCCCTCGATAAGAGCGCTCAAACGAACTCTTTTAACTGCTTTGAGGTGTGTTGATCCAGACTCTGGCAAGAGACCAAGGATGGCTCAAGTTGTACGCATGCTCCAGTCAGAGGAATACCCCATATCACGAGAGGTTTGATTCTGATGTCATCCTTTACACTGAAGCATCATGTTTAACAGCCCTCCTATTGTTCAAAACTTGTTGCATCTCATAGTAGACCTGATTTTACACTCCTGATCCTTTGATCTGAAGTATACAATCCATTTGAATGGAAAAAATAACCACTTGCAAGAACATATTTGACTTCTTGCATTGCCTCAAGTGTTTGGAAGGCTGATTGAGAAGGGAATAACTGAAGGCACATTGTTGTCAAACTTGCTTGCGAGCTTAGATTGAAGGAAGGATATATGTGGAACTTAAAAAATGATTGTAGACTTCAAATTCTTTCTGCATTTACCAATTTGTTTTTAATCAATCATCCTTGTGGTCCAACCATGGAGGTTAGTCCCCAGCATAGATAAGGAGGTTTGTGTGTTTCTGGACTTCTGCTACCATTATTTGGATAAATCTTTAATAGCAGAAGTAAGGAAATGATCTTTACCCAAGTTTTCTGAGTGAAAGCTCTCCTTTAAGTTGTCAGGATCGAAGGCACAGAAGGAGACGAACAGGGGGCGTGGATAGTGAATTCCAGAAGGAGAATTCTGACACAGACAGGAGTGACAATCCGGATTGAAGGTCAGAGAGCAGGAATCACTGGGCATAGCCAAATAAATGCTCATTTCGGAGGGTTAGAAAATCTTTGGAGTGTATTATCTAGAGGCTATTCCTACATGTTTTCTTTTGTCTGTTTTTTTGGAGGGAGGGGAGGAGGGGGATGGTTTCAATCAGGAATCCCGAGTCTATGTGGACACGGAGGACATGTAATTTTTCTTTCTTTTTTTTTTCCCTCTCTTGTCACGATGGAGAGAAGATTGTCTTGTGTATACAAATTACTGTTATTATGAAAAGAGAGCAATGGTTTGTATGGTTCTTTGCAGCGCTTAGGATTTTCTAATTGCGTTTTTTTTTGGCCTTTCATGTGAAAAAAAACAGAGAAGAGAAAACAACAAACTGCTATCGCTGGTTTTTGGTTACCATCGGTCTAAGCCGTTCTAACGCATAAGCCACTTCTATCATTATCTTTTAATTAGGCCAAAAATCAACCTAAGGCAAATCAAATATCAGTACAAAATTCAACCCAACGTATACCATAAATACTAGAAAAAACAGATAGGTTATAAACATGAGCAACTACTCTTTACCAAGAGTTCAGTTCATGGTTCGATGATTTTTCTCCTTACGTTAAATAGATCTTCTGTTAAGTTCAAAAAACAAATCAAATCCAGCAAGTCAATAAATAATATATGGGTCACCGTTGATTGAAGCATATGGGAATATTAACACAATCTGCAGCAAACTCGTTATTTTGAAAGAATCTCTATATGACATTCTGCTATAGAAAGAGAGAGATATAGAGAGCGAAAGATCACAAGCTCGGTGTTTCACCAGGAGGTCCAGATCGAGTATTTAGTAGTGGCTGGAGAGCTTTCACTACAATACTCATATTTGGCCGGAAATCAGCTTCATATTGCACACACAACGCAGCAACAGCAGCCATCTGAGTCCAGCATAAGCCAACAGGAGGGATTAGAAAACCAATAAAATATTGAGCTTCATTGAGTTAGATTAGCCTGTTGAAATTATTCTTTAGAGCATAGGAGATACTGCAAGTGACAATTACTATTTTCGTTTATTCAAAAGCATTGAAAAGAGTGAGAAATGTAACGTTCAGTTCTTTCATTCCTTGTGTACATCCTTTATAATGAGCAAAATATTTAGGCATCAATAAAATGATTTCTTTCTTTTTAAAATATTTGTCCCCTTTCCATCAAGTTTGTATTTTCATTAAATAAATGAAGAAGCTAATTTGAAACATAGTAATTACCTTTGCAACTGCCTTGGAAGGGTACTCAGCTCCTAATCTTGTGTCCACACACTGCCTCACTTTGTCTTCACTAAGTCTTGGTGTTGCCTAACATATTCCAAATTTCTAAAAATTATTTGCTTTCATGGAAAAGAATAAAAAGCTTACATCCTCAAAAGTTGCAAACAAAGCATCAAAGATTAAAGAAGAAACAAACAGTACCCATGTCACAAGACTCTGCTGCCCCCGCGGTAATGTATGATCAACAGGTTTACGCCCGGTCAAGAGCTCCAGCAGAACAACTCCAAAGCTGTAAACATCACTCTTTGAACTTAGCTGTCCGGTCATTGCATATCTGTAACCCACAAACAGAAGAAGTTAGATAACAGTTACCACAAAGTACAGGAAAAAAAAAATTCAAACTAGAAACATGTAGATCTTAAATTCACTATTTCCAGGTTCTAAGGCATAATGAATTCAGGTGTTACAGAAATCTCAGATAACAATAAGTTTGACACAGGGATGGCCTTATTTCCACATTACAGTTCAGATGGATAAATGCAGGGGCCAAGACTAAGATTGCCCCAACTTAATTAAATCTGGCAATCTGATCAGTCAAAAGTTACAACTTTTCTAACTTTTCTTGAATTTTGAATGATAAAATGCAGTATATTGGATGATTAAATAATCTCAACATAATTGGGGAAATTTGGTTTAGTAGACCTTCTAAGATGTAACCATGAAAATGTGTTCGCTACTCGCATGCTGATATATGATGCTTTGGGTTAATAAAATTTCCTTATGAATCTTACTCTGGAGCATGATAACCAAAGGTACCAAGGACACGAGTGGAATGAAGTCTAGCTGCCATATCAGGGGCTTGATTTGATAAATCAAAATCAGCAATCTTGGCAACATCATCATCAAAAAGTAATACATTGCTGGATTTAATGTCACGATGGATAATATGAGGCTGAGCCCTTTCATGCAAGTATTCAAGTCCTTTTGCAGCACCAACAGCAATTTTTACTCTCTGTGCCCATGACAGAACTGGACCTGGCTGTGCTCCCTTGACACCTTTTCGTCCTACACAAACAAAATTAAAATAACTTTACTGGATCATCTACAATAGATATAGTTAAGACAATTAGGAAAAATAATAAATCAATGACTTGCATTACAAGGGTATAAAAGAAATCTTGGTGTTCACAAAACTTCAGAAACTGGATATAATAATTTTGGAGAGCACAAACTTTAGAGGCTTCAGAAACTGGATAATAACAAGACAACATTTAGGGACCATCAGCTGGTTATGAAAAAAGCCTTAGGTTGCCAGAGTATGACTGCACATTTGAGTCAATTTACACACACTTATCAGTCCTGCCAAAGTAGGGTCATGGTCCTTTTTATCAACAAAATAAGCTTCAATCAGATAAAATGTTTTCAAAATAATTCTTGGAGATTGTAAGGGAGGGGGAGGTATAGGAGAGGGATGATCATTTGTTTTACATTGTAAGGGGGAATTCTAATACTGTATTTGTAGGTATACACACTGTGTACCCACATTTCTGATATGTTTTTAATATAATATAATTAACTAGTTTACTGATAAGAAAAAAATTAATTCTTGGAGATTAATTAATTTGATTATACTACCAAAAACAATTGTAATAATTGATGCTTAGAAGATGGAACCAAGATATCTCAAAATGTATATAGATTGCAACTAAGGCAGTAAATAAGATGACAATCCTTAAATTTAAAAAAAAAAAAAATTATATGGAAGCAATATCTGGATACCCTACCCAAGACAATAAATAAATATGTTCTGTATTCATTATTCTAGATAGCAGCTAGAAGCATGCATTCGTTGACTATTTTAGGAGTCTTACTGTAATATCCCCGTATAAATATGCTAGCCCAAATAGTAGATGACAGTGAGATACAACACATTGTGTCAACCTGAATCACTCGTTTAACTTGACAAGAGACACACAAGCATATTGCCAGAAGTTGGGCCTGACCTACCAGTGGGAAAGTCCAAAACTAGGGCACTTCAGTTGGGACTTGCACTTCTAGAAACTGATCCTAGCCAGAATTCGGATGGTCCGAGATTGGTTGTTTTGGGTCAGATTCTGGGGGTAATTAAAGAATCTGATTCTAAAATCAGCACCATTACCAAATCCATCGGAACTCTGACACTGAGATTTTGGTGGAGAATCTTGACTTGGATTATGGCATGAGAAGCCTAAAAAACAGTTAAATAATTTTTAAAATAGGTTTTGTTTGGATGGAAAGTTGGTATAAACTTTTGTACGATGACCAGGTTGGTGCACTTCTGGTGTGAAACCATCACGCCAATCCCTATTTGGGTGGGTCATAGGTGCCTTATTATCCTCTTTCACTTGTCAAATTTGCTCCAACCTGAACTTGATCCAAGTTAGAATTAAATTCCACATAACTACACATACAAACAGGAAATTGGATTTTGGTTATGAACTATCAGAGTTCAGATTCTAGGATCCAGAACTCGCATTATACAATCCCAGCATTACACCCCAGTTTTAGCATACTGGCTCAATTCATATTACTGGAATGTGATATTACGTACCATGAAGAATATCATGAAGAGATCCATTCGAAGCGAACTCATAGGCAAGGACCCGTAGATTTCCATCAACACAATAACCAAGCAGCTCCACCACATTTTCATGTTTCAGTCTTGATACCATAGAGACCTGTAAAGGTAAACGTCAATTGATGAGTAAGTTAAATCAAGGAAATACATGAATAAGGTGAATTTACAAGTGACATAGTTTACTGTGATGCCAAACCTGTGCTAAGAATTCTTGGTCTGGTTGTTTACTGGCATCTAATTTTTTAATTGCTGCAGCCTGCCCATCTTTCAGAACACCATAGTATACTCTTCCATATGATCCCTCTCCGATTAATGCCTTTGTCCCAAAGTTATCCGTAATGTCTTTCAGATCATCCACTGAAATGGCAGGAACGGCAATAGGCTGGACTTTCACAGTCTGAGCACCCTTAGGTGCAGTTTCAGTGGCATGATGGCCTCCATCAGTTCCTGCACCATCAACTTGTGCTCAGTTTCATTTACAAGATCAGTTGGACGAAGCAAAAGGCAACATAGCAAAATAACAAATCTTATTACCACTATAAGAAATATTAGTAGCCATATGCTAAAATTAAGACAGCTGCAAAGATAAACTGACCATATCCAATCCACTAAATTTATCCATGAAAGCCAGTAATATATTTTTAAAAGATAATGAACCAATAATACAGCAGAAATTGAGGCAATCATTTACCACGACACAACAATTTAAGATACTTCCTGCAGGAGAGAGCAGCAAGTTTGTCCTTTCCGGTCGTCAAAATTATTTTTTATGATGTTTATCCAGAATAAATGTTGACTTAAAAAATGCATACACAAGAATTGGCAAGACATAACCTCCCGCCAACTTTCTCAATGCAACTGTGTGGACAACACTTAACCAGCCATGTGTTGAATCATAAACAAGTCATATTTCAATATGTAGAATTACTAAATAATAGATTACCTGCTGAACTCTTTGCCATGTATGGGCCACCGCTGTCAGTAGTTTTATGGACATTATCATCTTCACAACAGCTAAAGCAGCTCATGATAATTTCTCCTCAGTGAAACTCCTCTTGTTTTGCAGTATTCCTTTGGTTTGCATTTGTAAGAAAGAAACATAAACATTAATACACAAGACAATAACAGCATAGCTGCTACGGAGAATAGAAGTTTTAAGTGTAAAACTTTAGTAGTTCTAAGACCTTCAATAAATATGGCAAACATGTAGTATAACAAAATCGATACAAATGGCATAAACAATAAAACAAAATGAAGTAACTAGCATCAGACTTAACTAAGCATTTCAGTATTATTTTTTCTCCAAAGCATATAATGGTAAATTAAAATGTTTCTCAAAGATGCGGCTAGCATGTAATCCCTTGAAAAAAGGTGAAATGAAAACACATTCACAAAGGAAATCAGTTGGTATTGGGATGAAAAAATAAATAAAATTTTAAAGTCAATTCCATATAGAAAAAAACAAGAAACATTCTTTGTTTCTCTCATCAACTCCAACCTACAATCCTTTCCTAAATAGAAACAGTTATGCATATAATAAAAAGAGCCGCAGTACACTTCTCAGCATAATTTTTCTTTCTTGTTTAACAGCACACTGTTGCATGATTTCCAATTATCCTCTCCCCAGTAAATGAGGTAAATATTACCACAAATCTGCAATTTTAGATGATATTTTCTTTTTTATGGGAAATGAAGGATACATTATAAAAAATATTAGACAATATACATGAGCTATCTAGTAACCCCAAGAAGGGGGGATGTAGATAAAAATACGAAGGAAAAGGCAAATAAACCCATAAACTAACAAAATATGACAGCAGGTGCAGAAAACAGCAGCTATTGGATCTCCAACCACCCCCCAACCATCAAAGAATCTCTGAAGGCCCCGAGTCTCACTAACTGGTCTGCACAGTTAGCAGATCTAGGGGTGTGTTGGAAAAGGATATTCCAACTAGAAGTAGTGAAACACGCTAGGCAAATGATGTGATCCAATCTCCATGAACTGGCTGAACCCACTGAATACATTGACATCCATTCTATGATAGACCTAGACTCCCCCTCAATTACCAAGTTTGTCAGCCCCAAACTTTTTGCCAAGTGAACCCCCTCAATCTTAGAATTTCTTTCACAATAATCTGATCAGCCATTATGCAGTAGAGTCCTGGGATTGGATTTGTACTTTTGACTTTTGTTCCACCAAGTTCCCGTATCTCCTTTTGTTGTTTAACACTGAAATAGCAAACATCTACAACTCTTCCTCATTACCGCATCTTTGGCTAATGGGTCCATAATTAGTCTTCTTTTGTAAAAGACCCATGTCAAGGAAAGAACGGCATACGATAGTTCCCTGAGAAAGTTTCTTAATTTTCAAGGGAGCAATGACATTATAAGATTTCTTCCATTTATATGATATAAATCAATTTTTTGTGCTAATCCCAAGTACATGATATTAGATTTCACATTTGCATCATTTTGATTACTGTGAAGTAAAATCAGTTTATCCACTCCCATCTGATTACAAGCCACAGGGATGCCTAAAATCTGATCACCTAATCAAGTCAAGATGCTCATGAAAATTCCTTTTCTATTAATAGTTCTGCCAGTCAATAAAGTAAATTACCTAGGCTTCTCTCTCATTCACAGAAGTATCAACTGTTGTTTGGTGAGCAAAGGTTCACTGTGTAACCAATCATACTTCCAAAAGCTACCTTATCTCTTTTCAGCTCCAAGAACAATACCCCCTGCTTGAAGTGGGAATGACCAGCGTCTAAAGCTATTCTATTAAGGATTTGCATAGGGATTGTGAGCTTAAGATTATCCCTGCAAAATTAGTCTGAAAGGCTAGGTTTTATTTATCAATGTTTTAAACAATTAGGCCTCCTTGTTCTCTAGGTAGAAATATTTTTTCTCCTATTAATTTGCGTGGAACTTTACACTATCGCAATGATTCCATAAAAGACTCTTCTTTGGATTTTTTTTCCAGATTCCACAGAATGCTATTTGGAAAATTTTTAACTTTTTCAAAACAAACATGGAATAAACTGACAAGATGGAGTATATGTGATCGGGTCCAAGCTTTATCAAATAAGAAAAACAATACATATCTTAAGTCGCTCTTCAGTTTCCATGCTATGATATACCATAAGAAGGGGGCCATATGGCCTACAAGTTTTGCCCATCAGCTGGCATCCATGGCCTTATTTCAAGCATGCCATGTAACAGTTCAGAGGTTGGTAAGGAAACTTTGCCTGTCTGATGGGCGAATCATGTTCTATACATCATTAGATGGGATAAGGACAAAATTATAACAATCAAGCACCATTTCTAATTACTATATATTCTAATGGATTACTTGGTCATGAGAAAATATCATAAAAATTTTCAATCAACCCACTGAACTATGAAAAGTCAATGAAAAATGTAGATAGGTATCATTCATTAAAAAAAAAATTGTAGATAGGTGTCTCTACAAGTACCCATTGGAAAATTCAATACGCAAAAAAAAACGATGGTACCTCTACATTGAAGACAACAGCCTTATATTATAAGATCACAGCCATGGGGGTTATATCTAACATTGTGTTCCAAAATTCCCAGTATATGTTAAGCGTCACACATCTAAAAACTTTTGCACGTATCCAACTTTAAAACGATATATGCAAGTAAAAGTAAGAGGAAAAAGAAAACCTTCACAACCGTGTGGCTGGAGCATTGAGAAGTATATCTGCAAACTAATTAATACTAATTCTGGAGTTTAAACAAACCTAAAAAGTAAAACCATGCAAATCTGCCATTGATTATAGTTAACATTTGTATATGAGAATATGTAAGTAATATAAGCGTCAAGATGGAGATAAAGATTCAATTAAATGATGGATCAAACCACAGTCAACTCAATAATTTGCATACCACATCACTTTTATATCATCGCCACCGCCATGTTTTTCAATCTTTAGCATCAAAATTATCACTTCGCAAGTTTGTTATCCAAATCAAACCATTCCAAAGATGCACGAAACTATTTCAGATAAGTTGAAAAATACATCAAGGAAAACAACCGATTAACAGATCAAATAAATATCAGCAACAAAAAAGTGCAAATTACAACGAAGGCAGTACAGATCGTAGGATATGTAAAGCTTATGTTGACAGAATAATTCTGCTGTGTATTTTCATTACTATCGGGAAAAAATGCATAAAAGCTTATACCAACTCGAAATAAAAACCTTTTCCCCTTAATTTACAACAGTCCTGCTAGACTGACCAAGTACATACCAAATTAGAATCTTTGAGTGCAAAAAGCACCAAACGCTTCTTGAGGTCGTGAACCTGAAATTCTAGGGTTTTCACCCAACAGCCAAATATTTCATAGCAAGACTCACGTTAATCCGTTCGGCTATGCTTCGCTCTCTCTCTCTCCCCTCCCGACATCAGACTCCAGCGAACTCGACTTCTTTCTTTTTTTTACTTGAGGACCCTGAAGAGCAGGATAAGCAAAATGGTCGACGGGTGCGTAGGATAACTGAACGTAGTGCAAACGGTGACCTGCCGATCTTGTTTTCAATTTTTCGTATGAGAGATGGCTCGCTTGGATTCGATGGTCTTCGATTGCGTAATTGCACCATGTGGCCTCGCTGTCAATATGATTACGATATTTTAATATTTATTATTTATTACATTTTTCTTAATGATAAAATTACACTAATCTCCTTCCATGTTTTGTTATTTGCTAAATATCCTTACTTTGTGTACTAATGTTTTGTTAACTATTTAAAATTGATTTTTTATGGTTTAAAGATAATAATAATAAAATTTTAAAAACGATTTAAATCATTTAATTTTTTTTTACTTTAAATAAAAATTAACCAAATAAAACAAGACTTACATAAATATAGATTAACTGAATATATAATTTTTGGTAAAACAGGATGAAATACAATATTCGTGTCGCCCACCCACTTTAATGGGAAACTGACTTTTGATGATAATAATGAAATAAAATTTAACCAAGGATAAAGTAGTTAAGTTATTACCTTTGTTTAGTTTTATAACTTTGATAAAAGAGGTTAATATCATTTCAAAAGCCTCATGAAAAGTACTTGCAGCTCTCCAAAACCAAAAGAGTGATAAATGTAATTTACTCTTTATTAGTTATAACATGCTAGGATGGATCTCATTTTTTTTTTTTACACGAGGAGGCAGTTACCTGGCTGAAATTGTGCCTCATCGCATTGATATTTCTCCGCTCGATTGGTGGGGGCGGTGGGTCCAACCGACGGGCTAAGGTCAAACAGCCGTGTCATACGAGCGGCCTTTTCATTCTTAAATCAAAGAGGATGGCTAAATTTGACCAAACGAGAGAACGAAGAAGAAGAGAGGAAAATCCAAACCGCGTCTTAACTGTTAAGGGGGTTTGGAAATGATCCTTTCTGGGAAATAGCGCACCGAGAAAAACCTTTGAACTAAATATGATGCCGTGTGACTCAGGCTGAGTCTCACAAGAAACCCCCTTGGTATCACCTTCCAGTTGGTATCACCCCCTTGGTTAGAGTATATGGCTATGGAGTTGGTTAATTAGTTTTTTACCCAAAAAAAGAAAAAAAGAGTAGGTTAATTAGGTAACCAATCCTTAATAGTGAAGGTTTTATAAGTCATAAATCAGGTTAAAGTTGGATATGGGTTAGGTTCAAATTAAGCTTTACGTAGTCTTTATCATTCAAATATATGGTATTTGAATACATTTTATTTTACAAAAACATATTTCACAAATAAATATGTTAATCCATTAGAGTTATAAATATGTTATCCTTACTGCAAGTGCAACTCGTAGTTTTTCAGAAATCAGTCCTAAAATATTTAACCATTGAACTTTATTTTTTGTCCCAAGATCTTTTGTTCTCAATAATATGAACATGCCTTCTTTTAGGATTGAATGAAATCTGCGTCAAATCTTTTAGTCCAATCTTCTTGGATGGTTTTGAACACATTGATGACCAGTTTAGTACCGTATACCCAACTAAGACTACTGAATTAGTCTCAGAAGTTAATTTTTTGACATGGGTGTGGACTCGATATTGGATACAATACTAGCTTGCAAAACCAACCATGTACATGAGATTTCAGAACTTCAAAGACTTTAAGCTCTCCTTTTAAAGATGACATCTGTTGCAATTTTATGTTACATTGTTTTCAAAGCTTAACCCACCAAGTTGACCCCCTGAATGATACAATGACTGGTCATGATCGGAACCTTCATTTTAAACCTAGTTTTTGGAAATCAACACTCAGGGTATTTTATAATCTAAGGTATAGTTAGGGAGACAAAAAAAACTTTTTTTTTGGTAATAAGGGAAACAAAAAAAAAATATAGTGGTGGTTTTGTTAATAAGATATTAAATAATTTTATAACTATAGAATGGATTACCGATTGATGCCGTCTTAGCTCAGCCGGTAGAGCGCATGGCTTTTAACCATGTGGTCGTGGGTTCGATTCCCACAGACGGCGGAGGTTGTGGCCTTTTGGCTTAAAAACCTTGGATGGTGTCGTTGTGCAAAGTTCATCATTTCCGTTTGTCCACTTCTTTGTATTTTTGGGTAGCATCCAGTTTTTTCCACTTCAGTATGTGCTTCGTTCGGATAATTCCAGATAGTCAAAGACTGTAATGGCGTCGGGTACGCTCTCGTTCTCATCTTCCATCTGTTCGTCATTATTTTACCAAGAGAGGAATAACAACTACGACTACAGAAGCAGAGGCGAGGTAGATTTCTCTAGGGTTTTGCGCTGCGCATTCGCTTCACCAGTAAGGAAGACCAATTCCTCTTCTTCTTCTTCCTCGGCTTCCTCTGTCCGTACCTCTTCAAAAACGCCTAAAAGTGCGTCTACAGCTAAAAAGCGCCACTGGAAAGAAGGAGAGTTTCCTGGTATATCAGAGGCGTCGCTGCCCAGTTCTCCGAGAACTCCAATAAAGAATGTGAAGAAGAAAATCGACGACAGGAACAATGCCAAGGCATGGGTTAGCACGGTTACCGAAACGCTTTCTGAACGAATTCAGAAGAAGCAATGGCATGAAGCCCTTGAGGTACCTCTGCTTCTTTTTCATTTGCTTCTCTCTAAATATATGCAATTACATCTCTATCTGGCCTCTTTGTATTTAATAATAAATAATTTTTGGTTATGTAAACATATAACCTACAGAATTGCGAAATTTATTCTGAGTTTGAATTTTCGATTGATTATCTTCTTCATATAAGTTATGTTCTTTCAAATTGTAATGCATTTTTGTATTTTATTGTTCGTGGTTTATCAGTCTCCAATCGATATTGCTTAGAATTTTATCATTTGTTGCAACTGGTTAACTTTAATAGTTCAAACTCAAGAGCAACTGAATCGATGGTTTAGGTGTTCAAAATGCTCAAAGAGCAACCCTTCTATCAACCTAAAGAGGGAACGTATATGAAACTCCTTGTTCTTCTTGGACGATCAGGCCAACCCCACCTTGCACAGCAACTCTTTGATGAAATGATAGAAGAAGGATGCGAACCCACTGCTGAACTATACACTGCCCTGCTTGCAGCTTATTGTCGGAACAATCTCATTGACAATGCCTTTTTGGTGCTCAATCAAATGAAGACCCTCCCTCTTTGCCAGCCGGATGTGTTTACATACAGTACCCTCATAAAGGCCTGTGTCGATGTTTCCCAGTTTGAATTGGTTGATTCTCTGTATGAAGAAATGGCTGATCGGTCTATTTGTCCAAATACTGTGACCCAGAATATAGTGCTAAGCGGTTATGGGAAGGTGGGAAGATTTGAACAGATGGAGAGAGTGCTGTCAGGTATGCTTGAAAGCACTACATGCAAACCCGATGTCTGGACAATGAACACTATTCTTAGCCTGTTTGGCAACAAGGGTCAGATTGATATGATGGAGAAATGGTACGAGAAGTTCCGCGACTTTGGGATTGAGCCTGAGACACGCACTTTCAATATTCTAATTGGTGCATATGGGAAAAAGCGAATGTATGACAAGATGTCTTCGGTAATGGAGTACATGCGCAAGCTAAATTTTCCATGGACAACCTCGACTTACAACAATGTCATTGAGGCATTTGCAGATGTGGGAGATGCGAAGCACATGGAGTATACATTTGACCAGATGCGTGCAGAACGAATGAGAGCAGATACCAAGACTTTCTGTTGCCTTATTAATGGGTATGCCAATGCTGGTCTCTTTCATAAAGTAGTCAGCAGTGTTCAATTAGCTGGGAAGTTGGAGATACCTGAGAATACTTCATTCTATAATGCTGTAATCTCTGCATGTGCAAAGGCAGAAGATTTGATGGAGATGGAAAGAGTTTTCAAGCAAATGAAGGATAAGCACTGTCCTCCAAATTCAACAACTTACTCTATCATGGTGGAGGCATATAGAAAAGAAGGTATGACCGACAAGGTCTATGATCTGGAGCAAGAGCAACAGAATATGGACATGAATGGTTTGGAAGGTGGCTGAGAAGGTCGACATGGATCTCTTTAAGGATATGGAATTGAATTGCTTGTTACTGGCCTCACCATTGGAGAGCTGATGATAGCAATGTCTCTGTCTGGTTCATTCTGGAATTAATCAGAAAAATTAATGAAGCCATTAACTGGAATTGATCTGTTATCCAGCTTCTGCCATTAATAACAGATACCCACAATAACATTTTGGTTGTTTTTTGTGTTTGGATATGCTGCATCTATAATGTTTGTATTTGAATACCTTTTAGAAGCCGACTGTTTTAATTTTAATGTATCCAGAGAATCACTTGTAATGCAAAGATGATGAGTTTTTATTTTTCAAGTACTCGCTGATATTTTGTTCCAATGAAATGGATGCATGGTCCTTTCATGCAAACTGCCAGTGGTACTATTCTCATCTGCTTTCTTTGGGATGGTCATGATGAGTTTTTCTTGTTTGAGATGGTCAACACCATGCGTATCTAGAACTTTTAGGTTCTGATGGTTGTAGTTTTCTATTGAATTCTTAGGCTGGTCTGTCCTAGATTACTATATTACAAGTTTTTGCCATTTCATTACTTGCAAGAATCTTATTTTTATGAAATGGCATGCTCGCTTCACAAGATGGAGATAAGGATATAGTTGCAGCATTTGTGTTTCAACATGATCTCATGGGCATATTCGGTGTTCTTCTAACTGCTTATCCTTTTTTTTTTGCATCTCTTTCTCCAAATTGTGTAAATTGATTAGAGGTCCCAAAGAACACAGCCATGTTTGTGTAGCCATTTGAGAGAGAATGTTCTAACATAATGCAAGTTCTATGTAAGGGACAACAAGTATTTCACCATCGAGTGTTTCCTGCCTCGTGACTTATCTAATACAGCACTTCGACTCTTACCTTGGGGGAAATCTTACCCGAGTCTCTTCTTCAAAAGAAATACCATGCATTTTGCCGGATTGTAGACTATACAGCCTTAATCTACAGTGTTCCTTACAGCCTTAACAAGATGCTGCCACCTGTCCGGATTGTTTTTCAGCTTCAAACGTGCAAAACATCAGTTAACGGGCTCAAACGTTAATGTTACAAGTCAAACTACCAGTACCTTTTCCCCTTTCTTCTCCCCATTTCCTACCAGCCTGTGACTTCGTCTCTTTCTTCTTCTGGGACAACCCAGACCTCCTCTCCTTGTTCTTCTTCCACAACTAATCTCTCCAACAGAAGCGGCGACCCACGCGATGAAAGATCTGGAGATTTTTTGCTGCAAAAATCATTAACTTGCAAGCTAGTGATGGACGCCTGTTTCCAACAGAAATCGAACGTCATACACTTCCGTTTCCAGCCAAGTTGTCCAACAGGCAATTTCATCTCCTGATTTTTCCTGGATGCGAAAATCATAAGCTTTTCAGGATCGAGGTTATTCTCTTGTTATTCTACAGGTTCTCTGCTAGGATTTTGCTATGCAACCGTTCGACTGGTGAATGCTTTGATTTGTGGCTTCTTTTTGAGGTATGATCTCATTTCACTATTGGCATGTGGAATATAAAATGTTTTAAACAATGATTGAAACTATTATAATAAAAAATAAAAAAAACAGAGCAAATCTCCATGACCGTTCTAGGTTGCATATTGAACCTTTTAAAAATGATAGAACCTATTCTATTTATCCTGTACTGCATGTGCTATCAGCGAGTTGGGGGTTTGAACTTTGGCATCTCTGTTGACCAAGTAAAAGTAGAACAAAAAACTAAAATGGACCTGAAAATGCCCTTTCATTTTTTAATAAGCCGAATTATTTTAATTTTTCCATTTCTATTTTAAGAAATTGCCAATTAAAGTTATTAAAGTTGTAAGGTCAGTAGTGGTTTTTTTTCCTCCTTTTCTTTCTTACTTCTTTTTCAAAAGATAAACATGAGATCAGTTGATTTTAATTTGGTTAAGAAAGGTAGAGGAAGTAACATGTTACAAAGTAATTCAACCCCAATGGTAACTCTGACGACTAACACAAAATTTGGCCCAAGTTTATCCATGTCCCATCTCAGGTCAATCCAAAAACCTTTTCAAGCCAAGATTGTAGTTTGGTTAGAAAGTGCTAGATATTATTCTTATTTTTGGTGTTTTGCATACTTCGGGTGATGCAGATGATTAATGCTCAAATGATGGTAATCTTTCACCTGATTAGAACTAAAATCGGCATTGTTATTATCATCCTCAATTGCCAATAAACTGATCATATGAAAATAAAGAAATGACAATATGCTAATCTTACAGTTATTTTAATATTTATTTCTAAGTTTAAAGCTGCAGTTGAGATGGGATGCATGGGGAATGGATATATTGCTCAGTATAATACATGGGGTTGGGGCAAAAGAGAATAAAGATGGTGAGAAACGCCTCTTTTCTTGTATTAGGAACAATGGTTGGTAGGCATACTTCTGTTACTAACATCAAAATTATTATACATGTCTAATGTTTGACTTTTGTCATCTGTTTGGTTATTATCTTAAATACTCAAAATTTGTTAACTTTGGTAAGACTCTTGTGTTAGTTTTGAGTGCATGGCATTTCTGTTAAGCAGTATGGTGGCCTTCGAGAAATGTTTCAAAGGTATTGCTTGATTTCTTCAGTTGAGTAACATTGCTTTTATAAATTATATTGTATTTTTATAATTTAATATTGTCTTGATTTTTCTTATTTTGGGAATGCTTCTTGCAGAACTTATGGATTTATTCTTAGTGTGGAAGATTTGTCTCCAAATGTAAGTATATTATGGTGAGCCGAAGTGCTGAACATGAGTAAGAATTGTGGCAAAGAGTTGTATTTGCTTTGCCCTATTCTTTTTCTGATCTAATGATATCGTCTATTATTCATCAAAAAAAAAAAAATCGTGGCAATGAGTTGTTAAAATTGCTTAGTTCATATGGAGAGATTGAAAAGTGCTAATAACAATTTTGGTTTTTGTACTTTGGTTTCTTCAATAATTCTGTCTTTTTATATCCTCTGTTCTTTCACTATTTCAGATCTATAACTACTTATTAGGAAGGATTATCCATTTCTAGAGATATTTCAGAGTCTAGACGAAGTAGGTGTTTCCTGGCTTTACCATCTTTATTGACCCCTAATCCAATGAAAAAACTGTGGGGAAAGCTTAGCAATTTTATTTCTTTACAAACTATTTTACTGTTGCTCAGTCTTATAAAGAAATTAAATTACGAAGATAGTTACACTAGACTATCTTTTCCTTTTCATTTCAGGAGATAGTTAACAGTTGCTGTCTATGCTTTGTTTCTAAGAATGTTGCCTGTGATTTTAAGTCGGTTCAAACAGCCATTCATGTTTTTGGAGCTGAGATTTCAGTGATGTAGTTTTATTTGTTTATGGAGAGATGAAACTATATAAAATGGCTCCGAATTAGAACAAATAACACTTGTCATTAATAAAATATAATGTTATCATAGTTGGGAATTTGGTCTAGTGGTATGATTCTCGCTTTGGGTGCAAAAGGTCCCGAGTTTGATTCTCGGAATGCCCCATCTAAAATTTGTTCTTTTAAAAAAAAAAAAGAATTTACAGACTAAGACAAGGACAAAAAAACATAAATGATGTCTTAAGTTTCTTTTCAGTTTTTAGATTTTATTTTTTGGTCCATTGATTTCTTAGATGTATAAAGTGTTAGTATTCTAGTTTATATAGATTCCTTTCAAGCTTTAGATGAATTTTATATGCCAAAATGGAAAAGACACAAAAAGTAAGGGTGCAGGTTACATGGAGGAATCAAAACAGAGCCTTCTAAGGTATCAATTGTGTGAAGACATAAATATACACTAGAAAGGATGAAATAAATGGCATGTTTCGTGCAGTTTTATATCCATCATTAAGGACTGAAGGTGCTTGGATTTTCCTTTTCCATTTGAATTGGATTCTTTTTCCGGGACAATTTTCTATTGTTTGGGTGCATGGATATTTTTCCTTTTTTCATTTGAATTGGATTCTTATTGCGACACAATGTTCTACTGATTGGGGGCGTGGAGTGAAAAAGGTGGGACTGTGGATGGGGTGGTGGCGAGAGGGGCAGGACAGGGGAGGGAGCAGGGACAAGGGTAGGGAGTGCAAGGGCCTGAACCTGGGATTTGGGGGCAAGGGTGGGGGAAACTTTTGGAGGCGGATCATTTATTACTGAACATGCCCCAGTCAACTACACAAAATTTTTCAATTGCCAAGAACATCATGGATATCTCATTTGGTATATACACATCATTAAAATTGAAGCTTATTGAAACATCTCAAAAGCATATAATGTGGAAGCTATACTCTTTTAATGATTGTCTTACTACAACAAAAGGATCGCTTTATCCACTAAAAAAAAGGATGGTATTAGACAAAAAGACTGAAGAACAATTTATAGTTTTGCAGCCATCTGATTTGTGGAACCTATACTCGTTTAGTGATTGTCTTATAACAACAAAAGGATGGTTTCATCCACTAAAAGAAAAAGGATGGTATTAGACAAAAAGAGTGAAAAACAATTTACAATTTTGCAGCCATCTGATTTCAAAAGACATCGCTTCAAGTGTTTCCAGTTTTGAGTGTTGTTGAGTACTTGAAATCCACAGTTTAAAGCTGGTTAAGAGATTGGAAAGCATCAATACTCCATTTCAATTAGGAGAACCATCCCACTTGAGATCATCAAGCTATTTGGTGTAGAGGTCTTACTCTTGCATTCAGCTTCAATGAAGAATAGTAGCACTCAAAAACCTGCACCTAAATGAGATTAAATAATATTCTTTCTGAATGAGAAACTATACTTTGCATCAGTGTTTTAGTACAAATATTATATAAAATACCTCATCACAAGTTTAAATTTCTAACCTTCAAAATGCCATACCAAAGGTTGTACTCATTGAGGATAAAGCTGGATAAGAGATGGAAAGCATCATTACTCCATTTCAATTAGGAGAACCATCCCATTTGAAGTGCTAAACGGTATCCAACATGACTAGTGTATGATATAGGTTGTACCTTAATATTGGAAAGCAAAATTCCTCATAATTTTTTATAGCCTGTATTTTAACAGCTTCAGTTTGTGATTTACTTTCAGTGCCAAGGGCATCAACATTAATTTGGGGCTTACTTACCAAAAATTACACTGAAAACAAAATTTAATTTGAGGTTTAACACTCCTATTGTCCATTAAATTTTAATTATTCATGCTAACCACTAACAGTCCAACAAGCCAAAAAAGAAAAAAAAACATATTTAACAAAAATATATAACCCCACATGCCCCACATTTGTATTTTACCTTCTTTTGCATTTTGTTTTGCTTTTATTAAGACAACAAAGTTCTCAGGTAATCTAAATTATTGATCCGAAACACAAAGCTCTCCATACAACATCCCAAATTATATCAATTTCTACTGAAGACAGCCCATCCAAGCAAAAGATCATATGAATCACCCACATAGACAACCCAATAAGCAGCACTGACGGAAATATCATATATAAGTAAAGCATTAAAAGTTAACAAATTCGAAAGGGCATAAAACAAGGACCAAAAAAACAAAAGGGAAGGTTCAAACACCAAGATGTTGGGTTGTGGGGTTTGATGCCATGTAATGTGATATAGCATCTGTCATGAAAATGTCTAAAGCATAGAGAACATTACTCTTTTGGGCCTGATGTTCATAGATGCATGTGAGTAGTTCAAGAAACACATCACCACCATTGTTGACTAGAATAGCATCCATGAATGGGTTGCCGTTGTACTCATCACCACCATTGTTGACTTGAACAGCATCCATGTTCCCCACATTCCAAAAGTTGTAGATGCAAACAATAGCCATGGATCCACAAAGACTTCCCTTGTACAAAAACAAAGATGGGATTAATGATTCAAACCAAACCCAAGATTAAGAATATCAGAATATGATCTAATCTAAACTAACACCCCTGTGTATTTCATCAATACAAATTCCTTAAAACCCATATTCAGGCAGGCTCAACACTATCATCAATGTCATACATGTAACAGAAGCAAGCAAATCAATAGAGTGATGATAAACACCATGGCCAATATCAAATTTATACCAAATACAGCATATTAAATTAAAGGTTTTGCAGTAGGCTGCATTCAGTCTATACGAATTCCTTAAAAATAGGTCCCACAAAAGCAGGGAACAATGCAGTTTTACAGAACTTAATAGACTTTGTTAGCAATTTATTTCTTGTGGAGTGTACTAATTAATCACAAAATTGATAACTGCACTATCATTATATCTGAGGGAAGATAATAGATAAGTGAAAGACCTTTAAAGAGAGACTAAAAAAATACCTTATAACTACATTTGGTTTGTACTCCTTGAACAGCAACAACAAAATTCACAAATATTGCATGAACTTCAGAAAACCCCAAATCAGATCATTTGCAAACAACTAATTTCGGAAACAATAACTAATTTCTAAAGAACCCAGATCAGATCTTGTCTTATAACTCCAAGATAACCGAAAAATTTCAATGAAGATAAAAAAGGATCCACTTGAAGGAGAAACAGAGATTGGTTGTAGATAATGCCAAAAGGCATGCTGCAGTACTGGGTAAAGTTCTGTTCATTTTCTGCTTTAAATGATGCTGGATCAGGGCCTCTTGGGTTGCTTTCTCTCTTATTACAATTTGATGGTGTTTTTGTTCTCTCATTGTTTCTGTTATTCGTAAAATATCATTTGAGGATTGATTGTTTTAACATTAATTATCGTTATGAAGTTCAATAACATCCTATGGAGCATTACTTCCCACTGATAACCTTGTTCCCAAGCCATGTTTATGGGATCTTTCAAAGATCTGCATATTTCCTCCGTTTGTGGATGTAATGTGCCCTTGCGGAAGAGGTTTGAATGGGAATTAGGCTACATTAGAAGAGCCGGATCCATTTGCCATTAAGGGGAAGAGGTTGCTTCTGCTACATATTGATATCATTGAGGGAAGCTTGATGATTAGATGTCTCTTGTTGCTAGGTGTAAGGTTCAAAGTGTTCATAAGGTAAAAGGGCTGAGGTCATTTATGACTTTGAATACACATAATGTGTTTGATCCTCGGGATCACTTTAACCATGTTATCTTTGATGTAGTGGGTTATAAAGCAAGAGAATTTGGTACACAGATCGCTTTAACCATGTATCGTGAAGTCTACTGTTGACTCATATATGAATTTGAACAAGGAAAAATATATTTTAGTGAAGGACTCATCGGATCCACAAGTGAGGATTTAGCAGGTTCTTGCTAATGCATTTGGGAGCAATTATGTGGAGGAACCTTTGCCATAGGAGGAACAAGTGCAACCGCCTGTAGAGGATGACACAAATGGTGAGGAAGCTATTTAAGCTGCTAATACTGGGGATGACAAGAGATCAGTGTTGAGGTTTGAAGCGTAAAGGGTTCTATCTTAGTCAACTCTTTCTTATTTCTTGTTGCACCTAGCAAGTAGTAATGTGATGTTAAACCATTGCCCTTAAAAACAATTATGGCCTAAAATAAAATCAATAGCCATAGGGATTAAGAGGGGGTAAAATGAAGCATATATAATATAAAATGTACACACTCACATATAAAACATGTTTAACTTGAACCAGATAATCCGACAAAGGGCCGCCTGGTCAAGCAAAGGAGGCTCTCTATCTTTATGTAAATTGTTTCAGTTTGTTTTTTGGCTCCAATTTTGATTAAATTGCTTATATTTCAGTTTGTTTAGTTCATTTTCATTTACTAATTATATTGACATTTTTTTCCTGTTGTTATAGTGTGATTATTGTACTTATTTTGAAACAAGTTAAATATATTTCCTCATTCATTGTGATTGAGCTTTTCTTTTGTGATTTTCTTTTATATTTCCTTTTGTTTTCATTGGAATTTATTTATTTTATTTTTTATTATATGCTATCTAATGGCTTATTATTTTTTATCCTCTTTTTTTTTTTTAATTTCATTTCATTTCAACTAGTATTTCTATGTTATATATATATTTTTAATATTTTGCCATTCAATTTTAACGTGTTTTTGTTATGTTATTTTTTGTTTGTTTGTACTATTTTCTTCTTACAAAAAAATTTTATCACTCAATTTTAATGTGTTCGTTTTAGCTATTCTCAAATGGTCAAGGTTTTTATTTAAATATATTTGTATTGTAATTTATTATTTGTTTTTTTCATTTATTTTCATAAATTTATTTTGTGATATTTTTTTTCATTATATGGTCATAGTTTTTTTTTTTTACCTTTGCCCTGTTTGTATGTCTAGTATTTTTTTATTTCCACTTTTTATGTCTTTTTAAGAGATTTTCCTAATGTTTTTGATATTTCATTCTATTTTTGTAGTTTATTTTTTGCGCATTTTGTTGGAATTTAGCTTTGTTTCTTTACTATTATTGATAATATAATGAAGTTTTCTTTTGGCTTTTTATTTACATTTTTTATGTTCATTTCGTTAAATTTTTTACTCTTTCTTAATTTTAAGCTTTTGATTGATTTAGTTTTATTTTTCATTTAAATTTATTCTTAGTTGTTTTTTCCTCTAGGTTTTCTTTATTCAGGGGTTTTGTTCAGTGTAGATCTTAATAAGTGTATGTTTTATATCTTTATCATTGAATTGAGCATTTTTGTGATGTTTTTATTTTATCATGTCTTTTCTTTTTCATTTTAAATATCAAGAAGTATCTTTATTCTTTTATGTTTTTCTGGTAACTTGGCGTGTCCGAGCCAATTTGCGTGCACCACAACTAACCCCAGGGGGCTTGTGCAATCCCCTCCGTCCCACACAAACTGTGTGTGCCAGGTCAAAGGCACACCCGAAGGGAGCATACCCGCAGGCCCAAGGCTTTGACCACCAGGCTAACCCCTGTTATTTATACTTTTTTGATATTGAATTTTACTATAAATTTGTAATTTTTATTTCTATTTTTTGTTATACGCTGCATTTAGCCACTTTATATTAACGTATCTATATTTTGCTTTTTTGGAATTTTTTAATCTTTAATTTATTATTTTCATTAAATCAATTTCTAGATATTTATTTATATTTTATAATTTTAAGGTCTATTTATTTGTAAATTGTTTCAATTTGGTCTTTGGCTCAACTTTTGAATAAATTACCTATATTTTATTTTGTTGAATTCATTTCATTTACTAAATATCTTGACATTTTTTGTGTTTTTATATTGTGACTATTGTATATATTTTGTAATAAGTTAAATATCTTTCCTTATTTATTGTTATTGAGCTTTTCTTTTGTGATTTTGTTTTATATTTCCTTTTGTGTTCATTTGGCTAAGTTGTGTTTATTTTTTATTATATGCTTTCTAATAATTTATTATTTGTTTATCCTTTTTTGGTTTTATCGCATTTCATTTCAACTTGTATTTCTATTTTATATTATTTTGTATATTTTGCCATTCAATTCTAACGTGTTTTTATCATGTTATTTTTGTTTGTTTGTACTATTTTCTTCTTATAAATATTTTATCACTCAATTTTAATGTGTTTGTTTTAACTATTTCTACGTGAGTCCATCCCTAAAGAGTTGCTTGGTGTGGCTGCTCTCCCTCTCGTGACATGGCTGCTCTTCTTATCCTGGTGTATGTGAAGCGAATTGGAGGTGTGCTGCCCCTTGGGATCCCATCAGAATCTTAACCTTTGTCAATTTCGTGACCATCTTTATATAGGTGGGTGAGTAGACAACTCGTTAGTTCGACTGACTTGGTTTCTTGGTGTGATTAGAACATGGTTCAAAACCCTCTCATTGTGCGGACTGAGCACTAGTATTGGCCAAGATGAGGGAACAGTTTGTAACTGGAGAAGAAGTTGCTATCTTGCCACAAACTTGATGAAAGCCAATTCAGGGTTAATGCATTAGAAGTTACCTAGTCTCTTTCATTTCCTTTTTTTTTTTTAATATCATCACTTTATTTTTGCTTATTTATTTATTTATTTATTTATTTTTTAAACCTTCGTATAAGCACCTTAGAGTTATCCATGTTGCAGCTGGCCGAGCTGGTTGGCTTTAGTATGGCCAAACAGTAAGTTACTCAGCTGCACACATTGAAATGGAGCACAAAACCAGATTTTGATTGCTTAGTGTGAGCAATTGAGATTGATAGTGCTGTATATTCCGTAAAATGCCATGTTTGTTCAAATCGGGCACAAATCTAAAAGAAATTCTGGAAGTTGTGAAAAGAGAAGGAACATATATAGGAATGAAAACTGACAAGAAATAACAACAGTAGGAGATTAGATGCAAGTATGTAAAGATGGGTTGTGCCTGAAAAATGGACTGTGCAGGGAATGTGAAAATGTGTTATGTTCAACTGAAAGGACTAAGGAAGATTAAAAAGGACCTGGATAGAGCTATCAGAAATAATTTGAGGACATGTAAGTGATAGATGGTTTGGTTTTTAATAAATTAGGGTAGTGGGTGAGGATTTGTGTTGTCGTTTTTGACTTTTTGTCACAAGGCATTTTGGCAGTTTGTCTGTTTGTCGTTCCTTGTCCCCAACTGTTTTCAGCCGTTATTTGCATTCAATGTTTTATCCCTATACCAATAGGATCAGACTTTAATTAGGGTAAGTCACTCAAAACCACCTTTGGGTATTCCAAGATATTTTAGGAAACGAAAACAATATGTTTGTCCACGTGGCATTGTGCCACTTTAAGCCTTCTATTGGGAGATGTGCACAACACATTTACATATATAGTTGCTGCTGCTATGGTTTTAGCCCTTTTTTCCGCATCAAATTTTCTTGCCATGTTTAATTTCCTTTTGCAGGCGATTCATTGATGGTTTAATTTCCACCTTCAGAGCTATTGATCAGCATCATGAAATATGCCTCAGCGGTTGAATTCCCATTGATGAGGCACAAATAGGTCCTGCTTATTAAGAAGTTAAAGTAAGGGTATCTTATAGTGCTAAGAGACATAAGTAAATAAGAGTAGAAGTGAAGGACATTTGAGATGATAGTTATAACCGTTTAAGCAATTATTTGGGAGATACAAGTGATTAGTGTTTAAGGTAAAGGGTAATTTGGGAATTAAATCTCAATAGAGAATCTCAGGGGTTCTCTATAATGGTATAGATGAGTTCATGGCTGCTCATTCAAGTTTTCTAATATAGACTTTCTACTTAAGTTTCTCTTCTAAGCTTATTTTAGTAAATGTTCATGTTTCTTTTTTATTGCTTCACACACTCGTATCATTTCTAATCTAATTTCAATGATGATGATTCCTATTTAATTTTCTTTTTCTGAACTTGTTCTAGTATATGTTTATATTTATTTTTTTAGCAAAATTTACGCATGTTTGTATTTTTATTGGATTTTGATCTTAATTAGATTTGACTTTTTTCCTATTTTCCTTTGACGTTCTTTCTTTAACATATGACAGGAAGCTTAATGAATATATTAATTCTTTGTGTTCTTTAGTAGCTTTACCATTCAATTTAACGAAATCAGTGAAAAGACAAACTGAATATAAAAATATTCAAAAACAAAGTTAAAAAAATGAATAAATAATTGAAAAGATTAAAAAAAGGAAAATATGTGGGAAAAACAAGAACATAAAAGAATAAAAATACTTGCTAAGCTTTCATTTATACTTGATGAATAAAAATCATAGGAGTCAAATCAAATTAATAATAAATCAACAAAATTAAAAAGGATAAATAAGTGGAAGGCTAACAAAAATAATAAAATATAAAAACACAAATGCATATCAAGAAGTTCAGCAAATTAATTAAATCAGAAAAAAAAAGTGAATGTATAAAAGGACAATATTACAAAAGCAAATTGTTGAAGAAAACAAAATTAAAAAATGAAAGGCATGGGAAGAATATACTAAAACTAAATACTAAACAATATCAAAGTATAAAAAAATGCTTATTAAGCTTCTCCGCAAACCTTGAAAGGAAAATGGCAAATAAGAGTCAAATAAAATTGAAAATAAATCAGTAAAACTGAAAAGGGCAAATAAGTGTAAATATCAATTAATAAAAAAAGAAAAATAAGCATGTACTCAAACGAACTTTAAAAAGAAACTTAAATAGAAAATCAAAATATACAATATTGAAGAGGAGGGCTTAATAAAAATAAATAAATATAAATATTTACCAAAACGATCTTGAAAAACAAATCTTTGTAGAAAAGCAAAAATGAAGACATTAAAGCATAAAAAGGGAAGGAAAAATAATTATATCATAATAAAAATTTGTGAAAATCAATCAAAATATAAAAAACAGGAATAATATCAAGACGTTTAGTGGTAAAATAAAATAAAACAAACAACTCCTCAAGATGAACCTAGGGCTAGCAATGGGTCGGATATATACTCGAATCCAATCCGTAAATCTCGAATTCGGATATGAGATATAGATCCGTGGTTTGAATACGGATATCAGATTCGGATTCGACCGAATTCAGATTCGAATTCGAATCTGTCCATATCCGATCCGAATAGGATCCGAACCGAAATCAATATATACTTTTCATTAAACCATTGGTAAACTTTGTATAAACCATGGTTGAACCATCCTTACTCATGTCTTGCTTTAATGTTTATATGGCTCATTAGTTTTGATACTTAAATTTTGCTTTAATAGTTAAACTTGACTTTTGAGTTTTAAGTTCAAATCGAATTGAATTCAGATTTTGGTTATTTATTCGGTCGAATTTTGAATTCGGATACAGTATATAAATTCGGTTCGAATTTGGATATCGGATTTTTATTTTCGGATTTGTATTCGAATCATGGTAGATCTATACCGTATTCGACCCATTGCCAGCCCTAGATGAACCTGCTTCTATCTACACTTGCCAAATCTTGATGAGAAATAACTCAGGAAAGATAGCTTTACATTTTCTACTCTCTAAGATCAAACAGATGCACCTACCCAATAATTCTGTAATAAAAATATCAACAACATGAAAAATGGTGAGTTTTGATTCGAAATGAGACGTAAATCTTCAACTGTAATTGACTTCTATTAGCTTAAAATGTCCCCAATTAGTAATAAATATCAAGAAATTCAACAAATGAAATCAATTAGAACACATACATGGAAAGTGAAAATATAAAAACACAAAAAAGAAAGAAAAAAGCTTTAAATAAGGCAAAATTAGGTTTCATCACACTTTATATAATAAACTAAGATTAATTGATGGTATCTCAAATAATTCAAAAATCAGGCGTACTTTTAAAAAATATTTAAATATAAGCGGTGGTTCACTATCACAATTTTTTCTTCGACTGAATTACCCCTCATAAGTCTATTTCCTAACTTGGTGTGTGCCCTATGATGATGTGGTGTGTACCCTATGACAGTGTAGTGTGTTTCCTATAATACTGTGGTATTTGGCCTATAATAATGTGGTGCATGCCCTATGATGATTTAGTGGGTGACCTATGATGATTCGATGTGTGCCCTATTATAATGTGCAATTTGGTTGAGATAAAAATTATAATAACCAACCACTAATTGTTTCGAAAATATTTTATAAAAGTATTCCTATTTTTTTATTATTTCAAAAGCCACCACTTAATGTTTATGAATTTGATAAAGTGTGACCAAACACTAATTTTGCCTTTGAATGGTAGCTTCAAAAGTTGCCAATTGCTTTAAATGAAATTAAAGAACAGGAAGATGAGAACCTCATTAATACTTAATAATATGCAAAAAAAAAGGGTTACGAATAAATATCTAGAAATTAATTTAATGAAGATAAGAAAATCAATTAAAATTAAAGATTAAACATTTCAGAAAAAGCAAAAGGTATACATTAAGATAAAGTGGCAAAACACAGAATATAAAAAAATCAAAAAAATATAATTGAAAATGGTTGATACATAGTAAAATTCAATAGCAAAAAAGTATAGAAATAAATATAAAAAACATTAGGAAATGAAACCTCCTAAAAAGACATAAAAAGTGAAAATATGAAAAAACAATACATACAAATATGGTAAAGGTAAAAAAAAAATTTTTTTGAGACCATATAATGGAAATAAATATCACAAAATAGATTTAAGAAAATAAAGAAAAAAAAAAGTAAAAACACCACATCACTAAATATGGTACTAATTTTCTATAATCAAAGAAAAAGTTGTGATCACTTGAGCACTACAAAAAAAGTGTCTTCTTGCGGCGCGGCACTTACCTGTGGCGTCCAAGGAAAAAGATGCCGCTAAAAGCCTCTTCAAAACACGCTCACGTAAATTGCATAATGTTTAACAGCGTTTTCATATAAATGCTGCTGAAACCTACAAGAAAAAAAACAGAGGCGGTTTTGGTCCCACCTCCTTCTCTATCGCGCCCAAATCCTATGCAAATCGCATTTTGTTTCACAGCGTCTTGGTATAAACGCTGCTGAAACAATAGTGGAAAGAAAACAGAGGCGTTTTTTTCCCACCTCCTCCTCTCTCGATCTAATTCGCGCGATCACAATCTCCATTGCAACCGCTCCTATCTCTCACTCAAATCTCCATCGAGCATGTTGCTAAAAAAACCCTTCAAAAGAATCTGTGTGATTTTGGAGATTATTTTCTTATATCTCGCTTCCAAATCTCATATCGTTCTATATCTTTTGCTGAACCCGCTTCTCTCTTGCTCAAATCCTTCCAAATCTCATATCGTTCCATATCGACTAAAACCCCTTTGATTTGTGAAGATGTTCTTGTTCATTCTGTGGATTTTGAATATCGGCCGCCGCAGTGTATCGTGAGCAGCCCACAGGTAAACTCCTCTCTCTCTCTCTCTCTCTCCGTGTTTACAGCAGTGAGCCCTAGATCCAGTCTGGACATTAGTGTTTCACATATTAGAGAAATAAATCAATAGCTAAGGCTTCCTTCGTTGTTTTTCATTTTTTGGATATTGATGAAGATTTCAAACAAAGATTTAGAATGGGATGGCTTAATGGGGAGGCACTCCCAGCCTGCGTTTGGATAGCCGATAATGAAATAGATTAGAGGGAATGTTGCCTTTCCTATAACCTGCAATTTTATTAAAATTATCCTTCATACACTCTGTCTCTCTTCGATCTATTGTTTAAATTAATTTGTGTCCCGTGCATATTTCCTGAAATGTATTCTGTTTGTTTCGGAATTGTGAAGTGCTGAGTGCTTCGATCTGGTGCGTTGATGCAGAAATTAGTTTAGTTCAAGTTCGAATTCCGGGATTCTGATCGTTCTTTGTATTAAATATAATTTTTCTACAAAAACTTCTATGTCTGCTATATGTAGTGCTTTTTCTTTTGTCTTTATTTCCTTTCACATGGATGAATTTTTTTTAATCTGTTTCTTTTTTTATATTTACATTACATTATAAGTAGTGGAGTTTCTCTATCTTGCTTTCCATGTTGTTTATATTGTTCCTTTTGTCCATTGTTCCCTCAGGTATTAGGTCAGTTATCTCTGGTTGCTGCCTCTGCTGCCAGTGTGGTACAAACAGGCACGAAGGACCTCACTTCCAAGGTATTTAATTTTTCCCTGTATCACACATTCATGCTCAAGTTTGATTAAGTTAGTTTTCTATTAAAACATTGCATAGCAATGTTTGGTTTCTTGTTAGTGTGGAATAAATAAAACAGGAATACCATATTTATCTATTAATTTGAAGTCTTTAATAACTTAATTGAACATAAGTGGCCATTATGGGTGTTTAATAACTTAATTCTCTCTATCCTTGCAAGATTACTGCATTTTAGAATGTGAAAAAATTGGATTCACAGAACTAAGAAAACTAAAATTATGTAAAACCTGATCTGCACGACTAGCCTTCAAGCTCTCAAGTTCTGTACATGAGAGGGAAACTTGAAAAATCAAAATAAATCCTTTTCTAAGAATACCTCCATTCATCTTGGTAGAGAACTTCTTGCCATGTTTCCCACCATGTATCCCCTTCAGCATTTTGTCCAGATTTTTCCACTCCTGGAAAAGATCAAATTGAATGAAAATGAAAAAAAGGATAGGATGACAAAACAAGCCTATATAATATCTTTGTGATACTAAAATAAATACAACTCAAAAGAACTTCAGTCTATGTATAACCAAAAAAGGAAAATGCCTCCAATGTCACACACTCACTAGGTGGAGAAAAGTTTCCAAAAAATTGATCCTATACTAAATTTTCATTTTTTTTAAAAATCAAACTTTTACCTATAATAAACTAAAATTGTCTGGACTTCAATTTATCACATATAAACTGCTCATTCGAAGTATGAATATTATGTAATTTCACCAACTGTTTAAACTTCCAACAATTATTGGCCAAGGGTAAATCCGCATGAATAGTAAGGAAGCATCCACTTTTAGATCTGAAACCCAATTTAGATGATAATGCTTTTGGGTCTCATAATCAGTAATTCCAGACAATTTTGAAAATTGTGGCTTAAAACTCAACCTACATTCCAACATAAAAGATAAAGGCAATCACAAATAATCACTTCCTTAAATTTATCCCCGAAAGTTCAGCTCATGTTCCTTTAGTAAGGATCTCAATGCCAAATCTAATAGAGATCAAAATAACTGTATATGTTTCTCTGGATGTTGTTGCTGTTGACACGGAGATGCCATGATTGGGATCAAGTTTGGCTTTAAAAACTGAATATTTATATTTGAAATTGCATATCTAATAAACAAATATTTTCTTTTTTTATTTTTTTCCCACATAAATCTAGTATAATACTGGATTAATTACATGGGCATGCATTGACAATGATATTATAATGTTTGAGCTATTTCATAACTTATGAGGTTGTGATGTTTATAGTAACTCAATTTTTCTCCTTTAACCGTTAATTGGATTTGTGAATATATTCGTTATAAATGATACTGAAACCATTTATGAATGCTCCTTTGAATTTCAATATATCTTATATGCCAGATCGTGTATGTCCCAAGCCTCAAGGCCAGAGTTCAAAACATGTTCTAAAAACCTTTTAAACTTACACTTCCCACTTGTATCTCTCATATCCCTCCCATCAATTCCGCCCTTTTTTGGACTCCTAATCAGTTCTCCTGTATAGTCCTACAACTTTGCAAATTTTTACCAATGGTCAGCAAGAATGATGGTCCCTCATTCCACAAGAATATCATGTTCATCTCACCAATAGATCTAAAAAACCACGCTCTCATTACGGGTGTGGTTTCAGCCATTTATCCATTCCATTAGCTTCTCGTATGCGCTTGATCAATGTAGGTCTGACTAAAGGACTGGCTAGAACTACTTTGACACTACTGTCTTGCGCTCATAGCCCACCTCATTTGTTGCCTTCATCATCATCCACGCTCAAATCATTAAACAACCAATCATATTCCCCACTTTACTACATACTGCATCCCCTAAAACAATGGTCTCCCATGGATGGTATTGTAAAGAAAAAATCATAACAATTCAACAATTCCATCTATTTATCCCGCCATGTTGATAATCTTCAATGAAAATACTTATCGTAAGCTCTAATGATCATAAAAGCCTCATCATAAAAGTAATGCATCAACAATGTTAAAGCAAAAAACTATAGTTGCTAGCTCCAAGTTACAAGTAGGATAGTTGCTGTCATGTGCTTTCAACTATCTACATGGATAAATCATGCAATAAGGCATCAAAATCAAAACAACTTCACTACTAGTGGGAGTGATCCAGAAGGTGGCGAAGGTCAAATTTTTGCTTCAACTACTCAAAAAGCCACTTATGGTTTCATCCCAGTTAAATTTGATATCTTTATTTATAAGTTCCTTCTGCAAAATCCTTCTGCGAATTGCCTGTAATAACCAGCCATTCCTAGCAAACTTCAATCTTCCAACATATTCTAAAGGATGGATAAAATCAACAATGCTTCAACCCTGCCAGATCCACTAATTTACCTTGCTACAATACCACATGCCCGGGTAACTTCAACCCTCAAAAAATTACATTTCTCCAGCATTTCATACAGCTAATGGTGCTTTATTCTCTATATCACTGTCCTTAAGTGATCACTGTGATCTGCTCATACAATGATCTGGAGCACATCAATTATTCATCTACAGATTTCTATTCTCGTCAATGAGCCCTCTATAAATTTTATTAAAAATTGATCTAAAGATGGTATAAATACTCTACACATCAAGTCCATAGATACTCCTTTGGCATTTGTTAGATAAAATGGCGCCATCACATACTCAAAATATTCATATGTAGTTTAAAATTTTGGAACATTTTTTTTTTCTTCTAAAACTCAGTTAGTAGTATCCCACAGCTTCAACCAGTCTTTGGAAGGTAGTAACCTCCACGTAATTGATCTAACAATCTATATGCAGCAAAAGATACTTATTTTTAATGGTTACTATGCTCAGTATCCCACGGTCAAGGTATAGTTCCATCAATCCATCCTTCTTAGTAAATATCACAAGAACCCCGCTAATGAAGTACATCACAACAAATAAATCAAGTTAAGAAATATAATAAATAAAGTATGTTTTGACAAAAGGATACTTGTGTAATTCCAACTTATCTTTGTTTAAATAAAATAATAGGGCTCCAACACACGATATTTTCGTTATGCTTTAATGAAAGGATACTCATGTCATGAATAGTGCTGCGAAACAGTTCTTGTGAACAGTGTCGTGACCACTGTTTTTGCCCCAAATGACAATAATCATACATTCTCCATACAGCTATATTAGCAACCACATAGATTAGAAATCCTATGCTAACTATTCAGAGCTTGTCTGCCGAAGGATGAAGAGATCCTATGAGTAAAGATTTATAGGTTTTATAAGAATCAATGTATACTGCAGTTTCTTACTCTTAAAAGAATCTAGAATCACATACATGAAATTTGGGACTGTCTATTGATCATGAAGAAGATTAAACTTGCTGGCCCAAGATCATCTAATCTCAAGTAACCTTTTTTTTCAGGAGAACTGAAGTTTTGGTACTTTTTCTGCGTTCATGGCTTACCACCCTAATTACTTACTGTTTATTTTTTGGGTGACAAAAATTACAATAATCTCTCTTTGGACCATTTTGGTTATAAAGAGCTGGTAAGAAGATTTTCATCACATGGTTCCAGCACAGTTAGAGAATTAAAAAAAATCTACAGAACTAACAATGCATGTGACATATTATCTTAAAAAGGTGAAGTAGTCTATTTTGATGCTAAGGAATCAATTCATCGTAGCTCCCGTCCGTGTACTCTACAAAAGAACGGAGTGGCAAAATCGTATAATCAGCATTTTTTGAAAGTAACTTCTGGACTTTTAGTCTCCATGAGAGTCCTAGAACGTTTTTGGCATGATTTTTTAAGGATAATGATGTATCATATTAATTATATGTCATCCTAGGTTCTCGATCAAAATCTCGATATTTAGCTGTTTTCACCAAAACAGTCTTACCTTCCAATTCTCCCGTGCAACTTCAGGTATCAGTCATTAGTTTAAATTTGAGCCCACGTCCTACTAAGCTTGACCCCCTATAGCTATTTGTTGAATTTTACTGGGTTATTCAAAAACCCAAAAGAAAAAAAGGCAAATGGATCACGTAATAGATATAAGGTACGATGGTATGGATGTCACTTTCTTTCGTCAATACCTTCCTTCTCTTTAGGGGAAGTAACTAATGATGGAAGAGAAGCATCCACCACTTATCCCTTTACCTAAAGCATCTCAATTCTGGGCTCCAAAATCAAACTCTTGGAAGACCATTGTGTATTCATGTGCAACTGGAATGGCCAAAAGAGGCATTTCCCCCTCTTCACCAAATCATTACACCCCTTTAATCTTTGTAGTGCCTTCCTCTTCATTTCCCATGTAATGCTTTTCTTCACCATGCATTACAACCATATACCCATCCTCCGGCTGCCCTCCTTCATTTCCCTTATAAGTGATGGTTTCCCTAAACACTATAATGATCGTGATACTTCTAAAATAATCCATCTTGAGATGATTGGCAATCAACAGATTCAGGACCAGAATGAGATCAAAATCTTTCATGCCTAACACCAATAAGCCAACAGGTAGTACTTCACTTTTTAATACGATGTGAAAATCTCTATGTAAAAACCAAAGTACATTGATGCCCCTTATAAAATTTTTCACTGCTACTCGCTCTTCTTGATCTAAAAATCTCTCAATATACGACTAAGTTTAACTATGCCCTCTAAAATATTTCCAACTATTACCAACTCCTTCTATAAAATAAAAGTATAACAATCTCAGAAAGCTAGTAAACATAAAAGAATGAGATGCACCAAAATCAAATACGATCAAAGCAAACATATGAAAAACTAAAAAGGGACCTTCCATCATCAAAGGAGTCTCCTGATCCTCCAGTCCAGCGAATACAAATTATTAACCATCTGCTGGTAGTGCACAAGAGGTAGGTGGTAGTGCTCAAGAGGTAGGTGGTTTGGCCACATACTGCTCCTTCCCCATAAAAACTAAGGTCACTGCCTCCTTATATATCGCATCTCTCCAAAATGGAAATGGACCAACCACTCGTGCACATTTTACTAAATGTCTACACCTAAGTAGGAAAAAGAGCATGGAGGCTTGGTCTAGCCAATCTCATAAATGAGGGTGGATGTGGCAGCCAAATTCGAAATGACAAAAAATGGTATTTGCACTCCCCTGTTATTCCCTATTGCCCACGCCTTGGGCTATGATGATGTACCCACTGCCTTGTCCTATGGACTCTACTCCCTCCAAATCATGACTCATAATACTCTTCTGCATCTCTCCTAAATCTATGAACCTTATCCCTTGCCACAAAATAACGGATCTGGCAAAACAAAATTAATTTAAACCTAAAGGAACTAAGAAGGACGAAGATTACACCAGAATTTTCTAGATTTAAGCTATTATATGGCAATCACGTAAGGCATTAATCATGACAAATCACCAAATCTAGCCTCATGTCACCCAATTAGCATCTTATACTACTCCAACCGAACATGTACTATAGCCCATTGCTTTTGATAGTTATTACAAAGTTATGCTTAGAAGACGAGTTGTTCAAATAATCCCTAATTAATCTCTCTAGTACCCGGTCTCTATATTGTCATTGACCACTGAATGTATACTTCTTTTCCAACATAAATATTATTAAGGCCTCCAATTTCCAATTCAGCCATAGCATTAATTTTTTCCACCTTTTGACCTTTACAGAATTTCTATTGCCTAGGAAATCAAGTGGGAACAACATCTTAGACCATGCTTGAGTATGCCCACTTTGATTCGTTGGATTACCATTGCTCTCCCTTCTCAATCAACTTTCCTACAGAGCAAAAACTATGATGCCAAGCACTTTATACACATCAACCACTTAATTAACTTTCCTCAATTTCCACAGTCCACATAGTAGATCAACCTCTCCTTTATAACATCTACACGAACAAGTCTTCTTGAAAGGTAAACATCCCCCAATTATCTAAAAACAAATGACAATGTTTCAATATAGATGCATAATTTTCAGAAATTCAGCACACTCACTAATACATTACATACATGTGTAAAATACATATATCTTAAGGTTATGAACATGATTTTTTTTCTTTACTACCTCTACTCTTAGGATCATGCATCTGCAGCTACATGTCCCAAGCCTCAAGGCTTGAATTAAAAATCATGTTCTAAATCTTTTAAACTTACACCTTTAACTCATACCTATCAACTCCCTCCTATTAGTGGCAAATCCTTCATGGACTCCAAAACAATTCTCCTCATTATTCCCATGATCTTGCGCCTTCATATCACAATTCTTAACTAGATCCTAAACCCAAGCCCTGGACTTATAGCCCCAACTCTATTTTTTACTCCTAAGCATATTTTTAGATAAATTAATGCCCTAATGCCTTTTTCCATCAAAAGTCTAAATCTAAGGAACTTCCTTTTCATGCCCTATTAAGATCCCGATGATGTGTTTCATCATCAATCCTCCTGAGGAAGTTAGCATAGTGACAGTCTATGCGCTTAATACTCTTGTTTTAAAAAAAAAAAACAATTAAATAAAAAAGGAAACAACCAATGCAAAAGCTTTATATAAAACCCATAAGGACAATCTAACTTGAAATTAATAAAATAAAATTGTGGATAACCAAAAAATTTAAGAGCTCTATATATATTGAAATGCGATAAAATCTTTGCACAAAATCTCTATGATTTATCTCACACTATTTGCACTTCAAACTAATGCAAATCCGCTAAAAACTGATTCTTTAAACTACTTATGCTTCTAATTCCAATGGGCAAGCTATTATACCAACTAAAAACATAAAATTGATAGCTTTTACTAAAAAAGGTGGCCTCGAAGCCCTTTAATTAGTGAGATATCTACAAATTTCATTCCTTTCCTCTCTAGTCCCCTTTTCTCGCCTCCTTTATTTTTTTCTTCTAACTTATTTCTCCTCAATAAATCTTTTCCCCACCTAACGTAGGCGACAATTAAAATAAGAATTTACTTCTTTTAACAACTTCATTTAAATTGCAAGAAACCATACAGATGATGACAGTTTCTTAAGCATTTTCAAATCAATTAAAGACCCAGTTATATTAACTAACCACGCATGTAGTTGCCACTCTACTAGACTTAGACCATGATACAAATAACAAAGCCTACACTACACCACAGGCTCCCCTATGCAATGGTTATCCCTTAACCAAATAGGTGAGGTCGATCTTTGCTACTAGGTATTGATGACACATGCTTCTCCTACCTTGCGCCCTATAACCTTCCAAAACTAAATTTACTTATGGTCAAGTAATAAATCCCCCTAATCATCATGTCCTTTTCTTAATTCTATTCAGCTTTAATAATAAAAAATTCTTATGTGAATTTTCTACAAGGTCCTTACACAAGATATCGTAAAACATCTTTACAATCTCTCATATGTCAAGCTGTTTGCATCTTACCAACTGGTCAAAGACAAGTATTCCATATCATTCACCAGGTTCAAATTCTTCAAGTTCAGTTAAGTATTTACAAACTAAACTACATTATTCCTATTGTATAAATGCTTGATGAACTCTCCTTCTACTCCCAACTGTCAATGTACCTAGGATTAAGATCTGTACATCAATTAAAGGTATTTTTTTTAAGGACCGTACAAACTAATTAACTAAGAGGTCACTATTTGTTGAGATATTGTTGCATGGCTCAACAAAGTGGCTCTACTAATTTTACCTTTCGCATCAAATGATAAGAATTTCATAGAAAGCTAATCATGCTATGTCCTCATATAACTAATATACTGAGTTTAAAGCTAAAAAATATATGTATGGAACGAGACCAAAGTAATTCTCGTCTTAAACAACGATCATACCAAAGCCTTTAGCCCAAGAATCATAAGGATGCAAAAGCTCAAGATCTATATGCCTATTAAAGGCAATTCCATTGAAAGACTAAAAAACTGTTTGACTAACAAATCGCCATTTCCTCCGCATCATTGCATGTCTCAACAAAGTGAACTATATGATCCTTGGGATCGCCCTTCTCATCAAACTATTGAAATTTTAGCAACTAAGAACCTCGAAATGTCGTCATCAAACCAATCTTCTAAGTGGAAAGGACCTCGTCCAAGTTCAATCATTCTGAATATTGATGGGGCCTCAAAAGGAAATCCGGGAATAAGTGGAGGTGGAGGTGTTTTCAGAGATAACAAAGGTAATTTTATTATGGGATTTTCTGCTCACTATGGGTCTTCAACTAATACTATTGCAGAAGTGTTGGCATTAAGAGATGGGCTTCGCTTGGCAAATAATGAAGGCTTCCAGCATTTTATCATTGAAACCGATTCTAAGGTCATTGCTGATGCAATTAATAAAAGCACTTCCATTACATGGAAATGTTTATTTTGGTGGAAAGAAATCCTATCAAGGATAGCTAAAACATGAGAGAAGAATTCGGCATATTTATAGAGAAGCTAACACTGTGGCTGATGCTCTTGCTAATGAAGGTTGTAATACTTTGCAATTTAATACTTATTTGCTTGAATCTCTTCTTCCTGTAAAAGCAAAACTTTCCCTTTTTCATGATAGAACAGGTCTTTACAGATTTAGAAATTAGTGTCTGGCATCATATTGTAATTAGCTTTTCCCTGAGGGGTAAGGTTCATTATGTCCCCCCTTGGCTAGGTGTATTTGATTATTTTGATTTAATCTATAGGTCAGGGTCTGCCTCAACCCACCGCTGGAGTGCCACTAGTAATAGTGGGTTTTCCTTAAAAAAAACCAATCTTCTAAGTGTAAGGATTGGAATAAGTATGAAAGGAATGAAACTTAGCTTCGTACATATCTTGAATGTTCCTAATAATGAAGTTTTTTAGTTGATCCATTAGTATGGAGCCATCAAAGGAAATTGGGATGGAACAAGACCTTTACCAGTTTTTGAGACTCCTAAAATATCTTAAAAGCCTAATTGAGGAGCGTACCCTATGGGATTTCTTTCTGATGACTTGAATCTACAACAACCTACACTTGTCTATGAGCTTGGCAATCTTGACATAATTTTCGTACATAGATTTGACAAGTCCTTTAATGCCTTTATCCATGGTTATGATCTAGCCTTGATGAGAATGCTTAAAATAATTATGATCAATATAAAAATGAGATAGGATAAATTGGTAATCCGACAAGCCTAGAGGCCTGGATCTTCTAGTTCCAATGGCTAATATAAGTTTAGAACAAGTGCTTGAGCTACCATTTTAATAGAAGTTGCTTAATATTAGGAGTCTTTTTTTTTTTTTTGATAAGTAATGATAATTGTATTAGATTAAAGAAAGGCAGTACATGGAACCTACAGGTATGAAAATACAAGTGTGTATGAGAAACCCCTTTCCAAGAACAAAAAAAAACATCAAAAGGGGCTAAAAGCTATAACCTATCTGAAACTATCCACACCCCATATACAAGTAACCCATGTATAAGTATGTCAACAAAAGGAAATCTCATACTAAACTGAAAACATCCCAAAATAGCAACATACTAAACTGCACACAGATGTTTAAGAATGCAATAAGATGGATGTGGTGAGGACATCTTTAAGAATATGGAATCCAGATGTTGTTATGTTGCAGGAATCAAAAATGGAAGTTGTGGACATCAGAATCATCAATGACATTTGGGATTATGAGAGGATCCAATTGCTATTTTGCCATCAAAAGGAAGTTCTGGAGGGATACTTTTGGCATGGAAAAGTGACTCTATACTGCTAAGCCAAACATGGGTTAGAGAATATTCAGTGTCAGTCTCGGTGCACATATCCAAATTGGCAGCTTCAATTCTCATAAGTGCAATCTATGGCCCTAACTCAGACTCTCTTCTTCCAAATTTATGGGAAGAGTTTAAGGAAGAAGGCAAGAGTGTAATCTCCCGTGGTCCAATGGCGGAGACTTTAACGTGGTGAGATTCCCATCGGAAAGAAGAGGTTGCAATAACATATTGATGGCAATGAGAGTATTCTCGGACTTCATCAATAATTTAGCTCTTATAGACATCCCTTTAAAAGGAGCAAAGTTCACCTGGTCAAGCAACCAATCAGTGCCATCTCTATATATTTTCAGGATTAATTGTGGAAGCTTTGCCAATACCAACATCAGACCACATCCCACTCTTATTAAGTTGTGAGGATGGGATCAAGAGAGTGGCTCCTTTTCGTTTCGAGAACATGTGGTTAAAAGATAAGGCATTCACGAAGAGAGTGGAGAGCTGGTGGGCTGAGATGAAAGTGTAGGGCACCCATAGCTTCGTATTATGCAAAGAGTTGAAGATGTTGAAGGAGAAGATCAAGAAATGGAATAAAGAAGAGTTTGGGAAGGTGGAGGACAGCATGGCAGCCCTCCTAAAGCAAATTAAGGAGTTGGATGAAGTCGAAGAAAGGGCGGATTTAAGCCCGAAAGCTTGGATTGGGAGGGAAAAGATTAAATCAGAGTTTAGATCTTGGGCTAAATGCCAAGAGATGTGTTAGCGTCAAAAATCAAGAGAATTGTGGCTGCAAGCAGGTGACAAGAACACAAGATTCTTTCATAGAATGGCCAATGCAAGATTAAGGAATAACTCCATCACTAAAATTGATATAAAAGGGAATGTCTATGAAGATGAAGAGTCCATAAGAAAGAAGATACCAGAATTATTCTCTAATTTGTACAAGTAGGAGTTTGGTTTTAGCCCAAAATTGATGGGCTAGAATTCAGCAAGATTATGGAGGAGGACAGAATTGAGATGGAAAAAGCATTCTTGACAGAGGAAGTCAAAGGGGTGATAGACCAAATGAATGGAGACAAGGCTCCTGGCCCAGATGGAAACTCCTCAGCATTTTTTAAATCTTGTTGGAATACCATAAAAGGAGACCTAATAGCAACTATTGAAGAGTTTCATAAGATCGGCAGATTTGAAAGGATTATGAATGCCACGCTTATAGTATTGATCCCAAAGAAAGAGGGTACTTGCAAGTTGAAGGAGTTTAGGCCAATAAGCTTGGAGTGTAGTGATTATAAAATCATATCGAAATTGTTGGCCAACAGGTTGAAATTTGTGCTGCAATCTCTGATTTCAAAAATACAAGGGGAATTCATTGGGATAAGGCAACTGTAAGATGGAGTGTTGATAGTAAGCGAGTGTACAGACTCGTGTATAAAAAATCAAGAGAATATGATCATGTGCAAGCTAGACCTTCAAAAGGCATATGACCTAGTTAATTGGGAGTTTTTGACGTACTTGCTTAGAAGAATTGGATTTGGGAACAAGTGGAGACAGTGGATTTTCACATGCATATCAACAATTACTAACCCGGTTCTTGGTAACAGGTCAGCAGAAGGTTTCTTCCAGAGTTCAAGAGGGCAAGGGGACCCCCTATCCCCTCTCCTTTTCACTATAGTTATGGAAGCATTCAGTGGGATGTTATCAAAAGCATCAGAGGGCGGCATGTTGAAGGGTGTATCATTAGGGAACTTTATAGAAGTCAATCATCTTCTCTTTGCAAATTATATTTTGACCTTTTGTAAACCAAGTCATCAACAAATCCTTTGGTTAAAAGGTATTCTCCTAAGTTTCCAGGCATGCTTGGGATTGAAGATCAACCTAGCCAAAAGTGAAGTATTTGAAATTGGTAAGGTAGAGGATTTCTCTCAGCTAAGCTGAGAGTTGGGTTGTAAGAAAGCAAAGCTATCAACTACATACCTTGGGATCCCTTTGGGATCCGGCTACAAGAAGGCATCTACATAGAACCTGATTATAGAAAGAATGGAGAAAAAACTTGCATCATGGAAGAGCTGCATTTTGTCAAAAGGAGGAAAGGTGACATTGATTAGAAGTGTATTAGCAAGTGTTCCGGCCTTTTTTATGTCCATATTAAAGATTCCCACGGCAGCGGCTATGAGATTGGAACAAATTCAAAGAAACTTTTTGTGGGAATGTCCAAGTGGGGAAGGCAAATACCATTTTGTGGCATGGAATCGGCTATGCAAACTAAAAGAAGGAGGCAGCTTGGGACTTAGACCTTTGTTGTTGTTCAATAAAGCCTCCTTCAGAAATGGATTTGGAGGTTTGGGAATGAGGAAGGCAATCTGTGGAGAGAGATCGTGAAGCACAAATATGGTTCTTCTTTTTCGGGCTGGTTCCCTGCTCCTTAAAAATATTCATTTGGATTTTAGCTTATGGAGACCTGTTGTGAAACTAACTGAATCAATTGAGAAGGAATGCAATTATAGAGTTGGAAATGGGCTGAGGATCAGATTCTGAGAGAATCTTTGGTGTGGCAATGCAAGGTTGAAGGAGAGATTCCCTGTGATATACAACATATGCAGAAAAAAGGACGCATTGATTTGTGATTATGCTACAAGAACTGATGTTGGAATCGCCTGGAATGTGTACTTAAGAAGGAATCTGCTGGATTGGGAAGTCAACAGCTATGAATAATTGTTGGGGGAATTATATAATGTTGAAGTGGAGATGGAGGAGGATAGAAGGTCTTGGTCAAAAGAGAAATCTGGAGTGTTTTCAGTTAAATTAGCGTTTGAAGACCTTAACTCTTCAGGTATTAAGTCCTGAGTGTTTGTAGGAATCTGGTAAAACCCAATACCCAACAAAGTGTCTTTCTTTATGTGGACTGCTATCCTCGATAATATACTAACGTTAGATCACCTAAAAAGTCAGGGATGACAGCTCCCAAATAGGTGCTGCATTTGTAAAGAAGAGGAAGAAAATGTAGCACACTTATTAGTCCATTGTAAAGGTGTTACAAGGTTATGGGGGATGATCTACCAAAATCTAGGAATATCATGGGTTCAACCTAAAGAGGTAAGACAAGTTCTCGAAGCATGGGGGATGAAGAAAGTTAAATCTTGTGGAGACTTAATATGGAACTCTATTCCTTCAGCTGTTGCTTGGGTGATCTGGAAAGAGAGAGATAGGACTTTCCAAAATTTTGAAAGGAAGGGTACAACATTCGAACGAGCTATCCTGAGATTAATACATAGTTGGGTGTCAAGCAAGCTGGTGGGAGCTAACAGTTCCATTGAAGAATTTTTGGTGTGCAACAGGTTTCCTGAGATGGGAGGGGGGTAGTGATCTAGTTGAGGGTTATGTTTCTGTAGTGTTGGGCCAGTAATGAGTTTTTCTACTGGTACACAGTTTGTGTACTATGTAAACTTTTCTAATTATTTATAATATTTCCCTTTGATTACTGATAAAAAAAAACATTAGGAGCCTTAACTCTTAAGAATGTGATATGCAACAAATCTCTTGGAAAACCCTTGGGTATTCACAAACAATTGGAATGGTTGAAGTAGACATACCCCTTTCATCACCAATCACTACACCCATATACTCCTCTTATTGCAACCATTTCATTTCCCTTATAATAATTTTCTTCAAAAATCATTGCACCCATATACTCTTTTTTTATTGGAAGATTGCCCATAAGCACATTGTTGAGGTTCTTAAGGAATTTCATAAGCACGGGATAGTCAACAAGATCACAAATGCCACCATTCTATATGCCTAATTCCCAAGTTCAAAGGTGCATCTTCTAGAAAGAAAAGACTTTAGGCCGGTCAGCCTAATCACCATTTTGTACAAAATCATTGCAAAGGTTTGATCCTTAAAATTAAAAGAAGTGGTAGGACCGATTGTCTCGGAATATCAAAGTGCTTTTCATGAAAGGTAGACAAATCTTGGATAGTGCTTTGATTGCCAAAGAATGTTGGATGAATGCTCTAGGAGGGGCAAGTCAGGCCTAGTTTGCAAACTTGATATTGAGAAGGCCCGTGATTAGCTACAATAGGGCCTTTTGGACTCGGTGACGAGATGGAAAGGTTTTGAGATAGATGGTTCAAGTGGATAGGTGGTTGCCTAAGGAACATGTCCTTTTCCTTCATCCTAAATGGATCTATGCTGGGACATTTTCCCTCGTTCCATGGTTTAAGACAAGGTGACCCTCTTTCCATTTTCTTATTCATTTTGGAAAGAGATGTTTTGAGAAGAATAATATCCATTCGAGAAAAGATTGGGATTATTGGAGGAGTACACATTGGTAGAGCTAGTCTTTCGGTGTCACATCTACAATTTAAAGATGATTCAATCCTCCTTCTTAAGGCTTCAAAAGAGCATTATTTTGGTTGAAGTAAATGCTCAATTGTTTTGAGGTGCTATGTGGCCTAAAAGTGAACCTTCATAAGTCTAACATGTTAGGTATCCATGTTACAAAGTAGGTTGTGGAGGATTGTACTCAGGTTTTCGGATGTCAATCATAAGAGTGGCCAATCACATATCTCAGCCTCCCTCCAGGGGACAAACCAAGAGCGGTCAGGTTCTTGGATTCGGTAATGGAAAAAACCAAGAACAAGTTAGCATGCTAGAAGAAAGCTACCTTTCTTTCGAATTACACTAACTAAAGCATGCCTAGCGAATTTACCTACTCTCTATCTTTAGAGCTCCTTCTAAGGTGGTGAAGATGTTGGAAAAATGTCAAAGAGATTTCATGTGTGATGGAAGAGAGGGAAAAAAGGATCAGCTAGTAAGGTGGAGGAAAGTATGTCTAACCAAATGTAGGGGGCTTAGATTTGGGAAATCTCCACTTCAAACATTCATCCCCGTTAGCAAAATGGCTATGGAGCTTTGGTGAGGAAAGAAGGACTTTGTATTATAAAGTCATCACGAGCAAATGCAGAGCGCATAGAAATGGACAGGATATAATTTTTAATGCAAACATATGACATTCTAGTCCTTGGAAAGCAATTTTTACTTTAGCTTCCCTTTTCCACCCTTTTGTAAGAGTCACCCTTAGTTTCGGATCGTCGTTGCAGACTTGTGGTGAGGAAACTCCTTACTCTCCCACAATTATTCAAGACTTTACAGGTTGAGACTCATATTAGCTCCATATGTTTCAACGGACTCTTCAGGCCTGGTGTGGAATGAGGAAACTCCTTACTCTCCCACAAATATCCAAGGCTTTACAGGTTGAGACTCATATTAGCTCCATATGTTTCAATGGACTCTTCAGGCCTGGTGTGGAATCTAGTCTATGGTCCTCATAAATGCATAAACTTGCTCTCATGTTAGAATATATTAGTCAAGTAGCAACTAACCCTCTAAAGGCCGATCACAGTAGTTGGAACTTATGCACTCATGGTATTTTTTTTCCACTTGTTCCTTTTTTAAGTTCTTGTGTTCTAAGTCCACCTTGATCTGTCCTTTTCCACCACATCTCCTGTGGTGTGCCCTTGCCCCTCCTAAAACAGTGGCTTTTGTTTGGACAACCTCGTAAAATGAGATTAAAACCTCGACAACCTCAAAAGGAGGAAATTCCTTTATATTTCCTCCAATGTCCACGTCCAATGCCTCAATAGGCAGAAACAGTGGACCACATATACATTGCAAGGTTGCAAGCTTTTCTTGGTCATATCATATGTTATAGGTACAATGGGAATAGATTGGGTATCACCTTGAATGTTGACCGAAGCTGTGAAGCAGTGTAAATTCCCCTTCCTTAAAAGCAAAGGTAGATAGTTGGCTCAAGCTATGTTCTCCATGATAGTATGGGTGGTGTAGCTGGCTCGAAACAGAAGTATCTTTGGCGGAAAAGGAATTCAAAAAACAAAGGATTTTGGATATGATCATGGCTCTAGCATCATCTTGGATATGCCAAAGGAAGGAGTTTTTTGGGGTTTCAGCTGACGACATTCTCCAAGATGTAACTTTTGTCATGGATCGGGAATGAATCGTTTCTTTTTGTTTTTGGCTACTGGTCAGCTGGTTTCTTTCTCTGTTTTACTTTCTTTCTTTTCAGAATATGTGGCAGCCCTCCTCTCATGGCCCCTATGTGTTTTATATCTTTACCTTCTCCTTAATCTAATCTTTCTATTACTCACCAAAAAAAAAAAATCTGTAACTTAAGGTTATGAAGATGATTTTCTCTTTCTTACCTCAACTCTCAGGATCATGCATCTGCAGCTGCATGTCCCAAGCCTCAAGGCTAGAGTTTAAAAATCATGTTCTAAAATCTTTTGAACTTATACTTTCCACTTGTATCTCTCCCCTCAATACCAAGTCCTCTTTAGACTCCTAACCAATTCTCCTGAATATACCTACTACTTCGCACCTTTTCACCAATAGTCAGCAAGTATGATAGTCCTAATAATGATTTCACAAGAATTAGATCGGTTTCTAGTATCCTTGGAGTGGGAGGAGAAGTTTCCCAAGTTTGTAGCTTCAGCATGGCCAAGAACACTATCGGATCACTCTCCTATTGTCCTATCTTCCGAAAATGAGTTTCGGAAAGCTTCCCCATTCAGATTCGAAAACATATGCCTTGAGGATGAGTCCTTCGCAACCCTTGTAAGTAATTGGTGGGCAGATATGGAGTTTCAAGGCTCCCCTTCTTTTATTCTTTGAAGGAAATTGCGTGCTTTGAAGCTGAAAATAAAAGAGTGGAATAGAGATGTCTTTGGAAGTGTAGATGAGAAGCTGGTGGACATCACCCCCAGGTTGAAGGTGTTGGAACAGCTTGAAGAGGAGGGGAGGATGGTCTTTCAAGATTGGGTGGAGAAAGAAAGATAGAAGTTGGACTATAAGAAGACGGATGCCTTATTGGAGATTTCTTGGAGGCAGAAGTCTAGAGCCTTATGGTTAAGGTTGGGGGATAAAAATACAAGGTTTTTTCACAAGTCAGCCCAAGCTAGGGGGAGAAGTAACCTGATCGATCATCTACAAGTTGGTGGCACCACGCTCCTTGATGAAAAGCAGATCAAGAATGCGTCAATGGAGTACTTTTCTTATCTATTTGAAGAGAAAGAAAGTGTTAGACCCCTCATTGATGGCTTGACGTTTAAATCTTTGTCGGATGAACAGAGGGATATGTTGGAAAATCAAGTCTTGGAAGCGGAGGTATTAGAGACGTTAAAAGGCATGGAAGGTGACAAAGCTCCCGGTCCAGATGGGTTCACTATTGCTTTCTTCAAGAGATGTTGGAGCACTATTCGTGTTGAGTTTATGGACGCAGTCCATGAGTTTTTCAAATCAGCTAGATTTGAAAAAGGTCTGAATGCAACATTCATATCTCTCATTCCTAAAAGAGAGGGGGCATTATCACTGAGAGATTATCGCCCGATCAGCCTAGTAAGCGGGTTCTATAAGATTGTTGCTAAGTTGTTCGCAAACCGGCTCCGTAAGGTCCTTCCAAGCATTATATCCCAAACTCAACAGGCATTTGTGGAAGGTAGACAAATCTCGGATGCAATCATGATAGCTAGTGAGTGCATTGATGCTATCTAGAGGAGCGGGGAGGAGAAAGTATTGTGCAAACTTGACATTGAAAAGGCCTATGATCACGTAAATTGGAAATTCATATGGTATCTCCTAAGGTATGGGTTTTGGGGCCAAATGGTGTAGTTGGATGTCTCTCTGTGTATCTTCAGCGTCTTTCTCGATTCTTATTAATGGCGCTGCAGCAGGTTTCTTTGGCTCCTCTCGAGGGTTGAGGCAAGGTGATCCCCTCTCCCCCTTCTTGTTTATCATTGTCATGGAGGCATTGAGCAAACTCATCGAAAGAGCAGAGTCGATAGGGCTCCTAGAAGGTGTGTCTTTGGGAGATGGTCGCCTCTCTATATCTCATCTTCTTTTTGCGGACGATGCAATGATTTTCTGCAAAGCCCAACCAGCCCAAGTGCTGAATGTTAGAGCTTTACTCTTATGTTTTGAAGCTACATCAGGTTTGAAGGTAAATTTGCAAAAAAGTGAGATGTTTATTGTGGGGAGTGGCATGGGAGCAAACGAGCTATGCTGCTTGTTGGGTTGTCGTGAAGGTTCTTTACCTACTACATATCTTGGAATACTTATTGGGGCGCCTTATAAGTCAAAAGTGGCGTGGGAGCCAGTGATTTCCCGAATGCAAAGGAAACTAACATCTTGGAAAAGTAACTTCTTATCTAAAGGTGAGAAGCTGACTCTTATTCAAAACTCTTTGGGTAATCTCCCGACTTATCTGTTTTCTTCTTTGGTTTGCCCGGCATCAGTTGTGGATAGCCTTGAAAGAATCCAAAGAAACTTTCTTTGCAAGGGTTGGAATGAAGCAAACAAATATCATCTAGTGAGTTGGGAGGAAGTGTGTAGAGATAAAAAAGGAGGATTGGGTATCAGAAGGTTGCGACTCTTTAATAAGTCCCTTTTATCCAAATGGAGTTGGAGGTATGGGAAAGATCCTACAAGTCTGTGGAGAAAGCTGATCACAATCAAGTACAACTATAACCCCAATGATTGGCTGCCAAGTCGTGTGAATGGTGTATTGGGTGTAGCCTTTGGAGGCCTATCACTAAATTTTCCTCACACCTTACCTCTTCTTTGAGGTATGAGTTGGGGAAAGGAGATAGAATCAGATTTTGGGAAGATATATGGTGCGGGGAAGAGCCACTAAAAGCTAGATTTCTTGATCTCTTCAGCATTACTACTTCTTCACAGATGTATATTGCTGAGCTATGTTCTTATGATGGAATTGGAATCTCAATTTCAAAAGGAACCTGTTTGATTGGGAAATTGACTCTCTAGCTCAACTATTAGTGAGCATTCATGGTCATCGGCCGAACTCAAATCAAGATGAGATGAAATGGGTGGGGAACAGATCAGGTGAGTTTACCGTAAAAGGGTTCTACAATCATCTAGCCAAGAAGGACATCAGATTTATGCTCTCAGATATGCTATGACATCCTATTCTTCCATCCAAAATTGGTTTCTTTATATGGACAGCAGCATTGGGGAGAGTATTGACAGTAGACAACCTCATGAAAAGGGGGTGGCATATCCCAAACAGATGTGTATTGTGCAAATCTGATTTGGAGTCTGTAAATCATTTGTTTGTCCACTGCAAGGTTGCACACGATTTGTGGTCTGTTATCCTACAAAGATTTGGCAAATTATGGGTGCAACCTAGAGATTTAATTCAAGTGTTGCAATCATGGGGTTATAGCAAAAGTGTTATGAGGTACGATGTACTGTGGAATTTGGCACCGGCGGCTATTCTTTGAGCACTTTGGAAAGAGAGAAACAGAAGAATTTTCGAAGATTCATCTAGTCCCTTTTGGGGTTTAGTTCAATCATCTCTCAACTTCCTACTGTATTGGGCATCAAGTTCTGAATCTTGTAAAGGGTTGATTCGTCATGAGTTTTTTGAGTGTGGGAACTTTTGTGATTTGTAGATTGGTTCATGTACACCAATCGTGTACTGTCTAGTCTCTGTTCTCCTTGCCTTTTTTGAGCCTTAATATAATCCTTTTTATTATCGATCAAAAAAATAATGATTTCACAAGAATTTCATGCCCGCCTCACCAATGGAGATTGGACAAGCCAACGAGAATTCGGTTACAGTGATTTCATTTTTCTTAATTCATATTTCATGTACTCATTCCTAGATTAATAATTCCGGGCAACAAACTATATGAATAAATTGCTACATTGAAAAGGAGACCTCCAACAAGAATACCTTAAAAAGGAGATAGAGTCTTATCTTAGCACTGATGAAGCAATTCATCATAGTTCCCCATCCGTGTACTCTACAACATAATGGATCAGCAAAACAGTATAATCAGAATTTTTTGAAAGTAACTTGGGGACTTAGTCTCCATGAGAGTCCTCGAACGGTTTTGGCCTGATGTTGTAAGCACAACGACGTATTTTATTAACTGTATGCCATCCTAGGTTCTCTGTCAAAATCTCCATTTTAGCTGTATTCATCAAAACAGTCTTACCTTTCATTTCTTCTTTGCAACGTTGGGTGTCCGTCATTAGTTTATATTTGAGCCCTCATCCTACTAACCTTAACCGCCAAGCTATTCATTGCATTTTCCTGGGTTATTCGACAATAGGAAAACAATAAGTGTATTGATCCATAACAGGTATTATGATCATATGGATGTCAATTTCTTAGGGTCAAAACCTTTCATTTCGTCAGGGGAAGTAATTGATGATGGAAGAAAAGCATCCATTGCTTATCCCTTTGCCTAAAGCATCTGTTTTGTATTCTCTCCCTTTTCTTGACTCTCCGCACAATCCCGGGATCTCTGATGTAGATGGTCATAATACAAAAAATCCTTCTAACGTTACTACTACGGAACTGCAAAAGTACAAGAGACATCAAAAGATAGAAAGAGACCAAAAGCAAATGATCGAGAGGAATCAAAATCCTCGAAACTAAGTCCAAGTGATTCTTTCAGCTATTATGATGTAGCAATTCTTAAATATCTTGGTGTTCCTATTGTTTTTAGAAGAGGGAACAGATTGCGTACATACCATCCCAGCTTCAATTTCCTATCTTCTGAAGAGATTGCATTCATCCCATCCTAGTTCCAATTTCATACCTTAAACTTCATTATCTTCTAGATATCATTCCCATAAATTCTCAATGTCAACCATTCCTTTGACTTACAGGTTTGATGATGTTTATGAAGATCCAAAGTTGCATAATATAACATGAAAAGATATGGAAACCTCCGAGGCTCCAAATTAACAGGAACTTGTTGATATTTTTCAAAGGAAGACTCTAGTGGGGTGTAAGCAAATCTTCACAACCACATATAAGGCGTATGGATCTGTTGAGACATATAAGACAAAGCCTATACCAGAAGCATACAAGGTATGGATCCATTATGATGAGACCGTGACACCAGTTGGGAAAAAGAACTCTATTCACGTGTTGTTGTCATTTACTGAAATGTTTGATTCACCCTATACAAAATAGACGTACAGATTGCATTCCTGTGTGGGGAATTTTAGACAAGATGTACATGTTAGCTCCTCCTAACCTTAAACATCTTTAGGTGGGCAAAAGATGTGCAAGTTGAAGAAATCCATCTACCGGCCCAATCAATCTACTTAAGCATTAGTGAAATTGTAAATCACTGTGGTTTTACAAATTACAAGGTAATTCTACAAAAAGTGACAACACTGACAGTATTGGTAGATGATAATGTGATGACTAGTAACATTGCACCAGAAATTCAGAAATTGAACTTTTTTGTCAAAAGAATTTGAGAACAAAGATCTAGAAACTTCAAAACATTTTGAGGAGTTGAAGTGTCTAAATTCAAGGAGGGTATTTTCATGTCATAAAGGAAAGACACAATTGCTCTTATGAAAGCAATCAAAATTTTGGGTGCTCCACAACAATTGATCTTAATCACAGGGTTAGAGAAGCTAAAGGTGCCAAAAACATAAGGGAATGTACCAAAAATTGTTCGATAAGTTATTATTCTTAACTCAAACAGGATGATTTATCCTATGAAATAAGTGTCGCCAAAACTCTATGCATGCTCCGAATGTTCCATCTTGAAATAGCAGCGAGGATTCTTAGGGATCTAAAAAGGACTTCAGATCAAGGATTGATGTTTTATAATGATAAGCACCTAAGGCTAGAAGCATGTAGAGATGCTCAATGGGCAGAAGTGCGGATGATAGAAGATCCACAACAGGCTATTGTATGATGGTGGTGGCAATTCAGTGACGTTGTGGGATAAGTGGTCAATTGTAGCCATGTCAATTGCTACACAGAGCCATTGCACATGGAGTAGCAGAACTATTATGGGAAAGGATTCTACTGAAAAATTTGGCCATCAAAAGTCACCATTCCAAGGAGGTTGTATTTTGACAAGAAAGATGACCATTAATATTCATCATAGTTAAATTCAACATGATAGAACCAAGGCATATTAAAGTATATAGGCATTTAATTTGTAACGGGCTTTTACCCAAGGAGATTTGTCATCCTTATATGCTTTTATAAACTCAGTTGGCTAATGATCTGAGAAAAGGGTTGAAAAAGTTAGGTTTGATTACAGTCATGACAAGCTAAGCATGTATGGTGTTTATGCTCAGTGTAAGGAAAGTGTTGAGATATAGAATGAATAAATTAAGTAATAGATAAAGGGCATTTATAAAATTCTAACGCATGTTTATTTTGAGTAAGAAAATAAAGCTGTCAGCACAACATAGAACAGACACGAATTCCATTCAATTCTTCCCTTTTTTACATTTTTCTAATATCTTCCTAATATTATATTTATTAGCAGATCCATTATTTATTTCCTCAACTAAAACAGTTTGTCCAGCTACTCCTTTAACTCCTTCAACTCAACTAGAGCAATTTGATAGGACAATAGAGAAAAAGGAGCCCTGCTAAGTAAAAAATCAATGCAAAACACCGTCTCTATTTAGGGATGCAAAATGAATCTCTTGGAAACCTTGTATATTCACATGCAACTGGAATGGTTGAAGTAGACATTCCAGCTACTCCTTTATCTCCCTTATAATGCTTTTCTTCATCAATCATTAAAACCATATACTCTTCCTCTCGCTGCACTCCGTGACTCCATCATTTCCCTTGTAAAGTGAATACATTATAAGGATTGTGATACTTCTAAAATATGCAATCCTGAAATGATTGGCTACCAACCGATTTATGCCCAAAATGAGATCAAAATCCTTCATGTCTAACACCAAAATGCACAAAGTTCTTAAAATTTAATTCTGCTATCCCTGAACATTATTTTTTCCGTTATCATGCCACTAAGGCTTATCCAACTAAGAGAAATTCTCTCTCTTTCTCCCCCTTTCCCTCTTATCTCAATTTCAAATTTCATTCACCCCACTCAAGACCTTTCCACATATTTCCAAGTTCAATGGAACTTCAAGGAGCTAGCAACAAGCCCCGTGCAGGTGATTGCTCCTCTTTCTCTATCCTTTTGTGTATTTTAGTTCCAAAAAAAAAATCTTCTCGACCTCTTTCAATGACTAAGAGTCCTTGATTTTAGATCTTTCATGGAATATCTAAATCAATCCAATTCCATTTGAAAAAACACAGATTTGTCCTATCCTTGTGAACTTTTTCATCATTCTCAAAGTTATTTTAAAATAGGGCTTCATGCTTTTTCTTTCTCTTTTTCTTTTTTACTTGAAATTTTAGTTTTTACCTTATTTTTGCAATAATTTGCAGTATTTTAATCATTTTATTCACTGACATTTCAAATTGAAATTTAAATATGCTTTTCATGATGATGACTACTCCTCATGGTGCTTCTCGCCGATTTCTAATTGTAGTTTAAGATTATTATTTTATCTTTTCATTGACATATTGCTCTGTTATTTCTACACATTTTGCTACTATTAAAAAATTTTAAAATACATTAATAATCGATTTTATCCTGGACTGATTTTTTCAATTTTTTGAAAAAGTGTGGAATTTTACCCATCCAAGAAAAACATGAGGCTTAAATTTCAAAATTGGCATCAAAAGATTAAAGAAAAAATTGACTCATCCGTCTAGTAGTCTCCTTCTATTCGTTAATTTTACAGATCTGAAACAAATATTTTGGCGTATGAATTCAAGAGGGAGAAATAAACAGAGACACTGTTTTTCTATGTAAAATTTTCTGGAAATATTTAATACTGGTTATAATAATATCCATATTATACCCAATTCCACACAAAAATTTGTTCATACTAGGGTGTTATTTTGTGGACAATTTCCAGAAATGGATACAAACAAAAAAAATAAGGGGGTGTGGACTGTATTTGTGATTTTAGAGACATGACCATGTGCCCAATTTGAAAGGTCATAAATTAAAAAAAAAAATTTGACTAAAAATAATAACAAAAACATATAAGACAAAAAATAATAATAATAATAATATATAAGCATAATATCACATATACAACTAAACAACATACACAATTCCCTTTATAATTTTCAATCCCCAAATATATGGCCATAAATAATACACAGTGATCAAATAAGTGCTAAGGTTAATGTGCATCGAATTCAAGTGTTCAAACCTAATCCCCGGAAACAGAAAATACGCCCTTAACGCTAACCTTGAGAAACCCTAAAAAAAGTAGTAAAATATAGGGAAATTTTAAAACCTAGATCTCTCAATCGAACCCTGGAAATAAGAGGAAAGGAGCATAAATATTGAAAACCTAAATCTCTGTATATTCGCCTTCCTGTTTCTCCCTCCTCTCAACCCCTTCTCTCTCCCTCTCCAGTCTCCTCCCTGAATTCGAATGAAAACCAAATCTATTCGCTACCTCCGTTCTCTTCAAAAATCAGATAAATCCAGAGAAACCTTGACTCTGGATGGAACAGAATACAAAACAGAACTCCATAGAAATCTCATTTCCGAAACAAAACAAAGGACCTAAAACACAATGTCAATACGTTCAACCGGATACTTGCCTGGTGTGACGGCGTTAGAGGTGCAATGGGTTTTGTGCCCGAGTTGTTGGTGGTGTTTGAGGTGTCCCGGCGATGGAGCCGCAGCAATGACGGAGGAGGTTCGTCCATAACCCGGGTTTCGAGCCTCGGTTCCTGGTCGGCGCCGCGTCATAGGAACTTCTCCGGCAACGGCTTCTATCTTTCTTTGATCTGATTCTTCCTATGCAGTAGCCCTTCGGGAAAGACGGTTCCGTCTCCGGAACGGTGGATCCCCTGGTCCGTTGGGATCTTTTAGTAAACAATCGGGTGTTCACCGGGCGATAGTTTCGGAGGAACCTGTAATAAGCGGATTTCTATGACTTAGAAAAACCGATGGTGGACTTTGGGTTTCAAAGAGAAGCGTTGAGAGGACAGTTTCGAGTTCAAGTTACCAGAATGGGAGATTCCCTTGGAGGACTCCTTTCGCTCGTAGAAGGCGTTCCGATCAAACCAGTCGAGTTCTTGGTCCGTGGAGAGCCAGCAGGACTCGGCAGGGAGATCGGACGGCGCTTTCAGAAGATCTGGTTTTCCCTGTGAAGGATCGGCGCCGATGATGGTTTCACAGGCGACCTTCTGGTCTGAGCAACCGCAAACAAGGGTTTCGAGATCGACTTAGCGCATCGGAGCTGTCTTTGGAGAGATGGGGTTCGTAATCAGAGAGAAGTCCGTTGTTTGTGAGAGAAAAAGGAGGTTTCTGGAGCCGCATCAAAATGACCGTTGAAGGATGGGTCTTGTTTATATATGGGTTTGCCACTTTGCCTTATGCTGCTAAGAAGATGCAATTATTAATTTGATACTTCAAACGCAATTTCAAATTTGAAATTTTAGACCTTCCGCTGGAATTGGTATTTGTAACATTTTTCGTCCCTCATTCGAGTGATGTAGCGTACGCATATTGAAAGAAAGGGATTTTGTAAGAGCCAAACATTGGTCTTTCCCCTTTTCTACCCTTCCACAATCCCTTCTTCCCCCCCCCCCCCCCCCAGCACCTTTTATCATATACTACAAGCAGGTGCATATGTAGTTTGGGAGTGGGTGAAACTCATTTGCCACCATCTATATCTATATTTATACTATTAATAAAGGGAAGAGGGGGAATATTCCCCCCAAATTCTGGCTTCATTTTTTTTTTCTAACTATTGCCCTCCACAATAGTTGAATCCCCCCAAATTCTAGCTTCATTCTTTGAAACAACATGAGTTGAATCCCCAAAATTTATGATGCCTTATTCATAAACGATTTGGTTTAAATATAGTACAACTCTTAAATGATAAGTGTTAAGAATAGTAACTCCATCCCTTCCTACTAACTCTATCCCTTCCAAAAATACCCTTATACAACTCACTCCCAGGACTTGTACAAGCAATAAATTGACTTGTACAAGCAATAAATTGACTTGTACAAGCAATAAATTGACTTGTACAAGTAATAAAATGACTTGTACAAGTCATTTGGATGAATGATGTTAGGGCATTCTTGGAATAGTTGGTTTGTAATAGTGAAATGTCACTAAAACTTAATTCTTGCGATAAAGGTTCATTAAAAGTTAAAACTCAAAACTTTGAAGACTGAATCTTAAATAATTTGAAAAAGTACCATTAAAAATTAATTTTCCCTTGCCACTTTGCCTTATGCTGCTAAGAAAAGCCCTCACATCGGCTGAAGCCTCTTGCGTGGAAGATTGGCTAGAGCATCCACGGATCTTCGCCACGTGTCCTGTTCATTCCTCGTACCAAAAGGCTCCAGCCGATCTTCCAGCGTTAGGCTCTAGCAGATAGGGGGCCCACTCACCCAAATCAGTACAGACAGAGAGAGAGGGGAGGAGAGGGGAGAGAGGGAGGCCATGTGCTTTCGAAGGGTTTCTTCTTGCTATCCTAATCTTCTGGGATTTACAAGAAGGCCTTTTAGTTCATGGAATTTATCAGGAGGGTCACTCGAATCCTCAACTGCGGCCTCTACACCCTCCCATGGAATTCATGGCGAAGATCCGTGGATGCTCTAGCCAATTTTCCACGCAAGAGGCTTCAGCCGATGTGAGGGCTTTTCTTAACAGCATAAGGCAAAGTGGCAAGGGAAAATTAATTTTTAATGGTACTTTTTCAAATTATTTAAGATTCAGTCTTCAAAGTTTTGAGTTTTAACTTTTAATGAACCTTTATCGCAAGAATTAAGTTTTAGTGACATTTCACTATTACAAACCAACTATTCCAAGAATGCCCTAACATCATTCATCCAAATGACTTGTACAAGTCATTTTATTACTTGTACAAGTCAATTTATCGCTTGTACAAGTCAATTTATTGCTTGTACAAGTCCTGGGAGTGAGTTGTATAAGGGTATTTTTGGAAGGGATAGAGTTAGTAGGAAGGGATGGAGTTACTATTCTTAACACTTATCATTTAAGAGTTGTACTATATTTAAACCAAATCGTTTATGAATAAGGCATCATAAATTTTGGGGATTCAACTCATGTTGTTTCAAAGAATGAAGCCAGAATTTGGGGGGATTCAACTATTGTGGAGGGCAATAGTTAGAAAAAAAAAATGAAGCCAGAATTTGGGGGGAATATTCCCCCTCTTCCCTTTATTAATAGTATAAATATAGATATAGATGGTGGCAAATGAGTTTCACCCACTCCCAAACTACATATGCACCTGCTTGTAGTATATGATAAAAGGTGCTGGGGGGGGGGGGGGGGGGAAGAAGGGATTGTGGAAGGGCAGAAAAGGGGAAAGACCAATGTTTGGCTCTTACAAAATCCCTTTCTTTCAATATGCGTACGCTACATCACTCGAATGAGGGACGAAAAATGTTACAAATACCAATTCCAGCGGAAGGTCTAAAATTTCAAATTTGAAATTGCGTTTGAAGTATCAAATTAATAATTGCATCTTCTTAGCAGCATAAGGCAAAGTGGCAAACCCATATATAAACAAGACCCATCCTTCAACGGTCATTTTGATGCGGCTCCAGAAACCTCCTTTTTCTCTCACAAACAACGGACTTCTCTCTGATTACGAACCCCATCTCTCCAAAGACAGCTCCGATGCGCTAAGTCGATCTCGAAACCCTTGTTTGCGGTTGCTCAGACCAGAAGGTCGCCTGTGAAACCATCATCGGCGCCGATCCTTCACAGGGAAAACCAGATCTTCTGAAAGCGCCGTCCGATCTCCCTGCCGAGTCCTGCTGGCTCTCCACGGACCAAGAACTCGACTGGTTTGATCGGAACGCCTTCTACGAGCGAAAGGAGTCCTCCAAGGGAATCTCCCATTCTGGTAACTTGAACTCGAAACTGTCCTCTCAACGCTTCTCTTTGAAACCCAAAGTCCACCATCGGTTTTTCTAAGTCATAGAAATCCGCTTATTACAGGTTCCTCCGAAACTATCGCCCGGTGAACACCCGATTGTTTACTAAAAGATCCCAACGGACCAGGGGATCCACCGTTCCGGAGACGGAACCGTCTTTCCCGAAGGGCTACTGCATAGGAAGAATCAGATCAAAGAAAGATAGAAGCCGTTGCCGGAGAAGTTCCTATGACGCGGCGCCGACCAGGAACCGAGGCTCGAAACCCGGGTTATGGACGAACCTCCTCCGTCATTGCTGCGGCTCCATCGCCGGGACACCTCAAACACCACCAACAACTCGGGCACAAAACCCATTGCACCTCTAACGCCGTCACACCAGGCAAGTATCCGGTTGAACGTATTGACATTGTGTTTTAGGTCCTTTGTTTTGTTTCGGAAATGAGATTTCTATGGAGTTCTGTTTTGTATTCTGTTCCATCCAGAGTCAAGGTTTCTCTGGATTTATCTGATTTTTGAAGAGAACGGAGGTAGCGAATAGATTTGGTTTTCATTCGAATTCAGGGAGGAGACTGGAGAGGGAGAGAGAAGGGGTTGAGAGGAGGGAGAAACAGGAAGGCGAATATACAGAGATTTAGGTTTTCAATATTTATGCTCCTTTCCTCTTATTTCCAGGGTTCGATTGAGAGATCTAGGTTTTAAAATTTCCCTATATTTTACTACTTTTTTTAGGGTTTCTCAAGGTTAGCGTTAAGGGCGTATTTTCTGTTTCCGGGGATTAGGTTTGAACACTTGAATTCGATGCACATTAACCTTAGCACTTATTTGATCACTGTGTATTATTTATGGCCATATATTTGGGGATTGAAAATTATAAAGGGAATTGTGTATGTTGTTTAGTTGTATATGTGATATTATGCTTATATATTATTATTATTATTATTTTTTGTCTTATATGTTTTTGTTATTATTTTTAGTCAAATTTTTTTTTTAATTTATGACCTTTCAAATTGGGCACATGGTCATGTCTCTAAAATCACAAATACAGTCCACACCCCCTTATTTTTTTTGTTTGTATCCATTTCTGGAAATTGTCCACAAAATAACACCCTAGTATGAACAAATTTTTGTGTGGAATTGGGTATAATATGGATATTATTATAACCAGTATTAAATATTTCCAGAAAATTTTACATAGAAAAACAGTGTCTCTGTTTATTTCTCCCTCTTGAATTCATACGCCAAAATATTTGTTTCAGATCTGTAAAATTAACGAATAGAAGGAGACTACTAGACGGATGAGTCAATTTTTTCTTTAATCTTTTGATGCCAATTTTGAAATTTAAGCCTCATGTTTTTCTTGGATGGGTAAAATTCCACACTTTTTCAAAAAATAGAAAAAATCAGTCCAGGATAAAATCGATTATTAATGTATTTTAAAATTTTTTAATAGTAGCAAAATGTGTAGAAATAACAGAGCAATATGTCAATGAAAAGATAAAATAATAATCTTAAACTACAATTAGAAATCGGCGAGAAGCACCATGAGGAGTAGTCATCATCATGAAAAGCATATTTAAATTTCAATTTGAAATGTCAGTGAATAAAATGATTAAAATACTGCAAATTATTGCAAAAATAAGGTAAAAACTAAAATTTCAAGTAAAAAAGAAAAAGAGAAAGAAAAAGCATGAAGCCCTATTTTAAAATAACTTTGAGAATGATGAAAAAGTTCACAAGGATAGGACAAATCTGTGTTTTTTCAAATGGAATTGGATTGATTTAGATATTCCATGAAAGATCTAAAATCAAGGACTCTTAGTCATTGAAAGAGGTCGAGAAGATTTTTTTTTTGGAACTAAAATACACAAAAGGATAGAGAAAGAGGAGCAATCACCTGCACGGGGCTTGTTGCTAGCTCCTTGAAGTTCCATTGAACTTGGAAATATGTGGAAAGGTCTTGAGTGGGGTGAATGAAATTTGAAATTGAGATAAGAGGGAAAGGGGGAGAAAGAGAGAGAATTTCTCTTAGTTGGATAAGCCTTAGTGGCATGATAACGGAAAAAATAATGTTCAGGGATAGCAGAATTAAATTTTAAGAACTTTGTGCATTTTGGTGTTAGACATGAAGGATTTTGATCTCATTTTGGGCATAAATCGGTTGGTAGCCAATCATTTCAGGATTGCATATTTTAGAAGTATCACAATCCTTATAATGTATTCACTTTACAAGGGAAATGATGGAGTCACGGAGTGCAGCGAGAGGAAGAGTATATGGTTTTAATGATTGATGAAGAAAAGCATTATAAGGGAGATAAAGGAGTAGCTGGAATGTCTACTTCAACCATTCCAGTTGCATGTGAATATACAAGGTTTCCAAGAGATTCATTTTGCATCCCTAAATAGAGACGGTGTTTTGCATTGATTTTTTACTTAGCAGGGCTCCTTTTTCTCTATTGTCCTATCAAATTGCTCTAGTTGAGTTGAAGGAGTTAAAGGAGTAGCTGGACAAACTGTTTTAGTTGAGGAAATAAATAATGGATCTGCTAATAAATATAATATTAGGAAGATATTAGAAAAATGTAAAAAAGGGAAGAATTGAATGGAATTCGTGTCTGTTCTATGTTGTGCTGACAGCTTTATTTTCTTACTCAAAATAAACATGCGTTAGAATTTTATAAATGCCCTTTATCTATTACTTAATTTATTCATTCTATATCTCAACACTTTCCTTACACTGAGCATAAACACCATACATGCTTAGCTTGTCATGACTGTAATCAAACCTAACTTTTTCAACCCTTTTCTCAGATCATTAGCCAACTGAGTTTATAAAAGCATATAAGGATGACAAATCTCCTTGGGTAAAAGCCCGTTACAAATTAAATGCCTATATACTTTAATATGCCTTGGTTCTATCATGTTGAATTTAACTATGATGAATATTAATGGTCATCTTTCTTGTCAAAATACAACCTCCTTGGAATGGTGACTTTTGATGGCCAAATTTTTCAGTAGAATCCTTTCCCATAATAGTTCTGCTACTCCATGTGCAATGGCTCTGTGTAGCAATTGACATGGCTACAATTGACCACTTATCCCACAACGTCACTGAATTGCCACCACCATCATACAATAGCCTGTTGTGGATCTTCTATCATCCGCACTTCTGCCCATTGAGCATCTCTACATGCTTCTAGCCTTAGGTGCTTATCATTATAAAACATCAATCCTTGATCTGAAGTCCTTTTTAGATCCCTAAGAATCCTCGCTGCTATTTCAAGATGGAACATTCGGAGCATGCATAGAGTTTTGGCGACACTTATTTCATAGGATAAATCATCCTGTTTGAGTTAAGAATAATAACTTATCGAACAATTTTTGGTACATTCCCTTATGTTTTTGGCACCTTTAGCTTCTCTAACCCTGTGATTAAGATCAATTGTTGTGGAGCACCCAAAATTTTGATTGCTTTCATAAGAGCAATTGTGTCTTTCCTTTATGACATGAAAATACCCTCCTTGAATTTAGACACTTCAACTCCTCAAAATGTTTTGAAGTTTCTAGATCTTTGTTCTCAAATTCTTTTGACAAAAAAGTTCAATTTCTGAATTTCTGGTGCAATGTTACTAGTCATCACATTATCATCTACCAATACTGTCAGTGTTGTCACTTTTTGTAGAATTACCTTGTAATTTGTAAAACCACAGTGATTTACAATTTCACTAATGCTTAAGTAGATTGATTGGGCCGGTAGATGGATTTCTTCAACTTGCACATCTTTTGCCCACCTAAAGATGTTTAAGGTTAGGAGGAGCTAACATGTACATCTTGTCTAAAATTCCCCACACAGGAATGCAATCTGTACGTCTATTTTGTATAGGGTGAATCAAACATTTCAGTAAATGACAACAACACGTGAATAGAGTTCTTTTTCCCAACTGGTGTCACGGTCTCATCATAATGGATCCATACCTTGTATGCTTCTGGTATAGGCTTTGTCTTATATGTCTCAACAGATCCATACGCCTTATATGTGGTTGTGAAGATTTGCTTACACCCCACTAGAGTCTTCCTTTGAAAAATATCAACAAGTTCCTGTTAATTTGGAGCCTCGGAGGTTTCCATATCTTTTCATGTTATATTATGCAACTTTGGATCTTCATAAACATCATCAAACCTGTAAGTCAAAGGAATGGTTGACATTGAGAATTTATGGGAATGATATCTAGAAGATAATGAAGTTTAAGGTATGAAATTGGAACTAGGATGGGATGAATGCAATCTCTTCAGAAGATAGGAAATTGAAGCTGGGATGGTATGTACGCAATCTGTTCCCTCTTCTAAAAACAATAGGAACACCAAGATATTTAAGAATTGCTACATCATAATAGCTGAAAGAATCACTTGGACTTAGTTTCGAGGATTTTGATTCCTCTCGATCATTTGCTTTTGGTCTCTTTCTATCTTTTGATGTCTCTTGTACTTTTGCAGTTCCGTAGTAGTAACGTTAGAAGGATTTTTTGTATTATGACCATCTACATCAGAGATCCCGGGATTGTGCGGAGAGTCAAGAAAAGGGAGAGAATACAAAACAGATGCTTTAGGCAAAGGGATAAGCAATGGATGCTTTTCTTCCATCATCAATTACTTCCCCTGACGAAATGAAAGGTTTTGACCCTAAGAAATTGACATCCATATGATCATAATACCTGTTATGGATCAATACACTTATTGTTTTCCTATTGTCGAATAACCCAGGAAAATGCAATGAATAGCTTGGCGGTTAAGGTTAGTAGGATGAGGGCTCAAATATAAACTAATGACGGACACCCAACGTTGCAAAGAAGAAATGAAAGGTAAGACTGTTTTGATGAATACAGCTAAAATGGAGATTTTGACAGAGAACCTAGGATGGCATACAGTTAATAAAATACGTCGTTGTGCTTACAACATCAGGCCAAAACCGTTCGAGGACTCTCATGGAGACTAAGTCCCCAAGTTACTTTCAAAAAATTCTGATTATACTGTTTTGCTGATCCATTATGTTGTAGAGTACACGGATGGGGAACTATGATGAATTGCTTCATCAGTGCTAAGATAAGACTCTATCTCCTTTTTAAGGTATTCTTGTTGGAGGTCTCCTTTTCAATGTAGCAATTTATTCATATAGTTTGTTGCCCGGAATTATTAATCTAGGAATGAGTACATGAAATATGAATTAAGAAAAATGAAATCACTGTAACCGAATTCTCGTTGGCTTGTCCAATCTCCATTGGTGAGGCGGGCATGAAATTCTTGTGAAATCATTATTTTTTTGATCGATAATAAAAAGGATTATATTAAGGCTCAAAAAAGGCAAGGAGAACAGAGACTAGACAGTACACGATTGGTGTACATGAACCAATCTACAAATCACAAAAGTTCCCACACTCAAAAAACTCATGACGAATCAACCCTTTACAAGATTCAGAACTTGATGCCCAATACAGTAGGAAGTTGAGAGATGATTGAACTAAACCCCAAAAGGGACTAGATGAATCTTCGAAAATTCTTCTGTTTCTCTCTTTCCAAAGTGCTCAAAGAATAGCCGCCGGTGCCAAATTCCACAGTACATCGTACCTCATAACACTTTTGCTATAACCCCATGATTGCAACACTTGAATTAAATCTCTAGGTTGCACCCATAATTTGCCAAATCTTTGTAGGATAACAGACCACAAATCGTGTGCAACCTTGCAGTGGACAAACAAATGATTTACAGACTCCAAATCAGATTTGCACAATACACATCTGTTTGGGATATGCCACCCCCTTTTCATGAGGTTGTCTACTGTCAATACTCTCCCCAATGCTGCTGTCCATATAAAGAAACCAATTTTGGATGGAAGAATAGGATGTCATAGCATATCTGAGAGCATAAATCTGATGTCCTTCTTGGCTAGATGATTGTAGAACCCTTTTACGGTAAACTCACCTGATCTGTTCCCCACCCATTTCATCTCATCTTGATTTGAGTTCGGCCGATGACCATGAATGCTCACTAATAGTTGAGCTAGAGAGTCAATTTCCCAATCAAACAGGTTCCTTTTGAAATTGAGATTCCAATTCCATCATAAGAACATAGCTCAGCAATATACATCTGTGAAGAAGTAGTAATGCTGAAGAGATCAAGAAATCTAGCTTTTAGTGGCTCTTCCCCGCACCATATATCTTCCCAAAATCTGATTCTATCTCCTTTCCCCAACTCATACCTCAAAGAAGAGGTAAGGTGTGAGGAAAATTTAGTGATAGGCCTCCAAAGGCTACACCCAATACACCATTCACACGACTTGGCAGCCAATCATTGGGGTTATAGTTGTACTTGATTGTGATCAGCTTTCTCCACAGACTTGTAGGATCTTTCCCATACCTCCAACTCCATTTGGATAAAAGGGACTTATTAAAGAGTCGCAACCTTCTGATACCCAATCCTCCTTTTTTATCTCTACACACTTCCTCCCAACTCACTAGATGATATTTGTTTGCTTCATTCCAACCCTTGCAAAGAAAGTTTCTTTGGATTCTTTCAAGGCTATCCACAACTGATGCCGGGCAAACCAAAGAAGAAAACAGATAAGTCGGGAGATTACCCAAAGAGTTTTGAATAAGAGTCAGCTTCTCACCTTTAGATAAGAAGTTACTTTTCCAAGATGTTAGTTTCCTTTGCATTCGGGAAATCACTGGCTCCCACGCCACTTTTGACTTATAAGGCGCCCCAATAAGTATTCCAAGATATGTAGTAGGTAAAGAACCTTCACGACAACCCAACAAGCAGCATAGCTCGTTTGCTCCCATGCCACTCCCCACAATAAACATCTCACTTTTTTGCAAATTTACCTTCAAACCTGATGTAGCTTCAAAACATAAGAGTAAAGCTCTAACATTCAGCACTTGGGCTGGTTGGGCTTTGCAGAAAATCATTGCATCGTCCGCAAAAAGAAGATGAGATATAGAGAGGCGACCATCTCCCAAAGACACACCTTCTAGGAGCCCTATCGACTCTGCTCTTTCGATGAGTTTGCTCAATGCCTCCATGACAATGATAAACAAGAAGGGGGAGAGGGGATCACCTTGCCTCAACCCTCGAGAGGAGCCAAAGAAACCTGCTGCAGCGCCATTAATAAGAATCGAGAAAGACGCTGAAGATACACAGAGAGACATCCAACTACACCATTTGGCCCCAAAACCCATACCTTAGGAGATACCATATGAATTTCCAATTTACGTGATCATAGGCCTTTTCAATGTCAAGTTTGCACAATACTTTCTCCTCCCCGCTCCTCTAGATAGCATCAATGCACTCACTAGCTATCATGATTGCATCCGAGATTTGTCTACCTTCCACAAATGCCTGTTGAGTTTGGGATATAATGCTTGGAAGGACCTTACGGAGCCGGTTTGCGAACAACTTAGCAACAATCTTATAGAACCCGCTTACTAGGCTGATCGGGCGATAATCTCTCAGTGATAATGCCCCCTCTCTTTTAGGAATGAGAGATATGAATGTTGCATTCAGACCTTTTTCAAATCTAGCTGATTTGAAAAACTCATGGACTGCGTCCATAAACTCAACACGAATAGTGCTCCAACATCTCTTGAAGAAAGCAATAGTGAACCCATCTGGACCGGGAGCTTTGTCACCTTCCATGCCTTTTAACGTCTCTAATACCTCCGCTTCCAAGACTTGATTTTCCAACATATCCCTCTGTTCATCCGACAAAGATTTAAACGTCAAGCCATCAATGAGGGGTCTAACACTTTCTTTCTCTTCAAATAGATAAGAAAAGTACTCCATTGACGCATTCTTGATCTGCTTTTCATCAAGGAGCGTGGTGCCACCAACTTGTAGATGATCGATCAGGTTACTTCTCCCCCTAGCTTGGGCTGACTTGTGAAAAAACCTTGTATTTTTATCCCCCAACCTTAACCATAAGGCTCTAGACTTCTGCCTCCAAGAAATCTCCAATAAGGCATCCGTCTTCTTATAGTCCAACTTCTATCTTTCTTTCTCCACCCAATCTTGAAAGACCATCCTCCCCTCCTCTTCAAGCTGTTCCAACACCTTCAACCTGGGGGTGATGTCCACCAGCTTCTCATCTACACTTCCAAAGACATCTCTATTCCACTCTTTTATTTTCAGCTTCAAAGCACGCAATTTCCTTCAAAGAATAAAAGAAGGGGAGCCTTGAAACTCCATATCTGCCCACCAATTACTTACAAGGGTTGCGAAGGACTCATCCTCAAGGCATATGTTTTCGAATCTGAATGGGGAAGCTTTCCGAAACTCATTTTCGGAAGATAGGACAATAGGAGAGTGATCCGATAGTGTTCTTGGCCATGCTGAAGCTACAAACTTGGGAAACTTCTCCTCCCACTCCAAGGATACTAGAAACCGATCTAATTCTTGTGAAATCATTATTAGGACTATCATACTTGCTGACTATTGGTGAAAAGGTGCGAAGTAGTAGGTATATTCAGGAGAATTGGTTAGGAGTCTAAAGAGGACTTGGTATTGAGGGGAGAGATACAAGTGGAAAGTATAAGTTCAAAAGATTTTAGAACATGATTTTTAAACTCTAGCCTTGAGGCTTGGGACATGCAGCTGCAGATGCATGATCCTGAGAGTTGAGGTAAGAAAGAGAAAATCATCTTCATAACCTTAAGTTACAGATTTTTTTTTTTTGGTGAGTAATAGAAAGATTAGATTAAGGAGAAGGTAAAGATATAAAACACATAGGGGCCATGAGAGGAGGGCTGCCACATATTCTGAAAAGAAAGAAAGTAAAACAGAGAAAGAAACCAGCTGACCAGTAGCCAAAAACAAAAAGAAACGATTCATTCCCGATCCATGACAAAAGTTACATCTTGGAGAATGTCGTCAGCTGAAACCCCAAAAAACTCCTTCCTTTGGCATATCCAAGATGATGCTAGAGCCATGATCATATCCAAAATCCTTTGTTTTTTGAATTCCTTCTAGTCCATTGATGGGGGATGCTTTTGGCTTTCTTAGCGGTACACAATTTGTGTACCCTGTATCTTTATACTTATATTGATATAATCTCTCCTGTATCTGTATCTTTATACTTATATTGATATAATCTCCCTATATCTTTATACACAATTTGTGCTCCTTTCTTTCTATGAACCTACTAGATGGCTCGAGACAAATTGGAGTTAATTGGAGTAGCTGAACAAATTGTTAGTAATTGTGGTGGAAATAACGTATTTCTTAATAAATAAAGAGTAAGGGAAAAGATCAGGAGAAGTTGAAGAAAGGAAGAAGAAATCGAATGGAACTTGTGGCTATTTCTATCTTGTATTGGGAGTCCTGAAGAAGACTTGAATGGAACCTGTGGCTATTCTATCAAGACATTATAAAAATTTCCCTTAAAAGTAATTGTAAAGACCCTCTTACACCCAACTAGAATCATTCCTTCAAGATGGTCAACAATTTCTGATGTATTGTTCTTCGCCAAGGCTTTTGTCTCTTCCCACATCGTATTATGTTGCGTTGGACGTAAGCTTCATCTGGAAGTGGAAGATAAAGGGATGGTAGGCATTCAAATTCGATAGGGATAATATATAGGGGACAATGCATTAAGGAATGGAGTTGGAAATATGATGGGATGTACAATCTCTTTTAATGTATACTTATAATAAGGATATCAAGATCATTTAGAATATGTGGATTAATTGTGTACTTCTTCTTAGACGCTAAAATACTTTCCTTAGATGTGTATTAGGAGATTATTTGAGCTTTTGGATTAATTTCTTCAACCTTCACAGCTTTTATCCATCGAAAATGGGTTTGAAGCTCGGGGAAAGTGACATGTAGACTTCCTTTTGTAAATATGAAGCAATTCTTTCTTCACACCTGAGTGATGTATGGCCAATCTAATGTTCTAGTTAATTGTAACTACGCTTGGCTAAAATTCAGGTTTGCAACATTTGCAAGGGTCTCATTGAAATTGATCTCATTTGTGTGTTCCGTTCGCCACTTGCTGTACCTTATATCTATCAATTTACACATTTGCCTTAAAATTAATTGTGAAGACCCTCTTACACTCAGCTAGAGTCGTCCCTTTAAGATGATCAAGAAGTTCTGATGTATCGTTTTTCTTTTTTTGATAAGTAATGACATTGATTAAGAGAGAAAAATGGTTACATAGGAAATGCAAGTATGTGCTATTTTCCTTTTCCCATCCCTTGTCCCCAAAAAGTACTAACAGAGATAGTATGCGCTATAACATATACCACTATAAACATAGACACTTCCATATACAAAAACATAGGAACAAGCCCTCCCACACAAAGATATGTTGTTATTCTGTACACACTCCTACAAGCTCCTCCGAAATTGGCCCGATGTAGATATCTGATCTCAATACCTCATGCTTAGCTAGCTGATCTGCAATTACGTTAGCCTTTCTATGCACATGACCGAACGAGACATTAAATTTATGTTCCAAGGCTCTTTAGCTCCACTAATGACGTGTGATAGTTTGCACGACCTGAACATGTCTCCATGACCGTAATGGAGTCCCCTTCAATGATAAAATCCTGGATTCCCCTCTTTTGATCCTCCGAGAGCCGATAGAAAAGGCCAATATCTCCGCCCGAGTGGGGTCACAGGTACCCACTGTGCCACTAAAGATGATGGATATCCGTCCTGTGAAATCCCTCACGACACCTCCAATGCTAGAAGGTCCAAGGTTACCAATAGAGCTTCCATCAATATTCATCTTCACAACACCAAACTCCGGCGCTCTACATATAGCACCTCCCCTCCCCATAGTCCCCACTGAAGAAAAACAGTACAACTTCCACTCCCCTATCATTTGTGAGCAGCTCCAACCTCGAAATTCTGATCTAATAGATGCCCAAAAAATATATCCAACATAATTTTATCAATCACTTGCTCCCTAGTCAATGATTCATCCTAGAAAATTCGGCGATTTCTCTCCAACCAAATGTGCCATACCACAGCATGGAAGACCATGCCATATAATAATCGGCGCCTACTCCCTAGGCCCAAAATATTCCTCTGCTCGAAGCAAATCACCAAAAGATGCTGGCAACACCCAAAGGAGATCTATCATCTGGAAGAAGTGCACCCATATTCCTCTGGCAAAACAACAATGGAGGAATAAATGATCGATAATCTCGCCTGCCTCCCTGTATAGAAAGCATATGTTAGGTGATAAGGTGTACCTCCACCTCCTCTGAACACGATCTGATGTGTTTATCCTGTACAAAAGTGCAATCCAGAGAAAAGCTTTTATCTTTGGGGGTACCCTAGGTTTCCAAAGTTTAGACACGGGAAATGCCGCAAGGGGGGCAAAATGATCAAGATGATGTAAACTGAAAAAAGATTTGCAAGAGAGAGCCCTGAAGAGGACGGGGTACAAACGACCCTATCTCTAGATGACGAGTCCAAAAAAACTGTTTTAGAGATTCTATAAGCGATGCTAACTCCTCAACCTCATGTAGTCTTAAGTCCCTCCTAAAAGGGAGGTTCCAAGCTTGTCCCCCACCAGACCAAATTAGGATCATGGTATGAAATATCGTTTCGTGTATCGTGTATCGTGCGATACGCGCGATACGAATCGTGTATCGTGCCTAACGGCATGATACACACTCCCGTGTCACGAAACAGGTTGGTATTGACCCGTATCGACCTGTATTGAGTTGATACAGTCAATAAGAAGGGTAAAAACGTTAAAACAACAACTTAGAAGATAGAAAATAACTCTTTACTGAGAAACCCATTCCAAAATCCGTGAAACCCCATTGTTATCTACCTATTTTCGACCTAATTAGTACTACAATTTCTGCAAAACAACTTTAAAGAGCAAATCAAGCAACAGAAATCAAAATCGTTTATAGTTTTGAAAGGTATTTTAGAATTTCAGTTTTTTTCAAATATAAATAATTATTTTTTCATATTTAAGCATGGTTTGACAATGTTTTGTATGAATCTATCAATTTCAAGTGAAATCCATAGATCGAAATAGCGTTTTTGAGTAAAAAATCAATTTTTTTTGCAATATGAAAAAAAGTTACGAAAATCCCTTTTTTTGGAAAAAAATTATATAAAACTTAACGGTTTGTCTTCAAGTTTTTATATAAGATGCACATGGGGCTGATCTATCACCCCTATGATTCTTGTAATTTTTTTGTCAATAAAATTATTTTTAATAATTGTGTTTGCAGAATATTAATTAAAAATATGGGAAAAAATATTTTATTTTTATTAATTTTGATGTTTGGGTTCTACTTATTTTCCTAAGAGAGGCTGGGATGTTGGGTAATGCCATTTACATGTTTTGACCATGGTAGCTTTGCATGTTTGGATTTTGGAACCAGATATTTGTATACAATGAATTATGGAGAATGTTATGTTATGACAGTTTTGTATTGTTGAGTTTGATGTTTTAAGTGTTATTGACTTAGTGTGTTGCTTACATTACATGAATGAATTTTCTCACTTTATTTATTGGTTTATCTAGCCTTTTTATAGCTTTTATTATAATTATCATTCGTTTTAGCGTATGCTTATTTGCTTCCATAATGTATAGATACGCTTTGTGTAGCCTTATAATGCTAGAAACATGCTTATTTAACATATTTTTAAATTATCTTTCTATCTAGATAGGTTTTGTTCAATGGATCCACCGTATCCACCATTCTAGTGCGCATCTGTGCGTATCCATGCATATCCTCGATACGTTTCCATTTTTGAATCGTCCGATACGGCATGTCGATACGATACTTTGAACCATGATTAGGATACCAGTAACGAGAGCATCAGGAAATGAGACCATAGAAAATAAAGATGGGTACTTAATGGATAAGACAATGTTTCCTCGCCATAACTCATGCCAGAATCAAATAGAGGAGTCGGAGCCAAGACACAATCGCACATGGGGATAGAAGGAGTCTACCTGAGCATGGCCTTCCAAAGCTAGTTTCCCGCAGGCCAAGCCCGCCTATTAATGGACCACCAATTAACCCCTTTTCTGCATTTGCTGACTATCACTTGATGTCATAAGCTCTCCTGCTCACTGCTGAAACGCCACAACCATTTGACCAAGAAAGATGAGTTTCGAGATGCCAAACTGCCAATATCCTCCCCACCCTTGCCTTATCCCTACCAGTGTTAATTTCATTTTTTTGAGGTTAGCAATGTGTTGCGGAGGTTTAAGATCGACGATTTGCATTTCTGGTGTTTTGGCGGTGTGCCGGGCGAGACAGGGAGGAAACGGAATTCTTTTTAATTACCATTGGTGATTTGTGCTTTCTTAAGGTGTCCACCACTCTTTTAGGCGCCCTAAATAGAGACATATAATACATGGGCAGGTTAGCTAGAATTGATCTTATTAAAGTGATCCGACCTCCCAAAGACAAGTAATTTTTCTTCCACCTAACCAATTTTTTTTCTACTCTCTCAACGATAGGATCCCAAAAACTAACTGACCTAGGAGATTCTCCAAGGGGCAAACCATGATATGATAAAGGAATATGACTTAGTTGACATCCCAACACACTACTTAACACTTCCTCCTCTCCAACATTAATCCCCACTAGAGTACTTTTTCCCCAATTGACTTTCAGTCCAGATACCATATGAAAAGTATGCAATATATTCTTTAACCATGAAATCTAATCCCTAGATGCCTCCAAAAGTACCATGATATCATCAGCAAATTGAAGGTGGGACACTATAGTAGCCTCTCTTCCAATTTAAAAACCATGAATTAGACCTCCATCAATTGAACTCTCTAAAAACCAGTGCAGCACCTCCACTGCTAGTTAGAACAAAGAGGGGGGAAGAGGGTCCCCTGACCCAACCCCCTGGAGGAATCAAATCGCCCCACAACGAACAATTCAAAAGAAATGAGAATTGAACCTTATCTAAACATCCCTTAATCCAAACAACGAACCATTCAAAATAAATGAGAATCTTATCTAAACATCCCTTAATCCATTTCCTCCATTGAACTCCAAATCGTTTCCTTTCCAAAACTGCATCCAAAAATATCCACTCCTTTTCTAGATCCAACTTACATTAGGCTTTGGGTTCACCTGAATGGGTCCTATCATCCACGCACTCATCGGCAATCAAAGCATAGTCCAAAGTTTGGCGCCCCTCTACAAATGCACTTTGGGAATGTTCTATAATATGAGGGAGGACCACCTTCAATCTTCGAGATAGCACTTTCGCAAGGATTTTTTGCAAACTAGTTGTGGGACTGATAGGCCGGAAATCCTTAATACTAACTGCACCCTGCTTCTTTAGGATTAACACTAGGAAGGTCGAATTAGTAATCTTAAGCACAATCCCATCTGAAAAAAATTCATCAAAAACCTTCATTATGTCCTTATCTGATTTATTGTTCTCCATTAGTGCTTTTGTCTCTTCCCACATTTTATTATTTTTGCTTTGGGCATAAGGTTCATCTAACCAAAAGACTTAATTATGAAGACTGTTTAAGATATGCACGAAGCTAAGCTTGATTCATCGCACGCTTATTCCATTCCTTATGCTTTGGAAAGTAAAATGTAGACTTCCTTTTGTAAATATAGAGGAATTCTTTCTTCACACCTAAGTGATTTTTGGCCAATATAATGTTATAGTTAATGGTAACTACACTTGGCTAAAATTCAGGTTTCAAACATTTGCAAGGGTCTCATTGTAATTGATCCCATTTGTGTGTTCCTTTTGCACTTGCCTTACCTTATATCTGTCACTTTACACATTTGCCTTAAAATTAATTGTGAAGACCCTTTTATGCCCAACTACAATCTTCCCTTATGATCAACAAGTTCTGATTTATTGTTCTCCAATAATGCTTTTGTCTTCCCACATTGGCATAAGCTTTGTCCAACCAAAGGACTTAATTATGAGGACTGTTTAAGATACGTACGAAACTAAATCTGATTCATCGAAAACTTATTTCATTCCTTACTCTTTGGAAATTTTTTAGATGATAACATCTCGTGGGTTTTAGTTGCTAAAATTTTTGTAGTTTGATGGGAAGCACAATCCAAAGTAGCATATAGTTCACTTTGTTGAGAAATGAAATGATGCTGAGTGAATGATAATTTGCTAGTCAAACAGTTTTTGTCGTCTATAAATAGAATTGCCTTTAAATCGAACATAGATCTTGGGCTTGTGCATCCTTATGGCTCCTAGGCCAAAAACTTTTGTATGATCATTGTTCATGATGAGTATTAGTTTGGGTCTCGTTCGGAACACATATTTTTAGCTTTGGATTCAATATATTGATTATTTGAAGACATAGCTTGGCTTTCTATAAAATTCTTATAATTTGATGAGAAGGGCGAAACTAGTATGTGGCACACATCAATATCTCAACAATTCATGAACTCTTAGTTAAGTAGTTTCTATGGTCTTTAAAATAAATACCTCTAATTGATGTATAGATCTTAAGCATGGGTCTATTGACAATTGAGAGTAGATAGAGAGATCATCAAGCATTTATACAATATGAATAATGCAGTTAGTTTGTAAATAGTCAACTGAACTTGAAGAATTTGAGCTTGATGAATGATATGGAATACTTGTCTATGACTGTTAGTTGGTAAGATGGAAATAGTTTGTATAATAGCTTGCACAGGTGAATTAGAAGCATAAGCAGTTAAAAGATTGGGTTTTAGTGGATTTCCATTAGTTTGAAGTGAAAAATAGTGTTAGATAACTCAGAGAGATTTTATTGCTTTTCAATATAGGACTCCAATATTTATTTCTTATTTGTGATTTATTTTTTAATTTCAATTTAGATTGCCTCTATGATTTTTAAATAAAGCTTTTGAATTGGTTGTTACTTTGTCTTTCGATAGGGGTTTTTTTTTTGGGGCATAGCAACAATATTTAGTACGTAGGTGGTCACCACACTAGCTTCCTTGGAAGGGATGATCTAACATCACCCGTCTCATTGTAGAGCATGAAATGGAAGTTCCTTAGGTGTTGGCTTGTGATGCAAAATGGTATCGGCAATCATTTATCTAAAATGTAGCTTAGGAGCAAAAATAGAGTTGGGACAATAAGTCCAAGGCTTGGGATTAAGGATCTAGTTGAGAATTGAGATCTGAAGAAGTTGTTTTGCAACCCGTCAACTCAAAAGCTTGGTGTGCTCTGCAAGATCTTGTTTTGTTTTGAAGCATGCTCGGGTCTCAAGGTCAATCTTGGCAAAAGTATCCTTTTCAGCATTGGGGCGGGCACAAATGTGGGGAACTTGTGTCGTGTTGGGATGCAAAGCTGGAAATCTTCCCACTTCCTACCTAGGGATTCCCTTAGGAGTTGCATATAAAACGACATCAGTTTGGGCCCCAATAATGGAGAAGATGGAGAGAAATTTTGCAGCTTGGAAGTGCTGCGTGTTTTCGAAAGGGGATAAGCTATCCCTTCTGAAAAGCTCTTTTGTGAATCTTCCTACTTATTTATGTCCATTTTGAAGATCCCAGTTTCTATTGAAAAGAGAATTGAACAAATCCAACGGAAGTTTCGTTGGGAAGGGCCAGAAGGTGAGGGCAAGTACCACCTAGTGGAATGGAAGGAAGTGTGCAAACCCGTGGGTGAGGGTGGTCTGGGTTTGAGGCCGCTATCCTTATTCAACGAAGCTCTTCTTTAGACGTAGACCTGGAGGTTTGGCTTGGAATCAGGAAGTCTATGGATGGAAGTGATCAGCAACAGGTACGGTAGCTGTAGGGGGAATTGGTTCCCATGCCCATCTCCCATATTGTTTGGAGTAAGTTTATGGAGACCCATTCTGAAGTTGGTCCTTGATGTAAGAAATTGTTGCAGTTAAATTGTAGGTTCTGGTTCTAGAATTAATTTTTGGGAAGATAAGCGGCGCAATGCCCACAGTCTTAAAGACAAATTCCCTACCTTGTTTAATATCAGCAGAAGCCAATCATCATGTGTTAGTTTTTCTTTTTATTTTTTATTTTAATTAATGGTATATGCTATATATTGATAATGAGTGAAAGTATACAAGTATGCCTGTGAACAAACAGTGATACCACACTCCTATACAGACTCTCTGCAAATCCAAGATGTCGTCTATGATGACACAAGAGAGTGACGGAACACGTAATTCCGCCACCACCTAGGTCCACTACTCACAAAAAGAAAAAGAGTGGAGTAACAATCTCATATCCCTCCTAAATAGAAACAATACGGCCCGTCAATAGACCCCTAGACACAGGATCCATCTGACACCAGCCACGCCATATACCCAGTATCTCTGACACGACAATCGCATGGAATTCAGGAACAACCAAAGCCCATGATGCGACCGTCACCACAATGGTGTCGAAAATCCGATCTGCCGATCTGCACACATCTTGAAAGATCCTGGAATTCCGCTCCAACCATATATGCCATATTATTGCGTGAAAGAGGAGGCCATAGATGATGACGCCGTCCCTTCCCAGTCCCCTAATCCTCCACTAGGCAAAACATGCTCCTAGTGTCTCAGGAAGCACCCATGATACCCCTATCATCCGGAATAGTCTTATCCAAATATCAACAACAAACGGACACTGGACAAATAGGTGATCAATGCTCTTTCCTGCCCTCATGCACATAATGCACACCTGCGGTGATAATGACATCGATTTCCATCTTCTTTGGAGTCTATCTGTCGTATTGATTTTGTACAAAAGGACTGTACATAGAAAGGCCTTAACCTTAGGGGGAACCGTAGGCTTCCATACCCTTGCTATTGAGAAAGGTGCCCTAGGGCACAAGGGGTTTTCACATACCTTGCTGAAAAAAGATTTACAAGAGAATGACCCAGATGGAGTGATGGACCAACTGACCCTATCGACACCTAATGGATCGAGATAGACATCTTTAAGACATTCAAAGAGAGAAGATATTTCTTCCAGTTCCGCTGGTCTAAGCGCTCTCCTAAATGGCATATTCCATGAATTACCATTTGATGAAGGGAGGAGAGTGTCTGCAAGTGAGAAGTTAGGATTAGGAACCAAGAAGAACAATCGTGGGAATTGATTGAACAGGGCCGTCCTTCCCCACCAAATGTCATACCAAAAACGAATAGAAGAATCTGAACCAATCACCAATTTCATGTGGGGGTAGAAAGACGACGCCTGACTCATGATGGCTTTCCAAGGGCAATTCCCTGAAGGACGAGCTCTCAGGTTGATTGCTCATCCATTATCATCTCGACCATATTTGCTTGTGATAATTTGGTACCATAGGCTATCTTTTTCCGTGCTGAAGCGCCATAGCCATTTAGCAAGGAGAGACGAATTTCGGTGAAAAATGTTGCCCAATCCTAGCCCTCCTTTATCCCTTCCTAGGCACACCTTCTTCCACCCCACCAAATGGGCTTTCTTATCTTCCCTTCCTTCCCACAAGAAATCTCTTTGAGCTTTTTCAACTAATGCCACGACTCTCTTAGGCATCCTAAATAACGACATGTAGTAAACAGCAAGATTTGCAAGGATTGCCTTTATCAATGTAATCCTACCCCCAAGAGACAGATAATTCCTTTTCCAAGTGGCTAGCCTTTTCTCGACCCTTTCTAGCACTGGTTCCCAAAATAGAAGATTACGGGGACAATCCATTATTTGGCGACCCTCCACAAAAGCACTCTGATTTGCTGAGATCACTTCAGGTAAAACTCTCTTTAACCTTAGTGACAACACCTTAGCAATGATTTTGTAAACGCTAGTGACCAAGCTAATTGGCCTAAAGTCCTTAATCCCTGTCGCCCCTACGTTTTTAGGAATGAGAACTAGAAATGTAGCATTTGTGGCCTTGTGGACAACTCCATTACGGTGGAACTCCTTAAACACCTTTAGCAAGTCATCCTTGACTGCCTCGTAGTTTCTTTTAAAGAAATCAATTGTGAAGCCATCCGGCCCTGGGGCCTTATCTCCTTCCATTTCCCACACTGCCTCTTTTATCTCCTCCATCTCAAATTCCTTTTCGAGCCACTCCTTCATTTCCTTGCTAACTTTAGATTGCCCAACCTCCTTCAGTTTAAATCTGAATTTTTCATCCGAAGAAAAGAGATTGGTATAAAACTGACATAAGCATTGAATTTTTCATCCATCATCATGTGTTATTGAAGTGCTCAATCGTTCAAATCTTGATATTGTATGGAATTTAGAGTTTAGAAGAAACCTCTTGGATTGGGAATTGGAGAAGTTGTGCGAGATGCTACATATGATTTATAGAGCTAAGTCGGCCTCAGATGAGGATTTCAGGCTATGGAGGATGGAAAAAACTCGAATGTTTTCAGTTAAGTCGGTATTCAAGGTTATGGTAAACAAGGGATCAGATATTATCTGGACTAGATTACCTTGGAACAGTCTTATTCCTCTGAAGGTTGGCTTTGATAGTGGATCATTTGAAGAGTAGGGGCTGGCACATCCCAAACAGATGTGTTATGTGTATAAGTAGTGAAGAGAGCGTGGATCATCTTCTATTGCACTGTTCAGCTACCAGCAAAGAATGGAATGGTATGTTGAGGAAGTTTAGTTTATCTTGGGTCCTACCAGAAAAAATTAGTTGTGCTATAGAGGCTTGGGGGTGGAAGGAAGGGAAGTCCATCTTATGGAAGCTATGGAATCTGGTGCCACCAGCAATCGGAGAATTTTCATGGACAAGGAAATGAGATCATGTAATTCATTCATGGAGGTGGTGGGACCTTAGACTGTGTTTTTGTCGACCTCTGTCCTCTTATTGGGGTGTCTTTGAGGATTATGTTGGTACACTGTTTGTGTACCTTGTGTTCTTCCCTTCTTTTCTAATTTTCGTTAGTAAAATTCTCTTCATTACCAATAAAAAAAAATTGGGATCTGAAGAAGCATGGACGTGGGAATAATGAGGAGAAATGTTTTGAAGTTGATGAAGGAATTGCCATTGAAGAGGGACTTGAGAGATATGAGTTAGAAGTGTAAGTTTAAAAGATTTAGAACATGATTTTTGAGTTCAACTCTTGAGGCTTGGGATATGTGGCTGCAGATGCATGATCCTAAGAGTAGAGGTTATAACGAAAAAATCATGTTCATAACCTTAAGATATTTTACACATTCGTTAATGTCGCATTTAGTGTGCTAAATTTATCAAATTTGTGAATCTATGTAGAAACATTGTTGTTTGTTTTTAGATAATTTGGAGAATTAAGAAGACTTGTTTTTGTATAAGATTGAAAGGAGGGGTTAATCTGCTTCGTGAACTAAGTAAATCGAGGAAAGCTCTTAAGTAGTCGTAGTGTACCAGGTACTTCGCATCAATTTTTTGCTTTCTAGAAAAGGGGATTGACACGAGAGAGCCATGGTAATCCCAAAAATCAAAGTGGGAATATGCTTGCATGGTCAAAGATGTTGTTCCTAGGTGATTTCTTTGGCAGTACAAATTTGGTTAAGGTCGGAAGGTGGATAAAGTAGTTAGAAAAGATCTTTAATGCTATGGCTGCATGAAAAATTTGAGGCCTTAATAATGTTTATGTTGGAAAAGAAGTGGATATTTAGTGGCCAATGATGATATGGGGACAAGGTACTAGAGAGATTAGTTTGGAATTATTAAACAACACGTCTTCTAAACATAACTTCATGATAGCTGTTGAAAGCAACGGGCTGTAGAGCATATTAAGTTGGAGTATGCTATTGGGATGATATGAGGTTAGATTTGGTGATTTTTCAAGATTTACACCTTGCATGATTACTACATATTCGCTTAAATTTAGAGAGTTCTGGAGCAATCTTTGTCCTTGCTAGTTCCTTTAGGATAAATTTAGTTATGTTTTGCAAGGACCATTATTTTGTGGTGATAGATAAGGCTCATTGAACAATGGGAGGCGCATAAAAGTACAATAGGACTCATGACTAGGAGAGAATAGAGTGCACAAGACAAGGTAGTGGCTACATTATCATGGCCGAAGGCTTGGGCAAAAAGGAATAAGTAGGTTAATCTAGACAAAGCCCTGAACACCTACTGTTGACATAACTCTACGAATTTCCCAGATGGAGCCCCATTGAATAATACATCTCTATCTGTTCCATGCTTGGCCAATCGCCATACAGTGCCGTTTGCCTCTTTTGATACGTGTCTGAATGAGGCATTCAACTCACATGTCTAATCTTCAGCTCTATTTATACGATGTGAGAACCTCCAAAACACTGTGAAACCTGTGGTCATCCACATAAAGATGGTGCTTGCATCTCCCTTGATGCGGCAAGCTAGAAGGGCTAAGAGCTCCATTCGAGTGGAATCCCCTACACCCATTGGACCACTAAATATGCGGGAATTAACCCCTAGATAATCACTAAACACTCTGCCAATACCCGAAGGGCGTGGATTGCCAGTGAACTTCCGTCAACATTACCCTCTCAGTACCCTGTTGGGAAGCCCTCCATATAACTGTCACAGCCTGCTAGTTTGGGGATGATAAAACATACTGCCCAATCCCTGATCACATGTGACATACTCAATCCCATAAATTTTGGCTGAAAGGAGATCCATGATGCCACAACCGCCTTGATGGACTCAAACACCTGATCACTTGTAGAGCGTCTATCGTGGAAGATTATGTGGTCTCTCTCCATCCATAAAGGCCACACAACCTCATGAATTAAACCCCGTACGTCATACGTCCCCTCCTTCCTAAACCCCCCAAAACTCCACTACTCAAAGCAATCTCCAAAAGATGCAGGTACCACTTGGGAGACTCAATCAACTATAAGATTTGCATTTATACACCCCAAGCAAAAGGGCACTGAACAAATAAATAATCAATACTTTCCCCAGCCTCTTACATAGAAATCATACGCGTGGGGATAAAGCACATCCCCTCCACTTCCTTTGAATGTGACCAGCAGTGTTAATCTTGTTGAGGAGTGCAGTCCATAGGAATGCCTTGAGCCTTGGGGGTAGCTTAGGCTTTCATAACTAATGGGTGGGGAAGGGAGCAAGGGGATCGGACAAGTCTGGCCTAGATATGCTGAAGAAAGATTTACAAGAAAAGACTCAAGAAGAAGAAGGGGACCAAACAATATTATCCGTACAGGAGAAAGGTGGATCTTCGTGTCATCAGATGTGGCACCTAGCTTCCCAATTGCTTTTGTAAGATCAATTGTGTCTTTCCTTTGTGACATGAAAATACCCTCCTTTGATGTCAACACTCCAACTCCTAGAAAATATTTCGAAGTTAATAGATCTTTGATTTCAGATTCTTTTGACAAAAAAATCAATTTCTGAATTATTGGAGCATTGTTACTAGTCACCACATTATTATCCACAAAGATGTCATATAATGGCTTCGGTGTAAAATAGGAGAATTTTCATTACGCAGTTTTTAAAGCCATTAAAAACAATAAAGATCTTATGTCCAACTTGTTAGGTGTGTTGTGGCAGCCTCCTATTTCCCTGGAAGTAGGTTTTTTCATGTGGACAGCAGCACTTTGGAAGATCTTGACCATTGACAACATTAGGAAACACCGATGGCAGATGGCTAATAGATGTTTGATGCGCAAAACACAATTAGAATCGGTGGACAATTTGTTTATTCACTGCAATACAGCTCAAGCATTATGGTCGTATATCCTTGCTAGGTTTGAGATGAGTTGTGTGAAACCTAAAGATCTTGTTCAAGTTATGGAATCCTGTGGTCTATGCAAATCTACTGTCTGTTGGAAGGTGATATGGGGATTGATACCTACAGCAATCATGTGGGTCCTGTGTAAAGAGAGGAACAAGAGGATTTTTAAAGATAAATCTAGCACTCAAAGAGCAATCACTCACACAGTCGTCAGACATAGGCTGTTTTGGTCATCATGTATGGAATCATGCAGAAACGTGGAGTTCAAGGAAGTCATTAACTGTGTAAATTGTGATGTACTGTAGTGGGAGTTAGTTCTCTGTATGATCTCTGCATATTTTTCGTGTACGTTTACTGTCTTTTTTTTTTTTATCGGTAATAAAATTTATTAATAAAAGCAAAAACAGAAACAAACATGTACACCAAAGGTGTACAAGTCCCCCTTGACTAACCTTTACAAGTCATGAAAACTTTCACACACTAGAACATCATTAAGCATCAGACCTTTACAAGACTCCACAGCCGATGCCCAATGAAGGGCTAAGCTAAGCGAATATTTAAAGAGAACATTCGGAGACCTTACTTTGTTCTCAAAAATTTTGTTATTTCTTTCCTTCCATAATGACCACATGATGGCTCCTAGAGTCAAGCTCCACAATACCTGAATGGGAGAAACCCCCTTAGTGGTCCTCCAACATAAGAGAAGCTTTGACACATTTTCTGGCTGAGCCCAAGCTATTCCAAATTTAGCAAAATAGGTGTTCCAAAGTTCACTTGAAAGCGAGCAATGCGAAAGGAGATGATTCACATTCTTCACACTAGATTTGCAAAGACAACACCTACTAGGAAACTGCCACCCTCTCTTCATCAAATTCTCCATAGTTAAGATCTTTTCCAACACCGCAGTCCACATGAAAAATCCTACTTTAGATGGGAGTAAGGGTTGCCATAATAAGGTATGAACCTTAAAATTAGGACTATGCTTACAAATATTGTTATAGAGGCTCTCCACTGAGAATTTCCCATCACTGCTCCTAGTCCAAACCATTCTATCTTGCTCAGAATCCAGCTACTTCCCGTTTATACATTCCAATAGTTGGGCCAAAGCTTCCAACTCCCAACCGAAGATTCCTCTTCTAAAATTCAAATCCCATTGAATGCCTCCCAATCCATAGGAATACCCGAGCTTGAGGAGATAACGATATACTGTACAATATGGGGTATTGCACCTTAAGAGGTTCATTAGAGCACCAAGCATCATACCAGAAACTTACCATCTCATCCCTCCCCACCTGATACTTCACCCTTTCCTTGACTAGAGGAGAAAATCTGCTAACAGGCCTCCATAAGCTGCTCCCAATAATACCATTCACCTGATCCGGAACCAGCTTACTTCATCATAGCCATATTTAGCTGAAATTAGATTCCTCCAAAAGCTGTCCGCCTCTTGACCAAAACGCCAACACCACTTTGCCAAAAGTGATTGATTGAATAGCCGAAGATTTTTAATTCCCAACCCACCTTCATCCTTTGGTTTGCACACGTCCTTCCAAGCTACCAAGTGATACTTATTGTCCTCCTCTCCTCCTGCCCATAAGAAATTCTTCTGTAGCTTTTCAATTTTATCCAATATTGACTTCGGAGCAAGAAGAGAGGAAAGCATATAAGTCGGATGGTTCGACAGAGAACTTTTAATTAACACCACCTTACCACCTTTAGATAAAAATCTCCCTTTCCATGAGGATAACTTCTTCTTCATACGTGATATGATAGGTTCCCAAACTGATTTAGCTTTAAAGGATGCACCAATAGGAATCCCAAGGTACATAGTAGGAAGAGATCCCAATTTACAGCCCAACAAATCACATAGATATGGAGCAATAGCACTTCCCCCTACATCAAGCAACTCACTTTTGTGTAAGTTGACTTTCAAACCCGATATAGCTTCAGAACATGTCAAAATCGATCTAATCACCAGAATTTGTGAGGCTTGAGCCTCACAAAAAACCATAGCATCATCCTCAAAGAGCATATGAGATAGAGTTAAAGTGCCTCTACCAAACTTCATCCCTTCAATTAGACCCAAATGAGCTGCCCTATCCACCATACGACTAAGGGCCTTCATCACCAATAAAAATAATAATGGGGAAAGAGGATCCCCTTGCCTCAAACCCCTCGAAGAATTGAAGAAACCCACTGCCACACCATTAACCAAAATAGAAAAAGACGCTGAAGAGACACACCTCACCATCAAACTTCTCCATCTTTCCTCGAAACCCATCCTCTTGAGCATATACCACAAGAAATTCCAATTCACATGGTCGTAGGCCTTCTCAATATCCAACTTACATAATACCTCATCGAGACCCTCTCTTTGGATGGAATCTACACATTCACCAACAATTAACACGGCATCAAGAATTTGCCTTCCCCGTACAAATGCATTTTGATATCTGGATATAACATCAGGTAGCACCGCCCTAAATCTTTTAGCAAGAACTTTAGAGATTATTTTATAAAAACTTCCCACTAAACTAATAGGCCGGTAGTCTCTTAATGATGCCGCCCCTTCCTTCTTAGGAATGAGGGAAATGAACGTTGCATTCAAACTACCTTCAAGCTAAGACGTCTTATAAAACTCTTGAACTGCCCTCATAAAATCTTCATGGATGTGCGACCAGCAAAGCTTGTAAAATTTGATTGTAAAACCATCTGGACCAGGAGCCTTATCATCCTCCAAATCCTTAAGAGCGTCCAACACTTCCTCTTCACTTATGAACCTCTCCAGCATATCCCTATGGAAATCTGAGATTGAATCGAAATCCATCCCATCCATTAGTGGTCTTACACTTTCTTTCTTTCTGAAAAGATCTTCAAAGAAGTCAAGTGACGCCTTCTTTATCTCATCTTGTTCAACCAAGAGAGCCCCTTCCACCTCCAAGTGACCAATTAAATTTACTCTCCCTCTAGCTGAAGCCATTTTATGGAAGAAACCAGTGTTATTATCTCCGGATTTGAGCCATAAGGCCACCGATTTCTGCCTCCAACTAATCTCCAATAACGATCGGCCTTCTTGAAGTCTACTTTCAAGCTCCTCATTTCCTTCCAATCATCAAACGACATACTACCCTCCTCCTCTAAACGCTCCAGCTCCTTTAGCCTCGACACAATACTATCAAGCTTCGTATCAACTCTTCCAAAAACTTCTTTGTTCCACTTCTTAATCTTAAATTTAAGGGCACGCAATTTCCTTGAGAACACATATGAACTTGACCTATGAAAGTCCAGCTCCTTCCACCACTTCCCTACCAAATAAATGAAAGAGGAATCTTCAAACCACATGTTCTCAAATCTGAAAGGGGATGCTTTCCAGAACTCATTCTCGCTAGAAAGTAAGATTGGGGAGTGATCTGAAATTGATCTAGGTCAAGCCACAGCACTAAATTTAGGAAATAACCTCTCCCACTCCAAAGAAACAATGAATCGGTCCAACTTGGAAAGATTCCGGGGTAGCTGAGTTTTTGACCATGTAAAACTGGATCCTTTAAGAGGAATATCCATCAGATGAAAGCTTTCAATAAACGCCGAAAAATCAGTCATGGCTTGAGAACCAATATCTCCCATTTGACCTTTCACTTGGAAATCTTACTACATTGAAGTAACCTCCAATACACCATGGTGTTCCCCCTATTCCTCTTGCTTCCGATAACTCTTCCCAAATCTTGCCCAACTTTGAGTGATCATTAGGACCATAAACTACTGAAATCAACAACAATTCAGAACTTGTAGATTGTTTAAGCAAAACGGATAATACATATTGGCCCAACCACATCTGAGCTTTTAAGAATTTCTCACTCTTCCATGCTAAAATGATCCCTCCAGATGCTCCCTGTGTTGGTAAGAAAGACCAATCCACTTTCTCCTCCCTCCAAATATCCCCCATCGTAGATCTGGATAAAGTGCTGAGCTTCGATTCTTGAAGCATTATTATGTCGGGTTCCCACAACCCTAAGCTAGCCTTCACCCTTCCTTTCTTCTCCTAGGCATTAAGCGCTCTAACGTTCCAAGACAAGACTTTAATGATCATTAGAACACTAATTTACCAAATCCCAATCAGATTTCTTGGGGCAGCTACTGATTCCCTTCCCGATTAGGAAACCTGAAGAGAATCACACATCCCCACCCCCCCCCCCCCCCCCCTCTCACTTGCACTAAAGAGAGCTTGTGCCTCCCTCTCAAGCCCCGGAAAGGAAACTCCAAGAGTCTTGCTAAGACTCATAATGTTGTCCAGTACCCATGATGATGGATCCCCCTTCACTGCAGGCAAAGAATAGCATAATGGATCCTCCTTATTGGAGTTGATGTTAGATACAACCCCCTGATTCCTGTCAATCCCTCTAAAAGAATAGAATGCCAACTGATTCGCCTTCATAAACCTTCCGCCCCCCTCATCTTCATGATCCGAGATTGAAATTGAAGATGAACCTGTCACCAGGGATAATACTGTCCGTCAGCATTTCTGATCTGATCTTGGTGCTCACAAAGAGACCCCACAGCATTCTCCTTAGAAACCCGATCTTCCGTGTTGGCCAAAAGCATCGAGGAGGAGATGGAGTCTTTCGAGACTGATTGAACTCCATAGAAGTAGGAGAGAATCTTTGGGGAGAACAAGGAGAAAGTTCTGAAACAGGAGAGGAGCATTTAAGATGGTTGAAAGAAAGCTCAGCGGAGAAATCCCCCAAGAAGCTAGAACTTTCCAGGGGACTTTTATCACTACGGCCCAACACTTCCCCATCGAGAGCGCTATGAGCAGCACCATCCATTTTGCCAGGAGGCGACAAAAATGGAAAAAAACCTTCAGGACCTTTCACCTGGTCAAAACACTTGCCTTTATCAATACACACGCTCTTGCCACGGCGCCTGGAATAACAAAGCACCTGATTCTTCACTCCCCCTGAATACTCTTTCCAAAAAGCTGGTCTCTCGCCAACTTCCAACTTTGAAGGCCTCTTCTCCTCCCCAAGGACTACCTCTCCCCCATCTAGAGACGGACGCCTTTCTTTAATGTTTTCCTTCACCCACCCTTCAATTTCTGAAATCCTCGCATAAAAAAAGCACCCCCGATAAGCATTGGGTAGACTAGCATACCTATCTCCAGAATTATTCACAGCACCTTCCAATCCCTGATCCCCATCAAACAACTTTGACTTACCCTTCATCTCATAAGATACTTTCTCCCAAGCATCCAAGATGAATCTCCATTTAGATTTCTCATCTACCATCGGTTACTGTTCTACTTGCTTTCTTTTAATATATCTTCTTATTATCGATCAAAAAACATTATCATCCACAAATGCTGTTAGTGTTGTCACTCTTTGTAGCATTGCCTCATAAAACTACGGCGATTTACAACTTCATTAAATTTTTAAACAAGCTTTAGGTGATTGATTGAGCCGGTAGATGGATTTCTTGTGCACATTTTTTGCCCACCTAAAGATGGTTTAAGGCTAGGAGGAGCTAACATGTACCATCTTGTCTAAAAATCCCCCAATAGAAATGCATTCTATACATCTAGTTTGCATAAGGATGAATCAAACGTTTCAGCAAATGACAACAACACGTGAATGGAATTCTTTTATCCAACTGGTGCCGCAGTCTCCTCATAATGGATCCATACTTTGTATTCTTCTGGTACAAGGCTTATCTTATATCTTTTAACAGACCCATTCGCCTTATATGTGGTTGTGAAAGCTCCCTTTCTACAGTCTTCGTTTGAAGAATATCAACAAGTTCTTGTTAATTCGGAGGCTTCCATATCTTTTCATGTTATATCATGCAACTTTGGATCTTTATAATCAGGCCTGGAATTCAAAGGAATGGTTGACATTGAGAATATGTAGGTATGATATGTAGAACATAATGAAGAGTAAGATATGAAATTGGAACTAGGATGGGATGTATGCAATCTCTTTTGAAGATAGGAAAATCTCTTCCCTTTCCTAAGAACAATAGAGACACTAAGTTCTGTAAGAGTCGGTACATCAGAAGATTTGAAAAAATCACTTGGACTTGGTTTTGAGGATTACGATATGTCATGATCACTTGCGTTTGCCTCTTTCCTTCATTTTGATGTTTCTTGTACTCATAGTTTCGTAGTAGTAATGTTAGAGTTTAGAGGTTGGGGTATGTCAGCCATTATGAGGATTGGCAGGAGTGTTGTTTCGCATCACCACTTTTCTCGTAGTTGGGGGGGGGGGGGGGGGGGTGGTGAATGTGGTGTTATTGTATTGTGTATAGAGGGGAGTTTTTGTTGTGTTTGGCTTTTTGTATCTCTTGTGGTCTCATGAGTCCGCTTCTTTGTCTTGTACTTTTCTCTAAGTTTTTCTAATAATATTGTTTATTTTTCATCCAAAAAAAAAAGAAAAATGTTAGAGGGATTTTTTGTATCATTACCATCTATGTTAGACATCCTAGGATTGTGTGGAGAGTCAACAAGGGGGAGAGAATAAAAAATAGATGCTTTAGGTAGAGGAATAAGAAGTGGATGGCTTTGTTCTATCGTTGATTACTTCTGCCTGGAGAGAATAAAGGTGTTGTCCCGAAGAAGATGACATACATACTATCAATGTTTTTCTGTTGTTGAAAAGCCTAGGAAAATGATACGGATAGTTTGGGGGTAATGGTTAGTAGGATGAGGGATCAAATATAAACTAACGACAAACACCCAAAGTTACGAAGAAGAATTAAGAGGTAAGATTGTATTGGTGAGAACAGGTAAATTGGAGATTTGACTGAGAACCTAGGATGGCATATGGTTAAAGAGATACATCACTGTCCTTACAACATCAGGCATAAAACGTTCTAGACTCTTATGGAGACTAAAAGTCCCCAAGTTACTTTCAAAAAATGCTAATTATGCTGTTTTGCCTATCCATTCTGCTGATTATACTCTCACAGGAGGTATGATGAATTGCTTCATTAGCATTAAAATAAGATTTGATCACCTTTTTAAGGTATTCATGTCACATATATAGTCAGTTTTGAAGATTTTTTTTTTCCTTCTCAAACTGTGCTGGAACCATCTGATGAAAATCTTCTCAATATGTGAAGCATCAGAATGCTCAATGTTAAAAGAAGCCAAATTTTAATAACACATGATATAAACTTGCTTGGAAACATGTTAAGAACTGACAAAGTTCATGTTGCAGATTATCAATTGACACTGAATGCAAAAATTTTAGAAATAAACTCTTGGTGATCCAATGCACTAAAACTAAAAAATTTAAGAAAGAAAACTTTGGGAGATTCATATGCATTGTTAGTTTTAAAGATTTTTATTTTCTCCTCTAACTGTGCTAGAACCATCTGATAAAAATCTTTAGTCTTTGCGATATATGAAACCTAATATCCCCTTTTTTAGCAAATACACCGATTTGCGAATGTTAAAGTCATCCAAAAAAATAATAAAATATTGATAGCCATCTGTAGAGACTATACAAGGTTCCCAAATATTAGATTGCATAATGTGAAAGGAAGGCAAACTAATATAAATATTTTAATAAAAATTTGCTTGATAATGCTTTGATAGTTGACAGACTTCACATTGCAGATTATGCATTGACAATTAACTGAACATTTATGGGAACGAAACTCTTAGAGGTTTTAAAGTCTGATATATGTGCCAAGTGAATTTGGTCTTCTATATTCTCCCTTAGACTCAACGTGGAAGGAGGATCAAAATTTCGAAAGTAAATGCCAACAGCTTGACGTTTGCTTCCAATTGTTTTACTTGTTGAAAATTATCGGAAAATTGAACAAGTAGGAAAAAAGTGATACTGCAATTCAAAGCATGGGTCAAACAATTAACTGATAATTAATTAGTGGAAGATTTAGAACATGAAGGATAAAAGACACACAAATATTTGTTAACTCGTAGGTCTCCCTTTTCTAAGTTAGAAGGGATAGAACCATTTGAAATATTGTCTTTATCTTCCTCAAACAATAAGTAATATGAATTAAAAAATATGTGATTTCTAGTAATATAGTTTGATGCACTTTATCTTCCTCAAACAATGATCCAGGAATGAGTAGATAAAAACAAATTGACATTGTTAGCTGAGGCTTGGGTACCTGAATCAGGGTATTCATTTTGTTGGTATGGTGGCATGAAATAGGGCGGTATAGATCCTTTTCGCATTTTTCTCTGGCATGCCGCGAAATCTAGCGGCATATGTCGGCAAAATATGGCGGCATGCTGATGAAATTTGGGATTCCCCATATTGGGGAAATTTGGTGGCATGCCGGCAAAATCTAGCAAAGTTTCTCCAGATTTCCCCAAGATGGGGAAATTGCGGGGATTTATCTTCCCTAGATTTCTCGACATGCTGGGGCATGCGAAATCCAAAATTTCCAACCTTAACCTGAATAAGCTTTGGAAGTCATCAAAACTTGTGTTTGGAAGTCATCAAAACTTGTGTCTCCTACGAAAAATGAAATCACTACAATCGAATTCGCTTTGGCTTGTCCAATCTCTCCTTTCTTTTCACGTTCCACAAATCTGGCCAACCTCTTATCAATTAACCTGTATACCTCTCCTGTCTGCCTTGGCTTTGCATAGTGTTCACATCTAAGCTACTCTAGATTCACTTTTGGCATTGTTGTTTGCAACAAGTCTAGATGGTTCAATAGATGTGATGGAGATTAATTTCATTTTGTTATCCTCACTCTGATCGGGATAATAGAGAACCTTTTGTGGGTGGACAGTCTTATTTAGGAGGATCTTTTGATAGTGGCTTCATACTCTGAAATAAGTCAGCTATGAAAGCAAACTTCTAGTTCTTCTCAGCTTAATTAAATTTTCTATCGTTGTTTGCATTAGTATCCCATTAAGACTTTAGATTCATGTCAAACTCCTCCCACGTAGCTTGAAGAGAGAAAGGATACACATGTAACTCATGTTCCTCAGTTTCAAATTTCAACTACCCTTTTGTGACTAACATATTGGAGAGATGTTCGGCCTTTTTGAATATGTATGAGCAGCCTTTGCCATTTTTAAGTATGTTCTCTTCGAATTTGAGGCTGCATCAATATAATAAGGAAGGACATCATTATCAAGTTATCTTGCTCCCGTTTGGTATATGCAAGATCACACGGGCTGCTTCCTATTCCACAATAAATTATAATTTTCTTTTTCATTCCGCTTACAATGTGGCTGAAAGTGACCGCTGCATATAATTCTAATCATCCCAAAGAAGCTCCAATATTCTCATATCCGTACCAGACTACCAGTTAGAGTTGACTTCAGAAGAACTTTGGATCTATATCTTCCCTTATTGCAATCTTCTTACCAGTTTTTTGTAGCCAAAATCATCTGAAGAGAAGTTATTGGAAAATTTTGGCACCCAAAAAAACAGAAAGTAAATAGGGTGGCAAGGCATGAACAAAAAAAGATTAGCAGAACATCAATTCTTCGGAAAACAATGGTTACCTGAGATTAAATGATCATGGGCCAGCAGGTTTAAGTCTTTTTTCTGATCAGTTGACAGCCCCGAATTTCATGTATGTGATTTTAGGTTCTTTTTAGGGTAAGAAACTGCTTTACACATTCATTACTCAAAGCTGAGGATTTTTTAACTCAAGTGGTTGCAAACGCAGCCATATGGAGAATGTATGATAATGTTAATCGGGGCACAAACAGTGTTCACGACACTATTCACAAGTCTGTTCCACAGCACTATTCACGACATTGTTGACAGACTCCATTCACCAATAGAGTTTAGGAAATAGAGGATTTCTTAACAATTAGAAATTAAGAGGAGAGAGGAGAAGAAATATGGTGGCTGTTCTATCTTGTGATGAGAGCCCTATTATCTAATTTAAACAAAGACAAGTTAGAATTACAAGAGGGTCCTTTCATTAAAACATAATCTATTTATTATATTTCTTAACAAGATGCATTTGTTGTAATGCATTTCATCTGGGGGTTCTTTTTATATTTATTAAGATGGATGGATCAATGGAAGTATACATTGACTACAAGAGACTAAACATAGTAACCATTAAGAATAAATATCTTGTGCCGCAAGTAGATTGTTAGATCAATTGCGTGGAGCACACTAACTTCCATAGATTGATGGAAGCTGTAGTAACTGAGTTTTAGAAAAAGAAAAGTATTAAAATTTCAAACTAGATATGGCATACTTTAATGAGTATGTGGTGACGGCATTTCATCTAACCAACGCCCTAGGAGCATCTATGGACTTGATGTGTAGAGTATTTAGATGATTCTTTGATATATTTATGATCAAATTTATAAATGAATCATTGATGTAAACACCATATCTAGGTCAAGTTATAATTAAACTTGTAGATGATTCATTGGTGTGCTCCAGATAATTGTATAAGCACAGTATCACATAAGGATAGTGATATAGACACTAAAGAACTTTTGGCTATATGAAATGATGGAGAAATGTCACGTTCGGAAAGATGAAGTTACTCGGGCAGTTAGTATTGTCGGAAGGCATATTAGTTGATTTGGCTAAGGTTGAAGCATTGTTGATTTTATCCGGCCTGAAAAATGTGTTGGAAAATTGAAGTTTTCTAGGAATGACTGGTTATTATATGCAATTCACAGAAGGATTTTGCGATGCTTGTAACCTCTTGATCATCTGTGCTACTAGTGAAGTTTTTGTGATTTGCATGCTTTATTGCATGAGCTGTCCATCTAGATAGTGGAAAGAACATGACAAAAACTATCTTATTTATGACTTGGAGCTAGCAACTATAGTTTTTGCTTTAACATTGTGGTTGCATCACTTTTTACGATGACTTTTGAGGATTTTTTTTATGATAAGTAGACCTTAAACTAACTATTTTCATTGACTGATCTCAACATGGTGTAATGAATGGATGGAATTGTCGAATTATTATGATTTTGCTTTACAATAGAATCCATTGAAGGCCATTGTAGTAGCTGATGCAGTAAGGAGAAAATTTGAGAATATGATAATTAATTTAATGATTCGAGAGTGGATGAGAACGAAGGCAAAGATTGAGGTGGGCCTATGAGAGCAAGGCAATAGCGTAGAAGCAGTTCTAGCCAGTCCTTTATTTAGACCTACCATGATCAAACACATACTAGAAGCACAGAGAATGGATAATTGGTTAAAACCACTGGATGTGGCTGATTGTAAGGACCGGGCAGCTTGCCCATATGGGCCGATGGTTTTGGCAGAGACTATGGTAGCAGATTAGCGTGAGATAAAGGAGATATTAGACGAGACTCAATGAACGTGGTAGGCCATACACCCAAAAGGCACTAAGATGTTTAAATATCTGCGTGCATATTTCTGGAAGTTAATTTGAAAATGGAGGCGGCTGAATATGTTGTGAGCATCCAATGTTGGTAGGATAGTTATGGCCCTTACCCATGATTGAATCAGAATTGACGAATGTTTCAATTGATTTTATCCTGGGGTTATTGTTTTGCAAAAATAGTCACAATAAAGTTTGTAAACTGGATGAAGATAACCAAAGGCTGCTTTTCTTCCTGTCTAATGCACAGCGAGTATGGAGGAGTTAAGTAGATTGTACATTATGGAAATTGTTTGATTATATGGGATGCCAAATATCTTTGTTTTGAGTTGAGATTTTTATTCAGTTCTTGATGGCCTTAGAGACATGCCATGATTTTAGTATAATCCTTCAGCTCCAAAAAGATGGAAAGACCAAGGGAGTTAATTAGTCTTGAGGACATGCTAAAAGGCTACATTATCAATTTCAAGGGTAGTTGGGAGGAGCACTATCTACTTGCAGAATTCACTTGCAATGATATTGTTACAAGGCAAGCATTGGAATGGCACCATTTGAAATAAAACTTTTGAAACAGTTTTTGTTTTATGATAAATGCAATTGACATGAAGAAATAGATTGGTTTGGCAAGGGTAAGGGTAGCTAAAGCCTAAAGGATGCTTGAGCAACCTTTTATACTGGCTAGAGCAACTTCAGAAGCATTTCTAGGACATTGTTGGGGGTTAGTTGAGAATTTTTCTTTAGACTAGCTGAAGGGTACCTCATGCTAGCTGAAGCAATGTTGAGTAATTTCAAAAAACCATCATATCATGTTGAGCTTGCCGAAGTGTCTCCAAAGGGTAATCTAATATTCATCTAAAAAGCTGATTATAACATGAATTATTTCAATGAATTGAACCTTAATATATTTCTCTCTAAAGTATCATGAAGTTCAACTATCTTGGTTCAATGGTACAAAAAGATGGAGAATTTGATGAAGATGTTGCACATAGGATTAGAGATGGTTGGCTTAAATGGAGGGGTGCTTCTAGGGTTTTGTGTGATAATTGTGTTCCAGTTAAATTAAAGGGTAAGTTCTATAAGATAGTAACGAGACCGGCTATGTTTTATGGGGCAGAATGTTGGGCAAGCAAGAACCAACTTGTTCAGAAGATAAGTGTTACTGAGATGAGGATGCTAAGATGGACTTGTGGCAAAACTGAAAAACTTCATTGTGGTGGGAGCTTGCTGATGATGATGTTGATCATAAAAAAGGCCATGACAGTAGTGTTAATATATAAATAATGGAATTATTGAACCAATAATCTGCATACGAAACCACATGCATGTTTATTTATTTTATTTTTTTTAAGGAACATGCATGTTTATGATAGCGTTGCATTTGAAATATTACTTTTTAAGGTTGTTGTTGTAGCATCTTATGCAGGTGAATACAACTAGAACTACCCCATAATGATAGTTGGCGACTTGGTGTGGGTTTTTGTATACATTGGTAAGGTGGACAGAAATTCTTGTGGAATCATCAGTAGGACCATCATACTTCTGACTATTGGTGAAAATAAGCAACCTCATAGGAATATTTAGGAGAACCGGTTAGGAGTCCAAAATGGACTTTGGATTGAAGTGAGAGACATGAGTGATACTAGTAGGAAGTGTAAGTTTAAAAGATTTTTGAACTCTAACCTTGAGGCTTGGGACATGTAGCTGCAGATGCATGATCTTGGGTGTTGAGGTAAGAAAGAGAAAATCATGTTCATAACCTTAAGTTATAGATATTTTATACACGTGGCTGGTGTAATGATTGCATGTATTTATATAAATGGTTGTCTATTTTAGGATGATTTTGAGAGTTTTTCCTTGAGAGAAGATGTTTATGTACACCTATGAAAGATGAAGAGGTCGATCTATTAGATAGGTAGAGGAAATTTGACAATTTGTTGAATAATGTTGTTTGTTAGCAAAGGTGGTGTGTCTGGTGTTGGGCATAGCAGTTTCTTCTTTCCAAGAAAGAGGTTGAGTATTGAGGTGGAGTAGTTCTATGAGGACATGGCAATTTCTACATCTTTATCGTGCAAGGGATGGGAAACATGTAATGAATAGAGGGTGCAACTGCCACGTCTCCCGAACCTTGCTGGGCTCAAGTCTTTTTTTTAGAAAGATCACGAATGGGATGGTTTGTTGCCATTGTTGAGAATGTTGGCGTACAAGGAGTCTATGTTCGTTGCTTTTATTGGGACAAAAGGAGAAATAGAACATCTAACTGTGCACCTTTAATGCACAACCGCTACAGGGTTTAATATTGCTTCAACTAGAGGAGCCAGAGACTCCCATTTTTTTTATGGAAGGTACCCTTTGTTTCATACACATGCTTAGTTCTTGTTTGACTTTGGTGCATCTCGTTCCCTTAGTTCCGCAAGCTTTATAAGTGAGTTAGTAGATTTACAATTTCCTCATGTTGTATTAAGGGAGATAGTCATGGGAAATGTTGTATGGGATACAGTTATTCTGTCGTAGATGTAGGGAATGCCAAATCATAATAGAAAGGAAATACTTCCTGTTGACTTACTGGTGAAAAAAATATTGTATTTTATCTCATTCGAGTTGTAAATTTGTTGGTAGCCAATCATGCAAGGAGAGCTTTTTTAGAAGGATGACAGTCCTTTAAGTGGAAGGGAAAACCATCACTTTTATGGGAAATGGTGAAAGGTAGCTAGAGAAGTAGATGAGTGTTGTGAGAATATTGATTAGTGTGAGACGAATTCCAGATTTGAAGAAGAATTTGATTTCAATGGGTTCTTTAGCCACAAACTGGTGCTAATGCAAGTTTGAAGGTGGAATGTTGAATGTAACCAATGTGGCTATGGTCTTGATGTAAGGGTCAGAAACTTGAAGGCAATATCTACAAACTGTTTGGAAATACATTTGTATGTGAAGTTGCAGTAAGTACATTTGGCATATGAGGTTGGATCACATGAGTGAAGGAGGCATGATGGAGCTTCGTAAGAGAAATCTGTTGAAGGTGGTGAAGTCATGCAAATTGGACTTTTTTTTTTGGATGAATAATGAAGATGTGTGTGTGTATATATATATATATATATCTATATATATGTGAGTAAAGAAAAAGAATTGTACAGACCACACAATTCAATGCCAAGGTTTTCATGACCATACATGTACCAAAAACCCCTCCTATACACACAAACACAAAAAGCCTCCCAGGAGAATAATTACCAATCAGTCACACATATCCACAACGTATCTTGGCTCATTATTGAACAAGTCGTTCAATGAAGTACAAAGGTCGAACACCCTCCACCAGAACTACCCAACATCCCATGATAAACGTGGACCCATCCCTCTTGCCATACTACCGTCCACAGTGGGTGTGGAATAGCACCATCTATGCCACTCCCTGATTATATCTAAGGGTGAAATATCCATAAACTCTGGAAGAACCGAAACCCATGAGCCAGTGCTACCTTAATGCTTCCAACCATCTGGTCTACCTTCGACCGATTATCCCGAAACATCTTTCCATTTCGCTCCAACCAAATAAACCACGCAACAGCGTGAAACACTGCTCTATGCATGGTATGGCCTCTTCTCCTCATCCCCTCACCTGCCACTAGACAAAATAATCTTATAGTGATGCAGGTAGAATCCATGGCACTTCAATCACTTGTAACACCCACATCCGTATGGCTCTCGCGAACTGGCACTGAACAAACAAATGATCAATGCTCTCCCCTGCCTCCATACACATAAAGCACACCTATGGGGACAAGGCATTCGTCTTCCATCTTCTTTGGATTCGGTCAGCCGTGTTAATACCATACAGAAGGGCCGTCCACAGAAAGGCTTTGGTCTTAAGAGGTACCTTGGGCTACCATAGACTAGACATAGGAAAAGGCACACTAGGATGCGAAGGATTCTGACTCATAAAATTGAAGAAAGATTTGAATGAGTAAGAGCCAGAAGAAGATAGGGACCAGATAACCTTATCATGACCTAGAGGATCAATCCAAGGTTTAAAAACTCGGTATCGGCTTTGGTATCAGTCTAGCCCGATACCGAGTTGTATTAGCCGATACGTCCGATACCGAACCCAATACTGACCGATACTGATTGGTATCGGCCGATACTTAAAACCTTGGATCAATGACCTCCTCCTTTAGGCTATCTAACAACATAGCAATCTCTTCCAATTCGGGAGGACAAAGTTCTCTCCAAAAAGGAAGGTTCCAATATATACCAGATGGTGACCAGGATAAAACTTCGGCCACAGAAGCATTCGGATTGAGGACAATAAGAAATAGACGGTGGAACTTACTCGACAATAAATAGCTGCCCCACCACAAATCCCGCCAGAAACGAATAGACACCCCAGACCCAATACTAAATTTAAATTGTGGATAGAACGAGGATGTTAATCTCATGATGTCCTTCCACGGACAATTTCCAAATGGACGTGCTCTCTGATTGACAATTTCCAAATGGACGTGCTCTCTGATTAATGAACCATCCATTATCATTGTTACCATATTTGCTAGTAATCACCGGATCCGATAAACTTTCCTTTTTTGTGCTGAAGCGCCATAGCGACTTAGCTAAAAGAGAGGAGTTCCGGGCAGCCACCTTGCCCAAGCCTAAACCTCCTTGCTCTCTTCCCAAGCACACCTCACTAAATGGTGCTTATTTTCCGCCCCTCTCTCCCATAGAAAGTTCCTTTGTGCTTTTTCAATGACTGTCACCACCCTACTAGGCATTTGGAACAAGGACATAAAGTAAACCGGTAAATTGGCAAGGACCGACTTAATCAATATAATCCTGCCCCTAAAAGAAAGATAGTTCCGTTTTCATAATGCTAGCTTCTTCTCTACCCTTTCGATAACCGGTTCCCAAAAACTGAATCTATTGAACTTTGCAAGCATTGTTTCTTTGGAGACGTGTAATCCCTAGCATGGAGTCAAACCAAACAAATTATGCATAATCAAGCGATGAGAATGGTTCAAACCAGCTCTCATCTCCTTCATACTCCCAAATTAACCAAGACAAACCGTTTCCCTGCAGTTCAAGTTGCAAAATCTTTCAAATTAAATCAATCCCTCAACCAAATTCAAATGGTCCAATTTAAGGTATGATCCATGTGGTCTAATGCCGTGTAATTAAACCAAACCAAATCAAACCCTCTCAAATTAAGTTGTTTCCCCTTAATTTGAACCTCATGGTTTAATCTAAGCTACGATGTTCTACAGTCTAATGCCTTAGACATTAAATCACTTAAATTAAACTAAATCAAACCGGATCTTAATGGTCTAATCAATTGAAATAAACTAAACCAATTTAGACGGTTGTATCTAGGGTACGATTCTTGTGGTCCAATGCCTTAGAATTGTTACCCAATATATCCAAAGCTCAAATTGGATCTTGATGGTCCAACTAATCAAAATAAATCAAATTAAATCTAAGGTAGGGTCTTCAATGGTATAAAACCTTAGAATTGATGCCCGATCTAATTAATCAAACATTCTAAATGTCTATCACAAATTATTATCTTCTATGGTCCAATACTATGGAAACAATATCAAGTTGAACCTGACATTGAATCTTGTCTTAAACCAAATCCAAATTAATGCAAATTTTCCTACACGAATGAACTACGGCTTGACTTGATCCCAAAATTTTTGGTACGTAGGCAGCTTGATAAAACCAAAATCGGGTTCAGTCGCAATTAAAAATAAATCAAACCAATGTCAACCCTCCAAATTGGTAAGTCATCAATAGATGGGTCAATGGTTATATCCTTCAACTTATCAAGGAGAGAAGCAAGGTCATCTAACTCAGCAGAACGAAGGTCTCTCCTAAAGGCCAAATTCCACGCTAAACCAAATTCAGAAAAGGAAAGGATATCAGCCACAAAAGGATCGTGAAGAATGGCCAAAGAAAATAAACGAGGAAACAGACTCGACAAAGAGGAATTACCCCACGACGAATCATGCCAAAAACGATTAGAGCGACCAGACCTCGCCGCCATCCTCAATAGTGTGTGGGGAGGCCATCACCTATAAGGGAAATGATGGAGGCCAGCACGTGGAGATTATATAATGGTTGGTGAAAGAAAATCATTAAAGGGGAAATAAAGAGGAAGGCAATACAAAGAGTAAATGGGTGTAATGATTGGTGAAGATAGGAAACGTCTACTTCGACCATAACGATTGCATGTGAAGACGCAAGGGTCTTCCAAGAGTTTCATTTTGCAGCCACGAATGGAGAAGGTGTTTTGCATTGATTTGTTACTTCTCGGGGCTCCTTTTCTTCTATCAACCTATCAAATTGCTCTAATTGAGTTGGAGGAGTTAAATGAGTTGGGGGAAGAAATAATAAATTTGTTAAAAAATATAATATTAGGAAGATATGAGAAGAATGTGAAAACGGGAAGAATTGGTATGCATTCAATTTGTTCCTTTTTCTAACAACAATAGGAACACCAAGATGATTAGGAGCTGCTACATCAGAAGATTCAAAAGAATCACTTGGACTTGGTTTCGAGGATTTTGATTTCTCATGAACATTTGATTTTGGCCCGTTTCTTTCATTTTGATTTCTCTTGTACTCTTGCAGTTCTGTAATACGGTAGTAGTAACGTTTGAGGGATTTTTTGTATACCATCTACGTTAGACATCCTTGGATTGGTGTGGAGACAAGAGGGAGAGAGTATAAAGTAGATGCTTTAGGTAGAGGGATAAGCAGTGGTTGCTTCTCTTCCATCATAAGTTGCTTCCCCTAAGGAAAAGAAAGGTGTTGACCGAAAGAAATTGACATCCATACTATCATAACTTTACCTGTTATGGATCAATATACTTATCGTTTTTCAATTGTTCAATAACCTTGGAAAACACAAAAAAAATATAAACCAATGAGACACCTGATGTTGCAAATTTGTTTTTGTGAACACAACTAAAATGGAAATTTTGACAGAGCACCTACGATGACATACGGTTAATAAGATACGTCATCATCCTTAGAACATGAGGCCAAAAACGTTCTAGGACCCTCATGGGAACTAAAAGTCCCCAAGTTACTTTCAAGAAATGCAGATTATACTATTTTTCTGATCCATTATGCTGTAGAGTATACGGATGGGAGCTATGATAATTTGCTTCATTAGCATCAAGATATGACTTATCACCTTTTTAAAGTATTCTTGTCCTGTGCGTTGTTCTGAAGATTTAGGACATGAAGGATAAAAGAAACTTAAATCCTAATACTTGTAGATCTCCTTTTCTATAAGTAGAATGCATTGTGCCATTTACAATATGAACTTTATCTTTCTCAAACAACGAGAAATATGAATTAAAAAATGTAGGATTTCCATTCATATAGTTTGTTGCACTTGTATCATTATTTCATGAAATGAGTAGATGAAAACAACAATAAATATGAATTAAGGCTCCGTTTGTTTTCCCTTGGAAAACATTTTACCAGGAAAATCAAAGATTTTCAATTGTTTGGATGAACATTGGAAAATAGAGTTGAAAATGAAAAATTTTCATTTTCTTATGTTTGGAACAAATGAAAATAATCAAGGAAAATGACCTAAGACTTGCTATAACCTAGTGGCTCAAAAGTTTGGACAAAATAAAGAACTATTAATAATTCTATATTTTTATGATGATCATACTTGAGTCACACTAGACAACCTTTGTTATCTTTTATTTTTCTCTAACTTTAAGGTATTTAAAAGATGCAAATACTTGTCCTTTCCAACCCGACATATGAGATATTTTTAGCACATTAAGAACCATGTTGATTGGCCAAAAACTTGCAATGCCATTGTACCAAGCCATCCTCTAGGCCATATAGATTATGCATTTCTTCTCCCAATGTCATACACTCTAGGTGCTACGTCCCCATGGATCTCTTTCTCAAATGTAACATCACACTCTGACGGCTGCACATCACTTGACTCACCATTTGTTTCTTTATCCTTTTTGTTGTCAATAACATTAGGAGCAACTGTTCCTATATCTTTGCTTGCATGATGACCATCTGAAGACGCCCATGAATCATTGGTATGATCCCACGGTTTAGCTAAACCAACTAATAAGATCTCATACTCAATTCCATAACAAAATTCTTCTTCTTTAAAAAAATTGTATATAAATAGAATAATTCTCATAGAATTAAAAATTATAAATCATAACTAACACCATTCATAGTCAAGTAAAATTTTAACCAGTAATAAAACAATTTCAAATGTTTGCACCAATTGTTATAATCTAAAATACTAATTAGAATTATAAGTACTAACGAAAATCTAACAACTAGTACTTCATTTAGATCATTTTATTTGGGTCAAATTTCTGCAACCAGTATTTGCGAAGCTTATCATTCTTAGCCAGGAATGCTTCTTAGTGTAAGTCACCATGAAGGAAGGCATTCTTGATATCCAATTGAAACAAAGGCCAATCCAAATTAACTGCAATAGAAATGAGAATACGAATAGAAGAGATCCTAGCAACGGGAAAAAATCTCTCATCATAATCAATACCATATGTCTATGTATAACCCTTTGCAACCAATTTTGTTTTTAGGTGAGAAATAGACCCATCCAGGTTGAACTTTGGAACATAGACCCACTTACAACCGTTAGGATGTGTGCCAGGTAGTAAAGAAATGAGATCCCAAGTCTTGTTCTCAAGCAACACTAACATTTTAAATTCCATAGCTTTCCTCCACTTAGGATCAGATAAAGCATCCTGCACTATCTTAGGAACAAAAACACTGGAAATGTGGCAAGTAAAACAAGAGAACGAAGTAGACAAGGAATCAAAACAACATAGTGGCTAATAGGATGTTGTGTAACGCAAATGGATGTTGCTAGATCTTGCGGTATCTTAGTAAGCATTGAAAGTAGAGGCAGAAGCCATTTTTGATAAGATCTTACAAATTTGATCAAGTTTCATTGTTGATAGAGTTTCTGATGGTCCTTGGGAAACATTGGAGCATGTGTCATATGAAAGGAGTGAAGTGATTGCAATTGAATTCTCATTGGCTTGTCCAACACTCCTTTCTTGTCTTGTTTTAAAATTTGGGCCAGCCTTTTTGATTTTAAAGAAGCTTAATAAGGCCTTGGAGACATGCCATGACTTTAGTACAACACATTAGCCTCAGATAGATGGACAGACTGAGAGAGCTAATCAATCTTGAGGACAAGCAAAGAGCTTGCATTCTTGATTTCAAGGGTGGTTCGGTAGAGCACTTTCTATTTGTAGAATTCACATACAATAAAAATAATGTGCTGGAGCAAGAATTGAACCATTTAAGGCATTGTATGTTGGCCATGTTTATCTGTAGTGTGTTGGGTGGAGAGAAGAGAAGCCCAATTGATACGGTTAGATATGGAAATGGAGATAACTGGATTGTTTATGTTGATTAGAGTAGATTAAGGACAGCTGAACTCGGCCAAAAATGTTCCCCCAATACATGGATATGGCCTTCAGAGTTTGGAGGAGACAATTGATTTTGGCCTCTCCTATCAAGGGCATTTTTGAGGCTTGGAATGTAGGAGAAGCTGTTTTCTTGGTATATATTCAAAATTTTGAAAGGATAAAATCTCTAACTTCTTGTACATTTCTTTCCTTGAACTTTGTACCATCCATGTTGTATTCTATGTTTGTATGCTGAAGAAACATGAACCTCATTCATCTAGTATTGTTGATTGAAGAGATGCAGTTTGGGGAAGATATAACATATGATGGATTTTGGCCTCTCCTATGAAGGGAATTTTGAGGTTTGGAAGGTAAGGGAAGCTGTTTTCCTGGTGTGTTTTCAAATTTTTGAAAGGATGGAATCTCTAACTTCTTGTATATTTCTTTCCTTGAACTTTTTGCCATCCATGCATTTTCCATGTTTTTAAGCTAAAGAAACATGAGCCTCATTCATCTAGTATTGTCGATTGACAAAGGTGCAATGTAGGGAAAATATGACGTATGATGAATCCCAGTAATAGTAATTGATCAAAAGGAACGGATCTTAGGATCCAAGGCAATACCATTGGTGAAGCTTAAATGGGGTTAACAAGGAAAATAATCTTTTGAGCTTGTAGGAATGTTTAGGCAATTATAGTTATGACAATGATGTAATTGGTTAAGGTTGCATGAAGATCTAGTTATCTTTGAATGTCTCATTATGTCGTGTTCAAACAGTCTCTTGTTTCTCCCTTTATTATAGTGGCATACTTCGAGTAAGATCATACTATCCAAACATGGCTTTGTATATCATGAATGTGATTTTACAATTCGGCTTTAGAAATCTCACCCTTACTTGTTGCAAGCTCTAGAGGATGTAATGGTAGAGTATTATGAAGTTTGCATATCCTTTCCTCCTTAGTATTAGTCTTAAACAAAATATGATACTCGGAACCACTTCAATATCACTTGAATTTGCCATTATGACAAATATCTTCCTTCTCTTCCTTTTGGTCTATATAAAATCCTCCTTCTTGTATGACGAATATCTTCACTCTCTTTTTTATAGTTTACGTGAAATCTTTTCTTTTTGAATCCATTCTTTGTCTTTCTTGACACTCCAATAGCTCTTACTTCGACTACTTTGGAGTTGCCATTTCGCACAAGTGAAAATGTAGCACAGGCTAGAGCTTTTAGTATAAATGGTCACTACAAATGTAAATTGTTTTTGAAGGTACCGTTGGATATAGCTTCATGTAACAAGATTTGTTGGATTTCATGTTTCTCATTCATTGAGTTTTATTTTTATTTTCTTTCATTATTTGGTTATCAATTTTTTCTTCTAATGAGATTGATGAGTGTTTTTTTTACTTTGTTGTTTCCTATTAGTAATGTTTTTTGCACCACTTATTTCTTTATATGTCTACTGCCTTTCGCATACTTTATGTTGTAATGACTTTTTTAATTGTATTTCTTATTTACCACTTTTCTCCAATATTTCTTTCTTTAATCTATATTTCGTTTTATTAAGGATAAAAAAATATATCTTTTGTATTATGAAGATCTCCGCATGTATTTTTTTTGTTTTTGTTTTGGCGTTTTACATTTTTTGCCATCCAATTTAACATTGTTTTTGCCATATTAAGTTTATGTTTTGGCTTTGTTGGTCTTTAATATCTTTTATTGCTCAATTTTAAGATGTTATTTATTCATTTTTGTCATTTATTTATTAATATGTATCCATTCTCTTTAGTTATGGATGAATTGACGAGTCATATTCAAGATGAGGTACGTTGGTATATGTTATTTGCAGATGTCATGGTCTCGATAGGTCACACTACAAAGAATTACATTTTAATTTATATTTATGGATATAAACCTTAGAATTGAAGTGTTTTAAAATAAGTCGTGCGAAGATTGAATATGTGAAATGCCCTTTTAAAAACAGTCGAACGTTTCGAAGATGAATAGAGAGTGGCATGTGTGCTATTCCCCCACCCTTCTCCTTCAGGAGGCAAGGGAGATTGGATGGAGGGAACTGGTTATTGTCATTGTGAAGGTTTGCTTTGACGGGTGGTGTCACGTCTTAAATATGCATGAGTATGACCGAGCGTAACCTTGCTTGTAAGCGAATCCCAAAATACATTTATTTCCCAATAAATACTTGAAAATTTCACTTAATATTTCTTCAATCAAAGTTACAGCGGAAATTAAACCAATATAACAATTCAAAACCAAAATTGAACTAGCCCAAACCATGGTTTATCCAAATACATCCAGTTACAATCTTGAACCCCAATGGTTCATAAAATACATCAACTCAAAGATTCTTGCCAAAGCAATAACATCTCAAACAATATTCCTTATTTAAATAATATATTTATATCAAATAGGTATTTAATATTATTATCATTAAATATGCAAAGTTTTCCTAAGTTTGGTTCATAACATATTTACATATATATTTTAATATTAACAGTATTCCATATAAGGGATCATGCATTGTAACATAAGAACAATAAATTAAACATGATTAAAATCAATAAATAAGCCTTAATCTAAGAGTTAGAAATACGTACCTGTGATTTTTATGGACATATACCTTGCAGAAATATAAATAACAGAATAAAAATATCCAAATGTAAAGAAATAATAACCATCCAAGTATGCGAAGAAAAAGATCATCCATTATTTTTGTCCATCTAAATTTCTTGATCTTGAGTTTTTTGCTGGCAGCACCTTCTTCTTTTTCCCTATCATTTAAGTTGACTCTTTTGTTGGAAGGATTTTCATCTTTAGACAAATCCATTTCTATTGCATTGAAAGAAAAAAAACCACATGCACATACAAATGATCATAATCAGTTCACATAAAAATATGCATTATTTTATTAATATCAAATAAACAAGATATGCCATACAAAGAGCAAATGTCAATATCCTTTTGCCTACACATTAAAAAAAAAAAAATTCATCCTCTAGCTTTATAGTCATCATACATCATATTGGCTATTACATCTCTTCTCATAGCCAATTCTCTATTCTCTTCCCTCTCTTCTCTTTATGTCCTTCCAGATCTTTGAAGTCCATTAGGTCTTGATAAAGCATCTTTCAAAATTTTAGAATCATTTGGTGATCCTTCCCACCCAGCATGTACATATATAAATTTAAGATCAAAAGAAACAACTGCTAAAACACTTTGTTAATCCATGTTTTCATCCACGAAATCTTCCCTGAATTGTGCTAGGAACTGAAGTATGAACAATTGTTCCATCTGTCGCCCCAATACAATCCTATTGGTTGTTAACAATGTAGCAAAAGAGTTATACACTTTAAAAATAAAATCCTATATAAGAAAATTAGCATTATTAGCCACTAAATTCTTACCTTGAACCATGGCCAGTGTCTTCGATTATTTCGAACCTCTGATTGAGTCGAAGATTGTGGTGGTCGAACAAGATCTTTATGCAATTTTATGACTGCTCTTAGTGTTTTTCTAAAATATCGATGTATAGTTTCTATAGATCTAAAGAATCAAGAACCAATGACCCGTAATCTCACATTGTGACCAATGATGTGGAGGAATATTAATAATTGTTCTTCCACAATTACATTTAATGTCGGTCGAAGTAGATCCTTCTCTTTCATAATGTCACAAAGCCTGAAGAAAGCTTTTGGATTCAGCCGTATAATATGTGTACAATGTGATTCACTTCCATATATTATATTACTTATGTAAACTCTTCTATGTTTATCTCTATTAGTATGAGGGCTTCTTGGTATAATAGTGGAATTGATGGCTATAAGTGTTGTTACACATGCAGACATGAGCGAGATAACAAAGCCCACCACAACTTGGAAGATGACATTCTTGTCATTATAACCACCACTATTCATCTATAATCATTTACAAAAATAATGAAATATGATAACCAAAATAACCCATGGTACCCCCTGTTCTTAGCTAGCTAGCAGAAACATGTCGACAATGTCGAACAAGCTCAAGAGAGCCAAGAAGAAGCGCATCAATCACACCAATTTTTGTAGTGCAAAGATAATGAATACTAGTTCTCACCAAGCTTAACAGATATATATATATATATGTCAATCACATGGGGAGGACAAACTTGTTAATAAAATGCTAACTGCAACCCATCTCAAATTAGATATATATTTTTTAAATGCTAACTTCATCCCTTTCATTATTATTAAAGAGGATATTGAATATGGGATTTGAGCTGGATGACTCCAGCAAACATCTTCATGTGATAAATATAAATGAGTTGCAGGATCTCGAAAAACCAAGGAATGGATTATTTCCCCAAAGATAATGTAAATGAAAACTAGGGTCATGGACATGGAATCAACGGAATCAAAATGGTCAATGGTCCTATTCACATTACAGTTCTGGACTCGTTTTCATTGCTTATGATTTTTATCAATTACACAGTGGGGATCATACATCATAAAACCATGTTGTTGCCTGTTTTATACTCAGATTTCATGTGATGTAGTCCTTGCATTGGAAAACTGTTGATAGATTTCAGGGATCACTCATAGATACCAGTCTAACCCATCTACACATGTTGCATAGTGCATAGTCTAACCCATCTACACATGTTCAAGGAGAGAGTACTTTGGTCATTTGGCCTTCAAACTACTTGATCCATATGTTTTATAAATCCTACCGTTACGAAGATAAGGACAACTCCTTCCATATGATGTCAAAGGTCTCAAAAACTCTTTATAGAATCCTACTAATCCTTCATATATTGGTCTAATTTGTCTGAAGCTCTTTTGAGAGGTCTGAGGAATGATTTCCTCTCACTACACACATATCTTTGGAATAAACCCCTTATGCTCTTTCAAGAATCCCACCTTTTCGTGTATCTTTTTGTCTTTTTTATCACTCTTTTTTCAAGAAAATAAAGAAAGCTTATGAAAACAAATCTTTTACACAAGCTTGTGAAATCTAGTTTGAAAAAGATGCTTAAAACAGTGAATATAGGAAGGAATCAAAAAAGGAAAAAAAACTAAATTAAAGAATGGAATTCTTGTACCTCTGAAAACGGCAAGATAGTAGAGTGAAATATCAATGTCTCTGACAACGTTTATGCAGGCGATGTATCTTCCTCGCACGATCAACTCCGAATCTGCTGATGGAACCGAAAACCTGTAGGGAGTGATGCCAGAAGGCTTTTGGTCTTAGTTTTTGAGAGAGATTTGAAGAAAAAGAAAAAAAAAAAAAAGAAAAGAAGAAATAACGAGAGTAGAAAGCGTATATCACAAGAGGTGTACCATGATTTGTTGGAAGTATTTCGTTTGAGTAAGAACTCTTGAGATGGCTCTGAAGATTGAGGACGATAAAGAAAATCTGGAGAATCACCAGGTAGTCTGAAGATTGAGGACGATAAAGTTAATTCGAAGCAAGAAGATAGCTTTGAAGGAGGACGATAGAAGCTTTGAAACTTACCGATGCTTTGAGATAGCTTTGATTGAAAGAGGAGGACGATAGAAGCTTGTGACTTTCTTTTTTATCGGTAATAGATAGATACGCTCGATATCGAGCGTGATTTCATTCTCTGGAAAACGACATAAACAATATTGAAAGGTAAGTCGTTTTCCAGAAATTTGCTATTTTTAGGAAAACTGTTTTACATTAGATCGTATTTTACATGGAAACAAACACTTGAAAATCCCCACTTTACCCCGAAAACATTTTCCGGATTTAGATTTTACATTAAAACAAACGGAGCGTAAGAAAATGTAATCACTGCAACTGAATATTCTTTGGCTTGTCCAAACTCTGTTGGTGAGGTGGATATGAAGTTCTAGTGGAATCCTCATCAGGAACATAATACTTGCTGACTATAGGTGAAAATGTGAAAAGTAATAGGAATATTCTTCAAAACTGGTTGGAAGTCCAAAAAAGACTTGACATTGAAGGGAGAGTCATGAGAGATACAAGTGGGAAGTGTAAGTTTAAATGATTTTAGAACATGATTTTTGAACTCTAGCCTTGATTCTTTGGACATGTAGCTGCAGATGCATGATCTTGAGAGTCGAGGTAAGAAGAGGAAATCATGTTCGTAACCTGAAGTTAGAGATATATTTTTTTTATGAATAATACAAAGATTGGATTAAGGAGAAGGTAAAAGAAAAGATACAAAGCACATGGGGCCCATGAGAGGTGAGCAGCCACACGCTGAAAAGGAAGAAAATAAAACTGAGAAAGAAACCTCAACAAAAACAAAAAGAACATAATCATTCAAGATCCTTGACAGAACTTACAACTTAGAGAATGTCATCAGCTGAAACCCCAAGATATCCTTCCCTAGGAATACCCAAAATGATGCTAGAGCCAGAATCCTCTGTTTCTGAATTCCTTCTTCACCAAAGATACTTCTTGTTTCTAGGCAGCCACATTGCACATAATGTCATGAAGAACATAGCTTGTGCCATCAGTCTACCTTTGCTTTTTAAGGAAAGGGAATTTCCACTGCTTCACAACTTTGGTCAGCATTCTAGACCAAAAGAACTGCTCGACATTGCAGTGTATAAAGATGTGGTCTACTGTTGCTGCACTGTAAAGACTTAGGATGCAGACACTGGGGAGAAATAGGAAGGAATTTCCTCCTCCTTTGAAGGTTGTCAAGGGTGTTAATGCTATTGTGCAAGGCAGTTCAAATGAAGGCCGCCACTTTGGGAGGGGTAGGGGCATGCCAAAGAAAATGTTTAGGAAAAGAACAGACTGAGGTGGAATTAGAACACAACTAAAAAAAGGAACAAGTTGAAAAAAATACTATGGGTGGATAAATTCCGTCTACGATGATCAGCCTTTAAAGGGTCAATTGCTGCTGAGTAAGTTCCTCTTAACATTAGAGCAAGTTCATCCATTTTTTAGGACCTTTTGCTACGGTCGAATTATAGATCCCACACTAGCAAAGGCTAGCAGTACAATATCAATCCTCCCAGACATATCAAAATGCTAGGTACTGAACCAGCAACTCGTGCCAGTAGTACAAACATTACATCTCCCAACAACACTTGATGGTGCTGGGTACTAGAATAGTATCAAAATACTAGTAGTATTCATATCTATATAATCATGTTCCATTTAAAACTACCAACTCAACATGTCATGCTTTGATTTAAATTCAATCATTATTAAACATTGCACCAACTCTTATAGTTTCAAATATATAAACAATAATAGGGTGTATGCGCACATTGTTATGCTATGATACATGAAACAACCCCATCTCTTTATCTCTCTTCCACCTCACCTAAAAGACAAAATGGCCAACCCCATCTCCTTATCTCTCTTCCACCTCACCTAAAAGACAAAATTGCCAACTCCATCTCCTCCTTTCTCACTTTCCCCCTTATGTTCTATCTCTTCTATCTCACCTAAAATAAAGATAAATAAAATAAAAATAGACAACCCCATTCTTTCTATCTCCCTCTCATTTGTTCTCACTCCTCACAAAAGACAAAATAGCAACCTTTTAATTCTCTTTTCCTTTTCCTTGTCTCTCTCTTATACGATTTAAACACACCATCATCATGATAAGATGAGATGCCTTGATCGTGTGATGAATAGAACCATACCACAAGAGAAATCATGATGCCATGACTCACTGCCACACATATAAATCTAACTATAATGCAATATCTACTTCAAAAAACTAACAACCCAAGATTTTAAACATATTCATGGAGATCAAACCTTGCACACCTCATAATCAAATCTGAACATTCATAAAGTAAGGCATAATTCATAAGAGCAAGAAATCCAAGCACTGAAAACGAGTAAATCATTATCATATCAAACAAACATTATAAGATAACGTATGCAATAAATCATGGATAATCGTGCTCTCTATCATCTTCACATATATAGATCTCTTCAATAGGGAAGAAAATATAAAAGGGCATAAATCGTGTTCTTCTTTTCATGAGTTCATTATCAAATCAACGATGTATCCGAAATTTCACACATCAGTCAACAAACATAGATTTATAGATTAAATATTAAGGAGAACAATGCATAGAATCATATGAGAAGTAGTAATCCCATTTACCTGTATGAAGCCTTCGGATTACATCCATCCCCTCCTTCTGTCTTTTTCCATCTTTCTCTTAATCCCAAGAACAAAAAATCATGGAGGTAAGGATATAAGAAAGAGATGTGAGAGGGAAAGGAAGTGAGTGAGATGAAGGAGAGGTAAAGAGAGGGTTAGACGTGAGAGAGGGTATGAGGGGTGGCTAAGAGAAAAGAAATAAATAAAAAAAACTATATATATACATATGTGTGTGTGTGTGTGTAGAAAAGAGGGAGGGAGTGACGTGCTATGAAGAGTTAGGGTTTAAGGACGAGTTGGGATTCAGTGTATGTGCGAGTAAGAAATTGGGTGTTTAGCAACAATCAAATGTCTAAAATGAAAAGACTTTTACTAGTCAATTGTTTGACTTGGTCAAAACTCAAAACGAGATTTTTAGGACATTACAAGTGGACTCTTGATAGCGTGGGACCTATAGGTCTATGGGCAGAGTGTCTAGGGACCACTTGGGGACGGGGTCTAGCTTCTTTTGTGGCCCATTGGGGATTGGTTATTCCACTTTGGTGGAGCTTTTGGCTCTAATATTTGGACTTTTCGAGGCATGATGAATGAGCATTAGGGATTTGGTGGCATAGGGTTGTGTGGCGACCATTATTCGGTTGATGGGTATTGATGACAAGGTTTCCTGGAGGCTTTCCCACTTACATTGGTCGAGCCAGGTCCTTGGCATGTGCACCGTTGGGGCCTTTGCCTTGGCAGCGCGTGCCCTCACATGGGTCTTGTGCCTTGGCTGAACCCGTGCTCCTGGGTCAAGCCTATGCCCGTCTGGGTGCTTTACCACACGCATAGGCCAGCACAACATGCCTTGGGTCGAAATTTTGTTTTTTTTTTTTTGAGTTAGTTATGTGTTTTGCTGGAGGAAAATCGATGAATTGCATTTCTAAGATTTTTGGCGGCGTGTTGAGCAAAACAGGGAGGGGAAACGAAAATTTCTTGAATTTTCGTTGGCGATTTTTAGCAGCGTTTCAACGAAATTTCCTCCAAAAAAAAAATTCAATTCTTGTTATGTTTTTGCCTTATTTGATTTTTCAAGCATTTTGTGTGATGGGCGACACGCCGATTGAAATTTTAAAACCTTGCCCTGGGCACCCTCCCAGGTGTTTGGCAGCAATATGAATGGAAATGGAATAGGGGCTGTGTTGATCAAGCCAGATGGGGCACATATCCCGATCGCAGTAAAGTTAAGGTTCCAATGCACGAACAATATAGCAGAGTATGAAGCATGCATAATTGGGTTGCAAGCTGCCTTAGACCATGAAGTAGAGGAACTTGACGTATATGGGGATTCGAGTCTTATCATCTTCCAAACAACTGGTGAATGGAAAACCAAGGATCACAAATTGATCCCCTATCACCAGTATTTGGAAGAAATAAGCACCAAGTTTACTCGAATTTCCTTCAATTATATGCCAAGGGCCAAAAATCAGTTTGCAGATGAACGTCAAAGAAGACTTTTTTTTTTAAAATTTTAAAATAACCCATCTTTCTAAAATTCAAAAAAAAAAAAAGAAAAAAAAGAAAAAGAAAATCACACAAAAAATCTGTCATCCCCTAAGATGGGTGTCCAAATTTGAGATAAAACCTCTTTGGTTTCCTAATAACATTCAGATTTGAATGAAGCATCAGATAGGACCATAATACAAGAGGAGATGTAATCATTATGGCTTTGATACCAATATAGGGTTTTAGATACATACCTGTTAACAAATCCGAACCCAAAATACGAAGCAGAACAAAAGGATCATGAACAAGATTACACCCACATCTAGAGAATTTGATAACTAGAATTCTCTTTGCTTTCTCTAACGAAAATCCTTCCTTCAGATGGATGGGATGCCCAAATCAGATCTTTGTTGAATATCAAAGCAGTGATCTATTGCCTCTATCTCATACTTGCTTTGGGGTTCTGAATGTATCAAGTTTGTTGTGTTATTCTAGATCAATTTTTAATGTATTTTTCCCTTTCATATTCTAACTAAACTGCATTCATTGGTTTAGTCAAATTCCTCTACCTTATTTCTTTTATGATGGTAATCTTTTACAGCTATTTATATGCAGGCCTTTTTTGATGCAGAAATAAAAAAGATGAAAATCAAGAATTGTTACTTTCCTCTTTTTGTATCCCCCAGTGTTCTACAGCGGGAGGAGGATCACATAGATGGCTTCGCTCCAGAGGTGAGAATTCATTGTTTCTTGATTTGTGCAAGTGAAAGTAAGCTTTCATATAGTTGAAGGAATTATGTATTGAATTGTATGGAATAATTAAAGTAATCTTTCCTATGTTTGAAGGAGTCATGTATTTGAATTGCATGGAATACTTCTCTCAAGATCCAAGAAAATCTTTCAGCTATATAGATATATGAATTGCCCTTTATAAGATCACCAAAGCTAATGATAAATGAAGAAATGAAACTCTATGGGCAACAATCAAATGATAAGGTTAATAAAGAAGTTTTTTCTTTCTCTCCCACTAAATTATTTTCCTATTCCCATTCACCGTTGGTGCATGCTTGCTTGCAGATCTTTTCTTTTTTGATAACTGATGATAGTGTAAAATCCAAGTACAAGCCAAAGTACAGGTATATCACAAAGGAAACCCAATATGCAACCAAAATCCTGCCATGATCACATCTCACTCGTTCCCAACCCGATTGAACAAAGTTTTCAATTCAAGGGCAAGGGATTGTGCTTTATTCACCAAATGTCGGAGCCTTCGGGAGCAGGTGCCGATTATCCATTGTGCCATTTATTACTTGTTTGTCCTTTCCAAGTCTTGGTTTTACAAAAGGTTTGAGCATTTGGACTGGATTTATCATACCAGATTATTGATGGGCAAAGTTTTCATCAGTTGTCCATGGGCCTAAATATCCAGGCCTCAAGGCCCGTAATGGGCCAAACAATTCACTCAAGAGTCCTGACACTGTTGAAGACTATGTTCATCTTCACAGAAGCCATGCAGTTTATTTTCACAGGATAAGTGAATTTTATCTTAATGTATTCCACCACATTTTCTATATATTTACCTTTTCCCCCTATAATTTCCTCAAAAATTTCCATACTTTCCCAGATTTTCACACCTTACAAAATTTTTTCTATTTTGAAGGTGTGAACTGAAATTTCTCATATAATTTGAAGTTGAAACCTATGTTCTTATACTGTAATAATGAATCTCAAGCCTGGTCCCTTTTTTAGTACCCCACTATATAGCATATTCTGTAGTCGCGGGGCATATAAGTGCATAATAAATGTGGTCTCAGGTCTCACCATAGGATTGGTTTAATATCCATTGTGGTAGCCTGTATGTTAATGGTTTGTTTACTTTCACATTGATGGAGTGTGATTTCGTTCGCAAAAAGAGTTATTCCCTTTTTGTCCTTCTAGTATCTTTCTGCTTATTGGTTCAACCTGACTGAGTTTCTCACAAGGATATTTAGGCCTCGTTTGGCTTTCATTTTGGGAACTCATTCCAAGGCTTGGAATGAGTTCCAAGGCTTAGAATGCATTTCAAGGGTTAAATGGGTGTTTGGAAAGCTATGCTAGAACTCATTCTAATAGAATGAGAATGAGAAAAACTGTAGCAGAGAAAAACGGCCCCCAACCCGTTTTCAAAATTGAAGAATGAGTTTTGCATTTTTGCGGTGGCAAACTTGTAAATCATAGGAAGTTTAGACAATGGCATAAAACGTAATATTGCAATAGGTCCTTTTCTCCTCTAACATTAGTTTCTCTTCAATCGGCCCTCTTTACTTCAATGAACAGTGTTCTTCCCCATTGCTCCATTGCTGTAAACTGTGAAAGCTTGGGAAAATACCATTTTGAAAGATATTGCATCGTGATTAAAGCTCATTGATAGGTATTTTATTTGTTTTATGTTTGCATACTTGTTATTTCATCTCCTCTCTTTTTCTAGGGTCATTTGTTTGGATTGCTTGATGTGGGTGAGCTACATGTTCTCAAATTCGAGACACATGTTCTGAAAGAGGGAAGGTTTAAGACCACAAGGTTGAAAATCAGTGAAGTATAGGAAGATGGTTAGAGGCAATTCGGTTTTTTTTTTTTTCCTTTGGGTGGAAAGTGGTGTCGCTTTGAGAAATGGTATCTAAAATTAACATCTCAATTTATGGAATCCACCTGCATATTCAAGCAGGTGAATCGAGAACCTTTGATCGATAGTCAATTAGCTCTAACTCGTGAATGGGATAAGAACATGCTCTCATGATTTAACCATAGAAATATGTCCCTATCCTGTAAAACTGAACAAAGATCATTGTTATTGTATTTGTTGGATGAAACAAATAACAGTGAGAGGCTAAATGCTCTTCTCCTTCAATTCCATTTTGAGGTGGTAATACACCATTAATATACAGCTGAAAAAGGCAAAAAGTTCACCAGGATCCAAGGGAATATGTTTTATGAATGGCTTTTTAACACTTCACACCCATGTGGTAGGTTCAGGAACTGTCAAAAGAGAAGGGCACTTGATTCAACTTTAAGGGTTACCATATCTTCTTGTTGGAAGTTCCCATATGATGCCCTTTTAAAGTGACTAAAAACTCCACTATATGGTAGTGGGGTTGTTTTGATTCAAAGGGTATTCCCCTTTTACCAAGTGAATTGGCCCATCTAATCAGCTGCTCTGTAAACTTTTTGCAAAAGTAAGGGATAATAAATTTGCTTTATCTTTGTAACCACCATCAACCCAGACGAGCCATGAACTTAAGTATAAAGCACTTTCTCTATTTGAATAATTCCACAGGCTCAAGGACAATTTACCTGATTATATATTTATATGACAGTACAGCTTTGTATTCTTCATATATGTATATGTTCTGCAAAAGCATAAAGACAAGTTATACTATAGTAGAGATGCCTTGCCTCTTTGCAAAGAAATTGAGAAAATGTCAAAGAAAGGTAGATATGGTGGGTACCACACTATTGATCTACATAACAAACAGTAGATAAAGAGAGGAAAGGAAGTGGTGGAACTCTGCTTCTAAATGGGGTGGGCATGGGGTTACAAGAGTAAGTTTCAATTAGTTCAAGCCTAAAAAGTAGCTGTAGGAAAGATTATAAAAAAAAAAAAGGAAAGCTTATAAAAAGCTGTGATGATTTGTTCTTTTCATGTGGAGAATACATGCAATGGAAGCCTTTGTTGTCTTATAAAAAGTGGCTTTGTCCTTTTCCATTGCTAAGGCCATTCAAGGTTTTTGAGCTCTCTTGACATCCTAAATCCATTCACGACCTCAAGTATACTGACAACAATATCCTCCATATGTTAGACTTCTACAACTAGAAGTGTTACATCTATAGCATTTTTATAGTGAACTACTCTCTTACCTCTGTTTGATGTTTGTGATAGCCATGAACTAGAAGTGTTATTGATTTCCTTACTAGTTCTATAACTAGAAGTGTTATTGATTATTTAAAGAAAAAGTGAATAAAGCAATGCAAAGATCAAAATTCATGTCTCACTTTTATCATCTACCAGAGTATAGACGAGGTAGCTCACCAAGTGGAGTGAAAAAGTTATTTAATCATGCTCATTCTTCATTGAGGAATGTAATCAAGCGCTGCTTTGGTGTGTTGAAGGCACGTTTTCCTATTCTTAAGATAATGCCTCCATACTCATTTCCAACATAAAGAAATATTGTTGTTGCTGCATGTACTGTGCATAACTTCATTAGACAAGAAACATTGAGAGATGAGTTATTTAGTCAATATGAAGAAGAAGATTTAATTATTGAAGAAGAGCACATTGATGATGAACCAGATCCAGATGGAGTAGTACAAGAACAAGGAATAAGGAGGATGGATGCATTTAGACAATCAATTGCTGAAGCTATATCGCATGCTTGCAATAGTGAATGCCCTTGAGAGTATTATTCGTATTAATGTAATGAACTTTGCTATAAATCATGGATGTGATAGGACTTTGTGACTTTATTGATAGTTGCTATCATTATTTGTTTTAAATTAATAGACATAATCAGCAAACCTTTCTTTTATTTTTTTTTATTTTTTTTGTTTTTCATTCTTAGGTGTTTCAAGTTTTATCTTTCAAGGATCAACCAATTTCTTATAATTATTCATGGAAAAAGAAAAAAAAAAAGGAAAAACAAATTTCATGGAACTCATTTTATTACTTGTTAACCAAACAATTTTCTAGGTGAAAATCCATTCTGCTACGTGCTAACCAAACGCAATTAGAAAGACTTCAGAATTGATTCGCAAAATGAGTTTTAAGAACTCATTCTCGGAATGAGTTCCTAATCCAGAATGAAAGCCAAACGAGGCCTTAGCATTTCAGGTTGCTTGGGTTACAAAATCAGGGGAGTCTGATTTGGAAATTCCTATTGCCATCCGGCCTACTAGTGAGACTGTCATATAGCCTTACTATTCCAAATGGATAAGGGGACATCGAGACTTGCCTATGAAGCTTAATCAGTGGTGTAATGTTGTCCGATGGGAATTCAGCCACCCTACTCCATTTATCAAGTGGTATCTTGTGGACACTTTACTCTGTTTTTGTTTCAGTTTTTTTAAAATCATTTTTCTTTTTTAATATTCATTTTATCTTGTCCATGGGATCTAGCAGTTGCTCCTGCAGATTTAGGATCTTTTAACTTTTTGTCTTATGTTACCTGATTGAATGGAAAGATGCAATCTTTTGCAAATCTAAGTTTGTGTTGACCATTTAAAAGCTGCTGATGGTACCTTGTTCAGGTTTTGTGTGATCCTCAGTCATACAAAGAAGACCTTAGAAGTTACGAATTTTCTTTTCACAAGAATTTCTTGTCCACAAATCTTTTAAACTGATTATGGTCCCCTTTTTCCCTTTGCCTTTGATATAGTTATCGACTAATCTTTTCAAACGATGAATTTTTCTAATACATAGTACTCTCAAAAAGTTTTGGTTTTTTTTTAATGTTACACATCTAGAATGCTGAAAGAACTTCGTTCAGTACCAGAGCATGTTAATGGGTGGCATTTTCCTGGTTCTTCGTGTTTCTATTCAGAATGTAGGAGTTAGTTGTAATAAGAATGGATGGTTTACAAAGAATTTTATTAAGTTTTCAATGCAGAGTTCTATTGGGATGGCCGGGCTCCACCTCCGTTTGGCACTATCAAGCTCAATTTTGGTAAGTGTTCTTTGCAAAATCCAGGCAGGATGGGTTTGGGAGGAGCTTTCAGGAATGCCCGCTTGAGACATATTACTTTCTTTCTTTAGTCCCATGGGGATGGCAACGTGGTTCAGGCGGAATTATTGGCATGTTTAACAGTTCTTATCAATGATAAACGGCAAGGGTTCTGAAATCTCATGTGGGAGGTGACTGTTCTGTGGTCATTAACTGGCTGGCCTTAGATGATAGGTGCTCTTGGAGGCTTCAGCATGTTGTTAGTCAGGCTACATTGTTGCACTTGATTCAAGCTAGTGCCTACTGCTCATATCAGCCAACAAGGTGGCTGATAAGCTCACAAAAAGCGGAGCAATTAGGGATCAGATTTTGTGGGGAATCCTAACCTGGATTTAATAGGGTTGGGTGACTGTAAGGTGGTGCACTTAGTGAAGGCAGCCCATTGATGTTTCTCTCGGCTGGCATGTACTAGATGGGGAGTATCAGCTAGGTTTTTTGTCCTCTATTTATACATTTCTACCCCTCTTTAATAATATCTTTCACAATTTACATAAAAAAGGAAAAGAAGAAAACTATGCACTTAGATATTTAGGTGGTGTTCTTTATAGATCAATTTGGAAGCTTGCAAGAAGGCTTTTCTAGGTCCCTTTTTATGAGGTTCAAATGATGAGAATATTTGTGACTATCTTATGTTGTAGCTAATTTTTTTTTTTTTTTTATCAGTAATAAAGATATTATTTATATAACGAAAGATATTGATGAAAACATATCATTTATGTTGTAGCTAATTGAGGAGGTATCATGTCATCTTTGATCATTCACCTAGAGGGAAATGGTTGGGATAAAATTCTAACCATGGTGTAATCAGCTCTAAGCTTTGCATAGGGAATGTCTTGCTTTGTTCTTCTTGCCTCATCTCTCTATATATCTGATGCTGTTTTTGCTACTTAATTATTCCTTCATCCCAATGGCTAATTTGTATTTTCCTATATGAAGGGTGTTTATTCCCCTGAGATCTTATATGTGGCTTCTCTCAGTCAATTTTTGTTATGGTCTTAGATCTTGGCTCCACTAGGCCTAAAAATCTATTATGAACTGTGTTTGCACAAATTCAATCAAATTTCTGTCTTGGATGCTCGAGGTTCTAACATATGTTAGGGACTATGCTTTGACCAAATTTCTGCTCATTCTGTGTACGGCTAGGTTGAATATAGCAGATTGGCTCTTTGTCTACTGTTGAGGAATTTTTATCAACTAATCATCTTTCAGCAATTGGGAATAAAGCATAACTGTTCTCTCAAATTCCATCTATGCTATGTTTCCATTGTCTTTGATGTTTTGTATTTAATAGCTTACAATTTTGTATTTAATAGTTTCTTACTTATTTATAAAAGGAAAACAACTCTACTGTATTGATCCCAATGTCACAAATATTCCTTACTGGGTTTTAATATGTTTTGCTTTAGCTATCTAATTGGCTAGTTGAACATGCTTTGCAATGCAGGAGTCGTGAGTTTCTTTGGCAAGAGGGGCATATGGCTTTTGCCACTAAATCAGAGGCAGATGCAGAGGTGAAGAATAGTTCAGTTTGATATTTTATTTTCTCATTTATTGTCTTAAACTTGTGTCATATTTTTAATAGGTTGAATATTAATTGAAGCACGTTAAATATGAATTGATGATTTATGATAGTTTTATAAAACTTATTTTTCTTGTCTTTGCATGCTCAATTTTTTGCATCTGGATTTATTTCATCTTGTTCATATTGCTTAATAACGATGCAACTATTTTACCATTTTAGTTATTTATTTTTTATGTTTAGTGGATATGTCACTTTATTGGTATCGGTGTTTGATGTTTCTCATTTCAAGTTTTGAACATTAGCTGATAATATTAAGTGGCATCACGTCTGGTATTCTTCACTACCTGACAGCCTATAATGGATCTGTCCTACACTGATACACTAGGCTATTGTGTGTTTCTATCTGTGGAAACTGAGCCCTTTTCATTTTTTTTCAAGGATAAGATTAAATCTTCATCACCTTGAAGTGTCACATTTCCACTTTTTATCTATATTTCTTGTCTTTCCTTTTTGACTACTATTTTTTTCAGGTCCTTGAAATTTTGGAACTGTATAGACAGATATACGAAGAATTTCTGGCAATTCCAGTTGTAAAGGGAAAGAAGAGTGAGTTGGAGAAGTTTGCTGGTGGACTTTACACAACAAGTGTTGAGGCAAGCCATATGCATTACCTACGTAATTAACTCTCTTCTTAGTACAAAAGAATTTTGGACCTTTCATAGGATGTGCTAAATATGATCCTTTCTTTATTTTTATTAATTTCTGTGTTACTTAATGTTGTTTTCCAGGCTTTTATTCCAAATACTGGTCGTGGCATACAAGGTGCAACCTCACATTGTCTGGGCCAAAATTTTGCAAAAATGTTTGAGATAAACTTTGAAAATGAGAAGGGAGAAAAGGCTATGGTCTGGCAGAATTCCTGGGCATACAATACGCGAACGGTAATTCTAGGCCTTTTTTTTTGTTGAATATATGTACTTAAATAGTGAATATATTTTCTTATGTAGAGAAAAGAGTACAATATGCCTAGATAGGTATGATACTTGGATTTTGTTTTAAGTCTTGGTGTTGCGTTAGTTTTAGACTTGAGAAAAACTAATATATGTCAAATACAATGAGAAATCTAAGTGCTTTAAGAAAGCATCTGCAATATCAATCTTAAGGTTTTGTTCAGAACCATAGAAAAAAAATAAACAAAAAATAAAATCTTGGGGTTACATTTAATATTCTGAAACTGAAAGGTGTTGATCAATACATCTTGGTCTGGGCTGAAAATTGAAACCATGGTTTGCAGGCAAAATTATTTGTTAAGGAAGCCAAAGAAGAAATGATAACAAATCTTTAATGGAATTCGTGTTGTTTAAATTGTTTATTTGAATTTAAAATTTTCCAAAAATGTCTAAGTTGGAATAAACTTAAAATAAGAACATGTAATCAAGTATATGTTTATACTTGTAGGTCACAATTTCTAAGGTGACATATTAATAGTTTCTTAGTCCTTGTGGGTGAAATCCAAAGTCACTTGAACTTTGAGAACTTGGTGTTAGAAAAGTACAGAAAAAGAAGTTATTGTATTTGAGAAACAGCATGCCATTTTGGCAGTATCAGCCCTATCAAGTTTGCTCTCGCCAACCTGCCTGTGTTTGACATATCTGGAACTTCTTTTTCCAAGCTCAACATGCCTGTAACTAAAATCCTAATAAAACTTGTAGAGAAATTATAAGCTTTAAAACTGAAATTACATTGGGAAGGAAGGGATGGCAAGGACATCCTTGTTGATTGTTGGCAACTTGAAGAAAATCATGGATTGAACATAGCTATGAGAAATACACCTCAAAAGAAAATGAACTTTGAGGTTCTCTTTAATTTATTAGCATGCAAGTATTTGCTTTTCAAAGCAAGTATGGATCTTTGGTTGGAGGTATTCCATGTTTTCATGTATGTTTGCAACATCTAGAGCAAACAAGCTAATTACCTCCAAAGGCTGTTGTCATGGGTTTTCTTGCAATCTGAAATTCGAGTGAGATTCTAGAGATAAACTATAGTCAGGACTGAACTTTGTCAATGATGCTATAAAATTGTGTAGATATCCATGATCAGATTGGATGCTTGTGTTTGGACTCCAAATGCATTTTTTCTTGCCAATCCTTCATTGCCATGCCTTTTTGCAACATCTTCAATATGAAGCCCAAGCCCCATCCTTTTCAGCATGTGAATAAGGAAGCCCAGTCATCACGGGCTTAAATTTTCTCAGTATAAAGCCCCACCTCCCTCTTCCTGGAAATAGAGTCAATGCATTCATTAGCCACCAGCAAACTATTTAAAATTTATCTGCCTCTTACAAAGGACTTTGTGACTGAGTCACTAATGGAAAAGATTAATTTAAGCTTCCTGCTAGTACCTTTTTGAAAGACTTCCTACAAGGCTGATCGGTCTAATGTCTTTGATGTTTACTGCCCCTTCCCTAGTGGTAATAAGAGAAATAGATGTGGCATTAGTGCTCTTCTCAAAAGAATCAGAGGTAGGAACTCTTCTAATATTGCCATCAGATCATTCTTTATAATATTCCTATTTCTTTAAAGAAGCTAGAGTAAGTCAATGTGGATCTGGAGCCTTATACCCTTTACGCTTTTTGTTCAAACCTCAAAGCTGTTCTTCTGAAGAAGGCTACATCTTCCTGAGAAATCATCTTAAACTCTATCCTGTCAAGAGTTGATCTGGAAATCTCAGGCTTTTGATAAAACACATATAATACTATTCCACAACTTTATTGATATCTGCTACATCTCCAAAGGTGGCCCTATTAACCTAAACTCTATGAATGCAGTTTACCCTATTGGATGTTGAATTGTTGTATTCTGATCCACAATTTCATTTATAATGTTTTATATTTCTGACTCCAACATATCTCTTCCAACATAAAAATCCTGCACAACTTGGACTTAAAACATTCCAATCAATAGATTAATGCCCGTGACTTGTTGCAAAGAAAGAAGAAGGCACACTCTCTTCTCATATAATTTATGCTTTTTGCTGCATGGGTGGTTATAATGAGGCCGAAGGGTTAGATATTGCTAAAATTTAAATTTGGTGTGCCGTATTGCCGAAGGAGATTTTTCAGGTGCTATTGGATGGTGAACAATTCTTAAGGCCCATGACTGCCAACAACAGTATGAAAGAGATAAATGGTTTGGTTCCAGATACGGGCACCTTGTTCTGTTAGATCTCTATATCAGCCAATATTTATTCTGATTTTCCTGCTAAAAGAGGTGCTATTAGCCAGGAGGTTTACTCATAATTTCACTTACTAATATGGTTTTTGACAAATTGAGATGGAATAACAGCATTCCTGTTGTTGACCCCAATTAGTTGGGATAATGTGTTTTCTTGTTGTGTTTTTTTTTTCTTTTTTGATAATTGACTGGCGATAGATTAATTATGAAAAACAGAACACAGGGTAGACCCATGACTAATTGGTCAAAACACAAAGCAAACAGACCATATCAACAAGAAATCTCTAGCTTAGCATCCTAAGAAGAACTTACTTGGACCTTGTTGTTTTCCTTTTTTGCTTTTTGTACCTCAATTTTTTTCGCTTATTTTCCTCTTTTCTTTTGTTTGTCCTTGTTTTTCTTCTTGGCATTGAGGATGTGCTTTTTCCACTTTTTTTTTATGGACTTTCCAGTATAAAAAAATTACATTTTGACGTTCTCAATATATATATACCTTATTATTGAATTTAATAGATAGATTGGTTCTTGTGGTGGCTTTATGCAGATCTACCACAACAAATGGATCTTTAAATAGTAATTTGTTTTTCTTTGCCAATAGCTTTTGATCATTTCTATTTGTTTTTTGGCTTTTGAAATATAGATTGGGGTGATGGTGATGGTTCATGGTGATGACAAAGGTTTGGTGTTGCCGCCTAAAGTAGCATCTGTCCAAGTTGTTGTCATTCCTGTGCCTTACAAAGATGCTGATACACAAGCAATATTTGACAGCTGCTCTGAAACTGTGAATACCCTGAGTGAGGCTGGTATTCGTGTTGAGTCTGATCTGAGAGATAATTACTCTCCTGGTTGGAAATATTCCCACTGGGAAATGAAAGGTGTTCCTTTGAGGATTGAAATTGGGCCAAAAGACTTGGCTAATAAACAGGTAATGCAAATTGAACTCCTTTTCCTTTTTGTTGCCTTATATACTTAAATTTTCCCTATACGTGGTAATATTTCATTTCTCCCATTAGTTCTCCTTTCTTTGCACTTATTTCTGCTTAATTATCAAAGCTGGGATTCTCTATGATTGAAGATTTTTGTGCCTGCACTACTTCGTTTATATTTTATTTTATTTTTATATCCTGGTTATTATGTTGATGAAGGAAATGTGTTATGTTGTTATTTACTGTGCATTTAGTGCCGCTGAATCCTGTAGTTATTTACTGTGAATTTGTTGCCATTGAATCTTGATTTGCACAATGTTACTGTGTTATTATAACTGGGAAAAAGGATCAATCATATTCCCAATGGGGGGAAAGGAAAAAAGAACAAAAAGGTTAAGAAGAAGTTGAATCTTGAAAATAGGTTTATTAATTATTTGGATGATAAGCAGTCAACATGACCTGTTATTGTGATTGTGTCCTTAATTGCACCTCCTCTTATATGCCTTTAATTACACTCAGTTACCTCTGTGACTAAAATTTTTCTATTTGGATACCAAGACAGCTTTGTGAAAGCTAATAACAGTGTATGAAAGCATGGAAATATGGAAATAAACATAGAAAAGTGCACTTTTATTATATCTAAAAAAAGGTTCTAAAGAATGGAGGAGAAGCAACTCTATGCAGAAAATTTGAAGAAAATATAGTGATACTGAAAAAGAAGGGAGAAATTACATATCTCTAAGCAAAAATTAGGTAAGAAATGTAAGACAACAGTTAAGACTCAGATTTTTTTTGCCATCCGAGCTAGGGAGCTAGTAATCAAAAAGGGAGAGGGAAAAGGATGTTGATTGGGGGATCCAACTGGAGAATTCAGGAATTAGTGGCTTAGTACACACAAAGTATTAATGTTTAATGATACCTAACTTTCCTTTTGTTGTGTTAATTTTTTTTTTAAATGAATATGGATTTTATATATATAGAAGGGAGGAGTGTACGAAAGTCTTTTATCACAAGTACTATAAACTTCTAATTTTGTTGCAGGCACGTGCTGTCCGCCGTGACAATTCAGCAAAAGTGGATACACCTATGGCTAATTTGATTGAGCTAGTGAAAGAAATGTTGGCTAATATTCAACAAAGCCTATTCGATTCTGCAAAGCAAAAACGAGATGCTTGCATTGAGGTTGTAAAAACATGGGAGGAATTTAGGGAGGCACTTGGCCAAAAGAAAATGATCTTAGCTCCTTCGTGTGATGAAGAGGTGTGGTATCCATTCATATCATTTATGTGGCTTCATAGTTAATGTTTTGTATTGTTGAATTGTTTGAGCCATTTTGTTATTTTTGTATTTATAGCCACTGATTGATTCAATATCTGGGTGAAGTTCAATATCTGTGACTATTTAATTTATGCTTTCACCATGGGATCATAGAATAGACATGCTGAGTCAACTCATACAATGATGGAGGATCTTTTTTTCCCTTTTTTGTTCATATTATATCATTTCAGAGTGCTGCACCCAAGTTGTTGGGATAAAGCATCGTCATTATTGCTATAATATACAGGAAAAGGATGTTGAGAAGGAACAAATTTGGTGCAATGCATCATTCCACATCACAAAAAGACAAAAGTGTTCAAGTATCAATGTAAAATAGTTATAGTACCTGCTACCCATAAAAATATCTTCTTTTCTTTTCTCTTTTGTTTGTTATATTTTGTTTTTTTTTCTATTTTGGTTGAATATTGGAAGTTCTTAGCATTCCTCTGTTGGGGAAACACACACTAAATCTAGTGCTACAGGCATTCTTGTCTGATATATCTGAAAATGCTGGGCTTGTTCCACATTTAAACTCACCAGTGAGATAATATGCAATTTATCTGTTTTAAAGATATCTATTCACATTCATTGTATTGTGCGAAGATTTGTTACTTTAAACTGATTAAAGAATTGGAAAAAATAATTTATTCCTTCAATGGAATTTATGTTTAGTCTAGATTTGTCTGAGATTATCCAACCTATGATTGCTTAGTTGAAATCTTGTTTGCCTGAGTACGCAGTTTAATGTTGTGATGATTTTTGGTTACCATAAATCTGTTGGCAGTGGAGGGGAGGGAACAAGGGCACCAGTCTAGTTGGATGATTAATAAAGAGACGGGTTTTTATGTCTTCTTTTGTATTGTTGATGGACTGGGGCAAGAATTAAGTCTGTTTTTTTTGGGTTGGATTGTTCTGCATTAGCCATGCAAATGCTGAAAGTTCTTGCTCATGCAAAGGCCTCTGACAAACAAGTTGATTATATGTTACCAATGACCTAGAAAGTATGTAAAGCTGCATCTGTGGTATTATTTAACCACGATATACATTACTAAATGATTTTCTATTTTATTAGAGTGTCTAAGATTATATAGGAGCTGGATTGAATGATATCAATATCGTTGTCCATACCACAAACTCCCAGTTGGAAATTGATTGTTGGATCTGGGATTTGGATGTTTGGTTATTCTTCTCACTGGTAGTGTTCAGTAGCTTAAACAGTCTTCCAGCAAAGTATGATTCGGATAGGTTGTAAGAGACCAGGGGAAAGGGGTGAGATAATAGAGAAATTAAAGAGAGGAGATTTTGTTGCTATTGCAATTGTTGCCGTAAATTTCATAGATTGGGATGGGAAATGATATTCTTAAAAATAGGTATTTGCCCTTGTGAGAAAAGCTGGTAATGAACTAGATATAATGGAACACATCTTTGGAGGCCTTTTTTAGCTAATAGTACTTTTGTTGAGCTATATGTGATTCCTAGATGAGTTGAAGTGGATTTCATATCATATTATATGGTTCATCTACAATGTTGATAAGTCAAAGATTCTCTTTTATTCACCTATAAAATTGTTCATCATCTCATGCTTTTTGATCTTTGTTTATTGTTATCATGTCTTCTAAATTTTCTCCAGGAAGTGGAGAAAGATGTGAAAACACGAACAAAGGGAGAGATGGGAGCAGCTAAGACACTTTGTTCTCCGTTTGACCAGCCAGAAATCCCTGAAGGTATCATTCTCTTGTTGTAAATGAAACATATTGTGGCATTTATGTTTTTCTTCTGCTTCTTCAGCACCCAGGAAGTGATTTAGTAGTTCAATCTTCTGCAGCATGCTAGAGAGAGATATTTGCTTTTAGTTTGATGCTTGCTTAGTGGATTGAATTTGTGTTTGCAAGTTTTATTTCCTCTTAAAATTATACTGTGGCACTTCAAGTGGACATGAGTTAACGGCGGTCAGACTCCATTTCATATTTTATCAAGACATTTGTTAAGAGTTGATCAGGCACTCAAGCTTCATACCGCGTTTTAACTTCTGTGCAGGTACCGTCTGTTTTGCCTCAGGAAAGCCTGCAAAGAAGTGGACCTACTGGGGCAGGAGTTACTAATTATCATATCATATATGCAAATTGCTTATCAAATGCGTGGATGAGATCTCTTTTCTAAGTTATTGATTTGCTTTGCCCCAAATTCACGGGGCCCAAAGTTGGAGTACATTGAAGACAGCTGAGGGGAAGGAAATCATTCATTGAGCAAGTTCTCAAGTTTTTTTTCGCCATTTTTTGTTATCGTAAAATGTGTACAATGCTTAGGTTTTTTTTTTTTTAACATTTTATCCGGATTCTATTTCAGTGATATACCAAGGCTCACACAATATATTAGACAGCTTTAACAATGACATTCAGTAGTATTTTGTTTTCCAAGTAATATGGAAAAGAAAAAAAAAACCGTAATCTGCCTGCCCGTTTATTTGGAGAATTTATTTACATAATAGAAGGAAAAGTCGTAATGTAAACCTCGTGGAATGAACGTGGGTTTTCCGGGTCATGAATAAGCTTCCCTTAATTCTTCATTAAGTCATCGGAAACGTGCCAAAAATTCTCTTTTTCTCAGAATGTGATTATAGTTTACTACCATAATTCATTTTTATAGTGATATGTGGTTTTTGATTTTTTTTTTTTTTTTTAAAAATCTGCTACGGAGTAGAAAACCAAAACAGTTACACAATTGTTCCTATTGAATATATATATATAAGTCGGAAAAATGGAAATTAAATTAATAAGTAACAGTACATTCTAACTTGTTTGGATTTATACCTGCGTAGATCACCGGCAGTTGTTTGCATCACTTGTGCTCAATATTCTTTGAGTACCAGAAGGAACTTTCTTGAGTATAAGAAAAGGAAAAAGAAAAGGGTAAATTACACTTACCTCCCTTGAGGTTTTTGAAATAACACTTTCCTCCTTGAGATTTGTGTATGGGTCAAAATAACACTCTTTCATTGAAGTTTCCGTTAAAACAGTAGTGATAGTTAGTAAAATAATTTTGAACCGAACAAGATTAACCCTATTTAAGTTAAATAATACTTATGCCTTAGGCCATTAAAATTTTGTTTTCATTTTTATGAAGGGGTAATCTTGTCCAATTCAAATTATTTTACTAACTATTACTACTGTTTTGACGGAAACTTAAATGAAAGAGTGTTATTTTGACCCATACACAAATCTCAAAGGAGAAAGTGTTATTTTAGAAACCTCAAGGGAGGTAACTGTAATTTACCCAAAAGATAATATGTAAATAAATATATACAATTGGGTATGACATTATAAACGTTAATTTAAAAAAAAAAAAAAATCTTTTGCTCAACTCAGTGAAATACTAGAGGCGTCACCTTATCCTTACCACCTGTCCTCTCTCTCCACAAACCGATCTTTTGTCTAAAAGCACAGCGAAAAATTTGAAATTCCTTCCATCGAGACTTCATCTTGAGCTTAACGGGTTCTTGATTTCCACCAGAAAATGGCAGCACCCGCATTTGGTTCGCCTGCGGTGAAGAATTACTCTTCGGGTTCGCCTTTTTCTTCCAAGTTTGTTCTGCTTCACAGCAACTGTCATTGGAAACCCGAATTGAGCACCTGCTTTTTCGGCAAAGAATCTCTTCGAACGTTCTATGTCGGTGTGAAAACCTCTAATTTCTGCGGTTCTAGAAATCGGAGATTAAGTCCGACGGCATCTTTGGGAGGTCTGCTTGGGGGGATTTTTAAGGGGACCGATACAGGGGAGGCAACAAGGCAGCAGTATGCTGGAACAGTTAATACAATTAATGGGTTGGAGGCGGAGATGTTGGGATTGTCTGATTCAGAATTGAGGGACAGGACTTCTGTTTTGAAGGAACGGACTAGGCTAGGTGAATCTTTAGATTCCATCCTACCTGTAAGTTCTGGCTAACCTTCTCATTGATTCTTTTCTCTTCTTTTTCCTTTTTGGGGTGAAATGATAGGATATTGCGATTTTTCTGTGTTCGGAAATGCATTTTCTTTTTCTTTTTTGATTCGTCCTCATAGAGCTTTGTGGAGGCCTTCAGGTTTGTTAGCTTTTCTTTATTTTCCATTTTCAGTTTAGAAATTTATCTGTTTGATATGACGATATATTGTTAAGCTTTCAATCTGATCAACTAAAATGCGTAAATTTATGGTCTGTAATTGAAATTATAAATGAGTTGAGAATTCACTTTGTTAGCGTTCTGGTGGAAGCTAAATTGTATGGTACAGATGATTTAATGTCTTTAAACAGTGTCATGGATGTGTATGTGATGCACTTCTAGAATTGTGCTTGACCAAGCTTGAAAACCATAGAAGATTCTAATTCCACTTTTTTTTTATCATCCTTAAACATAATATTTTTACTAGTCGAATTAATATTGGTGGTCAAAATATTTTCCTCAGCTACAACTTGCTGAAATTCCCTGAGGATGTAGCCAAAGCCAGAGAAGTTTTGAGAAGTTGTCACAAATTTGGGTTTCTCAACGCGTTGAAAAAAATTTATTAGAAGTATCTTGGTGCTGAATCATCATAGGAATTTTATAGTGATCTGTTATCACTTTGGCATTCAAATCTGTGTTTTCAAAGGCTTTTGAGGCTTATCCTAAGGCTTAAATCCTTTTTTTTGCTTATGCATTAAAATATAAGATTCACTTGAAGCTCAAGCAGCACAACATAGTTGTTGCCTTAAATAAGGGCTTGTTCTTCACACAATAAATGGAATTAAGAATCTTGGTGCACTAGAGGAGATTCATTTACCATTATTCATTAAGTTATACTGCATATATTACGTTCAAAAATGTTATGGTGTTGTGAATGTTTGCCAAATGCTATTTCAGATTGAGATATCCCTTGTAGAGATTTTACTTGACTAATTGGTGGTATCTTTTCTGTGATTTCTTTCCAAATTCTAACATTTTGACATTAAATTAGAAATGGGCTATGGTGTTCCACTTATAATGGTTAACAGCAACAAAAATATGACCAAACAAACAAAGGATCCCTTATACCAGTTAGTTAGATTAGGTAACACGAGTCCTGTTTCTTTATTCCAATCTGTCAAAAACCATCTCTTTAATCAGATTATGCTTATCAATAATTATATATATGAACAAAATGGTAAAAGTTAACTGTGGCAATTTATGCCTCAACTTGGTTTATTTTCCGCGAGATGTAGGCTCATAAGTTTGTAAGCTTCATCTTAAAACTAGATTCTTGGTACTTGATAAGGTTTATGAAATATGCACTCTGGATTTTTCTTTATTAGGGAATTTTATTTTTGTTTTCTTCTCTTTACCTTCTTCATGTTGCTATATGCTATATAGCATATAGCATTAGTATCCTTTGTTTTTCTCATTACCTTATTCTAAAATTGGTATCTCTCTCTCTCTCTCTCTCATTAAATTTTTTTTTTCTGTTAGCACTGAAAGTAATGAAAGAAAAGATCTTGTTGGATTAATCATTTAGAATTTTCTGTGTAATATCTGACATTTCTCCTTTCGTTATTGAGTTGTATATATGAGTGGAAAAACAAGGACCTTTTTTGCTTACCGGTGAATGTGGATCATAATTGGCAGGAAGCATTTGCTGTTGTCCGAGAAGCTTCGAAGAGGGTATTGGGGCTTCGTCCTTTTGATGTACAACTGATAGGTATATGGCGTTATGGTTTTGTGTTCTCCCATCAAATGATAAGAATGTTTTGGAATGAAAAATAAACCATGTACATTTCTTTCCACATATTTCAAGTGCTTAATTATCAAAGCAGTCTTGGAGTTGTTCTATCTTTAGATTTGGATATTAAGTTGATTGCTTAGTCACTTGAAATGCTTAACCATCTTGAGACATAATTTTGGATAATGTTTAAGACAGTTTTTGTCATGTAGGTGGCATGGTTCTTCATAAGGGAGAAATAGCTGAAATGAGGACTGGAGAAGGAAAGACACTTGTCGCCATCTTACCAGCTTATTTGAATGCATTAAGTGGGAAGGGTGTTCATATTGTTACTGTCAATGATTATCTTGCTCGACGTGATTGTGAGTGGGTTGGTCAGGTTCTTCGATTCCTTGGCCTACAGGTTGGCCTGATTCAACGTATGTCTCATTCTTTTATCTCTTTCATTTCAATTCATATTTGCTTTTTCTTGCTCTTGTTCTCCTTTGTGTCTTTTAAACTACACTATATTGAATGTATATGCACCTCATTCCAGTCCATTATACTAACCAAACCAACAGTATTACTCTTCATTATTTATCATACGATTTTAATTATGGTTGTACGCGAGAGTGAGCCTTGGCGCCACAGTAAGGTTGCTCAATTGCGGCCTAAAGGTCGCGGTTCGAGTCACATAATAGAACATCTCTGCTTGCGGAGGTAAGGTTGCATACATCATACCCTCCCCAGACCCCATGCAGTGGTGGGTGCCTTGTGCACTGGGCTAGCCCTTTAATTTATCTCATCCCATTGTCTTCGGTCAAATTTACAAATGATACTTTCTGTAGTTTCATTCTTTATTTCTGCCACTTACAGACACCATTTGGTTCAATTTCTATGTAAAGTTATCTCTCTCTTTTTTTTTCCCCTCTTTTATTATAAAATTTTTTTTAGCTTGGCTTGTAAATTCAGTTTAATGTTATCTAACAGCAAATTGTTTACATTGGCAGAGAATATGTCAAGTGAACAAAGGAGGGATAATTACTTATGTGATATCACTTATGTCACCAATAGTGAACTTGGTTTCGATTTCTTAAGAGACAATCTTGCCACGGAAAGTAATTTTTTAAAGTTTATCGGTTGCTTTAACTTTCCATGTCACAATCACTGCTGATTTTATCTTTTTTCTTGATTCCATAGTTGATGTCATTTGCACATAAGCAGGCACCAGTTAATCTGGATATCTGTTTCCCCCTTTTAGTTTATTTTTATCAGCTTATCTAATTCACGGAATTTCTATCTCTCATTTACAGAGTGTTGATGAGCTTGTATTGAGAGGTTTCAATTATTGTGTGATTGATGAGGTGGATTCTATTCTCATTGATGAAGCAAGAACTCCTCTCATCATCTCAGGACCAGCCGAGAAACCAAGTGATAGGTACTACAAAGCTGCAAAAATTGCTTCAGCCTTCAAACGAGATCTGCATTATACTGTAAGGAATGAAACTAGTTCGAACTTTTTTTTTTGGTTACAAACAAATAAACAGCGAGAGAGAGAGAGAGAGAGAGAGAGAGAGAGAGAGAGAGAGAGAGAGAGAGAGAGAGAACGGACCAATGAGGACCTTATATGACAAGTTTTTATTTGTTGGAAGCTATTTTGTTAGTCTAGGTGTATGGGAATTGGTGGTGAATGTAGAACTCTTGTTGGAGATGTCTTTCATGTGTTTTCCGATTCAGTAGGTAAAGATTTTCCTATTAAAAATTTTGGCATCACCCTTGAATTCCTTATCCTCATGGTTTCATTGACTGGCCCATGGGTTGGCCGAAAAGATTGCTAGAAAGGGTAGTGGTGGTGTCTGCAGAAGAGGCCATGAGTAATCAATTGGAGTATGATTGTTGTGGCATGTTTATTTCTGTATTTTTATGTTCTTTCCTGTTTTTATGTTTATCGTTGGTCCTCTGGTACGAGGCATTTCTGTGACAGTGGTTTTTCCTTCTCAGTATGATTCAATCTCAGAAAAATCTGTTGTATCTATAACATATTATTTAAAAATCACAAAAAAGAATTCATTGCAAATGTGATCTTTATCTATGGTATCCATTGAGTTGCGCGTCACAAAATTGTACATCATCTTTGGGCACAAAATACTCATTTACCAATGAGTACTAACTGATATTGTAGATGACCAAAGGGAGAAAAGACAACCAAAGTGGAAGGAGAAGAAACTTAATTTCTTGTTCTTATTTTGGTCTTTCTTTCAGGTTGATGAGAAGCAGAAAACTGTTCTACTAACAGAACAGGGTTATGAGGACGCTGAAGAAATTTTGAATGTCAAAGATTTATATGATCCCCGAGAACAGTGGGCATCTTATGTTCTGAATGCAATAAAAGCTAAAGAACTCTTTCTTAGAGATGTGAACTACATTGTCCGTGGCAAGGAGGTCCTTATTGTGGATGAGTTTACTGGTCGAGTGATGCAGGTGATCCATCCATTCATTTGCAGTGCGCTTTGAGAGAGTAGTTGTCAAAATACATTTCCTTGACATTTAACATCATTTTTTTTTCATTTCCATCTACCTCCGAAATAAACACTTCCATTTGATCTGTGATTGTTAAATTTTACTGGCAGGGGAGGCGATGGAGTGATGGGCTACACCAAGCTGTTGAAGCAAAAGAAGGCTTGCCTATTCAGAATGAAACTGTAACACTTGCTTCAATTAGCTACCAAAACTTCTTTCTGCAGGTGGGAGTTTCGGTTTCAATTTCATTTTTCTAAGCATACTTGATATCTTTTCCTCTATCGTCTAGATTTCTAAGTTAAGTTGCTATAAACTGAGGCAGTTTCCAAAACTTTGTGGAATGACTGGCACTGCAGCAACTGAAAGCTCAGAGTTTGAGAGCATATACAAACTTAAAGTCACGATTGTGCCAACTAACAAACCCATGATAAGAAAGGTATGCTATAGCTATTGAATTCCCTTCAACTATGATAGAAAAGATGGTTTGAATTTCTAGAACTGAATGTCAGGGTGAGGAGAAAACAACAAAAGTTTTGACGGCAATTTTTTTTTTCTAAAAAACTTAATGTTTTTCCGAGGAAATTATTATCCGTATAGAAATTGTCACTTTTCCTTGTCTGAAATTTTCTACATTACCAGGATGGATGAGGAGGTAAGAAAGCACAAGGTAGTCCTCTTTTTCCTGTTAGTGTCCTCACAGAAGGGTAGAAAACAATATGTTTTCATGCATTATTCTCTTGCATATGATGAAAGTTTAGAAGCCATTCAGCCTAAATATGTTGGCAAATATGTGTGCTTGTTTGGGGAACATAGGACTTAGTTAACTGTGCTTGTTAAAAACTATGTACCACAGCCTTAATTCCGTTTTACCTTTTGTCTTCACTTTAGGATGAATCAGATGTAGTTTTCAGGGCAAGTATTGGAAAATGGAGGGCAGTTGTGGTAGAGATAACTAGATTGCACAAGACAGGCCGCCCAGTGCTTGTTGGCACAACTAGTGTTGAGCAGAGTGACTCCTTGTCAGAACAGTTGCATGAAGCTGGAATCCCGCATGAGGTCAGATATATTTAATTTTATAAATAAATAACTGTATTAGTTTGTTAAATCTGTACAATGTTATACTTCATTATATGTGTTTGGGAATCCAATCTACTTTACAAATTCCACAGCATTGGATAGAACTAATTACTACCTTTGATATATAGGTTCTCAATGCAAAACCAGAGAACGTAGAGAGGGAAGCAGAAATTGTGGCACAAAGTGGTCGTCTTGGTGCAGTTACAATAGCGACCAATATGGCAGGTCGTGGAACAGATATAATCCTTGGAGGTAATGCAGAATTTATGGCAAGATTAAAGCTACGTGAGATGCTTATGCCAAGGTATCAAGTGGCTTTCACAGTCATTAGTTTATTTCTGTGGTTATGATATTTCAGACAAATATCACACAACTTAAAATCTGTGGTTAAACTGTTAGCAGATGTTTCTTTTCTGAGTTACTACTGATCTAATGAGACTGAAGCTCAGTCTAACAAAGATGAGTTAACCGTAAACCATTTATAGCTTACTGGAGTCTAAATTTATGAGATTAATTAACCTATTCGTTGCCATTATCTGATTGATCAGTTCGAGCATAATGTCTCTTCTTGAGTACTACTTTTAAAGCTTTCAGGAGAACTTGCTTCATGTACAGAAGAAGCCATTCTCTCTGGTTCTGCTCTACATATTTTGTAAATTCTGAGTACCAAGTTCTGGGATAAGGATAAGCATTTAGCCTGATAAACGATGTCCCATGTGATATATCAATTCCATAAATTGACCATATTTGCATATAGATCATTTACCAAATGCATACCTACTCCCACCCACTCACCCCAAAAAGAACCGCTTCCTGGATGGAAGAAAGAATGATTTTATTTGAAAAGGGCAGAGGGAAGGCAGATTTATGTTGTTGTCTCATCATTGTGCTTGTAAAAAATTTTTGCTGACTTTATCAGTCCTAAACTAAAATAAAATATAAAGAAAAAAATTCAGCCTACTCATTATGGCAAAAACTTGAAGAAAGTTGTCTGTAATTTCAATATTGTGATATTAAGATGAATGAATTGTGCAGGGTAGTTAAGCCAAGTGATGGAGCATTTGTATCTGTGAAGAGACCACCTCCAAAAAAGACATGGAAGGTTTGGTTCCAGTTTTTCCTTTTTGTAGGTTTTGTCAAAGTTTCTCTGTTCCATAAATTTTTTATCTTGACCTATCGCTGTGGAAATATCCAGGTGAACGAAAATTTATTTCCATGCAAACTATCCAAGGAAACACTCAAATTGGCTGAGGAAGCAGTGGAGCTAGCTATGAAAACATGGGGACAAAGATCCTTGTCTGAACTTGAAGCTGAGGAGCGGCTATCTTATTCCTGTGAAAAGGTGAAACCCTATGGAGATGCCAGTTCTTTTTATTAGAATAAGATTATTTTTGGTAAAGAACAATGTAACTGCAGTTTTAAAGTCAATTAGGTATTGCATGGTGATTTGGAGGTTTCAGTCGGATTATCCCATTTATTTGTTTGCTGATCTTAATTCCTGTACATCTGAAATATTTAGGGGCCTGTTCAAAATGACATCATAGCAAAGCTTCGAATTGCCTTTAAGGAAATTTCCAAAGAATATAAGATCTACACTGAAGAGGAAAAAAAGAAGGTTTTCATGTTTCCTTCATCACATCAAATAGCATATCTGATTGTTCACAGTGAAATAAATGTTTCTTTTCCACAATTTTTAGGTTGTGCTGGCTGGTGGACTCCATGTGGTGGGGACAGAACGTCATGAATCGCGCAGAATTGACAATCAGGTGAGAGTTTAAATTTGATTATTTAGATAAAGATGACAATTTTTAGCATCCTGACTAGGATAAATTCATCTTCTTTTCCCTTTTTGTTATTCTTTCTGATGATATGGGTATATCCAGTGAAATAGCATTGTTTTTTAGCATGCTTTCAGTAACATTGTACTTTGTTTATGTTTAGCTACGTGGTCGAACTGGAAGGCAAGGAGATCCTGGAAGCTCCCGTTTCTTCCTTAGTCTTGAAGATAACATCTTCCGTATTTTTGGTGGAGATCGGATCCAGGTTAGCTTTGTTTTTGTGGTCACATGGCTGTACTTTGTGCTATTTGGGATCTGCTCGTCAAAGGACACTGAGTCTTGCAAAATGTAGGGTTTGATGAGAGCCTTCAGAGTTGAAGACTTACCAATTGAGTCCAAGATGCTGACAAAAGCACTAGATGAGGCGCAGCGCAAGGTGGAGAATTATTTCTTTGATATTCGGAAGCAATTATTTGAATATGATGAAGTCTTAAACAGCCAAAGAGACCGTGTATATGCAGAGAGAAGGCGAGCTCTTGAATCAGACAATCTCGAATCTCTTCTCGTGGAATATGCTGAACTGACAATGGACGACATTTTAGAGGTGCATATTTAATCATATCACTTCTAATTGCTCTATTAAACTCTTTCCAAAGATGGCGGTGTAGAGTATTTTGTTCAGAGTACTTACGTTGTTTTCTCTCATCTGAGTAGGCAAATATTGGTTCGGATACACCAACAGAAAACTGGGATCTTGAGAGGCTCATTGCAAAACTCCAACAGTGAGAGGCAACCTTAATCCTTTTTGTATTTTGTTCATATAGATAACCATTTGAATTAGGAAGAAATTGGTGTGATCAGCTTGAAGCCATTGGAGTACTTCCAAGAAAAGGCTTGATAGGAATATTCCTGAAATTCTAACTTTGTATATCTGCAGGTACTGCTATCTTTTGAGTGATTTGACACCAGAGTTGTTGATGAGTAAATGTTCAAATTACGAGGACTTACGTGATTATCTTCGTTATCGCGGCTGTGAAGCGTATGTACAAAAAAGGGTCCGTATGCTTCATCCCTCTATAAAATGACCTCTATGGTTAAAAAATTTTGTTATCTTAATCTAGCCCACTTCCAGTGGACCATTTCAATTTAGGCAAACATGAAGGGAAGCTAGCACTGAATTATGAATACTACTATTACTCAACACAAACTCTGTAGCTTGGAAACAATACTGCAACAAAAGTACTTGACTGGATTAATAATCAACTCAGTTAAAACCACCTTTTGGACAGATGCCTTTTGAGGGCCATGATCATAATCATTTATATGAATGCTATAAATTGGGCGGTTAAGATGGTTCAGTTGTGCTATTTTTTTCCTGTTTTCTCCTGGTCAACCAATAGATCTTGGAATATGTGCATAAAGATATCATTGTATTTGCAATTTAAAAATTAGTATATATTTCCTTGTTCGTTTCCAGAGAAAATGCTATGCTCCTATCCCTAATTAATGGACGGAGCCTCTGTTATGCTGGAACCCAACCTAGACCTCCACAAATGTGCAAAAATGTGTACTTTTTTGCTTGTAGAAAAAATAGAAATACACATTATGAGGTACAAATCAAGACTTTATGAGCAATATAAAATGTTTAAGCATGGTGGCCCTTGATTGATTGCATTAAAGATAATATAATGTTTGATAACCCAAGTAATATATCTCTGTGCTCAATTGATATATCTCCAGCAAGGTTTTAAATTTCCTATCCTGTCAAATTATGTCCAGGAAATAGTTGAGAAACAGGCACCTGGCTTGATGAAGGAAGCTGAAAAGTTCCTAATTTTGAGCAACATTGATCGGCTATGGAAAGAACACTTGCAAGCAATCAAATTTGTCCAGCAAGCTGTTGGCTTACGGGGATATGCACAGCGGGATCCACTCATCGAGTATAAGCTTGAAGGCTACAACCTCTTTTTGAAGATGATGGCACAGATAAGAAGAAATGTAATATATTCGATCTACCAGGTTTGTCCTGACCAAGACTAAAAACTCATGACTTAGATCTGGTGTTTTTATCTGAAGAATATACTGGGATAATCAGACTCAGTTACTAGCAAATCAAGATTCCATATTTGCTGTCTTGACTTGTGATGTCTTTTGTTTACAGTTCCAGCCAGTTCTTGTCAAGAATAATCAACAACAGCAACAGAATGAAAAATCAAGCAAGCTCATGATGGATGGGAAGGCTAAAGACAACCCAGATCCAGTAGGGGTTGCTGAGTCCTCTTAGTCCCTTGGTTTCTAAGAGGTATAGCTCACCATACAGGGAAAATTCTTCAAGAAGCTTACAAGGTATAGGTTTAATACATTAACTTAGTCCTGTTGGCTTGAAGAGATAGTGGGGCCTGTATTGTAACATTGAGTTCACGAGTGTAAAAAAGAATATTGTTCACCAAAGCTTTGAAAAACAGAGGTATCCACCGAGTGTAAATTAAATGAATTACGCTGAGTACTTTCTTTTTGTCCCTTTCTATTCCACATTCCCAAACCTGTTTTAATTTGGAATCACATATAATTCTCTACAGAACAAAATTGATGAAAAAATAATAAATATATACATAAACAATAGAAAATGACAGTATAGGAACCGAGAAGCTCTGAATGTTATTTGTGTGCAAACAGGGGCCTCGCACAAAGAAAGTTTAAGTTCATATGAAAAGCAAGACACTGCGTGATGCTGTTTGTCTTTGTCTAATTGCGTTGCTTGAATCATGATCGTGAAATTGTCCTCCTTTTGAATACTTACAGATCGCCGTTATCCAAGATTCAGGGCACTGATAATTTACATTTTGCATCAAGATCACCTTCAGAGCATCCATTGCCACCAACAACATCCCCATTATGAAGAATATCCTTTATGAGTTTGTTTATACCACTTTCTTTAGCCTGCAAGAAGCAAGATGGAAAATCAAGTTTTTTCTTTAAAAAAGAATGTCAAATATTCATGAACCTTAGCCTAGGAAGAGGATAGAAAATACATGTTTCTATAAGTAATGAAGTTCATACCTTCACTCCTATGGCCATCGCAGTCTTTAGCTTCACTAATGCACCTAATCTTAAGGAACCACATTTATTATCTCTGACATAAATTAGAGGAACATTCCTTGAAGAGGCCAAGCTTGGAAGATGCTTTGTTAGCCACTTGGGGTTGCAATCACAAGCTAGCAATACAGCCTATATCCATGCCAGCATACAAATCAGACAACCTTCCACATCAGTTATGAATAACTAGCTGTGTCTAATATTTTTGGTATCTACCAAATCCAGTCATAACGTTAACACAAAAAATCTATAGATCTGTTTATTGAAGCATGATGATAAATAAACAGGATCCCAGGGGGACATCCACTCTATCATGAACAAGCTTTTCCTGGAATATATTAAACCAATCAAATAAGTAACAGACCAGCACACCATTGCAACATAGAACCTAAAGAAGGGCCTACAGGGATTCCAAGTTTTCTGTTGCCAGCTGCTACACTGCCTAGATTTCTACAAGTTCAATCATCTGGTTGGATTCTGCAGCAATGACCCTAAGCCTCAGATGGCAGTGGGACACCTCACTGTGTTCATGTACTGGGTGATTTTTAGATAGATTATCCAGAGTTCAAACCCCAAAAAACATCACATTCTCTGTTCAGTAGATCAAAGGATGATCTAACATCACTGTTAAGTAGCTAAAATTACCTAGAAAATCCTGACTATCTCACAAGGCTTACTTTATGATGTTGCTATGGAACCGCAGGTGTTATGTCATGTTTTCAGAACAAGAAAGGGAAATTATTTCCTTGTGGAAAACATATTTTCACATTAACAGATGGCAAAACCAAGTTTAATAATGATCAATTAAAGTAAAACAGATCATTTAAATAAATAAAAACAAACAGGGTAGATGCTTTTCCTAATGGAAGGAATTACATAAAGTGAAAAATGGCAAAAGTAGAATAGCCCCATAAATAAAGTATGATAACTAATACAGCAGAAATGGCAAAAGAATTGCCCCATGAATAAAGGAAAGATTACTAGCCTGAAGTTGCACTGAAGATGCTTTACCATGATTGCAGGTAACGGGAGGCTCTTGATCAGAACTTCCGGAATTAGTACTTGGCGTAATTCGCTCCAGCACGCGGGTAACATCGTTAACGCCAATGGCATACTGTTGCTGAGCAAAATTACAAGCATCAGACACGGATTATTTTCATGATTAGAAGTATAGTACCGGATTTCTAACAACCACCAAGAACAGAGCAATCAAGAATTGAATACGTTGATCCAAATTTTGTCAGGTAAGGATCCCTTTGTGCGCTTTGCCAGCTCTATTTCCCTGAACAAGACAAAAAAAAAGTACACAGCAATTAATAAAAACAAATGAACCCTACTGATAGACACTAGATGCTTGCAGGACAAAAGAAAGCAAGTGGTGGTTAAGGTCAAGGCCTTCAACCCGATGTACGAACGTTCATTTAACATGGAAGAAAATAGTATCACGAAGATCTACAGTTGAACTGTGATCCCACGGTTTCATTAAGATGATCGGATTTGCCCTAGGTAAAAAATAAATAGATAAATAGATAAAAGATGTACTGTAGAAGATAATTTTTTTTGCTTTTTCTTTTGTCCTTTTTTTAGATTCTGCAGCTTAAGCGGATCAAAATAACAATTATAGAGCTTCCACAGATATCTAATGAAATAAAATCGTTTCGATGTCCCCACACAGTAGTTAAGTCAGATTGAATTTTTAAAAACCGAACATGTATTAGTGTGGTTGGATGGTTACCTCTCCATTGATTTGAGGAGGCGAACAAGACGTTCCCCTTCATAGCAATTAGACCTAAATCGGAAACCACCAAACACGAAATTAGAAACCAATAGAGGGTGACGGCAATTCTATCGACAAAAGCGACAATGTGGACAGATTTCCCCAGCGGAGAGAACACGAGCAAGAGCTTAAACGGCACTTACTGTTGCTCATGAGAAATAAAGCTGGGTTTCGTGGCCTCGGACTGTTTTCTAGTTATTCTCTTTCTCCTCCGCATGATGAAACGCTATCGATACTCCTCTGCGCGTCTCCTGTTCGATGAAAACCCCAACAGTAGAGAAGAGATAGGGGTTTTGGTGATTTTGTATTTGGCGCGTGATTTGGTTTTGGATTGGTCTCTTTTAGGGTTGCAAATCGAGCGGGTTGGGTTGCGTGAACCCCACAGGAAAACCAGGCCAATGAGTCAACCAAAATTAACCTATTGAACTGTTATAAAAGTGTATAAACGTAAAAAATAATAACAATATAGTTATCAGAGTAATATATATTATTTAACTTGTTCTAATATAAATGTTATATATCTACAATGTTTTTCCAAAATTTTTGATGATTTTTTTTTTATAATTTATTTAGATTTTTTATTCATGGCGGCATGAGCAGCATGCCAAAAAAATTTTGATGAAACAGCATGGAGGCCTCTTAGTGAAACAACACAGTAAACCTTGATCCTAAATGTTAAGTGCTTAGCCAATAAATCTCCATAAGTCTCGGAGCTTTTGAAACAATTATTAAGACATATCTATACTATATATAACACAATGTGGCCATTGGGAAGCATGCCAAACTAATTCTAAAATTACCTTCTAATATCATTTTGTCTTTCATACTTACATAGGTAATTTTGTCTTTTTCCTTTCTCAATTTTCAAAAGAGATTTGGAAACTCTTTAACAATCCTTTATCCCTTACATGTCCTAAAATTTTAATCTACATACATGACTGCATGTGTGCACCCTGCCAGTATCTATGTGTGCGCATATTACCAGGTGATTGAAAAGGGATAAAGGATATTACCAGGTCAATTTCGATAGAGTGGGCCATCGTGAATGTTGTCGGCTAAAGAAACATGGCGGAATTAATGCTACGGTACAAAATGCCAAGTGCTGAGCCAGTAAGTTTCCATAAGGCGTGAGACTTTGGGAACGTACAGAAGATGTTCCGGCCGGCGGGGTGATAAGTGGAACCAGTTTACAAATAAAACATCCAGTCTGGTACATTCAAATTCAATGTAAAGAAATAATTAGCAGCCGGGAGGTTCCATGAGATGCCACACAGAAAAGAACAATTAACAGGTTGTCGAATCATGCATGATTCCAGTTCAATTCTTGGAGGCAGCGCATCTGCCTGGCCAGTTTCCATTACCTTTCTTTGCCTAACCGGTGCTAGCTGTTGAGAGTTCAACAAAATCAGATGATGTTTGAGCTTTGACCATTAAATACCATCCTAATGGAGTCATCTCAATCTTCCGATTCCAAGCCCATTCGATCTACGGACGTTGGTCCCAGTCCTCATGTGAAAGCTGCTTCGTTTCCTGGTAACTTTTGGTTTTAGGCTTTTAGCTGAAAGCCATTATATGTGATCACCCAATTCTTAGTCAAGCAAAGACAAACCTCTGCCTTAACTAAACTAAAGACCTTAATAATTAATGATATTTTATTAAGCTTTCCTCACAAACGTTGGTTTTCCCAGTGCACAAGCCATGTGCCCACAATATTGTATATGCTGGTATATATACATAACTAATCTTTAGATAAAAAAATACTAGTCCTAGCTTTTGCTGCAACCATTTAAAATCAACTTTGAACTTAAAATAATCAAATCTAAGGGAAGATTAAGAACAATCCCGACACCTTGTCTACATGAATATATAGCTCAGCCACTAGCTTCCTTGTTATTAATTATGGTAATCTTGCATTAAGATACATAAATTTATGTGTGTGTACTTTGGTCATATGATTAGTACAACCTTTGAATCCAAACCGTTGCTTCTCATTGTTATTTGTTTAGTAGAGAGCAGTTAGACCAATTAGTTATTTAACGTACAATATGAAATGAGATAACACATGATCCAAAAAAAAAATTGTAAAAGCAGGTTTTAGTACAGAGAGACATAGGCTGTGCATCCGGGGCCGGGGGCCACCACCCTCAGATCTGGAATTTCTGTCCCAAGATAATTTAAGACTTGTAGGGTATACACCATAGTGTGTTTCAGAGTCCAGTACATGAAACTTGTTTTTTGTCGAGCAGCCTCGACATGCACTACGAAAAGGAATGCAATATATACCCACCACTTGAAATGTATAGTACACATATGCATGTGCTTGTACAAGTGTGCAAGTAAAGGTGGATACTTTTATATTGCTCATGGTGCATAAAAATAGAGATTATGAAGTATAATTTAGAAGTTACTCTTAAGCTATATACCCACCACTTGAATGAGTGATGCTTGGATTTCATTATTGTAAATTATTCTATCCTACAGACAAGTAGTTGTTTTGGTAATTGTAAGATATAATTAACAAAATACCAAACCACAACATAAGGGAGAAAATGAGTATGACTCTCTCTCTCTCTCCACCTTATCACTTTCTCTCTCTAAATAGGTCCTAGGTTTTCTGGTATTATAGTACAGTGCATGGAGTACTAATGTGGAGTGAGCAACCTAACTAGAGCAATTCACATCTTGTAGGACCTTTGTCTATAACTTTATTTGCAGCTTTTCACAGAATTGCTTAAAAATTTACAATTATACCATTCAAAAAACAAATGGCATAATCCCAATACAGGCTTTACATAAGTTTGTAGATAAAAGCCCTATAGGATCTCGATTGAACTAGAGAGGGGCCTTCTCTAATGTGGAATTATCAAAATTAAGGTTATTTGCATGGGGTAGGGTTCAAGACTTCAAGTTGGCCTTGAAGAGTAGTTATGTAGTGCTTCACACATTTTTTTTTTTTTTTTGGTAGTTAGTGCTTCACACATACAATATGTGTTCCTTAACTAATACTCATAAATGTTCCCAAAGGTCATATATAATTGTCACAGTCAAGAACTATTGTTTCAGAAACATTTCAGTAATCATTGATTTAGGGAGTTGTTATTGAGTTTAGTGTGAGATCGACGCGTGTGTTTGCCATTAAAAGTGTGTATCATTTTTTTTTTTGATAATCAAAGGGGGGTATCATATAATACGTGATGTCAGACTGAAATCTTAAAGCCGAGTGGGGTAACCAACAGACACGTGTCATCAAATACGCTTCAACATTTCGTGGAGAGGGGGTACCCGATGGAATCATTCGGGGTGGTTTTTGTCGGACTCGTCGACCAACCATTCCCCATTTGACTCTTCAAAATGAATGGAGATGGAGATGGAGATGGAGAAGGAGAAGTCCTGTCGCCGATCAGAACAATAGGACACGTGAAAGGAAGGGGCCCACTGGCCCACTTAAAACAGAAACAATGTTAACTAACTGAATTGATCTTAACCGTAAAATATCCTCGGTGTCTCGGTTGATTTAGCAAGGATTAAGGAGGTGGTCCTCCAGTCCATAAATCCGACGGCTGTGATAATGCAAGATATTTAATTGGGCATGGGACCCGTGCTTTGTTGGGCTGAGGTCATGGCACCGTGGGCCATAATGCTGAAGTTTCACGGACGAGGATTAGTGGTTTTAAGCTTTGTGTGGGTTATATTATATAACGTGGAAGGGTAAGAAGCATTGGATCCTCAGCTGGGAAACCTATCTTTTCCATAACACGACAAAGACACGGCTTTGTGTCTCTCCTGCTCCTGTCCTCCTTCAGAGTCCCAACCCTGTCTCCCTCTTTTTCAACAGTTTTTTTTCTTTCTTTCTATTTTATCTTTTTTAAGACCAAATTACCCTTCTTGTGTCATTTTTTTTCTTTGCATTTGTGGTTATTCTTATGAGGGGCGTGCTGCCGTATAGAGTATCTGACAGTTAAAAATTTTTTCTTATTATAAATCTAAAAAAGTTTTCATTGTTAAACAAAAAATAAAAAAACTAACCGTTAAATATTCCATATGACAATATCTTTATTAAAGAGCAATAACCAATGCAAGATGAGCCACTAACCAATGCAAGTGACCGTTAATTAATCAATTTTGTTCGTATGCCTAATATCACTTGATTGGTGTCTGAAGAGACATCGCACAATGCAAACATTGCATATGATTCGAAAGCAAGGAGGCATATGCTAATCTCTTGCAATGGGTATGAAATGTGTCCTTTCTATAATTTGAAGGGATAACTTGGACATTTTCTAAAAGTTTTTTATTTTTTTTTTCCTTAAAATTTTGAGTATTTTAAGAATAATAAACCTGTGCGGTCCCGAGGTTAGCAGGAATGATTAGGGGTATTTTGGTCGTATAAAATGATCCAGAGGTTACCAAAAATTTTGACCGTTTTCGGATCGTTTCCCCTCTTCTTAGTAATCGAAACCAGCTTTTTCCTTTTTTAAAAAGTTATTTATAGTTGTTCTTTCTGGCTTTGATATAAAAATTTAAATGGAAGATGGAGACAGTGCACTGTGAGGAGAGAAATTACAGCTGCGGTTTTGACGGAAGTTCCAACTGAATCTGATGAGAGCTCTCACATGAGATGAGATGCCATGCAATTTAATCAATCTCTGTAATTAACAGCACTGCGACCCCACCATCTCAAGTTCTCTAAAACCACCGCCAATGCTTCAAATATAGCATCAAACTTACCTCTCCTCTGTAACCCACTTCGTCTTTTCTTCGATTTCATCGAGTTTCTCTACTACAGTCACAGGAAACGAATCTGGGTATCTTCCATTTTTATCGCACAGAGGAGGTCGTACACAGACGGGAGACAACAGAAGGGTCCCCTTGGTCCATTCGAGTCTTTTCTCTCTGGGCGGGCACCGAGGGGTCACTTTCTATGATTTTCTTTTGGTGGAAGCTCTCAGAGACCCCTCTAACCACACTTGAATCTAGCTGGTGATCTCGATCAAATCCACACCAAAGCTTCTTGTCTCCACGGGTTTGTGTTGTTGGACTTTTATTCACTGATCAGGGAAGAGTAGGTGAGCAGTGGTAGTTACCGGAGGTGAAAGCTTTCCAGGTCTTGGGGCTGAAAACGGAAGAACAGATCTCAGTCATATGAGGAGATCTGTCACTGTAAGCACTTTGATTGGTTCTTTATTTCTTTTGTTTTGTTCTTTCTGTTGTCTCATTTCTTTTTCTTCCTTTTTCTTAAAAAAGATTGTTGAGACTGGTTTTTATCTTCTGTTTTTTTCCAACCTGCAACACTTGGAAAGCAAAATGGAATCTGGGAAATATGTTCTATCTTTCAATTATTATTATTTTTCCCATTATCTTTGCTGTTGCTGTTTAAGATGGACAAGCTGAATCATTCAATTACTAGCCAAAAAGAAGAAAAAATAAGAGGGATCTGGGACTGAAAATTGATATTTTTTTCCCACTTGTTCTTCAACATTTATGGTAGTGGAGAACTGGCTCTGACTTATTTATTATTTCTCTTCCCTTTTCTCTGAATTACTTATTTCTTTACTGTCTTCTGGCAAAATGTGGCTAAGCTGATCAGCTTTTCTCTTGATCCATGAGTAACTCGGATTTTATATATGTGAGCACCATCTGATGCTCTCTTCTAATGTTGGAAGTTCACATCTTGTTATCAACTTAACCTGTTGGTCATTGGCCTTTTCTTCTCCTCTGTTTTTTTCTCTTATATACTTAAGTCTGTTGTATCAAGGATCACCATATACTATCAAAGTCATCAATTCTACAAATTCAAGATTTTTTACTGACTCAAAGCTAACACTTTTTCCCCTTCAGCTGGTGGAAGTGCTCCTGGTACTTGCATCATTAGGTGAAGCTCTATGGGCTGTCGAGGGCAGCCTACATTGCAAACAATCAAGCTCAGGAAAGGTTCGACCCCATAGTGTTACAATTACTGAATTTGGTGCAGTTGGTGATGGTGTCACTCTCAACACCAAAGCATTTCAGAATGCCATCTTCTACATCCAGTCATTCGCTGACAAAGGTGGAGCCCAACTTTTTGTACCAGCCGGTCGATGGTTGACAGGAAGCTTCGAACTTGACAGTCATCTAACTTTGTTGTTAGACAAGAATGCAGTAATTCTTGGATCCACAGTGAGTCTCCAACTCCTTGTTTCAACATGTCCAGATATAAGATATCTGTCCAAGTAGCCTATCACATATTACCTGGTTTCCCTCTATTTTGATTAACATGCCTAGAATTTGAACATTGCTGATTAAATTATAGACCAATAATCCATGATAACTATATTTCTGTATGTGAAAAGGCAGTCAGAATAATCTTGGTAGTGAAAACTATAATCTCTGCCATTCAAGCTTCAAAAATATAACTGCCAGTTTACATATCTTGTGATATCAACTCTTGAACAGCATTCCCTCTTGCAACCTTGAAGCCATGGTTAGATGACTGAGCATAGAAATTAATTAGCTGACTCCGGTTTCTGTCAGGACTCCGAAGATTGGCCAATACTTGATCCCCTGCCGTCATATGGCCGAGGGAGGGAATTGCCAGGTAGAAGGCATCAAAGTCTCATATATGGAAACAATCTGACAGATGTCATAATAACAGGTCAGATAAATCAACCTAGAATTCCCCATTGATATCTGCTTCACCCACAATTTTTCTATTTTGAATTCTCATTTTGCAGGTCATAATGGAACCATTGATGGCCAAGGAGATGTTTGGTGGAACTGGTTCAGAAACAAAACTCTAAACTACACACGTCCCCATCTGATAGAGTTGATAAACTCAACAGGGGTGCTTGTATCGAACTTAAACTTCTTGAATCCACCATTTTGGACCATCCACCCTGTTTATTGCAGGTTTGTCCCCTCCAGAAGAATTAATTGCCTTTTGTTTTCCTATTCGTCAACCTTCAGTTTTAATGTGCAAGTAAGGGTTTTTATGAGAAAGTTGAGAGTATTTTTCTGGATGGACAGAAAGGTTGTCATCCAGAATGTCACAATAAGTGCTCCTCTTGACTCGCCAAACACAGATGGAATTGATCCAGGTGAGCACATCCACTATTCTGGAAAAATTTTGTCTTATTTATCTCTAGATGCATTTCATAATCCTGGAATTTTCTTGTGATTGTCATCCTAATTTAAAGAGTCCTAATTCCAGACGGTATAAGTATAGATGAGACTGCAAATCATGAAGAGCACCTTGATAAGTTCTAAGAGTGATTTTTCAAAAAATGATAAATTTTGTAGAACAATTAAGATGTTGTTAAATGGATTTGTAGTTATTGATCTATCAAGAGTGTACTTTTTCCATGCTTTACTCAAAGTTCTCTGAATGTGGATCCCATGAAAGTTACCAAGAAACTAAATCTTAAATCATCAAGTTTTCTTAATCAATTCTTGTCTGTTCACCAAAAATTAACCACTTAATAGGCTAATACCTTCACTAAATTTTTAACTTCATTCTCTTAAAGAACAAATTAGTATCTGATTAATGTTTGAATGCATGTAGACTCATCCGAAGATGTCTGCATCGAAGATTGTCATATTAGAACTGGTGATGATCTTGTTGCTATCAAGAGTGGATGGGATGAGTATGGCATTTCGTATGCTCGTCCCAGTAAGAACATTATCATCCGTCGGATTTCTGGAGAATCTGGATCGGGCGCTGGCATTGCAATTGGAAGTGAGATGTCTGGAGGTGTATCAGAAGTTCATGCTGAAGGTCTCCAATACTTTAATTCGAAACATGGTATCAGAATAAAGACGGCTCCAGGACGTGGTGGTTACGTGAAAAATATCTACATTTCAGATGTCACCTTGACTAATGTGAACATAGCCATCAGATTTAGTGGAAACTATGGTGAGCACCCAGATGAATCTTATGACCCAAAAGCTCTTCCAACCATAGACAAGATCACTATTAAAGATGTTAAAGGCGAGAACATCAAAGTTGCTGGTCTTCTAGAGGGCATAAAAGGTGACAGTTTCCTGAACATATGCCTATCCAACATCAGCCTCAATGTAAACTCAAAGTCCCCATGGAACTGTTCTTTCATTCAAGGCTATTCTAACTTGGTATCTCCTGAGATTTGTGAACCTCTCAGAGAAGAAATTTTTCCTGAGCATTCTTCAGATTGTTACCACCTATCCAATCACTTGCGGAGTGGAGCTGCTCATGTTAGATCCTATTGGCTGGTGCCGAGATGAAGTTACACGCAGCAGCACTTTTTCATTCAAAAATGTACCTCCTCCTTCCCCCATCTGAGTTAAAAAATTTGTTCTTGCCATTTCTCAACTGGGTTGCCCATTGCCTCCAGGCAGGGGAATGGTCTGCTGACATAAAGTTGAATGGAGTTTCTGATCCTAAGTTGTTGAATTTGCAAGATGGTGTGAGAGATGATTTGTTTCTTGTAATTTTGTGTGTAGTAACAAATAATGGAGTGATTTATCAAAAATTACAAATACAATGAGTTTATTCTCTTAGTGACTCTCTCCATTTTTAAGGATATGCTTCCATAAATTGATTTATATGAAGGATGATCTGTAATTGCAATTGGTTCTCTTCAAACTTTAGCAACGCTAAAATAAGGTTAAATAAGCTATAAAACCAATTGTACACAACTCTAAAGCTAAGATTCTCATATTAAAAAAAAAAAAAGAGAGAGGGAAGACATGAAAGGTTGGCTTATTATGCACTTTCCTACTGAAAGGACTTACAGAAAAAAAAATACGAAATTTAGATAGAATCAGGTAAGAAACAAGGACAGGCGATAAAAGATATCTATAAATTCTATTCTACATGACTCATTTCATGTTAAAAGAAGACTAGGATTAAAAACAAAGGCACAAGTTCCAAGCTCTCAAATTAGTGACTTGGTCAAGTTTTCTTGTCAATTTAAAGGTCAATGAGCTATACAATATATCAAATCAAGTTGCAATTCGCTTAATAAGGGATCAAGAAAACAATACTCAGATAAGATTGTTGTTCCACTTGGCAAAATGAACTTGGGTTGCATATGGCATTGCTTACATAAATGCTTTTCCTACAGTAAAAGGTACTTGCTTAAGCAATGCAAACGACTCCTTCAAGTTTGTGCACAGGAGGAGGATTACATCTTTACAATTTTCTTTTTCCATAGATTTATTGCAGACTGATTTTACAATAATCTATTTTGCTGCAGAAGATTCTTATGATAACACCAACATTTCCATGGTACGAGTTCTGACTATTAATTGAGATTCATTCAGCAAAAGCCCCTTATTTCTTACACTGCATGGTACATGCAAAAGAGCTTTTCACATTTAATGTGATCTCTTTGTGGTCCATTTGGAAATTTACAGAGAGAACAGTCTCCCAATTTGGAAAAGAGTTAAAGGGCCTTGCTTTGTCTGAGCTTGCAAGCCAGAAAGCTTCACTTTCGCCTGTCAAATACAGCTATATTCTCGGGTTCACATTCAGGATTAAAGAGGAGAAGTGACCAACAACAGTAATGTTGGAATTGTCCCAATGGGTGCATGCGGAAATTAATTGTGAGTAATAATTCAATAGATATAATAGTCTCTTAAATTTTTGGAGGGTGGTTTTAAAGAGATAGATACACTGGTAGTTTAAAGGACATTGAGCTCTTTTAAACCCTACTCTACAGACAAACCAAATATCAAGTCAAATCTTTTGGAGGGTGGTTTCTCTTTGCATCAATGCCCCTACATTATGATATATTTGCCCTTGTATCATCTTCTTTGCATAAATGATCTCTATTGCTTCCAATCAATACATATAAATCCTGATCAACGGAGCGATGCAACGACACTCATCTGAAGAAACCAAAATCTAACACCTGTAACAGTAATTAAAAGATGAATCCAGATCCATTCCAAGAAATCACAAGCTATTTGTAAAAGAAATTTCATGAAACAACCTACTAAATTGTCAGGAGCAAAAATATGATGGAACCAGATATGAAAAATGGACTTTCACACTTTGAACATATAAAAGGGAAAAACCAGAAACCTTTTCCCTTTTAAAGGATGTTGGGCCGCTTCTCTTGAAGACCAGTACATAGTGTACATACTAAGAAATATTGCTTCAAAAATATGGAAGAAAAAAGATACATAGGAGCTATTTACAGCATTTTGTTTCTCCCTTCTAAAGCGACCACTCTGCTCTGTGGTACCAAAATGATTAACATTCAAGCAATAAGTACAAATATATTGCTTCAAAACCCAAAACATGACTGCACTTTTACAAATATCAAGGGGTAAATGTGCATCCATAACTATGTCCCCGTGTAGATGCACATACAAAGTAACATCAGTTCACTGTGTATGCCTGGGGTATTTGAGTTTTGGAATGTGCCCAGGATTGTCCACGTTGTTGCAGCGCTTCACGAAAGAGTCAAGAGTCTTCTGCTTTGAAGGACTGCTTCTTGGTTGGTCGGTCCCATGCTTTGAAGGACTGCTTCTTGGTTGGTTGACCAATACTTCCAAGGTGTTATCATGCCCATCAAGCATCTATTATAAAAATAAATAAACAGATCGGTCAATGGAGACCACAAACTAAATTATCAACCCACAGAAAATTATGTAATTTACTTCAAATTCAAGTAACTCCCAACTAGAAAATTTTCCCCCTTTTTCTTTTCAGCCCTCTGGAGTGAAGACGTTGCAGAAAAACAGAGACCATCTGGTTTCCTCATGGAAAGCAAACTAGATAATGGTAAGGTTTAGGCCAAGAAGTTACTAGAATACATGTTTAATCTGTATTTAGGAATAATTTTTCTTTCAAACTCCTTCAAATCCAAAACAAACAACAATGTACGGTGGTCTCATGTATTTGAACAGAATCTTTCTCCTCCTAATGGTTCAAGTAATAGATGCTCATTTGGGGCATTTCAGCAAATCAAATGTCAGGAAAATACCTGTCCCAAATTCTCCAGCTTGCTCTGAACAACATCCCTGAACAGAAAAATTACACGTCAGCAGTATTCATCACCATCTTCTATTAGCCATTTAGCCTTAATCCCAACACTTGCTTGAAAGACAAATATTACCCAAATAGTATAAATGAGAAATAAACGTACCAGATTATATCATCAACAGTATCATTTGCTAGCAGGTAGTATATATTGACTGATGAAACCTAAAAAACATGAATTATATATGTCAAAAAATTACAAGCACACAAAAGTTCAGAAGATTAGCTGACTGAGATACTGATACTATTTCAAAGTTTAGTTCATTAGCATCCTTGATTTGTCATAATAATCAGCTACCACAACACTGTCACAAGCACCTTGGATCATAATATTATTGATGTTTCAATTAGAAAATTATTATTCAAACCTGGTAACGTGCCCACTGATTCAATGCCCAAAAACTCAGGGGTTTGGAAGAAAAATAAAGTTGGAGAGACAGGATATCAAGATTTCAACCCTGAACTAAAGAGAGTTGGGGGTTAAATATTAACAATATTGCAGAAGAGGACCATAAAAGCAGTTTGTTTCTCTATTTTTCTACTTAAAGTACTTGTGGGCTTCTGACACATGCTAAGGTCATGCACCAATTTAGGATAGGTGTTGAAACAGGTCAGTGGCAAAACAAACCAAACCAGTGAATCATCCTAGCTAAATGAAATGACAAAACATCAATATCCAAGTGAAGGTGGAGAGACAATAATGGCAAAAGACATCCTATATAATTAAATCCAAGAGAAGTATTCAGTCAATTGTTCATGACAGTTCTACTCTACCCAAATCACTTGAATTATCAAAAAAGCCATGCACAGGAAAGCTCTCTCCGTCCAACAGTCTGCACATCAAAATAACATAAAAGAAAAAAACATTTACAAGATTGTTTCAAGTTTAGACAAGATCTGACAATATCTCCTTTATTTTTCAATTAGACTAGTTATGATATATATTTGCCCAGGCTCAAATTAGCATATACCGAATTCAGTATTTCTCTATATTATCACATTCATTAGGAGGTTGGATAGGGATTGAAGTACTTGATGCAACATAATGTAATCTAAATGTTATGCAACATAACATAATGGAATCTCAATGCATATTTCATAAGCGAGCCCAAGGTGGATACAAAACTAGGTTACGCATGGGTTGACGCGTTCAAGAAGAAGATTGGTTCCAAATTAGGTAAATCAGATTCCATTTAGGCTCAAGTTTTAGGCCCTCAGTTTGGGACGGGATTGGCATAACCCAAACCTGACTTCAGCCACTAGTTTTAAAATTACAAGGCTGACTGGAAATGGTAAGTGATTCAGGCAACTTATTTTTGACAGATTGAGCACCATTGCCCAGTAAATATACAAGGCCATGAACTGCCAATAAGCATATGCAATATTAGACGGGAAATAATAATACTTAATGCTGCACTCAACGAAAGCACTGTTAGCATCTTACTGGGAAAGGCACCCAATTAATCGGAACTATTAAGCTTTGCAAACACTTCTCATTTGAAATCTTAACTGAATCACAAACTATTGTTTCACCAACTAGAAAATCCAGAAATTTGAATTAAAATAGAACCTTCACAATGAACATGTGGGTTCCAATTATAAATGCCGATAATGATATATTCAGTAAATAGTAATGGCCATGCTGAACTTAGGAAGTTGATAAAATATTATTCTAATTCATTATTAGTTAAAAAATAAATATCAAAACTAAAATTTACAGGGACATGTTGATTCTGCAAGCTCCAACTTGTACAGCACATAAACAACTGTTCACATGGTCAAGGGAGAAAAAGGAACACATCAGGACTCATGTAGTGTATATTCACTCCAGTTTTAAGCTGAAGAATTATATAGGAATTTATACCATCAAATATCTGCAAAATCCAGTCAAAACAAACTCTGCAACACAGATTTGGGATACTTAATGCAGTGAAGGAGCTAAAAGATCCATTAATGAAAGCAAATGCACAATTCGGCACTTAAAAAAAAATTTAAGATTCATCACTCTTACCTATACAGTACACCTAAACTGCTACTAGGTTTGACTCTACCAGAATGCGTCTGATGATTTTACAGACTGATACCAAAGCTGACATCTCATGGTAAAAAATAAGCAAATAAGCTCTATTTCTGACATAAATTTAGAATTGCCTCTCTTCAAGGATATAACTTCCTCCTTGTGCACACTTTTTGAAGTAGCAACATCCAACAACTTTTTGAGACGTTAATTTAATGGATTTTCCTTTTAATATAGAATTTATTTTAGTAAATCTACAGACATGGTTCAGGATATTCAAAAATCTGAGATAACAACTACAAGTAACAAAATAATGACCATCCCAAAATAAGTAAAAGGATAAAAATAATATTAGGTGTATAAGCGTTGTCCTGAGCTCTACCACCACCAATGTCCATGCTTATTATACTAGCCCAAAGCTCAGGCCTATTTATATATGTGAGCCTGGTTTGAAGCTGATGCTTGCCTTCCAGGCTCTTTGAGTTGGCCTCAGAATAAGCCTATTGAAAGAACTTGAACACTCGCTAAGATCATCTATATTGCTGTATAACATATTTTTACAAATAAAAAAATTTTGAAATTGACTCTTTACTATTTCCAGACCTTAAAGCAGTATATGTACATTTCAAGGTTACCTGACCAATCCTATGAGCACGATCTTCTGCCTGAATTATGTCACCTGGGGTCCAAGACAACTCAGCAAAGATGACTGTGCTAGCCGCTGTCAAGGTTAACCCAACCCCACCAGCTTTGATTGAAAGCTGTCCAATAACATCCACATTTTACACACTGATAATACAGTTTGCTGAAGGAACCACAACATGTCAAGTTTCAAATTCGTGGGTAAAAACTGAGTAAAGGAAGAATTTATTTTATGTGTGTGTGTATAAATTTATGTATGTATGAATATATATGTTTATGTAAAAGTAGCTAGCCATCATACAACTGCTGCTTTGATATCATCTTTCTCCTGAAAATCTGCAACTAAAGCCTGCCTTGACGACGTTGGAGTACTGCCATCAATCCGAATGCATCTGACTTTCTTCTTCTACAGATTTCAGAAAAGGTATCATAAGAACTAATCAATTATTGAGGATAGATTGAAGATATTCAATTGGTCTTACAAGAAGAAACTGATATATAGACTCGATCATGAGCTGATGGTGTCCAAATATTAGAAACTTGCAGCCTGCCTGCAACAATGAGTAGAGACAAATATCAATATTTATTAAAGTAAAAGATGTTATGTGTAAAACAGGGGAAGAGGGTGAAATTGAGCCAATAATAAACAGGATTTCAAATATAATAAACGATCGTACCATATCAAGAAAAAATCCTCAAGATACCATTACAGTTAACATATTATCACAGGTAGCTTAAAATTTCCTAAAAGTTCCCAGATAACAAACACAAGGGGTTCATTTAAAAAGATAGGAAAGTGTTCGACACCCACTCCATCAGGTTGAACCAGTTTCTTTATTTGAGTAATTTGGCTATTTATTATTTATTTGTTTGAATTCATTTTTTTTATCTAAGAATAAAGCATAAATTAGTGACGGAAAAATCAATTTATGATGAATTTAAAAGAAAAGGAAAAAATAATAATATTCTCACCTTCATGGAATCTAAAACATAAACTTTTTGTACAATGTCATGTATGAAAATTATTGCATAAACATTTATTAAATTTTCTTGCAGAATATTTAGCTATTTGATTAAATGATTAAACATACTTCTACATAGATTTTCGTACAGAGAAAAACAGAGAGCAAGATCAAGGAGCTGAATGGTTTCAATCAGAAAAAATAATCACAACTGAGAGGGGAGAGTTGTGCAGAAGAAAGAGAAGAGAAAATAGAAGAGGAGGGGAAAGAAGAAGAAATGCTCCCTTAAATCCACACAAAATCCCTCCTTTTAGGCATCTTTGCAGAGAGACATTATAGGACTCCAAATCCCTCCTTTTAGGGGGTTTTGGAGAGACATCAGAGGATTTCTTCCAGGATAACTGATGAAAAGGGATCTATTAATAAGGAAGAAAAGAAGTTATAGATACAAATCCTTTTTGTTTAAAAAAATATTCCATAGAGCTTCAAACAGACCAGAGAATTCTGGTCTGGGTTATCTTGGATCCTTTTTATCGGGCCAGGGTCTTCTCTGTAAATTTAAGAGGCCTGGGGTTTTAAATGAAAGCTTTCGACTTATTCCCTCTTCTTCTTTTTTTATTTTCACAATCTTTCCTTAACTTTCATTTATTACACCTTAACCCCATCTTTTCTTTCTTTTCACATTAAACCCCATGTTTCATAACAGCCCTTTTTCTATTAGACCCAAAAAAATTCATTATTTTTTTTTTTTTTATTTATCATTGCGCAATTTTGGGTACTGACACCAATATTAAGAGATTCAGAAGAAACAAAAGAAAACAATGAAGGAAGAATAGAATATGAATAACAACAAAAATTACCTCAACAACGGTCCCCAGGTAGTCCAGAACTGATGGAATCTTTGCTTCTGCAGAATCTGTATAGATCTGTAAGTCAATGACAAAAAAAGAGGTGTTTAACTCAGAATTCAAATAAATAACAAAATGGAAAGAGAAGAATAGAAAAAATAGCTTCACATGATTCAATAAATGATGGCAGATTATTTGTGGATATTCTTTTAACAAACATTAGACATGTAGGTTGGATTCCATCCTACCTTCTCCACTTTTTCCTTTTCTTTCTATCTTTTTTCTTTTGCACGCATGTGTGCATGTGTGTCGATTAGAGGTGACTAAGCTCCAGTGGGTCATTTCATTGCCAAACAAAATTACGAGATTGCTGGAATATTCACCACTGTCTTTGTACAAGAACTTTATCATCTCACCCCTTACTAAGAAAATTACAAGATGCCGAAGATTTATGACTAATCAAACTGTTGAATCATATAAAGGGGATCACAGACATATAAGACACCATTTTTTTTTTCTGAATATCATTTAGCTTGTCAGACGATTTGAAACTTGTACTTTTTCTCCTCTCTCAATATGGGTTCACTGCTATTCATGGCTTCTTATTTGTGCCAGCTAAAGTATAAATGTTCTTCAAAGGAGCATTGACTTGTTAAATATTACTCTATAATATTTTGTAAGTCATTGATGTAAAAGTAACAGATGAACAGTTCAAGTAAAACTGGATCATAGCAAAGTTTCAGCAAATTGATTCTCAGGAGTCAGATACAATGCTACCACGTCTAGACCAGACCTCATAATTGGAACTGTTGGAAAAAAAATATGCAACAAGGAGCTTTTCCAATTTTTCCTTTTATTTTAGTTTTGCTTTGATGGGAAACAAATATTTTATTTCCATAGGGAATACAGAGAAACAAAATATTCAACGAAAATCAGCCCAATAGAAATGCAAATACAGGAAAATAATATATAAAGAATGGACAACAAAACCGGCTGAATATATAAAGGAAAATACAGGAAAATAATATATAAAGAAAGCGAAAAGGCTATACCTCCTCATTATAGTAATAAATAAACATCCTCAACAGTGTTCAGAAGACCGGAATGGCAAACCAAGACTTCTATTTCAAACTTATGCTATATGATTTATGCTAGATTTATATTGATAAATCATCATCATCATCATAAGTCATATCCCACCAAAGTGGGGTCAGTGATATATTGATAAATGTTGAGATAAAACAATTTATTGGCTTTGATGTTGTAGAAATACAAGTATGGGTGACAAAATTTCATAAAAATTTATTATTTATTCAAATTGTTTGAAAATTTTTCACATTTTAGTATTTTCTTTCAGGACATAAAAAAAACACTATTTATGAGGTTGTGATTAAATGATCGACCAACTGATTTAATTACTGAAACTTGTAACTCAGCTTCAGTTTACAGATGTGTGGCCCTTTTAATCCGTCTTTGCCCTTGCCCAAGTATGATCATACCATATCCCAAATCCCAAAATTGAAGACAATGCTCGGCACAATGCTTGTCATGATACTCCTTGTAGTGTTTTTGTGCTAGCTTCAACTGTTCTTCAACTCTTTGATGGATGAGCAGAATCCTTTTTTTTAAAATTAAAGCCCTACCACCTTCAATGTTCTCACCCATTTCCACATCTTTCCCTGTGAGATATCAAGCTGATACGACCCACTTAGCACAGCCTGGTCAGTCTATCCGGATGGCCTAACCCTCAGCTCCACAGACCATGCCATGGATCTTTAACCTATAGATCCATTGGGTTACTTCAATACTAAATTACTAATCAACCTGAATACAAATTTATTTGAATGCTAGGTAGTCTCTTTTCTTTTAATTCAATAATGTGCTTCTTTATAATTAAGTTACTCCAGGGATTAAGAAACTTCCTTTATATAACGTCTTTTATTATCCATTTTAAGGTTAAAAAAGAATCAAATTTTTCAGGCATTATCCTAGAAGCATGTCCTCTCCTTAATGATTATGAGACTCAATTAACAACTTCCAAGAATAGGAAGAATTCATCAATGATTTACCCTCAGCAATAAGACTATCAAATGTCCCTCTGCTGTTTCTTGCTTCTTTCTCCTTAAACCCTCAACAGACACAAGGACAAGAAAAACAAGGTCAATCATACATCAACAGTGACCTATGTTTGAAAACACTACTTGGTTATGAGTTTCCATGCTTTCTTGAACTTGTTCTCCCATACCTAATTGGCAAAAGTGATAACCCCCAATCCCTAGACCAATTCTACATCCCACTCAATATGTATCTTTTTGTATGTATTCAAGTATTCTTCTTGCATGAGATATTACCTTAATCTAACAAATGGTAGCACTGGGATAATTTTTGTTTAGTATAAATAAACTATGTTACTTCAAAGGAGTTCTTCCTTTTGTGGCTTCTAGATGATAAACGCACCAATCAAAAGGTTCAAATTGTTCCTCTTATCATCAAATGTAAATTCAAGCTAAATAATTAACAAATTGCATAATTCTTTCTCCAGCAGGAATTTTTGGAGTGCTAAAAGAAATAAATATGTGAAGTAATGATTGGAATACATATACCTTATTGATAAGATTCTTCTCAGTAAATTTTAGTGATTCAATATCCTCCTTGGATTTAGAGGCCTTGATTTTGCCTTTCACCCCTTCCAACTACAAAAGGAATAGACACAAACAAACTCAAGATTAGTAGATAAAATATGCAACCATTCCAATAAAAAAAATAAAATATACCAAAAATATTACAGAAGTTGCCAAGAAAATGGCACCATTGTCTTAGACGAAAAAATCGAATAGCCACTACTAGTCTCCTGCCATACAACTCATATAGCAATTAGCCCACTAAAACCACTGGGGAGAGGGTGTATGCATGGTTTGGGGGCTTGGTATGCATAGACACAGAGAGAGAGAGAGAGACATTGCATACCCAAATCATGCAGTAACATGAGATACTGTCATCCAAAGCAACAAAATTAAATAGCAAATCCCTCTATGAATTAGTTGTGGTTGGCAAGATAAATTCTACTCAGTTATTTGCGGGTTCGGGACGGTTTTGTTTCAAATCATAAATATATGTGTCTCCTCACATAAGTAGGAAAGATAAAAAAACGAAAATATCAAAAAGTGAATAGGAGTACCCCATGTAGGAATCAATATAGAGGCATTTAAAACGTAGACCAAAAGGGATGATGCAACTTGCAAGAGGTATTTATTAAAGGATATCGGAAGATGACAAGGAAGGCCAAAATGAGCCTGGATGTAGGCACTCAGAAATGATATACGCAGACAAAGTCTCAAGACTCTCAACCTAGTGGCGTACTCTGCAAATATGACCATCAATATTGATCTCCACAGACACCATTTCCACTTCTTAGCACTTCATACTTCTTTACAGTCCCTTAACCAAGTCATACCCAGCTATAAAGAGGAAGCAGTATGCAATATGAATGGTACTGCATTATTTTAATCTCCCCATGAGATTCAAAAGACATTTTTTGAGGAAGATGAGAGGTCAACTTCACAAAGTAAACAGTTACCTCACGAAATAAAGCATTGATTTGTTTCATGTCTTTTTCAGCCAAATCAAGGAAGACCTGAAAACTAAAAAAGAGAACTGTGAGCAGGAACACACAAAGCATGAAAACAAAATTTATTCCACTTTTCCTTCTAATATACTGATATATGCTGATACAACTAGATGCATGAACTGATGTATCCATTGAAAATTACATATTTGCATGAGTAGTACTTTTCTTGAACAAGCAAATGTTTAACAAGAGGTTCTGGATATAATATCGAGGATATATGATCCTCACTAACTTCAATGATTTGATTCTCAAGAACTATACTTCTTAGCCACATATGTGTTTCTCCAAAATCAGAAACTTCAGAAACAACAGCACAAAAAAATAATAGAATCTCAAGAAATCAAAAAGTAACTTTTAAACACCCATCAATAGTTCAAATTGCTCAATAAGATGCATTTTACGGTATTCCAACACAAGAGATGCTGAGGTAGCAAGACGAGAGGGGGAGAGGCAGATAGGACTGAGTAGACGCCGCAGACCTTTTCTCCTATTAATTTTCTGGGGGAGGAAAGACTGGAGTGTTTTCTTAGTGGTTTCTGTAGTCTATAGGAAAGTAATTGAGTTCACAGTTGACATATTGTACTCACTTTGTTGTTTTATTAATTAAAGATCCATCACTTGTCAAAAAATAGGTTTTCTCAAAAAGTTTATATAAGAAGTTTACTGACACAGGAAACATAAAATAAATCCATCAAGATTAGAAATCAAGGCAGACATAAATAATATGAACAATCCTCATTCATAAAATGATGAACTATGGAGGGACATGCCATTAATTAAGATCAAAGTACAAAGACTTGCCTGTTGCCGGCGCTTCACTGGAAGTTCAGAAAGAACATCTTTTTTCAGCCTGCGAATCATCACAGTTGCTTTCATCAAATTATGAAGTTCTTCATGATTACTTGCACCTTGGTAGATGCCAAATATTCCCTGGAAGATTGAAGTAATAAGTGATCCACTTCCTCAAATAATAGCTACAAGAACAGTAAGCCAAAACAGAGCTTTTAGGAGAACATGAACTAAAGACTTACCCCCTTACAATATCGATTTCCATATTCATGAACATTTTTGTATACATCTGGATACAAGGCTTCTAGCTGAAACATACACAAATTAATACAAAATTTACAAAGAAAAAACACATAATACTCCTAAGCAATAAGCAGAAACAAGCCACAAATTCAACAAGATAAGAAAAGCACCTGTTTGAACAGCTCAATTGGTCGAGATAAAGCAGGAGTCCCGCTGAGCAAAATTGCATACTGAGCTTTCTAAAATTGTTAAAAAAAATGCAATGGCTGTATTAGTAACAATATATTATTGTCATTATCACTATACTTTGTGGGTTGTTGTTGGGGGGGTGGGGGGTTGGTGGCACGGCAGAATCAGTTGTCCTGTTTATTAATTGTATCATATTATATAACAGAAGAAAAGTCCTTTTAGTAGAAGCATGGTTAGGGTTGTCATTAATTAAGTTTTTTTTTTCTTTGTTTTTCCACCAAAGAAAAAAACTAATTAGGTCTTTTATTTAACAAATTTTTATCAACAGATACGTGTACAGATGCAGAATTAAAAATTTTATATATGAATATGTGCATGCAATAAACATTAATTCAGAAAAGAACCTGTAGAACTGGAAGAGAAGCACTTGTCCTCTTTGCCTGAGCATTCTTCAAGAAGTGTGACTCATCAGCAATCACAACCTAAAAAGAGCAATCATTAGTACCAAAACTGATTTAGAGCACCAAATCAAATAGAAAGGAACATGTAATTTTCTGTTTTAAGATGTCATATATCTCAATATACACATAAATGTGATGTCCACTGAAATTGGTTCCTTTAAAGAAGCCTTGGTCACATGCACAACACTAACATGTGTCAAACAGAAAGGAACTGAACAAACACAAGCTCCTCAATTTTAAGGACCAAATAAATGACCGCTAATCACCTAGAGAAGTAGTTAGTTAAGGTACCATCCATATTTAGCTCAACAATACTGTTGAAGAGTTAACAATCTATAAGTTCTCCATCAAATTGGCCCTTGGTTAAATTTCATTCTGGATGAAGTGTGGAAGATCTGCAATGCCAGAAGGACAAACATCTTATTTTTATTTTGTTAACTTGTTTGTCACATTATTATCCCATATTAAGAGCCAATCTCTGACTAAGGTCATTCCAAATAAGAGTCACAAAGAAATATTCATAAACTCAAACAGATAATTAGCCTATAAATCTATACTATATATAGCGCGAGGTGCCCCTTGGGAATCGCACCAAGCAAAATGTGAGGCTTTCCAAAACAGCCCTTACACATTATTGTGAAGATTTATTAATAAAAATGGTATAATAGTCAAAACTGTCTCATTTTTTAAAAACTTAATAATTAATTGCAAAACAGTTCCTCTCTCGTTTACCTCTTTCTTCATACATGCAGTACTGCACATGCACCCGGCTAGTAGTATTAAAACCAAGTTCTATACAAAATTACATTAGCAAACAGGCTGCACCATTTTATAGAACTAAGGAAAAATTCCAACCGTCCATCTATCAGATTAACAAGGAAGCCATTTTGAAACAGGTCACTAGTTTATAATGTCCGCATACAGTTGGTGATCTTTATCCCTAGGAATGATAAAATATCAGATGCTCACTTAACCTGAAGAGAGAATGAAAATATCCTTCACTAAGGGCAGTTAAAGCAAAATGCTCTCTGCACATTAGGGCCCAATCAAAACCTAACCAAACATGGGTTTGGCCTGTACCTGCTTGTCTAAACTTTGCATGCCCTTGGACATGATAACAATAATATAAACATGGTATAAGAGGTTTTTTTTTCTTCCATTACCAAACACTAAGGGCTTCTTCAAAATTTGGTTTGCAGTGCTAGCATTTACAGGGATGCTCATTTTTAAGCCTCAGTGAAGGCATAAATGTGTGCTCATGCAGATAGCACCATTCCTAATATTAGCTCAAAACAAACATAGATTAATTTCTGGCCCAAAATTTATCCAGTGTCACTCGGGTGATAGATTCAAGCCCAACAGACTTAAACCTAGCTAGGGCATCCCTCCTCTAGGCCGCCAACCTGATCTCGCAGCTGAACTGAGTATAAATTGCTCCACTGTGTTTCCCACAATAACAATGTTACAAAGATGCATTTTTTGCGGGGTGAATTCTTTTACTTGTAAATGCAAGAAAACACCAGATATTTCATATACACTAGAAGCCAATCGTAAAATCTGTGTGATCCCCCACTACGTCCCCAATGAAGACAATGAAGCTGATAATGAGTACAATGAAAGAATTGATCAAAGGAGATCCACCAGGGATTTGCTAAAAGCTGGTGTTCCAGTCTTCTTTTCTCTAGATTTCTCTTCTAAAGTATAATTGATGATGAGGCTGAAGGAGCTGGTGTCAACTATCATGGCTGTTACCGATGGGTGGATGGATATTATCTAACAGGTGGGAAATCCTGCAGAGTTCTAGGGAATGCTGCAGTGCTTTCATTAGGAAATGTGCACCAATGAGTATTTCTTTGTCTTGGAGGTGTATCATCTCTGGATATTGGTGGTGGTGATATGACCGGAATGATGGCGAGGTGGGTGGTTTTACATTCTTCTCTTTGTTTCCTTTTTGTTTCTGTTGTGGGGTGGTTTGTGGTGGGTGGGTTGTGGTACTCATAAGAACTTAAGTTTTTACTTTAGGGCCTTACAATTGTACAACAAGTGTCTCCCTCAGATGTCTCAAAAAGATAACATGTGTCTATGCAGTTAAGCAACTTACTTGTATAACCCCTATAGTATAGAGCTGTAATGCAACCTTAGCCCTAAGTTAGACACATAATACTATTGTGACCATGATCGTGTAACCCTTCCAGGTGAGAACTGTAAGGCAGCCTTAGCCCAAAGTTATGCACAGAATAATATTGCACCCAATTCTGACCAAATGAATGTTCAGTTACATAACCACCTGAACAACAGAGAGATGTCTCCATATGGACATATTTAAATATTTTCAATCATTTTTTAGCCAAAAGTGCATTAGAGACATTTTTTCTTTTCTGGAAAAGTGTTACTTGTCCTATTAGGATTTAAGGGTGTTATGAGGGGTTAATGCCAGTGATGCAATGTACACAGATGCATCGTGGATTTCAGTTACGATCAACAACAAAGTCGAGCAACCAGGACAGTAAATTAATGTCCTGCAAAATCTCTAAATGTGGTATCTACAATAACTAAAACAATTGAGAAAGAACCAAAGCCAAATAATACATGATCACTTTAAGATGAGTGTATCCATTATTCAAAATTTCTCGTAAAGCAAAAAGAATCAAAGACTAAATTTACCTGTAAAAGAAAAAACAATTATGGGTGAAAAACTTAATCTCCACCAGCCCATGTTTCAAATTCTACCATGGATCCATAATAAACACAAACAACACAAGAATAAAACCATGCTTGAAAAAATAAGGAAAAACTAGACTTACTTTAAAATCTGAAGCTAAGAGAATATCCTGTAGCTTAGGGACAACATCATAAGAAATTATGTTGAATGCACGATCAAGACGATTAAGTCCCCTTGCATTTGAGTATAAAATCGTAAATCCTCCCCTGTTTGAGCCACCCCATTGGGATAAAACCACCTGTACATTATTCCTCACTAGAACGCAAAATCAATCCAAGCAACTAGAAGCTTTAGCAGAAAATTTGAAACTTGGAAATGGTTTTATTAGAGAAAAGGTCATCATGCATGTAATCAATAACTGTTGTAGCTCAAAGAAAATCAACAAGCAACACAAATGGTGTTGATTAGAAAACAGTTCAAAGCAGATAGCCAAAAGGAAATTGTACCAAAAACTTCTCCAACTCTCTTATGAGGAACAGAGATTCTGAAGGCAAGGGGGAAGTGGTGGAGGTGACACATTTAAAGTCCAGAAGCCATTCATAAGGTTTAGAATTTATATAATGAGTACACATGCACACAAACAACAAAAAGGAGGAGGTAGACAATTTCACACAAGTATGAATCAAGAAATCATGGATGTAACTCACAATCACTTGATAGAATTTGGACTCAAATAAACCTAAAACTGATGCATATATTGGTGTTTCCAAAAATCGGACCAATAACAGAACCTTAAAAGTGGATAATGGTGCACAATCTTTATCTCAGCTCTTTTTTCTTTAATGAAAAAGAAAAAAATAGATGATACAGTCCTGGGAAATGAACAGCTACCAAGGAAGGTACAAAGGAATAGAGTTCCAAATTGTGGAAGAAACACATTTAAGCACTCCCTAAGGAATCGGCCAGTACACTGAAGGATGTAGGAGGAGATAAGATATTCATATGACTATCTGAGTCAGGGTCTCAAAAATCTGATTGATCCCGTAAGAAAATTTCAAGGACATCCCAATCTCCATTTGCCCCATTTGGAGAATCCCCTTCTATAGTGATATCAGAACATCTTCTACATTCTCTAAGCCCCTGATGAATGATGCCATCATCTCCAGTACAGTCGCCAACACCAAGAAGCCCAAACAATGATAGTCCAGCTTTCAATAACCCTCTAACATAATGGCAATTTGTGGCCAAAAGCTTCAAATCTAATGAAGATTGGTGTTTCAGTTGCTAGCAACACCAACATCCCCAAATTCTTTTGCCTATTTGGATAAAATTCACACCAGTCTTTCTTTTTTTCTGTTCAATATTAAACTGGTTCTGCTGATTGTTATTGCTTTCCACTGTAGTGGTCTTTGTTGGAATAAAGAAGCAGCTTTAACGGTGACGTACGATTTCTGAACAGATACACTTGAATGCTTCTTTCTTGTCACGTAAAGGGCATCAATTTTGGATCGAATCATCTACTCTTGAGCCTGTAAAGGGCTCAACAGTATCCAACAACTGCTTGCCATTTCAGCAAGCAGCTGTGTCTTCCTTTCTCTCTCTTCCGTTGAAAAGTAATTTTTTTCAACTTGCAGCTGCTTGCTGAAGTGGCAAGCAGCTGTTGGGTAATTTTGAGCCCCTTTTACAGGCTCAAAAGTAGACGACTTCGATCCATCAGTTCCTATCTTCGTCATTGGCTTCTTTCTTCCATGCTCTATGATAGAGCTTCAAATTCTGCATACCAATGTTGGTGTGTGTGGGTGGGTGTTTTTTTTTTTTTTTTTTCTCTTTGGGTGGGGGAGGAATAGGATTTCACATTTCCTCCTCCATTGCAGTTATGGTTGCAAACATAAAACTTTGAAGTATATACAAAGACTATTTAAGCTTAATCTGATAGTAAATATGCAAAATCAGATCGTTTAACAAATGCTGGCTGACTCAAATCTGTTAACCTCAAAGTACCCATGTCAACACAACACAACATGCATCACACCCAAAGAACATGAACTACAAGTCCCTCTTGTCAGTGGCAGCACCGTCCGCGCATGCAATGATTCTAACTCATATTGAAAAACATTATATATGTCCAAATAGATAGAGAGAGAGAGAGAGAGATCAAAAGCTTTAAATAAGTGTGAAACTGAAAATTAAAAAGGAGCCTTTTGCACTTATTATGCGTTTTCAGATAAATGTCCATCCTGTGTTTCAATACTTTGCAACTATCTCCCATATTGTTCGGATTTGCAGCATCTGTATCCATTATTTCTGTCGCCTCTCAATCAAAATGACTAATAATCTCTCACCCTACTAGTTTCCTGGCAAGAATGTTGCAACAGTTTTCTTCTATAACTCATTCCCCCTCTTTCTTCCGACAACAACAGTGAGTTCCCAACATCAAAACATGGAAATCATCATGGATGCGATTGTGCGTGCTGTTGTCAATATTAATGCAAAGGACATCAGGTAACCTTATGTAGCTATCTCAGTGAAAAATTTATCCAATGATTTTCAGTATGAACACCTATAATTTATATACCTACCACAGAGCCTGGTAAGAACCATAAAACCCCATTTGAAGCGTACGCAAGAAGGCAATAATTATTAGGCTAGATAAAGAAATCAAGAAAACAAATAATAAGAAACAGAATATTGGAAACCAAAAAAAATAAATATATAAAGAAGAAGAAAGGAAAAGGAACCAGTCAGAGAGTACAAAAGAGCGAAGAGGGAATGGAGGAAGAGAGGTTCGGAGTAAGGATAGGTGGGAAGAGAGAATACCCAATCCAGTTGTTAAAAGAACAAACATATTCTAGGCCTTCTAAAAATTTGAAAGCATTCAAAAAAAAAAACCATGGTATGATGATTATGGGCCACCAACATATGAAGAAGTCAACAACTGATGGATATAATTAATGAAGGCGTATACTTTGGCTGTACTGGGAGATTAAGATATTCACAATCAAGATATTCTAAAAAGTATAAACTGCCTGGAGAAAGAATGCACACAAAAATAGAAAAAATAGCTCACTTTTTCAAACATAATTACATAAAAGAAAATTAATTGGTAGAACTCCAAAGGGAACTGCAGAAAACATACAAGTATATCTGTTGAAGGTATATTCAGCCATTGTTGAATCATCTGCAAGAAAGCCAATGAATAGACGTTTTGTGGAATAAGCTTCATCTTAGTAACTACAGAGTAATTAATTCAATGTGGCAACATACAGAAGCCCAGTGTAAACGCAAGGAAGATGGGGTAAGAACAAGAACAGGCCAAGAGTCACGAATGCAAGCAGCCACTGCAATTGCCTGCAAGTACCAAAACAAAATTAAGCAATTCATATGCAAAGACAAAAGGAACTACATGCTAACTCTTAAAAGTTAAAGATGTATCAAGAGTGGTATGTGTGTATGCATGCATATATATGTTTGGAGTGGGGTGGAGTGGTGAGGAATGTATCATTGAATATTAAACCATGCAGTGAGCATATGAAAAACAAAAATAAAGAAGAATTTTTGGTAACTTATACAAACACACACGAGAGTGTGTCTACCTTTGGAGTATTTTAGCAAAATTATTTAATGCAGATGGGATTCTTTGTAACACCTTAGAAATCTTTTAAATAATTATTCTCTTACAATATATAAGTAAAGGGAAATATAGAGGCTCAAAAACCAATATAAAGTCCTTAAGCTCCATCTTTTTTCATTGAATGAACTAAATAATTACATTCAACAAAAGGACCTTGGTGTATGCTATTTGAAAACTACATAGTTTTGGTGGACCAAACTAGAGAGGAAGCAAATTTGGAGTTTTGGAAAGATAACTTCAAATTAAAAGGTTCTAAAATAAGTCAAGACCAAGGATATAGAAAGTAACTTTATCACGTACAAATAGTACAGGTAAAGCAACAGTCAGTATTGAGAGTCAAGAGGTCCCTAACAGCATTTATTTTGCTATCTTATATCAATTACACAGAGGAACATTTCCAAAGTATGATGTGATCAACGTGTTCCACTTAAATTAAAAGGAAAAGTTTACAAGATAGCTACTAGGCCCATCACAATTTACGGATTAGAATATTAGGCAACAAAAAAGCAACATATGCACAAAATTAACATTGCATGGATGAGAATGTTTAGATGGATGTGTGAGACGATTAGGGCAAAAAGTAAGATATAAGCATACCCAATAACCTTTAGATATTTGATTGAATAGGAGAAAAGATAAAGGCAAGTAAGTTAAGATATTTTGGAAATATAAATAGAAGATCCAGAGAATTCGGTGAGAGGTATGAAAGAGTACTCACTAAAGGATCTAGAAGGCCACAGGAAGACCAAGAAGGAACCCGATCGAGTCAATCCCAAAAGATTTGAATGCTCAGAATTTGAGTAAAGATATATTTTTGAAAAAGGTTGGATGAAGAAGCAACGCTCCTCGTTCCAGTACCAACTAGTTGGGGCAAGGCATTTTGTTGTTGTTGCTGTTGCAAATGGTTTTCAATATCCATATATCCCTCAATATATCTAGCAACATCTCCCCTTTCCCTATGAGGCAACATAAATCTGTTCATGTAATCTTGTGCATTTCTCTTGATACATCAAGCAATTTATTACCATCCCCAGGCGGCAATACATCTAGCAATATCGATATTCGAAACCTTTGTGTTGACATGATTTTTCCAATATTTTACCACTATCCAATAGAATATAGCGAGACAAAAGGGCTAACATCATTTCATCAAACTAATAATTTGAAACCTTGATCTCTTAGTGGGATCCACCAATTGTAGATCCCAAGATTTTTCAAAACAAGAAGACGTCTCAGCCCCAAACCCAAGATTTTTCCATACGCCATAATAAAATGAGAACCTTTAGTTGGGATCTCCTTCTTCTTTTTTTCCCTTTCTGGATTCATTGTAAAAGAGGAAACCCAAAATCAAATTGTCATGTTCAACAGTTTCATTTTGAAATAAAGAAAATTTAAATTTCTTCACTTTTAGCCTTTCAGCCTTTTGAGATTTCTATTTTTAAAGTTTCAACCTCAGGCATTTAAGAAAAGAGATAATTTATCACTGAAAATTAAAGATACAAAAGAGTAAAGTTTGTAGATTTCCCATGTACCAATATTTTCAAGCTTTTTTTTTTCTCTCTTTATAAAGCATTCTTTGTATAGTGCTACATTGTAAATTTAAAAACGTGAAAGCACATAAATAAAGATCAGGTAGCAAAGATACCATGCGCAATATCAAAAACAAATTTGTGAGCTAAGGCGCATTATGATATGAAATCCAATAACATAATCAACTTGCGTGTTGTACTGGTACAAGTACTACAATTAAGAATCAATATTCTGCTTATAATTGTAAATATTATTGACCAAATTGGTTACTATTTCTTGCATCAGGCTAATGTGGGAGATATTGTCCTCAAGGCTACCTTCACGCACTCTACAGAGGAGAAATTAACTAATTTTAAGTGGATAAATGAATTGCCTGTAGAGTTTTTCCAAGGCCCATCTCATCAGCTAAGAGAACACGGCCACCATGCTGCAATGCAAATCTGGAAGAAAAAAAACAGTAATAACAATAGTATAAATATGGGCATCAAAATGCTAAACTGAAAAATTGGCACAGAAATGAAAATGATGACTCCATATTTTCTCCAATAATCCAACAATAACAGAAATAACAACAGTACCCAATAATCCACCAATGACAGAAAGTTTCCTTCCCAATAATATTTTCTCCAAGCTATCCAACAACTATGTTATCATGTACCTGACTCCATCTCGCTGAAAAGGTAGAAGCTTTGACTCAATAGAGGTTGGCATCCTTTCGTACAGATCTTGTATGGGAAAAGAAATATCTTCAGTATCAAGCTAAGAAATTACGTAAGAACGTAATGTTCATACTTGTAAATGTATGTAAAGACTTGGGTTTTAATTCAGTTTTTACAGAAATTTTTCACATTTCAAATAGCGAAAATTTTGCTGCCTTGAAATATTTCTCATACAAATCTAAACAAAAATTTTAAAAAAATAAAAAGAAATAATGTATGGGAAATGAAAGGGGCCAGAGAAATTTTTGGGGAAATTAGAAACATGTATGTACATAATTGTGAGACAATCTGAGAGCTCAGATTTGATACACATACATATATGAACATATGTATGTCCCACGCCACAAGATGCCATGCATGATCAAACTGACTAAATTAATTTCATAGGTCAAAATGGGCCTGAATCTGCAAATGCAATCAAAGGCATAATTTTTTCAAAACAAGTGACAAATAACTCATAATAACCAGATATCCAAATGTTCTATTGGCTTTGTTATCTTGCTTTGGGAAAAACTTCAATTTTGCCTCTTTCCTTGACAGTTTATGAGTTGCTCCCTTTGCATTAAGGTAAACTCTCATGCGTAGGTATACACATCCCAAATTTTTCATTGGTTACATAAATTTTAGGATGAAGATGTAATCATGAATAACGATGAGAACCTACTATTTGTTAAAATTCTCCTATAAAGCCTTTAATCCATATTTAAGAGTAAGCTTATATATGGAATACGATGCAATTTCACCTCATCTGAGAACAGACTAGAAACTAGACCAAATAAACACCCCCCCCCCCCTCTCTGCGGGGCAAAAAAAAAAATACAAACACACACGCACATGCACACAAAAGAGCTTTATTGCATGACCAATCAAGGTTGAAAACTTTTAGATCGTTGTGCACAACATCTATATACACTGCAAACCAACTCCTAATGCTAGGATTCATCTGTAATCCATATGACCCTACTTCTCTGCTACACTGACTCAGGCACGGCATGTATCCAGTTGTCAGACTTATCACCTAAAAATCATAATTTCTACAAATTTAAACTTGAGAATTAAGTGTATAACAAATAAATGGGAGGTATCTATTTAGAATAAAATATATGTAGACATATATGTGAGTCTGTGTGAGTATATAGATTATCTAACATATGGAATACAATGTGGCCCTCCATACACCAGTTAGGTGCCTTGCTAGGTTCCCTGTTTGGAGTGAAACTTTGATGATAAGAACATCACACGACCTCTGTTTCGAGAATCGCTTTTCAGCAGTAGTCTGAATCTGTCATTGAGAAAACTATGGTTTTTTGGACTGGAGTTCATCTTAGCAGGATGGATGAACTAAGAAGAGCTTTTCATCATTCCGTGTGTGTTTGTTGTAAGGTCATCACGTTCAAAAGTTTTTGCAGTGTCATCGTGTCTCTGTATATCACAGAAATTGCAGGATGGTTCTACAACTGGATGCTGTTTGAGGAGGAGGAAACTCATTGGTTTGAAAAAGGCATAAACAATCTACAAAGGAAGAAAGATTTTCTGGGGTGTCTGAATACTAAGTTATCCAAAACCTGTGCTTTGGTGATGGAAGTTAGAAGGAATGCTAGGGGAAAATTCATCTGGATATTGTGACCAGAAAGGTATCGTGATGCTACTGCCTGACCAAACTAGTGATAATGTAAGGGATTACATTAATGCACTGAAAATAGTATTGGGTCCAGGTGAAAATAATGTAACGTCTGCGTTTGCAATTACAAAGGAGGCTCCAGGGAAGGGGTGGCTGAGATTTTCACTTCTACTGAAACAACTGGGTCAATTCATAACCTGGGCTGGCCTACTGTACTGGTGGCATGTCCATGCTTAAGCTACTGGAGTCGAGAGATATTGTGCCTTTAGCCAGTTTCATCAATACCTGGTCGGAAATTGCAGATGGGGTATTGAAGAAGATTGAGGCTTCAGGTTCAAAACTTTCCAACTCACACCCACATACAGTATTTTTTGCAAGTTTGTCAGAGGAGGTCCAAATAATTGCAGATCTGGCATATATCTCCCATAAAATTGGCTGCAAAAATAATGTTATCCCGGTTTACATTGTTCGGAAGCTCAGTATTTGGAGGTTTAAGGCATGGTGGGACGTGGGTTTCGGTCAAAGGACTCCCCGTGCAGTTACTCTCAACACGAATGTTGGTAATGTTAGGAAGTACTGGTCGAGGGCTGGTGGAGATTGGATTGATGGTGGTGAAGGAAAACAACCTAGTTACAGCAGTAATTAATTTCAAGGAAAAATTGGTAAGACGCATTCCAAGAGTGGTATGTTTATGGGATGGGTCAACTGATTATGAAGGGACAACTGAAGTGCTGCTGGAGGATAAGGAATATAGAAGAGCTGCTGGTAAAGGGAGATGGGTGAAGGTTGAAAATGATGAGGTAGAGCTGGGTTGGATGCATGTTGAAACAAGAAAGGGCTAAGAGGCTAGGGTGTTCAGAGAGGTCTCTAGACCTGAACAGCAAGAAGACTAACAGTGGAGTCCAGTATGACCTTGATAGGACATTTTTTCAAAGGGTATCTAACAGAGATCCTGTAACCATTACCACTTTATGTTTTGTTGATGCTGGTTGTTTGGGATGAGAACTAGTGTCCATGTAACATAGCCTATTTATGGGTGATTGAATAGCATGGCAATATATCTTAAATGAAACTAAATATAGAAGCACAGTGACATTTACCTTGAAGATCAGGAACAACAGAAGCAGCAGAAATAGCACGTCGCACCAAGGGATCTAACTTCTCTACCTGCCAAACATATGAAACAAGATGTAATATAGGATATGATCTAATAGCCACAAAATCATCCAATACAATATACCAAGCGGGTCTGCATTGTTTCCAGCCATTAACAGCTACTACCATACAAAAAGGTTTTAAATATGAAAGAAAAACTATAGGATCAAAAAAGTCCAAAATAAAAGAAGGAAAAGGCAAGCAAAAGAAACTTTCGTAAGCTTTGTTTATTGTTTGAAAACTGTACTTCAAACTCAATAAAGTACACCCAGAGGAATCTTATCAACCTTAAAAAAATCATCATCATCAAAATCCAGTTCCCACCAAAGTGGGGTCGGCAACACGAATCCTATCTCTCAAGCCAACAAATACATCAGGTTCAAAGAAATTTCTGAGGGGGGAAAAAGGACAAAAGTTCTTATTTCACCTTAACACCATTTACTTCGCTAAGAACCTTTTCTGCAGCTGACAAAAAGGATATGGGAAACATCCATAATCTGCAAGTCCCAACATATCATCAGAAGCTCATCAGATTAAGGCATAAGTTTCCTATGGTCTCCAAATGCCCAGGGAGACATCCGCATTTTTCATAATAATTATTCAGGATCTCTACATGGTGAAATACAAAACCTTTCTTTTGCATGCCAGCTAGCCTTTGGAATCTTGCGGAGAGCACCTACAAGTATCTGGCCCAAAATAAGTATAATGCATAAGCACAATTTAAAAAATAAAAAAGGTAAGAAAATTTTGAATAAGAAAACTTGCAGGAGGAACAAATATATAGTACTGGATGATATTGAAACTTTGCAGCAATATTTCCGCAAGCATGAAGAAAAAGCTTGATAGAGAGCTTTGCCAGTTCATCGGCACCAGCGTCATCTGCAATATGAAACATTTTATGGAGATAAACCAATTTTGGGCACAAGATAAACTCGTTAACAAAAAAATACATAAGAAAGTTATTAAGAGAAGGAGATAGAGAGAGAGAATGCACAAAATACTTAATTGGCAAATATTTATGATGGCAAAATAGAATAAGAACTTACCAGCTGCTCCTGATGCCACTGAGGCAGGCAATTTTCTTGAAACAGGAGACAAGCATTCTAACTGATTTACAGAACAGAGGTTAATTAACAAACTGAATAAACAGCCCCTTGAAAAGTTCATTTGAGACTAAAACATCATAATTCTAGCCATTACTATATCAATTTTGATATTCACTAAAACTACTTGATTTTTCTAATTCTCTTGCCGTTCCTCTTCTTCCCTTTTATTGAGTTACGCAAAAAGCATTGAGAATCACCATCAGTGCTTCAATTTTCCAAGTTATTCTCCTTCAGACATGAACACATGCACGCACCCGCATGTGCAAACGCACACACGCCTCTACTTGATGGCAAAACTCAATGTGAAAATTTAAAATATATATTAAAAAAAAAGTCATTATAATGACAGATAAAACAGACCCATGCTCCTTAAGACACAGGATTACTTCATAACATCTTCATGCATAATCTTTCCTGTACTTCAAGTTTAAGCCTCTGAAGTATCAATTTGAATAGTTTCTTTTCAGGTGTAGAGAGATGGAGGAGACAGGGAGGAGTTTAAAAGAAAAGGAGCAAGAAATTACTAAATATAAAGTTTTGAACATAAGGACGTTATAGGAGCTCCTTTGGGAAATTTATTGCGATGCCCAATTAACTGGGTTAGATACGATGCGAAAAGATGTTCGTGTCAAGATTTAATATCAGAACAACGACAACTGGTATAGGTTATTTGCTACCAATTTATCGAATAATAAATCTGGCTTGAAAATTGCCCTCTTTTTCTCTTTTTGGTAGCGACTTAAAACCCTGGGACATGGAAACTGGAAAGCGCCTGGACTTCTTGAAACAGAAGCAAACAGGATCAACGTTCGAGAAGGAGAATGAACACTAAACCTTGTTATGGCCGTAGCTTTTGTCCTGTTTGAGTGGAGAGCTTTCAAAGCTCTTGGCGGTAGTTTCCTGAGACGAAGAACCAAATGAAGCGCTCGACGGAGAGGAATTCCTCTCCGCGATCTTTCTGATTGCGTCTCTCTCCAGGGAATCGAGATCTTCTGCGCTGATATTCCAGTCCTCTTCGAAATCCATTCTGCACGCTCTTCTCTTCTCTTCGGTCTGCTGCGTCTGCTCATGTGTTTTTCACTCTTTCAAAAGGAATTTGAACGCTTTTCGGGCGGATTCGAGACTTATGCAGGGAATTTGGTTGGACGCTTTTTCTTTTTATAAATCGTATTAAAAAACTGCTTTTTACTTTTCATAAGATTAAGAAGCAAGTAAACAAATTTTCTCGTTGAGGCTAAGTAACCAAACATTGTTTCTCAATAAAAGTAAAAAAGGAAAAAAAATCTAATTGGGATTTTGCTTTTATTAAAGAGCTACTTTTTCTTTTTAAAGCATATTAAAAAACTGCTTTTTACTTTTCATAAGATTTAGAGGGTGTTCGGGAACGTGAAACCGTTTTTCGGTTTTTATACACAAAAAACCAAAAACATGTTTGGTATTGTTCATTTTCAAACTGTTTTAAAAAAAAACGGTTCAAAATCATCCCGTTTTTAAAAACCGAAAATATGGGTTTTTAAAACGCAAAACCGTTTTTTTTAGACGATGGCAATTTTGTAATATTTTTATTTGAATTCTCCCCGACTCCTGTCATCTTCCTCCACCCGGGAGAGATACAAATCACTGAATCTGAAAGGCATTTAAAACGAAAATGGCAAACGAAACGTAGATTTGCACTCCCTCTCTCTCTCTCTACATTTTTCTGTTACTAATTATAGCTGTAGAGTACAGACTTTGAGTTCTCGCCATTAATGGCGGACTGCGAAGAAAGCTTGATACCCCAAAAATCTGAAAACCCTATGGGACCGTCTTCCCGGCCATCCGCATCTGGTCACCCACTTTTCCATGGTGCGGATGTTCGCGGACTGAAGAAGCTGGGCCAAGGCCTTCGGTCGTGGATTCGAGTCGATACCTCTGGTAATTCTCAAATCCTTGAGGTCGACAAGTTCACCATGATGCGAAGATGTGATCTCCCTAAGTTCGGGGTTCGTACTTTCTCTTCTTGAGTTGAAGACTACAATGAGATCTTTGGCAGCTTTCATTCTTCGCGTGGTTCCTCAATTCTGGTTTTAGATCTTCTGGTTGTGGATGACGGCAAAATTTATACCTCGAAATTGGATTACTCTTCCGGTTGTGGATGACCGTGCCCCTCTCCCATTCTTTCTCGGTGGATCGGAGGTGAAGGGGGCAGGTCGCCTTCCCCTCCCGCCCTCTTTGACCAGCTACGACATGGAAGAGACTCCTTTCAAAGGACTCTTTTGAGACTTTGATGGAGGACACGAGTCCTTCCTCTTTTCTTTGGATTGAAGAGAGAGAGAAAGACCGGGTCTCTTCTTTCTTCCTCAAAAATCTCTTCTTCTTTTTTTCCTTAATTTTCTTTTATCTTTATTTAATTTGTTTGATTCCTTTTTTTCTAATTTTTTTTTATTTATATGTTTTAAGTTATGTTTACTTTTTCCTTTTTTTTATCATTTTTGTCTTATCTATTTTATTTTACTATTTTTTGACTTTTTGTGAATTTTGATTTATTTTGCTACATTATGAACTTTGCAAAGCGTTGTTCGCCGGTTAGTGCAATTTCTGCATTTATTCATAATTTTTCTCCTTCAAACTATTTTGGTAATAACTCCCTCATTTGGGTTCCAATTCACGCACAGTCAATGATGTTGGAATCAAATCGAAATTTTTTATAAAATAATGTGAGAATCATAAACCAACACAGCCTATGGGATTTATCCTTTGTAATTTGTGGTTTGGAATTTTGATTTCCCTTTTTTTCTCATAGCAAATTTGTAATAGTTTAATAGGCTTGCAAGTTGTATAAAAATGCATATTTGTTGATTTTGAGACCTTGAATCGTTTTTTTTTTATCAATTATTACCAAACGGATTCCTTGTTACCTGTTTTCAAAAACCCAAAAAACAGTGATTGTTACCAAACGGGTTTCTTGTCACTTGTTTTCAAAAACCCAAAAACAGTTGTAATTGTTTTTTGTTTTCAAACTGTTAAAAAAAAAAAAACTTTACCAAACGGCCTCTAAGAAGCAAATAAACAAATTTTTTCAGTTGAGGGTAAGTAACCAAACATTGTATCTCGATAAAAGTTAAAAAAAAAATTTAATTCGACTTTTGCTTTTCTTCAGAATCTTATGATAAAGGCTCCGTTTGGTAACGCTTTTGCTTTCTTGCTTTCAAAAGCAAGAATGCAAAAAAGTAATTTCTGCTTTTTAAAAGATATTTTGTTGAAATAAAATTGTTTGGTAAACTTTTGCTTTGCTAGCTGTTGAGAAGCAAAAAAACATGTTTGGTAACTGCAGTAGCATATAAATTGCATTTATGCTATCATATAAAACTATTATAAACAATTGATGCATTCTACTTAAAAATATACATAATGTATATTCTAATGGTAGTTTCTTATGGACCTAGCAACGGGTCAACAGGTCATAATAGGGTTGAGCAATGATCAGGTTGAACCTATTTATTGGCAAGTTGGGAAAACCCGAACCGAAACCCAACACGCCAACCCCTTTAATATTTTTTAATTTTTTCAATTTTTTAATTATAAAAAATACACCAATATAAAATAATGTGAATTAATGATACAATTTAGGGTTAAACGAGTCATTATTGGGTTGAATCAATTCATTTTCTAAATTACTTTTTATCTGTCCTCATTAGCAGGTTAAACCATGGTTTACCGGACCGGCCGGTTCGTGCCAGGATCATCCAATTAAAATGATCGCTTTGGACTGGCCGGTATGGGTCCAGTCTAGAGCGATACTGGCCAGTCTGGTCCATAACTAACCCAGGAAAATTTAAAAAATAGCAATAAAATCTAAAAAAATTGGAAAAATTCATCTATAATTGTTAAAAATTATAGATGATTGATATAAATATAATAAAGTTGATGTTATATGTTATATTTGTCATAGCATATAATTCGATATATGTCAAATTATATTATATGTTCTAGCATATAATATGATATGCTATAATGTCAAATTATAAAAAAGAACATACTATTTGTTATAATTATAACATAGATTTTTATCTTTATTACATCTTATATCAATCATATATAATTTATAACATTTATAAATGATTTTTCCTTATTTTTTGCACTTTTTTTTAATTTTTGTAGAATTTTAAAAATTGGACTGGCCAATACCATTTCGGACTGGACAATACCGCTCTGGACTGGCTGGATCGGACCAATACCGGCCGATCCAAAGCAAATAAAAAAATTTCTACTTTTTTCGCTGGATCGCTTTGGACTGGCTGGTCTAACCTGTCCGGTACAATTTGTACCGGGATCGGGTTGGACCGATCTGGTCCTCGATCCTGATTTAGAAAACCATGGGTTAAACAGGTCTTTATCAAGTTAGATTCAAGTTGAGCCGAATACGAACGGGTTACTAATCCCCAACCCGAAATGACCCCAACTATTACACGGGTCAAACCGAACCTGTTTATTCAGGGAGGTTGGGCCGATTTTTGCCAGATCTAGTTTTTTGTCAAGGGTTTTAAAAGCAAGAAAATAAATTTATGGTTAAAGTAAGAATCAACATTTCTATGCTTCTCTTAAAAAGCAATGAAATTGTTTTTTTTTTTGCTTCTTATAGATTGCTTCAAGTGTGCATAACCAAATAGCACTTTTGCTTTCAAAAGCAAAAAAACACTTCTAAAAAGCGTTACCAAACGGTACCAAAGTTTTTTTTGGCTTTTTTCTTTTTCTACTTTGATTGGGGGGGGGGGCGCAGTGTGGGTGGTGGTGAGTAGTGGGGGTGGTAGGCGGTAGTAGTGGACGGTGGTGAGGATGGTGCATGGTGGTAGGCAGTGGCAAGCAATGGTGGGGGCAGTGGTGATGGGTGGTGGTGGGGTAGTGGGGGTGGTGGTGTACCATGGTGGGTGATGGTTATGGGACGGTAGGTGGTAGCTAGGTTGTAATGGTGGTGGTGGTAGTAGTGAGGTAGGTGGGTGGTGTGAGTAGTAAAAAATGATGGTAAACTTTTATTTTCTTTCAAAATCTCTAACTTTTTGGAGAGAAAATTATTTGCATTGGAGAGAGAGGAAAAGAAAATTTTGGAAAGAAAATCAAATTTTCCTTCTTTCAAACCAGACGAGATAAAATAAAATGTTAGCATTTTATTTTCTCTTCTCCCCAATGCCAGGCTTCCAAACACAACCTTAAAAAATGGCTCATTGCATCTCAACAAATAAAACATGCAACCTCACTACTTTGGGGCTGCGATTCTTTAGTGAATATACATAAAAAGAAAAAAAATCAATATAAATTAATCTGTAGTTAACTGGTGAGACAAGACTCAGACAATGGCTACTTGCGTCCTTTGCTAGTGTCTGTTTTTATAGCTGCACCTTTCATGCACTACCGGTATTAACCCTATTGTAGGCAATGCTTCATAATTTTTGCTATAAAGAACCTTCATATGTAGAATGGTAATATAGTATATCTAAGCTTACAAACACATTAAGGGGCTTGTAGGCCGACCAAACAAATCTATTTCAGACCACATAAATCCCATTTCTGCACAGGTAATTAGTTTTGTTGGCCATCAAGTTTGTGTCTTTTAAGTTTTCTTCCAAATGGACGATTTATCATTTTTGCAAGATATAAAATGTCTATAGGATTGCAATGTATGGCATTTTTTTTTCTATTTTTATTTAGGCTTTCAAAGCAACTCTTAGGCAAAGAAGTGCTTTACTTGAATACAGCACGCATTTTATAAACACATACGAGAAAACAATCGACTCCTTGCTTCTCCAAATCGCTTTTGTTAGAATCAGCTTACAAACCCAAGTGGCATTGTTGTTTGGGATTCTTTTATCCTCATTTTATTGTGTAATATATACTTCGCCACTTTCTATAATATAAATCCAAGAAGCATTTCTCAAATAGATGTTCATCAAATGCTATTTTCTTAAATGAAGCAACGAATATATATATATTATTATTACAAAGCGAACACCCTGTTTTCTGGTGACATTTGATATCAAAACATTCTCTACTTTTTTATTTGATATTTTTTAATGCCACGTATATCAATAACCAACTGCTTTACATTTTAATACCCAAAACAACCTCAATTTTCTTTCAAATTTACTACACGCATAGCGTGTGCATTTCCTTAGTGTGTGTGTATATATATATATATACATACATAAAGGCCCTTCACAAGAATCGTTTTTTAAGAAATTGTTTTTTCTGTTAAGATGCAATGCTAGACAGGGTCTTAGTGCAAGACTAAAAGATAAAGGGTTTTTTGCATCCATACCCCTATATTATTGTATATTTGCATTTATATCCTCATGTTTTTAATATTTATATTTATACCCCTCTATTTATCAAAATCGTTACAGTCATACCCCTGACGTTAAAATCCGTTAAGTTTGTTGTTTATTTTTTTTAAATGACTAAAATAACCTTTTGTAAAATAAATGATTTTTACATTTATCCCCCAATATTATCTTATATTTGCATTTATACCCTTATATTATTATATTTATTGCATCTGTAACCAAAGCCATCAATATTAGGGCTTTTTGCATCCATACCCCTGTATTATGATATATTTTCATTTTTGTCCTTATGTTTTAAGTATTTATACCCATACTCCTCTACATATCATAACTATTACAATTGCATCCATACACCTGTATTTATACCCATACTCCTCTACATACCATGTAAACATGTTATTAAGGCTATCATGCAGAAGAAACACAATCCTAAAGAATACTTTGATAAAGCTTACACATTCAAACATATCAAGCAACTTATGCACATGTAATTCATAGTATACCTGATCATAAGTTGTGGCCTCAAGTCATTCATGGTCGTAATGTTTATCCACCTAACACATGCCGATCACTAGGACGACCCAAAAAAAACAGACGACGTGATGTGGATTAAACTGAATCAAGTCAACGCAGGCCATATAAAAAGTGTAAAAGGTGTGGAAAGTTAGGCCATAATAGACGTACATGCAAAGAGGCAATTCATAGTATGGGTGAAAGGCAGGTATGGTTGTAGAGGAGTATGGGAGTATGGGTATAAATACTTAAAACATAAGGACAAAAATGCAAATATATCATAATACAGGGGTATGGATGCAAAAAGCCCTAATATTGATGGCTTTGGTTACAGATGCAATAAATATAATAATATAAGGGTATAAATGCAAATATAAGATAATATAGGGGGATAAATGTAAAAATCATTTATTTTGCAAAAAGTTATTTTAGTCATTTAAAAAAAAACAACAAACTTAACTGATTTTAACGTCAGGGGTATGACTGTAACGATTTTGATAAATAGAGGGGTATAAATATAAATATTAAAAACATGAGGATATAAATGCAAATATACAATAATATAGGGGTATGGATGCAAAAAACCCAAAGATAAACAACAAATGCCATTCAAGCTTTCACATGCGAGGCTTGCTAGGTTCATTCGTCTGCAGTGTTTCACCAAAACCTATTAATTATCACATGCCAAAATAGGATGCAACCAAAGAGTAAGTAGAGAGTTGATTGTTGTAGAGGCTAGCTACGAGTCATAAATTTACAAATAATGCAAGCAACTTGTCAGTAGAAATGAAGAGGCTATTGGGTAAGCCTTTTTTTTTTTCAAATGGATTCTCTCTTTTTGAAAACAAAAAACCCAAAACATTGTTTGGTAAGCATTTAAAAGAACAAAAAACAATCGTTTTCAAAAGTAGAGAATCATTTTCAAATTTTTGGAAGCAAGAAGTTTCAATTAATAAAAACATATAATCGTTTTCAAAATTTTTTAATGGCAAAAATTTGCAATTTATTTTACTATAATGAAATTACTCATGCATTCATTTACCACCTCCTCTTCCACCACCACCACCACGATGAATTCTGTATCCACCACCATTGCCGCCACCGCTTCCACAGCCACCACACCACCATCACCTCCACCTCCAACCACCCCACCCACACCACTCACACCACCACCAACATTGCCACAACCTCCTCCTCCACCCCCACTTCCACCACCGCTGCCACAACCACCACCTCCACCCACCACATTACCTCCACACCACCTCCAACTCCACCTCCTCCACGTCTACGAGACCCACCACACCACCACCACTGCCATCACCACCACCCACCACTTCACACGACACTGCTTCATCCACTACCACCTTCGCCACCTTCACCTCAGCCCTTGCCCACCACACCACCTCCTCATCCACCACAACCACTATCACCCACCGCACCCCCACCTCCACGACTACCACAGCCGCCATCGCTATCTCCACCTCCCCCACCTCCCCTTCCCTTCCCACCCTTCCCACCACCTCCTCTACCTCTACCTCTACCCACCACACCACCTCCTCCACCACCACTACCGCTTTGCCTTTGCCACCTCTACCTTCGCCTTCACCTCTGCTTCTGTCCCCGTCCACCACCCACCATACCTCCTATACCTCCAGCACCACCTCCACCACACCTCATCCTCCACGCCTCTACCACCATCGCTACCTCCACTGCCATGTCCTCTGCCACCCACCACCTCACCTCCACCACCACCATGGCACCACCACCTCTACATTCATCATCACCGTCCGCCGCCGCCTCCATCATCATCACCGCTACTATTATTAATATATACTATTACCATAACCATATCTAACACAACTAGTATAATTACAAAATGTTTTTAAAAAGTTTACAAATTTTTTACTGACCTTTAACAACCTACAATTATGACCTCTTGAATTATATTGATCACAGTAGATACAATAGACAAATATCCAACCCCAACAAGAATACCTAATAAAAGGAAAGAAAAAGAAAAAACGTTCTCAGAGCATGAGAATCAAAATGATAACCAAAGAACAAAATGGCTATCTCGGGGATTCCTCAGTCTCCCCACTGTTTAAAGCAGAATTCAAAACTTGCCTTGAAATGTAGGTGTCCAGCTCCTTTGAGACCTCTGTTAGCTTCAAGTCAAAATTACTTCGATACTTCTGCATTGGTGACATTGTCACACCAGAGAACAGAGTAGGGGAACCAGAAAATCGCCGTCTTGGACTTGAAAACCGTCTTGGGGAAACTGGAAACCAGCGTTTAGAAACAATAGGACTTGTTCCCGAACTTGTATCAGTCATATTCCTTGCAAGGTTCATCAATGGTCCACGTTTTGTCTCCAAAGGCAGTGGATCCAATGATACATGCTCAACATTTGGTTTTTGCTTCATAAGTCTTTCTTTAGCCTTCTCAGTCGCTATTAGAGCTTTCTCTTTGCTCATATTTATCAGTTTCCACGGGTCTATGCTTGCACGGAACCCACTCTTATTATTCAAGGTGGAGGGGTTAGGCCTATTATCAATTCTTATGGACAATCTCGTTGTGTTCTGAAATTTACAGGAAAATATCTAGTAAGTCACCATGCACATGTTCCGAATAAAAGATGAAAAAAGGAGATTAAATCTTATGGATAATCTTGTTGGGTTCTAAAAGTTACAGGAAAATATCTAGTAATCAACCATGTACATGTACGGAATAAAGATGAAAAATGGTTATTAAATATCTTACTTGACTTGTTCTGGGGCCGCATACTAATCTAGACATAAAAGTCTGTTTTTCTGGCGAATCCAAGTCAATGCTCTCATCTGAAGAGAAATCTGAGTCACTGGATGGTTCAAGTTCCATAGATTGGTTCTCTTCCTTCATTGCCATTATGTAATCATAGGTTCTCATTCCCTGCAGCAATACGATTGGGATTAATTTCATATGTGCCAACACAAGAAAAAGGCCAAGTTAATGAAAAATTAGAAACTTAAAATACTCAAGGACTCAAGATTTTCTGTTAAATGAGTAATTGATGATTCAATGCAAAGTTTACATGGATACTCAGCCATGATTTTCTAAAAATTCCAAAAACCTAACATGTTTTAAAAACTTGTTGTAAAGTTCATTCTCTCAAGGATGCAAGACTGCCTGCTAACAAGTAGAACAACCAGTAATTGAGCAGTTTATGTTGATATAATGCCAGGACATTTGGAAATTTTCAAAATATCACACGAACAACTCGGTGCCTATTTCTATCTCTCAAGGATGCAAGATTGCTAGTTTACGAGCATATCAATTGGTGATAATGCAAAATTTATAATTTATATTGGCATAAAGCCATGATGTTATAAGAATTTCAAAATCTCTAAAACTCAGTGTACATTTCTTCAGAGGATGAATCAAACATGGCGCAAATGCTTATAACAAATACCAACCCAAATTTAAACAAAATAGCATTATTGTTCCTTATGAATAGGTCAAATAAGTGAAGCTTTGGCAGTTATCCGTGCACACTTGAGATGTAAACTACTGGTGTTGGAAGGTTATTTCTGAGCAAATTCCAAAGTGGATCTTTGATGTCGAAAAAATGTTGGTAATTATGAAGTTGTTCAAAAACACCAGTAGAAGCTAAAAGAGATCTCTCAAGAATGGCTGTAAGGTTGATAAGTAACGGACAAAATAGATTATTGAGATGTAGCATCAAGTGAATATTGAAATCAGGAAAGAGTAAAGAATATTTCCATAATATCCCCTTCCACAGTGCCTCTTTATCAATTCAGAATCAACATACAGTTTATGAACACGAAAAGAAAAAAAAAAAAACATTGAAAAGCATGTGCTTGTATTGGTTCAGCCATGCGGTGGGTAGAAAGCTTACAGAGCCATGTGGTGATGCATACCTGTTCACGATTAAAATGAAAAAGGAAGATGGGAAGGATTTCCTAATGAAAAATCAGTTCCATGGCAGTCATGTTTAATATAGGCTATTGGCCAATCCACATTCATGGACTCTTTAAGTGATGCAGAAAGATTGGGACAAGGGATCCATATTATGTACCAAATTTTACAGATACAGTGGCATGCATTATCTCATAGCATAGCAATGTAATAAAGGTTGATGTTGGGCGCATGGTATTGGATCCGTGTCCAATAATTCCAATTTTCTAGGTGTGCAATACCTCATAGCAATGCACTGTAAATTGATGTTGGGTCTACATGTTGTAAACTGTGTCCAACATTTCCAATTGCCTAGTGATTAATGCATTTTTTTTGGGCGGTCTTTTTTTTACACATTCCTAAGTTGAAAAAACACTATAAAGAGAATTTTTGCTACCTTTCGAATGAGAACCATATGGAAGAAGAAAAGCTGCCCTAGTGCCGCTGAACTGTATGCTGTCATTAAGAGCAATAGTACCTGTAACAAGTTGAATACATCAATTCAGTGTAAAAAAACAATGATCTTTGGAAACGAGGTACTCTGTCTTAGCATTTTCCATGCTCAATTGTTGCAGGGAAACTGTATAAGAAAGAGAAGCACAATTTCTTACCGCTATTGTTGCAAGAACTCCTCTGGGAAACTCTACATAGAGTTTCCTCTCCAGCTCCTTTTCTATCCCTTTCCTATCTGCAAAGCACCGAATGAAAATGGCAATCGCAGTGCCCCCTTCAATTATAAGCTGCAAAAAGTAATAGTGAGTTAAGGAAGGAAACAATTAATGAATAAATTTTATTTTAAAATTCTTCAAAAACTGTCTCAGGTTGAAGTTGAGAACTGAATATAGAAAAGAGGCAACTGACCATTGACAAAATGAAAACCATCAGAAGAATGAAGGTGGTGTAATTCTTTTTCCCAATGCAATTGTTTAACCACTGCACCAAAAAATAAAAAATAAAAAATAAATAAAAAATCCAACTAATTTATGTTTCATGCTTAAGTTGTATAAACATAGCATGTCAACTTTGGGGGAATAAGAGGAAACTATGCATCTCACCCTGCAATGATGATCAAATCCTTCAACACACCGGTTGCAGGTTCTACAGTGTTTGCTATGCTTCTTAACCTGAAAATTCATTTCAAATTTTTGGATCCCTTTGATGTCCGAATCCTGAACTTGTATTTATCAATTTCAATAATCAATACTCCTTAACCATATATAGAGACCATTGTTCTCATTTCTTTTTGCACTCTTTGCAAGTAAAACTAAATTGTAAAGTCTTACCTTGTTATCCTTTTTCCTCCATTCCAATTTTGGCACAAAAAGACAACCATGAAGAATATGACTAACCTCAAAATCACAGAGAGAGCAAAATGTGATGTCACAATCTTTCAGATCAGGTGTCACTGCATCACCCTTCATAACAAGTGGGAATGGTAGTAATGGTTCCATCTGAACATTGCTTTTCCATGGATCAAGGTACCTTCTCCTTATACAGCACCTCATTATCTTCCTCTCCATCCTCCTGAGAAACCTCACAATAATCTGAGCCAAGATAAACTGGTAATTGACCCTTGAGAGCCCACTAGATTTTTTTCTTCTTTTCTTCTTGAAGCTGGTCTTATCAGATGGATCAATAGCTGTACACCTTATAAATAGAAAGATCACTAATAGTGCCTGGAATACAAAAGAAAACTCACTAGTTCAGTGACCTCAACCCAGACAATCTAAATAAAGAGACATAAATGCTATAAGCTCTGACCGTACCACAACGGAAAACAGTGTGGTCACCGTGATCTCCACAACTCTGTTTCCAAGGAACAGCCCCAAGAAAACATAGAAGGAGACAACTAGAAAACCGAAAATTGTTATTCCCACTATCTGCAGTCAAACAACGAATACAGAGACATGCGGTGAATTTTATTGTTGGGTATATTTTAAGAATCAAAGTGCAAGATTTCAGAAAGCGATTATGAATTTACAGGCTTATTAAGCAAAAATATATATCTATTCAAGAGCTGAGACTTGTTAGTCATAAGGCAATGGATACTGTAATTATTACCAAGACGTGAATAAGCCGAGATACAACCATCAATATGCGAGATCTCAGATCTAAACAGTAGAACACAACATATTAGGCTTTGGGAACGGAGTTTACCGGATGGGTTTCTAGAAGTATTCAAGATCTTCGGAAATTTTACAATGTCTTTTAAATTTCGGATCCAAATATCTGAAGACCCCAAAGGCATAGTTTTTTGAAGAGTTCAAAGATGTGGATCTTAAAGCCAAAATGTTACCCCGTTGGCGTTTAGCAGATGAAGGGGTACCTGCAATGGGTGGAGCGGGCGTTGCCAGCCATGGCGTCTCATGTTCTTCGCTGCCGGATGTAAGCTGCAGCTCCGATTGTTTTCTCGATTTCACGCCTTCCACCCTCGATATGAACCCCAACGGTCGAGTTCTTCAGATTTAAAATTTGAACGGGTCTGTATTAAGGTTTTTCCGTTCTTTTTCATTTTAAACGCCGAAAAGGTCTCCAAACCAAAAAATAAAATTAAAATAAATAAAAGCTCCTGAAAATTCTTTATATCAAAAATAACAAAGCCTAACGGCTTTCTTCCGGCCTAAGATTCCAATTTAATGTTGAACCAATTTGTTTTGTGAATAGGATGAACGCTCTAGCGAATCTAAAACGGGATGAAATCATCTACGTTTACCATTGGTTTTAGCTTTTATTTTTTAATTAAAATATATATATATATATTTTTATATGTTTTAATTAAAATTTACGTTTTGTTCCCTCTAAAATTTCTCGTTTGCCCCTCTAACTCATTAAAATTTTTATATTTCAAGAGAACTCATTCTAAAATTTCTGGTTTATCCCTCCAATTCATTGAAATTTCTATATTTCATGAAAAGTGTTAATTAAAAAATTTTGTTGCCCCTAGATTTGAAGTCCTGGTTCTGCCACTGGTACTCCTTGGTATAGCTGTTATTTAGTGTTTATCTATATTAAGTGGGGGTTTATATGAAAAACTCCAATGCTCTACATGGTAGTATCTCACAATCACAACAGTCCAAACTTTAGGTTAGACTTGGGTTAAATGAGGTTCAATTGGACTAATAAAATTTAAATTGATGGGTTTCGCTCGAATTAAAAAGATATTGATTAATTTTGTAAAACAAGATTTATAAAAATATAAATTAATTGAAGATATTATTTTTGATGGAACGCGATGGAGAGGTATCGTTGACTCAAATTTGGTGGAAATTAGATTACGATGACGATGATGGTTCATGGATGAGCTCGAGCTAATATTAAGGACCCAACCATCCGAGAATTAAAGGGAACGGTAAAAGACAAAATTCTGCATTAATTTTTTAAAAGATTCTGAAGAAGTTTTTTTTTTTGATAAAATTCTGAGGGAGAAATATTTTCTCAACGGTGACCTGCCATTAATAAATACTGATACCAAATTTTGAACAGAAGCCCTCGCCAAGTTGATGAGAAACACAGCAAGATTCTGCATCAGTAAAATGCAAAAACGAGAAAATTGGAGTGGCTGATTTCAGGAGATAAAACGAAATTAAATGGGAATCGTCTTTTAGTGGGGAAGATCCTTACGGGTCCCCGTCACATATTATCAGTTGTAGCTCTGTAATCAGTTCCAATCAGACATCATGCTGAAACTTCGTCGTGGCTTCGCGAAGGAAACTGATACTTCCGATAATTTCACCAACGACAAAAGAAGATCTGCGGAACCTTCCCCATAAAACGGCCACTCCTTGCTTTGCGGTTTTATGGTCTATTCCTTCCCCCTGCTCGCTAACGCTCGCTGAGGTTTGTCTTCCTTCTATCATCATTTATATGAGCATCTTTCGATTTCAGAGCTCGTTTATCTGCATGAAATTTTTCTGCACGTATTTTGTTGTTTAATTTTTTTGCTTCCGTTTTATCTTATCCTTACATCCTGGTTTCAGTTCCTGGTTATAAACTGCCTATGTCGTGGTTATTACGAAGACACTGGTTTGTGCTTATATGGAGTACCCTCTAATTGTATGTTCAGCTGAACTGCAATAAATGTGCCTCTTGCCTTGTATTCTAAGTCTAGTTGCACTTGCTACCTGTCTACCTTTGCCCAACTTCCATTAGACCTGGTACAGTGCAGCACCAGGGCTCGGAATGAGATCTAAAGAACTTGTCTGAAGATTTTATCATCCATCTTACACCACAGAACCGAAAAGAATGAGAGAAGAATCATCCCACAATAATCATTGTGACATTTCCTTGGCTGACATGTCTGCTGATTTTCTCTAGAAGTTATCATATGTATAATCACCGCAATATAGCATCTTAAAAGATCAATGAGACAAAGTTTTCTTTTCCCCTTTTAAAGTACGAAATTGCAAACTGGTTGTAGTACTAGTAAGTGTGTCAACCTGCAGAGTGGCCTGGTCCAGGAACTGTAAGATCAAGTGATTAACAGTTAAAAGCTTTAAACAAATTAGAAAAGCTTGCATATCTTCTATAGTTTGGTGTGGCCACAAATGAAGCCTGTTTTGCAACAATTTTAGTTCCAAATTCTGGGAAGTAATTGCGCTATATATCTTTCCTTCCTTCCATTGATTATATGCATCCACAATCAATTTCATGGTATTCATGTTTGCCGCAAGATAAATTTTCAGTTTTGTGCATTTCGTTCCCTTCTGATATCTCTATTGCATCTGTTAACCTAGAACTTCTTGTCCGTGGTCACCCCATTAGGGTTTTGGGCAAACATGGGTCAGAAATTTCTTTTGGTGGCTATTTGCTTATGGGTTTGGACGATCTCCTTGGCTCTCCCTGCTTCATCTAAGGGGTTAGTGAGAATTGGACTGAGAAAGCGACAGTTGGATCTCAAAATTATACGTGCGGCTGCGAGAATCGGCAAGAGAGAGGGTGAGTATGTGCAGGAATTACGAGGCTTCTATCGTAATTTGGATAATCCAGATGTAGATATAGTACCTCTAAAGAACTATTTGGATGTCCGATATTTCGGAAAAATTGGTATTGGTTTTCCACCTCAAGATTTCACTGTCATCTTCGATACTGGTACTGCTAACCTCTGGGTTCCTTCTTCAAAATGCCTCTCTGTGAGTTCTGCTGGATTTAACTTTGTGGTATTTCATGCTTCCCCATTATCGATGGAATTACTTACTGAAATTGTACTACCATACAGATTGCCTGCTATCTCCATTGTAGGTACAATGCACAAGTATCTCATACATATACCAAGAATGGTAATGTTGTCAATGAAGTATTTTATAATTTATAGGATTTTGTGATGTGGAGAAATGCAAGCTCTTACATAGATTGGGGCTTCTGTTATTTATGTTATTGGACTCATGTTCAGATTTCTTCCTTTTGGATTTAAATTTAGGAACACATTGCATTATTCGTTATGGTTCTGGATCAATTTCTGGCTTCTTCAGCCAAGATGATGTTCAAGTTGGAGAGCTTGTTGTCAAAGATCAAGTGCGTCATTGCTTGATCCATTTTTACTTAGAAGGATATGTGTGTTTTGGTTGTGGTGGTGGTTATGAATTTATCAATTTCAGGTTTTTATGGAGGCTAAACGGGAAAAAAGCTTCCCTCTTATGTTTTCACGATTTGACGGGATTCTTGGGCTTGGATTTCAGGAAATTTCTGTTGGCAATGCTGTACCTGTTTGGTATAAATTCTACCTTTTCATTTTCTAAGCCTGGTATAAACTTTTCTAGTTTTCTTAATATGCTGTTAATTTGTTTCAAACATGGGTGAAATGTAAAAAAATTTTCAGAAGTATTGCAGCACTGAAAAATCAAGGACCATAACTCAGTGTAGGTCCTATTCAAACAGAGGGTGTTGAACAGGCATCAGATTTTACCTTTGTCATTTTTATGTATAGTGGCTTCCTTAGACTCGAAATCCATGTTTCAGGCTGACAGCCCATAGGTTTTAACATAACACCAGGTGATAACTCCTGCTTACTCAGCCACGTATAAATCAATTCTCCAATTTACTTGGCAAGAATATTCGTTGATTAGATGTCAAGAAATAAGGATCATACCAACCCTCGCAAACTTTAGTACATTCTCTAATCTGCAAGCATGGGATAACGAGGTTTTCAACCCATCTATAACAGCATCAGCAAAATAGATAGTCACTAAGGTTGGGAACTTCAGGCTTCCATCCATGGCATGAGCACTGAGGAGTCTCCCTCAATTATTGAATGATGACAGTCAAGTGATCTTCCCTCTATTAGTCCTGTCAAGAGGGAAGGCTTCAGCTATGATCGCGCTTCCTTCCTCAGTAGGCCATAAATGCATGTAGAACCACTCTCTTATGATCTCTGAGAAGTTAGTCTTGATATGCACTATTCCATGGGCTTACAGCTTACTTGTCTACCATCTGGGTTCGCATGTAGAAAGATGATTGTCTTCTCTCTAGTAACCTGTGAGACTTACCGGTTCACTAAACTTCAAAAATGTGCACTAACAAGAAGTGGCTGACGCCTTGGAATCAATCAAAGATTAAATTCCTGTTGCCTAATATCTGCCTGTTCCTCTTAGCCCAAATAGTCTAGAGGTAAGCAAATAGAATCGTTTGATATAGCAGTTTCTCCCCTTCCGAGACCATGGAACCTCCATTGCTCTGTTAGGAAGATCATCTGGTATCGCAACTGCATTTTAATGACTCAGTAGTTACCCACTAATCTCAATCCTGCACATACTAATGAATGCTCTAAATACAGGTATAACATGGTAAAACAAGGTCTGGTAAGTGAGGGGGTATTTTCTTGTTGGCTCAACCGAGATCCAGATGCAGAGGAAGGAGGCGAAATCGTCTTTGGTGGTGTTGACCCAAAGCATTTTAAGGGTGAGCATACCTATGTTTCAGTTACCAAAAAGGGTTATTGGCAGGTATATGGATGGTGAACCTAATCTTTTCTTTCAACAAATTTATGCTATTTTCTTTTTCTGTTTTTCTTCACAATAATGTACTGTTGCTCATTTTTCCTGTCTTCTATCTCTTTTCTAGTTTCAAATGGGTGGCATTCATATTGCGAGCCGTTTGACAGGTGACACCATCAATTCTTAAGTAATGACCAGTTAATATCATATTTAAATTTGTTCGGTTAAAGTAATTATTATTCTCCAATAAGATATTGTAAATATGTATATAATAGAAAAGACTCTTTGGAAGGGTTCCATATGACATCAAGATCCCTCTATTTCCAATAAATCAGTTCCATGAATCATTGACTTGCTCAACATCATAATTGAGATGCCATCCTCACCTTCATACATTAGGGCCATTACAAGGACATTTTATCATGCCAAGAAAAATAGCATTTCAATTTGCTGGTCCTGGCGAATTTTTAATTCATTAACCTTTTTCGCAGATAATGCTACAGACAGCTCTATCAAAATCTCGAAGTACTGCAAAAGTAAAAATAATTTGTTTTATCTGGTTTAATTATCCACTTCTAGAATTTCAAATTTATTTGAAGGTTTGTGATGCTAGTATTGATTTAGGGACATCTGTACATCCAGTTATTTATCACAATGTTGAAGTACTGCAAAAGCAAAAATGAATAATTTTGTCTTGCTTAATTATCCACTCCTAATATTCCAGGTTTATGTGAGTGTGGTTGTGCTGCTATTGTTGATTCGGGGACATCCTTTCTTGCTGGTCCAACTGTATGTGTCTAACTTATAGTAATTGGTTCCTTGTTGGAATTTCAAACTTGTGTTAGTTTCCTTCTTGTTTTTCTTCATTTTTTTCCCTTTATGTATTTATTTGAAATCTTGAAGACAAAAATTCGTTCTAGGCCATTCTAATTAGCTCTTCAAATTCAGACTGTTGTGACTGAAATCAACCATGCCATTGGAGCAGAAGGAATTGTGGGAATGGAATGTAAACAAGTTGTATCTGAGTTTGGGGATCTGATATGGGATCTCTTACTATCAGGGGTTGATTTCTTTTGTTTCACTTTCTAAGCTTCTAGAACATAATCAGATTTGTCTGAGTGCTTCAAGGAGAACTGATTACATTTTACTCCCTTCTCTGCAGTTACAACCTGACAAAGTATGTTTAGAGATTGGTTTGTGTGTCTTTAATGGGACTCAGTATGTGAGGTAAGGACATAATTTCGTTCTTTTTTCCCCACCCAGCATGCTCCCCTCCAAAGGGCAGTCGGGTGTTTGTACAAGTGCAAAGTTGTGTCATTCTCAATGCTTTTTCCATGCTGAAAATAATTTCTGATACAAATGCAGCACAAGCATCCAAACAGTTGTTGAAAAGGAAAACAAGGAGGGTTCATCACCTTTTGAGGGTGCTCTATGCACTGCTTGTGAGACGGTTGTTACTTGGGTTCATAGTGAGCTTAAGAATTCAAAAATAAAGGAGAAATTATTTGAATACCTTGTTGAGGTGGCTTAGCCCCAAACCATATTCCTCTTTTTGGCTGAGAAGCGCAAATTAGTGATAAATATGTTTCCTGATCTTTCATTGTGTTACAGCTGTGCAACAGATTGCCCAGTCCCGTGAGGGAATCAGCTATTGACTGCAATATCATTGCAAACTTGCCCAATGTTACATTCATCATTGAGGGCAAACCCTTCCAACTCACTCCGGAGCAGGTGTGCTTTCTCTAAGCACCCTTCATTTTTTTACAAGTTCATAAAAATTTATTTCTTGACGATCTTATTATTGCCAAACAAAAGTTTCTATGCCCATGCTAAAATTGACGATTAAAGGAAGAAATAGTGTACCCTAGCATACACTAGGGTACACTATTTGGATAATATCTGGGTCTTTTTCATGCCTTTCATGTTTTGTTTCAGTACATTCTTAAAGTGAAATCAGGCTTTGCTACTGTCTGCCTAAGCGGGTTTATACCTTTCGATGTGCCCCCTCCTGGAGTACCCCTATGGTAGGTATTCATCCTTGATGGCCAAGACCAGCATTCACATGAATATATGTGCCTTCAAAAGCAGATTTACACAAACATTATGATGGCATTGTTTTTGTCATCTTTGCCCGTCATACCTTAATGATAAGGATATATACATGCAAATGCATGTGTTATGTTTATGTAAACCAGCACATTTCCGCAGTCCTGTTTATTTGCATATGCAAATCTCTATTGGTACTGATGAGACTTTTGCAATTAGGGTTCTTGGAGACATCTTTATGGCAGCATACCACACGGTGTTTGACTTTGACAGTCTCCGACTAGGATTTGCAGAAGCTGCTTAAGAGTTCAAGGACAACCTTTCATCTGGTTACCCTATGGTGCTTTTGGTGCAGAATTGTACTGATAAGTTGTGTATGGATAATGGATGCTGTTTACTAAAATATTTAAGACTGCTATTCATATGACTTAATTGTATATTTTTTTGGTTCACCGAACTTGATGTTATATGTAGCCCCTTTTTGGCTAGATATGTTTAACAAAAACTATGTATCTACATATTTCCTCTACATCCTAGCTTGATTCCTTGCATATTTACCTTATGCTACAAAAAACAACACTTAATCTTGAGCCTTTCTTTTAGAAAAAACTTAAACCTGTTAAAAAGTCTACGTCATGCTGTTGGTAATGAGATATAAAATCTTCAACAGCTGCTGTTTTGCCTGATACTAAACAAAAATCAACAACTGCTATGGAACCTTGTAAATTTGTTAATACGTACTAAAGGTGGCTGAAGTGTTGTCCTCTTGAGAAGTTCTTTGTATGTGGGACCTTGGGAGAGGTGAAGTGGCAGTCCGACCTGAGTAGTAGAATGCCCAACATAGGAGGTAATTCACCTTTTAATCCATTTATCCGGTATCCAAGACCCACCCAGAGTACAAGAAGAGATAAAAAAAAAATGATTCAGTAACAAAACATGTTGGTTCACACCAGTTTATGGGCCATAATTCTTCTATTTTACATATATTGCTACAACAGTTTCAAATCATGGAACAAAAGCATATATCCTTTGTTCTCCCCTCCTATGATTCCCATTATTGGAGGAAGTAACCAGACAGGAAGAGGATGAAGAAAAACGAGAGACTACCATAGATGAGCAGCGCCTTCTGACCTGATGTGAGCGCATTACCGCCAAATCCGTACTGTTGATTCTCGGCGAACCCCGCAATTTCCACACTCTTGCTCTCGAAGAACGACTTCGCCGCCCCGCAAGTAGGGCACCTCCAGTCCTCGGGCAATTTGCTGAAAGACAGTCCAGGAGGGATCGGGTATGATGGGTCACCTACTGCCTCATCGAACTTGAAGCCACATGATCGACACTCATAAATTCCGGTGTTTAACACTGCAAACTTCTCTTCCGGCCTGCGTTTATCGAATTTCCCCTCTTCTGGAGGCGGCGACTCCGCAGGAGCTATTGTTGAATCGGGTTCTTCGGAAACAGGTGCATCAATGGACTTTGAAGTGCATTTCACTCCTGGGGGTCTGCAGACAGTTGAAACCTGGGTTTTCTTGAGGCGGAGATGGGGGAGTGCAAGATGAGGTTTTGGTCTTGTGGGTGATGGTTGAGTTTGGGTGGTCGATAGGCGGAAAGAGAAGATGGGTGTTGTTGTTGCGGTGGCCATTGAGGTTTTCTCTTAGACGTGCAGAAGAAAGGTAGGCAGAGGATCGAGAGAACAGCACTGCAGGAGTTTCGTAAGCTTCTGTTCGTTCATGTAACCGCTCTACTTGAAGGCTTGAAGCGTAGGAGACTAGGAGAGAGGGGGATCAACGGGAACGTCGGGAAGCATATGCCAACGAAGGGACCGACGGATGGATAAGGTTGGAGGCCATGAAAGTTTCGCATCTCTTTTCGCACTTAAAATCTTCATCATTTATCTATCATTACCTGGAAATTTAATACTATAAGGTGGGAATAAAAGGTCAACAAATTGAACGGTTTGGATCCAAATTCGGCCATGTTTAGGAAGATTCTCACTGAATGTTGACACGTGTACGGCCACACTATCATGAGGCGGAGGCAATGAGTATTGGAGTGAGCATGTAGAGTACAATACGATCTCGTGAACGCTTCCAGCCCTGCGCCTCGGGTCCCAACCCTAGAGCGTGGATCCAACCAATCCCCATTCCCCAAACACCCAGAGCCAGAAACCAGAACCCTCCGTTTCTCTCTCCCTCTCGTCTGTTCCCGGCTTCCCGCTTACATCTACTTCTTGCCGTGTCAAGAAATGCCGTCGGAAGAACATCAGACCATTGACGCAGAAGACCTTGACGAAGAGGAAAGCGATGAAGAAGATGACGAAATAGGTTTAACAACACAGCACAGAGGAGAAGGAGATGAAGAAGGGGAAGATGACGACGACGACGATGACGACGATGAAGAAGAAGATCTGAACTATCACTCTTCTCCTTCCGCTTCGTCTTCTTCTGAGGATGACACCAACAAAAACTCTTCTGCTGACAACCCTACCGTCACCATCGCCGCCACCACCTCCTCCACTGTCGCCGTTGCTCCTACCATCGCAGCCGCCGTCTCCCCCGGCTCTGCCGTTGCTCCGAATGGTTCTCCGATCGTAGCACAACCAACGGTCACCCATTCATCTTTTGATCACAAGCGTCAACGGACGTCCGAAGTCTTACCTGCAGCTGAAGAGAAGAAACCCTCCGCCTTCGATGACTCTCGACGTCTGTTCCAACGGCTTTGGACCGATGAAGACGAGATATTGCTTTTACAGGGTTTTCTCGAGTACATCACTCAGCGAGGAACGCAGAATTCGTCTCATCATCATGATACGGGTCCCTTTTACGACCAAATCAAGTCCCGACTGCAGCTTGATTTCAACAAGAATCAGCTCGTGGAGAAACTCAGGAGGTTGAAGAAGAAGTACCGAAATGTTGTTAGTCGGATCAGCTCTGGCAAGGAGTTCTCTTTCAAGAGTCATCACGATCAGGCTACGTTTGAGATCTCTCGCAAGATCTGGAGCGGTATTGGTGGAAGAGTGGGCGGTGTTGAAGAAGGCGGATTGGAAGATGATGAAGAAAACCCTCAGAATAACAATAATGATAGTAACACCATTAACAATGACGTCGATGTAAATAACTCTCTGAAGAAGGTGCCGAGGTCTCGGAGACGGTCCCGCAAAAGACCAGCAGAGGATAACCTATCGAAGCACCAGAGTCAGGCTGCATCTTCAATTCCGAACGTAATCGAAGATGCGGTAAGGAGTTGCCTCTCTCCTCTGTTTAAGGAGCTGCTTTATTGTGCAATTAATGGTTCTTGCAGCACTGGAGCATTAGGGGGAGTTACCATGAACTCAGTTTTTGGGGGAGTTACTATGAGTCCACTTTCTTTGAATTCTGGGGGTACTTCTCTGGATATCTCGAGTTTTGAGTCGATGGATGAGAAGTGGAGAAATCAACAGATTTTGGAGTTGGAGGTTTACTCAAAGCGGTTAGAGTTGGTGCAGGATCAGATCAAGTCAGCTCTCGAAAAGTTGCGATCAATGGGAAGTTGAGAGAGCTTCTGCTATGACATTTACAAGTAAGAATCTGCCGTATTTGCTCAACTCATAGATTTCTTGGTCCTCAAGTCTTCAGTTGATATAATAGCAATTATATGTAGTCTGGATCTCTTTTCTGTTCTTTTCATTTTTCCCCTAACAATTGAGAAACAATAGCTTTTCATGAAATACTTGTAGTATCATCATATACGATCCATGTTCCCATTATATGTGTAATTTATGATTCTTGTCTGGATCTCTTTTCTTGTGCCTTGGAATTAATTTTATGAGTCACACATCAAATTATAGAGACAGAAATAAGAGGAGTTGTCATTGTGTTTTATTTGCAGAAGTCCTGAGGTATTCTTGGAATCAGAAGCTCAAAATAAATCATTTAGGACTGCTTTATAAGTTGTTTTTTCATTAAAAGTGATTGTGGGGGTGAAGCAGTGGTAAGTGAACCAAAAGATCCACAAAACTAATCTCTTCTATTGGCTTGGATCAATTATCCACAAATTGGTCGTATTGAGAAAATGTGGCCTATGCAGTTAGAGTTGAATGTCTCAAGTGGAGATTAAGGCTGTCAATGGGTAGTATTATAGATCCTAATTCTACCCATATTCGATCCGAAAACTTGAATATGGATTCACAATCTTATCCATTGGATCGAATATGGTTGGCAATTTTCAGATACAATTAATTTTGAATTTGACTTTGGATTCTTCCATATTCAACGAAAATTCAAAATATATATATTAAGGCTTTAAGCCTTTTATTGTTATTAACTTTTGAAGGCCATTTAGGGCATGTTAAGGCTTTTAATATTAAACTGAAAATTCAAAATATGTATATTAAGGTTTTAAGCCTTTTATTATTATTAACTTTTTAAGGCTTGTTAAGGCTTTTATTATTATTTAAAAGGCTTGAGAAGGAAGCCCTTTTATAGGCATCGGTTGGGAAGGATTTCTCCTTTCCAACTGATGTGGGACTAAAGAGGAGGTTCTGCTTTCTTCATTGAAAACCAAACGATTCAGTCTTGAACCATTAACCATTTGGTCTGAATTTATTTGTAAATTAAATTAAAATAAAATTTAATGTAATTCAATATATAAAAACTTTAAATAGGTCCAAAAGAAGTGAATTCTAATTCGAATTTTGGCCAATATATTGGGAATCCAACTGGATATTGGTCAACTTCGAATTTTTAAAATATATTATTGGTTTGAATATGAGTCGAGGTAGATTCAACCCGTATTCGACCCATTTCCAGCCTTCTGGAGTGTTATTTGATCAAAATATTCTGCAAAACTAAAAGGTAATATTTATAGGACAACTGTTAGGTTTGTTATAATTTATAGATCAAGTGTTGGACAGAAACCAAAGCTACATTTTTAGGTTTGTGGAATTTTTTGTGGTACCATGATTCTCATTTTTCGTTTGTCTTAAGTACTGACTTTTTCTCCCTATCATGCTAAATTTTGATGGCATAATTTCCCTTCACAGTTGTTGAAAATTTGATCCTACCATTGATGATCTTTCATTCCCATTTAAGTTTTTGAATGATTCTGTTTGTGTTGATCCAAGCCGAAGCCATTGGTTTAACTCTGTTCCTGACAGGCTCTTCCTCTTTAAGGCACCAGAGAATAGTGCCTATTGATTTTGAGGCTTCCTTCGTTTTGTTCCTTGGATGTGGAAAACTTTTTGGGTTCCTTAGAGAGTCCTTGACTGTGAACAACACCATGTCTAGACACTAAGATTGCACTGCATACCTGAATGTATGAGGTTTCTGATGGTTCCATTGTAGCAGTGTAGCATTCTTTGACTTGTCATTGATGAGTTTACTGGGAGCGTACGTCATTCAAATGCCAAATAGCTTTCTAGCCTTCTCACATTTATTATATGTTTGCGATGTTTACTATGGATCTAAGGCATTGTTCCATTGCTTTACCAGCCGTACTAGAAGTTCTTGCATATCTGTTAATGTATCCTGTTCAAGTTCATGTTAGGATTTCGTGGATACAACACACTGCATCAACACCTGGTGATGCTGATAAATAGACAAGTGGCTGTAAATGGAGTGGAAAAGCAAAAGATTTATAGAAGGATCTCAAAGTAATTGACGGGTTTGGATGGAAAAAGTGAGCATTTTGTATATCAAGATAGCTACATTATTCAGGGAGTCTCTTGGCATATTGATGATTACAGTGGTATGTCATGTGTTGTTGATAATGGGCTTTTTGGAGAAACTAGAGAAGACCCTAGACCGGGGTTATCTTTAAATTTTAAGGCTCCAATCAAAGTTTAAGGGATACAAAAAATGTCTTGTGTTATTGGAATGTTCATTCTGTGTAGGTTCAACTACTTCTGGGTAGGAGATCAGGACATCCTCATTTGAGGATTCCCCAGATGCCTTTCAAGGGGATGTTGTTTTGGGTTGCTAACTCTATGAATACTTGTTTACCTTCAGAATGCTGGGGTCTTTGGTTGAGCTGACCTTTATTTTCTGTCAGTTTGGAAACACTATGGTCTTTGTTTTTCATTGTTAACATTTAGTTCAATTATAAACAATGAGGTGGGGGGTACCAATCTTAAGACGGTAAAGAATGCAAATGGACCTTAATTCTCTGCCTCAATGGCCTAGGTATAACAATCGTCATTACCATACAGCTGAAGCTATGTTCCGTAAATGACATTTGTCATCCATCCATGTGGTTCCTTATTTTGGTTAGGCCTCTCAACTATAAGTTCAATCTTGATTTGTAGTCTTTTGTTTTCTTTCGTGTTACATCGACATCATCATCATCAAACTTGAAGGGCTAGGAGTGATAGTTGGGTCCATCACTGGCACATTAAGTGATTCATCAAAAATAAAAATAATAATAATAATAATAACAATGCACATTAGGCGAGTGGATATCATCTTCAAATCCCAGTTTGATGATTATTTTTGATTTGCTAGCCTTTTTTGAAGGCATATAGACCTTTATGTGGTGAAAATCTCCATTTGGCCAAGAACTCCTAAAACTCTTGAAGTGTATTAATAATATTATTACGCAGATGTTCCATGAATGACATTTGCGATCCTTCCATGCGGTTCCTTATTTTGGTTACCCCCTCAGGTATCACATGCTTTTTGCACATGCCATTAAAAAATTAACTGAAATAGGTGGTAAGTGCGGCATAATCCGCCCATGCTGTCACAAAATTAGTGAACAAGGATGTCTGTTTTTTTTTTTTTAGAATGATTACACCCTTCTCATATCCTGTTTCTTGATGCAAAGAGGCTATTTGTAGCAGCTAAATAAATGGGCATTGAATTGTTCTTTCTGATTTTCTCTGACATTTATATTTGTTGTAGCCGCTATAACATTTGATTGATAAATGTTATCAGGGAGAGGTAACCTATGTGATGAGACTAGTCTGTAGGATTATGATCTGAAATTGATAGCAAGTATGATTAGTTTTTAGGATTTAATTTAGAAATGCAATATACTAGCATCCATCTTGAAGGTGACAATTTTTGGAAGTAGCAAAACATGGTCAACTATGTTTATGTTTTCTTTGTATTTCTTGGCCGGTTGCTTTGGTTGGTTTGTTTCCTTCTCCTTAATCTATGTACCTTTGAAACTACTAGCTGTTGATCCTGAACTCCATCGGCTCATCGTGTGAAACTACTTGCTGCTGGTACTGTTAGCAAATGAAATTCTCATTTAGACGAGAAAAAGGAAAAATGAAAAATCTCAGCAAGAGTAACCAGGGTAAAAAGTAGATAGGACTAGATTCTGTTGTACCACGAGCATAGGTGAACACATCCCCCAATAATGCTTGCAGTACATTTTTTCCTTTTGGGTGAGCTAGTGGCGGAACCAGGACTCCAAATCTGAGGGGGCAAAAAAAATTTTAAATTGACACTTATACATGAAATATAGAAATTTCATGGAGATAGAGGGGCAAACCAGAAATTTTGGGGGGGGGGGGGGGCGGGGGCGGGGGCGGGGGGCGCGGCGCGCAAAACATAAATTTCAATTAAAAAATATAGAAATATATATATTTTTAATTAAAAAATAAAATTTAGGGGGGGGGGGGGGGGGGGGGGGGGGGGGGGGGGTGGGGGCGCGCAATTGCCCCCTCTAGACATAGCCTGGTTCCGCCACTGGGTGAGGTGAGCGGTACTGTTTTGAATTTTCATTATTAAGAGCCAACGTCAAATAAAGCGACCCATCTTATAAGCTCCTGCAACCTTAAATTGTGGGGAAATGCTTTTGCATGAGACCGATTATATAATCAGAGGACTGGAAGGTGTTAGCAATTTGAATAAACTATATTGTCATTGTTCTAATATTGAGTCTGTTCTGGTTGTAGCGTTTCACATCTTGCTGTATACCGTTTGTATATACTCTCTGTATCATCTCTATAGGTTTATTGCAGAAAAAAAATAAAAATAAAAAAAACCTATACTGCCATATGAGAGAAGTCTGGAGATACCTACAAAACTTTGTACTCACAAAATATTTGTTTCGGGCGCTACATCATGCTTATGTTTGTAATACTTGGTCTTTGTTTCTTTGGAGTGCCTCTTCATTAATTCCCATGTAATATTACGAAGATAATTTCTATGAATGGGCAACGCCCACCTGCTGGTGTCATGAAAAACAAAACCTTTTACTGGAAAGCTTTTTAACTTACAATACTCTTCAGCCATTGCGAGGATAATGGCATATGGCGATACAAGTTTCAAGACCAACGGTATCTTTCATTTCGGTTTTTGTTTCTGTTTCTGTTTCTGGTAAGCAAATAAGCTATGCTTAGCAACCACTTTGAGGACGAGGAAGAAGAAGCTCAGATAAATGGTTTTTAATTGATTTTCGCATGTTAATAAACACTATCGTGCGAAGGTTGGCCTGAATCAGACGAAAATATGACATTGTACAGGAGAAAATTCAAATTCAGGAGGCAAAAACCCGAAATTTCTTTAGCCTGCAAACATCAGATGGCAATTTTTCTTTTTAATTTATGACGAAAAACCAATCAAGGGGCAGTGGCATTTCATTATTAAGTAAAGTACACGTAATTATCACCCACAACTCCAGCTACGAATGGAGAGAGGATGCACTTGGTACACACACCGAGGAAGTAGTTGGCATCAAAGGAATTCACTATTCCTCGTCGCTCTCATTACCAAAAACTGATGACACTTGAACGGCAACTTTTGATTTCTTCCCCACTGTACCATACGAGTTCTGATGCAAAAATCAGAAGACAGCAACAAATTAGTCCAAAAGAATAGCAAAATGATTGTTGAACAAAGGAGAAGCCATTTTCATACAAACACATTTGAAAAATGTGGGTGACACAAACCATTTCCCGATGGTTGGAAGGAGAATTTGTCAAAAGAAGAAAGCCACACTGATAAAATATACATCAGACTCGGGGGTAAGTGTAGGTGATTGGTAAAAAGCCTACAGGGGTAAAAAGAAAAAAATGCGACATCTAGCAGGAACAGACTGAATTCAAGCAGCAGTGATTGAAAATCCTCTTGGTCATTTCTGAGGTTCACATAATGAATCTCCTAGTTAGTTCTAATTCATCATATCGTGTAATATTTCAAAAATTCCTCGATAATGAGCCAATGTTTCTAAATATTTCAGTCATAAGTCTACACATACTTCACATGATGAATCTACTAGTTAGTTCTATTTCATCATATCGTGTAACATTTCAGAAAATCCTCGACAATGAACCAATATTTCTAAATATTTCAGTCATAAGTCTACACATACTTCACATGTTGAATCTACTAGTTAGTTCTATTTCATCATCTCGTGTAACATTTCAGAAAATCCTCAACAATGAACCAATATTTCTAAATATTTCAGTCATAAGTCTACACATACTTCACAAGACAAGTCATAGAACCAAACCAATTTTCGATTTCTTGAAAGTTATTTATTCTCTTCTTTTCAAAACCTATATACCATGATGCATAGGCAAGGGTGCATGTGTTGGAATATGATAGTGATATGAGTGTTAGATTTGGCACCCAGAAAACTAAAAGATTCATCGTTACAGTAGGATATCCAGATAATAAAGGATAGAATAATCAATATCATAAGACATGCTATGCTTCCTTAAAATATGAAATGCTTCATGCAATGAAGAGACAGGTGAATTTAATAAGCCATCTAGTTGACTGATTAAACAAGCAAGACTTAGAATCCAAATGGGATGTGGATTTCATGAGGCAGATGGCCACTATTTCATGTGTTCTATACAAACCAAGGTTTAAAAACGAAATTTTTGCGGCACGCTAAACGGCGGAAAAATTAAAAAGGGCAAAAAATTGGTTTTTTTTTTTGAATTTTGGGGAAATTTTGCTGGCAAGTCACTCCGTTTCACCGGGTATGCCGCCCCTTTTTTGCCAATAAAAATTAAACAAATTTGCATTTCCCTTCTCTGTTTCGCCCGTTTCGCTCGGCACGCCGCCTTGTTTCGCTGAAAAATCGCCAGCGATGCAATTAAGCGATTTTTACCCTCCGAAATGCAGGCGTGCCGCCGAAACAGTAAACACTGCTGCAAACTCAATTCACAAACCAAATTTCAGCCCCAAATGTATTTATCACACATGTAGCCCTCGCTTTAATGGGGCTAACATAGGTTCAAATATACTCCGTGAATACTACCTATGGTACCATATATATTAGTGATTACATCACGAGGAATAAAAGCTCAAGTGTCACCATGTACATAAACCTGGAGAAACAGATTAGAGTTCACCAAGTGATAATGTTATATTATACACTTAACAACTCCTCGTAGAAAAAAAAAGAGAGCACACTCAATATTAGAAGACAATCATGTGAAAATAAACAATATAAAATTTATTGAGTTCTGTTCCAGAATCTTTTGTGGAGTATGGCTGACGCAAGTCAGGCGTGGTTACTTTCACTTATTTAGAAGTGTGCAAACACGGCATCACAAAAATATCCTCAGGAAAGTATAATACAAGAGGCAAATCTGATACAAAGCTGTCATCCATGAATCTTAGCACCAAGAAAATGTCCTGGGTTTTTCAGAAATCAGAGCACTGGAGGTTCAAGGGTTGTACAACTCAGACCAGGAATTTATTCCCGTACTACTACATATGATACTCAAGTAAAATCAATGAAAAGGATCCAACGAAAAGGTCCTTGCTAGTTCTGAAATCTCACAACCAGGGTTCAATGGTTTACTATCACTGAGCCAAGGAATTTGTTGTGGAATTTCTACAACTGTGGAATTTGAGTCAAAAAAACACACACACTAAAATCTGCACAAAAAAACACAAGAATTTTTTTCTGTTTGTATGATAAACATGTGGGACCCCCAAAAAATGCCCACTCTCTTGAAGAGAGGAAGTTAAAAAAGGAAAAGCCCATGAATGGTAAAGGACAATTCCCAATCAAAAGCAAATTGAATTTACCCACATTCCTCCCCCATTTTTATTCAGAAAGAAAGAAACTACTCACTGAGTCACTGGTATCCCCCATTTTTATCCAGAAGGAAAGAAGCTACTTACTGGTAATTTCTGTCCCTTTGACTGTGAAGGTTGGTTTATCTTCTACAGACCTCAACAAGTGGGAAAGCACCTTGTTATGCCACCAGAGTTAGTTGATGATATTGGTCTTTTTGAGAAGAAACCAAAGAATACTATTCCATCCTATATCTTCATGGTAAAGGATATGATTTAAGTCTGCATCTGGACAGGAATCCTTTCTCAATTGTTGCTCGAGAGAACCTTTGAGAAATGATAGGTTCATTATGCAAATATTTTTGGCTTGTTAAGGATGAAGACCCATACAATAATAGTTAAAAAATGGCCATTGAACAGAAGTGAAAAACAACTCATCATAGAAAATAAAAAAGCAGTGAAAAACAGCTATATCAGATTTGATACGTGTTCTGGAATCTTTTCAGAGGGATATTCTTCATGGATAGGCACGGGGGTCAGGAAGGAGAAAAAAACAAACAAAAAAGGAGTGGTGATAAACAACTAAAAAGGATTTGGTAGTTGCATTTTCGAATCTCTTTCAGGGGGTGTAATCTTCATGGTAGCTAGTGGTGGTCACCCAAAGTGATTATGTGTTTGTTATGGGCTAAACGTTTGGGAATCCTCAAAAATATTAAACTAGGCAGTTGCAATAAGTTGTGTGTTCACCAGTGAAGTGCCTGGTTTAGTCATCAGCCCAAATTAGTAAATTAGTTTCTCATTTTATATAATTATTCTCAATCTTAAGTTTTAGCCAAGTAGTCACTCTTACTAATTTTTACTAGTTGTCTATTTAACTGATATTTAACTGATTTAACTGATTATGAAAAAGAAAACTTATAATTATTTAAAGAACCATTGTAAAAAGTGAGAAAGCGAGGGGAAAAAAGGAACCAATCAAGGTTTGAATAGGAAGATTTGAAGGAAGCCCCCAGCAGTAAAGCCCTCACTAATAGAGAATTTAAATATTCGTTTAGGTAGGTATTAGCAATGTACACTATATACACTCATTGACTAACTTAAATAGAAATCTTGAATTCTTGTAGTGAGAGAGCCAAACTTTGTATGCTATTGTCTTGTAACCCTTTCTTCCTCTTTCATCTCTGGTGGAGGTTATACTCATCTTGCTAATAACATTATTAATTAGCAAACATTTTAAATTGAAAAATAACCATTAAACTAGAATCAAATGAGAATACCTTAGATGCACCAGATTTTGAGGAAAAGCCAAACTTCAATGTCTTTCGATGATCCTGGTCTGCAAGTGCAGATGCATGCTTAGATGTGGTAGAGGCAGATACCGTTCCAGAGTCCTCTTGTTGTTGTTGCTGTTGCTTATGCGCATCTGCCCTGATTGGGATTAAAGGAATAAAAACTTAAAATCTCGTTGCTAATAATCAAGTAACTAATAATAACTAAATGAAAAAAAATGGAATTGATAAACAAAGCTACATAAATAAATAAAGGTAATGGGAGAAATTTATAGATGTATACATCTGAGATAACTTAGCCATTTCCCTTTCTTGTCGTAATTGTTCTCGTTTTTGCCTGTCATCGCGACTGCTGCTACCATGCATTTCTTTCATTTCCTTGAAACGCTGCCAGTCCCATAACAAACCAATAGCAAACATTAAAATTAAAAATAATCACTTCTAAAGAATTTAAATTAATCTATGTATGGCTTTTTACCTTTCTGTGATTATGGTCATAAGAGCTGAGATGAGCCTCAAATTCCATGGCCAATTTGTATTGCTTGTTGCAGAGGTTACAATAGAACACCTTACGTATTTCTTTCACCTCGGTTTGAATTTTCTGCTCACGTTCTGCTATCACCTGGATTTTCATAATGTGCACGAAGCAGGCAGTAGAAGCCACCAGGTAATAAAAACTGCAGGAAATTCTCAAGACCCTCCAAGGTTGATGTTCTCTTATGATATACCATTCCCGTCAAAAGACACACATATATGCTATATGCTGCCTTCTGCTATTAGATGTAGGTTTCAGAAAAAGTAATGCATCAACCTCAATATATCTGCTAGTGAAAATGTTTATAGATTAAATAGTGTACAAGATTAAAGAAATACCTCCCGCTTCTTGACATTTTCTTCGGTGTCTTCTACTTCAACATCAAGTTTCTTTCGTTGCACATTTTCTTCAGCAGTAAAAAAATCATCTTCCTCTTGTTTTCCAACTCCTAATTTAGGATCCCTGATTCCAGCTTTTATTGGTTCAATAATTCCTGCAAATAACGCCAGAATAAGTTAATAATAACAGTAATGATGATCACGATGACAATGACAACTAATGACTAAAACAATTACAAGAATACATGACTTTAAGAACCGGGTGAAAACCAAGGACCTTACAAGGAATCATATGACGATCTTTTATACCAACCAAGAAAAAAACAAAAATCCATATGGCTAGGTATTTTTAAAAGACAATTCCACAATAGCAAATATATGATATTTAATCAAACTTCAGTGCCAAAAATATCAGTTCAGAACATCCAAGGAAATTGAAATTCAGCCAGAAAACCAGCAGATCAAATGATCAAATGATTTAAAAGGCAGATTAGAGTCTGAACCATTTAAAGAGGTGGTCATCAGTAAACATGATCTAACTGGTAGTTTGACTTAGGTTGACTAATGAAATTAGCCATTTCTTCATATGAAATTTTTATCTGTTGCTTATGTCGTATAGATCACTACAAAATATCTCATATAAATATATAAAAATATAAATTTCTATATATGATATGCATCCTACAACGCTAGATAGGAACCAATGTAATCCACCAAGAATGTCAAGTTTTGTCAAGCTTGGGACATATATCTATTTCTCATGTCCCATATATGATTACAGAATCTCTCTCTGAATATGATATGCACCATATTTAACTCTAGATCATGTGGTTAACCAGAACGCAGTTCTCTCTACCAATAATATGTCACTACTTGTAAAGTTTGGGTCAATAAAGCTGTAGCTCTCTCCCTTACACTTTTTGGCAAGGCTCATAATACGTCAAAGTTCGATCCCTCTTTCTCTCTCACATACACAAAAACAAAAGCGTCTTTTGTCCAATTTTTGGTATTCACTGCTAAGCCACTAATTATCTTCAAACCCAATATGTTATTTTGTCTTTCAACCAAGAAAAAGCACATTATACAGTTCCAGGGGAGTTCTTTCAATGAATTTTGGACCAAAAAAGAGTACCAATAAGGTATAATACTAAGGGTAGTGGGTAAAAGACAATAGTTTCCACTTTCCAGTAATGCTAGGATTACAACAAGGGTAACCTACAATCGGCTATCATTTTCCTTTGATTATGGAAGAAATTACTAACCATATCTAAAAGGAGGTGCCTTGTGCCTTGATGTATGTTATTTAGCAATGATGTAGCTTTGGTGAACTGCAACAGAGAAAGATCAAATGCAAAATTGGAATACAGAAGGATACTTCATAGTCAAGGTTTTAAAATAATTCAAACGAAGACTCGGTATATAGTGTAACTTCCGTAAAATTAACGGCAGAGGTGAAATAATAGTAAAAATTAGGAACTAAGAAATTCCTAAAAGTAATCAATTTAGTTACCTAGGGTGAGTGACTCACAAAGAGGGAGTTACTGATGGCGATATTACATATAGAGTTCAAGGTAGATAGATTAGGTGGAGAATTGTGTTTAGCTTGTTATTTGATTGGTGTTTTAAATATAGTTAATCATTTGTTTTAATATACAGATTATAATGTTAGCCGACGACATATGCATAAAAATAGTTTTGCTAAGTTGCGGATAGATTAGACAGATAGATATAGATGTGTGGAAATACTAGGTAATTCAAGTAACGAATATTCGAAAGTGGTTAATTGTTACCCAAATAAGTGAAAGGAAAAATGAAACGAGATTAAGATGGTTTGCATAGCAACTGTGAGAAGGTGTGAGATGGTACTTGAAAGATCTAAGAGGGTAAGGGGAAGACCAAAAAGAACATGGATGGAGTTAGTTAGAAAGGATCTGAATGCCCGTAAGCTTAGTAAAGACAATGCTTTTTTTTGGATAGATTGGGATTGAGGATTAAGATTCATGTTATTGAAACCAACTAGTTGCAGTAAGGAATTTGGTTATTGATTGATTGATACACACACAATATATACACAGATGTATAAACACAAATACAGACACACACATATTCAGGGTCTGCCTCAACCCCCCTTTCCTCCTATAGAGTGCCTGATGGCTTCGGCCTAGAGGTTTTAACCAAAAAAAAAAAAAAAAAGATATAAATACACAAGCACACATATAGAGACCCAAACACAGTTCAATCAATAATACTACACCATTCTCATCATCTCATCTATAGGCATGTGGATGTGCTAGAAGAAAGCATCATGCTCCATTACTATGTAGTCAGTTTACTGCTAAATCAACTCTTGGCACAAGGTTGAATGGGTTCTTATACCAATGTCAAGGACAGGGCTAAACAGACTAATTCAGTGCATCTCGATGGGTATTCCAGGGACAAAAACATCCATGAGAAGATAGGATATGTCCAAGTCGCTCATATAGTAGAGTAGTGTAATCTTAATGAAAGCCTTTATTTCGGGAGAATCCTTAATTCAAAGCTAATGGACAGAGAAAGGTGGAGGACAGTTGCTATTTTTATGAGTGACGTGAAAGAATGAAGTGGAGCAAATTCCCCATGCTTAGAAATCTAAACATGTGATTGGAACCAAAGTATACATGAATCCAAAAAGAGAGGCTGATTCCTCCAGATCAACTGTTCTAGGATCTCGCAAAAGATTTGGGTTCAGACCAGATTCCAGAAGACCAATAGAAAACAAATCCCACCAAGGCATCCCAGAAAATGGAAATCTTTAAGGGTCACGGGAATTGACTTGGTATCACTAAATATCTCACAAAAGATTGGATCAGATGTCCATGCAAGAATTGAAGAATATAGCAAACAACTAGATAGAGAGGACGTTTTCCAAGATTTGCTATCATAGATCATTTAACTTACAACTGATTTTTAATCCATCTATATAAAATTTAATATTTGCCAATTATGACTATATGCCATATTCTTTATATCTGTATAGAATTTCCAGAGGCCATCAAAGCTACACTCCATGCTGACATAGTTCTAAATATCATGACAAGTGCAACCTAATCACTAATCTGCCAAACCATGAAATGAATATTTAATCATACGAGCATTTTACAGGAGGAGTACATACATTTTAAACTACTGTCAGAAGTTATTTTAATTTCTTGTGCTTAAACAAGCAAAAAAGGAAGTGAAAGATATGATAGAATGAAAAAGCATATATGTGTAAGGCCTCTTTAAACCAAAGGTCAATTTTCATACATGCACAACAAGAACAGTTAAGGAAAGGGAAAAAGAAAAATAAAGGAATGTAGTGGTGCCGCCAATAATAGCATTTATTAGCACAACATAGTAATAATATTGCTAACCGTGACCTAGTGAGAAAAATATGTGTACATGCATTCACATACAATTCCTAAATACGAGGAAAAATACACTTGTGATATGGGAAACTTCACTGTCAAAGCATGTGTAAGTAAGAGGAGTAATTAACTGCATGATGCAGGATATAAACTAAACACAGTAACTTGCAATACTTTTTTTTCTCTTTTAATAAGTGATTTGCAGTATGTTGATATAAGTACCTTGTTCATCTTTGCCAAGACCCTTCCCTTTCCAACCCATTTTCTGAAGAAGCCTAAACCCAACATTTGATGATGTCAATTGTGTGTCCAGTGATGCTTGCTCCAAATGATCTAAATCAATATTTTCAGTGGGCTTGTGATCAATTGGTAGACGGAAATCTTCACTTGGATCCTCAACAACAGAATACTCAGAGGCCTGTAGCACAAAGAGAGATTAGAAAGACTTAAAAAACTAAAGAAAGACTCACAATGAAGTGGAGAGCAAAAACTTCCTGTTACCTTCATAGAATGTGGTATAAAAGCAAAGAAACAAAAAGCTATTGCATGCTTATAAATTTGATGCATATATGCCCCTTACCAATTAAAAAAAAAAAGTTGATGCATATATGCATGCCCTTACGAGAAATCTAGTTGTGAACAAAGTGTAAAAGATTACAGACGGGCAGAAAAGATTACATTCTTCACATACATAGAATCTAAGTTAAGTCTTTTACTTCCTCTAGAATTATAAGATACATCTTCTCTAACCCTCGTGGACAAAAGCATAGTCTTCAGCAACTTATCAGAAAGAGAGCCACAAGTCTAATATGAGAGGTGTCTTGATTTTTGTATATCACTTATTAGATCAGATCATTTGTTCCTGAATTTACTATAAGTAGAATGTTACTGATGCATGCATTTAGAATTTCATCTATACCAAAAAGCTGAACATATGATAAAAAATCAAGATAACATTTGAATTAGAACAAGGACAGAAAATTATCCAAAAAGGATAAGTACCAAAAAAATGACTTAATGATAGCATCAGACCCACCATCAATTTTGAGAAACATGATCTTGATAATTACCAAAGTTACATACTGAGACATAGAAACGCACTAATTAGTTACATGAGTACATTTATTCACACATTGCTTACCTCCTCTCTAACTCCTTGTGTTTCCTGAGGAGCATTTGTTTCCGCTCTATTACTGTACCAACTGTTGTCCATTTCGTCTCTCCTAAGTCATTAGTAAAACAATAAATGGATCTCAGCAGGTCAGTAAACTAATCATAAATTACTGAACTAGCATTACTCACTGAAACCTCATACAAATCTCGTGTTTTTCAGGAATAATCTAAAGAATTCTTAGGTTACAATTCAGTACCACCTTAAAACCAAAGCAGGTGCTTTTCCCCTCTACTGAAAACCCTAAGAAAAATACAACTCGCTATCGGAAGAACGTGATTGTCCAATTTGTTCCAAAATCCTCTACGATTGAATACCATAGGCAAAATTGAAAACCCTAGATCTAAGAAATCAAGGTAGAGTGCAAAAGCTTTTGAATCAACATGGTGAATCCGTGAGGCCGACATCTAGCCAGTAGAATTATCATCGGATAATCGAGAGGAAAAAAACAAAGAACACAAAGTCCGTCTGAAAAAATACGCTCACAATAAAAGGTAGGGCATCATTCATTGAATAGAACGAGATTTCGAATTCGGAAAGAAGCTTAACAAGATTTCTAGGTCAGAAGAAGGATAAAATTGTATACAATTAGAAAATAAGAACTCGGAAAAGAACCGAGCGCCAGATCGAAGGAAAAATAATTACCGTATTGAAGGAAGAAATCGAGTCGCGAAATTTTGTCGGTTTTGTGCAGCTCTCAGCGTTCCCATGGATTTGAGTTCTTATGCATACAATATTTCAAAAGGCAACTCCGGTGGGTTTGCCTGGACCGACAGCCTTAATCCAACCCGATTTGGTTCGGTCTATCAATCGACTTTCGGGTTGGACCAAATCGTGGTACGATGCGAGATATCAATTCGACATGTAATATGGGTCAGGCTAAACCGAAATGCAATTTGCCCAATCCGGTTCTGGGTGGGTTGAATGGTGATTTGTTCATTGGGTTGTTATGGCCAGATAGATTTCATAGGATAATGGTTTTAAACGTATAGGATAGGGTGCAAGTAGATATACTTGTGAGGAAATTAATTGGGGTGAAGAAATGGAGAGAGATCGATGGTCAAATGGGTATACTTCAAGTAATTTCACTTTATAATTTAGGGATAATTGGACTTAAAGCTTGTGAGGTTTGTCACTTATGCACCTAAACCCCTTGACATTTAGAAAATGACAAAAAGCTCCCTTGGCGTTTGCATAAATCCCTTTTAACAATTGTACATAGATATAGCAAGTTTATTCTCATGTCCCTACAAGGGAAATATATACTAATATAGATCAAAACTGTAGTTAGATTCACAATTGAGATCCTATAAGACCTTTATCTACAACCTTATGTAAAGTCTGCATTAGGATCATGCCATTTGTATTGTGAATGGCATATCTGTAAATTTTTAAGCAATCCTATCAAAAACTGCAAATAAGGTTATAAATAAAGGTTCTACAGGATACGATATAAGGGTATTCAAGCCCTCCTTTCCTATTTGTAGAAGCTTTTCCACGGTCAACAAATCACGTTGTCTTCTTTGCTGAAAATGGTGATTTGGTCTTTACATCTTGTTCCAATCTTCAAACTTCGTGTCTTCGCCGCCCTTAATAACTGATCGATGATAACTTTCAACCACTGGATTTGCACCACCTTAATGAGCTTGGTGCTCTCTTGGTTTCTCGCTCAATTATATATAGGGAAAACTACGTACGTCACGTGAAGCCGTGCCATGCATATATGGTCATTGCATTGAGCGCGTATGGTCATTGTGCTCGCTTGTTTTATTGATGGTTCTTGTTCCCAACCATCTTTTCACCAACCTTTTGTGGAATCAGTGCAACCACATACATGGCAATTTGGGTACTCGATCTCATACTTGAGGATGGTTGAAAGTAGAGAATTACATATCCCCATGCATTAATACCCAATTGGTCAACACTTAATTTGTTATTTATCTCGCCAGGGGATAGACTTCCATTTAAGCAAAACTTATAGCTAGTCATCATGGTCCCGACGCTACAAACTTTCTTAGAGTGTGATTCAAAGTTACAAAGCCAGCCAAGCTCTCTTGTCTTCTAGTAGGAGATCAGGTGCCTTGTTTCCGGTCTCACGTTTGTGGTTTAATCATATGTCATCATGGCATCATTCGCACCGAACTTCTGGTCGATCCGCTTTTGTAAAGTAATATTCACTCAACTTTTCAATTTTTCCTGATATTGATGACCCATTATCTTAATGACCACACGTATTGATTAGTAGATCTAGCTAGCTAGCTAGTCTTACATTATGCCATTTTGATGTTCTTGGCTAAGCTACAAGATGCCCACTTATTACCCAAACTCAATTAGCTAGCAAACTACCACGATCTTTAGTGCCAAATCCATCCATTCAAAAAAAAAAAAATCCTTTTTATATTAATTTGCTGTTTCAAGAGCAGATACTGTAAGGAATAAGGTTTGCCTCTCGATCGTCATACCATGTTTTAGCAACCTCTGGAACAACTCCAATATGGTATTTTATGAGAGATAGGAATACATAAAGACCTTCGCAACTCTTTAACATTCAGTTCAGACAGCATTTCCTTTATTATAAAACGTATTTCAGTAAAAGTAGTTATATGTACAAGAAATCATCAATATCTTTCTTGCCCTCCAACACGACAAGCTCATGTAAAATCCACTAGTTCTTTAATTTACACCATAATCTAACCTTGTAGAAAGCTATAACGTATGCAACAGTATCTCAGAGAATAGAATCAGCAACAGACCATGATCTTTATATACTAACAAAACAAACCATTTCAACTTCCACTATCCCAAAACTTATAATCTGTGAGCTTCTAGTACCGATTTTATGAAATTCCTGGCTCGGAAAAGCTACTGATACTCTCAGCCATCTTTTTTATCATCAAACATGGGCTCGAAACAGCTGCATAATTAACCTTAATCTTAATCATGTAACCCATGCAATGAGACCATTGGATGCCAACCCCAATTCTGATGACCTTGAAACAACATATATATTGTACTGTATTATGGAACTTGTTGATCCGATCTGTGGCACTAGTTAGTAGAGAAAGTCGTGCAGGACTGAGGAAATTGTGGTGACCCAGGCACAATGGGCACACCGGAAGGAGAACTATTATTGCTGCTATTGTTGTTGGCATTTCCATCACTGCATGGAGGTGTACCCATTATTGATGAGATAGCGTGGGCCAAGACTGCGGTGAAATTAGGGTCCATGGTAATAGCTGCAGTGACGGTTTCAACCATCGATTGGTGTCCCTGCCCTAGCTGCAGTGTCTGCATTGCAGGTAGTTTAGGTGGGATGTAAAGAGGATGCCCTATGAGTTGTGGACATCCATGCAAGGGAACAGGGAAGGACATTGAAGGTGGTGGGGCTCGTTGGAATTGCAGCAGGGGGCTAGGGGTCTGGGTCAGGTCCAGGGTGATTGTAGGAAATGGTGCGGAGGCAGATAAGGTGGCCATGGTGGATGTGTAGGGTGAATGTGGGAGGAAGCCAGAGTTTGCTAGGGCTTCCTTGCTACTGATTGAACCTGAAAGGAGCATTGAGGCTGCCGCCGATGTGGTGTTGGCCATGGCTGTCGCTGCTGGAGGAAGAGGGTGGTTGTGGTTTCCTTCATAGGTTGTAGTGAGAATGCTCTTGTCGTCAGCGCATCTTTGCACCTGTGGCCACACCAACATCGCACATAGCAGAATATTACAACCATTAATTACTTGGCCCAGAATAGAACATTACTTTGATCAAACATTTGACGATCTCACATAGAAGATCAATCTCCAAATTATTGGTTATTTTCGTTTGACCAGGATGATTTCAGGGTCATATATATTTCAGATCAATGCATACATATCTCTCACCTGCTTACGAACTGGGCATCCAACAGCCATCGTACACCGATAGTAAGCGCGTGGACAAGGGTTTCCCTTTGCCATCTTCTGACCATACTTTCTCCATTGACATCCATCGCTTATCTAAGTCACATAACTCTACATTACCCCCCATAGAAAGTAAATTAAAAGTGCAGTTTAAGATAACTGGTGCAGTAGCTTACCAGAGGAGCATCAGATCGTGCCCGTACCGACACTCTTGCCTTTCGGCAAGGGACCTCAGTAATTGGTTCAACACTGTTTGCTTGAGCCAAGTTTGGGCTCTTCTGAACGCCCACACTTTGAGGCGTTTGATCAGGGCCATCTTCGACAGAGGAACTCTTCTTGTCAGTCAGAACTGAATCATGATCCTGCTCCTTGGACATAACTTCGATGGTAGTAGATGGATGAGAAACCGATGGTTCCTGTGCTTCCCCATCAGAATGTGAAGGCTGTTCGAGATTCAGCGCACCTGATGGACCGGCGTCCATGAACTGATGAGCGGACATTCTCGGACTGATTATGCCATTTTTGTCATCCGTCTGACAATAAATCATACAGTAGTGATCACAAAACAAGCACAAGGTGGAAGCTGAAAGGACTCTATTAAGCCTGAATCACTAATCAGAGGGGAGAAAAATCTGGTGGCATGTGGCCTTCTAAGATGAAGTTACACATATCGCATAATATTACCTTTGGAAACACATGACACATGATTTACTCAGAGGGCTTTTGAAATTTAATAAGGAGAATGACTCAAATTTTTTCTTAATTTTTTTTCAAAGTGACCTATGTATTTGAGATCTTCTTTTACATGAAGCACATCTAAAATGCAATGCATTAATATGTGTCTATCCCCATTAACAACACAATCCCTTCTATATAAGAATCAATTACCTAATAAACATATTACTATACCAAACCACTTCCTACATCACTAGCATACGGATGCTTCAATACATATACATTCGCATATGCACACACACTGTAGCTCCATGGACGACCACCTCCAGGAAGCCATATATAGTTGCAAACCTATATCACATAGAAATTTTGAATTTTGTATACAAGAGATACACCAATATCTATGATCAATAATCTTGAGCCCTCATCTTACATGTTCACATGCGGATAACAAATCTGAGTTACTAATTTGTATGGCATGCATGTGATTGTAAGTTTCTTCGATTAAAATAAACATGACTTCAGTCCCAGATGACTAATTTAATTAAGAAATATAAATGAATCCCCTTTCTGTGGGTGGTTTTTAATGAAGCAGTTATGGGCTAGAAAGGGTAAGCTAGTAGAATCTCGAAAAGGAAATACAAGATCAAGGCAAACCCACTTCCTAATTTAAGTCAAACTAATTATTTGTGGATAAAGCCCTCGATCTCATTTTTATTGTTACGGATGGATAACGTTCATTTCGATTTTTAAGTATGGAAACCTTCCCATCCATTTTTTCAGATATCAGTTGGAACTCACCTGTTTTAATCTATTCTCACGGGATTGTTGTTGGATTGCCACAAGGAGACGAGTCTGGAGAGCAGTGTAATTCTTTGTTATCTGATCCAGCGTGCTTCTCAGCTTCCTATTCTCATCGTTCAACCGTTCTAACTCGATTTCAAGTGCACTCAACTACAAAACAAATTATATGCAGCATTCCTATAATTAAGATGTGCAAAAAGAGACGAAGAAAGGAAAGAACAACCCCAAAAAAAGAAGTCAACAAAACATATTTAAACGGCGAAGAGATGAAAGAACTCCTTAATTAATTACCTGGGTCTTGGGTTTCTCTTCGACTTCCGATCGTTCTATGCCAGAGTTCAGGGTGAGAAGGTTCAGTCCGGTCTGCACAAAACTCAACCCAAGGAATTAGTAATTGATTCTAGAATTGGAAAAAGCTCAGCCCGATCAGATTTAACTCTAGCACTAGTATCGATAACTACAACAATTAGGCACTAGGAGATGATTTGATTCAATCTGCAGCTTACGTTCACGCGGGGCTCAATTCTGGGTGATTCATCCTTCCTGTCGTGGTCTTGTGGCCTAGTGTTAGATCTAGGAACCTCGACACACGGTCGTTTATCGGAGAAGAGATCCATCACTTGGATGGTGCGCTTTCGATCTGGTGAATTCTCGATTACGTGATCAGATGGATTGGAATTTGGCCGGAAAAATTCCCCGGAGCGCAAGAGTGTCATCTCCCGGCGTGTTTCCATGACAAGTTAGTCTGGCCTTTTCTGAAGTCTTTGCTAGTAAGACGCTTCGGCAAATAAAAAGAAACGATAGCGAAGACCAGCCGTTTTGTTCGCTGAAAATAATGACGTCACGCTGATGCTGGGTGACAACTGGCGAATTCTGGAGAAGAGTAGACGCGGCCGCGCGCGATGGGAAGAGCTTAGATTAGGGATGGGATCTCCTCTCCGTTACCTTCCGTTAATTTACCGTTATGTGTGGAAGTGGGCTCGGCGTTACAAATAACGGGGTTCAGGTCGTCGGGATCCGGTACAAGCCTTCCACGTGCGTCGTCTCCAGTCAACGCAGTTGACGGCACGGGCCTCTGACGGTGGTTAGAATATGTGGGGCCCAACATGAAATACCTAATCCCACTGACTCTGCAGCTACTCCACGTCATTTCATCCGTCCACGTCACGAATATAGAAGAAGCCGTCGCTCGAGCTGCGAACACGGCTTCCTCTAGGCTCGGCTCGGCTCGGCTCGGCTCGGCTCGTTAAATAATGGATTTGGCAATTTGCTTTACAACCGGTGACTTGATTCGCAAAAGAAGTGCTAATGTAAGTTTGCGGTCGCCATCCAATGAGTGGCTGTCAGCTAGAGCTGTCTATTTTAGACGGTAAAACGCAAGTTCACGTCCGCTGCGTAACGTGTACACAGGTTTTACCGTTCGAAACCCGGCAGTGAAGCTGGAGTGCCCTTCTTGAAATGATTTGCTATGCTTTCCTGGATGGCAAGACTCTTATATGGTTATGAGATGATGTCATGTGAAGCATTTTATAATCATTATTTTTTCATTTACAGTGTCAGTTGGAGCTTTGAAAAAACACTTATCATGAGATGTTACACATAACAACATTTCACACGTCCATAACAAAATGCAGTATGGCATTGTAGATGATGTCATTCCTCTTGCTCTATACACCTACCCCTTAGTCAAGCTTGGTGATCTATGAATTGGATTCCTATCACACTCTTAAGATCCAGCCGGGTCTTAATTGGTTTGCTAACACTCAAATATGAACAAAAATCCTCTATAATAGTTTCCTACTAACTTCCCTACTAGCAAGCGTGAAGCCCTATATTCATGTCACGAGCTTAGGTTGGTGTGTCCCTTTTGTTCTTGATAATTGGATGGTAGTAAGGAATGTTAACATAGAGGATTTCTACTCTTCAAGTCTCATATAACTCCAATCAGGATAACATCCTGCACTTTTTGCTTCACTCATCGATGCACTTCTTTAGGAAGATACTGTGATAGATGCGTGGAGCATTTAATGATTAGAGTTTTTAGACAAGAAAAATCTTCTTATATTTATAATGAGAAAAAACTCTTAACCATCGGATCCTTCATGTGGCAGTATCTTCCACAATGTGCATGAATAAATACACTAGAAAGGTGTAGAAGATGTGAATTTGCTCCAATGGCCTCATACCTATGGTTACAAGATTTGCAAGGTTAATTACCTCGAACCTCAAGATGATTTGACCAATGGTCTACAATCGTAATCTTTATTTAATGTTTTCAATTTCAAGTACAAGCCCACGTATTTGTCTATTGACATACAACTAATTTTCAATTTATATGTGGGAACACGGCTCGTGGGGGTCGATTCAGGTCAATGGAGTCGCCAGCTCGTGTTCCCACACTATATAGGCTTGGAACTTAAATTTTTTTTTTAATTGCAATTTCTCAAAGAAATTTAGCAGATCAAATAGGTTGCCGTACAAGGTCGATCATCTATTTTTGATGTTATTGACCCAATTCAAGACAAAACAATTGAAATAGGGAAGGAAGGGAAGAAATATCAGAAAAGATTGCAGATATCCTACGCTATAAATGTCATGTTCATTGTTTCCAAAAAAACCGATCTTCAGTATCTCAGTTTACTTTAAATAAACGGGATGAAGACGATCGCACACGACGATTCCAGTTTATATAATTAATATATAGGTTAGGAAAAATAAACTATTATCATAAAATGTCATCAGCATTAATCAATATACATAAATCCCAGTCTGATTGGTCAATGCGTGGAAACTTTGGTCGTCGGTAGAAGATGCTCTACCTGACACACTGATGCGCCTACAGGGAAGCCTCCTCTCTTCTTCATTAAATTAGGGCGATTAAGAACAATCTTGCTGTCCATCTCTCCCTCTAACACAAATGAGAAAAAGGGAAAAAAAATATTGAAAGGGCAATGCATGTGTCTCAATCCCCATGTGAAGAGCATCTACCATGTCAATGGGTGAGTTAAATGGAAGATATCTTCCTTTGAAAAAGAGGCAACTGTCCATTCAACTTTGGCGTCGCTCATGACCCGCTCCAACCGTTTGTAATTAACCTATTCGTGTGGCCTTCATTGTTCTTATTAACTGCAACGCTCTTCTCTTTAATGATCCGAGATCAAAATCCCCATAGAAATTTTAGGGTATATACTTTCCAAAAAGTTGTTCTTCACCGGTGGTTCTCTTATCCAACGGAAAATCTAGAGAGATCTAGATAAAAAAAAAAAAAGAAGAGCGCTAAGAAAGCATTTAGCACGCAGTTTCATCAAGAAAATGACTGAAACGAAGAGTAAACGAGTTAACAAATTAGGAAAACATGTAATTGAACGGTGCAACGCGGTGGTTGCGACTTGTATTCCAAGTTCCGTGGCAGCTAATGCACTAACCACTGGCCTTGAAAAAAGGGGTATATACAGAGGTCAACAAAAGATTTTAAATTTGCAAAACAAAATTTATGATATTTTCTGCGGAAAAACCTCCAGTTCATGGCTTGAAATGTGGAGTACCATCACGGCATCACTTGAGCTAGAAGATGGTAAATCACTCAGGAACAAGGTGTCGTGAATTGGAGCTAGCCGCTGTCAAATGGCTTGCATGGTGTGGGACATTAAGGCCCAGCAATTATGAGTGTTTTGACCCACTTGTCCATAACATGTACAGCTGCGTAACAATCGATAACCAAGTCAACAGACATCATTATTAACAACCCAAATCGATGATAATGACGTGATAATCTCATTGAATCAAATATGCATGAACGCATGTGTATAGCTTAGTAGGAATAGAGAGGGGGAGACCTAAGAAGAGGCTTTATCAGAATATCAGGTCGTGGGAGGGTCACATGCGACGTGGAATTTGAATCTGGAGAAAGAAAACAAAAAGAAGAAAGAGCTAGCGAGAGAGAAAAGCAGTAAACGAAAGCGGCGCCCGAGCCTGCACTCCAGACGTGCAAGACCCCCACGCAAAGCAACGCCAGCCAGCTACGTACAGACAGCGAGAGACGTAGACGCTATAAGCAAACGGCGGCCCGCCCTAACGCTAACTTCTCGTGTCGGGCTCCTAACCTTTTTCTTAAACACGGGTGGCACGTGCAAGACTATACATATATATTATTAAAAAATTAGATAAATAATTATTTGGAACATGAAAAGGCTAAAAAAATTAGTAAAGACAATTTTATGGTTATGTCCAACAGCAGTGGAGTTGATTGTCATTTCTCTTGTATTGAAGAGGAGCATTAGCATTAGTTAAGGGATGATTTGTTAGAAAAATATAGGAAATAAATAGTTACGTAAAAGAGCAAAAGATAAACATATTCTGAACATAATACACCATTGTAAGAATTTCAAAAAGTAATTTGAGAAAAAAAAAGGGTAATTAGTTTGCCATGATTTCTAAGAAACGCTTCCCTTTATATGTTAGTAAGGGAAACACACCTGTTATCCATGTAGTAAAAGAATTAAATAAATAGTTATAATTAATTAAGAGATAAAAGAAAAAATAAATTGAAGGACATTTTGGAAATAGAAATAGTTATATGTGTAAGGATATAAAAGTAAATAAAATTAGATGTAAATGACATTTTGAATAATATAAGATAGTTATGCAAGTGAAGGTTTAAAGGAAGATAAAAGTGAATATAATAAAATGTGAAGGATAAATAAGATATCAAATATAGATAAGAAAAAAATGGATAGTATAGATATAAAGATCCGCTCCTTGGACCCTATTCATACCCTAAATGCAGGGACATGACCGTGTCAACAGGGGCCACACGCCAAAACATGTTTTCAGCCGGCTTCCAGCACGAGGGGACATGCGTTCTACAGGAGGTTGGGTGTATATATTTGGTGAATTTAAATTGGGCGATTTTATGAATGGGTGCGATGAGATTAAAGGTAGATGAGAGGGGTGATTTGGTCATTCCGCGAAATAAATAAGTCTGCCGTTACTTTCCCGCAACGCGTGGATTGTTTAAGCATCCTCCCGTTTACGTGATGCAAACTGACAAACGGGTGCTTTTCCTTTTTGAGCTCAGTTTTGGCAATTTTCTCTTTTCGTTCATCCTTCGTGGGGTCTAGGCGTCTAGCCAATAGGAAAGTGCATCCAGTAAAAGCATGACGTAAATGTGGGACCCAGATGGGTAAGAAAACAGAAACATTTTTTAATTCGGAAGGCCAACTGGGGTGTCTTTCCTTACCTGGTTTGAAAAGGGAGCGACTTTAATTTGGACTTTTGGAAGGGTGGGGGCTTTGGGGGTATTTCTATTTTCAAGCTTATAGACTTTATATTTTCAAGGTTATGGACTTTTAGAGTTTGATGATTGAATGGAAGTGCATTGAATGGGATGGGGCTGCTTCGCATTACTGGCTCATCCTTTTCTTGACTGCTTAAGTCTTGGGGTGACTCCCACCTACCCTATCGTTTTACTACAACGATTATCTTTGACCATTTGATTGGCTTGCTTGGACATTAATTTGTAGTTGAGCTCTGGGTAATTTCGATCTAATCCAGGTAATTATGTTATTATGACAGATGCTTTTTTTCTTTCTTTATTTCTTTAATTTATCATATATATAGGGATGGTTGGGATGGTGCTTTTGCTTAACTCAGAGGCAGAAAGCCCTCACAATGTTTATTTGCTAGGGAGGCAATAAGATGGGACTATTTTGTTTTTAAATTTTTGGTGGATTATTTTAATCAAGATTGCTTAGCTGGGGACAAACTTGTAACACCAATGAAGGTGTCATTGATGCGTGTCCAATAAAATCACATAAAATGGTGTCAAAATAGTCAACATTTGGATGTGATCCGTGTGTTTGTTTAGTGGAAATAGAGGGGGCAAAACGGAAGCATTTGAAGACCCATCCTTCTCACTCGCGTCTTCTCTTGCTCTTTCTGCTCAATTTGTATGCAAATGGCCAAATTAGGGGTTTGGTCGTGAAAGGGAAACACCCAGATATGGATGATGGAGGTGGTTGTTTGGCTTATAATCCAAAAAACTAGAATGTGGTCTTAGAAAGAGGACCACATGGTATTAACAAGTGGATATGGGGTGGGCCTTCTTCCTAGCCAAACAAATCCTCTCTCTCACCATTTAATAATTTATCGGCCCTCAGTTCACCCCCACCAACTAGGCTAGGTGGACCTAACTCAACCTCGCTTATGGATATTTATTCGGCCGAAATCAATGCATTTGAGTTTGAGCCTGCAACTCCACTCCCGTCGTACCAGAAAAGGGGACCAGTTCACGGGTTGAATTTACAGTGACCGACTGTACAAGACTTAAGAAGGGATAAGGTCTAACAAATGAAACGTGATAAAGGGGTGGGAACAAGTAGGATTGGGTCAAGTCATATCTGGGTCGGTCTGAATACACCACCTATAACCATGAAATTATAGCTTCTCCAAATATACAAGGAGATACAAGATGAATTCCATAAACAGTTCCTTAATTACGCTGATCATATTTCTGTTGATGTACCCATCAACATATTAGGCGAGCTTAACCTCATTGAAAGCAGGTGAGTGAGCGAGTCCGTCAGAATTTCGCGACTCACCACTCAATAAAGTCAAAAGTCCACATGCTTACGGAATGAAATCGTCTACAATGTTTCCCTGATTTGCTCCCTGATGTAACCGTGAGATGGCATCTCAGGGTCAGTCTTATTTGAATGTTGTAAATGTTTTAAGTGGACCCCACATGGAAAAAACATTGGCCATGAGATGTTTCACATGGCAGCATCTCACGGTCACATCAGATAGCAAATCAGGGAAACACCCATGCATCAGATATGAGAAAATATTTTATTCTTTATCACTGACGGAGACTAGCTCCTTATGAAGGGCTTTTCATCATTTGTGCGTGCGTGCGCGTGCACATACACACGCGCTCTTGAGAAGGATCCACTCCGGGATGAGAACAGATCGAACCTCCAATTGAGGCCCCCGCTGATTTTGTGAGAAGCTTAGGCCGGCAACAGATTGAAAAGCCCCATATGTTTTAGAATGTAGGCATATGCCCTTGTGACACCAAAAGGAACCCCTCCTCCCTCTACTGCGTACATTCACAGACTCCCCGCGGTCAAGAGCCACATATCGTCGGCCTCAGGGATGACAAGCTATGACCGCCGTCAACAATTAAGGGAGGCAGCTTAACAGGAGTTCCGCCTAAACTTCGAAACAGCTAAGTGACAATAACAGACATTCTCAGAACAAGTTATGATGAGCATCGTCGCTAATTTAGGACAAAGCTTAAAAGTGATTCCACCTTGTAAAACATAGAAAACTCCCATCATAATAATAGCCTTCACAATTGTAAGCCTATGGCTTGTTTATCAATGCCGATATCAATACATTTTGAACTTGGCTTTTGTTTTCTCGAAGACTTGTTCTGCAATGGCAGCTTCTGTCCCATCAGCTCTTTTGATCTCTAAGTGGGCCTTCTGATAAATCCCAGTACCCCTTAGCGCATCGGCTATGAAATCATCAAACCCTATCGCTATGGCCGCTTCAGCTTTCGCTCCATAAACCAACCTCTGTACCATTACACCAAAGTCATGCAAAACCCAAAATTATGGAACTGCCCAAATATGGAAAAGAAATGGGGAGGGGATTAGGCAGAATGGTGGGACCTTAATTCGTGAAAGATGGATTGCACCAAAGCACATTGGACAAGGCTCACAAGAGGCATAAATCTCGCAGTCTGAGAGCTCAATCTTATTTAGCTTCTTACACGCCTGAAAAAGAATGAAAAACCACACGCATGAGACCTAAAATTTAAATTTACACCAAATCTCAAACATTTACGAGCTCATTAATCTAAAAAAGTAGGTTGTCACTTGAATCCAGTGTCTTTGATTAAATTGGATGCAACCCTACTTATACCTCATGCACAGCATCAGTGATTACAAAGTTCAGGTTAAATGTATAATTTTATCAGGGTAATAGAAGTAAAACGTGGTACACAAGCCAGGAGAGAACTCAAGTGACATTGGAACACAACATATTTACTGTAGTCAGCAAATGATTGGGATATAGAGGCTGCTTCATGAGGCTCTAAATTTTCATCCCATTCTAGGAGTGACCATTCATCAAGTCATTGGCTTGATTCCGGCTCTAAACTGTGATGATATTCTTCTAAAAAAGAAATATATCTCTGATTACTTTTTTGGCCAAACATGATTTTAAAAAAGGCACTTATTTGGTTTATCATGTTATTAAACAGATGATTCCAAAATTTTCAGTAAATATTATTTGGTTTCAGTATATTATAGAATATTAATATTTTTAATCTTAGCTACAGTTGCCAATACATATCTGTAAAAGGAGTTGTTTGAGAATAATTTGTAGTCCCACTGGAAGTTGATTCAAACTGATATTAGCATCCTAAAATAAAAATGTATACCTGTTTAATACAATTTAGAAAAAAAAAGGGGGATCATAACCTGGTGTAGGTCATGTCACAGCAGTGTCCCAAGAGGGGTGAACTGACAACAGACCTAACTTTTGACATATTTGTGCATAAGGCTGCACTATAGAATCCATGTTCTCATGCTGACAACCAAGGCTGTTACAATTACACTAAGTTATGGCCCCTAAAAAAGTTGACAAAATTTGTTCTTGTTTATAAGGAAATCTAATTATTTATTTTCTCATTCAGACAGTGAATTCCAAAAAGAAAAATAAGCAATGAAGTCTATAAGATTAAGAAAGAAATTAGGCACACATAGAGTTATTTATAAAAGCCCATATTAGTCAAATATATTTTTGGTAAAACACATGGAGAACATCCATATTTAGTTACTCATCATCCAGACTTTAGTTTAGAAACTTCTTGACATCTCCTGACTACATGAAAAATGTGGAAGGTTACAACAGCCCAATCAGGTCAATTTCTTATGAAGGATATTTTGGAAACAATGTAAGATAAATCTCCTTATTTCATAGATTTCCTTCAGGGTACCTCAGCATTTATTTCATTTTCTTTTTAAAAGATAATAGTGTGTCCAAAAATGAAAATGGTAGTACACAGGGGGGAAAAACCTCACTGATATTGTGCATGAGTGCTTTATCTAGGAAAAAAGGACACACTACTTGGCATGATCAGGTTTGCTCAAATCAAATAAATTGTTGTCATAGTAAATGATCTTACTCTACCTCTCTTACTGCTGTCACCTCAGCATGCGCAGTTGGATCTGTGTTCTTAAGAACCATGTTGTGACAGCTCACAAGAACTTCATCATTACAAACAACAACGGCACCAAAAGGGCCTCCATCTCCACATTCTACCCCTTTATATGCTTCTTCAACTGCTCTTGTTAAAAACTTATGGTCTCTGTCCTGTACAGCTGGTTGCCATTACAAACAAAAATGACACGATAAGTTCTGAGTATCAGATTCACCAAAAGAAACTCTTTCCAACAACTAAGGAATCTATATAGATCTGTCTTATAAAATGTAGAATCCATATAAGTCAATCAACAAGCTCAACCCCAAAATCAACATGAAGATTTCAAGGTGAGATGAGGTTTCTAAGATTCATCTTGTCAAAAAACAACCAGGGAAGAACTCAACTGGATTTGGATTGGTAAACCCCACACTTGACTTATAGAAATTTGTGGAATATAATATTTATTGTCAATGAGAATAACCACATGTGCAATGGAATTTTGCATGTGCAAAATCAGTTTCGAACTTTTTTAATTTAATGATATTAGAATAAGTGCTCATGCAAAATGTGTTCAAGCTGAACCTTAGAACGTGAAGAGGGATTATGTGGAAGAAGTGGGGTTTTCCAATTCAGCTTCCATGTGGGGTGCCCATGTGTAAAATTTAAGCAAAGTTTTAGTACGTGAAGATGGATTATCTCACATGCCATCTATATCACAAGTGAGGTTTCTCCAACTCAACTCCCATGTGGTTTATCATATCACATTCAAGATTCATGCACTAACAACTGTCATCAGTATTAAAAGTTCTTCTCCTTGATGGACTATGTAAGAATATATGTCACATGCCTTTGTTCTTGCTGGCTCCAACAAAACAACTATGCTGAACCTGTTAGCCTGAAGTCATTTAAATACTAACAAGCTCAGGATAAGGTGGAAAGTTCATTTACAGCTTTACATCTCAGCTACTCGTTCGGTAAATGAATAGAACTGCAAAAAGAACTGATGAAAATTATGGAACCAATATTGAACAGCTTCTAGCAGATCTAACATCCAGTTGAATGATTAATAGCTGTATTGATGTGTTTAAACCACCAGGCATGACCAAGATGCTTTACCCTGGATCGAGTATAGCTGTACCAGTAAAAGAAATGTCTTATCCTACCAAAGTGATAAAAGCTTGCCATCTCCTTCCTGCAAGGGGTGACAGTATGTATAGTCATGATGATTTAACTATGTCACATTATGAAACAAAAAGGTGGGACCAAATATCCTCAACAACCCCCCCTTCCTTGAGTAACTATGCAGATAGATTTCAAGCATAAAACATTGTCTTTCATTACCACTGTATGGCATCTATAAATTTCTTTTAGGTATAGTCATACAAAACAGAAAAAACTGAAAGGACAGGACTGAAATCACCGATATTACCTTCTTGATGACCGACAAAAGAAGAAGCAACTGAAATGGTTCTGTCCTGGGCTTCCAACACTAAACATAAGAAGAGAAAGGAGATGGGATTAAATCAAAAAAAAAAAAAAAAAGATTTCCAATAAATCAAGATATAGCAACAGATTATGATCAGACTGTTTGAGAATTTTTCAGCAATACAGAAGTCAAACTGTGATTCACATCAACATTTAAAGGAGTGAGAAACAACACCCCCCCAACCCAAACAAAAAAAACCAAACAAAACAAAAGGCAACTTGAGCTAGGTGAATCATGAGAGTTCCAATAGACATGGTACAAGAAAGAAGAAACACTGACATACCCATTGTGTATGATACTAAAAAGAGAAATGCCAGCAATAGGGAACATGATAAATTGATAATTCAGGAAACATGCAACTGAATCTATATCAGTGAAATGAAGGTTCACTACAAAGAAGAAAACCCATATCTTATGAAAAAAAAAACAGTATTGTAGTTGTACCAATACATTTAGATAGAACCTTGTCAAACTTAATACATTTAGATAATTCAATTGCACTGATACTTAATGATATAATGATAAGTATAAAAGGCAGTTTTCAATGTTTAAGCAAAAATAAAAAGTGTTGCCAAAGGTTGTCATTTTACATTACAAATATTAACAATTACTCCCAATAAAATTACTCCTAAGACCAATATGCAGGGGAATTTTTATTTTTGCCATTATAAAGTCGATCTTAGATGTATCGGTATTCCAAAAAAGGAAGGGGGAATCAAAAATCCATAAAACGAAGGGACAAGGCCTGGAAATAAACTATAGCAAAAAGGCATGAAAACGGTGTAGGGGAAAGTCCATAAACCGTAGGGACAAAGCCTTCAAATAAACTGTAGCAGAAAGGCAAGCCATGAAATACAGCTTGGAACAGGAAGAAAAAGAAAACAAAACCCAACTAAGTAGTACGACAAAATACACATAATATTGAAAACTAAGCCTAGAAATGTAGTCCTTCACAGATATCTATGCAGAGAATGGGGGCAGGGAAATGCAGGAAAAGAATCAACTTAGCGTTCCAACATCAGAAAATGAAAGGTAAAGAGACAAGTATGACACTCAGCAAAACAGACATGCGAAACAAAATCAACTTAGCGTTTCAACAATATACAGGAAATTAAAGATCCAAATCATCAAGTTGCAAATAACACATACTCATGACACAGAAGATCAGGGATTCGAAAAAACAATGTGATCACAGTTCGAATAATTTGATATACTCCCAAATGTGAATCTATTCAATAATTCAATGCGTATGAGAATGCCAATTCACGACAAGGAGCTGCAAAACGCTAGATCTGACTACATATACAATGGAAAGATAAAAGGTACCCCGAAAAAAGGAGACCCAAACATCAGAAAAGTCAAAAAAAAAGAAAAAAAAATCCTAGGATCTTACCATTAGCCTCTTCCATGTCAGAATCAGGATTAAATTGAACTGAATGAAACAGAGGTGACAACAAGAAACGACTAAATGAGTTCGTTGAAATGGATCGAGGACGAAGAGATAAATGAAGGGAAGCTGTTGCGAAGAAAGATATAGAGAAACACGCCCATTAAAAAAATAAAATACGACGTCGAGACCGGGCAAAACAAAATCAAAGGAGAGGGAGGGATGGATTATACCGTTTGTGCACTCCTCAGAGTTGAGACAAAAAGAGGTGCTTAACATGAGGAAAGTGTTGCGCTACATGACGTGGTCGTAGGCTGCCCACACCTACCGCCTCTGATCTACGGTCGACGAAAAGAATGGAGTCGTCTCTTTTTCGATTTCCCTTTCCCCCCTTCTGGTAGACTTGTGACGGCAATAAAGGAGATCATAAATCAGGCGTGAGCCTTCCACACGGAAAAGGGTACCGTCCAATCTACAAAGCAAGTCCATACCTAATCTGACTCCGCGAAACTCGCGAATGAGAAGGATAGACGAAGTTTCCTTTTCAGCATTTTTTTTTTTCTGTTTGGGGAATAACTATCTCTATCAGTACTTGGTTAATGGAAGACGAAGACCAAACGGGCAAAAAATTTCGCGCTGTAGTTAAAGGCATAATCCAGAATCGATCTAACAGCTCGGTTTCAATAGAGCTCCAAGACTTTGTCCATATGACAATCGGCTCTAGCCTGGAGATCCAGAAATGTGAGGCTTACAGCATTTCCCGAACAAAAAGGAAAGGGAATTTAAGATCAAGTCAGCAATCAGTTCTATTAAGTTCTCCAACCACACGCCTACCAAAAAAAAAAGTTCTCCAACCACACACCAACGGCAGCAAGAAACATGCAAGGTTTTTTTTTGGTCAAAAGAAACGTGCAAGGTTTCCTCAACGAGTTCTATAAATGTACGAGAAAGTAGAAAATAGGTCTCATAAATCATGCTGCCGCCCAAGTGAGGCTCGTGTATTTCCATGAATAAATGTACGGTCATTCTATACAAATGACGAACAATTTGAAAAGGAAAAAAACAATTTGGAAAGAAAATAAAAAGAAGAAAACTAAATTAATTAGTTATCGTGAACGGAGGAAAATGTAATTCAAATCAGATTGGTAAATAGGGTTGCTTATCGGGTCGGGTCGATACAGACATAGCACAACCCGACACGCTTAAAGCATGCTCGTACCCAGCCCAACACGGCCCATGACCCCCTAGTGGGCCATATAATAACCATATTAAGGATTACACTTGTAATTGACTGTAAATGACCATTTCTACCCTTCTAACAACCATATTTGAAGGTAGAAGTGGTAAAAACCTATTTTTGGTTTTCTATAAATAGGCCTAATCTTTTTGTGAGACATGGGAAAAAATCACCGGAGTGATCGTCCCTCCGTCAACACACGGGCTCAACGCAAAAATTGGGAGAGTCGCCACCATTCATGATTTTGGGGTGAGAATGGACACCAAAGATTCAAAAATAGGCAAAAATAGCCAAATGACAAATTCTAGGGTAAAAATAATCCTACTTAAAAATCACATCCAGAGATGGGTAAGGGGATTAGATTATGAACGGGGGAAGGTGTTCGGCACCCCCATTCATCCACACGAAGTGGTTGCCAAGTGTATGTTCATGCTAAAATGAAAATAAGAAGCTTGCTAAAAATTATGAAAAAAGCCTTGAAAAAGGAACAATGTATGATATTTTCACATGAAGATCTAAATGGATTTTAGATCCCCTCTTATGTCAATATCATTTCTGGAATATCTCAAAAGATGGAAATCAAAGCTCAAGTTGCTCAAAACCAAGTTAAGGCAAGTCCGGGAAGTTTGGTAAAAGGTATACCATTTGCCTTGAAATCATTCAAATCCAATTCTGAATTGAACCAAACTAAATCCATTTGAAAGATTAGGGTAAATAAGAGTCTCATGCAAAATTTCACTTCATTCCGATGAAAAATCTAGGAGTTATGCTCCTTTGAAGTTGCTGTTGGGGATTTTTAAAAGTGGTAAGTGGGCAACTTTGGAAAATTGTCTAGAAAAATCCACTACATAGAAATCCGTGAAATTTGGTGTGATTGAAGTCTGTATGGCCATCTTTCCAGAGAAACTAGCCTCATACAAAAATCCCTTCGGACGTGCCTTGGGTGATCTCCCGAACAGGCCCCGAAGATCACAGATTTACCCAGAAAAATGCAAATGAGCAGTTCTGAGTAAATCGGCTACCAATAATTCAAATGGAATCCAAAAATTATGAAACCAACTGGATTTGAAAATAGACTCATAAAGGAGTACTCAGAAATAAAAACCACTCGAATCGGACTTAAAACGAACACATGGCGGTCCGTCGAAGTGACAAGTTCTGTACTTGGACCTGAACTGTCCACTTAACTTCGACAGAGAGGTGTCAAAAATCCGCTAGATGAAAATTCATGAAATTTGGTGGACATAAACTAGACAGCCTCACCTTTCCCATGGTTCTGGAATCACCCCAAAATTCATCCGGATGATGAAGTTATGGGCGTCCGAAGTAGGGGTACAGGTGCTGTCAAGCTAAGCCACTTTTGAAGAAATCCAAATCCGAAAATTGATAAAAAAGTGTGTGATTCGTGTGAGATGAATCCAAAACCTTTGAAAAGCATTTTAAAATACTCCAGAATTTGATTGAGGTCATTTATTTGAGTTTTATCACAATAAATGCAATAAACCCCAAATATGAGCCTATCCCGCCAAAATAGTGATGTGTGTGCAAAAGTGAAAAAAACCAAGCAAGATCCATACACATGCATATAGATTCAATGAAATAGGTTCTAGCATAGCCTAGGGTTCCGTTCCATTATCGTTTCCCTCTGTTCTCTTTAAGATAATCAAGGGTACTTTGAATATGGAACGGTTTACAATCAATCAAAAAGGCCTTATGCTACATAGGTTCTAGCACTAGGGTCAATCCCCAGTCTCGTTTTTCCTAGATCCGCCTTCACGTTTTACGGCTAGGGGAGTCTTGAGATACTTTGAGCCGGGGAAGGATTTCCACACATACAAACAAGGCTTTACACTACAGAAAGGTAGAAGAAGAGATCTAGATCTATGAATGTAAAGACAGAAAATAAAAAGAAAAGTTGAGGCTTACCTGAGTGCTGGAGGCGATTCCACAGCGGTTTTCTTCTTCTCTTGGAGTTCTTCTTTGCGAGAATTCAAAACAAGAGTTGTGTTCCATTTGCTCAAGGAGGAGGCTCCTATTTATAGGCAAAGGCTAAGGTCATTGGTAGACACAAATTAATGTCTAGAACCCCTCCAACCTTAACCCTAAGGTTATTTCCGAGATTTCCCCTCATTTAATGAGGGACATGATGGTAAAAGTGAAAAGCTCTCGGAAAACCCTAATTTTGAGCAAACTTAAGGTATCCGGTATATCAGGCCGGATAACAAAGGGCTTTAAGGTATCCGGTACATGGTACCGGATACACTAAGGCTCACATGTATCCGGTATGAGTATCCGGATACAGGAAGTAGTACTTGTATCCGGCCTGAGTATCCGGATACAGGTAAAAGCTTATTTTCTTCAAATTCTGTGCTGGCTTTCCAGGAGATAATGATTTTTTATGATTGTTTGTGCAATTTGGGGTGTCTACACTTTTCCACTCCAAACCACACCTCTTTTTTTCTTACTTTTTTAGAGTGTTGTTGAAAGATTTGGCTAATGGTCGTCAAACTCAATAAAGTGCTCACATGAGGTTGTGCTTAGGCTAACCATTGCTAAATCTCTTAACATGACTCTAAGAACTTTCTTCTGGGGTTTTTTTGTTGTTGCTTTCTTCATTTTCTTCTTATAAAGTTATCATTTTTTTTTCTTTATTCATTTCTGCCTATTTACGATTAAACAGGAGTAGAAAAATATTACTTGCGTCAATTATTGTTTGGACAATCAAGCAATAATCAACGCAAGTAACACCTTTGCAACTCCTTATCTCCGCACAGTTCACCAATATATTAGTATTGTTTTATTTTCAAGAACTGTTTATGTATCATTCATGTGGAAAAGACTGCAAGAAAAAAGTAAAGAGGGTTTTGTAGAACATGTATGCCACGTAACTAACCTTTTTTTAAAAAAAAAAACCTTTTTTAATATTTTTGTTTGTTTTTCTTCTTAATTTTTACGTATGGCCCATGGGCCACGGCTCACTGTGGGCCTTACCATGCTGGGTACATCGATAAATGGTTGAGAATGGTGTTTGGGGAAATCAGTTTCGACTTCAAGTGTTTAACCTGAAGCGTAAGGGCGCTGCTTGCCGTCCCTCATGTTTGCATCTACTCTGCTTCCGCCGAGCCATCTGGCTCTGAGCTCGGCGGGGTCTCGTCGGCATATGGCGGTACTCCGCCAGAAAAATGCCATCTCCATAGCCTCCGTTAATAATAGGGTTGTCATGACGACTTCAGAAATGCAGAACCCAAAAGCGGTTGCTTTCGATCAATCATCGGTGTTAGGTCAAACGATTCATTTGGGGAGAAGTCTCGGTTTTCGACCAAGCCCTGAACTAGGACTTCTTTCCATCGTCTTCGTTCTCTCAATGGTAATTGTATTTCTTTTCCTCTTTTTTTTTTTTTCTTGGGTTTATTGCGTACAGCTCTTTCTAGCTTCAGATTTTCTATTCCGTATTTTTATGTTTTTTATTATCTGCCTGAATGCTTTATTGCCTTTTAGCAAGTGTAATTATTATTCACAGTGAAAATTTCCAGGATAAGATTTAGCTTGAACTGTTTGATGCGACAAATTTCACTTGAGATTGAGAAGAGATTGAGTAAGTGACTATAGCAATGAAAATTTCGTTTTTCTTTTTTTTTTTTTTGGGTGAATGGCGATAATATGCTTGGATCGGTGCACGTCAGAGGCAAAATCTAATGCACAGTAAAGGGAAGGCTTGTTCCTCTGTTTCTGAGGTAGTGTTTTCAGGATTCAAGTCTAAATTGCTTTGCTTTATTCAATCATGCCTTAGTTATCTAAGGCACAGCTATACTTGAGCCTTCCTTAATGAGTAGTTTGTATATGCAATGTTTCCAAGGAAGTACAAACATCTCTCTTGAGGGTCAAATTCTTCATCATATTAGGAGACGATCCTGATGGTATATAATTTTGAATCAGACTATTGGCTCCAGCTTGAAAAAGTTTCTTCACCCAGCTACAATCACTTTTGAGCTTGTAGCAGCAGTCATTTTGGAACTTCCATCCCTCCTAGTGCCATTACTCTCCTCATTGGTGCATTTGAAAGAACAACTATGATAAAGCTTCAAGGCTTTTCTAAGATAAAATAGATTATAATGTTTCACTGATTTGTTGTAGGGGGTTAAATATGGCCTAAGTTCGGGCAAGCCATAAGTTCCACAGGGTAAAGGAGAAACAAATGTTCCAAGGTATAAGCAGTTTATGGTTGAAAATGGTATTATGACAATAGTGTCTCAGGCAATCCCATGGATGTCGGTTAAGGAAGCATGTCTACATTATTAAACAAGCCTCTAGTCTAACAAGCTGCTTTCTGCCTTTCACTCTCTTTGCTTCTGTCACCCTGCACTGGGGAACTTCAGTTGTAAATTGAACTTGATTACAATGAATAGTTCAATCATGTACTAAATATGGTTCCAATGGAACTCCTTAGCCATCTTGGTCCCTAAGCATGGTAATGCCTTGAACTTTATCAATAATATATTTGGTTAACCACCTTTTATGGTAGCTGTCTTGATCATTTAGCTTTGCACTTGATGGGAATATCCTTCACGGTTTGGCACTATCATAGGAATCTTTTTTGCTGCCTAAAAAAATATAACTATCTTGTTGATGTCTACAATTAAATTACCCATGTTATGCAAAACACCAAATGAAGTAACAGGGTGCAGAGTGGGAAGACATTGTCTATTGTTTTAGTTTTTGAAGATGAAAGTTGGAACAGCACTCGCTTAGTTCATATAGTAGTGGTGTTACAGTGTTATTTTAGTGCTACTAAAATGAGGAATCTCTGATCCAGTTATAAGGTTCCCTAACCTGCTTGCTAGTGCTTGATTTCTTTTAGAGAGGAATTCCTTACGGCCATCTGACACGATATAAAATTTTTTTTTCCCTAATCACTTTGAATGCTGAGCTTGTGATACCATATTTAATTACATTTTAAAAGCCATATTTAGTTCTTCCTATGTATTTTAAGTTCTCCCTATGTATTTTTAAGTATTTTATACAGGTAATGGTTTCATTGCTTTTTGTAGTCATTGCTTCATAGTTCACGAATTTCCTTGCCTTTGTTATTGGAATTTCTGTGTTTTGACGTTCATCTTAGAATACCTTGGTTGTGGCATTGAGCACTGGTTGAATGAACTGCAGGCTCTCCTGATTCTTTGCAACTATCAGTGCTTTGCCCTTTTGAAATTATCAAACTTTCAATTTCATCATCATACTATGGTAGATTTACAATTTTGAAGATGGCAACGGATCAAGATCGTCTCACTTTGGGATCTTCTGTTAGTTAACTTGAATTTGATGTAACTTCCCATATCAGCTGAAACTTCATGTCATTGTCTGGCTGGCTAGTTGATTTGTGAAACTAACACGACTAAATTTGAAATCGAACTCACCAGCCTGGCATTGATGTGACATTTTAGCTGGCTTGACAGATTTTAGTTGGTTCTAAGTTGACTGATAGATGATCCTAAGTTGAGATGATCCAGATCCAACAGCAACATGCATCCTGATTCTATGATGATGATCTGGAAAAACTCCCACATGTTTACTTAGTTTAAGGTCAATTGGATATGTCTGTTATGGCAAATATTAACATCTGGACTGGTTTACAGGCCATTGGAGCAATTTTCTCCTTGGTTTTAATTTCAATTCCAACTATGAATGTAAGATTCTTTGCACCTGTTCATATCTCACAAGTTTAGCTGCAATGTGATAGTGTCCATTACTAAATTGGTTCGCATTCCTTGCATAAGCAGGCTTTCAGAATATTATCAGCTTCTGTGGATCAATTGTCAAAAGTAGTTTCAGAAGAGTTACCTGGAACCTTGTCTTCACTGAAACTTTCTTTGCTGGAGATCAATGATTTGACTCAACAGCTAAGCAATCTAAGGTAAAATATGCATAACATGAAATCAATTCTCTCTATTATAAGTGCTTGCAAATAAGCATGTCTCTTTCTTTAGATTGTGGAGGCAAAAGGTACCTGGAAATCAATTTGGTAAGGTTGGTGGGAGGAGGATTAAACCAAGGTCTAATCCAGGAAGGAATAGTCATACTACAAACTGACCTACAACAAGTAACGTCGACGTATTCCTGTTAATTTAATTTTTGTTCATATCATTTTTCTCCTTTTGATACAAGATCCTTGGATGTGCAAGATCTGTGACAGTGCTTAACTCATTTATTTATGTTTTGGGTGGATATAATGTGGGAAAACAATGGAAGATGAAATTTTTGTTCGATAGGAGTTGAGAAAATAATCTTCTGCCAAGATGTGCGCTGCATATTGTGTAGCCTTTTGCCGTTGCAAAGTTTCAGTATAAGACGCAGTTTTGAAAGGAATTTAAATCCTCCACAGACGAGACGAGCCCATAAAGGCGCTCGTCTGTAGCCCTTCGATGATTGCCATCCAGCACAAATAAGTGATTTGAATAATTTGAATTCACATCAATCGTCACTATTGGACAGTTCTATTCAGTTTTTTGCTAGAGTAAGTGCACACCATGACTTGTAGACGTAAAGAGGATAGAAACCAAGGGTCACATGTTGAATTCCAGAGACAATTAATACATCCTTTGTGAAAGTGCGCGTTCAATTATAGGCGTAATATGAGAGCAAGATAATTACACAATTAAAAAAGGAAAAAGGAAAAATCAGAGCTTGGCATACTTCTTGAGATTGACGGCAGCATCCTTTGCATTATCCGGCACGGGCATATTGGTTAAAAGAGTAACCCGAGATGACGATATCAAGTATTTTGTCTGCGAGTTTGAAGGATCAATTCGCCAGAACTGGACCTCCCATACCTTCACAAAGCAAGTGCCAAACCAGTGAGAAATTTTTTTTTTTAAGTCTCATGATTATTAACGCTAATGTCTGATGTGGTATTGCCAATGACATTGTCTGATACCAGGTGAGCGTTTATAAGAGGTCGTAAGTAGTTTTTTAGATGATGGAAGCCACGTCTTAATCTATATTTATACTATATATAACGCAAGGCGCTCTCCCTTGGGAATCATGCGAAGCAATATGTGGGGCTTTCGAAAACAGTTCTTACACATCATTGTGAAGATTTATTAATGAAAGTGTACAATAGTAAAAATTATCTCAATTTTTTTAAAACTTAATAATAAGTTTCAAAATCGTTGACCCTCCTTCATTTACCTCTTTCTGTACTGCACGTGCACCCACTAGTTTGTGTGATAGGGTGAAGTTCTCTTTGGCATTTCCTTTGCCATGTTCAAACATGGTCATGTTAGGTATAAGAGTGAGGATTGATATTGGGTTTGGGTCCTCACAGATAAAGCCAACGGAGTTACGACCTTGTATCTGTTGGAGCCTTCATAGATTTTTGTCATGTGTCCTTGATTCATTATTGGGTACAACCAAATTCATCATTGAGTACAACCCACTTATGAAGGGTACAACCTATTTTATTTTAGGATACAACTCAACTCAACTCATTTAGGGTACATGTCATAGAGTACAACTCAATTTATCATTGGGTAATACATAACTTATCATGGGTACAAACCCATTTATCATGGGATACAATCCAATTTATCATTGGGTACAACCCATTTCATCATAATAAGTTGGTGTAATGAATGAGTAGGAAAGTGATAATGATCGGTAGATGCTCCAACTAATCTTCCATGCAAGAGGCTCCAGCCCATGTGGGGCGGGAGAGTTAGTAGAGATCATATCACCTGGACCCTCTCGCTGGAAGATCTGCTGGTCCAACGGCAATGTACATGTACATGTTAGCTTCACACACCTATGTGGACACATGCATTGCTGTTGGACTAGCAGATATTGCAGCCTAGGGTTCCAGCAGATTTCAAGTCGAGTTAGTATTGGTAGATTTGCTTACCACTTAGTAGAGGGAGAACCCCTGAACTGGTGAAGATACGTGTCATCCTCTAGTTGAATGACCAGGAAAACATTGTTGCTGCATAAAGGAGTTGATATTTGCCGTTCCATCGCCAAGAAAGTCGTTGATGATAAGCTATTATTGGATTATTCAAGATTTTCAAACACTCTGCGGACGAGACCTTAAAGCGTGATCGTCCGAATCTTTTGCAGAAAAAGGGAACAAATACTAGGTTTTCGGATCAGGTTGCAGGTAGAAATAAACGGGTTGAAAACCTATAAAGAATTGGTTCTGTATGGACGCGAGGTGGGCGATTACAGGCGTGGAACTCGACCATTGGTTACGAGTGCTTTGGGGTAGGTGCGAGTAACTTTTGTCCACTCGTACCCGATAGCATAGGAATTGGAATCCCACGTCTTTTTCAAAAGTCAAAACTAAAGAAAGAGAATGGGATGAGCTGCAGACCTGAATAGTCCTGCCGACGTTGAGCGGTCTGGCTTCGGCAGCAAGCACGTCACCGAGCTCAGCGCGCTTCACATGGTTGATGCTCAGATTAATCCCGGCGACTCGCCTGAAACCCGATGCCATGTGGGCTCCCATACTGGCCAGCGACTCCGAAATAAGTGCCGAGACCCCGCCGTGTAAGACCTTGAAGGGCTGAAAAACTCCAATCCAAAATAAATAAATAAATTTCGAGAGTAATCAGAGAGAAATCCCCCAGTATAGCGTGAATTTACCTGACAACACTTCTCTGTGACTTTTAGACGGCCGGAGACCTTTTCCGGCGATACGTCATGAATCTCGAAGCCGAAAGCGATCAGCGCAGGGTCCAGCGCTGCCGTCTTCGACGCCAATGACTTGTTAGACGGGCTTTCCATTTGCCGTTCTAGGAGGTTCGGATTGATTCCCTTCAAATTAATAGATTGATGGATATATCAACGTTGCCGCTAACTAACTCGCAAGCCAACAACCCGTTCACCTGCCATTAATTTACCGCCTTGACCTTTCTCCGAAATGCCATTCACGTCGTCCGACAGCTCACCTTACGGCTTACGTAACGTGCATAGGCACTTTGGCAGGTAGCCGGTGGTCGTGGGTTCCTGTCATTGTTGGATGTATGATTTGTTATATCAAAAGTTTCTGCTAATGGATTTCAATCAGTGGCAGTTGCCTATCATTCTTGGGTTCATATCTATTTCTTTTTAAAATTTTTTTTCTTTTTCTGTTGTTTTTGCTTTTTGATTTTTTTTTCCAGATAAGTGGTTTGTTTCTCTTCTTGATTCTTATAATTGTTATTGATTTAGGATCCAGGATTGGTCTGTGAAAGCTGGGCTCGGTCCAAAGATGTTTTTCCGTCAGACCTAGTGCTATAGAAAGCTTTAAGCCTACAAATTGGGCAAACCTAGTGCTATAGTTAAATTAAGCGAGCAAAGCTTTAATCAGTTGAGTCCACCCGAACTCTTTTCCCATTCATTAGGAAACCCAAGTACACGGCCTTGCTAGAGGGGCTACGGATGTTAATTGGGCCATGCTTCCTACGGGCCGATTCGATTTAGCTTTACTCAGATTTGGACCCTGGGCTACGACGCAACCAAAAAATCCATTTCTGTTTTCTTTCACGTTTGCTCGAGAACAAGAGACGTTCTCCTCAAGTTTTCCTCCTCTTCTCCGTTCTAATGGTCTCGTCTTATATAGTTTTGCATTTTTCCCCCTTTGAAAAATCTCTTTGCTTTTGATTTAGACATGTAATATCATCAAATAAATTAAAGCTTTGAATCTTTTTTTAATGACCCATGCAGCAATGTGAAAGCTCTCTCGCTTGAGAATCACTAAAGAACATTAAAATAAGAGAGAAAAAAGAACTCACCATGATCTGGTCTGATCATGGAAGATTGCCTAATACATTCGTTACTTTCCGATCGACTAATAATGAATCCACGCGTGTGTTGGGGACCGTAGACCAACCTAACAATAGGAGACCTTTTCATACATGGGATGCTTCTCATTAATAAGATAACAAAAAGAATTTGTCAAGAAAACATGTACTAATGATTAAGAAAAAGACCAAGCTAAAGGCAAAGAAGAAATATCTTGGCATGATTAGAAGTGCAAAGTGGGCATACCAGACTGTCTCTAATCGGGGCTTTGAAGGTGCCCCCAAAAGCTAGACAGCTTGCAAGCCATGTTGGGACAGAAAAAGTGGGAGCTTTCCTAAGAAAATCTTAACCCACACGGGCTGGCCGATGCGATGCATGCACATCAAGCTTTGTAAAAAAACAAATCCCCAAAGCTTGCTTTTGACAGTTCTGCTCACTTTTCTTAATAAATTTTTTATTCTTCCCTTTCTTTGAAGGAAAGCAAATTACAGTATGGTAAACACCATTTGCGTGTAGAATCAAATAATTTGGAATTTCCACCTGAACGCAGCCTTAAAGTCCAAATTCCACTGGGAGGTTTTAACATAAAATTATACTCTCTTTGCTTGCCTAAAATGACAAAGTAGGCCAGTTTTTGATACCCAGTGGAAGAGATTTACCTAACTCCGTTGACAGATTTCAATTGTTTAGACTGCAGACGGTTCTTGTAAATGAAAGAATTACAAATTTAAAATCTATTTTTAACTTTGTGTCGTAAGGATACTTGTTCATCCAACTAGCTGCTCGGGAATAAAAGATTTAAGTAGCTTTGGTTCTTCCTTGGATTGGTTGAACATTTCAAAGATCTTAGTTCATTTCAAAGATTGTTTTGGAGGTAATGGTAGAATTTACTTTGGGTACAGTGAGCTGTACATAATCTGGATTACACTATACATTAAAGAAAAAAAGAAGCAAAGTATGCAAAAGCCTCACCGGACAAGTCTTTGTGACCTAGAAATATAGGCAGCATTAAGGAAAAGGTTCCACCAGATTTCTTCTTTGAAGAGAGAAGGAAAGTGAAGGGAAAGATCTAAAGGTCTAGCCACTTAAAGCAAATAAGGCTGTTTGGGTCAATTTCAAAAGTGGGTCAATTTCAAAAGCAGAGGACCATAACAGTTGTGATTTTCCAAAGTTTTTACCACCATGGTTAGCTTCTTACCATGTCATTTCAGTCAATCTCGACCATCCATAATGATCTAGAAGCTTGTAAGATTCTCCATCTTATGATCAACCCCCAGGTTCCTCCTACTATAAATTCAGTAGAGTCTTCATGACATTTGAAACCAAAGAGAGCAGTACAAGCACACCCAGTTCCTTTCTAGTTCTAGCTTAAGGTGTGTACTAGATCAGGAGAAATAATGGGTGGCAACAAGAAGCAGGGGAAGTCTTCCTTCTCCATCTTCAACATGTTCAAGTCTAAGCGATCACGCAACAGGGATGAAGCACGGGATGATCCAGTTAATGCCCGAAGAGTGCATCCCGGCGACGATGACAAAGGATATTGGGCTGCGGTTGAGCCTGACATTGATGGGAAGGCTTCAGCTTTCATTGCCAGATTTTACGAGAGTCGTGTTTCAGACTCCGAACGATAAACCGTTCATGTATAAGTGGTTGGTGTTGGCATTCTCCATGCTGGGACTGTGTGATCGATTGGCGTCAGCTTCCTCTTCAACGTTTGAATTGTTCCTTTTATTGTAATTTGCTTTCGAGTGTGCTTACTAGTTTGTAAATTACAATAAGTAATCGAATAAATATGAAGATTTTATCATCTTTTGTGTCTTTATTTGTACAAATTCTGTGTTGGGTTTAGAGATTCATGAGTGTTTCAAGCACTATTCTGCACGGTTTACTTAGTTGTAACTCAAATAAATCCAACTGAAGACCAGAGTTTTAACAGGAACATTGCAATACTAATGGTCCTAGACTCTAATGTAATACTAACTCAAATGTAAGTTTCTTTGAATGAGGTGGCGCAGATCCTAGACTCTAGCTTCTTAGGAAGCAAGCATGCATGGCTATTAATATTTTTGGTAGAAGAAGCTCTGAGAATTCATCCATGTACTGGTACTAGAAAATGTCAGATGAGATGATGATGATGATGAGGATGATAGTTATGATAACGGAGATGGAAGCACGGGGTCACTGTGTGTTTTTGATGACTGGCCGGCCAGTAGAGTCTTCCATATTGAGTTATGCCTCATTTCTCTCATACTTTCTAAAATCAAATGGCTGTGTTCCAGATTTCAAGTTGTTTGGTTCTCTCACTCTTTCCGGGAAGGAAACCAAATAGCTGATATGTTAGCTAATTTTGTCTTGGATCACTTCTCATGTTTGTGGTTATCTGTATGTCCCCCCTTTCTTCTAAACATTCTGTTAGATGAGGCAAGGGGGAAAACCTATATTCGTGTGGTTGATTAATATATATTTTTACTTTCCTTACAAAAGATATAAATATATATATATATACTGAGTTATGCCTTTGATCTTAGAACCTTCACCATTACCATGGAAAGTTGCAGTCTCTTTCACTTACATTATTGTACATGGTACTGATGTTTGTTCTTGTCTTTTTTTTCTTTGGGTATTGGGTCGCTCGTAATCATTTTTTTCTCCCTTCTTTTGGCATTTATTCTTCGGTTTTTCCCTTTTTCTTCCTTCAATACTTTAGTATCTTCTCAAGTACACATTGTCGGAAGGGCATAATTCTTGCAATTTCTTGAAGGTTTTATAGTTTGAGACTTGGAAGTTACATGGATTGATTTGTCACTATGGCCTAAGTCCGGCACTGCGTTGTGTTGTGTTGAGAAAAAAAATCAGAAATTCGAGCAAGAAAAATTAAAGTACAGGAAAAAAAAACATGATTTAGTTCAACAAAGATATAGATAACAGGGATTCCTTCGCTTAGATCTATGAAAATGGGGATACAGAGTACAAAACCCTCTTCTTTTCATCCTGTAAGATTCAGAAACAGAGAAGAAATGAAGAAAAGTTCAGCTGCAGAATCAAGAAGAGGGAAGAAGAATTCTGAAAAATGCCCCAATATTCTGAAAAATTTTTCGAAGCTCCTCGTCAAACCAGAGGCAGGGCCCCCTAGCGAGCTCGCTGGGGAGTTTGGCCCTAAACATCAGGGCTGAGTGTACAATGAAAACCTGTACTGACTGAATATGAGGCACACGCTCAAGACGTTGCTTGTAACCGGTTCCTCAATAGCAATAACAGATTGGAATAGAAACCGGCAAACACACACCAGAGTGTTGAAAAATTTTGACAGAACGTGCTTTTGGAATCGAAGACACGAACAAGCAATGTTCGAATCTTATAATTTTGCCTAGGCTTTTGCCCGAAGGTCCCCGTGCTATGTTTGGGGGGGGGGGGGGGGGGGAATGAATTGTGTGTTACAACTGTTCATATTCTTTGCATATTTTGATGCTCCGTACTAACAACGTCAATCCAATCACAGGATGTGTTTCTTAAGCTTCAGCCTTGAGTGGAAAGTGAAAATGATTAGGGGTGGCAATTGTGACCTGTGACCGCCAACCCACCCGGTCTGAGGTGGGTTTAGGTTGGCTGTTTCAACCCGCGGGTTGGATTTGGATTATGAATTCTCAACCCGATTATAAACGGGTTGGGTTAGGGTTTGACCCCTCAACCCGAAATCATCCGATTACAACCCGTTTATTTTTTGTGTAATAAAAGTTTGGAAAATTATAATAATAATACTTGTGGCTATTCAACATTTCCTCTTTTAATATAAATAATGACAAAGGATAAAGTGAAGAAAGATTTTCTACGTATAAATATTTCAAATTTCTTAGCTTCTATTAATATAAATTGAGGCATTGATGACAAGTAAAGTCTTTTAAGACTTTAATATTATGTTTTAATTCTTGTATTTATGTTATTTTAGTTTTATCTTAATGATTGTTGTGTTATTATGCTTGTTAAGTGTGCTTTGATATTAGAATGAGTTAAAAAATAGAATTTGCATAGACTTTGATATTAGAATGAATTAAAATTTTAAATTTTTAGTAATAATCTAAATTATTTAAACGGGTTGGCGGGTTAGAGCGGGTTGGGTTAGGGTTAAGATATTCCAACCCGTTTATTAAACGGGTGGGTTCGGGTTGAGCCTTGGCTTGTTAACCCCATACATCAACCCGACCCATTGCCACCTTTAAAAGTGATGTAGTAGTCAAGCGTTAATGGGCCCAAGTTTGGGTCTCAATCGTTGCAAAGGAAGAAATTAAAGTGACAACAACAATGGTTCACATTTGGGATCTGATTACAAAGGTCAGAATCTAATGCTTGTGGTTTCCAACCCATGGCTAGCCACTAACAAAGCACACACCTTAAAGGAGCCCTAATCTGGAAAGGGAATAGGCAGTACTGTTGTAGTAAAAGATCCAATTATTATGAAAACATCCCTTGGGGATTCTACCCTTGTCTCTCTCTGTCTCTGTGGTTCACCAGTATTGGGACGGTGACACAAAATCTGAGTGATAGAGGCCTCCGCCTCCCTCCCCGTGCATGCCCAGAACATCACCGTATAAGATATCTGTTGTATCTAAATTTTGGTGCATCTACATAGTACTGAGGTTTTCGCAGCTAGATAGGGGCTTGCTCAGCCTTTTAAAATTTATATGGTCAGGTCCAGGATTGGTTTGTGAAAGCTGGGCTCGGGCCAATGATGCTGTTCGGTCAGAAAAGTCCTTTACTCGCTAATTAGAAAGCTTCTAAGCCTACAAATTGGGCAAACCTAGTGCTATAGTTAAATTAAGCGAGCAAATCTTTAATCAGTTGAGTCCACCCTAACTCTTTTCCCATTCATTTCGATTTAAGATCATGGGCTCTTTAACGCATGGTGGACATGTACACGGCCTTGCTAGAGGGGCTACGGATGTTAATTGGGCTATGCTTCCTACAGGCCGATTCGATTTAGCTTTACTCAGAGTTGGACCCTGGGCTACAACGCAACCAAAAAATCCATTTCTGTTTTCTTTCACGTTTGCTCAAGAACAAGAGACGTTCTCCTCAAGTTTTCCTCCTCTTCTCCATTCTACTGGTCTCGTCTTTTATAGTTTTGCATTTTTCCCCCTTCCATCAATCTCTTTGCTTTTGATTTAGACATCTAATATCATCAAATAACTTAAAGCTTTGAATCTTTTTCTAATGACCCAAGCAGCTGGTTTAAGATGTGGCAATGTGAAAGCTCTCTCGCTTGAGAATCAATAAAGAACATTAAAATAAGAGAGAAAAAAGAACTCACAATGATCTGGTCTGATCATGGAAGATTGCCTAACACATTCGTTGCTTTCCGACTAATAATGAATCAACGCGTGTGTTGGGGACCGTAGACCAACCTAACAATAGGAGACCTTTTTCATACATGGGATGCTTCTCATTAATAAGATAACAAAAAGAATTTGTCAAGAAAACATATACTAATGATTAAAAAAGACCAAGCTAAAGGCAAAGAAGAAATATCTTGGCATGATTAGAAGTACAAAGTGGGTATACCAGACTGTGTCTCTAATCGGGGCTTGAAGGTGCCCCCAAAAGCTAGACAGCTTGCAAGCCATATTGGGACAGAAAAAAGTGGGAGCTTTCCTTACAAAATCTTAACCTTCACGGGCTGGCCAGTGGCCGATGCGATGCATGCACATCAAGCTCGTAAAAAACAAATCCCCAAAGCTTGCTTTTGACAGTTCTGCTCTCTTTTCTTAATAAATTTTCTATTCTTCCCTTCCTTTGAAGGAAAGCAAATTACAGTATGGTAAACACCATTTGCGTGTAGAATCAAATAATTTGGAATTTCCACCTGAACGCAGCCTTAAAGTCCAAATTCCACTGGGAGGTTTAGAGTTTAACATAAAATTATACTCTCTTTGCTTGCTTAAAATGACAAAGTTGGCCAGTTTTTGATACCCAGTGGAAGAGAATTACCTAACTCCGTTGACAGATTTCAATTGTTTAGACTCCAGACGGTTCTTGTAAATGAAAGAATTACAAATTTAAAATCTATTTTTAACTTTGTGTCGTAAGGATACTTGTTCATCCAACTAGCTGCTTGGGAATAAAAGATTTAAAAAGCTTTGGTTCCTCCTTGAAGCCTTTGTGACCTAGAAATGTAGGCAGCATTAAGGAAAAGGTTCCACCAGATTTCTTCTTTGAAGAGAGAAGGAAAGTGAAGGGAAAGATCTAAAGGTCTAGCCACTGAAAGCAAATAAGGCTGTTTGGGTCAATTTCAAAAGCAGAGGACCATAACAGTTGTGATTTTCCAAAGTTGTTACCACCATGGTTAGCTTCTTACCATGTCATTTCAGTCAATCTCGACCATCCATAATGATCTAGAAGCTTGTAAGATTCTCCATCTTATGATCAACCCCGGGGCTCCTCCTACTATAAATTCAGCAGAGTCTTCATGACATTTGAAACCAGAGAGAGCAGTACAATCACACCTAGCTTCCTTCTAGCTTAAGGTGTGTATTAGATCAGGAGAAATAATGGGTGGCAACAAGAAGCAGGGGAAGTCTTCCTTCTCCATCTTCAACATGTTCAAGTCTAAGCGATCACGCAACAGGGATGAAGCACGGGATGATCCAGTTAATGCCCGAAGAGTGCATCCCGGCGACGATGACAAAGGATATTGGGCTGCGGTTGAGCCTGACATTGATGGGAAGGCTTCAGCTTTCATTGCCAGATTTTACGAGAGTCGTGTCTCAGACTCCGAACGACAAACCGTTCATGTATAAGTGGTTGGTGTTGGCATTCTCCATGCTGGGACTGTGTGATCGATTGGCGTCAGCTTCCTCTTCAGCGTTTGAATTGTTCCTATTATTGTAATTTGCTTTCGAGTGTGCTTACTAGTTTGGAAATTACAATAAGTAATCGAATAAATATGAAGATTTTATCATCTTTTGTGTCTTTATTTGTACAAATTCTGTGTTGGGTTTAGAGATTCATGAGTGTTTCAAGCACTATTCTGCACGGTTTACTTAGTTGTAACTCAAATAAATCCAACTGAAGACCAGGGTTTTAACAGGAACATTGCAATACTAATGGATCACCTCAATGTAAGTTTCTTTGAATGATGTGGCGCAGATCCTAGACTCTAGCTTCTTAGGAAGCAAGCATGCATGGCTATTAATATTTTTGGTAGAAGAAGCTCTGAGAATTCATCCATGTACTGGTACTAGAAAATGTCAGATGAGATGATGATGATGATGAGGATGATAGTTATGATAACGGAGATGGAAGCACGGGGTCACTGTGTGTTTTTGATGACTGGCCGGCCAGTAGAGTCTTCCATATTGAGTTATGCCTCATTTCTCTCATACTTTCTAAAATCAAATGGCTGTGTTCCAGATTTCAAGTTGTTTGGTTCTCTCACTCTTTCCGGGAAGGAAACCAAATAGCTGATATGTTAGCTAATTTTGCCTTGGATCACTTCTCGTGTTTGTGGTTATCTGTATGTCCCCCCTTTCTTCTAAACATTCTGTTAGATGAGGTAAGGGGGGAAAACCTATATTCGTATGGTTGATTAATATATATTTTTCCTTTCCTTACAGAAAAAAAAAATTGAGTTATGCCTCTGATCTTAGAACCTTCACCATTACCATGGAAAGTTGCAGTCTCTTTCACTTACATTATTGTACATGGTACTGATGTTTGTTCTTGTCTTTTTTCTTTGGGTATTGGGTCGCTCGTAATCATTTTTTTCTCCCTTCTTTTGGCATTTATTCTTTCGTATTTCCTTTTTTCTTCCTTCAATACTTTAGTATCTTCTCAAGTACACATTGTCGGAAGGGCATAATTCTTGCAATTTCTTGAAGGTTTTATAGTTTGGGACTTGAGTAGTGTAGGAAGTTACATGGATTGATTTGTCTCTATGGCCTAAGTCCAACACTGCGTTGTGTTGTGTTGAGAAAAAAAATCAGAAATTCGAGCAAGAAAAATTGAAGTACAGAAAAAAAAAAAAAAAAACACGGTTTACGTGATTCAGCAAAGATATAGATAATAAGGGTTCCTTAAAATGGGGATACCCAGTACAAAACCCTCTTCTTTTCACCCTTCACTAGAAAACATAATCTGAGTACATAACAATAGACACCTAAATTACAAAAATGCCTCCAATATTCTGAAATATTTTTTCCAAGCTCCTCCTCAAACCGGAGGCAGGGCCCCCTAGCGAGCTCCGGGGAGTTTGGCCCCAAACATTAGGGCTGAGTGTACAATGAAAACCTGTACTGGCTGAATATGAGGCACACGTACGCTCAAGACGTTGCTTGTAACTGGTTCCTCAATAGCCATAACAAATTGGACTAGAAACTGGTAAACACACACCAGAGTTTTGAAAAATTTTGAAAATTCTTAAGACAGAACATGCTTTTGGAATCGAAGACACGAACAAGCAATGTTCGAATCTTATAATTTTGCCTAGGCTTTTGCCCGAAGGTCCCGTGCTATGTTTGTACTGGGGGGGAAGAACTGTGTGTTACAACTGTTCATATTCTTTGCATAATTTGATGCTCCGTACTAACAACGTCAATCCAATAACAGGATGTGTTCCTTAAGCTTCAGCCTTGAGTGGAAGTGAAAGTGATGTAGTAGTCAAGCGTTAATGGGCCCAAGTCTGGGTCTCAGTCGTTGCAAAGGAAGAAATTAAAGTGACAACAACAATGGTTCACATTTGGGATCTGATTACAAAGGTCAGAGGAATCTAATGCTCGTGGTTTCCAACCCATGGCTAGCCACTAACAAAGCATGCGCACACCTTAAAGGAGCCCTAATCTGGAAAGGGAATAGGCAGTACTATTGTAGTAAAAGATCCAATTATTATGAAAACATCCCTTGGGGATTCTACCCTTGTCTCTCTCTGTCTCTGTGGTTCACCAGTCTTTGGACGGTGACACAAAATCTGAGTGATAGAGGCCTCCGCCTCACCTGTAATCATTTTTGCCAGGTGAGGCGCGAGCTGAGCGCATTATCTTCTTTCCAACTGGTGTCTCCTCCAGTTGGAAAGAAGATTTGTGACAGAACCACAAGGGTGAAGGTGTCAAACCAAGGCCGGGGTCTTTCCTGCTTTTTGTTTCTCATTTTCTTAGCTAGGAATGTTTTAGAGACTCGAGTAAATGATTTGTCACCTCCTAAGGTCTGGAATTCTCCCCTTGAGAGGCCAAAGAAAATGCAAGCTTCATTCTTGTAACTTTCTTTGAGATTTGGCCTAGCGGGTTCTCCTAAGTCACGAAATCGGAGGAACAGGTCAAGTTCCTCAATTGTGGGAGTCAACTCGTTGATCCCGAATCGAAACACTGAAAGCTGGAGATCCCAGAAAAGCAAGGCTGCTTGGATCATATCCCAGTTGATCGGCACATTTAACAGGGACAAAGTCTGTCCCATACGGTATTTGTGCTCCCATTCAATCTGCTCACTCCCTTGGAGCTGCCTTGTCTAAGAACGGATCCAGGGGGTATCCCAGGCGCACTTCTCTATTCTAGGGAAGTGGATTCTCTCAGATGAGGATGACGATGCCATGCCAACTATCCAATCGAAATTCTAAATCAGTTTAAGGTTCCACACCAAACTATCAATTAATCCTAAAGTATGCATAATCGTAAGTAAAAGGGCCATCTACTTAGCAGTTCTAATATGCTTCACAGAATAAAGTAAAAGATAAAGCAATGCGGAATTTAACTTAGGCACACATGGTGTGTGGTCCTAAGGGTTGGCACCAGTGAAGGCGCGACTCCTAGACATACTTGTGTAGAGGAGCACACTCAAGTCCTGATCAGTGTTTTTTATCTTTCATCTGTTCTTTCATCTGCTTCCGGTGTCGGACCACAGCAAAAATTACAACTTGCCATCGAGGGCGAAGGTTTACAAAAATATTTACAAAGCTGTAAAGAATTCATCCTTAAGGCTGTTGGGAGCCAAAAGGGAGGGTACAAATTGCCTTCCAAGCGGGTAGGCTAAAAATTCCTAGATCTAAGGTTTAGTGCCCTTGTTCTGAGTATCCATTGGGTGCTTGATGGATCGACCCACTCGTGCCGGAGTGACTGAGATTGGCGGGATCTATATCCGGGTGCATGATGACACTGTGAGTTTCATGATTTTCATTTTTCATCCCATTTCCTTCAATCCTGTATTTCTGACTCTAATTCTGTTCTTATTGGCAGGTACACGAGCTGAATGCTGTGCGGGACCAGTTCCTGGGCCAGCGGGCCGCGATCGAGGATATGATCGCAGACCATGACGCGGTCGTGGCCTAGAGGGACGCTCGGATCAGATAGCTGGAGGCCCTGGTTGGCGATCTTCAGGCTAGACAGGTATCTGATTCTTTATAATTTTATCTCTTTCATTTCCATGTTTCTGTTGTTTTGATATAAACCTTTTTGCTTTTGCAGGGCCAAGTCCCCGATCAGGATGCTGCTTTTGAGCCTGATTTCCTTGTACCTGATCTATCTCCGGCTCGGGTTGCTGATCCTAATGATGCCCTAGCTACTGTTCCTGATCCTACTGCATCTCCTGCACGTGCTGCTCCTGCGGATCCTGGGGCTCCCGTGGACCCTATAGACATTCCGGTTGTAGACACCCTTGGTAAGTTTAGCTTTACCTCTTTGGTTCATATTGATATCTCAATTTCTGACTTTTTCTATTGACCCAGATATTTCAGTTCCTGGTCTTTCTGCTGCTGCTGCCGAGCCTTTTGGGGCTGTAGGAGTTGAGACTGTCGTGGCCGAGGATTCGGCTGCACCTGAGGTAGCTCCCCTGCCTGCCGAGCCTGTTCCTGCTGGCCCTTCATCCCCTGTGGTGGTTCCTGATCCTGCTCCTGAGGTCCTCGGTAAGTTTCCTTTAGTTTCATCTCCTTGGTTCATTTGGATACCTCAATTTCTAATTTTTCTTCTGTTGGCCCAGCTATTTCTGTTCCTGGCCCCTCTTCTGCTGCTGCTGGGCCTTTTGGATCTGCTGGAGCGGAGGCCGCTGTGGTGGAGGGTCCAGTCGAGCCTGTACATGCTGAGCTCGAGGCCTCTTCCCCAGATTCTGCTCCTGATCCGCCTCCAGACCTTTCGGAGTATTGCTTGGAGTATCAGATCCAGTCGGTTGTGGGTCGGCTTCCTCGCCATGCTGCCGAGCATATTCTGGCATACTCTAGGCGCCGATCACCTCGAGGTAGAGGTCGCAGAGGAGCACGAGGCAGAGGACGTGGGGGTGATCCTGCACAGTAGTAGGAGATTAGGATTCTTATGTATTTATTCCGTACTTTGTACAGAGAAACTTGCATATATATATATGAAATTTTTTTTTTATTCATTCTCTCTTGTCTTGCACTTCTTTTCTTTTCAATTTCATGCAATTATGACTTGTACACAGGTAAAAATTCGGATTTCTCTCCATTTTCTCTTTTTTTTTGCCTTTTTTCCTTATATCCGATATATCATATCGGATACACTGACTCTTTTTTGTATCCGGCATAATATGCCGGATACACACAATCTCATTTGTAACCGGCATTGTTCGCCGGATATTGATAAAAGCCTTTGTATCCGGTCTGATCTATCAGATACATTAAAACATGCTATAAATGCAACCAGCCTCGGGATTTGCGCATTTTTTTACGAGTTTTTGAGTTTAGAAAACCCCTTTTTCTTCCTCCAATTGATTCTTAGCTCGCTCCCATCACCTCCAATGGATTCCGGATCATCTTCTGCCTTGCCATTGTCTGTCCACGCAGCCTCCCCTGCAAAACAGCCTTTTAGATCAAAACCCCGAAACCTTACTAGGTACAATCCTGTGGACTCATTTTACACTAGATGGGTCAATTCCATGACCCTTGATGAAGAGAGGAGATAGGATTCCACCCATCTAGGTCACATTCTGCTTATCCCGAAGATTCCCTTCAAGTGGGAGATTATTGAAGCCATGATTGGTCATTGGGTACCCGACGTCAACCTTTTCCGTTTTGGAAACCATGAGATGACCCTGACCATTGAAGAGGTGGAAACCATCCTGGGCTTGAGATTTGATGAGAAGGTAGTGAACCCACCCTTAGGCCCAGCTACAAGAAGGAGGCTTCTACTTTCCTGGGTATAGGGAAGAAGGATTTAAGGGATTCTAACACCCTTTTGAGTTTGTCCAAGTCTTTTTTGGCTGAGAAGCTCTTGAGGGGAGAGAACAAGGAAGCCAGGTTCAATGCCTTGACCCTGATAGTGGTTAACCAACTGCTTTTCCCCCGGGATGACGATGAGGTAGACTTGGCCCTTATCTCCGTTGTATGCCAGGTTAGGGAGCGGGAGAGATTGGCTCCTATGATTTTGGCGGAGATGTATCAGGCTTTGACTAACTGTTACCACAGGAAGACAAAGCGATTCCTGTCATGTGCCCCTATCCTACAGGTAATTTTTTCTTTTTTGCTTTTCTTTTTTGCTTTTTGCTTTTTGCTTTTTTTCTTTTACAATATACTAAAATATCCCTCCTCCTTTGCAGCTTTGGCTACTTGACCACCTGAGTCAGATTGAGGAGATCAATCGACACTTCTTCCCAAGCCTGAAAGTTCCCATCTTGATAAGCAACCGGGGGTGTCCTGACATTCCAGGAGGTAAACAGGGCTGGTTTACTTTCTTGGCTACACTCCAGGATGATCAAGTGAGGTGGCCTGGTACTTATCAGCCCAATGCAGAGACTGTGATCAGCTTCCGAGACCGCAACTTTTTGGTTCTGGCTGGCTTGAGACATGCTGTGCTTTATCTCCCTTTGCGGGTTCTTTGTCAGTTCAGAGCGACCCAGGGGATTATAATCTCAAGTGGATATGAGGACCACCTTGGGCCACTTTCACCAGCTACCATGAAGCTGAATGCTTGGTTGATGAGAGAGTGGTCCTATGTTCGCTTTATGTGGAGCCCTGTCTTCTCAGAGTCCCATGTGAAGGACTATCTTTTCTAGATCAAGGAGCAGATATAGAGTCAGGCTCCAGTACCTGAAGATCCTCCTACAGTCTTGGCTCCTACTTATGAGGACATCCTGGAGTCTGACAGAGCTTCTCACAAGCGACTTCAGCAGATATGGGTACGAGAGGCCCAGGAGCTTAGGATACGGGGCCTTGACATGCAAAGGCAACTTGCAGAGCAGGTATCCCGCCGTTTTGCTATGGAAAAGCAACTTGAGGAGCAGAGGCAGGCCCGACGCTTTGAGGTTCGGATGATACGGCAGAAGTACCAGGATGCTTTAGCCAACCTTAGGAGCATGCGGATTAGACAGACCCTTTCAGATGAGGTCATTTCCTTCTTGAGTGATCCTGCTGCAAAGGGCGCTTCTGGAGTTATTGCAGCTCAGGCAGCTCGGATTCGGGAGCTTGAGGAGCGGCTAGGAGACAGATATTAGCCTTATTTCCTGCACATTTTTTCTTTTCTTTTTTTTCATACCTTTGTACGAAAGCAAACTCCAATAATGGAAAGACAAAGGATTTAATTCAAAAAATAAATTTTTTTATATTATTGGCCTCAGGATGCTCAGATGGTTGTAAAAACAAAGGTTTTATGAAAAGTATTTGATTTATCATCACTGGCCAAAGTATAGTTTTTCTTTTTTATTTTTTATTTATTTATTTTTTTTGAAATTTGGTCCATGCACTTAATCACCCATAATTAAAGGAATTAAAACCAGGTTAAGTAATGAAAAGGGTAATCAAAAAAATAATTAGGGATCAAAACCGTCCATCTTAAGACCTTTAAAGTCATCCCCAAATGCCTTTTTTTTTTTCAGAATTGACCTATTACCCAATCTGCTCAATCTCAGTACTTGTGCTGATTTCTCTTCAAGCTTGGATCACATGATCAACTCAAACTTTGATTTTTTTTTCTTTTTTTTTCATTTTTTCTTCTTGCCAATATTGCCCCTAGCGCCAGTTATGATTTTCACTAGGGCCGGCTTCTGTATTCCGTCACCACCAATTTCACTCTAAAATTTGAATGAACATACTAAGATCACCGAGGACTTAGAAATAGGACGAAACAAAGGCTAGGCTCGGTTTATGAAAGAAAATGTATTAAAGACTCAAAAATTTTCAAATGTGGAAATAGGTCAATCGGACTTACAGTCATGATGAATCTAACCCTTTTTTCCAAAATTGCATTCTTTGCATCTCTTTTTACACTTGGCTTTCATTTGCCATTTTTCTTTGCTTTTTTTTTTTAATCTTTGCCCCAATTTGTTTTGCCCCAGTGTAAGACTGTAAGTCCGGTTTAGGTTTATCAAAGAAACGAACCGGTTCAACTTGGCGAGACTAGGGATTAAAATTTTGAAGGAAATAAAGAAGGATGGCCTCGGATCATTTCCTAGTAATATTCAATCAAGGAAAATACCTTTTTACTGCATCAGAGTTAATTGGTTCAGGAAGATCTGTCCCATCCATTTCTGTCAAGATGAGTGCACCCCCTGAAAGGACCTTCTATTGGGCTTGAACTTACCACGAGGGTCTTCCAAAAATGGTAAGATTTTCTTTAGCACCAAGTTTCCTTCTTGGAAAGTTATGGGCTTCACCTTCTTATTGTAGGCCCGGGCCATTCTCCTCAGGTACAACTGGCCATGACAAAGCGCTTTCAATAACTTCTCTTCTATTAGGTTGAGTTGATCACTTCTTGACTGTATCCATTTAGCTTCTTCCAATTCAGCCTCCATGAGCACTCTGAGTGATGGGATTTCTACTTCCACTGGCAAGACTGCTTCCATTCCATAGACTAGGGAATACGGGGTTGCCCCTGTTGACGTTCGGATTGAGGTTCTATAGGCATGTAGAGCAAGTGGTAGCATTTCATGCCAATCCTTGTAACTGACTACCATTTTTTGAATGATTTTCTTTATATTCTTATTTGCTACTTCTACTGCCCCATTCATCTTTGGCCTGTATGGAGCTGACTTGTGGTGGGTGATCTGAAACTGCTCACACATCTTCTTCATGTCCTTGTTCTTGATATTTGAAGCGTTGTCTGATACTATGGCACTTGGCAGTCCATAGCGACAAATGATATTGTGCTTTAAAAATTTAACAACATGGTTGCTTGTGATATTCGCATATGAAGCCGCTTCAACTCACTTGGTGAAATAACTAATTGCCACTAGGATGAATCTGTACCCGTTCGATGCCTTAGGTGAAATCATGCCAATGACGTCTATGCCCCACATAGAGAAGGGCCACGGTGATGTCATGTTGTGCAATTCACTTGGGGGTGCATGTTTGTTATCTGCATATATCTGACATTGGTGACACTTTCTGACATGTATACAGCAATCATGCTCCATGGTTGACCAGTAGTATCCCAACCACAGGATCTTCTTTGCCAGCATGTGTCCGTTCATATGGGGTCCGCAAACTCCTCCATGTACAGTCTCAATCAACCTTTCTGACTCAGCCTTAGCAACACACCTGAGAAGAATATCGTTATGTGACCTCTTGTACAAATGCCCACCACTTAGTAGGAATTGACCGGCTAATCTCTGTATTGTTCTCTTCTTAGTCGAAGTGGCATTTTCTGGCAAACTCCGATTGTTCAAGAAATTTTTGATGTCTTGAAACCATGGTGCTTCTTCTTCGGGTGCTCCCTCTAAAATGAGACAATATGCCGGTTCATCTCTGACTTCAATTTCCAGTGGTTTGATGTCTACCCCTTCTGGCATGTTGACCATTGAAGCCAATGTTGCTAGAGCATCCGCAAACTGATTCTTGGCCCTTGGCATATAATTAAAGGAAATTCAAGTAAAGTTTGTACTTATTTCTTCCAAATACTGGTGATAGGGGATCAGTTTGTGATCCTTGGTTTTCCATTCACCAGTTGCTTGGAAGATGATAAGACTCGAATCTCCGTATACGTCAAGTTCCTCCACTTCATGATCTACGGCGGCTTGCAACCTAATTATACATGCTTCATATTCTGCGATATTATTGGTGCACTGGAATCTCAGCTTCACTGCAATCAGGATGTGTGAACCATCTGGTTTGACCAAGACTGCCCCTATTCCATTTCCATTCATGTTGGCGGCCCCATAGAAGAACATCTGCCAAGAACTTTCACTTTCCTCTTCTTCAGTAAACAGAGTTGCCTCATCCGGAAAGTTGGTCTTCAAAGGTTGGTATTCTGGCAAAGGATGTGCAGCCAAGTGATCAGCTATGGCTTGACCCTTGATCGCCTTCTGAGTGATGTACGTGAGGTCAAACTCGGATAGTAGCAACTACCACTTTGCCGTTCTGCCAGTTAGTGCCGGCTTCTCAAATAGATACTTCAGAGGATCCATCTGGGATATCAATAATGTGGAGTGACTAAGGAAGTAATGCCTTAGCCTCTGAGTTGCCCACACTAGAGCACAACAAGTCTTTTCCAATGGTGAGTACTTGGCTTCATATTCTGTGAATTTTTTACTTAGATAGTAAATTGCCGTTTCCTTTCTACCAGTCTCATCATGCTGCCCCAAGACACATCCCATTGATGTTTCCAACACTGACAAGTACAGGATCAGTGGTCTTCCTGGAGTTGGTGGCACTAGCACAGGTGGGTTCAGTAAATACTCCTTGATTGTGTCAAAGGCTTCTTGGCAATCCTCATTCTAGACCGTCGGGTTATTCTTCCTCAAAAGTTTGAAAATTGGTTCACAGATAGCAGTGAGTTGTGCTATGAACCGGCTTATATATTGAATTCTTCCAAGAAAACCCCTAACCTCTTTCTCTGTTCTGGGTGATGGCATTTCAATTATGGCCTTGGCTTTAGCCAGGTCAATTTCAATTCCTCTCCTGCTTACAATGAATCCCAGCAACTTTCCTGATGTAGCCCGAAAGACGCATTTAGCTGGGTTAAGCCGTAGACTATACTTCCTGAGACGATCAAACACCTTCCTTAGATTGATCAAGTAGTCCTCTTCTTTGCATGATTTGGCAATCATATCATCCACGTAGACCTCCATCTCCTTATGGATCATGTCATGGAATAGTGCGGTCATGGCCCGCTGGTAGGTTGCCCCAGCGTTTTTAAGCCCAAATGGCATGACTGTGTAGTGGAATGTGCCCCAAGGTGTGATGAACGCTGTTTTCTCTTGATCTTCCTTAACCATCTTGATCTAATTGTATCCAGAGAAACCATCCATGAAAGAGAATAGGCTATGTACCGCCGTATTATCGACCAGAATGTCGATGTGTGGAAGTGGAAAATCATCCTTTGGGCTTGCCTTGTTCAGATCTCTGTAATCCACGCACATTCTGACCTTCCCGTCCTTCTTTGGTATTGGCACTATGTTTGCGAGCCACTCGGGGTATGTAGAGACTGTCAGAAATCCTGCTTGGAATTGTTTGACCACTTCGTCCTTGACCTTCAGAGTCCATTCAGGTTTCAATCTTCTCAGCTTCTGCTTGATTGGCTTAACCCCTGGCAAAATTGGCAACTTGTGCACCACCATGTCAGTGTCCAACCCCGGCATGTCCCGGTATGACCAAGCAAACACATCCTTATTGTAAGCACCTTATTTTTGCACCCCTGGAATTGTTGAAAATGAAAACCCTGGCAGAAAGTCAAACCCCGAGGGGACAAAAAGTTGACTTTTTGATTAAGTGATATTTGGCCACCTTGCTTTATATCATTGGATAGAGAATCTCGACACGATTCCAACGCAACTGAGTTTGCAGGAATCGGAGTCCGGATGAAGGTTCTGCGGGCAGTCAAACTTGGGCGAAGGTAAAAGTTGACTTTCTGCTAAAATCCGATCCAGAGGCCTTGCTCTATATCATTGGATAGAGAATCTCGACACGATTCCAACGCAACTGAGTTTGCAGGAATCGGAGTCCGGATGAAGGTTCTGCGGGCAGTCAAACTTGGGCGAAGCCAAAAGTTGACTTTCTGCTAAAATCCGATCCAGGTGCTTACCCCCATGCCATTAAATAGAGGGCTCCGATACGATTCTAACGCAACTGAGTTTGCCCAGATCGGAGCTCGGATGAAGAAAATATGAGCTGACAAAATTCCCGAGCAGTAAAACCAGAAAACTGCGCACGTGGCAAAAAGCTGCACACATGGCGAGTTGCGCAGGAAAATATCTCGGGGATCAAATCCGTAAATATCCAAACATTCAAAAGATCCCAGGGACCAATCTGAAAATATTTGAAAATATCTGAATAAAATAATATTAAATCTAAATATCCCAGGGACCATATCATAATTTTCGGATTTTTTAAACAAACGAGCGGCGGCATTTATTGTTTTGTCATAATTATGTCGCTCGCGCGAACGTGGCAAGCGTTATGCGCTCACCTTGAACTGGGCGCCAAAGTGAGCGGATACCCCTTCTCCCTTCCCTATATAAGCCGCGCGAGTGCTCGCGCAAAGGGTTGGACATTTTTTTGGCCCGAGGCATTCAAAGGTGGTCTTGACCATCATCTTCCCCAAAGAAAAAAACCAGACCCCCCCCCCCCCCCCATTCCTCTCTTCCTCTTCTCCCTCATCAAACCCGAAGGAGATCTTGCGCTGGGCGTGGAGAGGTGTTGCACCGGTGGCTGCTCGCGCGCTCCAAGGAGGCTTCACCCACTTCGGAGAGGTGTTGAAACACCCAGGTAATGTTCCCGATGGCCTCTGGTCCAAAATAAATAAGTTTATTGCTATATTTTCTTTTCTGTTATTTCGTTTAGTAACAGTGATTGTGTGATTCGAGGGGGGAGCATGTTCTCCATGATGTTTGCATCTCTTGTATCCTGGTAAAGCCCCCCTGTTCCCTTCTTCATTTATTCATGTTCTGTTAGATGTTGTTAGATGTTCTGTTAGTGTTTTGTTTCGGATTTATAGGTTTGCAGAGAGGTTTGAGTGATGAGTGATGAGAATATGTTAGATTAGAATAATTGTGAGCTGTGTTCAAAGGTCTCTTGGGAGTCTGGGGAACACCTGGGAGGGAGTACAGAGCTTAAAAACCATTAAAAATGGATTACAGAGCTTAAAAACCATTAAAAATGGAGTTCGGGCAAAAAAACAGAGAATCAGGGTATATGCGCTCACTTACGCTCAGCTCGCGCCCATTTAAATTTGGATGCATTCAGCTCGCGCCCACTTAAATTTGGATGCGCTCAGCTCGCGCCCACTTCATTTAGAATCAGAGAATCAGGGAATACCAGTCTCACCTGTAATCATTTTTGCTAAAATTCTCAAATTCATGAGGATACTTCCAAGCGGGTAGACCTTTAAGTGGACAATGAAGGGCTGTGGGCGGGCCTCGCCGCGTTGTCGGTGAGCCAAGTGGATGGGGTTTGCATTGTCGGTTGGTTGGATTACGTTTAGGTGATGATGATCTCCTTAAGGTCCTGCACGTGCTCTTCCTTGCGTTGATCGATGAATATCCCATGGGACATATGCCACCAATAGAAGATGTATTAAACAAATGTTACAGGCTCTATCATTCTTGGCTGGGATGACGGTTACATCACATGGCGCATGCATGCACAGTAGTAGAAGTGATTGACAAGGCATGGGATAGACGCGGCAATTGCGTGACCGTTGGACCCTCTAGCCGTAGGTAGATCCTCAGCCATATATGATAGCGACTAAAACGGTCTCGCTAAGCAGATATCGGCCCACGTCACTATAATTGAAATTAAGACTGATTTGGGTACACATGGCTAACTGTGTCTCGCCAACTCGACGCCGCCTGATCCAAGGGCTTTGGGTTTCTCCGTGTTTCGTCCGAGTTTTAGGAGACCATGTTTTCCTCCTCGGAATGTCAGAAATAGCTAAACTTTCTTTGATGGGGGTGAAACTCAAAACCTACCTATCTGGGCCTTGCGTGCTTTGAAGCAGGTCTACTATCTGTTGCTTCACTGGAACGATCTTGGCCGTCGATTATTTTATTTTCTAGCTAGAAAAGAAAAAATGAAGATACCCTCTTTGTGTTTTTTACGTAGAAAGGAAGATACCCTAATAAGGAAGATACCGTTAAATCCGATTCCCCAATAAGGAATTGGAACAGTTATTGCCCCGCTGTCGGGACATGTGGTGGTTTTGTTGAGTGGGTCCCACTTTGTGTCAGGCGAGTTGAGGATTAGTTGCCACTTGCCGCGGAGTGGGAGTACGCAAATGCCACAGGTCTTCGGACTTCCTTTGCTTGGGGATTGAGTGCAGTAATTGGGGAACCTTTTTCCTCTCGTTCCGATTCCTCGTCCTATCCCTCGTTCTTATTCTAATCGCGCGACACGCGTCTGTTCTCAAGATCAACCTTTTGTTTTTTTATTGGGTAATCGTTCTCAAGATCAACCCGAAAATAACTCTAGCTATTTTTGTTTAAAAGTTACTTGCTCTCCTCTGTTACTGTTTTGTTTTCATTTCAAGGTTTTTACGCCTCCCAAATTCATCTCTGATCTCCAATGTAGTCACCCAAGAATTCCACTTCAAGACGTGTTCTGGTTTCTGATTTCTAGTAAACAAGGAAGCACAAATCAACCACTGAACATACAACCGAAAGGTAATCCTATCATCTAGGGAATTAATAGAGAAAGAAATAGGAAGGCATTTGCAAAAAATTCACCATCACATGCTTCTCTTGCTAACGGATGGCCTCTATGGCTTTGTTATGATATTATGATTAAAAGAGCAAATACAGGGGAAATAGAACAAAGAAACGATGATGTGAAATCTTAGATCCTTCCCATCGATCGCCACGAGATAGTTTATAAACATAGAGAGAAAAAGAAAAATGAGGGAGAAGAGAACGGAAATCTGCGGAGCATGCCTCAACGTTTGGCATAATAAAGTGATGGTGTCGTTAAGATAAAAGAGATTCAAAAGGATTCAAAAAGGATGACAATTCTCTCCAATATGAAACTGGAGAGTAACACCGTGTTCAGCGTCTCTCCGATCGATTCTCTTCCTCTTTATGTTGATTTGTGCTATTTATAGTGAACAAACTTCATTATCTTGGAGCATGGTGAGGTTATTGCAGAAATCTGGGCTTCGAGTAATGCAGAAGTCTTAGAACCGTAAGCCGTGTTCATTCTCAATCTCTGGCTCTTCCCCGCATAAGATAATGAAAGAGAATTTTTTTCAAGGTGCAGAGAAGGACGTTTTGTTTGAGTTTAACATGGAACCTAAACTCCCCCTTCACAGGGAGGAGGGTTTACAGTGAAAAAATCTCTTTCAACGTGGACGTTAAAAATCTGTGCCTTGGAAACAGGAGAATTTAAAAAGAGCTTTTATTTTAAGCGACAAGGGCTACGTTAACACTCTTAACAGTAAAATTAACGCCTAGGATCCTCTATGAAACAAGAAGGTACCTTCGATTTATATTAGGGTACTTTTATATTAGGATACTTTAGGTTTAGAAGGGATACCTTAGGATAAGTTTGATAATTGTATATCGCTTACCATGAGGGAGTACCTTAGATTTATATGGGAATACCTTAGACTTACATAAGGATACCTTAAGTTTCGATTTATATTAGGATACCTCATGTAAGTCTAAGATACTCTCATATAAATCTAAGGTACCCCTAATAGTAAACCATATACAGTTACCAAAATTAGTCTAAGGTATCCCTTCTAAACCTAAGGTACCCAATATAAATCGAAGGTACCTCAGTATAAATCGAGGGTACCTTCTTGTTTCACAGAACCTTCACAAAGGATCCTATACCATTAAAATGGGGTTGATAACCAGCTGGACACGTGGCAGCAGATAAAACTAAGTTGAAGTGATGGAACGAGGAATCGGAGCGAGAAATCGGAACGAGGAAACAGGCTCGTAATTGGGACGCAGGTGAGCACGAATTTAGCTGTCGTGTGGGATACGAGTCGAAAAGCTCTTCCCAATGACTCCATGCCACGTGGATTCTCACTCTATAAAGAGCATCCCCGCTGCCCAGCCGGATCAAACCATCATCGTCATCATCTTCTTCTGGTGTTATCTATCTGTGCTCGCTTCTTTTCGTCTCTGTGGTTCAAGTGCTAAGAAAGACCTGAAAAATGGCCAGTGAAGGAACTGCAAACTGCATAGACATCCTGGTGGCTGTCCTCCTACCTCCTCTTGGAGTATTTCTCAAGTTCGGATGCAAGGTTTGTCATATCCTGGACCTCTAGATCTCACAATTTTAGCTTCCTCCAGATCCGAAGTTCTGCAGCCGAGTCTTCATATTTGCAATTCTACAACAAGCTTTTAAGCTTGCCTATAACTCATCTTGTCTTAAATTTTAGATTTCTCTCTGTGTTTCTTTTTTTAAAACCTTTTAGTTGAATTTCTTCAGGAAACGTTCCCTGGAGAGAACAAAATTAAATTGAATAATTGTCGTGATATTTCCCGGCGGCTTTTTGCAGACTGAGTTCTGGATCTGTCTTATACTGACAATCTTGGGATACATACCGGGAATCATCTACGCGATCTACGTTCTACCAAAAAGAAAATCTACGCGATCTACGTGATAACCAAGTGAACTTCAACTTCGATCCCTCCAGTAAGTAAGATCTCTGTCTTAGATCTTTGATCTCCATACAACCGACAAGAACCAGACTGAAAATATCTTTTGTTTGTGTATTTTGTTTTTATCTAAATCAAATTTGTCATTTGACAGGATGGGTTAAAGCCACTTACTTTTGTCAGTAGTAACGGCAGCCGTGTCAGGGGATGATGGATTGGAGGAGGCTATTGATTTCGCGGTTACCGGTTTCATTTTCCTTTCGTATTTTTCTTTTCCTTTTTATCCGCGGTTAAACAGGGGATTTATATCTGATGTTGGTATAGGCCTTTCTGGAGTAGCACAAAACTACATGTGTCTGATTCTTCATAATCCATGTGTGATATATGTGTTTGTTTCTAGCTGTAATTAGCTTTGGTTTTTGTTGTGACTATGTTGTTTGTTAGATTAGGGTTTTCTGAGCAGCGGAGCAGTTCTTCATCCATGTTCTCTGTCCTTGTAACATTCACAAAATAACATACCATTACTTTTCCTCGTTGAAGGTATATCACTTCTTTCCAATGCTTCATTACGAATGATCAATTGACTTTGTGACAATTCAGAACTCCTAACTAATGTATTGTTTTCCATAACCTCATTTCCTGTAATAATGCATCTAATTATCAGTTTGTATTATTTTACTGATATTAATAATTTTTATGTAATATAATTTTGTAAGTATTAGTACACACCAATTCCATAAAATGGAAAGTTGCACCGTAATTTTTGCTTCTTCTTGTCATTTCCTGATTCAATTTATACTATTTCTTAGAATATATTTATACAAAATACTTAGAAGAAAATAATGATATAATCCTACCATACCTTCATGTTCTTCATCACACCTCTTTTTCTTTCGTAGCTCTTTGCCTCTCAAGTACCTTTCCCGCTTTGTTTCTGCACTTAACCTAGCATAATACTCTCGTTGTTTTTTACGACGACGCATAATCTTCTCTATAATCAAGATTATTATTCAATTATAGCTTAAGGAAAATTTATCATAGTTTCATAGTAATACATTTGCAATGAAGATACTACGAACCTTCAAATGTAGTATTTTCTTTCTCGTGATCATTTCTCGTTTCATCATTCTCCATGGCAATCAAATCTTTTTTCACTAAAAAAACTTAACAGCATATTTGTACTAAATATTTTCTAGCATTAATTAACTATGTCACAAATAAAGTAAATGCAGCAATTGTTTTAATTTTAATGTTAAATGCACATATATATAAACAAATTAATATCATTATATTATCATAAATTATAAGAGAACTAAAGTAACAAACAGAATCACAACATGTGGCTCTTTCAATGCAAACATAGAATCATTAATAAGCATTAAGAAATAAAATGAAGAAAATTAAAAGTTAATACAAATTTCAAATAGCACTAAACCTGAATGACAACAAAACTCAACCTATATTGCAATAAGCAACCTGAAAGACATAATAAAGATGCATTAATATATAGCAACAGTAAGCCAAAATATCGAAAACACTGTGTTTGGATTGACTCAAATATTAAATCTTTTTGCTAAATAAAGATTATTTGCATTAATGAGTACTAAGAAATAATGTATAAAAGAAATAAAGTATAAAATAGAATCACAAAATTTAGAACAAGTAAATGTTCTATAATTGTACCAACCCTCTTTAATGTGCAAACAGTAGCAAACTGAAGCACTGGTTTGCACGAATTGAAAGAGACACTATCAACTCAAACCACAAAGAGAAATATTTGAACCAGAAATTATCTAAATAATATAAACCCAATAAAGAAGAACAAAAGAGAAATGCAAACCATATGAAAGATAAATTCACATAAATGAAGCATTATCTATTACATAGTGTGGCTCATATATTGAGAAAAAAATTAAAAGTTAATACAAATTTAAAATAGCACTAACCTTGAATGACAACAAAACTCAACCTATATTGCAATAAGCAACTTGAAAGACATAATAAAGATGCATTAATATATAGGAACAGTAAGCCAAAATATCAAAAACACTATGTTTGGTTTGACTCAAATATTAAATCTTTTTGCTAAATAAAGATTATTTGCATTAATGAGTACTAAGAAATAAAGTATAAAATAATGTATAAAAGAAATAAAGTATAGAATAGAATCACAAAATTTAGAACAAGTAAATGTTCTATAATTGTACCAACCCTCTTTAATGTGCAAACAGCAGCAAACTGAAGCACTGGTTTGCACGAATTGAAAGAGACACTATCAACTGAAACCACAGAGAAATATTTGAACCAGAAATTGTCTAAACAATATAAACCCAATAAATAAGAACAAAAGAGAAATGCAAACCATATGAAAGATAATATAATCTTGTCCATACCATGTTTCTAAACCTCCTATAACATTCAAGATGAGACAACTAACCTATCCTCAAACCTTGCAAGTAACCAGGCTTTTCTTGCTTAGAAGGATGCCATCCAACACATTTATTGCATGGGAACTTCGCAATCTATTTCATCAAATCTGCAAGTAACACACGAGTATTGCATTTAAATAGATATTTAATCAAAATATCTATTTCATCAAAGAAATTATCTTTTTCCTTTTTTGAAGTTTTGCATTTAGATTTGATAGATAGATGAACTAACATATGATAATCAAAATGTGCTAGAGAATAGTTTTGCAACAGAATAGCTTCGCATGAGTACGTGGTCTTTTCATTTATGAATCTTTCCCATTCCTAGCTCTACAATGTATAAGTCTTGACCTAGCCTAAAAAATAATAGAAGCAAGATTTATTGCAATTAAAGTCAAACTAAATAACTATATAAGTCTTGTGCAAGATGAGATGTAAAATAACCATGCCTAACAATTGCAGATTCCTTATGTTCTCCACATATCTACGTTGAACATGCATCAAACTAATCGCACAAGGCCACACAAATTTTTATAAGAAAACTTTAAGACATTATGAATGACATAATATATTACTATATGGTAAATAAAAAACAAATATTAAAGGGACAAAAAAATTGCATGTTTGATCCCAATTATAAAAACCAAATTCTGCCCAAATTGCAGTGCAAATCTATTGAGCTTTCTTGTCCCTTTTTTTTTAGATCATTACCCTAGGAAATTACATAAAGAGATACAATGTTGGATTCTTTGCATATTTTCTTGTTATTATTGCAATTATGTCCATATAATTGTTAGGAGGCAACAGTCAGTTTCCTTCTTTCTTTTTTCTTGGGTGTTGGCAACAGGCCTAATTCAATAAAATATTCATTGTTCTCAAGTGCTTGGTATTTTCTGGAAGAGTTATAACTTGTTAAAGATGGTCAACCTATCTAACCTAGCTAGCAAGTGAAAACATGAACCACTATTCCACCCAAATGATGGTGGTGCTGGGTGAGATGATGAGTTGGTTCAGATTTTGCAACTCCTAATGATGGATTCATAGTGGAAACATACTGTAATTGGTCCCGATTATTCAAAAGCTTAGTAAAACATAGATCCATGCCTAGCCATCCACATGCTCCCTCATACTATAGACCATCCCAATAGACCATTGCAAGAACAAATCCATCTTGTATGGCTCAATGGATTGGTTTCCAAGATCCATCCAGGCTCAGCCACGCCCTGGCTTTCAGTGACAAGTCACACTAACTCGGTTGGCCATGTTAAAAGTCCTCTTCTCTCATTCTCCAACCCATTATATATATAAATAGGTTTTGTTTAAAGGGTATTTTAAACTGAGACCATACTTTCCTCTAGCAAATTGTTCCAAAGATGCTGATTGAAGGAAAAAAAAAAGGGGGAACAAAGATTAGTGATAAAAAAAAGGCTTATTTGCTCTTACTATTAGAGTATCTGGAACTAAAAACACAACAACAAAAAGTTCTTCTCTTGTCCTTACTTGATATAATATGGAAAGAAGACATGGTGTGGATTAAATAGACCAAATATCAGTATGGACTATGGACACTGCCCTAGCATGTTATATCCGATTAAAAAAGTGCTGATAATCATGCCAGGGAAAAAAATTATCGACATTCTCATCAATCCAAAATGTACTTAACTCTGGAACTTCATCCAAATATTAATTGGGAGAGAAGAGAACAGGGCAGACAGAAAAAGAAAGAAGAGATTACTATAATAAATAACTTACTTGGGAGAGCAGGCAGAGTAGCTACAGCATATATGAAAAAAATAAAAGTTTAGAGCCTTCTGATACAACATAAAGCATTTGTTGCTTATGTTGTCAATCAAAACTTTATGCATTCTCTTCCTTCACTTATATTAATTAAGGCAAATTTTCATAGTATTCCTTGGCTTTAAAATTTAGAACTTTAAATAGACATTCTCTTCCTTCACTTATATTACAATTATCATGATAGCTCGAGATTTGAATTTCGCCTATGAATGAAAGTACACATAATATATTAATACAATGATAAGCATTTGTTAAGCATAGTTTATCATATCATTGTTCAAAACAAAACAATGGAACAAAGAAAGCCCATAAATTTTTTAGAAGTTTTGATTATTCATAATTAGGATCTTAATCTTTAAAAAAAAACAATAAAGAATTGACTTCTTCCATGATAGAATAAAATTTTGAGAACATTCACATTAAAAAGGTGTAAAATGTTTTTTTTACCCAAGGCAGGGCCCAAATTGTAAATTGCCAGTCAGAACAATGTGCCATGAACAACCATTTTTTTTCCTTTTGGTAATATGGAACCTACCTTAGGCAGGGCCCATTTGGACCTACCCTAGGGGAGAACACTAAGAGTGGATTCAAATGTAGGACATTCAAGTTTATGGTTCATGTAAGGTTTCTCCCCTTACCAACTGGGCAACCCCATAGGTTGCTCATGTTTGCAAGATAGATATTTTGGATGTACAGAAATAATTACCAGTCTCAAATATTTCACACTCCATAGACTACATCTTCCACCAAATAACTCATAGAATAGTTGAATCCAAAAAACATGGATCCATCCCACATAATTCTGGTGTTACTTGGAAGCCACATCCAAAAAAGATCAAAACCACCACCAAATGCTTGAACCAAGCTCAATAATGTGGATGCTCTAAAGAAATCCTAATCTGGCAAGAGATGGTGTTCTCATAGTAATGGAAGGGGGAAATGAATTGAAGGACAGATGACAGCATCGAGGAATGTTAACATTATAGCAATTGAGCCATGAGAGGTCTACTGGATAGCCTCCAGCCTGCATGGAACCTTGGCATGAGGGCACTAATTATGCAGAACCTGCTCACATTTTTATTTAATCATACCAACCAGAATTACCCAAATGCACCCCTCATCAACAATAAATGAAGTGTGATGGAATGAGAATGGTGGAACAGGCTTCAGCCCAATTACCAGGTGAGTGATAGATGTGCTAACCATCTAGACAACCAAAGCATGATGAAAGAACTTCCACATGCATCTTGGAAATAAAAAGGATGTGCAATCCTTTTATGCATACAGTAAGTGCGCATTCCCAAACCATCTCATATTGTCTCTTTCTTTACTTTCTTGTCATGGAGACCAGCCCTTGAGGAGGCAACATTTTTGACATTAAAGACTGAAAGTTTTCTGTTATTTTCGGTTATATAAATATTTTGAGATGAGGGTTCTGAAAACTTCAGGATTTTGATGTTAGTTTCTTCCTGCCAATTTAATTTTCAGCGTCCCTTTCTCAATTTATTCTGTAATAGTTTGTTACTTGGGTGTTTGGTTTTTTGTGTTCTGTTAGTTCATCCACATCATCTTCTTCCCCTTTCCCTTTCTGCACCCGTTCTTGACAAATATTGTCTTCTACAGGAGTGGATTTGTATAGATTTAAGCAATCTTGCTAAATCGCATGCTCTGATCCACATCAGTGCCAATAATTTTACATTTGACAAGAACCCTTCTGACGGAAGGGTTTTAGTCCCTTTGAAAAGCATTCCCAAACCATCTTTCAGGGGTGTAGTTGCCTACATTTACTAATTTATTTGATCTTTCTTCAAGTGAGTTCTAAGATAGAAAAAGCATCCCAAAGCGTCTGAGCCATTTCTGCTGCTGCCATATATGAGGTGACCTCCTTCATGGAGAGTTTCATTGATGTACAGAATGGAGTCAGCATTGCAAGTAGGAGGCTAAGAGTGATGGTGAAGAGGAAGAAGAAGAATGCAGGAGTTAAGAGGGGCTTCAGAAAAGTAATTGAAGCAGTAGCCATGCTTTTTCAGTTCTTTCTCTGTGCAAAATTTGTGAGATTGTTGCAAAGGGTAAGTGAACCCGACAACATGGAATGCAAATCTCTGGTTCCACCAACTCTATTGGGCAGCAGGTATGCGCACAGTATGTGCAATCCTGAGAGCTTTAATGGAAATAAAAACGATTCTCCGAAAACCTAGCTAACCTACTCAGAAGATCAAAAGGAGAGCAAATATCGATCACACCCGAAGAAGAAGACTTAGAAACGAAGTAAACCCTAACCTCTGTCGAACATTCTTTGCTTGGAAATAACGAAAATCGAAAGGAGGAAGAAGGTTGCCTCCGATTTGGGAAGAACAATAGCAGAAAGTCAAAAGAACAAGACTTAGCAATCAGACTTAGGAACGAAGTAACCCCTAACCTCTGTCAAAGATTCTTTGCTTGGAAAGAACAAAAATTGAAAGGAGGAAGAAGGTTGCCTCCGATTTGGAAAGAACAATAGCAGAAAGTCAAAAGAACAAGACTTAGCAATCCTCTTGCAATAGCAGAAAATCAAAAGAACACCGACTAAAGAACACATAAATTGGATCGAACTCTTACCTTTTCTCCTCTGGTTTCCTCTGTTTCTGAAAGTAATAAAATACGATCTGTGCTTGAGCCCGTAGTTGCAGGAAGTCGAAGAGGGTAAATGAACCGGCGAAAACATCTGGAATGCAAACAGCGCGAAACAGCCAAGCATTGAAGCAGGGGAAACATCTGGAATGCGGTGAAGCAGCTGAAGCAGGTGAAGCAGGCAGGTGACAAGCACGTCAAGCAGCTCGGTAGAAAAGCAGGACACTGTCTCTTTTATATTAAGTATAGATAACTAAGGCTTTGATCTCTCTTCTATTTTTCCTTTTGGTTTCGGACTTTATCTCTTTTTCATTGCATTTGTTCCTTGTCCAGCATAAAATATTAATGGATACACCAACTTTATTCGAATGCTGTTGCCTTTTCTTCTTTAAACAGCCTCCCTTTCGAAATTGCTTCCAAAAGGAGACTCAATTTTTCAAATATTAATTCTTATCCAATGCTTTTAAGCAAATAAAGTCAAAAAGGAAAAATAAAAAGCTAATTCAGATTAAAAGGTAACATTTAGTAAAGACAATACTTAAGGGGCAATTTTACATCAAGAAGATAAGATCTTACAATCTATACACACAAGCATGCACACAAGATTTTAACTACTTTCCCAAAATACACAACTCAATGGACTTATGAAATACCACCCTTATATCTTCGTTTTTTATTATGGGCAACACTTATTTTAACAGCTCAAATTCCATAACCTTGATGGTAATTGTATTATGGCAAAAAACATACTGACATCAGTTAACAACTGTCGAAAAGAAAATGCGAATAGATAGACGGCAACACCTTCGCTTCACAGATACACAATTCCTCTTTAACACCCCTGCACGGCACACGCATAGCGGGCTTCAATCTTCAACATTTTTTGGTGCATTGAGACAAATATCTTTTAATATCATGTGGGCCACGTATTAGATATTAAACTGATAAGAACAGATGACGACGTTTGATCTTAGCCAAAGAGTCGGGACTTAAAATATCTTGGTCTCCCGACTAAGAAGCCTTTGTGGACCCTTTAGAAATAATTGAGTGTAGCCTCGCCCATTGGAGGAAGAGATATCTTTGGGGGTAAGATTACTGCTTTGCCCAACATCTCAACTTATTTATTTTGCCCTCATAAAGCTTCTAGTGGGGTGATTAAGAAGATTGAGAAATTGATGGAGATTTTTCTATAGGAAGATGCCGGTCCCGAAGGGGACCATTTCATCAGTTTGGAGGTGATGGGAAGAGAGCTGAGTAAAGATGGGCTGAACCTAGGTATTACGTTGGCTCACAACACGGCATTTCTCAGTAAGTCGCTGTTGCGTTTTACTATCCACAGAGTTCGTGGAGGATATGGAGAGCACAATAATGGCCAGGATGTAAGCTCTAAAGCCAGAATATTTGGTCCAGTTCTTGGAAGGTCTGTTTTCCTCTTCTTCTTCTTTTCCCCCCTTTGGCCAGGTTTAATATTGGTTGGTGGGTCTTCTTTTCCCTTCCGGGCAGGATCCTTGGTGATGAAATAATCCACTTTGTTTGGTCTTTCCTCGCACGTTCCAGCTTTTCGGTTGAGAAGCAGGGGTGTCTCTAATATCCTTTTTGTAGTTGACCATTTTTATAACTTGATACTATCATTTATATAATGATTGGTATGGATTATTTATTACATGATAGAAACAGATTTATCATAGGTTATCTGTCACCCGACAGAAACAACCCGTCATGGGTCATCTGTTATTCGACAAAATAGCCTGTCATAAGTTATTTGTTACCCGATCAAAACAATAATAATAAAATATGACATGATTTATTTATATTAAATGTATCTGACATATTGGAGTGAAGATCTCCATCTTGGGCGAAAGCCCACTTAAGAAGGGTTTCTGGTGGTCCTTAAGATGTGGTTGGCGAACATTGGCGTGGAAATCATCGACAGCCAGTGACGAGTCATGACATGTCAATCTAAGATGACAAAGACGTCAAGTGATTTATAATTCTATATCCTGACATGTGGGACCCAGTATACAAATAAGAGAGCTCTATCCTTATTATTTTATTTTTATCTTAAACTTAAACCTTTATGAGACCAAATTCATGATAAACATGAGAACATCCTAAAACTTCAGATTGTAACAAGTATCACAATCCTAGAGATTCATTTCTTTTATAAATATGAAAACCCTCTTTCATTTGAGGAACCCCCTAATCTTTCGCTGCTTGGAACAAGACTATATTCTGATTTCTTGACTGCTTGGAGCAACACTTCTCTTTCTCTTAATTGTCTCTAACTTTACCAGGAATTCTCTAAGTCCACCTTTGGATTTCTGTCTTCTACACTTTCTAAAACCATTAAAGGAACTCTCTGGCTTGGTACACATAAAGATCACTTAAGTATCTCCCGTCTCTCATTCTAGGCATTACCTACTTGTCACGCCTTATCTATCCCAATCCTTCTTCTGTTCAGTAACGGCATGGGAACGGCTGCTGAGTCGGTGGTTTAAACCAACATTGGACATACCTCTCTTACTCAGAATCGAGATCTGAAGACACATCATCTTTCACTTGAGTATCTCCCGAATCTTGAATGAAAGAAGGTTCTCACATTTATAGAAAAAATAAATCTCTAGGATTGTGACACTTATCACAATCTGAGGCTTTTGGATGTTCTCATGAATTTGGTCTCATAAAGGTCTCAGTTCAAGATAAGAATAACATAAGAGATAATGAAAATAGAACTCTCTTATTTGTATACCAAGTCCCATATGTTAGGATATAGAATTATAAATCACTTGACGTTTTCATCATCCTAAGTTGACATGTTGTGACTTGTCACTGGCTACCGACGATTTCCACACTAGTGTCCGCCACATCTTAAGGACTACCAGAAACCCTCCCTAAGTGGGCTTTCGCCCAAGATAGAGATCTCCACTCCAATATGTCAGATACATTTAATATAAATAAATCATATCATATTTTATTATTATTGTTTTTGTTGGATTACAAATAACCCATGACAGGCTACTTTGTCGGGTAACAAATGACCTATGATTGGTTGTTTCTGTCGGGTGGCAGATAATCCATGATAAATCTGTTTCTATCATGTGACAAAGAATCTATACCAAATCATTATATAGGTGACATGTCAAGTTATAAAAACAGTCATCTACATTAAACCCCTTTTGCATTTTGACAATTTTTAAGTGCCAAAAGCAAAATACAAGTGTATGGGGTATTTTAGTAATTAGCGATATTGACTAATTTTTTAATTTAAAAAGTTTGTCTCAGTCAAATTGAATGTGCCAAGGTCTTGCCAAGACTATGACAGGTTAGTGGCAGAATTGGACTCAAATTCTCGTAGACAAAGTCCAATTAAGATTAATACAAGCCAAATATCAGAACGAGAGTTGTGTAGGACTCTAATTACTAGAATTACAATTTACCTGAAACAATGAAAATATAAGATAGAGTTTGATTAAAATAATGTTGGATTTAAAATCCAACTCATATAAGTAATTAGAGTCTGTATTAAACAAGTAATCTCACATAACAATTCTACAAATACCTCTTATTAATCTCAATCTCATACTTGCTGTAAGCCAAGCTTCTACAAACAAATCCAGGCATTTATTATTTATTTATTATATACATACTTTTTTTTAATACACAAGGTCTCCTTGTTTTTCCTTTTTCTTTTTGATTTCTCTCTCCTCTCTCCCTCTTTCTTCTTCTTCTATCTTTCCCTTCATTCTCTCTTTATTTCTCTCTCCGTTCTTCCACTTTTTTCTACGCAGGTCTGACACCCACGCACAAATCTTTCTTTCTTCATGTATGACACGTCCCCCATCACCCTTTTCACCACTTTAAAAAAAAAAAATTCGATTAAAACGACCCAGATATACCTCTTGGGCTGGGTTTCGGAGCTGGGGAAGCCCCTGCTTCATGACACCAAACTAAACATCTCTTGGGCGCACATGGCAAACCCAACAAATCCTTTTGTTTTTTTTGCCCTTTTTCTTTTGAAAAACGAACCGGCCTACTTACGGGCTGGGTCGTGGCAAACCCCCAAGGCACGCTGGCACGCTTGGTAAGCTGGTCGCACCAAGGCTTGTTTGCCATGCAAAAATGCGCCCAAAACGCCTTTTTCATGTTTGAATCCCATTTTTGTTTATTTCTCAAAATTTTAATATATGATCTCATGTATATATTTATCTCTCATATTTTCACAATTTCATACATGTTTTTCGAAAATAAAATATCTCATGCAGTCACTTTTCCATTCTATGTCTAACATGGTCTCTCTCTATTTTTTTCTTTCATTTTTTATTTTTACTTTTAATATAGGTGTACCAGAGTCAAGGATACGTCACAGCATACACATGACAGATAATTAAGCAAATAAAAAATTCTCTATTTGTGCCCATGAAACTCAGCAAACCCGTGACTAGGTTCGTGCTCAAATTCATGCCCGCAGGGCCATAAGCGGATTCGGGCTTGGCTTGACTTTGACGAACTCGTGCCCGTTGGAAACGTGTTCGTGCTTGGATCCATGTCCGTAGGGCCACAAGCGGAATCTAGCCTAACCTGACATGACGAATTCACGCTCGCAGAGCCAAACGTGTTCGTGCCTAAATTCGTGCCCACAGGGCCACAAGGAGATTTAGGCTTGGCTTGCTTAGATGAATTCGCGCCCGCTGGAAGCGTGTTCATGTTCGAATCTGTGCTCGCAATGTCACAAGCGAATTCAGACTCAGCCAACTGGGTGTATTGGGCCATACCCGATTGATGAATTTAAACCCACCAAAGCTAAAGAATCTGTCAAAGATAATGATATCGGGCACCTTATAGTTTGCTGAATAAAATTGCCCAAAGGCTTGGAGATAGCTGATTGCAGCGCCCCCCCCCCCCCCCCCCCCCCCCCCCATCTTGACGTATCGCTTCCATTTTTGAAATAAGAGCTGGGTTTGAATAAGCAACATGTGTGACCTCTCTTTGTCTTGCTATAATCCTCATCGCTTCATTAGATAGCTCGGACTTGTTTAAAAAGATGCATCTTCTTGGCCCAAATCTTGGCGTTTGACAAGTCAACATCCATATTTTTCTGACATGAACCTTCTAGTGTTTATACTTGTGAGCACATACAGCTTCAAAGGGCTTCTCATGATTGTCTTGCCATACTCACGAACGTGGCGCATCAATCGAAGCTCCTCTCTATCTTCTATATGTATTGATGTCGTGTTAGAATCTTCAAAGGTTTCTTCGTCAGGGAAGAAAGCAATGAAGAGGAAGGAGCCTTCGAAAAAGACTAGGGCAATTTGTCAAAACTTTTGAAAAAATGTGATAAATTTCCTGCTCAGCCTTTGCGTTATCTCTTACTTGTAAGAGAAAGTCTAAACTGGGTTGTCTCATCTTTCTTTCAATCATCAACCATCCTCTTTACGACATCATGGATGCGGTCGTCCCGTCGCATCGATGTTTCTAAAAAGTGCATGCTATTACTTTCTCATCTTCGCGATGCCTTCTTCACAGAGCTTTGCCGAGATATTCATGAGATGCATCATGCAGAGTGTTTGGCTTTGACTTAGCCTCTTCTCACTAAATGGTCTCAGGTCGAGATGGAGATTTCAAGGGTCGGCTTTAGCATTCCTTAGCCTACCGGTTGTATCATCACGCCTAACAGGTACATTCTCTTTATTTCGTCTTACTTCATTCTTTGATTCTTTGTTAACAACTCTCCACTTTATTTGGTATTTATCATCAGTTCTCGTTGTTATAATGAATTCTGCTTTTCCTTAGCATTCATCTTTGAATCTAACATTGTCGTGATGCTTACTGACATGTTCCATGACATCTTCTTATATAGGTTTGTGCCAAAATTAGCATGAAGGTAACTTCAAGGGCCTCTCATTGAGCTACTATCCTCACAAGTAGCAAAGGCAAAGACATGACAAGAAAGGTTTTACGTCGAGATGAATGAGATGAAGAAGGAGAAATACCTTTCTTCTCGGCTTAATGATTTTGCCATGTTCTGCTAAAGAACTAGTACAAACTTTCAAGCATTATGATTGCACACCCTAAAAAGGTATGTTTTCATGCTTTCCTCGACTTCTCATTCTGCACATTGTTTCATTATATCAGTATCTTTAATAACTCTTTGGCACTTCGCCTAGCTCAATATTGTCTTCAACTTTTAAGGAATATGACTTCTGTTCACTTGTATTTTGTGACAGGATAAGTATTATAAACAAACCCTTTTCTTCATAAATAATGCATTTGGGTATAAGGCATGTGGCTCATGTCTAGTTATGCTACCCAACGGGATTAGTACCATACACAAACTTATAACCTCAGGACTTTGATTTATTCTCATTCTCTTTTAGCGCCTTCTGTCAAGGAAAATTTGGCTCTTGCAACCCAGTGCCAAACATAATCCATACCAAATCATTATATAGGTGACATGTCAAGCTATAAAAACGGTCATCTACACCTTTCTTGGACTTCCTCAAGATAGCAGAACTTATCTTTTTCTAGAGACCTTTGATTTTTCCCATTTGATTGAGCTCTACTCTCTTTCAACCTCCTTAGGGATGTTGTTCTGAGTCTTCTCAATTGTTGCATTTCGACCCCTGGCCCTTTGGGTTCTTATTTCACCAAATCTTTTGCGTCCTCCTTTTGTAAGGCTGTAAATCTTCCTCTTGCCGCTCCTCCCATTTGTCGCACTTGGACGACCTTGGTCCTCCCCATGTTTCTCTCTCATATTTGTGTGTTGTGCTCAAGACGAGGTGAGACAATGGATCACATCTTTCCCCAGTGTAGCATTTTTTTTTGGGTAAAGAACAGGAACTATAGAATTAAATTCTAAAGCTACAACTCCTCCCATCGTCCAAAAGATAATTTGGCATACGCGATTTGGGGGTACCTTAACCAAGTGCATGAAAACATATCTAAAGCAAAATTAGCCAACACATCAGCTACTTGATTACCTTCCCTAAGGATATGAAAAAAAACTACCAAATCAAAAGAAGAGACTAAAGACCTGATCTGGGCAAAAACACCAAAAATGCTCAAGGAGAGGATTTTGTTAGAGATGAATCATCGAGAAGGAATAGCCTTCAAGAATGATGCGAGTTCTGTGAGTAGCAGCAGAAAACTTGATGCCTTCTAAAGCCACTTCGCTAAAGCCTCAACCACAATAGCGAAAGATGCAATCACTTCTGAAAACATCCATCTTCATCTCAAAGAACACCATCCATAGCAGCTCGATTCATTGTTGTGGAGTGTGTGACGTAACTGAATGTAAGCTCGTGTATTCCATCAACTATCCCTTCATTATTGGATTAGTGAGGCTTTACTGCCTTGGCAGGAGAGACAAAATTGCTATCAACAATATGCGGTCTTTTTGGGTAGTTCCGAAACTGAGGAATAACTGATTATTGAAGAGATCAACACAAGTTGGCTGGTGACACGGGATTAAATTATGCTCTCTTGTGCCCATTGGCCATTGTGTTCATTCTCTACCAGTCTTTAGTGGTTTTTCAGTTTCGTATATGGTGGGTGGATCTCGGACATTCTGGACTCCTCGTTACAATCCAGGAAGAGGACTGGAAGTTAGGTATTGCCTGATGCAGGATGGGTGGAGCTTAATTTGTTGGCAGAAATGTAGGTTATTCGGGACCCTCTAGTATTGGGAGAGTTTTTAGGGATGCTTAAGGTTAGGTGATTCATTCCTATTTTGGGCCCATTGGGATGGCTCACTCGATTAGAGCTGAGTTGGAAGCTCTAGATGTGGTTCTAAGTCCTATTTTGTGATTGAAGGAGATTCCTAGATGGTGATTTCTGGGTTACAGAATGGAGGTGCTGGTGCTTGGTGTCTTATTTACTTGCTTTGCTTGGCTAGGATTTGGACTATTGGGTTCAATCCCTTATTCCACCACATGTAAGGTCAGCCACTGCCTCGGCAGACTGGTTGGCTAGGGAGAAGGTCTTAGAACCACCCTTTTTTTCACCTTTTTCTGGCATTCCTGTTGTAATGTAGTTTCATTCAGCCTGTTGGGGCTTTGGGTTTACCCACTGCTATACCTTCCCCTCTTCTTGTAATATATTAGTAACTTAATAAAAAACCCCAAAAGGCTTACCCCAAGAATTGTTGACTTCAGGGATGAATCACACGGGATGTGCATAAAAAGTCAAAAACGAAAGAACAAAAAAATAAAAGAAAAACAGTGAACAGTTCAGACTAATGCCCAAAAGGATTCTATCCTATACACAGAAGTTATAAACCAGGACAGAAAACAATGGAAGAAAGAAGGGACAGGCCAATCGTTTGCAAAATCCAAATAGAAAACACCCTTAAAACTTAAAATGAATGAAGAAATTTCCCATGGCATAGAGCAACTAGAAGAAAAATAGTAACAGATTTGGCAAAAAATCATCAACCAAGCATTTCTGAAAATTAGACTAGAGATGGAAAAAGGAAAAAAGAGAGAAAATAACATACAGTCTATGAGGATTTCATCCTTTGAATTGCCATTCCCTACGGCACATGGGGCAAAGCGCTTGAGGAGTCTGTGAGTTCACCCATTTCAAGATGCAATGAAGATGAAACGCATGGTTGCATACACCCCAAACTGCGAAGCAAAAAGATGATTAAGCAAAAGCAGAGATTACAGTGGCATATCTTTACGAATTACCACAAACATAATTCTGAAAATGTGTGTGTGTGTAGAAACATCAATATCATCTCAAAGGAGAGTTATGAAGATAATAAGAGAAACATGAGATTTCATCACAAGCAGGAAAGGCAATACAGGCCATCAAAAGGGGCATAAATCAACAAGCATACCATATAAAGGAAACCAACGAAAATGACTCCCCAGCTGACCCTTCCTTAGCAAGTTCCTCAGCCACAGAATTAGATCAAAATGTAGAAACACTGTTCTTAAAAAGTGAATTCATAGTATTATAAAAACAACCTCTTGCTCTCCCTCTCTCTATCTTTGACTTGTGTGCACAACACACATGCAGGCGCATATATGCATGCCAATACTAACATTTGTCAAATGTAGCTCTGGACGCCTGCTAACATAGGAATCTAGTATTATTATAGAAGTGTGCATGTGTCACTATTTATTAGGAAAGACCTAATCATCAAAAAAGTTTTTAGGAAAGACTTAAAAGGTTTCTTGATGAAATTGGGGAAACATATTATTCATCAGGAAGAACAAGGTAAATGGGTTTCTTGGCTGGTGCGATAGCTTAGTACTAGATGAGTAACCGGCTGAGACATTTTTTCATATCTTTTTCTTTTCTGCCTTTTTGTTTATTTATTTATTTTAACTGGTACTGTGTGGGCTCATGATGTGACTGTTTCAAACAGTGCAGCTGATTGGGCACATGGATAATGCATGAACAAATAAAAGACAGAATAAGAAATGAGTATCAGATATTATCATGAGAAATGAAAGTCAATGAATTTTTATTATATTTCAAAACTATGTACAAGAAAAACCATATACATAGGGAATACTTCTTTTCCACCTGGTAAACTTGTCTGAGGCTGAGGCTTGTGGAAGTACGCATGGGAAAGTGAGTGTTGAATGTTATATACCTTGTGAGAAGTCTGTGAAACTCTACGCTCCTAAATATGGTGTAACCAGTAAACCCAGCTTCAAAGAAAAAATAGGGATTAGCATACTTCAGTATTGACACCTTTTATCTCCTGACAAGTTGAACACAGATCTAGCTCTGGAACAACTCATCTCATCCCACTAACTTGTAATAATAAAAGACCACATTTAATAACAAGAATATAAGATTCGATTAAAAAAAAAATCTGAATGATAACAATGGTGTCACATTAAATCCTTAGTCTGTAATATCATCCTCCAATAACAGCGGTAGCATGAAAATAATTACCGGAAAACATATTTGTTTTCAATTAATGCAACAGTCTGCACTGAAGATGTCAGTGACAAACATCACTTCTTAGAGCTCAAAGTCCATAAAGAATTAAAGATACAATGCATGTCAACTATAACCCTAACCTACCACAGCTAAAAATAAACAAGTTATGGGGCAATTAGAATAACTATGAACAGCAAGGACAAAAGACCATTGCAAATTATCAATAAAATAAAATGAACAGATAAATATAAATGCGCATGTGTGCTTCTATCTATACGTGTCTATCTATTTGTGGATACATATAAGGCCTCTGAAATTTGACAGAAGTAGAGATGTACAGTAAGATGACAGGAAAACTAAATAGAAGCAACTTACTTATGGGGCAATCATCTCCAGGAAGTCTACAATCTGGACAGCAACCATCAAAGGCCATCCTACATATGCCACATGTTTCATCTTGGACATCCCATGTCCATGAAGAAACAGCATTCCACCTATTTTTCATATATATAGAGAAGACACTATATCATTCAATAATAACAACAACAAAAAAATTAGACATATAAAAATAACAAAATGACAACTTTAAAGAAGAATATTAACACTGCACCCAAAATTCATGAGTACAGATCTTTACGTAACTTTGAATACAAGTGAAATGCTTTAAGAGAGAAGAGGTACATACTCTGTTTCAAGGTCCAGCAATTACCATTAAAGAATAGGTTAAGGAGAAATTTTAGCATGAATATGTATATGGAAAGTTAAAATACACAGTTCAACAGTCATTTCTAAAATACTAAGAGAGAGCCTTCACAATGAATTATGGAAAGATCTGAACTTTTAGGGAGATCTGTTACCATATGAAAGGTTTTCTGAATGATAAGGACAGCTCAATTTCTTGGGAAAGAGATCTGTTACCATAATAGTTTACTATTATGCATAAGCACAAGAACACATAAAAGCTACTGGCATATGGCTAACAGACCAATTGATGCATCTAGAACATTATGAATAAATGTGTCAAAGCTCAATTTATAAGCCAATGGGTATTTGGATAAATGGTGCAAGAAGCTTGCCTATGGGGGAAAAATCAAAGGTCTTGAATGATTATGTTTACTTTTTCTCGTTTTTCTTGAACAACAAATTAAGTGATTTATATTGCAAAAGCTGACAAAATATGGATTGTGAGAGTTACTCAAATATTATTAAAAGTATATGATGCATAAGATTCCTTTTTTTTTTTCTGTTCCTGTGAGGAAAGATACTATTATATTAAAAATAATCAGGGAAAACAATACTACAAGGAAATACCGGTAACTCCGGCTGAAACCAAGAACGACCATCCAACCATACATGAGGAGAACTAGGAAAAGACCCACACTACCAAACTTACACCAGCACAGAAACACCACAAAGATGGCAACCTGGAAGGAGAATGAAATAGATATTCAAACCATCATCCAAAGACAAAACCAACCTAAGTAGGATTATCAGCCACTTCCTCCCATTTGCAAATAAAATCCATGATTGTGAAACCGGCAAAATCCGAATAAACTGAATTAGGGATCATAGGATAAGTTTTTAGTATTTAGGGATCCTTGGATTCGAATAAAATGAATTAGATGGGTATGTTGCTTTATCATTGAATGGCGATGATCACTAAATGATGCAGGGATCATCACATTTTTAATAGCCATTAATACATAGTCATGTCAATCTCAATGTCATTGAGGTATGTTGCTTTATCATTGAATGGCGATGATAACTTCCAAACCAAAATATTAATCAATATACTCAGAAATGGGGCATATTTTCAAGAAGGATACTCAAGATCTTAACCTTCATCTTCTCCCTGCAAAACTAACACAAAACATTTAGAAAAGATACCCAAGTGTTTGCCATTCTGGTGAAATTTTATCAATTTTGGCAGGTTTTGGAAACATAATCCACCAAATTCAAAGAGCGACAATGTTGCCTAGTTTGAGTTTTGAGTTGGAAATACAAGAAATGTCAAAGTTGCAAGTTATAACGACATTCAAGAGGACAAGGGACAAAATGCATAGTTTCACACATTATTATAACTTTTGCAAATCATGTAATATTTTTTAATATTTGAGATGAAACATAGAACCTTTTTTTGCATCTCTTTTTGTGGAACTGAAGTTTAGATATATATATGTTGTTACTTTGAAGTTCGAACTTTGACGTATAAATTTGTATGTTTAGAATCTAAATGAATTTATTGACTTTTATTTTTGCTAATATTAAAACATAGTAATTCAAAATTGTGATATAGACTAAAAATTAAGTTTGTCGTGATAAAGTGCAGCGAAAAAGCAAAATCACCTATGGAACATGTAATCAAGTACACTTTTCTAACCTTGTGCCTCTTTACTTTTATAACAATTGACGTTACTACAATGTCATGTTTATTTTTAAAGCTTTCAAGTGCAAAATTTTGAATTACCAGTCCAAAATTTTGAACACTTTTTGACCGAAACCCAATATCCATACCCAAATTTTAGATACTTTTCAACCGAGTCCTTAGATCCAAAATTTTAAGGGTCAAAGGGGTCCAACTCCAGAAGCTAAAAAACCTTCAATCCAAAGAGCTAGAGTGGGGTGTGGGGGGACTATAGAGAGCTGCTGACTTGCTTATAATCGAAATATAATCAGAAAAATGAGAGGCCCAAGAAGAGGAAGAGGAATAGGGAGGATCCCCACCCTAAACTCCCTGTTTTTACAAAACCAGATCAAACTTAAAATCCATGGAAAATCCAAAATACATAAAAACAGTAAGCCAAGAAACTCACCTTCCTTCCACGTATTTCGTAGAGTTAAAAGAAATCAAGATGATTGAGAGATCGTCCGAGATTACTAGGGTTCCAGAGGATCTCCAGAAGAGGAAAAAGAAGATCAAGTTTTCCAGTACATTCTCGCCGAAGATAATAGAAGCAGACGATAATGAAAAGGGAAAATTACATTTAGACCCCCTGAGTTTTAGTGCGTGGACACTTAAACCCCCTGTGTTTTGAAAGTGATCACTAACACCCCTCTAGTTTTGTGAAATGTACACATAGCACCCCTGCCGTTAACTTCCTCCTAACGGTGTTAACAAATTTATAAAAAATGACCAAATTACCCTTATAAATAATAGAAGAAAAGTAAAAAAAAAAGGAGGGCGTTGGGTTTCTTCATTCAATGAAATTGTCGCTTGGAGAAGGAAAAGACTTCACCTTGCTTACAACATGGTGAAGACGAACCTACGTTCGCACACTTCCCGAAATGCCCCCCCCCCCCCCCCCCCCTTTTTTTTCCTTTCTTCTGTTATTTAAAAGGGTAATTTGGTCTTTTTTATAAATTTGTTAACAGCGTTAGGAAGAAGCTAACGGCAGGGGTGCTATGTGTACATTTCACAAAACTAGAGGGGTGTTAGTGATCACTTTCAAAACACAGGGGATTTAAGTGTCTGCGCGCTAAAACTCAGGGGGTGTAAATGTAATTTTCCCTAATGAAAAAGAATCCCAATGCCTAGCAGCCCCTTTCTCCTTATCCGTCGTGTTTCCCTCTCTTTTTGCCCTTTTTGTATTCTCTCTCTCTCTCTGTTTATATGATTTTTGCTAGAACGAACGAACCGGGCTCCTTTGGAGGTCTAAAATAAGGCCCCGTTAAAATAATTTTTCATTTTTCATTATCTTTCTCTATTTTTCTACTTGTCATATCGCAACCCTTCTTTCCACGAAAAAAAAAAATCGCAACCCTTCTCTCTATAAAGACCCTAATGACCTTAGGTATTCGTGTTATTAAATGCACTACGTTTTTTTTTTTTTGTTGGAATTAAATGCACTACGTTACCAAAAAAAAAAAAAAAAGTGTTCTTAAATGCACTAGTAAATGAGTGACGTGAAGTATAAAGAATGGTCATGTAGCAATATTCGTAATTCAAGGCAACTTCTTTTTTTTTTTTTTTGGGAAATTAAGCTCAATATCATCATCTCGTAGATTGGGAACTTGACCCACCCAAATTATTATCATTATGTATTTTTATATATCATTTTGTATGACTTTTTTAAATCGTTATTAGAATACTGAGCCCCCTGCCATTGACTCAAATCCCAAAATTTGTAATTTGGTTCCTCTTAGGGTTGCTAAACAGGCTAGCTTGGCATGACCCAGGCTCATTTAGCATAGGCCGGCGGGCCGCGGAACGCCCAACCCGTTTTCTATAAACCCCAAGCACGGCATGGCATGCCCCAGGCGGTGGGCCGCCACCAAGCCTGGGTATAAAATTGGTTTTTTTTTTGTTGAAAAAAATAGTTAAAAATCACAAAAAAAGTTTGAAAAATATGTTTATTATTCACAAAATTGTCTTACACATGTTGGGATAGATTTTGCTTAAAAAAATATAAATAAATTAATTATTACAAGTACAACTTTGCAAATACAACAATAGTAACCTAATAAAGTAACAAGAAAAGAGTAAGAGATTGTAGAAGAAGTGTGGTTTTAAGTGCGAAGGGTTAGGCCTATTTATAGAAAACCAAAAGTGGCTTTTTACCACCTCTACCCTCCAATATGACTGTTATTTGATAGTTGGAAAGATGGAAATGGTCATATACAGGCAATTACAAGAATACCCCCCTAATATGACTATTATATGTCTGTTGGAGGGGGGGGGGGGGGGGGTAAAATAGTCAAAAAGGACTAGCCCTTGGCGGGCCACGCGGGCTGCTTTAACAGGCCATGGGCCCCTATTATTGAGCATGGCACGGCACGGCGCCTGATAAGCACCCCTAGTTCCTTTATTGAGTCTCTTATTTTTACAAGGGAATCCACCACCACGTGGTTCCTAAAATTAAATTAAAATCGGTCAATTTGCTCAATTTGTTCTCACGTTCTTTAACATTTTCAACGTATAAAGATATGCTATTAAATAAATAAAACAATATAACGTATACAAAGATAATTGCAATCCAGTTGTATTTCTTGTTTTCTCGCATTTGGCCTTGTTGATTGGGTGAGGACTGCATCAGCTAGCTTAAGACAAACGACTCAAGACAAATGGAGGCCGCATACAAGAAAATCATCGTAATTTCAAATGTTGTATTTTATTTGTAAGGATCACATCTAACAATCAAACAGAATTTAAGAAGGTATTAATTAAAAAGACTTCTGATTTTCGCAATCCAAGTTAGGTCCGGTATCGACATTGAACAGCTGGGCATATCGCTTAAAATAGCCGATCCGATCATTCACACGGCCGTCGTTGGGGATTCCGCACTCCAGTCCACCGTTGATTATGTTCGTCACCAACCCGAAACCGGCGGTACGATTAGCCGCCAAATCAGCTGCTGCGGGGACGTATCGTCCCACCATTACGTCGTGACAAGAAGGTTTTGGCTTTCGCTCCGTCATCCAAAACCACAGTGCTGTTTTGAAGGCAATTAAGGAGCTGTTACTCACTGCTTCTGGGTTTCTCAGGCCGTCGAATCCCAAGGCCCTGCCGGCAGGGCCGTAGTTGTAGTTCCTGCCAAGATATATAGAAAATTAACTTATATATAATGTACGTCACAGGGAGATATAAAAGAGAAAATTAATTGCACTACTTTCTATGTAACACTATCAATTAATTACCAAGGTTTCTACCAAAAAAAAATTAATTACCAAGACAGTTGAATGGGTCCTCTTCCTTTGTAAGATTTGCCGGGGTAGCAAGGCCATTCCCTGTTGGTGGAGTCGCAGTAGTTGCTTTGTGGATTCACTTCCTCTTTAAAGCACAGACCCCAAGCATAGGGTCCGTCAGGTGCCGTCGCCCATCCTCCTGGATCAAGTTATATATGATCGACCATTATAATCATGCATTTTTTCTTTTTTTTTTTCTTGTATAGATATATAATCCAAGAAAAGGCACAGATAGATACGGACCTGTTGTCTCGTGAGAGATTTGAGCGAGGAACGCCGCCAGCTCACGCTTGCGTGTGGTTAAACTTCCGGTGCTACCAAATCGAGGAAAACATCGGGTTGCATGGATAAAGGACTCGTAGGTGTAGAAGTTCTTTGCTGGGCATGCGTTGTCGTCCTTGTGCAGAAAGATTGAGTTGAAGAGCTTCTCACTGATCAAAGAGGATATAGGGGAGACGCTTCGAGGTTGTGCCGATAGCAAAGGTGCGAAGGAGAGGAGAAAAGAAGGAGAAGGAAAGGAATAGAAGAGAAGCAGAGGAAGCCATAGGAGTAGAGCGCAGTTAGTTGACGCGAGGCGAGGATTTGTTTGCTTTGAAATTGGAGGTGGAAGAAAGCCCTATCCACCTTTTTATACGTCGCATCGGTGAACGAGAGAGGAAGTGGGGATGCATTTTTCCATCAACCGATTTCCTCTACGAGGAAATCCTGTTTGGATTCCTCTTGGGAGCGCCTGCGGACGCGTCTTCAGCCCTTCGTTCGGCCCGGTTTTTAGCCGGCTCTGGAAATTGACGTTGCGGCTTCGTTGCCTGTCTTTAAAGTAGTGACGTTGTGGATTTTTGATGTACTTTTTAAAAATAATCTAGATTCAGTCAATAATTAGAAATTGGTGATGCCTTTTTAAAATAATTAATAATAAGCGTCATTATACTATTTCCAACAGTTTCCTTCCGAAAATATTCTCAAAGGACTTACAAATCAAATTTCGTCAAAGTCCTTTAACTCTAGGTTAAGAAGTCTTTTAAGGGCAGTTTTGTAAGAAATCTATTGTCAATAGTAAACTAACACTAATTCTCAATTATTTTAAACAAGCATTACTAATGTATAATTTCAGAGAATTAGGTTTAAATCTGGATTGTCTTCAAAAAGTATCACCAAAAATCAAACCACTCAAAAAATATAACCTAAAAAAAAGGATGAACCCTAAGGGAACACCTTCTTGTACATGCTTCAAATAACATTGTAGATAGAAACTGCACAATCTATCATTTGCATAATTGTTTTGTTGTCTTAGGTTTTGTTTTTTATTGATTTAGTCGTTGGTTGTTCGATCTTAGTTGCTGAGTAAGACACTCTGGGTTGATGCCCTTCTTAGTACTACATGATTAAATTTTGGGAAAATTATTGAAAGGATCGTATTTTTCCAAGTATTTACAAAAACATGCTTTGAAAAAGCTAAATATAAAAAAACGTGCAAGTTTTCTTGTGCAATTGCATTTCAGTCTGAAATCACTATAGCTTGATTAATCGCATAATTTACGATTAATCGAAATCACTGTAACACTTTTCAAACTTTAAAAATTGTCCTTCAAAATAGAATGAACGTACGAAACGTTGAATCGGGCTTTAATCATGTGTTGATCATGCATCCATGAATTTCAATCAATTGGATACCCTTTGATTAATTACAAAACAACGATTGGAGCCGCCTTCAAAATTTCAAAGGCTCTTAGTTTTATATGATACTCTATTAAAATAATTAAGAAAAAAGTGAAGAGTTTTTAAGTAACTAAAAATTACTCATATTTTTAAAATCTATTTAAAAAGCCGAATAATTATTTAGGCTATACCAAACCCGGTCCTAAACTCCAAAGGATCATTAGTGGGGCGAGTTCAGGGTGCCTCCAATATGTTATATTTAAAAAAGTTTAATATAAGTCCTCTCAAGCCCAGTTACAAGTCCTCACAAGCCCAATTACAAGTCCAGTTACAAGTCCTCTCAAGCCCTGTTACAAGTCCTCTCAACCCCAGTTACAAGTCCTCACAAGCCCAATTACAAGTCCTCTCAACCCCAGTTACAAGTCCTCACAACCCCAGTTACAAGTCCTAGTCCTCTCAAGCCCTGTTACAAGTCCTCTCAAGCCCAGTTACAAGTCCTCTCAACCCTGTTACAAGTTCTCACAACCCCAGTTACAAGTCCTGTCAAGCCCTGTTACAAGTCCTCTCAACCCCAGTTACAAGTCCTCACAAGCCCAATTACAAGTCCTCTCAACCCCAGTTACAAGTCCTCACAACCCCAGTTACAAGTCCTGTCAAGCCCTGTTACAAGTCCTCTCAAGCCCAGTTACAAGTCCTCTCAACCCTGTTACAAGTCCTCACAACCCCAGTTACAAGTCTTGTCAAGCCCAGTTACAAGTCCTCTCAACCCCAGTTACAAGTCCTGTCAAGCCCTGTTACAAGTCCTGTCAAGCCCTGTTACAAGTCCTCTCAACCCTAGTTACAAGTCCTCACAAGCCTTGTTACAAGTCCTCTCAAGCCCTGTTACAAGTCCTGTTAAGCCCAGTTACAAGTCCTCTCAACCCCAGTTACAAGTCCTCACAAGCCCTGTTACAAGTCCTCACAAGCCCTGTTACAAGTCCTCTCAACCCCAGTTACAAGTCCTCACAAGCCTTGTTATAAGTCCTCTCAAGCCCTGTTACAAGTCCTGTTAAGCCCAGTTACAAGTCCTCTCAACCCCAGTTACAAGTCCTCACAAGCCTTGTTACAAGTCCTCTCAAGCCCGGTTACAAGTCCTGTCAAGCCCTGTTACAAGTCCTCTCAAGCCCAGTTACAAGTCCTCTCAAGCCCTGTTACAAGTCTTGTCAAGCCCTGGGCTTGAGAGGACTTGTAACTAGGCTTGAGAGAACTTGTAACAGGGCTTGACAGGACTTGTAACTAGGGTTGTGAGGACTTGTAACAGGGCTTGTGAGGACTTGTAACTGGGGTTGAGAGGACTTGTAACTGGGCTTAACAGGACTTGTAACAGGGCTTGAGAGGACTTGTAACTGGGGTTGAGAGGACTTGTAACAGGGCCTTGACAGGACTTGTAACAGGGCTTGACAGGACTTGTAACTGGGGTTGAGAGGACTTGTAACTGGGGTTGAGAGGACTTGTAACTGGACTTGTAATTGGGCTTGTGAGGACTTGTAACTGGGCTTGAGAGGACTTATATTAAACTTTTTTAAATATAACATATTGGAGGCACCCTGAACTCGCCCCACTAATGATCCTTTGGAGTTTAGGACCGGGTTTGGTATAGCCTAAATAATTATTCGGCTTTTTAAATAGATTTTAAAAATATCAGTAATTTTTAGTTACTTAAAAACTCTTCACTTTTTTCTTAATTATTTTAATAGAGTATCACATAAAACTAAGAGCCTTTGAAATTTTGAAGGCGGCTCCAATCGTTGTTTTGTAATTAATCAAAGGGTATCCAATTGATTGAAATTCATGGATGCATGATCAACACATGATTAAAGCCCGATTCAACGTTTCGTACGTTCATTCTATTTTGAAGGACAATTTTTAAAGTTTGAAAAGTGTTACAGTGATTTTGATTAATCGTAAATTATGCGATTAATCAAGCTATAGTGATTTCAGACTGAAATGCAATTGCACAAGAAAACTTGCACGTTTTTTTATATTTAGCTTTTTCAAAGCATGTTTTTGTAAATACTTGGAAAAATACGATCCTTTCAATAATTTTCCCCAAAATTTAATCATGTAGTACTAAGAAGGGCATCAACCCAGAGTGTCTTACTCAGCAACTAAGATCGAACAACCAACGACTAAATCAATAAAAAACAAAACCTAAGACAACAAAACAATTATGCAAATGATAGATTGTGCAGTTTCTATCTACAATGTTATTTGAAGCATGTACAAGAAGGTGTTCCCTTAGGGTTCATCCTTTTTTTTAGGTTATATTTTTTGAGTGGTTTGATTTTTGGTGATACTTTTTGAAGACAATCCAGATTTAAACCTAATTCTCTGAAATTATACATTAGTAATGCTTGTTTAAAATAATTGAGAATTAGTGTTAGTTTACTATTGACAATAGATTTCTTACAAAACTGCCCTTAAAAGACTTCTTAACCTAGAGTTAAAGGACTTTGACGAAATTTGATTTGTAAGTCCTTTGAGAATATTTTCGGAAGGAAACTGTTGGAAATAGTATAATGACGCTTATTATTAATTATTTTAAAAAGGCATCACCAATTTCTAATTATTGACTGAATCTAGATTATTTTTAAAAAGTACATCAAAAATCCACAACGTCACTACTTTAAAGACAGGCAACGAAGCCGCAACGTCAATTTCCAGAGCCGGCTAAAAACCGGGCCGAACGAAGGGCTGAAGACGCGTCCGCAGGCGCTCCCAAGAGGAATCCAAACAGGATTTCCTCGGAGAGGAAATCGGTTGTTTTTACCTGCGTTTTCCCTTTCGCTTTTGAAGCGATCTACGAACCTCGTGGTCAAAAGTTGACTTCTTCGGTGGGGGGGGGGGGGGGGGGGGGGGGGGGGGGGTGTGGGGGTTGATAATGTTATGGAGGATAACGCACATGATGCCTTGAGTGGAGGTAGGACTCAGCTGAAAAATCATTCTTTGACTCGTAATATCATCCCTGCCGTCCAATAAGTTGATCTTTCTTTTGAGGAATTTGTCTTTGTCTGACATATATCATATGTGATATAGGGATTGATCATATTCCGTTAATGCTGCAATTTGATTGGGTCTCACTGCTCTCCAAAGCGTTTCTTATCTTTTATTTTTTCGAATTTGAATCAACTTCAACTTAAACTTTGTCTAATATATAGATGGATCGAGTGTTGACCTATCGGACAGACGGTCTCCGTTTTAAGGGAGAACAGTACAGGTTCGCCAACGTATCCTGGTCTGCCGTTCCAGCATATCAAGGTCTGACTTCAGGTCGGCCCAGAAAGACCACGTGACCATGAAAGTTTTTACGCGGGATTCCAGAAGGCCAATCATTAAAAATCTGCTAGGTTTGTGTTGACTCTGTCTCCTCTAGAACTTTGGCTCTGATCATCGATCGCTCTGTTGTCATTCAAATTCAAAAACCTAATTGATGTCTCCTGGCGTGAAATGTCTTTTCTTTGGTTTGGTGGAAATGTGGAATTAACACTTGGTCGGTGAAATGTCGACGACACAAGCACGTTCTGTGGTTGACCTGATCTGCAATATTAATTCTTAAAATTCAAGGCGATCGAAAACATGAGATAATGCTTGGCAAGAGTGGCAGTGGTTTCGTTTGCTGGATCACCTTTATGAATATTTAATACGTCACCAAACAAAGCATTGATTCGCTAAGTATATGCATCCCAAAAGCTACAGAGGCGCGCGGCCTAGTTCGCCGGCCGGCCTGGGTGACGACGAGAGAGATCGAATGAGAGAGATCGCTCTGTTACTATTTGAATAATACGATCAAGCCCAAAATGTTTTGACTAGCGGATCTTAAAATTCAAGGATGCATGAAGGATGGCCTCTCATCCTTTCTTAGAGACATGATGTTAAAGCCGGCCTTGGCCCTTAACTGGTTCTTGCACTTTCACTTTCTTTCTTTCTTTTCTCTCAAGGATCGCTCTGCCCTATTGCAAAGGTAGGTTTTTTAGGAAGAAAATTATGGTCTGGATCAGGAAGGAATTGCCTTTAGCTCAGCCAAGGTTCTCATGGGACAGTGTACTGCACAGAGTGTAAGCACCTCATTTTTGCGCTCCAAGAAAAACCAAAAATGCAAACCCGGCTAAAAAGTCAAACCCTAAGGGGTGAAAAGTTGACTTTATGATCAAGTGAAAATTGGCCACCTCGCTTTACGCCATTGGATAGAGAATCTCGACACGGTTCCAACGCAACTGAGTTTGCAGGAATCGGGGTCCGGATGAAGGTTCTGCGGGCGGTCAAACTTGAGCAGAGCCAAAAGTTGACTTTCTGCTAAAATCCGATCCGGAGGCCTACCCCTAGGTCATTGGATAGAGAATCTCGACACGATTCCAACGCAATTGAGTTTGCAGGAATCGGGGTCCGGATGAAGGTTCTGCGGACGGTCAAACCTGAGCAGAGCCAAAAGTTGACTTTCTGCTAAAATCCGATCCAGAGGCCTACCCTTAGGTCATTGGATAGAGAATCTCGACACGGTTCCAACGCAACTGAGTTTGCAGGAATCGGGGTCCGGATGAAGGTTCTGCGGGCGGTCAAACTTGAGCAGAGCCAAAAGTTGACTTTCTGCTAAAATCCGATCCAGAGGCCTACCCCTAGGTCATTGGATAGAGAATCTCGACACGGTTCCAACGCAACTGAGTTTGCAGGAATCGGGGTCCGGATGAAGGTTCTGCGGGCGGTCAAACTTGAGCAGAGCCAAAAGTTGACTTTCTGCTAAAATCCGATCCGGAGGCCTACCCCTAGGTCATGGGATGGAGGGCTCCGATACGATTCTAATGAAACTAAGTTTGCCCAGATCGGAGTCCGGATGAGGAAAATATGAGCTGACAAAATTCTCAAGCAGCAAAACCGACAATCTGCGCACGTGGCAAAAAGCTGCACGCGTGGCGAGTTGCGCAGGAAAATATCTCGGGGATCAAATCCGTAAATATCCAAACATTCAAAATATCCCAGGGACTAAATCTGTAAAAATCCGAGAATATCGGATTAAATTAAAATTTTCCAGGGACTAAATCCGAAAATTCGGATTTTCCGACCAAACGCGCGGCGGCATTTAATGAATTTTCATCATTATGCCGCTCGCACGGACGTGGCGAGCAGCATGCGCTCACCTGGAGCTGGGCGCCAAGGTGGGCGCATCCCCTTTTTTCTCGCTTATATAAGCCGCGCGGCCTTTCGCGCAGAGGGTTGGAAGATTTTTCGAAAAAAAAAACTAAGTGTTCGGAGTTTTTGAGGGTTCGAAGGGTTTTTGGTTTGCTTTCTTCTTCCTTCACCCGAAGCCCCCCCCCCCCCCCCCCTCCCCTCTCTTCACCCCGGCTTGCCTCCCAGAAAACCCCAAGCTCCTCACCCTCCTTTGGTTCTCCTCCAGTTCATCCTAAACCAGTGGAGGCTTGCTACTGTCGGTGTGGTAAAGAGGAGGCTCCGGCCGCTGTCCGACTTCGAGGAGGCTCCCCCGCTCAGCTCCAGAACTCAAGAACCACCAGGTAAACATCCCTGTTACTTTGGGTTATACATATATGAGTATGCGATGTTTTTTTTTCGTAAGCCGATCTTATTCGGTGGTATGAGGCCACAGCCATGAAACCATGTTTTTTTCTTTTCACTTCCATCTGATGAAGACCACCGAGTAAGGAAGAGGAAGATGCATGTGTTGCTCGCGCCGAAAAGGGAGCATGTTCCCAAGTTCCCTTCATCCATTGTATCCCTGTAAACCCCCTTCCTCATTCCCTTCTTCGGATATTAGTGTGCATGCTTGAGGGCCAGTCGGTTGGAGGAAAGTGCATGTAATGTCTGCATGCTGTTTTTTTGTTTTTATTATGCTGAACTTGCTAACATACTATATACTGTTTGTGCACCCTTGAGCATGCTCCCATCACCCTCCTTTTTTTTAAAGCTGTTAATGCATCTGTACCTGTTTTTTTATCGGGTTTGTTTTTTTTTCTTCTTTTAAGAGATTTTGGGTTGTGGGATGAAGCATGAAGCATGAAGCATGTTTAGATTAGTTTGAATGCCAGTTTAAGTGTCTTCTGGGGGGTGGCCGAAGCCCTGGGAGGGCTTACAGAGCCTAAAAAATGAGTTACAGAGCTCAAAATCAGCTCAGAAATGGAGTTTGAAAGAAAACCGAGAGCGTCGAGTATCCGCGAAGCTCGCGCGAAGCTTGCGCGAAGCTCGCGCGCACCTTCGCGCGAAGCTCGCGCGAACCTCGCGCGAAGCTTGCGCGAAGCTCGCGCGCACCTTCGCGCGAAGCTCGCGCGAACCTCGCGCCATCTCTTTTTTTTTGTGTTTTTCGCTGTTTTCGGTCCGCCCGGCCCGCGCTGACCTCGCGCCTAGTGCCCGAGGTCGGCGCATACCCCTAAAACATGCCAAATTGATATATTTTTGAAAAATTCCAAAAATGCCCTTTACTGCCCCCCGCACCCCCCACCCCTTTTGTTCGTTGCGCATCCAACTCATACCTCCCCTTGGACCCAGCACAATGAGCCAGTTTTTTTTCTTTGACAGAGTGTCTATCTTGTTTTTTTTTGTGTGATTATTGCTAGATGTGAATGATATTTCCGAACCGAACCGGATAAACCAATAGGGTTTCTGTGTCACCCGGAAACCCGACATGGGACTTGGACTCCCGGTCCAACTTGACTTCCAGTGGGCCTTCCAACGGGGCCCACCAAGCCCAATAAACACCAAAGCATGCCATTAAAATAACTTAAGTAAAATGAACAATTTGAACCGGGCAGGCCAAACCCAATGCGGCCCACCCGAGCCTTGTTATGCGAAATTGATGCATGAATTGCGTGGTTTGGCCGAGACCAATGGCAAGGGCCTACTGGGCCCGCCAAAGCCCACCAACCGAACCAAGGAAGGGTACAAACCCTAACTTCCGGTAACTTGGGCATACAAGCCCAGATTTGGACTGCGGGCCCCAAGCCCAGTGTCCAAATCACTTTGGTAAAATTAAAAAGATAAATCCAATAAAAATACTTGGACACCATGTGGGCCCACCTTAGGGGCCCACAAACCGGTCCGGCCCACTTGTGCATGAAAAACACTTAATCTTCAAATCTGAACTTAAAGTAAAATCAATTGAACTAACCAAAGCCCAAAGGACCTCTCAGGCTAGACTGAGGTCCACAAGGGTACACGGGCTTGACTAAGCCCACCCAGGATACCGTGGGCCTTCCAATGGGGCCCACCCAACCGGACTCAGATCACCTAAGTAATCAAGATAAAAGCAACTAAAGGGACCCACACCACTCAGGTGGTCCCGCCAGACTTAACCAAATTGCATATTGGATTAGGAATCAGGTGAAACCAATGTAAGCTGACTCAAACCAGGGAACCCACGGGACCCGTTATCCGACGGGGTGGACCGGGGTGTCTACGGACTTCCCGGAACCACAACCGAGAACAGACTTAGAATCTCAAGCCGCAGACCAAAAAGCCCTAATAGGCAAGATTAGGCACCCAGGTGTCCGCCTGCACCCCATCAGGCGGTGGTGACTCCGAATTACCCCGTGCCGCGTTTCCGACACGCGCACACCCAGCTGAAGACACCTTGAGCATTCTTCCATGATCGTGGTCATTGCCAAAAGGGTGTGGTCTCAGAGCAGTATCATCACCGACCACTCACTTGTATTTTTTTCAAAAGGTATTGTTCCTTTCTTTTTGTATTTTTCAAAAGGTTTTTTACAAAGCTTGCATGAAAGTAAAAAGCATTTAAAATGTTTACAAAACAGACACTCCTACCAGGGATACTTGGTGCAAAAATCAAAGTTCAACTTATCCTGGTCATGGTAGACTTGAAGATTTTGGATTTTGGGATTGCTCTTTGCCTTGCAGTTTTACCAACTTGTTCAGCTGGTGCCACTTGAAGACGCCCGATTGTGGTCCGGGAGAGGATTCGTGGTGGTGGCCGTGGGAGGAGTCGATACCAGGGGATCAACCGAGATACGCTTGTTGTCGATCAGGTCTTGCACATCGTGCTTCAAGTCCCAACAGCGGTTGGTGTGATGCCCGGGAGCTCCCATATGATACTCATAGCACTCATTGGGGTTATAGGAGCGACTGTTGGATGGCTATTGAGTGGGCTGCTTCTTCTGCAAGTACCCCTTCTTCAATAGGGTTGGTAGCAATTCTGACAATGGATAAGGTAGGGGTGTGAACATTCTGTTCATCCTTGCTTGATATTTCTCCTTAGTCCATCTTGGCTGCCATGCGGGTTGTGCCTCTTGACCATTATTCCGATTTTCTCTTCTGTCGGGTGCTGAAAAGTGGAAGGGCCTATTCTGCTGAACGTAGTTGACGGCCTCGTCCTCTCTTTTTCTATCCATGCCCCTTCCAATGACAGGGGTCCTTCTCTGCTCAGTTGTAAAGCCAGCCACTCTGCCGGACTTCACCCCATCTTCTATTCTGTCTGCTACCACTACCAGATCAGCAAAATTGGCGGCGAACTGCCCTAGCAGCAAAGTGTAGTACAGCTGCCCCAGCGTTGAGATGAACAATGTCACCATCTCTTTCTCCAACATGGGTGGCTGGACCATTCCAGCCATTTCTCTCCATCTTTTCGCATATTCACGAATGGATTCAATACCCTTCTTGGCCATCTTTTGTAGTTCCATTCGGGTGGGCAGGACTTCTGTGTTGAACTTGAAATGTTCAAGGAATGTACTAGCTAGGTCATCCCAAGTCCTGATCATGTTTCTGTCCAGGCTGGCGAACCATTTCTGTGCTGAGCCTATCAATGAACGCTAGAAGAATTGGACCATAATTCTCTCATCATAGGCGTACTGGCACATATCCCCGTAGTATGCCCTTTGGTGCGACAGTGGGCAGCCACTTCCGTCAAACTTCACAAAGTCTAGGCATCTGAACTTTGGTGGAAGCTGCAGATTAGGGAAGAATCCTAGACTGTCCAATGAGGCTTCCTTTAGCATAGGACCTTGTTTCACAATCCGCATCTGCTCTTTTAGCATTTGCACATCTGCTTGCACCTGGGCTGAGACACCTATTGCCTCCCGTGCTCGGTACCACTCTTCTTCTTCGTGCCCCATCCCTTGTGGTATCACTTGCTGCGGTGGTACGGCCAAGGGTGCCGGAATCCGTAAGGGCCACTCTGGTTGGCCTGGCAAACAATGTGGGATCTGTGGTTCTGGCGGCTGTAGGTTCAACTGCGGGAGAACTGGTGGTGGCTGTTCTAGCTGTGGCTGTTGTACCGGAGGTATCGGCTGCTGTGGTGGAGGTACCGCTAGTGGTGGCTGTACAAGCCGCTGTGGCGCTTGCATTCTCTCCATTTGCTGCATCATGGCAGTCATCATGGTGGTCATGTTGGCCATCTGCTGATTAAGACCAGCGATCACGGGGTGGCCTTCCAAGTCCTCCTGCCCATGAGGCGGGAGAGGTGGCGCTTGCTCGAGTCCTTCAGCAGGATCCATCTGTAATCTTCTTCTTGAACGTAGGAGGTATGGACTGTGAAACGCAATCTTGGTACCTTGGTTGAAAATAGACAAGTCTGTATAAGGAATGCATATTACAATGAAATATAATGCATGTCTGTGCAGATTAACTGTGATGATTTTTCTTTATTTGATTCCCTTTTTTAACCGCCGCTTCGGAGGTTAGGGAAGAAGCTTTCTTTTAACCGCCACTTTGGAGGTAATGATTTTCTCTCAACCGCCACTTCGGAGGTAAAGGAAGAAGATTTTGAACCGCCACTTCGGAGGTAAGGAAGTAAGGTTTTTAACCGCCACTTCCGAGGTTGGATTCTTTTTAACCGCCAGTTCGGAGGTAATGATTTTCCCTCAACCGCCACTTCGGAGGTGAGGAAATAAGGTTTTGAACCGCCACTTTGGAGGTTGACTGCCACTTCGGAGGTAAGACTCCTTTTTACCGCCACTTTGGAGGTAAAGGAAAAAGATTTTGAACCGCCACTTCGGAGGTAAGGAAGTAAGGTTTTTAACCGCCACTTCGGAGGTAATGGTTTTCCCTCAACCGCCACTTCGGAGGTGAGGAAATAAGGTTTTGAACCGCCACTTCGGAGGTTGACCGCCACTTCGGAGGTAAGATTCCTTTTGACCGCCACTTCGGAGGTAAAGGAAGAAGATTTGAACCGCCACTTCGGAGGTTGAATTCCTTTAACCGCCACTTCGGTGGTAAAGGAAGAAGATTTGAACCGCCACTTCGGAGGTTGGCCGCCACTTCGGAGGTAAGATTCCTTTTGACCGCCACTTCGGAGGTAAAGGAAGAAGATTTGAACCGCCACTTCGAAGGTTGAATTCCTTTAACCGCCACTTCGGTGGTAAAGGAAGAAGATTTGAACCGCCACTTCGGAGGTTGACCGCCACTTCGGAGGTAAGATTCCTTTTGACCGCCACTTCGGAGGTAAATGAAGAAGATTTTGAACCGCCACTTCGGAGGTAAGGAAATAAGGTTTTGTTCTGATATTGGGGAACTGCAGGAATGGATTTTTATGAAATTTTTGGGAAACTGCAAGAGTTGATTTTCATTTTGATCTCTTTTTAACCGCCACTTCGGAGGTAAGGGGAGAGTCCCTGTTTCAGGTTCCAGAAACTGCGAGAATTGATTTATGCAAATTTTGGAAACGGCAAGAGTTGATTTCCAAATATTGGTACATGTCCATGGGACAGTCCCTGTGTTTGATCTTCAAGAACTTCTGAAGGGTAAATAATTTCTACCGAATTTGGGGAAACGCGAAATGATCTCCAAAGCAGTAGAAGCATGAAATGACTCCTACTAAGATTTGGGGAAGCGCGAAATGGCTTTGATTTGGATTTTGGGAAACGCCAAATGGTTTCAGAGTAGTGGAAGCTCGAAATGGCTTCAATTTGGAAACACGAAGTGGTTTCAAATTTGGGGAAGCACGAAATGGCTTTGGATTTGGGGAACACAAAATGGTTTCAAATTTGGGGAAGCACGAAATGGCTTCAATTTTGGAAACACGAAATGGCTTCAGATTAGCGGAAGCACGAAATGGCTTCAAATTAAGATTTTGGGAAACACGAAATGGTTTCAATTTGGAAACACGAAATGGTTTCAAGTTTGGGGAACATGAAGTGGTTCCAGAGTAGCAGAAACGCGAAATGGTTTTCTACTAAGATTTTGCCGTTCAGAGGCAAGGGGACGAGTCCCTGATTATGGGGGTAGTCCCAGTTTGGGAAGAAGTCCCGGTCTTGGGGAGGAGTTCCTGATTTTGGGGAAAGTCCCTGTTTGGGAAGAAGTCCCAGTTTGGAAAGAAGTCCCGGTTTTTGGTGAAACGCGAAATGATTTCCTAGGGCCGCAGAAGCACAAAATGGCCTCGACTGAGATTTGAGATTAGCAATTGGCATTTTGCCATATTTGGTCTTTACTTGGATTTGGAATTTCTTCTTTCTTCTTTTCATCATTTTTTCTTGGTCCTTTCAATTTGGCTGATGGACATCAGCAAGGGTCAGGCTTCTCCTTGATTTCCCTTGACTCGTTATTTTGGGCTAGGTCACAGCCCATTTATTTCAATGATTTTTCTAATTAAGCTGAAGCTGATTGAGGCACAGGGAATTGGAGCCAGTCCTGGTGTAGCTTTGATCTTTGGAAATTTTTTTTTTTGAAAATGATTCGATAAAAAAGCTTGTGCCAATGATTTTGAAGTGTGTGCACTCAATGCATGGAGATGCTTGCACAAAATTAAAGCCAAGGCCAAATGATATTACCATTCAAAAAATCCAGTATCAAAAAACGAATATGAAAATCACACCAAAGAGGGTGTGCGCACAATCCTAAAAAAGGGTTGGTGCCTCGCGGGGCACGACCTCTAGACATACTTGTGTATGGAAGCACATCCGAGTCCCGGTCTGCTTTCTTTCATCTGCTTTTGACTTTAGTTATCAAACCAAAAGAATTTACAACTTGCCAGCGAGGGCGAAAATTTATATGATATTCACAAAAATGATTACCAGGGAATACAACTGTGGGTTCCGCTCAAGGGCCCACAAAGCAATCCCGGCCCGCTTTGGCATGAAAATCCACTTAAATAATCAAACTTAAACTTCAAAATAAAAATCAGTTCATTTGAACCAAAGCCCAAAGGGCCTCTCAGGTTTAGATTGAGGCCCACCAAGGGGACATATGGGCCACACTTGGCCCACCAAGGAATCCGTGGGCCTTCCAACAGGGCCCGCCCAATCAGACTCACATTACTTTAATTAAAAAGATAAAATCAAGTAAAGGGACCCACACCACTTTAGCGGTCCCGCCAGACTAAAACCAAAATTGAATGCTGGATTAGGAATCGGGTGAGTGAGAGACCAACTGAGTTGACTCAAACCAGGGAAACTTATGGGACCCGTCACTTGACGGGGTGGACTGGGGTGTCTACGGACTTCCCCAGACCGCAACCGAGAACCTACTTAGAATCTCAAGCCGCAGACCAAGCCTTAGTAGAAGAACTTAGGCACCCAGGTGTCTGCCTGCACCCCATCAGGCAGTGGCGACTCCAAACAAACCCCGAGGCACGCATTGTTTTGCGTGCGCCTCGTCGTGCGGCCGAAATCGGGTGCGCACAGCCTGGCGACTCTGCTGGGGACTTCTCAGCCCAATAGGACACTTGGTTAGAATGAGTCAACCCAAGAGGGATTTTAATCGATTTTAGGGTTTCGCCATCTCGTTTTAGTAAGACGTAGAATACCCGCAACTGCGTATTCTGGGGAGTCCTGTCACAAGGACATGATAATCACCTAAGGAAAGTGGAATTTAAGCGGTCCCCTGTGACCCTCCACTTACCTGGGGACTCTCCCGGAACCTCGTATTGCGTGCCAATTCTGCACCTTACTGTATGAGACGGTAAAAACTCATTTTTCAACAAAATCCAATCAAATCTCACCCGGTTAGACACCGCACTCAACCCAAATGCACATACAGGCACACCACCACACCATGGATGGATTTATTTTCCAGTTTTGTGATAAACTGCGTGGGGTGACACGCACGAGGGAGGATGCGTGAATGAGCCGACCCTGAATGATTGAGTGAATGCGGATATTGCTTCTTCTTCTCCAAAACCTAGATCTATCTAGCAGCCTACCCTTCTGATTCCTATGAACTGACTCTTGGGATGGTATTAGCACCTACGCTCCCGTGGCTTGCCGGGGAAAGCAGGGTAAACCCATCCCCCCAGTTTTCTGGAGTCCATTAGCACCACTGGTTTCTTACCGTGGCACACGAGGATCCAGTACTGGTCCAGACCCTTGTAGGCTTATGTCCACTTAAGGAAAAGGTTCCACCAGATTTGTTCTTTGAAGAGAGAAAGGAAAGTGAAGGGAAAGATCTAAAGGTCTAGCCACTTAAAGCAAATAAGGTTGTTTGGGTCAATTTCAAAAGTGGGTCAATTTCAAAAGCAGAGGACCATAACAGTTGTGATTTTCCAAAGTTTTTACCACCATGGTTAGCTTCTTACCATGTCATTTCAGTCAATCTCGACCATCCATAATGATCTAGAAGCTTGTAAGATTCTCCATCTTATGATCAACCCCCAGGCTCCTCCTACTATAAATTCAGTAGAGTCTTCATGACATTTGAAACCAAAGAGAGCAGTACAAGCACACCCAGTTCCTTTCTAGTTCTAGCTTAAGGTGTGTACTAGATCAGGAGAAATAATGGGTGGCAACAAGAAGCAGGGGAAGTCTTCCTTCTCCATCTTCAACATGTTCAAGTCTAAGCGATCACGCAACAGGGATGAAGCACGGGATGATCCAGTTAATGCCCGAAGAGTGCATCCCGGCGACGATGACAAAGGATATTGGGCTGCGGTTGAGCCTGACATTGATGGGAAGGCTTCAGCTTTCATTGCCAGATTTTACGAGAGTCGTGTTTCAGACTCCGAACGATAAACCGTTCATGTATAAGTGGTTGGTGTTGGCATTCTCCATGCTGGGACTGTGTGATCGATTGGCGTCAGCTTCCTCTTCAACGTTTGAATTGTTCCTTTTATTGTAATTTGCTTTCGAGTGTGCTTACTAGTTTGTAAATTACAATAAGTAATCGAATAAATATGAAGATTTTATCATCTTTTGTGTCTTTATTTGTACAAATTCTGTGTTGGGTTTAGAGATTCATGAGTGTTTCAAGCACTATTCTGCACGGTTTACTTAGTTGTAACTCAAATAAATCCAACTGAAGACCAGAGTTTTAACAGGAACATTGCAATACTAATGGATCACCTCAAATGTAAGTTTCTTTGAATGATGTGGCGCAGATCCTAGACTCTAGCTTCTTAGGAAGCAAGCATGCATGGCTATTAATATTTTTGGTAGAAGAAGCTCTGAGAATTCATCCATGTACTGGTACTAGAAAATGTCAGATGAGATGATGATGATGATGAGGATGATAGTTATGATAACGGAGATGGAAGCACGGGGTCACTGTGTGTTTTTGATGACTGGCCGGCCAGTAGAGTCTTCCATATTGAGTTATGCCTCATTTCTCTCATACTTTCTAAAATCAAATGGCTGTGTTCCAGATTTCAAGTTGTTTGGTTCTCTCACTCTTTCCGGGAAGGAAACCAAATAGCTGATATGTTAGCTAATTTTGCCTTGGATCACTTCTCATGTTTGTGGTTATCTGTATGTCCCCCCTTTCTTCTAAACATTCTGTTAGATGAGGCAAGGGGGAAAACCTATATTCGTGTGGTTGATTAATATATATTTTTACTTTCCTTACAAAAGATATAAATATATATATATATATATACTGAGTTATGCCTTTGATCTTAGAACCTTCACCATTACCATGGAAAGTTGCAGTCTCTTTCACTTACATTATTGTACATGGTACTGATGTTTGTTCTTGTCTTTTTTTTCTTTGGGTATTGGGTCGCTCGTAATCATTTTTTTCTCCCTTCTTTTGGCATTTATTCTTCGGTTTTTCCCTTTTTCTTCCTTCAATACTTTAGTATCTTCTCAAGTACACATTGTCGGAAGGGCATAATTCTTGCAATTTCTTGAAGGTTTTATAGTTTGAGACTTGGAAGTTACATGGATTGATTTGTCACTATGGCCTAAGTCCGACACTGCGTTGTGTTGTGTTGAGAAAAAAAATCAGAAATTCGAGCAAGAAAAATTAATATACAGGAAAAAAAAACATGATTTAGTTCAACAAAGATATAGATAACAGGGATTCCTTCGCTTAGATCTATGAAAATGGGGATACAGAGTACAAAACCCTCTTCTTTTCATCCTGTAAGATTCAGAAACAGAGAAGAAATGAAGAAAAGTTCAGCTGCAGAATCAAGAAGAGGGAAGAAGAATTCTGAAAAATGCCCCAATATTCTGAAAAATTTTTCGAAGCTCCTCGTCAAACCAGAGGCAGGGCCCCCTAGCGAGCTCGCTGGGGAGTTTGGCCCTAAACATCAGGGCTGAGTGTACAATGAAAACCTGTACTGACTGAATATGAGGCACACGCTCAAGACGTTGCTTGTAACCGGTTCCTCAATAGCAATAACAGATTGGAATAGAAACCGGCAAACACACACCAGAGTGTTGAAAAATTTTGACAGAACGTGCTTTTGGAATCGAAGACACGAACAAGCAATGTTCGAATCTTATAATTTTGCCTAGGCTTTTGCCCGAAGGTCCCCGTGCTATGTTTGGGGGGGGGGGGGGGGGGGGGGGGGGGAATGAATTGTGTGTTACAACTGTTCATATTCTTTGCATATTTTGATGCTCCGTACTAACAACGTCAATCCAATCACAGGATGTGTTTCTTAAGCTTCAGCCTTGAGTGGAAAGTGAAAATGATTAGGGGTGGCAATTGTGACCTGTGACCGCCAACCCACCCAGTCTGAGGTGGGTTTAGGTTGGCTGTTTCAACCCGCGGGTTGGATTTGGATTATGAATTCTCAACCCGATTATAAACGGGTTGGGTTAGGGTTTGACCCCTCAACCCGAAATCATCCGATTACAACCCGTTTATTTTTTGTGTAATAAAAGTTTGGAAAATTATAATAATAATACTTGTGGCTATTCAACATTTCCTCTTTTAATATAAATAATGACAAAGGATAAAGTGAAGAAAGATTTTCTACGTATAAATATTTCAAATTTCTTAGCTTCTATTAATATAAATTGAGGCATTGATGACAAGTAAAGTCTTTTAAGACTTTAATATTATGTTTTAATTCTTGTATTTATGTTATTTTAGTTTTATCTTAATGATTGTTGTGTTATTATGCTTGTTAAGTGTGCTTTGATATTAGAATGAGTTAAAAAATAGAATTTGCATAGACTTTGATATTAGAATGAATTAAAATTTTAAATTTTTAGTAATAATCTAAATTATTTAAACGGGTTGGCGGGTTAGAGCGGGTTGGGTTAGGGTTAAGATATTCCAACCCGTTTATTAAACGGGTGGGTTCGGGTTGAGCCTTGGCTTGTTAACCCCATACATCAACCCGACCCATTGCCACCTTTAAAAGTGATGTAGTAGTCAAGCGTTAATGGGCCCAAGTTTGGGTCTCAATCGTTGCAAAGGAAGAAATTAAAGTGACAACAACAATGGTTCACATTTGGGATCTGATTACAAAGGTCAGAGGAATCTAATGCTTGTGGTTTCCAACCCATGGCTAGCCACTAACAAAGCACACACCTTAAAGGAGCCCTAATCTGGAAAGGGAATAGGCAGTACTGTTGTAGTAAAAGATCCAATTATTATGAAAACATCCCTTGGGGATTCTACCCTTGTCTCTCTCTGTCTCTGTGGTTCACCAGTATTGGGACGGTGACACAAAATCTGAGTGATAGAGGCCTCCGCCTCCCTCCCCGTGCATGCCCAGAACATCACCGTATAAGATATCTGTTGTATCTAAATTTTGGTGCATCTACATAGTACTGAGGTTTTCGCAGCTAGATAGGGGCTTGCTCAGCCTTTTAAAATTTATATGGTCAGGTCCAGGATTGGTTTGTGAAAGCTGGGCTCGGGCCAATGATGCTGTTCGGTCAGAAAAGTCCTTTACTCGCTAATTAGAAAGCTTCTAAGCCTACAAATTGGGCAAACCTAGTGCTATAGTTAAATTAAGCGAGCAAATCTTTAATCAGTTGAGTCCACCCTAACTCTTTTCCCATTCATTTCGATTTAAGATCATGGGCTCTTTAACGCATGGTGGACATGTACACGGCCTTGCTAGAGGGGCTACGGATGTTAATTGGGCTATGCTTCCTACAGGCCGATTCGATTTAGCTTTACTCAGAGTTGGACCCTGGGCTACAACGCAACCAAAAAATCCATTTCTGTTTTCTTTCACGTTTGCTCAAGAACAAGAGACGTTCTCCTCAAGTTTTCCTCCTCTTCTCCATTCTACTGGTCTCGTCTTTTATAGTTTTGCATTTTTCCCCCTTCCATCAATCTCTTTGCTTTTGATTTAGACATCTAATATCATCAAATAACTTAAAGCTTTGAATCTTTTTCTAATGACCCAAGCAGCTGGTTTAAGATGTGGCAATGTGAAAGCTCTCTCGCTTGAGAATCAATAAAGAACATTAAAATAAGAGAGAAAAAAGAACTCACAATGATCTGGTCTGATCATGGAAGATTGCCTAACACATTCGTTGCTTTCCGACTAATAATGAATCAACGCGTGTGTTGGGGACCGTAGACCAACCTAACAATAGGAGACCTTTTTCATACATGGGATGCTTCTCATTAATAAGATAACAAAAAGAATTTGTCAAGAAAACATATACTAATGATTAAAAAAGACCAAGCTAAAGGCAAAGAAGAAATATCTTGGCATGATTAGAAGTACAAAGTGGGTATACCAGACTGTGTCTCTAATCGGGGCTTGAAGGTGCCCCCAAAAGCTAGACAGCTTGCAAGCCATATTGGGACAGAAAAAAGTGGGAGCTTTCCTTACAAAATCTTAACCTTCACGGGCTGGCCAGTGGCCGATGCGATGCATGCACATCAAGCTCGTAAAAAACAAATCCCCAAAGCTTGCTTTTGACAGTTCTGCTCTCTTTTCTTAATAAATTTTCTATTCTTCCCTTCCTTTGAAGGAAAGCAAATTACAGTATGGTAAACACCATTTGCGTGTAGAATCAAATAATTTGGAATTTCCACCTGAACGCAGCCTTAAAGTCCAAATTCCACTGGGAGGTTTAGAGTTTAACATAAAATTATACTCTCTTTGCTTGCTTAAAATGACAAAGTTGGCCAGTTTTTGATACCCAGTGGAAGAGAATTACCTAACTCCGTTGACAGATTTCAATTGTTTAGACTCCAGACGGTTCTTGTAAATGAAAGAATTACAAATTTAAAATCTATTTTTAACTTTGTGTCGTAAGGATACTTGTTCATCCAACTAGCTGCTTGGGAATAAAAGATTTAAAAAGCTTTGGTTCCTCCTTGAAGCCTTTGTGACCTAGAAATGTAGGCAGCATTAAGGAAAAGGTTCCACCAGATTTCTTCTTTGAAGAGAGAAGGAAAGTGAAGGGAAAGATCTAAAGGTCTAGCCACTGAAAGCAAATAAGGCTGTTTGGGTCAATTTCAAAAGCAGAGGACCATAACAGTTGTGATTTTCCAAAGTTGTTACCACCATGGTTAGCTTCTTACCATGTCATTTCAGTCAATCTCGACCATCCATAATGATCTAGAAGCTTGTAAGATTCTCCATCTTATGATCAACCCCGGGGCTCCTCCTACTATAAATTCAGCAGAGTCTTCATGACATTTGAAACCAGAGAGAGCAGTACAATCACACCTAGCTTCCTTCTAGCTTAAGGTGTGTATTAGATCAGGAGAAATAATGGGTGGCAACAAGAAGCAGGGGAAGTCTTCCTTCTCCATCTTCAACATGTTCAAGTCTAAGCGATCACGCAACAGGGATGAAGCACGGGATGATCCAGTTAATGCCCGAAGAGTGCATCCCGGCGACGATGACAAAGGATATTGGGCTGCGGTTGAGCCTGACATTGATGGGAAGGCTTCAGCTTTCATTGCCAGATTTTACGAGAGTCGTGTCTCAGACTCCGAGCGACAAACCGTTCATGTATAAGTGGTTGGTGTTGGCATTCTCCATGCTGGGACTGTGTGATCGATTGGCGTCAGCTTCCTCTTCAACGTTTGAATTGTTCCTTTTATTGTAATTTGCTTTCGAGTGTGCTTACTAGTTTGTAAATTACAATAAGTAATCGAATAAATATGAAGATTTTATCATCTTTTGTGTCTTTATTTGTACAAATTCTGTGTTGGGTTTAGAGATTCATGAGTGTTTCAAGCACTATTCTGCACGGTTTACTTAGTTGTAACTCAAATAAATCCAACTGAAGACCAGAGTTTTAACAGGAACATTGCAATACTAATGGATCACCTCAAATGTAAGTTTCTTTGAATGATGTGGCGCAGATCCTAGACTCTAGCTTCTTAGGAAGCAAGCATGCATGGATATTAATATTTTTGGTAGAAGAAGCTCTGAGAATTCATCCATGTACTGGTACTAGAAAATGTCAGATGAGATGATGATGATGATGAGGATGATAGTTATGATAACGGAGATGGAAGCACGGGGTCACTGTGTGTTTTTGATGACTGGCCGGCCAGTAGAGTCTTCCATATTGAGTTATGCCTCATTTCTCTCATACTTTCTAAAATCAAATGGCTGTGTTCCAGATTTCAAGTTGTTTGGTTCTCTCACTCTTTCCGGGAAGGAAACCAAATAGCTGATATGTTAGCTAATTTTGCCTTGGATCACTTCTCGTGTTTGTGGTTATCTGTATGTCCCCCCTTTCTTCTAAACATTCTGTTAGATGAGGTAAGGGGGGAAAACCTATATTCGTATGGTTTATTAATATATATTTTTCCTTTCCTTACAGAAAAAAAAAATTGAGTTATGCCTCTGATCTTAGAACCTTCACCATTACCATGGAAAGTTGCAGTCTCTTTCACTTACATTATTGTACATGGTACTGATGTTTGTTCTTGTCTTTTTTCTTTGGGTATTGGGTCGCTCGTAATCATTTTTTTCTCCCTTCTTTTGGCATTTATTCTTTCGTATTTCCTTTTTTCTTCCTTCAATACTTTAGTATCTTCTCAAGTACACATTGTCGGAAGGGCATAATTCTTGCAATTTCTTGAAGGTTTTATAGTTTGGGACTTGAGTAGTGTAGGAAGTTACATGGATTGATTTGTCTCTATGGCCTAAGTCCAACACTGCGTTGTGTTGTGTTGAGAAAAAAAAACAGAAATTCGAGCAAGAAAAATTGAAGTACAGAAAAAAAAAAAAAAAAACACGGTTTACGTGATTCAGCAAAGATATAGATAATAAGGGTTCCTTAGAATGGGGATACCCAGTACAAAACCCTCTTCTTTTCACCCTTCACTAGAAAACATAATCTGAGTACATAACAATAGACACCTAAATTGCAAAAATGCCTCCAATATTCTGAAATTTTTTTTCCAAGCTCCTCCACAAACCGGAGGCAGGGCTCCCTAGCGAGCTCCGGGGAGTTTGGCCCCAAACATTAGGGCTGAGTGTACAATGAAAACCTGTACTGGCTGAATATGAGGCACACGTACGCTCAAGACGTTGCTTGTAACTGGTTCCTCAATAGCCATAACAAATTGGACTAGAAACTGGCAAACACGCACCAGAGTTTTGAAAAATTTTGAAAATTCTTATGACAGAACGTGCTTTTGGAATCGAAGACACGAACAAGCAATGTTCGAATCTTATAATTTTGCCTAGGCTTTTGCCCGAAGGTCCCGTGCTATGTTTGTACTGGGGGGGATGAACTGTGTGTTGCAACTGTTCATATTCTTTGCATAATTTGATGCTCCATACTAACAACGTCAATCCAATCACAGGATGTGTTCCTTAAGCTTCAGCCTTGAGTGGAACTGAAAGTGATGTAGTAGTCAAGCGTTAATGGGCCCAAGTCTGGGTCTCAGTCGTTGCAAAGGAAGAAATTAAAGTGACAACAACAATGGTTCACATTTGGGATATGATTACAAAGGTCAGAGGAATCTAATGCTCGTGGTTTCCAACCCATGGCTAGCCACTAACAAAGCATGCACACACCTTAAAGGAGCCCTAATCTGGAAAGGGAATAGGCAGTACTGTTGTAGTAAAAGACCCAATTATTATGAAAACATCCCTTGGGGATTCTACCCTTGTCTCTCTCTGTCTCTGTGGTTCACCAGTCTTGGGACGGTGACACAAAATCTGAGTGATAGAGGCCTCCGCCTCACTCCCCCCGTGCATGCCAGGCTAAAAGCAACTGTTATATAGGACTTGGTCTCCTTTTTGGCAGCTACATGGAAGGAGGGCCATCAAAATATGAGAAGGTTCTCCTTTTCTTAGATCCCATTTGGAGTACGTCCCTTTTGGTGGTTCTACCATGTGTAGCCTCAATCAAATTGATGGTCTTAAATCCACCAATCTCCACCGATTCTACTCCACTATGCACGGTATCTCTCAGCAGCATATATTTTCTTACCCCACTTAAATTTTAACATCTATGTGAGGAAAACTTCAAGTTAATATGTAGATATTACTTGTGCTCAATCGAGTCCCTCACCCTAAAGGCTAAATCCCCCCTCCTTACTAAATTCTTGTTGTGGAAGATACATCGTCACCTTTGTGCTAGCCAGCAAGTTACAAGTTGGAGAATTTCTTGCTTGTCTGCGAAGGACGCTATTGTTATTAGCTCGGAAGTAAAAAACTAAGCGACCACCTTTTTGCTCGGAAGAAAGAATGGCCCTTTTTTGTACCTGATGAACCTTAGACTAGTCCTTTTTCCCCTTCAAGTTTTGAATTAAAAAATAATGAAACTAATCAACACAACTTTGTAATATTTTATCTTTGTCCAGCCTCAAAGATTCGTTGCTTAAGGACAACATGTATATACGTATACACACAGGCGTGTGCACACACACCGGAGGCCAATGGTTGGAGTTGCAGTTCAAATACACCCCCCTTTTACTGTTTGAGAATTCGTAGAAGAATAAAGATTCTTCTATTTTATTTCTATCCACCAAAAGGGGAAGGAGAATCCAGTCAACGAAGCCTCAAGGACTAAGCCACGCCGTACAAAATCCTTTCTGAGTTTTAAAGAATGCAAGTGTGTATCGATGACCCAATGATTGTTATTATTTTGGATTAATCAATCGCATACACAGATGTGTGTTGCGTCTTTAAGCTACATTTGGGCCACCTATTTGGGGGCTGTGTTTGCAGCTAAGTTCGAAAAGCCTGATACTGCATTCAGACTACAACGATCGCTTATAGCCTTACTTTAAAAGATCGATGGGGCTTTACTGAGATTAATATAAGAGCAAAGATCGAGGATGATTGGAGAGTTTAATTATATTACTTTATTTCTACATTATTGCTTTATCTGCTGGCTTCGAGTAGCAAAGTGCTGCTTTCTCAGTAACCATTCATGAACCTTGTGCTTTAGGTTGTGCTATAGCGGCCTTTTAAGAGAGTGAGAAACTGGTCTGGAGAAATTCTCAAAATAATGGGTTGAGAATTGAAGATCATGATTACTTGGCTTTGGATCACAGGTTCTCTTGGGCATAGCCATCGGTTTGAAGCTTTGCTATTAGCTTAATTAGCAGGTGCACGTGCATACTCTCTATACATAGAAATTATATAAGAAATATATATATGTTAAATTTTTTAAGATTCACTCTAATAATATAAAAAAAAAAAAAAGTATAGCGGGAACAATCTAAGGAGACATTGAATTATTTTAAAATTTTTAACAAATATTGGGCTAAAATCCCCTGATTTCCTTCTGTATACTAGGATAGATGAACAACTAATTTTAAAGTGAAGTTGAGGTTCATGCATGCGACTTATTGGGCTGGGCTTCTGACCTTATCTAGGTAAAGAACGCTTTTCCTCTGGTCCCTGATTCGATAGATGAACAGCTCTAATTTTAATAGAAACCCCCATTAAAGTGAAGTTGGGTCCATGCCTGCAACTAATTGGGCTGGGCGGCAGACCGCATCTCGGTTTAAGCTTATTCTAAGGAAAGGTTTACGCATCTGTTTTTTTCGGCCTCTCTTCCCAAAACCAATCTTTAAGCGCCCTACGAAAGGCCATAATCCGAGCCAGCTAGGTGAGACCCGCAACTAGTGTGAAGCCCTGATTACATGGGCTTTCATAAGGCCAAAATTAAAATATGCTTGGTCGAAACATGAAACGGATCAGTTCCAATTTGACGGTGGGTTGTTCGGAAGTTGGGAGTGACGACAAGGCGGACAATTGCAGAGGTGGGTGGATTGTTGGGGTTGGGGAACAGAGCCGTCGACGTTGAATTTGAATCGGAATCATCGGGCTTGCCCCAGAAAAGAACAAACTGAATTATTATTCCCCTTTTTGAAATCTGAAGTCAGTGTTTGGCTTCTTTCTTCTTTTTTCCGTGTCCGTAGTTTGTCCGTATTTCCTTGCAACTTCCACCACATATTAAGATTTTCACAAGCTAAGATATCTTTTTCGTGGGGCTGATGCAAAGGGGTCCTAGCAGATGAATATTTTTGTCAACGTGGTGTATCTTCGTCCACCACAACAGCCTACCGATAATATTTTTGACTTTTTTCATTGCATAAATGGGCATTTACAATATCACGAATCACATAATCCGAGGAAAACCCACGAGACAGTGAATTCAATATCTATTTCAGTAGTCAGAGACACGCCATGTGTGAAAACGGTAAAAAAAATCCTCCCTTGCTCAACTTAAAAGGTGGTGGATGGAGGAGGAAAAATCACTTGTACGAGAAAGAAAGGATAAAAATTATAATTCACTTCCCCTTGAGACTCCAAGGCCTAGTTGATTCTATATTTGAATAATCCAGAAAGAAAAAAGAACCACCACCAAGGTCTAATTTCCCAATCCAAGAACATGAGGACCGACCACCCTGTCATGTTTCCTGGTTTTGCATGATTTTCAAAACTGCACATGCAGAGAGACCGACCACCCTATCATGTTCCCTGCTAATTCTGCATAGTTTCTCTCCTCCTGAAAAAATTCTACACGATCCCCGATTGATTGCTCTCGAGTTCTTGATCATTGGAATCTAAAAATTTTAAGCAAAAAATGAAATCATAGACCAGGTAGTAGTCAGTTTTGCGGTCTTAAAAAGGCGGGGGCTTGCAACTACATTTCCCTAGACGGAACCTTAAGACACCACCGTGCTTAATTTGCTCAATCATAAGAAGTTATAATTGCTCGAGCATTAATGGAGGTACGCAACTGGGGTAATGAGTTCGAAGGACGATCAGCGTCTGCCTTGACAGTGCTTTCTTTATGCTCTAGAAGTCTGTGCTCCATGCATTAATTTTTCGTTAGTCACAGACCACGAAGAGCAAATTCTGTGTAAGAGCTAGAACTCGCGCAGCGGTTTAAGCGGTCCAAGAAAAAAAAAAATATATATATATATATATATATATAAATCCTAATATCCATAATAGCTAAAACCCAAGTAGTCTTCATACAGTGTTTTTCCTCAAAAAAATCCTTTTTATGGTTGAAAAATAATCATTTGTGGACTTCTATAATCCCATCTCTATCAAGCTTGCTGTACTTCAACGTAACCTTTGACTCAATTCTACACGGGCCTTGTGGGTATCACTATCACTTGCCAGATTAGAAATTGGGGACCATTGATTCAGATTCAGTCACCCTATTCGCGATAATTTGAAAATAATTATACTCTCTATATTAGAATATTTGAGAACTATGGGCCTTGTGATATATGTATTATAGTGTTTGATTTTATGGCGTAGCAAAAAGAATTAAACGGTGTAGATGTGAGAACCGAGTGAACAAGATGGATCTTTGCTCCATATGAGGAACAGTGGCTTCCATATCTTTATTTCTTCTGTCGGTGAGAAGGCTTGATTGGGTGCCTAGTTAATGAGTGGCCCTTCTCTATCCATCAACTGGTTCAAAAAAAAGTAGGGATTTCATGTGTGAGGATCAGTGAGGGAGCGTGCACCATGTGGCTATTCAGTCAATAGGCTAAAGAAATAATATAAATGGGTTCGCATCCTTCAACCTCAACTCACGGATCTTGCCTTTGCTTACCCACAACCCCACCTTTCCTGCCTCTTCTTTTTTTATTTTTATTTTTTATCTCTCTCCTATATAAGTCCCAGGGAGCTCAGATCTCCTCAGTTCAGATCTCAGACGGTTCTTCACAAGAAGAAAAAAAAGGGGAAAACGGATAAGGAATGCCTTCTTGGGTTCGCGCAATCACGTCTCCCTTCAAAAAAGCTTGCATTTTCTTCAACAACCATCCCAGAGATAAGAAGTCCCAACCTGGTATGTGAATCATATATCTTTGTTATTTTTATGTCCATCTCCATGGTATATCCATCTGTTGTACTCACCTATGATCTTGTGGGTTGTTCTTCCAGGACCAGGACATGACAATAGAGTCATGGATTTGCAGGGTGAAGTGATGGCATGTACTTATGAGGATGTGAAGGTGATGTGGTCAATACTTGACAAGTCGAAGCCCGGAGTCTGCAATGTGAATTCTTGATATGGTTGCAGGCAAATGTCATCGCAGAGGGATGATATGTACAGTTCATCCATCTCTTTGAATTGGGTATTTTACTCAAAATTGTAGATAATATCATGTGGGAGGATGGTGATCGATCTTCTTGTAGTGGTGGCAAATAGATGGAAAGGCACAAAGGGGGAAGGGGGGTTTGCTGGTGGTGATGATACTTTAGCTTGTGGCTTCAATTGGAGATGTCCTTTTGTATGAGAATCCCCGTGATTAAGCAGAATCATGGAGAGATTTAATGAGAAGAGGAAATTTTTACTACTGGCTTCCATTTAATTTCTTCCCCTTAGGAAAATTTTGTATATAACAAGATAAAGAAAACTAAATTTCAATTTTGTTGTTAACTGGTAAGCGGAGGAGGGAATTAGTTTAGGGTCCCTTTTTATCAACTTACAAAGCAATAGGCATTATGTTTCAACCCTGCATTCATCTGTCATAAACATTGGTATTTAAACAGAAATAAAATACTTGATCCCATATCTAAAATTGGGAAAAATAAGACCACTCTGATCCAAGGGTGCCTGTCAAGATTCTTCTTGTGTTTGGGGTGATCCTTCCCATTTTGGCTGTTTTTTTTTTTTTATCATGGATATGGTTAGTTGAAAGATTTAGGGATGAAATAATCAGTTAGGTTATGTTCGATCAGATGTATTTGGAGCAGGCTAGGGCCTCCATATTGTACTCGGCTATGTAAAAAGCCTGTAGATTGGGCCCCCATGTCGTGGTGGTGATATCTTTAATTTTGAAACTAGGCTTTCCTCTTACTTTATGTTGTTTTATTTTATTTTCTTAAATATTTTTGTCTCTTCTTTCCCTTTGTTTTTTTCCTTTTCTTTTGGGGTCTATTAAGATGTAAAAGTTCGAAATAACAGTTCGAGATATTTACATGGTGTTGAAATTCCGTATTTGGGCCCATTGATATACATATATGGGCCTCCACCCATCCAACTATCAGCTTAAGCTTCTCGGTGTACAATATTGGATTGTTATATTTGCTGCAGTGGAAACAGAACCTGTTTGGATGTTTCAAACTTACAATTGAACGCTTTTGGAACGTCTTCGGTTAAAATCTCAATCACATTAAACTTCATTGTATCTGTAGCAATAATGTAGGATCATCTGTGTACCTGCGAACCCACTTTTGATCACGGACACGCAATCTAAAGCTTTTTTTGTTTTAAATCAAAATCAAATCCCATTTGCTGATAATTAAACTTTCAGGTCACAAGCCTTTGTAAATGAGCTGTGTCAATCAGAGTTTTGCTTAGCTCTGCTTATGATCATAGGTTACGGGTTAGGTAAATCTTTTAATAATTAATGAGAGTTCTCAAGGTTGATTGGCACTCAAAAACGTATAAATGGGATACGCCATGTTTGCCATTACTTCTTTAATTATGCCCTAGAAATGATTCGTCGACCTAGAAGAACTTTCTTCACCAATGGACATTTAGTCGTTCGGTAAACATGTTTGAGAAGTAATTCCTAACGAAGTTCTTCACCAAATAGCTGACGATTTATTCAACTCAAGTTTCTCTACATGAATGAATTTATTCACTAAAGTGACTTATTTTGTCCTTATATTATTCTATAATATCTATTTTTCCATTCTTATTTATTACTATTATAAAGCGAAGAGGGGGTTTCCTGCCTAACATTTTGTACCGAAAATGCCCCCCAAGTAATCCTCATTTTATAGTTTTGTTACCCGAAGTCTTTTTTTTGGGTTTGAACTTTGACCCCTAACGTCACCATCAAAACCAATGCGATTAGGGGTTACATAAAACGCCCTCCACCTTTTATCAAATTAACTCCTACATCTATTTGTTAATACCAGGGGTATTAGTAATTAATTGCCTAACATTTTAATACCCAAAATACCCTCGATTCTCTTTCAAATGTGGTATGTGCGTGCATTCCCCTAGTCTTTAAGAAAAGAAGACATTCCTAAATAAGTCTTAACAAAATTTTATTTATACATCTGAAGTAGATTTACTATAAAAAAACGCTTCATAAAAATAAATTCTAAAGATCTCTCTTCTCCTTTAAATTGGAAGCAAAGGCAGACAAAGGCTTCAGTTACATTTTGCTCTGCTTATGCTTATGGGTAAATATGCTTGGATCAATGACTCAAGGAGAGCACTTATCTACAAAAGCAATAAATTGATTATTCTAGAAAAATGGTCTTTGACAATATATATAATTAAGTACCTAGTTAAAACAAAATAATACAAATTACATTAAAGTTTAAGAGATCAAAGTACCTTTGTGAAAGTTCTAATATAAAATTTGGGGCTAAACGTGTCATTTTAAATGTTTTATTAATGTCTGCAATATAACTTCCCATATAAAATACAAGTGATAAGGGTCAGGTACATTTAAGAATTTCTTCTTATGGACAATCTTCCTAATTTACTCATGGGTAAAAACTTAGCTAATTTAGTAATGTTTGGATGGAATTTTGAAAAGTTGTTATTCAAAAGTCAGAAAGTGATTTTTAGAAGTTATTATATAATAGCTGCTTTTTGAATTTTAAAGCTGGAAGTTAGATGGTAAATCCTCATTGCCTTCGTCGGAATCATTACAAGTGCATATCTCATGGCAATAGAGATCAAGGTTTGTGAAAAGAGGAATATTAATTTGGAAAATATCATACTCTCATATAAAAAAACACTTCGAGTTCTTGCTTTTACTTTCAAAAGTACAGTTTTCTCCTTGCTTTTGAAAAACAACATAAAAAAAGTTAATAACCAAATGAACTAGCATTTTTTTTTAAAAATGTTACTTTATTTCTTGCTTGGAAAAGGAACAATATTACAACTTCAATTCAAGAAGAAACAAAAATAGACAATTTAATGTAAAAAACTCAAATATGGTATGCATTCGCAGTGAATGTTTGAAACTCGACAAGACTGACCAATTAAGTACTTCAAAATTGTTCTGATGTTTTCGGTGTGAAACTTTTCATTTTTTGGGTAAGTAAATACAAAATTAAAATATAAAACTGAGTTTTAGTTACAACAGATCGGATTGCAGCCATTTCCATATCGTACCATTCGTTAAATGAGAGGTGATTTATGACTCTAAAAGCAGGATCCCTTAAGAAATAATTGTATTCGCCGATGCATCTGCCACTTGATTTGTTTCCCTATAGTAATGACTGGGAAATAGTAATCTACTAAAGATCTCACTTCTCATTTAAATTAGGAAGCAATGCCAAAAAAACCCCTTCCGTTACATTTGGCTCTGCTTATGCTTATGGGTAAATATGTTTGGATAAATGACTTAAGGAGAGCACTTATCTACAAAAGCAATAAATTGATTATTCTAAGAAAATGATCTTTGACAAATGTATATAATTAAGTACCTAGTTAAAACAAAATAATACAAATTACATTAAAGTTTACGAGATCAAAGTATCTTTGTGAAAGTTCTAATACAAAATTTGGGGCTAAATGTGTCATTTTGAATGTTTTATTAATATCTGCAATATAACTTCCCATATAAGAATTTCTTCTTATGGACAATCTTCCTAATTTACTCATGGGTAAAAACTTAGCTAATTTGTCAATGTTTGAATTGAATTTCAAAAAGTTTTCATTCAAAAATTAGAAAGTGATTTTTAGAAGGTATTCTATAATAGTGTCTTTTTGACTTTTAAAGCTGAAAGTTAGATGGTAAATCCTCATCATCTTCGTCGGAATCATTACAAGTACATATCTCATGGCAATAGAAGTCAAGGTTTGTGAACAGGGAAATATTAGTTTGGAAAATATCATGCTGTCATATAAAAAACACTTTGACTTTTTGCTTTTGCTTTCAAAAGTGCAATTTTTTTCCTTGCTTTTGAATAGCAGCATAAAAAAGTTAGTAACCAAATGAATTAGTTTTGTTTTATTTAAAATGATACTTAATTTCTTACTTTGAAAAGGAACAATATTACAACTGTTATTCAATAAGAAACAAAAATAGACAATTTAGTACGAGAACTCAAATATTTTATGCATTCGCAATAAATGTTTGAAACTCGACAGACCGACCAATTCAGTACTTCAAATTTGTTTCGATGTTGTAGGTGTGGAACTTTTCATTTTTTTTGGTAAGTAAATAAAAAATTAGGATAAAACTGAGTTTTAATTACAATTAATAGATCGGATCGCAGCTGTTCCCATAAAGTCATCTTCATATATCATACTATACGTTAAATGAGAGGTGATTTGTGACTCTAAAAGTACGTAGGATTGGTTAAGAAATATTTGGATCCGCCGATGCATCTGCCACTTGATTTGCCTCCTTATAGTAACGACTGGGAAACATTAATCTACTTAAATTTGATGTGTAGATATCGTAAGCAATATTTTCTTGCAATAGAACTTACGATTGAGATTGTTTACGTGATTTTTTTAAAAAGAGAAAAATTATATTGTTAAATAGAAAAGGATCACCGACAAACTTGTTGTAGGAATTGCTCTAAGAAAATGCTGTAGATGATGAGAGCTCAAATTGATACACCAGCCTTTTCTTCGTAGTATTTTCCTAAAGCAAAATCTATGATTAATACATTTTTTTGTTTCTGATATCCTAAGAAAATTGAATTCTTTGAAAATGAAATGACAAATCATAGACTTGCTATTGGAATGCAAGTGGTCCAAAAGTTTCATATGACCGTTCTTCGTTATTCATAAAATAAATTAATTCGTATCATGCCTCACTGTAATTATCTTTCACCCTTATCAGCACATTAATTAACGAATAAATGATTTTGACCGGTCATTACCGTACAACTCATTAGTAGCCGGACAATTTTAGGTCGTTCTCGTCCCCGTAGCCTCGCCTTCGGCCGGCGAACACCAAGACACACATCTAAAGAATATTCATGATTAATGGGGAATTTCTGTTGTAAGCTTTTGATGAATTTGAGAAGACCTGCCGATTGAGGCAGATTGAAAATGGAAAGAGAAAGAAACCTTATAAGGCTTACTTTATACAAGAAAGACTCATGATAACAAGGTAGAAACTGACAAATTTCAATACAACAAAGATCAGGAATATGAAAGACAAAAGAAAGAGAAAAAGCACACAGCACACTTTGTAAAACAAATCAAAGGACTCTCCATCACATCAAGGAAACAAGCCATTGGTCCATGCGGTAGTACCATCCCCAAACATATCATTCCCAGTGCAACCCATGTTCTCGTTTGGATTCATCACGTCCATGAACCATGGTTGTCCCTGCAAGGTCTCCATGGCCATGTGCAATGGCGACTTTACTTGCTCACCAGTCACCACCCCATTATTGTTCCTCGTTTGAACTACAGGCACGAACTGGGGAGGAGGAGGAGGAGGAGGAAGAGGGGGGGCTGTGAGCTTAAGAAGCTGGATCCTATCGCAGATGGCCTTGATCCTCTCGTCCACCAGCCATGCCAAGTCACCCAAATCGGCAACGCTCACTTCTTGAAGCCCCTTCTGACCTGTTAAGTTCTGATTCATTAGTTGAATCATCTCTCTCTCTCTGTTGTCCCTCTGCTGCTTCTTCAGTTGATCCCTGGTTTTGCCGATCCTTTGCCTGAGGAACCCTTCTTGGTTCATCATTTTCCTGCACTGCTCCATCTGAGGCAAGCTTTTGAACCTCCTCAGAACTTGTTGCACTTCTGGAGGGGGTGGCCAAACCTCTGGCTCCGCATCATAGGGACTGAAAACGAGGGCGCAAGCATTGACCCCACAAAGGGTGCTAAGCTCGCTAACCTTCTTCATCAGTCCCTTCTTCCTTTTCTTGAAAGTGGATCTCCTAGCAGAGTCATTAGGGATCCATGCAAGCTTAATCTTCTTCCTAGCCATGGCTAGGGCTAGGAGCAGATGTGGGGGGAGGAGGGTTGGGATGGCCAAGGTGGGGAGGCGGTGGATGCTGGGGTCTCCTCCCCAAAGCTGCTATTTATAGAGATTAAAGGGGGAGATAATCATCAAAATAACGTGATTATCCTTGTCGGAGTGTGATTGGAGAATGGATGTGGACACTTCTTGGTTGAATCCTTGGAGTGTTGCACGTTATCACTGACATATAATTACTATTCACCTCAAAAAATCTCGGAGGGAAAAGATTTTAGGTTAATGGTGATAGAGAGGGGAGAGAATGGGAATCTGAAGACTCTGGTTTTTCTTTAACTAAGACAGCCTATTGTTCATTAATGCTAGGCGCTAAGAATGGATTCCTTGCCTAATGCTTATCTGTAATTTCATTCATACATTAACATCCGAGTGTTAGTAAGAGAAAGAGATGGATGTGGTCTGTCAGTGTGTTAGTAAGAGAAAGAGATGAATGTGGTCTGTCAGTGTGTTCTCATCCATTGGACTTGGAACGTAATTTGACACTTGTTAAGATATATGAACCAGTAGGTTTTGATAGAGGAGGTTCATCCTCTACAGGCTAAGACATCAGTGAGCACAACCAGATAAAAAGCACAACTAAGAGTCTGTGACTCAGTTGAAACAGTACAAGCCACGTTGAGAAAACATTCGGGATGATTAGTTCGGGGGAAACAACCAGGAAATATCGCTTTCACATGCATTACGACAGCAAGAATTTCGGTGTACAATGTACGTGTTTACTGTGTCAGACACTCGCTAACAACCACTTGTATCAGTTTTTTTTCTTCTTTTCCGGTCATAAAATTTTTGTCATTTTTAATCATGTTCATCCCAGCCTTCTAATCTCCTCATCTTTATATAGAAAATCTCATATAAAATCCTGTCATTAATATTTGGTAGTTGAAAAATGAAGAGATATAAACAAATACAGATACGTATAAATGTAAACGCATGTATAATTGTGTCTAAAGAGATCATACTATATAGCTTAATTATTTCTAGTTTCTAATCTTTTTTCTTTTTGGTAACGTACATCGATCTCTTAATTCGTATCTACTGTACGACGAGAAGTTATTTGCCTGTGTAATCTTGTTGGAATTTGCACGACATAAATTACACTTGTACTCAATGCCATATATGTAGTATCATTTTATGATATGATACATGCACATGAATTGGTACTAATTCTTTGTAGTCATAGTTAATAACATTCCATACCAGCTAAAGCAAAAATTCAGGACTAAGTTAAGAAAGTATGAACGTATTTAGTGATAGGGAATTATAATTGATTGGAAGGGATTTGTATTGCCACCATCAAATAAAAAATAGAATTCTAAGATGTAGAATAAATAATTAATAATATAATTAAAGAAAAACTTATTGGTTTTAGGTGTCTAGAGCACCCACTGAATGGCTCTTAAAATGAAACTAACCCTACCCGATCAATACATAAGTATTTGCTTAGAGTTATATACGTATGTGCATCGATCATTAATGTATCAATGTCAGAGATGATGCATGATTTTATTTGGATGATATGCACTTAGTAAAAATATATTGAAGAGAAATAAAATTTTTGGAGACAGACATGGAGATGTACATGCTTTCTTGTTGTACTCTTTCCATCAAAATGGAATACCGTGAAAAAAAATGAAATATATTAAAGATTATATCGTTTACTCAAAAAACGATTAAAAGAAAGGGGAAGACTTGAGGTGAGAGGTTGCAAGAAATTATGAAAATGATGCCAACCTGGCTTTTAGAAAGAAGTTTATGAAACAAAAAGATGAAAGCATTGAATTTTTTTTTTCATTTTGTTTTCTCCTTTTATACAACAGAAGGAATAGAATCACCCATATATACCTCGCGTTTGGATTTCTAACAACTGCAAATTCTTTCCTTGATGTTTTTAAAATGATACTAACCTCTATTCTGGTTGTCTTGTTTTTTTGCATTTCCCTTCCTTTTGTTAATAATCCGTTTAATGACCGCATGGAAATGTGGTGCGTACTCTCCCATCTCACTTGTATATGCTGCCTATACACTTGTTCTTCAAATTTCAATTGCCAAATTTGATATACTGATCAGTCTAAAAGCATTATAAATTAAAGTACTAAAATTATAAGTTTAGAAATCTTGTCAAGCCATGCAAATGGATTGTAAAAGATAATTATAATCCAGTTTATATATTAACCAAATACACATATTGAAAATAAAATCCATCACCAAGACAATATAAGCGCATAACTAAATCTTTTTACAAAAATCCCATTCATTTAGATACCAATAACTTGTTTCACCTCCTAATCCGACAAGGAATCGCAATTTCAACATCAGAAAAATATCCATTTTAACCAAAAATTCAATATATATATATGTAGCTTAAACCTGATGGAAACTGGTAAAATCCAACACTAAAAGTTTATTTATTTGGACTTATTAAATAGTGTTCTTTGAGTTTTTTTTTTGGACTTGGTATAAAGCTTGGGATAGAAAATAGAGGGGAGAGAGAAAGAGGGATCAAAAAGGTCGAAGAAAAAGACAAAAATGTTTTTTGAGAAGGTGGGGCGGGGGGAGAGGACAAAGAGAGAGGGGTCGAAGAAGAAAATAAGACAGGAGAAAGAGTCTCTCTCTCTCTTTTTTTTTTTTTTTCTTTTGTGGGGGGCGGATAGAGAGGGAGAAAGAGAGAAAAAGGTCAAAAGTCAAAAAGAGGACAAAAATGAGAAATTAAGATAAGGAGAAAGTCAATGGGCGTTTGCTTGTTTGTTTGTTTTATCATTGGAACCAAAAAAACACAAAATGCTCCGTTAGAACATTATTTTGGACTTTATAACTTCTAAGACATATTGTGGCATTCATTTTGGATCAAGAACTGATTCTAGGATCTAGTTCCTTGATCTCATCATTAGATAACTAGTTTACAATGTGTTTGGTTAACGCAAGACAAGGTAGTTGCTGTATGCAAAAAAATGCTTGATTAACGGGTAATGTTAACGAGTTGTGGTTAAATGCAATATATTTAAAAGTTTACGCTCCAGAAATAAGATTCATATAATTACAAGCTTACCACCACTGAAACCGAAAAGATCGCTTTATTTAATCAGTTAATTTGCAATAGCAAAAACAATCGAAAATAATTTTCACAATCCAAAAACAGGTAGAAGTTGATTCCGTGTGAAAAGACCTTTTTCCTCTTTCCATATTTGAGAGAACGCATTCACTTGTTCCTTACCGAAACCTGTGTTTACCGACTAGAACTCATTCCAACCGTGGAATGAGTTCCCAAGATGAAAGCAAACGGCATCTACATGGGTGTTAGTTTCGTAACCGTGAAATCCACAAATTCATTAATCAGGAAAATTTGTCACATTTCTTAATTATGTTTTACTCAAAGAGGTTCATATTGGTGTATGGTACCACGATGAGAGCTGTAAAATTTAGTTCTCACTATTTAATGGTTGTCTGAATCTTGCCAATAAAATCTTCTGGGTAATATTTCTTTAAGGACGTCATATCTGCCTTACAAATCCCTCCTACAAGTCGTAACAGTAACATCGATCATCTATAACATCCCAGCAACTTATGGCAGGGATATCGAACTCGTCATATATATCCAGTAGAGAGGATTTTAATTACTCGAGTTCAACTATTGAAGTATTTTGTACGAGAGTTGTTCATTTTTTGAGAAGCAAACCGACAATTCAATGTATCCTTTAGAAAAAATAAGCAGTCATCCGCAAAACGCTAAGTTATACTCGGTCCACCACTTACAGGCTTAATTACCTAACAATCTAACAAAGTTTCTCATCCAAATTCCATTCCAAGCACTCTTGGCCAGCAGTTAGCATACAAAGCGGTTCGCCCTTAAACTGAAATTGGACTGAGTCTCCTGACTTGTTCTGAATTTGGTCCTTAGTAAGGGGCAGGTTGTATTTTATAATTAACTAAACCCACACTTTGACTCATAGATATCATGCTTCCTCTCTCATTCGATCTCTCTCGTCGTCACCCAGGCCGGCCGGCGAACTAGGCCGCGCGCCTCTGTAGCTTATGGGATGCATATACTTAGCGAATCAATGCTTTGTTTGGTGACGTATTAAATATTCAAAAAGGTGATCCAGCAAACGAAACCACTGCCACTCAAAAAAAAAAAAAAAAACCACTGCCACTCTTGCCAAGCATTATCTCATTTTTGTTTTTTTTTTTGGGTAGTGCCAAGCATTATCTCATGTTTTCGATCGCCGATCGCCTTGAATTTTAAGAATATTGCAGATCAAACCAAACACACAATGTGCTTGTGTCGTCGACATTTCACTGACCCAGTGTTAATTCCACCAAACCAAAGAAAAGACATTTCACGCCAGGAGACATCAATTAGGTTTTTGAATGACAACAGATTACAGAGAGATCGATGACCAGAGCCAAAGTTGTAGAGGAGTCAAAGTCAACGCAAACCCTAGCAAATTTTTTAATAATTAGCCTCCTGGAATCCCGCGTAAAAACCTTCATGGTCACGCGGCCATTTTTAGGCCTGAAGTCCGACCTTGATATGCTGGAACGGCAGACCAGGATACGATGGCGAACCTGTACTGTTCTCCCTTAAAACGGAGACCGTCTGTCCGATAGGTCAACACTCGATCCATCTATATATTAGATAAAGTTTAAGTTGAAGTTGATTCAAATTCGAAAAAAACTAAAAAATAAGAAACGCTTTGGAGAGCAGTGAGACCCAATCAAATTGCAGCATTAACGGAATATGAGATCAATCCCTATATCACATATGATATAGGTCAGACAAATTCATCAAAAGAAAGATCGACTTATTGGACGGCAGGGATGATATTGCGAGTCAAAGAATGATTTTTCAGCTGAGTCACACCTCCACTTGAGTCAATGGTCATCATGTGCGTTATCCTCCATAACATTATCAGGATCCTCTCAACGGAAGAAGTCAACTTACGACCGCGAGGGTCGTAGATCGCTTCAAAAGCGGAAAGGGAAAACACATGTAACCAATGGAAAAATGCATCCCCACTTCCTCTTTCGTTCACCGATGCGACGGATAAAAAGGTGAAGAGGGCTTTTTTCCACCTCCAATTTCATAGCAAACAAATTCTCGCCTCGCGTCAACTAACTGCGCTCTACTCCTATGGCTTCCTCTGCTTCTCTTCTCTTCCTTTCCTTCTCCTTCTCCTGCTTTTCTCTTCTCTCCTTCGCACCTTTGCTATCAGCACAACCTCGAAGCGTCTCCCCTATATCCTCGTTGATCAGTGAGAAGCTGTTCAACTCAATCTTTCTGCACAAGGACGACAACGCATGCCCAGCGAAGAACTTCTACACCTACGAGTCCTTTATCCATGCAACCCGATGCTTTCCTCGATTTGGTAGCACCGGAAGTTTAACCACACGCAAGCGTGAGCTGGCGGCGTTCCTCGCTCAAATCTCTCACGAGACAACGGGTCTGTATCTATCTGTGACTTTTCTTGGATTATATATATATATAGTTATATACAAGAAAAAAAAATGAAAAAATGCATGATTATAATGGTCGATCATATATAACTTGATCCAGGAGGATGGGCGACGGCACCTGACGGACCCTATGCTTGGGGTCTGTGCTTTAAAGAGGAAGTGAATCCACAAAGCAACTACTGCGACTCCACCAACAAGGAATGGCCTTGCTACCCCGGCAAATCTTACAAAGGAAGAGGACCCATTCAACTGTCTTGGTAATTAATTGATAGTGTTACATAGAAAGTAGTGCAATTAATTTTCTCTTTTATATCTCCCAGTGACGTATATATAAGTTAAGTTTTTTCTATATATCTTGGCAGGAACTACAACTACGGCCCTGCCGGCAGGGCCTTGGGATTCGACGGCCTGCGAAACCCAGAAGCAGTGAGTAACAGCTCCTTAATTGCCTTCAAAACAGCGCTATGGTTTTGGATGACGGAGCGAAAGCCAAAACCTTCTTGTCACGACGTAATGGTGGGACGATACGTCCCCGCAGCAGCTGATTTGGCGGCTAATCGTACCGCCGGTTTCGGGTTGGTGACGAACATAATCAACGGTGGACTGGAATGCGGAATCCCCAACGACGGCCGTGTGAATGATCGGATCGGCTATTTTAAGCGATATGCCCAGCTGTTTAATGTCGATACCGGACCTAACTTGGATTGCGAAAATCAGAAGTCTTTTTAATTAATTTCTGTTTGATTGTTAGATGTGATGCTTACAAATAAAATACAACATTTGAAATTAAGATGATCCATTTGTCTGAGTCGTTTGTCTTAGGCTAGCTGATGCAGTCCTCACCCAAACAACAAGGCCAAATGCGAGAAAACAAGAAATACGGCAATTATCTTTATATACGTTATATTGTTTTATTTTGTATTATTTATTTAATAGCATATCTTTATACGTGGAAAATGTTCAAGAACATGAAAACAAATTGAGCAAATAGAGATGGGCCTATTTTAATTTAATTTTACGAACCACGTGGTGGTGGATTCCCTTGTAAAAATAAGAGACTCAACAGAGCAACCGAATTGCAAATTTTGGGATTTGAGTCAATGGCAGGGGGCTCGGTATTCTAATAACGATTAAAAAAATTCATCCAAAATGATATATAAAAATAAATAATGATAATAATTTGGGTGGGCCAAGTTCCCAATCTATGAGATGATTGATATTGAGCTTAATTTCTCAAAAAAAAAGTTGCCTTGAATTACGAATATTGCTACATGACCATTCTTTATACTTGACACGTCACTCATATAATGACATGACAAAGATAGACTTGTCATGGGTCATCTGTCACTTGACAGAGATAACCCGTTTTGGGTCTTCTGTCACCCGATAAAGATAGTCTATCATGGGTTATCTATCACCTGACAGAAATAATAAGTAAATATGACATGATTTAATAAATGTAAATCTTATTTGACATATTGGAGTGGAGATCTCCGTCTTGGGCGAAAGCCCACTTAGGGAGGGTTTTTGGCTGTCTTTAAGGCGTGGCAGACATGGGTGTGGGAATCGTCGGTAGCCAATGACGGGTCATGGCATGTCGACCTAAAATGTCAAAGATGTTAAGTGATTTATAATTCCACATCTTGACATGTGGGACCTAGTGTATCAATAAGAGAACTTTATCTTTCATCACCATTATCTCATATTTTATCCTTATCTTGAACCTAGACCTTTATGAAACCAGATTCATGATAGACATGTAAACACTTCTAAAGCCTCAGATTGTGACAAGTGTCACAATCCTAGAGACCCACACCTTCTATAAATATGAGAACCCTTATTCATTTGAGGGGACCCTGGATCCTTGGTTGCTTGAAACAACACTAGACCCTGGATTTTTGGTTGCTTGTAGACACACTTATCTTCTTTTTCTCTGGACCTTCTCCAATTTTACCAAGAATTCTCTAAGTCCACCTTTGGATTTCTGTCTTCTACACATCCTGCAACCATTAAAGGAGCTCTCTGGCTTGGTATACGTGATGATCATTTGAGTATCTCCTGTCTCTCATTCTAGCAATTGCCTACCTGTTACGCTTTATCCACCCCAACTCTTTTTCTATCTGCTCACGGGAACGACTATTGAGTCGGCGATTTAGGCCAACGTCGGACGTACCTCTCCTACTCATAATCGAGATTTGAAGACACATTATCGGCATTTTGACACTGTGGAGACAATACTACACACATTGACGTGGATTCAAAAAAGGCACCTACACTACTCAAATAACTCTCGTCAACTACATATTCATTTTGAATATGTAGTTTTCCAGGAGTCTTTTAGAGATTTTGAAGAGGTATTTTGTGATCAACAAAAATATTAGCCGGAATCCTAAGGAATATTCCTAATAGGATATAGATTTTGGTCAAATGCTTTTCTCAAAAATTGATTAAAATTCTAACATAACGTTTGTCAAATACTTATTTAGAATGTGCCTTCAAGATTTAATAAGAAGTGATAAACTGTGTACTGTAAAACAATAGAAGGACAAAACATTCTCAGCAAACATATCACTCAAATAACCAAATTGATGTCACTAAAAACATATTAGGGAAGCATGGGGGTTCCAAGTTCCAACGGAAATTGTTTTCAGTGAAATGCTTGACGAGCAACTGCTTCTCAAACATGAATTCGCATCACTAAAATTAAGTATTTCAAAATCAAGGAATCACCTATAAAACCTGAAGAAATAGTGCCAAACATGCCCTAAAGTGTTATAATAACTATATGAGTTGTAATTCTCATATACTATGTGTATTAGGTGCATATATATTTTTAGGTAAATTTTATTTGCTGCAAGAATCGTTGTGCTAAAGATCAGAATTGAAATTCAAACCTACGAATTTCAACTCTTACCTTTTAGTCCTTGTGACATAAGCACAATCTATTGGAATTTATTACAAGAATAATCTGCATTAATTATATTTTAGGTAATTCACTTGAGTCTAAAATGATAGTAGCCTTGTATATCAATACCTAATTTAATGCATCTTAAAAAAAAAATGTTTTAAGGACCCAAAACAAATTAAGGCTTTGTTTGTTTCATTGGAAAAAATTTTCCGATGAAAAATATTTTCCAGAATAAAATTTTCCAAGAAAAAATTTTCCTTCCTTGTTTTTTCTAAGTCTTTAGATGTAACATGGAAAATGTTTCAGAATTTTCTTCTTTTTTCTTTTCTTATACAAATGCAACTAAAAATACTTCTCTTAGGAAATAAAGTGGCTTGAGCGTTTACTTTCCATGCAAATTTTAAATCCTTTACTTCCATAGCGTTTCTACCCTCTTATAAAAACAATTCTTATCTAGCTCCAGCATGTTGGATATGCAATGAATAATGGTCGAATGGGCATCGTCTGCAGCGTTCGCTACAGGCAGCCACTCACATGAATGGGCTGGGGCCCCCAAATGAATGGTGGGGCCCTCCATTGCTTGTGAGAGGCTGTATGCAGCCTCCGCTGTAGAGGATGCAAGTCCATAATGGTCTTATCATCCATGATACATAAGATGGATGGCATACTCGAAAATCCATGACTGACACATATTCAAACCATAGTCAATTAAATATAAATATAAAAACAAGAAGTATTTAAAAATTGTTTGAAGATAACTCTTATCCAGTTTCTCCCAAAATCCAACGCCACGTCAAACGATAAAAGCTCATGGTTCCACGTGTTGTGGTTGATGGAGCTCCACGTTGACTCCACATCCACCATTTAAATCGGCTATGATCCTTATCTGCGTAACTTCTTCCCATTCCATTCGTGACGACATGACTTGGCTTTTCTTTTTGTCAACTGCACTTTACCGTTCAGGAAACGGCAAGCCCAGCCACCTAGCTCTGTTATTTCCTTCCTCTGTAAACATTCTTCAGAAATTTTGTGCTTTTTCTTTTCTCTTTTTCCGTTTGTCCATTCAGTTCTCCTATGTTCTCTCTGGTTCTTGAGAGAAGCTCAAAAGCTTTTGGTCGGCATCCATGGCTGAAGTTCTAAGCAAAAGTAATCTGTTCTCACCATCCCCACATATTTGTATCTGGGTTTCCACCAAGAAAACATCTTTTCTCACTGGGTTTCCTTCTCTAAGATTTCAACCTCTCAGATCTTCCGGCAATAGCGATCTTCATGGACGACGGGTGCTCGTTCCACATGGTGGAAAGAATCCCAAGTCAGCGAATCCCCGAACTCCGACACCTACGAAGTCCCAAGTCTCCGGCGATTAAGCTTTGTCCAACGGTCAGTAGCAAATTAAGCTACCGAAACCGGAGGCCATCCGACAGCACCACAGGAGTAAAATAACCCTCTGGAGCTTCTGAAGCTTCCGACATCAGAAAATTTTGCCGTTCAGCAATTCAACACAAATTCCCAATCCGACGAAGACCGAACATATTGATGATTAGTCCGCTATCTCGGATTCAAAGATGTGAAACAGTAAAAAAAGAAAGGAGCGTAGCTGCTGTAGGAGGTTCTGCAATGAAGTCGAGAAATCCGCCACTCTCGATTGGCGCCCTAGGAAGAAGAAGAAAAGCCCTAGGAAGAAGAAGAATACGAAGCTCCCTGATATATCTTCGTCGAAGTCGTTCGTCGTGCCGGAAGAAAGAAGTCGAATCGAAGATGGGAAAAAAAAAATCGAAACACACGAGAGTTTATGTTCGTGAAAACCGGCGGAAAATAACTTCTGCTGAATTTTGGCGGAAGTTATTTTCAGCCGATTTTCCGTCAATTTAGGAAATATTTTCCCTGAATCAAACATCCGGAGAATTTAAAAATTCCAGAAAATATTTTCTTTTCTTCATTTTCCGGTGAAACAAACCGAGTCTAAAAGTAAAATAAAATAAAATCTCTCGAAAAATCTATACTACTATTAAAAGCATGAATTAGTTTTCAATTTTCACATACGTAAAATGTTCTTCTCCTGTTTTTTGATTTCACATATTTATCTACCTAGAAAGACTTTTAGTGACAATGTAAAAGTAAATTACTTCATAAATCCCATAACGTTAAAATATGATAAACACATATATTGTTAACTAATGTTTTACTAATTTTTAATTGATTACCTTTGATACATATACTATAATATTTATCTATATTATAGTGCTCTTTGATCTGATTAACTTTAATTGATCTCAATGACATAATGAGATGCTGAAGTGGACTAAATTTATCAAATAAAGAGTAAGATCTAAAGAGATAATAGTTAACTAATTTAACTCAATTATTTCATTAGGCGTGGAGAATAAAAATGTAACAGAATTTTAACTAATATATATGACATTATTAACTAATAGACTATATTAGTTAATTTATCTATAATATTATTTATCTACTACATTTAACTAATATTATATTTTCCTTCTACAATATTTATCTACATAGAAATAGAAATAATTTTTTAGAAAATAAATTACCGTGACCTATTTAGCTACATAAAAATAATTTTTTATTATATAACTAATAAGGGACGATAATATATAATGTACGAAGATATTTTTTTATTTGTTCTTATCTTAAGCTTTTATTGATTCTTATCTTAAATAAATTTTTATTTGTTTAAAATCTTTATCCAGTTTAGAGTCTCATATTATTGGAGCAAGTCTTGTAGGAAAAAACGGAATTTATTACCCTTTTTTTGGGAATTCTATCTTAAAATTTTATAATATTTTCGTTAAAAAGTTGTACCCTTTTTAGCTTTTAGAAAATTTTATCTTTAATTTTCCAATTAATGCTTTAATGGATGAAAGCAAAAGTGAATCCTACTATAATTCAAAATCCTTATCTATGAGATTTAATTTTAAATGAACAAAATGTTCCTTTTCATTTAGATTCCCAAAATGAATTCTCAAGGAAAAGGAAAAATATTTTTTAATTCTTACAAATAGTTTTCTTATACAAAATAATAAGAAAAAAATAATAATATATTTATCATACTTCATTAATATATTCTCATGCACATAGAGAAATTTTGCCAAATAATTCTAAGTGAAATTCCTAATAATATATAAGAAAAAAAAATATGACTACTAAGAAAATTAGTCAATAGTTATAAGTGAAAATGTTACCAATTTTCTTATATTAAATTAAATAATATTTATTAATATTTTATATCATTAAATTAAAAATGTTTAACTTTTTAAGAGCCCTACTTTATTTAAAAATATCTTACTATAACTCTTAATCTTTGTCTACGTAACTAAATCAAAATAAGAAAGCTTTTTTAAAAAAAAAGAAGACGTAGTTGTGTTCAAATTAATACAAATTAAGTAGCAACCCTTTATATAATTCTTGCCATTTTGATGTTCCAACAAAAAACACTAATAGAAATAATATATTTATAAAGTTTTTTTTTTCACTTTTTCTTCCCGTGAAAAAAAAAATATTTTTAATTTCGAAAAAAAATAACAATTTATAAAATTTTTTGTTTTTATTAAAATATTAAATTATACATATATGTTAATTTAAAAATTAAAAAAGGGCCTTAAAATAGTTTTGAAAATAGAATATAAATTTTAGTTGCATTAGTTACCTTAAATAAATCACAAATCGATATCATTCTCAAACATTTACTAGAACATTTAAGAATACGAATACCTATGGTCATTAGGGTCCTTATAAGGAGAAGGGTTGCGATATATATATATATATATATTTTTGGTAATGGAGAAGGGTTGCGATATGACAAGTAGAAAAATAGAGGAAGATATTGAAAAAAGAAAAATTATTTTAACGGGGCTCTATTTTAGACCTCCAAATGAGCCCGGTTCGTTCGTTCCAGCAGAAATCATGTAAACAGAGAGAGAGAGAGAGAGAGAGAGAGAGAATACAAAAAGGCAAAAAGAGAGGGAAACACGACGGATAAGGAGAAAGGGGCTGCTAGGCACTGGGATTCTTTTTCATTATCGTCTGCTTCTACTCTCTTCGGCGAGAATGTACTGGAAAAGTTGATTCTCTTTTCCTCTTCTGCAGATCCTCTAGAACCCTAGTAATCTCGGACGATCTCTCAATCATCTTGATTTCTTTTAACTCTACGAAATACGTGGAACGAAGGTGAGTTTCTTGGCTTACTGTTTTTATTTATTTTGGATTTTCCATAGATTTTAAGTTTGATCTGGTTTTGTAAAAACAGGGAGTTTAGGGTGGGGATCCTCCCTATTCCTCTTCCTCTTCTTTGGATTGAAGTTTTTTTAGCTTCTGGAGTTGGACCCATTTGACCCTTAAAACTGTTGAAAAGTATCTAAAATTTGGGAATGCATATTGGGTTTCGGTCAAAAAGTGTTCAAAATTTTGGACTGGTAATTCAAAATTTTGCACTTGAAAGCTTTAAAAATAAACATGACATTTTAGTAACGTCAATTGTTGTAAATCTAAAGAAGCACAAGGTCAGAAAAGTGTACTTGATTACATGTTCCATAGGTATTTTGCTTTTTCACTGCACTTTATCACGACAAACTTAATTTTTAGTCTATATCACAATTTTGAATTACTATGTTTTAATATTAGCAAAAATAGAAGTCAATAAATTCATTTAGATTCTAAACATACAAATTTATCCGTCAAAGTTCGAACTTCAAAGTAACAACATATATATATATATCTAAACTTCAGTTCCACAAAAAGAGATGCAAAAAAAGGTTCTATGTTTCATCTCAAATATTAAAAAAAATTACATGATTTGCAAAAGTTATAATAATGTGTGAAACTATGCATTTTGTCTCTTGTCCTCTTGAATGTCATTGTAACTTGCAACTTTGATATTTCTTGTATTTCCAACTCAAAACTCAAACCAGGCAACATTGTCGCTCTTCGAATTTGGTGGATTATGTTTCCAGAACCTGCCAAAATTGATAAAATTTCACCGGAATGGCAAACACTTGGTATCTTTTCTAAATGTTTTGTGTTGGTTTTGCAGGGAGAAGATGAAGGTTAAGATCTTGAGTATCCTTCTTGAAAATATGCCCCAATTCTGAGTATATTAAAATTGTGATTGACATGACTATATATTAAAATAAAGCAACATACCTCAATGACATTGAGATTGACATGACTATGTATTAATGACTATTAAAATTGTGATGATCGCTGCATCATTTAATGATAGAATGTTGCATACCCATCTAATTCACTTTATTCAAATCCAAGGATCCCTAAATACTAAAAACTTATCCTATGATCCCTAATTCAGTTTATTCGGATTTTGCCGGTTTCACGATCATGGATTTTATTTGCAAATGGGAGGATGTGGCTGATAATCCTACTTAGGTTGGTTTTGTCTTTGGATGATGGTTTGAATATCTATTTCATTCTCGTTCTGGGTTGCCATCTTTGTGGTGTTTCTGTGCTGGTATAGGTTTGGCAGTGTGGGTCTTTTCCTAGTTCTCCTCATGTATGGTTGGATGGTAGTTCTTGTTTTCAGCCGGAGTTACCTGTATTTCCTTGTAGTATTGTTTTCCCTGATTATTTTTAATATAATAGTATCTTTCCTCACAGGAAAAAAAAAAGGAATCTTATGCGTCATATACTTTTACTAATATTTTAGTAACTCTCACAATCTATATTTTGTCAGCTTTGGCAATTGAAATCACTTAATTTGTTGTTCAAGAAAAACAAGAAAAAGAAAACATAATCATTCAACCGATTTTTTCCAATTTCCATGCACTTCTTAAATTTTCTGTGGAATTTTAGTTCTATGCTTTGGATATGTGCATCCCAAGGATGGATGCTGAAATCCAAGACCTTTGATTTTTCCCCCATAGGCAAGCTTCTTGCACCATTTATCCAAATACCCATTGGCTTATAAATTGAGCTTCGACACATTTATTCATAATGTTCTAGAGGCATCAATTGGTATGTTAGCCATATGCCAGTAGCTTTTATGTTTTCTTGTGCTTATGCATAAAGGTAAACTATTATGGTAGCAGATCTCTTTCCCAAGAAATTGAGCAGTCCTTATCATTCAGAAAACCGTTGGTTCATATGGTAACAGATCTCCCTAAAAGTTCAGATCTTTCCATAATTCATTGTGAAGGCTCTCTCTTAGTATTTTAGAAATGACTGTTGAACTGTGTATTTTAACTTTCCATATACATATTCATGCTAAAATTTCTCCTTAACCTATTCTTTAATGGTAATTGCTGGACTTTGAAACAGAGTATGTACCTCTTCTCTCTTAAAGCATTTCACTTGTATTCGAAGTTACGTAAAGATCCGTACTCATGAATTTTGGGTGCAGTGTTAATATTCTTCTTTAAAGTTGTCATTTTGTTATTTTTATATGTTTAATTTTTGGTTGTTGTTGTTATTATCGAATGATATATTTCCTTCTCTATATATATGAAAAATAGGTGGCATGCTGTTTCTTCATGGACATGGGATGCCCAAGATGAAACATGTGGCATATGTAGGATGGCCTTTGATGGTTGCTGTCCAGATTGTAGACTCCCTGGAGATGATTGCCCCATAAGTAAGTTGCTTCTATTTAGTTTTCCTGTCATCTTACTGTACATCCCTACTTCTGTCAAATTTCAGAGGCCTTATATGTATCCACACATAGATAGACACGTATAGATAGAAGCACACATGCGCATTTATATTTACCTGTTCATTTTATTTTATTGTATTGATAATGTGCAATGGTCTTTTGACCTTGCTGTTCATAGTTACTCTAATTGCGCCATAACTTGTTTATTTTTAGCTGGGGTAGCTTAGGGTTATAGTTGACATGGATTGTATCTTTAATTCTTTGAGCTCTAAGAAGTGATGTTTGTCACTGACATCTTCAGTGCAGACTGTTGCATTAATTGAAAACAAATACGTTTTCCAGTAATTATTTTCGCTACCGCTGTTATTGGAGGATGATATTATAGACTAAGGATTTAATGTGACACCATTGTTATCATTCAGATTTTTTTTTAATCGAATCTTATATTCTTGTTATTAAATGTGGTCTTTTATTATTACAAGTTAGTGGGGTGAGATGAGTTGTTCCAGAGCTAGATCTGTGTTCAACTTGTCAGGAGATAAAAGGTGTCAATACGGAAGTATGCTAATCCCTATTTTTTCTTTGAAGCTGGGTTTACTGGTTACACCATATTTAGGAGCGTAGAGTTTCACAGACTTCTCACAAGGTATATAAAATTCAAAGCTCACTTTCCCATGCATACTTCCACAAGCCTCAGCCTCAGACAAATTTACCAGGTGGCAAAGAAGTATTCCCTATGTATATGGTTTTTCTTGTACATAGTTTTGAAATATAATAAAAATTCAGTGGCTTTCATTTCTCATGATAATATCTGATACTCATTTCTTATTCTGTCTTTTATTTGTTCATGCATTATCCATGTGCCCAATCAGCTGCACTGTTTGAAACAGTCACATCATGAGCCCACACAGTACCAGTCAAAATAAATAAATAAACAAAAAGGCAGAAGAGAAAAAGATATGAAAAAATGTCTCAGCCGGTTACTCATCTAGTACTAAGCTATCTCACCAGCTAAGAAACCCATTTACCTTGTTCTTCCTGATGAATAATATGTTTCCCCAATTTTATCAAGAAACCTTTTAAGTCTTTCCTAAAAACTTTTTTGATGATCAAGTCTTTCCTAATAAATAGTGACACATGCACACTTCTATAATAATACTAGATTCCTGTGTTAGCAGGCGTCCAGACCTACGTTTGACAAATGTTAGTATTGGCATGCATATATGCGGCTGCATGTGTGTTGTGCACACAAGTCAAAGATAGAGAGAGGGAGAGCAAGAGGTTGTTTTTATAATACTATGAATTCACTTTTTAAGAACAGTGTTCTTACATTCTGATCTAATTCTGTGGCTGAGGAACTTGCTAAGGAAGGGTCAGCTGGGGACTCATTTTTGTTGATTTATATGGTATGCTTGTTGATTTATGCCCCTTTTGATGGCCTGTATTGCCTTTCCTGCTTGTGATGAAATCTCATGTTTCTCTTATTATCTTCATAACTCTCCTTTGAGGTGATATTGATGTTTCTACAAACACACACATTTTCAGAACTATGTTTGTGGTAATTCGTAAAGATATGCCACTGTAATCTCTGCTTTTGCTTAATCATCTTTTTGCTTCGCAGTTTGGGGTGTATGCAACCATGCGTTTCATCTTCATTGCATCTTGAAATGGGTGAACTCACAGACTCCTCAAGCGCTTTGCCCCATGTGCCGTAGGGAATGGCAATTCAAAGGATGAAATCCTCATAGACTGTATGTTATTTTCTCTCTTTTTTCCTTTTTCCATCTCTAGTCTAATTTTCAGAAATGCTTGGTTGATGATTTTTTGCCAAATCTATTACTATTTTTCTTCTAGTTGCTCTATGCCATGGGAAATTTCTTCATTCAATTTAAGTTTTAAGGGTGTTTTCTATTTGGATTTTGCAAACGATTGGCCTGTCCCTTCTTTCTTCCATTGTTTTCTGTCCTGGTTTATAACTTCTGTGTATAGGAGAGAATCCTTTCGGGCATTAGTCTGAACTGTTCACTGTTTTTCTTTTATTTTTTGTTCTTTCGTTTTTGACTTTTTACGCACATCCCGTGTGATTCATCCCTGAAGTCAACAATTCTTGGGGTAAGCCTTTTGGGGTTTTTTATTAAGTTACCAATATATTAAAAGAAGAGGGGAAGGTATAGCAGTGGGTAACCCAAAGCAAAACAAAGCCCCAACAGGCTGAATGAAACTACATTACAACAGGAATGCCAGAAAAAAGTGAAAAAAAGGGTGGTTCTAAGACCTTCTCCATAGCCAGCTGGTCTGCCGAGGCATTGGCTGACCTTACATGTGGTGGAATAAGGGATTGAATCCAATATCCAAATTCTAGCCAAGCAAAGCAAGTAAATAAGACACCAAGCACCAGCACCTCCATTCTGTAACCCAGAAATCACTCTCTAGGAATCTCCTTCAATCACAAAAGCCTCGTCTTTGCTTCCCTTAACTCCTCAGCTCCAACTCAGCTCTAATCGAGTGAAGAGGGTCCTGAATAACCTACATTTCTGCCAACAAATTAAGCTCCACCCATCCTGCATTAGGCAAATACCTAACTTCCAGTCCTCTTCCTGGATTGTAATGAGGAGTCCGGAATGTCCGAGATACATCCACCATATACGAAACTGAAAAACCACTAAAGACTGGTAGAGAATGAACATAATGGCCAATTGGCACAAGATAGCATAATTTAATCCCGTGTCACCAGCCAACTTGTGTTGATCTCTTCAAATAATCAGTTATTCCTCAGTTTCCGAACTACCCAAAAAGACCACATATTGTTGATAGCAATTGCTCTCTCCTGCCAAGGCAGTAAAGCCTCACTAATCCAATAATGAAGGGATAGTCGATGGAATACACCGGCTCACATTCAGTTACGGCACACACTCCACAACCATGAATCGAGATGAAGATGGATGTTTTCTCTAGGGTTTTGCTTCAGAAGTGATTGCATCTTTCGCTATTGTGGTTGAGGCTTTAGCGAAGCGGCTTTAGAAGGCATCAAGTTTGCTGCTGCTACTCACAGAACTCGCATCATTCTTGCAGGCAATTCCTTCTCGATGATTCATCTCTAACAAAATCCTCTCCTTACTCCTCCATGGAGCATTTTTGGTGTTTTTGCCTTGATCAAGTCTTTAGTCTCTTCCTTTGATTTGGTAGTTTTTTTTCATATACTTAGGGAAGGTAATCGAGTAGCCGATGTGTTGGCTAATTTTGCTTTAGATATGTTTTCATGCACTTGGTTAAGGTATCCCCCCAAATCGCGTATGTCAACTTGTCTTTTGGACGATGCGAGGAGTTGTAGCTTCAAAATTTAATTCTATAGTTCCCTGTTCTTTACCCAAAAAAAAATTTGCTACACTGGGGAAAGATGTGATCCATTGTCTCACCTTGTCTTGAGCACAACGCACAAATATGAGAGAGAGCAACATGGGGAGGACCAAGGTCGTCCAAGTGCGACAAATGCGAGGAGTGGCAAGAGGGAGATTTACATCCTTACAAAAGAAGGACGCAAAAGACTTGGTGAAATAAGAACCTGAAGGATCAAGGGTCCAAATGCAACAATTGGGAAGGCTCAGAACAACATCCCTAAGGAGGTTGAAAGAGTGTAGAGCTCAATCAGATAGGAAAAATCAAAGGTCTCTAGAAAAAGATAAGTTCCACTATCTTGAGGAAGTCCAAGAAAGGTGTAGATGACCGTTTTTATAGCTTGACATGTCACCTATATAATGATTTGGCATGGATTATGTTTGGCATTGGGTTGCAAGAGCCAGATTTTCCTTGACAGAAGGCGCTAAAAGAGAATGAGAATAAATCAAAGTCCTGAGGTTATAGGTTTTTGTATGGCACTAATCTCATTGGATGGCATAACTAGACATGAGTCACATTCCTTATACCCACAAGCATTATTTATGAAGAAAAGGGTTTGTTTATAATACTTATCCTGCCACAAAATACAAGTGAATAGAAGCCACATTCGTTAGAGTTGAAGACAATATTGATCTAGGCAAAGTACCAAACGGTTATTAAAGATGCTGATATAATGAAACAATGTGTAGAATGAGAAGTTGAAGAAAGCATGAAAACATATCTTTTTAGGGTGTGAAACCACAATGACTGAAAGTTTGTACTAGTTCTTTAGTAGAACGTGGCAAAATCATTAAGTCGAGAAGAAAGGTATTTCTCCTTCTTCTTCATCTCAGCTATCTAGATGTAAAACCTTTCTTGTCACGTCTTTGCTTTTGCTACTTGTGAGGATAGTAGCTCAACGTGAGGGCCTTGAAGTTACCTTCATGCCAACTTTGGCACAAGCCTACATAAGAATCTGTTGTGGAAAATGTCGGTAAGCATCACAACAAATGTCAGATTCAAAGATGAATGCTAAGGAAAAGCAAAATTTGTCATAACAACGAGAACCAATGACAAATACCAAATAAGGTGGAGAGTTGTTAACAAAGTAAGAATCAAAGAATGAAGTAAGATGAGATAAAGAGAATGTACTTGTTAGGCGTGACGATACAACCGGTAGGCCAAGGAATGCTAAAGCTGACCCTTGAAATCTTCATCTCGATTTGAGACCACTTAGTGAGAAGAGGCCTAGTCAAAGCTAAACACTCTGCATGATGCATCTCATGAATATCTCAACAAAGTTTTGTGAAGAAGGCATCGCGAAGATGAGAAAGTAATAGCATGCACTTTTTGGAAACATCGATGCGACGGGACGACCGCATCCATGATGTCATAAAGAGGATGGTTGACGATTGAAAGAGAGATGAGACAACCCAATTTAGACTTTCTCCTACAAGTAAGAGATAACGCGAAGGCTAAGCAAGAAATTTATCACCTTTTTTCAAAAGTTTTGACAAATTGCCCTGGTTTTTGTCGAAGGCTCCTTCTCTTCATTGCTTTCTTCCCTGACGAAGAAGAAGCCTTTGAAGATTCTAACATGACATCAATACATATAGAAGATAGAGAGGAACTTTGATTGGTGCGCCACGTTCGTGAGTATGGCAAAACAATCATGAGAAGCCCTTTGAAGCCGTATGTACTCACAAGTGTAAACGCTAGAAGGTTCATGTCAGAAAAATATGGATGCTGACTTACTTGTCAAACGCCAAGATTTGGGCCAAGAAGATGCATCTTTTTAAACAAGTCCGAGCTGTCTAATGAAGCGGTGAGGATTATAGCAAGACAATGAGAGGTCACACATGCTGCTTATTCAAACCCAGCTCTTATGTCAAAGATGGAAGTGATATGTCAAGACGGGGGGCTGCATTCAGCTATCTCTAAGCCCTAGGCAATTTTATTCAACAAACTATAAGGTTCCCGATATCATTATCTTTGACGGATTCTTTAGCTTCGGCGGGTGCAAATTCGTCAAATCGGGTATGCCCCAATACACCCAATTGGCTAAGTCTAAATCCGCTTGTGGCCCTACGAACACGGATTCGAACATGAACACGCTTCCAGCAGGCGCAAATTCATCTAAGCAAGCCAAGTCTAAATCTGCTTGTGGCTCTGTGGGCACGAATTTAGGCACAAACACATTTGGCTCTGCAAGTGTGAGTTTGTTATGTCAGGCTAGGCCCGAATCTGTTTGTGGCCCTGCGGACACGGATCCAAGCACGAACACGCTTCCAGAGGGCGTGAGTTCGTCAAAGTCAAGCCAAGCCCGAATCTGCTTATAGCCCTGCGGGCACGAATTCGAGCATGAACCTAGTCACAGGTTTGCTGAGTTTCATGGGCACAAATAGAGAATCTTTCTATTTGCTTAATTATCTGTCATGTATATTCTGTGACGCATCCTTGACTCTGGTACACCTATATTAAAAGTAAAAATAAAAAATAAAAGAAAAAAATAGAGAGAAACCATGTTAGACATAGAATGAAAAATAGATTGCATGAGATATTTTTATTTTCAAAAAAAAATGTATGAAATTGTGTTAAAATTAGAGATAAATATATACATGAGATCATATATTAAAAATTTGAGAAATAAACAAAAATGGGATTCAAACATGAAAAAGGCGTTTTTGGCGCCTTTTTGCATGGCAAACAAGCCTTGGTGCGACTAGGGCTGTCAACGGGTCGGATATATGTATATTCATATTTGAATCCGAATGTCTTCGGATCTTAGATTTCAGATCCGTATTCAAACCACGGATCTAAATCTTATATTCGAATTCGCCAATTTCGGATTCGGATCGAATTCCGATCGGATTCGGATCGAAGTCAGAGAGGGAGTTAAATGAGAAATGGGTTTGAACTTCAAATTTGAAGCACCACGCAATAGTAGGTATTGAGCGACTAACAAAAAAAACTGTACCCCGGAACTTAGAACAACCGGCTTGTTCTGGACAATGGAATTTCAGAGCAAAAAAGGTTTCAAAATAGGAGGTTTTGGATCAAATAAGGATGTATTAATTCATATTTGTCTTATACTATGACATTAAATCAATGAATATTATATGAAACCTTCATTCTTTCTATACTAATATATAAAAAGACTTTAAAAGGCCTAAAAAAACATAATATATATACAAAAATAAACGGTCGAATCTTTTATCGGGTCGAATATGTGCAATACCATATTTGAATCCAAATATAATCGGATTCGGATAATCGGATCTTATTCGGATAATCGGATCTAAAGCTAAGATCCATATTCGGATAATCGGGTCGAATTCGGATCGGATTCGGATCTTTATCCGACCCATTGACAGCCCTAGGTGCGACCAGCTTACCAAGCGTGCCAGCGTGTTGGGCCGGGCGCGCTCACCCACTTGGTCCGGGCGTGTATATGCGTGCCTTGGGGGTTTGCCACGACCCAACCCGTAAGTAGGCTGGTTCGTGTTTTTTTTTTAAAAGAAAAAGGGAAAAAAAAAAAGGATTTGTTGGGTTTGTCGTGTGTGCGCCCAAGAGATGTTAGTTTGGTGTCATGAACTAGGGGCTTCCCCAGCTCCGAAACCCAGCCGAGGTATATCTGGGTCGTTTTAAAAGAAAAAAAAAATTTTTTTTAAAGTGGTGAAAAGTGGTGAAAAGAGGGAGAAAGGAGAGAGAAATCAAAAAGAAAAAGGAAAAACAAGGAGACCTTCTGTATTTAAAAAAAAAAGTATGTATATAATAAATACCTAGATTTGTTTGTAGAAGCTTGGCTTATAGCAAGTATGAGATTGAGATTAATAACAAGTATTTGTAGAATTGTTATGTGAGATTACTTGTTTAATAGGGACTCTAATTCCTTATATGAGTTGGACTCTATTTTAATCAAACTCTAACTTATATTTTTGTTGTTTCAGGTAAATTGTGACTCTAGCAATTAGAGTCCTACACAACTCTCCGCTCTAATATTTGGCTTGTATTAATCTTAATTAGACTTTGTCTACGAGAATTTGAGTCCAACTCTGCCATTAACCTGTCATAGTCTTGGCAAGACTTTGGCACATCCAATTTGACTAAGACAAACTTTTTAAAGTTAAAAATTGGTCAATATCGCTAATTACTAAAATACCCCATACACGACTTGTATTTTGCTTTAGCACTTAAAAATTGCCAAATGCAAAAGGGGCTTTATTTATATGACTGTTTTTATAACTTGACATGTCACCTATATAATGATTTGACATAGATTTATTTTGTTACATGATAAGAAATAGATTTATCATGGGTTATCTGCCACCCGACAGAAACAACTCGTCATGGATCATCTATTACTCGACAGAGTAGCTTGCATGGGTTAATTTGTTACCTGACAAAAACAATAATAATAAAATATA